>OW119928.1:31187171-33587171 GCA_933210815.1 Meta bourneti | reverse complement strand
CTATTTACATGATGAACATTGAACTGTGTTCTGATTGAAAATTATTATTGCTCTTCCAAATCAGAATTCTAATTCCAGTTAAAGAATCATGCAACATTAAATTCTCATCACGTTTAATACAATTTCAACACATCTATTAGTCTTGGAGAATTGAACTTCACAACAATTACTTTTTAAAACTGGTCCTTAATGAGGTTTCATCTGGAAAACAGCAGAAAAGTTGCATGAGAATGGATATACTTAATGGCAAACCAGTATTTTAAACTTTGAATAACCCAGAAACTACTACAGTTCAATGAGATGATACTTAAGTCAGATGAAAAGCACCACAATTTAGTATTAGACAATGATGAAAGAGAGAAATCGGATATCTAAAAGGATGACCTGATAACTGAAGATATGTAGTAACTTAAAAAAGCAGATAAAAATTAAATCTTGCTTAAAATGCAATTAATTCATTTTAGTTCTATCTTTATTGACAAACAAAATAAACAATTCTGGATTCTCACCATAGGTGGGTAGTTGAATTAATGTCGCACTGGAGCATGCAACAGGCTATATGCAACAATCCTGGATCAACCTCGAAAGAAAGATACAAGGATAATGCCTTGTCATTTTGTACCACGGTCAGATGACAAGGTCAACACCTGAGGTGGCAATCCACTCTCCAAATTTCTACATCATGCCGACATGAGGACATTTGGGCCACGACAGATTTAACATGCACAAATTCTTACCATAAGAAAATTTGAAAAGAATGTAATATTTTTTAGCATTACTAGATTTTATTACATTATGTACATACTAGATTTTATTACAATCTTTAAAAATATTAAACTGTGAACACAGAAAGAAAGATCCAATGTGTTTCTATTCCTTTGAAAGGTACTTCACATACCTACTTGATGCTTAATTTGCTGTTTTAAAAAAGAAATAAAAACTAATGTAATCTATTGTATGATTTATCCCTCTATCTTCATAAAAGATAGTTTCACATTACTTTTAATAAATACATGTTTATGTTAATAATCTTATGTTTGCCCAGCTTGTCTTTTTTTACCTCACCTTGCTGCATAAAACCCAATCCAATCATAAACAAGTTCTTGCCCCCTTAGCTACATAACTTCCCTAATATACTGTGCCCTTTTTGGCCTAAAGAAATGCAATTTTTTTGCTGGCTATGTAGTTTCATTTTCATATCTTAGCATCACTAGAATAAAAAATATTTTTCAACACAAAACTTTTTTTCTTAATATCATAAATTATTAATGAACAATTCCATAACTTTAGTCACAAGAATTACCTTCAATGTAGGAGGCTTACTTACCACTCAAAAGTCAGTTGCTATGAGATCTTTAACTTGATCATTCATTTCAAGTGAAAATGAAAATGGAGCTTTCAAAGAAATTTTTATTTTTTAGCCATGATCACTGCTTGTGTGATTCTGTTCTAAGGTCCCATTGTATATGATCACTGAAAAAGAGTAGATATAACAAATTTTACCTTTTCAAAAAATAGAGGAAATTGGGGACACACATCCTGATCAGTCAGTCGTTTTGTACATGTTCATCTATAATCTGGTCATTATATTGCAATTAATCTTAAAGCATTCATACAATTACACAAAACATTTTATACTGACACATTAGGACAAATATCAATTAAGTCTATTGAAAATTCAAAACCCTGCCTTGTTCTTCAGTTCATAAGCTCTGGTTTTTCTGATTTTTCAATGAGGTAAGTACTAAACTTGAACAAATTTTAATTATCTATAAACTTCAACACAGAATTAAATTTATCTCATAGACAAGATCCATGTTATTACTGGTAACAAAAAATTAAAAAAAAAACAGACTGAAATTGAAAATAAAGGAAGCATTGGAATTATCACTGTATTTATATTATACTTTTGATGTCAATTCTAGAAACAATGGAGAAAGTGATGTTACCATTTGTGATCAGCTGTGAGAAGAGCAAAAGTTTCCACCATGCAAATGGCTTGGCAACACGTATATGTAAAATCCTTCTTAATAGACTAAAAAACAAAACAAAGAATGCTCATGATGAAAATGCTATGGTCATCAGTTAAACAATTGTTTAATTTCTACTTATTTTTAAGTTTAAATAATTTTAATTACAATGTATGTCATCACTAGGGTCCTGATTTTTGACGGTCATATTTTTTAGCACTTTGTAGACAATGCTCGTGTAGATAGAATCCCACTTGCAATCTCCGGATTCAAAAAAGAATTTAGTTTAGTTTTGTATATCTTTGTTTTAAGGTCATTTTAGATTTTTAAGGCATATTTTAGTTATTTTTTCAGTCTTTGTTGGGTCCAGGGTTTTATTCTAATTTTTGTTTTAACATTTCATTTGTTTTTTAATACAAACACATTACTTAATTGCCAATTTCTGCCCCCCAAGTTCTATAACTTATTTTCGAAACATGACCTTTCTATGATTTTCTATTGGTGGGCTCCATTTTTAACATTAGAGTGAGGGCGAGAGGAATCTCTAGTCTAGATAGAACAAAATTAAATATCACATTACTTTTGGAAGTTTGAGTTACAAATTGTAATGTTTAATAATCCTGAACTACCTGAAACAGTGCTTTTCAACTGTGGTCCAGAACTAGGATCTAGGAAAATAACAGGCATTTCAAATATATTGGTATAACCTAGATTGATTCATGTCATATTGTATCAGGAACATACCCAACCTCTCGTATGATGGATTAATTGCCATAAAATGTGAATTTCTGAGAATTTTTGAACAATTAGTAGATCTCCTTATTGAAACTCTTGTGACGCTGATCTGAAACAAAACTTGGGTCCCTAAGCACTTTGGTTGGTTTCTCAAGAGTATCCCAACTTGTGTTGAAAATGAGTCTTTTAATGCCTTTTTATTACACAAATTATATGCCTTTTTATTAAACACAACTGCAAAAGCCTATATTTCATTTATATATAGTAATAGGAAATATTTATAGTCAAAAGAATATCAATTGAATTTTTAGGTCTATAAAATCCAGGACCTGGTTAACACATTATATATATGTAGAAAAATCTACTTTTTATGGATGTGTTATGGTATAAAGAAATCTAATGTATGGATGTGTCCATGTTAACAAACTTAATCTGCAGATGTTAACGTGAGTTTATCAGTTTTCCTTTTTAGAATGAACCAACCAGTCTCTGACCACATGCCAGCAAATGACCCATTTCCTTGTTTCTCGTTAAAACAAGCAAACTAGTTTATTCCATAATAAATTACATTTAAGTTCTTATAGCCAATGAACTACTGGAATAAATGGTAACCGATCTGAACAGTAATGTGGATTTGTTCTGAGGAGTGATGTCTAATTCTGTTCTTTAAAATTAATCTAAATTCTATTTACAATTTTGAACTAAAATTTAGTACAAAGGTAAATAGATATCTCAATCCAATGGTAGAACTGCACATGCTGCAGTAATAGACCAAAGAGGTTAATTGAGTGTTTAGACAAACTTTGATTTTATATTTGAAAGATATTTCATGATTGCTAAGTGTTTGTTTTGGATAAATTAAATATAAAAAAAATGAGCCTGTATCCAGTATTTAACCAGGTGGTCAATTATTGGAAGAGGTAACCAAGCACTGAGGATATAGATAGTATACTTTTAGTTTGTTACATATTTTGATTAGTTTACTATTAGTTCTAATTACTATGTTTACTTGTTTAATATATTTGATAGTTTGTTTTTTACCAAGATTTACTTAGAATATCAAGTTAAAAATGTTTACCTAGAGAAATTTCATACAAATATAATAATTGCTTTGATATTCGCACAAATGTTTAAATTTTAATTTTCTAAAAACTAGCGATAAATTACTGCTCCAATTATTATTTGGAACTTAAGAGATAAAAAACTATCAAATATAAAAAATTGTAATATAGCTAATTTTAATCACCATCTTTACAAAATACCAACAAAAAATCTTGAAAGTGCAATAAGCTCAAGGGAAAAAATTGTTAATGAAAAATTAGCACTAACTGATCAATTACTGGCTGGTTCACCTATAAAAAAGGAAGTTGAGTTAGTGATTAATCAAATAATTTAAACTGAAGTTTACATATGTAAGCGAATCAATCCAAACTGTCCTTTTCAGTGAAAACGAGAGGCAGAATACAGTTAAAGAAATGTTAAAAATTTGAAAAAGAATTTAATCAATATCGAAATAGACAAAGATAGTTTGTATACATTTCAATAAGGATACACATGGGAATTTATAAAATCATTTTTTGCTACGAGATAGAATTTGTGAGCATGAAAAGTTCTATTACCTATAACTGATTACAATATTCAATACTAAACATTCAAATATAGAAGTTTTGCTGATGAAACATGTTGTGAATGATTGTTTGCAAGAGTCAGATGATTGAAAGGAAAATAGATAATTCAAACCTAAACAAATGTGGATTTGATTAGATAACCAGAAGGGGAAATTACCCGTATTCGCCGTTTCTCTACACGTGAAAGCTCGCACTATAGCGAAACCACCTCTTTCTCCCCAAATGTCATGGACTGGACAAGTTCTATAGAACCCCCTGAAACAAAAACGAATATGTGATAACAAATTCCGAACGAAAATTCGAAACCCGAACTGAAACTTTCCCCATGCTCTGAGCTAATGCCAACTTTATAATGGTTAAATAAAATAGTATTGCCGCGTTAGCCCTGTTGAAAATGTAGCGGTAGGTAGTTAATTAAAGTCACATTGAAGCTACACACGAGTTTTAGAAAGAATAGCCGATAAGCAACCTTAGGTTTGTGAGTTCGAAACTCGATTCAACCAAAAACCAATGAATACGCGGGGGCTGATGCTGAAGTTAAATCTGTCTTGATTTCAAATGTCCTCACGTTGGTGTGGTGTGGAAGTTTGAAGAGAGAGTTTGATGAGAGGTCAACCTCATGTGTTGACCTCGTCATCTCACAGGGGTTCAAAATTACGTGTTGTCCTCGAATTTTTCCCTTCGTGTTTAATCCCCATCGCCAATAGCCCATTCTGTTGATCTAGTGCGATATTAATTAAATACCTACCTCAGATCTTTCCAGCTCAGATGTTGAACTCGTCATCTGACCGATCAAAATTACGAGTAGTTGGCGTCAGATAATACAGGTAGGTATTTCAATTTACGTCGCACTGGATCAACATAACGGGCTATTGGTGACGGTCCGGGATCAATCTCAAAGGGAAAGATCTGACCATAGAGGGGGGGGGGTATTTCAATTAACGTCACACTGAAGCAACACAACGGGCTATTAGTGACGGTCCGGGATCAATCCCAAAGGGAAAGATCCGAGGACAGCACCACGTAATTTTGAACCACGGTCAGATGACGAGGCAACACCTGAGCTAATGACCATAGAGGAGATATAAAAGTAGACTGAGATATGGCACCCTTTTTAGGTCCGCATGATCATGTGACCAAAAACATAGTCACGTGATCCCTAGATTCTTTTCTCCAACGCGCATATAGTTTGCGCATTCCTTCTTCCATAGCAAATGCATTGAAAGTGAAAGCTAACATGCCTCTATCGTGCTGTGTACATGGATGTATATGTGATATACATCCATGTATATATATGATTACTTGTACATACCACAAGATTAACACCAGTCATAAGCAAATTGAAATTAATAATGCAATTGCCATTATATTAAGATGTGATTTAACCTCAGATTTAAGTTTGGAGTCTAACTGGAAGTTTTATTTTCCACCACAACGAGAGTTTGTTGGGAGTTTAATTTTATCAGTTGTTTCTTGTAAAGGTTGGTCAGCTGAATTGTCATCTGGTAGATCACCAGACACAACTGGCACATCATTTTTAGTAAGATAAGCAAGTTTGAGCCTATCAATGGAAATTTTGACATCTTTGCCCTTAATTTGCACTGAAAAATATTTATCATGCCTTTCAATAACATAAAAGGGGCCATCGTAAGCTGGCTCCAGTGGTTTTTAACTCAATCCACTCTCACAAAAACATGGGAACAGGATGTTAAATCCTTATATACAAATATTTTGTGTTGTGTATGTTGAGTCTTGATTGGCTTTAACATAGCCATATGCTGTTGTAGCTTATATACAAAGTTGTCAGGTTCTATATTAACACTAGGGCTTTCAAAAAACTCACCCGGTAGCCTGATATTAGCACCATATATCATTTGGGCTATTGAATGATTGGAATCTTCACGAATAGGTGCTCTACACCCAAAAAGAACTGCAGGAAGTACATCAGTCCATTTAATATTATTGTGTGCTTTTATAGCTGTATTTAGGGTTCGATGAAAACGTTCAATCTTTCCATTGCATTGAAGATGGTACGGTGTAGTATACAGTATTTTATCACCACAGATGGTAGTCAAGCTTTTAAAGACTTGTGAAGTAAACTGTCTACCTTGATCACTAATGATAGTATGAGGTGTTCCAAATCTGCACACCCAGTTTTCTTATAAAGCCTTACTCACCAACTCAGCAAGGATATCCTCAAGTGAAATTATTTCCATCCAACATGAGAATCTATCTATGCATGTCAGGCAATAAACCTTGCCGTTAGAGGGTGGCAAAGGTCCAATGAGGTCAATATGGACAACACTAAAACGAGCATCAGGTTCTGAGAATTCACCAAACTTTGATTTGGTATGTCTGATTACTTTAACCTTTTGAGAGTTCACACAGGTTCGTGCCCATTCACTCGTTTACTTCTTCATTTCTGGCCATATAAACCTGGCAATCATCTGCTTGACAGTGGATCGAATGCCAGGATGGGATAAGCCATGTATTTGCTCAAAAATTTTCTTCCGAAAAGGTTTTGGTTTGTAAGGCCTTATATTATTCTGTGATGCATCACACCATAAAGGTTTTCCTAATATCAGTACATATTGTTTAAAATTGAGTGAGTTGTTACTATTTATTAGCTCTTTCAATTCTTGATCATCATGTTGTTCTGTTGCCAGTTGATCAAAATCAATTACAGATATCTCCTCAATTCTGGAGAGAGCATCTGCAACAATATTGTCCGTTCCACTAATATGATTTATGTTTGTTGAAAATTGAGATATATTCAAATTGTCGCAACTGTCTTGGCGAGGCTTTCTCGTTTTTTGCTTGAATGCGTAAATTAAAGGCTTATGATCTGTAAAAATTTGGAATTCCCGTCCTTCAAGCATGTACTTAAATTGCTTTACAGACAAGTAAATCCCTAACAATTCAGGGTCATATGTACTATATCTTCTCTGTGTTTCATTTAACTTTTTGGAGTAGAATGCTATCAGTGCCCAGTGTCCTTCATACTGTTCTTATGTTGTTTAATGATGTTCCAATTAATCGCTAAAGGTAAAGCGAGATGTGTTTATATTGTAATTTAATTGTATTATTAAATTACAATATAAACATAAGTACTCAATAAATGCCGTACGTGCGCCCTGTTGGGTGAACGTGTGCTGGCCCCGCCCGAGAGAGGGGGGGTGGCCCGTTGCCTCTTCTGCTGAGAATCACTTTCCCCGCCCCCCTAAACTGGGCTCTAAACCTCGCGGTGATCCGGGGTGGGCGTGGATCGCAAAAAAAGGCCATACTTATCAAGCTTGTCGAATACTTCTCTGAGATGGGTTTTATGTTCTTCAGAGGAGGAGACAATTAACACATCATCCAAATATGGAAACACAAAAGAAAAAAAAACCTTGAAATACTTCATTCACAAAACGTTGGAATGTAGAAGGGGCATTGCAAAGCCCAAAACTCGTAACATTGAATTCATACAATCCAAACGGAGTGATTTCCACTGTCTTGGGTTTATCCTCTTCTGCAATTGGGATTTGGTAGTATGCTTTCAAGAGGTCAAGTTTGGAAAAGATTTTCTTTCCACTTAAAATTAAATGAAAATCCTCTATTCGAGGAATTGGATACCTATTTGGAATCGTCTGCTCGTTAAGATGTCTGTAGTCACCACAAGGTCTTAAAGTTCCATCTTTTTTAATGCAGTGGACTGACCCACTGTGACTTAGATGGCTTAATGATGCCATTTTCAAGCATGAATTGAAACTCTTGCTTAGCCATATTCAATTTCTTTGCGTCAAGCTGCCTTGCACGGGAGTATACCGGCTGTCCTTTTGTGGGAATATAATGAAACACATTATGTTTAACTATTTTGTTTAACAGGTTTGGTTTAGTAATATTTGGATATAAAGATAATAAATTGGAGTACTTGCAGGATTTATTTAAGGTGCTAATGTTGTCTTGATCTTGAATGGCTGTAATTTGCCCACATGTGGAGAGGTTTGTTATTCCATTTATTAACTTCCTGTTGTGTATGTCTATGAGCAGTTGAAATTTATTTAAAAAGTCTGCACCAAGAATTCCTTTAGAAACTTTAGCTACCACAAAAGGTCATTTGAATGGACGATGCAAACCCAAATCTAGCGTAACCATCTGAATTCCATATGTAGGGATTTCAGTCCCATTGGCAGCATACAGTTTATAATTAAAATCACTGCTTCCATTTATTAAGGGTGGGATTATCGAGACATCAGCCCCGCTGTCTACCAGGAACTGACGACCTGTGTTCCTGTCTTTTACAAACAGACGGTATTTGCTGTTATCAGGTTCTTTCGCAGTAGGCCTAACCGCAGACTCTACTGCATGGAGAAGTTTTCCGGCATTTTCCAGCTACATGGAGGCTTGCATTTTTCAGGAAGGCAATTCTTACCGAATCTGTAATGGTAGTAGCAGAATTTGCCATTTGGCTCATAGCGCTTCCTGGATCGGCTCCGGTTCTGCTGCCTATAATGTGGACGATGGTGGTTCCGAGAGTTCCTTTGGTTACTCAAGGCGGCTACTTGTAACTCTAGGGAAGAGATCTTTGCTATTAGTTCTTCCACCAAATTGAGAGTCTGCTGCTGAACAGCAGCTAGGTCTGAAGCTCTTGGATTCATTTCAATAATTTTGTCAGCCATAGTGGCTAACTTCTCCAAAGACTCATCGCTCACGATCAGGATATTTTTCACTGAGGTTGGCATCTTCTCCAGCCATAAGGTACGGAGGGCCTTGTCGGAGAATTCACTCCCTCCGAGGAATCGCATTCTTCTTTTCAGTTGACTCGGCATCGAATCGCCTAGTTCCAAACCAGTGAGGAGTCTATCTTCTTATTTTCGCTCTCCTGGAACGTGTTGAGCAGTCTTTCTTTGGCCGCAGAGTATTTTCAGTCGTTGGGTCTTTAACGATATCCCAAATGTTCTCAACAAAACGTGGTTCAAGTTGGGCAACGTAGGTAGTTGGATTTTGTTTCCTCAGCCTTAATGCCACTGAATTGTGCCTCGACTTGGTAGAACCACATTTCGAGACTAACAAGTACAACCAACAAACTGTTGCCATCTATTGTCACTGCTGAACAATTACATTACTTATATTTTCTTATCTTGTCACGACAAACTTGTGAAATCGTTCTCTGTCTTGGCGATGATTTTTTTTTGGCGCCAACTAGGATCACTTTCTTTCTGTGTCTTACACAATAAAAATGTTATGAATGAATTTAAATTATTTCTTGCTGAACAAAATTGTTTTGTATGCACCCATCTGTTGAATTACATAGTAATAATTAAAATAAAAGATAAATTTTGAAACTTAAGAATTATAAATTAAATAAAATAGATTTGTTAAAAATACTATTAAATAATTTCATAAACCGTATTATAAATGTGAACCATATTTATGCGCTTAAGGGAACCTTTTTGTTCATGTTTTAAACTATTTGTAAAATCTTTCATTATGAGATTGTGCATTTGACAAAGAGCTTTACTTGCAAATAATTTCCCTTGAACCTATACTAGATTGGCTACTAGAATGGCGAACCTATACTATTTCTACTAGAATGGCGAAAAACAAATTACCGTTCTCTTATGTGAAAAACAAAAATAACGCATGAACGGAAATTGAAATATTGTACCTGTTTTGACGTATTTTTATTCTTGTTAATGAAGCATGCAATATAGCAAATTGGAAAAGCAAACAATTAGAGAATGAAATGAAAATTCTTTTGTATTAATTCCAAACAATCCTCGTAGCTGGAAAGTTCCTTTTCTTAAAACATCTGCTTGACATCCTGATTTTTCGCTTCGTATTTAAACCTACCATTAAAATTTAATTATTTTACATTTTTAAGTCAGTTTTTCCTTATACGTATTTTCCTTCTTGAGATAAATCATATTGAATTAGATTGTTTCTAACAATATTTGTGAGCATTTCAATGTTTATATCGTTCTTTAACTCGATACAAAAGCGTGGTAGTGATAAAAACACATTCCACAGCGAAATGAAATCCTTCACTCTATTGTTTTCTGCCTGACAAAAAGGACGCTTTTAGATTTCCCCCCTCTAAATAGAGTATTTTAACGAATAGTATATTTGTGAAAATTTATGTACACAAACATGCTCCTCAATTGAGCGAAACATTTATCTTCCATAATTTTTTAAATTGTAAAAACTATTTTTTAAAAAGCGTTAAATCTGTGATAACTTAAACTTTTAAGGTTCCATTCCTTAAAACAATACAAATAATTTTGTATTTATGATTTTATTTATTATAATGGAACTATAAGTAAAACAATTTATATTTACTCGTAATAAGAACTTGTAGAGATGTGTACCTGCTAAAAATTCATTTATTCAGTTCTTATGTATTTAAAATTATTATTTTGTTCCATTTATTAGTTTTCCTAAAGATGAAGAAAGAAGATGGCTAGTAAATGGCTGAATGTTTCTGAGTTTTATTGAGTTGATTCAAAATGTGATGGATGTGACAATACATTTTATAAATTTACTGTTTCTTATTTATATTTCGTATTTATAAATATGAATTTCACACACACAATAATTAATACAAATTTAATATTAAAAATCCAGCACAAAACTTTTGCACACACTTAAAATTATAAAATTTGTCAAGAGTTATTTACTTGAACATTCTGATAAATTTAATATCCATATATAGACACACAGGTGTAACTTATTTAGTTTTGGAACCAAAAATCTAAAATTGGGTAAAATAACTAACAACTTTAAGTACATGGTTTAAAAAGTTACCTTCCATCTTGTAAACATTATATGTATAACTTTTCACGTTAATAATACTTCTATGCGTAATTGTCCTAAAATAAATTTGCGTTTCCAAAAACATAAGCAATTATGTATCCATAATATAAATGAAAGCTTTCAGTGGTGACCCAGACGTGATTTGAGTACGCAACCTTCTTATCTGTTTTCACTATTTTTATTTTATGCATCAGTAAAATATTTATCGAGGTAGTCATTTCTTAACTTGTGCATTTATTTTTCAATTTATTCCAACTTGTGTTAACCTCATTAAGTTTAAAAAGGAAGTTTGAATTATTTCTGCAATTAAATCCTTAAGATAATTTTCACAACACCTAATACAGTTGTTAAAGAAAAATATGTAATATATTGAATTAAAAGGTCAGATTTCGGACAACTATCTTACACAAAATTTTAACCAGTGACGATATACTTGTGAGCATCCCCTAACCCTTTTAACATTTTCTCTTAATATACAATTGCAAAAGGTAACAGTCCAGCGATAAATCAAACCAGCACTACAGGACCGATCTCGACTGCGGGTCTGGTAAAGTGCGAAGGATTGTATCTGAACTGCAGGCTGGTTAAACCGATTTGGAGGATTTGGCCTGATAAAAAAATATTTGGAAGATTGTATCTGGATTGCGGGCTAGGAAAAACTGTCCTGAGTCCTGCCGTATCTGGACAGCGGGCAGGTTAAACATATCCAGTATCTGGTCTGCTGTCCTAATAAACATATTTGGTGGACTGTATATGAACTGTGAGCCGGGTAAACCTGTCCGGAAACCGTATCTGAACTGCGGTCCTGATAAAAATTTGGAGGGCCATATCTGGTCTGCGAGCCGGGTAAACATATCCGACGGGGCTTATTCAGCTTGAGGGCCGGTTAAACTTGACCAGAGGACCGTATCTGAACTCTGATCCTGCAATCAATCTATTCACTACAACGCATTTATCTTACACGTACGGATTTTTGTTGTATACGTTCTAATTAAACTGAATTCCAATGCGAAGCTAATTATATAACAGCTCAAATTGTTAAAAACATTAAAAAGTTGCAGAAATTCAATAAACATTCAGTAGTATGCACATTCGCATCGCCTAACAATGTTAAAACGTAACTCAAATTCAAGAACTATTCAGTATTATACACATTCACATCGGTAGCTTTTATAAGTAAATGGTATGTCGCCAAGAGAAGCGATAAAAAATCAAATCAATCAACTAAGCTGAATTTTCGAGTAGCAGTCACGTGACTACTAGCGACATGTCGCTCCCACTTTTTGAGGCTCTTCTCAATACGATGCTCAGTCTACTTGTATTTCACGTCTATGGATCTGACAAATCATAAAGGAGCTATAATAATAGAGTGAGCAATGGTAACCTTTTTATGTGCTTATGTTCATGTGACCCAAACAAGTTGCATTGTGATTGTTAGACTCTCCCACGCGCAAATTGTTTGTGCATCTTTTCTTCCATGACAATATGCATTGAGAGTGAAAGTGAAAAATGAAAATGATTCCTTTTGCTATGCAGGTTGTTAAAATAACAAATAATAAATAGATCTTTCAAAAATTGTGGTGAATCGTTTTCGTTTTGACGGTGATTTATTACGCCAACTTGGATCACTATTTTGTCTAGTGCGCTATACAGTAATAATGTTATGAATGATAAAATAAATTTAAACATTTTATTTCTTGCTGAACAAAAATGTTTAATATTAATCCATCTGTCGAAGAGTGAAAATTGCGAATAAATAAATAAAAGATGAAGTTTGAAACCCAAATATAATGTACAGTCGCGGAAAAAACCCGAACCACCCCTCTTCATTCAAGCAATTTTAACAGTAGAGCAAATTCAAAGATGGCATTCGACAGGAACTTCTATAAATTTAAATGCATAAAATTTGCATAAGGGGCCATCTTCATATTAAATTCAGCACCAACTTCATAATTTCCAATAGAAACCCCCTATTTTGACACACAATTTCCAATTTATATCAAAATTTATCTACAGGTACCAAATTTCATGTCATTAGGTCTTACCATTTCGAAGTTATGAGTACAGAAAGATAGGAGCTCCTAATGTTAAATCAGTTTCTCAGACAATTTTGGATATCTTCCTAAATAATATTTCTATAGCGCTGGTATTTTGTATCATGTTATTGTTAAAGAACCCAAACAAAATCCACCCAATATTTTATTTTTTAAGTAATTTTTAGCATTAATAATAAATTAATGTTTGAAAAATTATGAATTGGAACCGTATTATATTTTCAGGAAGTTAGTTTTTGCGTTACATTAAATTTTCCTCATTATGGCGATTTTAGGAGACAACCAAAAGTTAAAAAAACGTCTGACAAACCTGAGGAATGTTTAAATTTCCTTCTTTTGTCACATTTTAATCACGGTTACAATTCACAATATTATCGTTTGAGCTCGTATAGTAAATATAATAATTCTCGGATAGTTTACCCTTGCATAATAAATCTATATATATAAAATAGGATGTGTGTGTGTATGTGTGTGTATATTTTCTATACAAATCTACACCGTTTGACCAATCAACACCAAATTTGGTACACTTATACTTTAGAACACTGCGGTCAGCATAGACTAACTCTTAACCCCCGTTCTATTGGCCCTGGGGGGCTAAAAACTATTGGAAATCGTAATAGAAATAACATTGAGCATAGATTGATTGCTTTAGGCAGCGATGGTTGCTTTACCACTGTTGATCGAAAAACAATTTTTTCCGAAACAAATTAAATTACAGTATTTATGTTTGAACTGATTTTTTAGTTCTTCCCATGATGTAAATAAATTATAGATATTTTATTGATGAAGGGGGAAAGAATATTTTAAAATATTTATGTTTGCAAGGAAATTCAAGGAAAGGTTTTCAGGAGTTCAAGGATTATTTTCAAGGAAAGTTGGTGTATATTTCGACCAAAAAAATTTATTGAATACGTAATGATTTGTAGAATTCTGTTTCACGAGGCTTTTTAGGTAAGGCGTGTAACTTATTTTAAAATGTCCGGACTAGATACATGTGAATCCTCCGTTGAAAGCAGTGATTTTTTTTCAGAAAAATTCTGTAAAATCGACCTTCTGCTTTTAGAAAAATTTTTATCTATTCAGTTTAATTTGTCTACACCGATTACATTTATTTCTAACCCAAGCACCGTTATTCCGAAAAGCACAAACGAAAAACTCAATGATCATAAAAGCGTAATTTTGCTACTCGGTATCTGGCAGCACCAGAATTAATGTTTACTTTTTTTATAAAACTTTGTAGAACTTTCTAGAAAGTTGGTGAAACGGAAACTTCCTTGGACTCATGGTGGAGAACATTCCAGTACTCACTCGATTCTTAGCTGGTCGTATTTAAAGGAAGCTAACTCGGTAAGTCTTCCAGTTTACCATCTTTCAGTGAATCTGGCAGTTTTATTTCGCTCTTTTAGTTGATTGTATAAGTGTTTCCTACTTTATTCGACAGTGATAGTGTACATTTTGGATTTATATTTCTAAACTGATGAAGTATTACATAATTTTAAATTCGTTTTTTCGTTAATTTTAGCTTTGTATTATATTCTATAATAGATTTCATTGCTCATTGAGAGTATGCCTTTTGCTTAATTTTTTAAATAAGTTTAATGGGGGATCAGAATTAATGCTTTTTTTAAACCAGAATAAAAGTTTATTTTTTAGTATGATTTAGAATTCTGTGCTTGAGTATTTTGATTGACAGCTTTTAAGTAAGACATTAATATTTTTTATTTGTGTTAAAAATTTGATATTCCTAAACTGATGTAAGTACTTCGCAATTTTAAATTTGTCTTACCATTCAGTTTATATTAGCTTTTTATTTTTATTGTATTCTGTAATCGATTTCATTGCTCAGTGAGAGTGTGCCTTTTGCTTATTTTATGAAATAGCATTTCTTTGTATTCTTTTACAGATTTCTTTGCTGTAGCAATGCCTCCAAGGAAGCGGAAGGCGATCGGCCAAGTGCAGTTAACGGCTAAGAGGATGAAAGATGAGCGTAGACAAGAAACTTACGAGGAGAGGAATAGAAGACTTGCGATTGCGAGAGAGCTACAACATCTAGAGCAACAGAGACGGCACAGCAGCGTGAGGCCCGACTACAGGATAAGAGAGATACAGCTAAACGATCACGGACTGCGCACCATTTTAGCTTAGCATAGGAAGAATTCCACTACCATTCACATAAAGACTACTCGCTGCATGCAAGTGTTACCATCGGGAAAATGGAAATGGTTTGTAGTTACTGTCAAGCCAAAAAGTTTAAATCAGAGTCTACTGGTATTTGCTGTAAAAATGGAAAAGTTAAACTCTGCCAACTGGAACCACCACCACAAGAACTTTTGACTTACACATCAGGAGATACGTCAGAGTCGAAGCATTTTCTTAGTAACATCAGAAAATACAACTTATGTTTCCAAATGACATCATTCGGCGCCTCATGAGTTGTTGGACAGCCCGGATTTCCGTCGACATTCTAGGTGCAAGGGCAGATTTACCATAGAGCGGGATCGTTGCTTCCGCTGCCAGATCAACCACCAAAATTTCTATAACTATATTTTATTCAAAACGAACAAATGGAAACTGATCAGAAGTGCGCCTACATCTCGGGAACAAGACGTCAGATTGTGTTAAACTTACAGAGGATGTTTCATGAGCACAATAATCTTATTAAAACCTTTGAAACAGCATTGGAACGTATGCCAACAGATGAATATAAAGTAGTCATAAGAGCAGACCGAAGACCAGCAGGCGAACACGAGCGGCGCTTTAACTCTCCTCAAGCAGATGAAGTCGCGGTGGTTATATCAGGAGATGAGTTTCATCAACGGGATATCGTTATTCAACGACGAGGTGAATCATTGCAGCGTATTTCGGAAACACATCGATCTTATGATGCTCTGCAGTACCCAGTGATATTCCCCCATGGTGAAGATGGATATCATTTTAATCTGAGGCAGATCAACCCAAGAACAGGTGAAACAACCAGCAAGAAAGTTTCAGCGAAGGATTTCAATGCGTACAGATTAATGGTTCGAGATACTGAGCAGAACCACGTATTGAACTGCAGGCAATTGTTTCATCAGTTCATCGTCGATATGTACGCTAAAGTCGAGAGTGAGCGTCTCCTTTACATTCGTCTAAATCAACGTAAACTGAAAGTTGATATATTCACCTGAGAGATGCTGTGGCAAATGACGGGAACGTTGAAAACCTCGGTGCCTTAGTCGTACTACCAGCTACATTTACAGGCAGTCCCAGACACATGCACGAATACACACAAGATGCTATGACGTACATGAGGACGTACGGGAGACCAGTCTTATTTATCACCTTCACCTGCAATCCGATTTGGACGGAGATCAAGGAGGTTCTTACCAATCAATTACCCAGTGAGCGCCACGACTTGATTGCGAGAGTATTTAAACAGTAGTTGAAACTGCACTTTGCGCATCTTTCGTTTTTTAGAATTTTGCATTTTTTCGTCGGAATTTCGTTTCTGTTTGTCCTTATGTCTTAATCTTTTACATATTGCAATATTATTATATGCAGGAATTAAATGTATGTATTTGCGTCCGAAGTATATTGTAGAAGCTATTAAAAAGTTAAAACGTATTTTCCGTACAACTTAAATGATAGCATTTTTCTGTGAAAGAAAAGTGCTTATTCTAATTCAATTTTCAAGCAACATTTAACCATTTCAACCCGAGCAACGCCGGGTAATTCAGCTAGTATAATATAATTCTCGAATCGTTTTCACTTGCATTATAAATATAATTCTCGGATCGTTTACACGCGCTGACAAATACGTTTGAAATAGCGTTTAAATTTGAAATTCGGGTAGCTATAACTACAATTAATATTTATCTACGAATAGCGATTTTCAGTATGGAGATGATCCCTGAAACTGACAGCAACTTTAGCATTGAATATCCCCGGATATATAAAGATAGTAAAGTCATGAAATTTCATATTGAGACTAATTTAACAATGAAGAATCTGATAGAGGCATCAAAACATGATGTTTCTATTGGAAATTTGTTATTTGTGCAAAATTTGATACGAAGACAGCCCCTAATTCAATTTTTTTCTGTATTTGAATTTTTAGAGGACGTTATTTCCTATTGAATGATATATTTGAATTTGCTCTACTATGGATAGTGCTCGAATAAAGGGGGTGGTTCGATTTTTTTCCGCGACTGTACAACATTAAATTGATTAGTTAAAATACCGTTAAAGCATCTCCCACGTATTCAAATTCAAAAGATTTATGGGGGTGTTTGATTTTTTAGATAGCTTTTTGTGATGAACGTAACATCTTTTATTTTAAATATTTCTATAATTGTATTCTAATTATATCTAAAATACATGTAAAATATTTTATTTTAATTATACAGAATTATTGTGTTTGTTGAAAGAGCTTCTTTAATTAATATAACTTTTAACTGAATTTTTTAGTATGTTGTTTTTAATGAAAAACCAAAGCAGTGTGTGAACAAATGTTAAATAAGTATTGCCAAGCTATTTTAAAGTACTTACTCTTATCAAACGCGCGTTGGAAAAAGTCCATGTGAACGGGGCCAAATGCAATACAGCTTATAATTGAATAACAAAAATAGAGAACGAAATTTAACATCTTTCGACCTAATTCTAAACAATCAGCGCAGCTGAAAATGACCTTTTCGGAAACATCTGGTTGACATTCATAAATTTGTTTTCATATAGTTGGTATAAATGAAACAAACGATAGCAATAAACGCGACTGCTACAAAAAAACAGCATTCGACAACGAAATGAAATCGCTAAACAAATTATCCTTATGGTAAAAGGGAACATTTTTTAATTTTTGCCTCTAAAAATATAAATTGAATAAATTAAAATAGTAAAACTGTACGCATATTCAAAACAAGCTCTTTCTATTAAATGAATTTTTTAAGCATCGATTCAATTTTCTTACATTGAGAAAACTTGTTTTTTTTAATGCCTTGAATTTATTATAACTACCACTCGAATGATTCAAAATAATTTTATGTTTATGAAATGTGCAACTTTAAAGGAAATTGTATATTTATGTGACAATAAGAGAGTACATTAAAGATGCGTACACCTGTTGAAAATCCTTTTATTCAGTTTGTATGGATTTAGAACTTTTGCCATATTCTATTTATAATTTTCCCATAGATGAAAAAGGAGATATTTTTGTGAAACAAAACTCAAGTGAACTGTTAAAATTACTTCAGCATTTTAACAGTTAAGTATTTTTTTGTTTTATATGTGATGTACTTAAAATTACATGTGCTAGTTTTATACATGTATACAGATTGCTTGTTATATAATATGAATGTGAGGGAGACAATAAAGAAAGTTTATAAGAACTTATAGTTAATTATTTGTCTTTTGTATTTATAAAGTATATATGTTACCGTGAAAGACCGAAATTGGAGAATGTCGACTCTCACCGGTGTATGTCGATAATCACAGATATGCTCTGGTGGAGGTCGAAAAGAGAGGAGCCGAGGTTTTCTTCTGATACCCTAATTTATACTGAATGGATACTGCAGTGAATCGTGATCTTTTTCTTGAAAAGTTAAATGCATTAATTGCGGGTAAACGAGAAGACAATTGTTTTTATTTTTCTCAAGAAAAGTACTCTAAAATACTTTCTGAAATGTTACGAACCTCACAAAAACAATTTCCTCCTGCTCAAATTGGTGATACTGTACGAATACAAGTCCCTGATGTCGACCGTGGTCGAACAGATAGCCGAAATGTGTTAGCGGTTGTTGTTGGAATAGAAGACTCCGATTTCTATAAACTGGCAAATAAAAATGGTACCCTCAAGCAGCTTTACACACGTAATCAGTTCGTAATTTGTAAAGAAAAGTTACTTTCCATAGATGAGATTTCTTTTCAAGAAATGTCGCTGAGAGAAGCAGCTGCAGCTAATTCGAGAAGCAGGGGGCAAGGCTATACACGCTGTCATTGCAAAAGGAAGTGTTCCACAAATAAATGCAGTTGTTAAAGCAAGGGACTCTTGTGCAATTCAAAGTGTCATAATAGTTTAAGTTGTTACAATAAATAAGATTTGAATCACATAATTAAGTAAGTTTTTTATTACTATTATTTTCTTTTCTCATTTAGAATGTACTGTATAATTAAGTAAGTTTTTAATTTCTATTATTTTCTTTTCTCATTTAGAATGTACTGTTTGTTTTAAGTTCTTGGTCACTCCTCTCAGAAAGAGAGGCGAAAAAGTTACGTCACCCTTGTGACGTTTTATCGCGACTGAAATACGGAGAAGAAAATATAAATCTCCGACATGTTCAACATTCACCATTAGTGCATGGTGAATGTCGACATTTGCCGGTTTAAGTCAGAAATAAGGGTATTTAGCAAATATTTCGGACATACACCAAGCGAATATGTGAATGTTGACATTCACCGGTGAAAGTCGACATTCTCCAGATTTCGGTCTTTCACTGTAACATATATACTGGATTGCAAGTGGATACAAATTTAATATAAAAATCCGGCAGAACTTTAAAAAAAATCTTAGTCATAAAAATTTAGAAGGGTAATTAACATTTTTTGCTTTGTTAAATTGCAAAATTTAGATATGCGCATTTAACATATTCCCATACTTTTTAAAAAGGAGTCTAACAGTGAACAAAATAGCGTAACAACCTCATATATATAATGCTTCAAAAAGCTATACATGTCTGTTAAATGGTTGCGATTATTGGTTCTCCCTATGGAAAGTTCTAACTTAGAAACTCTATAGCAACCTTCGAAGCTTGTCCAATTTCATTTATTATTTTGTAACTTTATGCATCAGAACTATGCAAAATGTCTATTGCAACTGTCATTGATAAACATGCCATTTTTCAATATTCTTCAACCCATATTTACCCGATAAAATTTAAAATAGAAATATGAAATTTAGTTATTTAATTATAAAAGGATATATCATATTGTTGCTTCCACCAATCTCTGGAACCCTTTATAAGGAAACAATTATATGATTGGTTTGGGGGAGTTTTATGGTGCAAGGGCCATATTTGGCCGTGCATCACAAATTATATGAAAACATTTAATTCATAGACAGCTATTTCTACATTTATGTTTAAACCCCTCTCTAATTTCATAATAATTTGTAATTTTATAAAATTTTCATACATTAATATTAAGCATCCACAATTTAATAAATAAACTATTTTTTCAAAGTTAGGGGCAAATTACTGATGATTTTATGCTTGAAAATATAATTTGAACGCAAATGTGTTTGGCCAAACCCAAGAAATATTCATTCGCATGCTCATCACACGTCCACCCTATCATAAGCTGTTATGTCGCCAAATCGGCCAACCAAGTCAATTTTTCACTGAGTAGTCACGTGATTACTAGGGACATGTTAGTCACACTTTTTGAAGCTCCTCTTACTTCGGGTAGTAGAATAGCCCCACCGCAGCCCTGCGTGTCGTAGAAGGCGACTAATGGTGTACGTCCCTGTCATATCAGGGTTCGGTGGGAACCGTACTAGTGATCTCCCTACTCGGGGTCATTCGTCCCTTCGGGGAAATTCGGGCGGAAGGCGTCCCGATGTGTGGGGCCCGCCGGATCTTGTTGCCGCAGTTCACTTGTGTGTTCCTACGCATGACGTGGAGGGTACAAAAATGGGAGGGTCCCACTCTTCCTCTCATCATTGACACGATGTATGTTTTTCGTTTGCTCTGTAGTATTCGAAATATGTACGGTCTAATTTGGCGTCGTTGATGTCCTGAACATTGGGTTGTACCGGGCCAAGAAGGCGACCTGCAGTCGCCTCGAGGGCTGCGTCCCCTGTGGGCGGGTGTTCGCACCTGTGTGTATGTCGGCGACCATTTCAAACCACTCGCCACCTGCTATCTATGCGGGATATGAGGGGGTCGTCCGGCAGTGATTAAGTTCCTCTTACTAGCACTCTCAGTCTACTTATATTGCAAGCCTACGGTCTACGCCTCAGTCTACTTATATTGTTACCCTCGGATCTTCCTTCCCTTCGGGATGGACCACGAACCTTGTCAATAGCCCGTTGAATGCGATGCAAATTCACCTACCTACCCATTAAAAGCCGGATCAGCGGTAGCCCAGTTGGTAGAGTCGCGGATTAGCAACCAGAGGAGTGCGAGTTCGAAACTCAATCCAGCCAAAAGCCACGTCATTCACGTGGGAGCTGGTGCACGTTAAATCTGTCGTTGCATCAAATTGGCGATGTGTGGAAATTTTTGGAGTCTGGGGTGCCAACCTCGTCATCTTCAAAATTACGACTTGTCCTCGGATCTTTCACTTCGTGAATGATCCCGGATCGTCGCCAATAGCTCGTTTTCTTGCACCAGTGCGACGTTAATTTAACTACCTACTTACTCATTAAGAGCCTCATTTCAAATAATTTCAATCACTAATGCATTATCTGTTGTACCCGTATGGTTTTGCAGCAATTGCATTATTTAAAAATTTGGTTTCATTACTACCACCCCTTAATCCGACTTATTGACTAACTTCTTAAAACTTCAGTTTGGTGGGTAGTAGAATTTACTTCTCATTGGAGCAAGACAACTGGCTATTGATGACTGTCCACAATCCATCCCGAAGTGAGAGATACGAAGACCACAACCCGTAATTTTGAACAACAGTTGAAATGACGAAGACGACACATGAGCTCTTAAAAGTACAAATCATGTTGAAACACTTAACCGACTTACACTTACACGAAAAAATTTCTATTGATCTATGGTAGATCAGAGTTATATCGATTAAGGTAGGTAGGTAATTGAGCTAACGTCTCACTGGAGCAAGACAACGGCATCGAATTTCGCAGGAGCAAATTCTAATAGTGAAAAAGTTTGTTACTTAATCCTAGAAGAACATATCTGTTAATTTTTTCGAAAAAATATCTTATTGAAGAGACCGGCTGTTGAAGTTTTTGAATTTTGACGTTTTGGCAATCCAGCAATATACCATCGGAAATTACTCCCACCCAATTTTTTTTCACATTGACAATGTTAAACTGACACAAAAGAATATTTTTCATCTGTAGAAACTCATAATACGTTTTGAGAAGTTCAATTCGTGTCAAACATTAAAACCAAACTTGGCCCACTTTCCATAAAAAATGCCCCCACATGTTTTGTAAAAATTACAAAATCTAACTTTTTATACAGTCCCCTGTTTGCTTACCTCAGGACGTCCTAACAGGACTGATACCCGTGTCTATAAAAGTTTCTACCTAGTTTACTTTTTAAGATGTATACTATTAAAGTGGAATATGCACTTTAGACTTGTTCTGGTGCATTTCCAAGCAACCCAGGAGTTACTACGGAGAGGTGGCTAGATTTCGAGTCCCACCCAATTCCTTCTTATTCATCTGTGGAACTTAAATAGCATATGAGAGGTTTGTAATAGAATTTGGAATCAAATGTGGGCATGACCTCGTGAAACGAGAATGGATTGTATGTACCGATCCCGGTCAAGTTATCCACAGCATTCTTGGAGCAGTGATGAAATTTTTCCACTTTAGTGTCATGTAAGTATGAAAGATGATTTTTAAAGTACTGTCACATTATTGAAGATCATAGACGTCGCATGGTAGAAAATTGGAGGATCAGTGAGTACAATTTTCATCCAATTAATAAGCTCAAAGTGTTTTATGAGAATTGGAAATTTATCATATTTTCAGGACGATTGTACTTGATTTCACTCTTGTCTGCAAAACTCAGTTTAACCCACTGCTGCTATTTGTTTGGATGGCAAGGTCCAATCCAAATTTTCAAACTTCAATGCTCTGGTCAGTTACCGTTGTGATGAGAATGTTCTCTGGGTGCTTTCAAAAAGAGGTTCTCCAAAATCAGTCAACCAGTCCTCAACGAGACAGGTAAGAACCTATTTAGGCGGTAGTATCTCCAACCTCACTACTATTTTGAACTATCATCGCATGCACACGGGTCTTCAAATTAAATCACAACTTAAATTCTAAGCATCTGTTACAATTTTTACAAACTTCTTGGATGTTTTCTGGGTTTCCTCATACAATCACAAGAGCTTATTTGCTGTTGTAAGCCGCCTTGCAATATGATGAATTTTCGGGCCACATCATTACATCAACGATGCGTTTTTAATGGAGAGGCAAATCTGATAGAGGTGATGTTGATTTGCACTCAAATCTGAAGTAATTTTTAGGGAGGCTGGTATCAATGCGTTTGAATTTGATCTAGGGGAGTGTTTTACAATAATGGATGCTTTCTTGATCAGGGCCTTATTCCATCACCGAGATGCATAAACAGAAAATTAAAGACAGCTTGTGTGCGTGAGTAGTATGCAGTGGTGTATATGCGGCGGAAGTGACGTCATACCACGTGACCGGAAGTGGGCGTGGCCAAGTGACGTCACACCACGTGACCGGAAGTGGGCGTGTCCGAATGACGTGACGTATTGTTTGTTTACATTTTGGACTTGGAATTTTTTTTTGTCATCGTGCAGGCGTTGAGCTGTTTCAAGATGGCGTCGTTTCGTTGCCATGGTGACGAATCACTCGCGTAGTGCCATCTGGTGGAGATATTCGAAACCCTATTATTTTTAATTAAAAAGCAATTTCGTGGATTCGAACCCGGGACCATGGGATCCGAGGTCAAGTGCGCTATCCGTTAGGCTGTAAGAGAGTTAACTATGGGCGGTGAATTAATGTAGTGTTGGATTTTTTTTTCTCTTTTGGACTTGTATTTTTTCTTAGTATTAGGAATGGGTTATTTTTAGAAAATGGTTGGAATAATTGCATAGGGGTTTTAATAAATGCTTTTTCAAAATGACTCATGGCGCCATCTGGTGATTTTAAAAGTAATTAATCTAAGGAACGAATTGATTTCTTAATGTTTTTACTTTATTCATGACCGGTGACGTCAGTGTGTTTACGTTTGGGACTTGGATTTTTTTTCCTTCTGAGATTTCGATGTGACGTCACGATTATGTCCATCGAGCAAGTCTGAACTTGAAAAAGTCTACTCACAATTCTTTATGTTATGAGTATGGTAAATTGTTTACAGATCGTGAAGACTGGGCATACTTCCGTCGATTGGAAAACGAATTAACGTATTAAAAAAAGACGAAATTTAGAAATTTTAGGTCAAAAATATACTGTGCCTTGTCAACTTGTAGCATACGAAGACGAAGGAATAAGCTATACTTTTAGTGGGTCTTCTATTGCAGCCAAGCCTTGATCTCCTTAAGTATTGGAAATAAAGGGAGAAATGGAGCGAATAATTGGTGCAAGATTTAATTTTGAGTTGGTGAACCGTTATAAAGATGGTAAGGACTGCATAGTTGCCCATAAAAACAACGAGAAGGACTTGGAACTTTATGCACCCATAGCGCCTGTTTCATTTGGGCAGAAAAGACAATTTGTGTTTTCTAACTACAATTGTTTAAAAATTGTTCTGAAAAATGGAAGTTTGCTTGGAATGAAGTATCCAACAAACCAATTTTGGTTTCACAAGTTTCGTAAAATTCTAGCGTAAATAAGCAATAATCCACTTATGTGCCCCCGAACTGGAACACATATACTGTATTTTGGATTGTTTGTTTTTTATTACATAGTTTTATAAATTGTCTTAAAATGCAAGATCTGAAATGAAATTTTTCTATGCTATAAAGATTTATGGTTTTTTTTAAGTTAGATGTTTTTACTCAAAAATTAATTATACATTAGATGCTATAAGACCTATTTTTTAACAGAAATTTTGTTTTAATTAATATACACTTAAGTAAGAGTAAAATTTTTGAAACTTTATAAGACCCATACTATGAATACGTTTTCTTGTACATTTGAAGAAGTTTTAGTATAAAAACCATTTATCCTATAAATCTAAATTAAATGTTATTTTTTAAATTCTCTTTCCTTGCATATTATTTTTTTACTTTGAATAAATCTTCATAAATTTTAGTGATTTAATTTATATTATATAGATTTACAAACCTGTTTTTGGATGAAATATAAGGATTTTATATTTTAAAAGTTAATGTTTTTACTCAAAAATTAATTATATATTAAATACTATTACACATATTTTTAATGTTGAAGATTTTAGAAAACATTTTACAATTGAAACATATGCATTACATATTATGACAAACACTTAAATGGAGATCCATAAGGGAATATTGGAAATCTTTTTAATGCTTACACCTTTCTATTTTAAATAAACTTTTGCTTGTCTTACCACATACACTGTATTTTGGATTATTATTTTTTTTTTATTACATGGTCTTATAAATTTTCTTTTTAAAATGCAAGATCTGAAATGAAATTTTCCTTGATTTTAAGATTTATGTTTTACTCAAAAATTAATTATACATTAGATGCTATAGCACATATTTTATTACAGAATTTTTTAATATTATACACTTAAGTGAGCGTAAAATTTTTGAAACTTTACAAGACCCATATTATGAACATGTTTCCTTACACATTTGAAGTAGTGAAAAATAGTATTAAAACCCTTTATCCTGTAAAATCTAAATTAAATATTATTTTTAATTAATCTTTCCTTGCATATTATTGTTTACTTTAAATACATTTTCATTCATTTTAGTGATTTTATTTATATTATAAAGATTTACAAATTGTTTTTAACAAAATTTTCTTTGATATAAGGATTTTATATTTTAAAAGTTAGATGTTTTTTACACAAAAATTAATTATATATCAAATACTATTGCACGTATTATAACATTGAAGATTTTTAGAAAACGTTTAACAATTGAAATATATACTTTAAATATTATTACAAACATTTAAATGCAATTTGCTTTTTATTTTTAATTTTACAATTGAGACATTTTTAAAAGTTTGGTTCTTAAAGTGTGTGTTTTATGCATAGTAAAAAAATTATTATAAAAAACCTGTAAGAGTAAAAAGAATTTTATGCATTAATTTCAAACTTTACAAGACCCATACCATGTTTCCGTGCACATTTGAAGTAGTGAAATATAGAATTAAAAACCATTTGTCCTTGAAGTTCTAAATTAAAAGTTATTTTTCTTTAATGCTTTTTCAAACCACACATTTTACTAAATATGAACTTTTATTTATTTGAAAACCTTATGCACATCGTACAATTAAATTGCACAGCAAAATACCAATACTGTACGAAGCTATGAAGTATTTTACAAGATACTTTGGTACTGTTTTCTTAATTTTAAGTGTTCTACATTGCTATGTTAAATGGATAGTAAGTGGTTTTTCTGTTTTTGAAAATAATGTGTGCACATCTGTGCTGCTAAGCAAATTAACTTTTGCCCTTTTCTTGATATTTAATGCATAATCTAAATATTTACTGACACCGCTGATAGTTTTACCCATGAGTAAAATTAAATAATAACTGAAAATTTTAAGTATTAATGTGAATTTTAAAATGAACAAATATTATTAAAATAATGGATTAAATCTGAATTTTATGTATTCTTAAAACAATCTCTGCAAAAACCAGCACAGACAATTCTTAAACAGATTGAAGGAAGCCACATGGAAACAAAGTTAATGGAAGCACTTTTTATAGAAAAAAACATAGTTCATATATTTTACACAAGTAATACATTGTAGTGTAAAAAATAACTTTAGTTTTTTACATACTTGCACAGACGCATATTTCCGACAAGCCAATTATTCGATGCCGCCACCTAAACTTTTGGGCAATGCAAATTATTTTTGTGATGACCACATGATAGTTTTTGGAAATCAAGTTGATATTCGGAAGTAATACATCTAAGCGTTTCTTTTCCATATGACCACCTTTGTAAGCAACTAGGTACTGAGTGGCCCTCTTGGTCTGATCGTACAATTCTAAAAGCTTAGAGTCTAAACTTTCTAAGGGAACACAATTTGCTATGTCATGAGACAGAAATGAAGAGTACATACGTAATTTTTAACATATCACACAGTTGTACGATCTTTGCACTAAGTTTATGCTCAGACGATAAGTTAAAACGAATACTTGAAGCTACTTGCGATTTTTTTACAGCGATGTATGCATATTTACGTACTAAGAAACTTTCTTGAGTCTGAAATCCATCAAAATCCACAATTTCACAAATATTAAGCATTGCTATTGAAAAGCGTTAACTGTTCTTGGAAAAATAATTGTAAACTGGAGGCCACGAAGAACTGGACTATATAACACCATACACTTACTAATCATACTAATCAGTAAAGTTAAAATTTATCTTTTGCGTTCCATAGTTACTCACAAAAGATAAGACTAAGTGAAGAATGTACATACTCAGAAAACATGGTGTTTGTGATAATGCGCGAAATAAAATTTTGTGTTATAATACAAGAAGATTTTAACGAAAGGATATACTTAAATGTGCGTTTGATTTTTTTACTCTACCACGTTTATGCGCTGAATGCAATTCAATTCTACGACTAAACTTGAGCAAGAAAAAAATATAACCAAATATAATTTATAAGAGAAACGCATTTTGACTTTCTTTAAAACGAGAACTTTAAAGTATACTGAATTCTCTTGATTCCGCAGTTTTATGTTTTTTCTAAAATTACATCAACGAATTGAATTATTTATTTGTGGGCACACACAAGTCTTTGCCCTTGTTGAAAGGAAACTAGTATCTTTGACAAGTATCAGATTTTTAAAAATTGATTAAGAGAAGAACCTTTTTTCATGGAATTTAATTCAATCTGCACCATAATTTTACACTTAAGAGTAATAGAGCATAATATAGTTTTAAGGAAAATGAATAACCATTATGCAAATTTGAAGCCAAAAGTTCCAAGCATGTCTATGCGCCTATCTACGTTTAGAGATTGACCAACGCACAGACGTTGACCTTAGAGACCTAGCCGAAAACGGATTGTATTATACTGGTGTCTTGGACGTGATCAGGTGCTATTGGTGTGGCGAAGGGGCTTGAAAATTGGTAAAAAGAAGATGTAGTGAGACACAAACACAAAGTTTTATCCAAAATGTTTGGTAGCCCATAGATGAAATTGTACAGGTGCTGAATGAAATCAACAACAATAATACCAATGATTTTATAAAAAACCCGATGTATAGCTTTACCCCTTATACAACGACAAGGACGAATGACTTTGAAAAATTTGCAAGGAATCGGAAAATGAATGCTACTTTACAGCCTTGCGGTCATTTGGTGACATGCATGAGATGTACGAAGAGTCTTTCAACGTGTCCTATGTGCCGAACCAATATTTTGCACAAAATTTTAAAACGTACATTTGTTACTAAACTGTCTATTTATTAGTACATGCAGTAGATGCAATTTCAAGTGATATACTGAACATGGTGAGGAAGAAAATCCAATTGTAAAAGGGTGGTATTGAGTTGCAAGTTATTAAATTGGCACAAGTGCTTCAGTAAAAAGATTAGTAAGGAAGTTTGAGATTCTAAAACCCTAAGACTCTTTATTAAGGAAAAAGTCGTGTAGGAAAGACTTATACACCCTTATAAATATATTGACTATTTTAATTATTAGTCGTTTGTTCATTACATGTTAAACCTATTTACTAAAGAAATTTAAAGAGTGCCTTAAATAGGAGTTACTAAATGCTTTTCGGCACATAGGACACGTTGAAAGACTCTTCGTACATCTCATGCATGTCACCAAATGACCGCAAGGCTGTAAAGTAGCATTCATTTTCCGATTCCTTGCAAATTTTTCAAAGTCGTTCGTCCTTGTCGTTGTATAAGGGGTAAAGCTATACATCGGGTTTTTTATAAAATCATTGGTATTATTGTTGTTGATTTCATCCAGCACCTGTACAATTTCATCTATGGGCTACCAAACATTTTGGATAAAACTTTGTGTTTGTGTCTCACTACATCTTCTTTTTACCAATTTTCAAGCCCCTTCGCCACACCAATAGCACCTGATCACGTCCAAGACACCAGTATAATACAATCCGTTTTCGGCTAGGTCTCTAAGGTCAACGTCTGTGCGTTGGTCAATCTCTAAACGTAGATAGGCGCATAGACATGCTTGGAACTTTGGGCTTCAAATTTGCATAATGGTTATTCATTTTCCTTAAAACTATATTATGCTCTATTACTCTTAAGTGTAAAATTATGGTGCAGATTGAATTAAATTCCATGAAAAAAGGTTCTTCTCTTAATCAATTTTTAAAAATCTGATACTTGTCAAAGATACTAGTTTCCTTTCAACAAGGGCAAAGACTTGTGTGTGCCCACAAATAAATAATTCAATTCGTTGATGTAATTTTAGAAAAAACATAAAACTGCGGAATCAAGAGAATTCAGTATACTTTAAAGTTCTCGTTTTAAAGAAAGTCAAAATGCGTTTCTCTTATAAATTATATTTGGTTATATTTTTTTCTTGCTCAAGTTTAGTCGTAGAATTGAATTGCATTCAGCGCATAAACGTGGTAGAGTAAAAAAATCAAACGCACATTTAAGTATATCCTTTCGTTAAAATCTTCTTGTATTATAACACAAAATTTTATTTCGCGCATTATCACAAACACCATGTTTTCTGAGTATGTACATTCTTCACTTAGTCTTATCTTTTGTGAGTAACTATGGAACGCAAAAGATAAATTTTAACTTTACTGATTAGTATGATTAGTAAGTGTATGGTGTTATATAGTCCAGTTCTTCGTGGCCTCCAGTTTACAATTATTTTTCCAAGAACAGTTAACGCTTTTCAATAGCAATGCTTAATATTTGTGAAATTGTGGATTTTGATGGATTTCAGACTCAAGAAAGTTTCTTAGTACGTAAATATGCATACATCGCTGTAAAAAAATCGCAAGTAGCTTCAAGTATTCGTTTTAACTTATCGTCTGAGCATAAACTTAGTGCAAAGATCGTACAACTGTGTGATATGTTAAAAATTACGTATGTACTCTTCATTTCTGTCTCATGACATAGCAAATTGTGTTCCCTTAGAAAGTTTAGACTCTAAGCTTTTAGAATTGTACGATCAGACCAAGAGGGCCACTCAGTACCTAGTTGCTTACAAAGGTGGTCATATGGAAAAGAAACGCTTAGATGTATTACTTCCGAATATCAACTTGATTTCCAAAAACTATCATGTGGTCATCACAAAAATAATTTGCATTGCCCAAAAGTTTAGGTGGCGGCATCGAATAATTGGCTTGTCGGAAATATGCGTCTGTGCAAGTATGTAAAAAACTAAAGTTATTTTTTACACTACAATGTATTACTTGTGTAAAATATATGAACTATGTTTTTTTCTATAAAAAGTGCTTCCATTAACTTTGTTTCCATGTGGCTTCCTTCAATCTGTTTAAGAATTGTCTGTGCTGGTTTTTGCAGAGATTGTTTTAAGAATACATAAAATTCAGATTTAATCCATTATTTTAATAATATTTGTTCATTTTAAAATTCACATTAATACTTAAAATTTTCAGTTATTATTTAATTTTACTCATGGGTAAAACTATCAGCGGTGTCAGTAAATATTTAGATTATGCATTAAATATCAAGAAAAGGGCAAAAGTTAATTTGCTTAGCAGCACAGATGTGCACACATTATTTTCAAAAACAGAAAAACCACTTACTATCCATTTAACATAGCAATGTAGAACACTTAAAATTAAGAAAACAGTACCAAAGTATCTTGTAAAATACTTCATAGCTTCGTACAGTATTGGTATTTTGCTGTGCAATTTAATTGTACGATGTGCATAAGGTTTTCAAATAAATAAAAGTTCATATTTAGTAAAATGTGTGGTTTGAAAAAGCATTAAAGAAAAATAACTTTTAATTTAGAACTTCAAGGACAAATGGTTTTTAATTCTATATTTCACTACTTCAAATGTGCACGGAAACATGGTATGGGTCTTGTAAAGTTTGAAATTAATGCATAAAATTCTTTTTACTCTTACAGGTTTTTTATAATAATTTTTTTACTATGCATAAAACACACACTTTAAGAACCAAACTTTTAAAAATGTCTCAATTGTAAAATTAAAAATAAAAAGCAAATTGCATTTAAATGTTTGTAATAATATTTAAAGTATATATTTCAATTGTTAAACGTTTTCTAAAAATCTTCAATGTTATAATACGTGCAATAGTATTTGATATATAATTAATTTTTGTGTAAAAAACATCTAACTTTTAAAATATAAAATCCTTATATCAAAGAAAATTTTGTTAAAAACAATTTGTAAATCTTTATAATATAAATAAAATCACTAAAATGAATGAAAATGTATTTAAAGTAAACAATAATATGCAAGGAAAGATTAATTAAAAATAATATTTAATTTAGATTTTACAGGATAAAGGGTTTTAATACTATTTTTCACTACTTCAAATGTGTAAGGAAACATGTTCATAATATGGGTCTTGTAAAGTTTCAAAAATTTTACGCTCACTTAAGTGTATAATATTAAAAAATTCTGTAATAAAATATGTGCTATAGCATCTAATGTATAATTAATTTTTGAGTAAAACATAAATCTTAAAATCAAGGAAAATTTCATTTCAGATCTTGCATTTTAAAAAGAAAATTTATAAGACCATGTAATAAAAAAAAAATAATAATCCAAAATACAGTGTATGTGGTAAGACAAGCAAAAGTTTATTTAAAATAGAAAGGTGTAAGCATTAAAAAGATTTCCAATATTCCCTTATGGATCTCCATTTAAGTGTTTGTCATAATATGTAATGCATATGTTTCAATTGTAAAATGTTTTCTAAAATCTTCAACATTAAAAATATGTGTAATAGTATTTAATATATAATTAATTTTTGAGTAAAAACATTAACTTTTAAAATATAAAATCCTTATATTTCATCCAAAAACAGGTTTGTAAATCTATATAATATAAATTAAATCACTAAAATTTATGAAGATTTATTCAAAGTAAAAAAATAATATGCAAGGAAAGAGAATTTAAAAAATAACATTTAATTTAGATTTATAGGATAAATGGTTTTTATACTAAAACTTCTTCAAATGTACAAGAAAACGTATTCATAGTATGGGTCTTATAAAGTTTCAAAAATTTTACTCTTACTTAAGTGTATATTAATTAAAACAAAATTTCTGTTAAAAAATAGGTCTTATAGCATCTAATGTATAATTAATTTTTGAGTAAAAACATCTAACTTAAAAAAAACCATAAATCTTTATAGCATAGAAAAATTTCATTTCAGATCTTGCATTTTAAGACAATTTATAAAACTATGTAATAAAAAACAAACAATCCAAAATACAGTATATGTGTTCCAGTTCGGGGGCACATAAGTGGATTATTGCTTATTTACGCTAGAATTTTACGAAACTTGTGAAACCAAAATTGGTTTGTTGGATACTTCATTCCAAGCAAACTTCCATTTTCCAGAACAATTTTTAAACAATTGTAGTTAGAAAACACAAATTGTCTTTTCTGCCCAAATGAAACAGGCGCTATGGGTGCATAAAGTTCCAAGTCCTTCTCGTTGTTTTTATGGGCAACTATGCAGTCCTTACCATCTTTATAACGGTTCACCAACTCAAAATTAAATCTTGCACCAATTATTCGCTCCATTTCTCCCTTTATTTCCAATACTTAAGGAGATCAAGGCTTGGCTGCAATAGAAGACCCACTAAAAGTATAGCTTATTCCTTCGTCTTCGTATGCTACAAGTTGACAAGGCACAGTATATTTTTGACCTAAAATTTCTAAATTTCGTCTTTTTTTAATACGTTAATTCGTTTTCCAATCGACGGAAGTATGCCCAGTCTTCACGATCTGTAAACAATTTACCATACTCATAACATAAAGAATTGTGAGTAGACTTTTTCAAGTTCAGACTTGCTCGATGGACATAATCGTGACGTCACATCGAAATCTCAGAAGGAAAAAAAATCCAAGTCCCAAACGTAAACACACTGACGTCACCGGTCATGAATAAAGTAAAAACATTAAGAAATCAATTCGTTCCTTAGATTAATTACTTTTAAAATCACCAGATGGCGCCATGAGTCATTTTGAAAAAGCATTTATTAAAACCCCTATGCAATTATTCCAACCATTTTCTAAAAATAACCCATTCCTAATACTAAGAAAAAATACAAGTCCAAAAGAGAAAAAAAAATCCAACACTACATTAATTCACCGCCCATAGTTAACTCTCTTACAGCCTAACGGATAGCGCACTTGACCTCGGATCCCATGGTCCCGGGTTCGAATCCACGAAATTGCTTTTTAATTAAAAATAATAGGGTTTCGAATATCTCCACCAGATGGCACTACGCGAGTGATTCGTCACCATGGCAACGAAACGACGCCATCTTGAAACAGCTCAACGCCTGCACGATGACAAAAAAAAATTCCAAGTCCAAAATGTAAACAAACAATACGTCACGTCATTCGGACACGCCCACTTCCGGTCACGTGGTATGACGTCACTTCCGCCGCATATACACCACTGCATACTACTTGCGTGCAAGAGGGTTACAAGTCTCGGAACACGTGCTCTTCAGGTTTTCTTGTAATTTCCTCTATTGTGTCTCGCTTTTGCAAATTCTCCATCAGTCCTATTATACCCTAAGATACTATTTATCTATTAATTGATTTTCAAGGAATTCTTTGCACATTGCATACTAAATAGTTCATATTTCAAAGAAAGCCGGTAGACTTGCATAGACTCATATTAATCCTGCTATGTCGTTTTTACTACAAACCCTTGGTACTTGGCCATTTCTACGGAAAGTGGGCTAGGTTTGTTTTTAATATTTGACACGAATCAAACATCCTAAAATGCTTTACGAGTTCCTACGAATGAAAACCATCGTTTTAGGTCACTTTAACACTGCCCATGTGAAAAAAAATCAAAACCCTTGAGTGACTTCACGTGATGATATACGGTACTATTAAAACGACATAATTCGTACTCATCAACCGCCGGCCTCTCTTCACTGATATTTTTTAATTTTGAAAAAAATCAACAGATATGTTCATCTTTATTCACTATTAGAATTTGGTCCGGTGAAATTCGACTTCTTTTTGGCCCACCCTAGTGTTATAGCCGAGGTGACCGGGAGGCGATTAACAAGTCGAAATTTGAGACAATCCGCCTTGGGCCATAAAAAGGTATTAATCAAACAGGAAATTGCGTAAAAAATTATCTCTCCCTCTTGGCAGCCTGGGAATGGCCACTAAACCCACAATATATATAATCCGAGGAATTTAATACAATATGAGAATTACGAAAGGGGTTTCAAAGGTGAACTGGGAATCATCAAAGGGACTGTTATCTTTAATATGTTCTAAATCTGGATATTTTCCCGTAAAATAATTTTTCATTTCTATAGTTTTTCATATACCCATGATAAAAATTAATCGGGTTTCTACAGAAATTTAGAAATCAAGTAGAGAAATATCTCTTTGTTTTTAGAAAACTTAAAATTATACTTCGAATTCTTGGACTAACTTTCAATCAGTTTTTGTTTCGGATAATTCAAAAAGAATTCGTGAAAATTCACATTATAATTTAACTTTGCACATAATTCAGACTTTAGAGTAGTTGTGTACAATCTTTTGTCGCAGCTTTCAATCACAACAAATTTCATCTAACGCAATCACTTAGATTTGATTGCAGATGGAAGTTCTAGTTGGGAATAATTTCAAACCGTAAAATTTAGCATTTCTGCATTGCGTTTTGATTATGGTCTGCAGCAAGGTAACTTACATACGCATGGATGATTGAAACTATTGTTCGTGATTTTCAATGATAAATCACATATTTACTGAATTTTTAAAATGAAAAAGTCACCAAGACTCAGGTTTTCTAGAATGAGTTCAATATTTTATTTACTTTATGCATGATATATAAGAAAAGTGATTTTAATTTGGGATGCAGTAAAACTGATATAAGAGCTATCTAGAGCTTAAGTATTTAGCCATAAATTTTAGAACAGGCAAAAAAGAGCTGCAGAGACAGCAAATATGTTATCCGCGTCACTCTCCTTTAAAACATAAAAATATTAACTTCTATGAAAACGTATTAAAATTGAATGGTAGATTTTCGTAATATCAAAGTATAATGTCAGAAAGCTATATTTTACGCTAAACAGTATTCTAAACAGAAGCAGTTCTTATAGGCTAGTTGTTAGATGATAATGCGGACATATAAATGTCGGACACAAATGATCATAATCCAGAAATGAGAGGGATTAAAATTAAGAGGAATTTTTTATATACAAAAGGAACAAATTATTTACAATATAAAGATGAATTGATAAGGTTTTGGGGCGTCTTAAGCCCGAACATTAGCATCAAAGTTTACATCTCAGCAGCCGTCTGCTGCAACGTCTTGCTTAGTCGACCACCAGTTATCGTCTCTTCTCTTCTACTCATTTTGGCGGGAAAACTACTCCTCTGGATGTGCCATGCGTGGGAGTTTCGAGCACGCATGGAGTCTTTACGTCTAGACGTCGGCGTTCACTGGGCGATGAGGGATTTCTCGCAATCCACACTCGTCCCTCCTAGACTGGTCAGGACCTCCTGGCTGCAAGGAACCTGAAAAATACAAAAGAAACAAAAAAAAAAAAGAAAATGTTCGTCGTAGCAACATAGAGCAAAAACTCGAACGTCGTTAGTTGCTTAATTGGTGATTGAGCTCTGCTGTTCGTCTTCGGAGCACTCTATCACCCGTCGTTGAGCTGTGGTGAAAAAAGGGCTGTCTTAGCAGCTTTGGTTGTCGTCTTTTCGTCATCTGGCTGTCATCCGTGAAAAGGTTCGAGTTAAAAAAAAATTGTCATGGTTTGTGATGCATCTTAGGGACTAAGCTGGTAGCCAAGCTTTTATGTTGTCGGCAGCCGTCGAAGTGATGTGGGGACCTTCATGATGTCCTATCCTCTTTATGTCATACGGTCGCAGGGATTGACCTTCGTAATTTGGTAGGGGCCAAAGAATTTAGGGTGACGTTTTAAACCAGTTCCAAATTGAGTTCTTTTGATTGCTACTTTGTCACCCACTCTGTATTTGGTTACTTTTTTCTATGTTTATTGTAGTTTTTCTTGTTTTCTTCTTGCAATTTAAGTATTTTGTTTTTTGCGTCATCTCTTAAAGCGGTTTTTCAGCTAGTGTTGAGTTAATGACTCGTCTTCCAAAAGTTGTTTTAATCGTAATCTCCTTGTTTTCCATTCTTAATCCAAAAAGGAGTTCGAATGGTGTATATTTAGTTCTTCTGGAAGTCGTGCTATTTATGACTCGTTGAACTGAGTCTGTATACTTAAACCATTTTGCAGGATCGTCAAGTTACAATTTTGTAAGCACAGGGATTATATACGTATAAAGTATTGTGAAGTCTTTCAATTTGTCCATTTCCTCGTGGTATACCAGTGGTTATTTCAACATATTCAATATGATGTTCACGGCAGTAAGATTGAAATTCTGAAGATGTAAAGGCACTTCCTCTGTCAGATATTATTCGGTTTGGATTGCTAAAAGTGGTTTCTTGAATTTGAGCTTGTCTAAGGCTTCTTGTGTTGAAGTGGATTTGACTGGATAAATCCAAATGAATTTTGCAAAGGCATCAACCACAGTGAAGATGTACTGGTATTTTTTGCTTGTAGAGGGAAGGGGACCCCAAAAAATCAATATAGAATATGTCGAGTGGAATGTTGCCTTTAGGGATAGGATTTAAAAATCCTTCAGCTTTACCTTCTTTCTGTGACGACAGTAAACACTTTACGCAATTTGATGTGATGGATTCGACAAGTTTCTTTAAATTAGGAATGAAATACTCTTCTGTCAAAAGATCTTCAGTTTCCTTAGCGGAAAAATGTCCTTTAGAGTGGGCATTTTATATAATTTCATGTTGCATCAATTGGGGGACCACTATAAGCTCTTGATCTCTAACAATTTTGAAAAGAACGCCATTCTTTACTACAGTCCTTCAAAGGGGTTTGTTGCATCGTTTGCATAAGTTCACATATAAATTTGTCGTTGGACTGAGCTATAATGATTTTTTGCGTTATGTCATCAAATTCTATTAGCATAACGGGATGACGACTAAGGGCGTCAACATGTTTCATGCTATGACCCGGTCAATGGATGATTTCGTAGTTAGTCTTGAAGAAAAATGGCCCATTGCACGATTTTTGAAGTTAAATCTTTTTTCGACATAGTTTCTTGAAAGGCGGAACAATCGGTGATAATTTGAAATTGAGTTTCAGTTAAATAATGACGAAATTTCTTCAAGGATTCTATTATAGCCCAAACTTCAAGTTCGTAACTTGAATATTTCTCTTCTGTAGGAGAGGTTTTCCTATTCATAAAATAGATTGGGTGGTATTGTCCTTCACTATCTTGTAAAAGAATGGACCCTCGGTATGGAGCTGAAGCTTAGAATCTTGCCAGGAAATATGCAGGACAGGTTCCGATGACAGAGCTTGCTTCAAAGCGATGAATGACTGCTTTTGGCCAAAAGCAAAGGGTTAGAATCACGAAAAAAAAATCACTCAAAGGTCTTGCTATTATGGAATAATTTTTGATAAACTTCCGAAATAAGACATCAGCCCAAGAAAACGTTGAACATCTTTTGAAGTTTTTGGTTGGGAAAGTTTCGTACGGACAGAGTTTTTGATGCAGAAGGTCGAATGGTGCCGTTTTCAATTACATGTCCCAAGAATTGAATTTTGCGTTTAAGAAAGTGACATTTTTAAAATTAAACTCAAAATCGCACTGTGAGGCTAAATCAAAAACTTGTTTCAATTTGGTAATTCCTTCATCTTCAGATTGTGGTGGAATGATTAAGTCATCCAAATAAATCAGAACTGTGTCATCTTTCAGAAGTTCTCGAAAGACGATTTGGATGTACCTTTATCCGCAAAGTCGGATAAACTTTCTGTCACAATACCGGACTGAAACTATTCGGCAATTTGTCTACCTCCTGGTTTTTCAGAGAAAGCAAGCCTTCGCGGTCGTTGCGCGATCGGTATTTCGTCTGTTAACATTATTTTCATCTTTAAGTTAGTGTTCCTTATTTTGTTCGGCTTATAGGCATGAATGATTTGTGTAACCTGTTCTCAATGTTGGGAATTTGTAATGCGTGCAATGTTGATTTTGTCATTGTCTTCTAATGTAAAAGCAATATTGATCGAAAATGACGAGTCGTCCTTAATTAAGTGGATGCCATTTTTGCCTATAGAAAATTCGGCCTGTTGAATACAGTCGTTTCCAACGATTACACTTGTAGGTATACAGTCATCTTTCACGACGTGTATGTTGGATTGAAAATTCGTGTGTTCTACTCGTATGGTACCTTGAAAAAAGCCAACGGAAATTTTTTTTTAATTGCAAATTCCGGCGAAAGAAATGCGTGAGGGGTAAAGGGCTGGAGAGCCTGTTTTTCTGTAAATGGTATCATTTACTATTGTAGCTTGAGAGCCGCTATCAAACAGTGCAGTTAGAGGTATATTAGAAATTGAAACCTGTAGTTGCATGGAGTTGAGTGGGATTGGTGAATGTAGAGGCACCGGCTGAACCTGAGCTTGAAGGTATGCTCTAAAGAATTGGAAGGGATATTAAGATTTTTATTCTTGTTATTTAAACACATAGAAGCTTTATGACCAAAGATATTGCAGGAAAAGCATTTATGAGATTTATGAACACATTGTGAACTTTTATGTCCCTTAACGCCACAATTATAGCGTGAAACATTAGAAATTGCTGGCGTAGAATTTTGTCTGCGGTCCACTTTTACGTCATGTTTTTTCATTTCATATTTGGGACGAGCAAAATTTTCTGGAAAGAATTTGTTTTGGCGATTTGCATTAAACAGTTTATCATACACTTTAAGTTTATTTTTAAATTCCTCATAGTACAACCATACAATATCAACTTATTTGGACTTGAATCTGGAAGTCCATTTATGAAATATTGAAAAACGGATTCTTGATCAATGTTCCCTCTGCTGGCAATCTCTCTTAATGAAATCAAATAATTAGTTAGATTTTCATTTTGTTTGAAGCGCCTCTGCCTTAAAGAATTATGCAAATCAACACTCGTGATCTTAGATTTGAATTCTGAGAGTAAATGGTCTTTCAAAGAATACCATGTGAAAATACCTTTAAAATATTGAACAAACACTTTTGCACTATGTGTTAAGCTACGTTTCGTACACACAATTTTCTGTACATCATCTTGAATGTTATACAAAGAAAAACATTCTTCAATTTCATCCAAAAAACATTCAATTGGAATCCCATCAGACCCGGAAAATGGCCTGAGTCCAAAACATCTTTCACGCTAAAAGTTAAATTCGTAATACTCGCATTACGACCAGAAATGTTTGCGAAATCCTATCATTGTGTATTTTTTCCACTGAAGCAGACGATTTAATGTTTTCAGGATGCAAAGTATGAGGCCCCGTTCACATGAGGCGTTTTCCAACGCGCGTGTGCCAAAGCCAAAGTACATAGAGTGTTCACATGCAGAAATCGCGAGAATCCAAGCGCTAGACAGCTTCGGCCCTTCAAAACAATCTCCGGTCGTTCTCGCGATTAGAAGGCGTTTGGAGAAGCATAGGTTTCTTCTGCAGCGTTTTCACCATGACACGCGTTTTGATGGGCGTTAGGGCTTTTTTATTCCTCTAGTCCAAGTTTCTATCTTCGCGATCGTTAAAGATAGAGTGAAAATTTCAACGGATTTGAAATCTGCGGAAAATTTTACACCAGATCGCTACCTGAAATATGATTTTCTTTAAATAAATAATTTTTCAACTGTAACTTTAATATTTTCGCGATACTCATTTGACGAATGTATTCATTACGAATACAAAAGGGAGTATTAATCTCGTTCTTATAGAAAAGATATAACTTGATTCGAGTATTTTGTCTTAGCCACTGCTTTACATTTATGGCCATTAAAAATAGGATGAGAGAATTTAATCGTATTCGATTTATTGAAGAAATTTACCCTGCTTTCACACAAAACTTGTAAAAATGTGACAGTTTATAACTAAAGGGTATAGTGGGTAATTTTATTTCTGAGAATAACGTATACCGACAACTGCCCGTTCTAGTTTTCATGTGCGGCAAACGTCTTTAAAATAAAGCTTAAATTAAATATTCAATTTAAAAGCTAAACTTTAGTTATTTTTTTAATTGTCCTCAACGGGTGAAATGCGTAAGATAAGTTTCAACTTTCATTCATTTTTCACATCCTCGTGTTACATTGAACTCGATATCACTTTTGAAAATGAACTTAATTTACTGTGAGCTTATTTTTCATAAAATTTATATTTTAATCTTGCAGTTAGTGTTATTACTACTTTAATCAAAATTTTTATATTATATATACGCAAATTCTATTAGCAATCTCCTGGTTTTCGATATGTACTGTTTTTTTGGATTTCCTTTGAGATTTTTTCAGTTTTAACATGATTTTCTCGTTTCATCGTGGGTTTAATCAAATTTTAGTTGAAATATTTCCCAGTCGTTATTCCATTTGTGCTACAAAACCCCTGAAAGAGGGTAGGTTGGAGGGTTAGTTTTCGTTTCAGATAGTCGGAATTCAGGGGAAATTGTGTTTAAAAATCAAAAAACTAATTATTGTTATATATGTGTTATTTGTGCTGATACATTAAAATGTTTAGAGATAGGTTTTAAAAAATATAGATTTATGTGAAGGAAAATTAAATAAAAATTAGCTATAGATCGTAGGAAACACGATAAAACCTGCAAAAGTAACATTAAAAAAGAAAGGTTATCACCAGTGTCGGATTTTGTTTGCGTGTCATCTTTTGATAGTACTTTGTAGACAATGCCATATAAACAGAAATTCCGTTTCCGATTTCCTGGTTTAGAAATGTAAATTTTTGTGGTATATATTTTTATTTTACACTCAATTTTAAAATTTTAAGGAAATTGTTTGGTCATTTTCCAGTTAGTTTCATTTTAATCAGTTTTACAGAAATATTCCAATTTTTCATACGCAGTTTCGCTTTTACTATAAAACACATTACAAATGACTCATCTGCTAGCTTCTTGAAACCAAAAATCCGTGATTACCCCTTAACACAAAACAAATCCTTACTATTTTTTATTGGTGGGTGAATCATCGACACTGGAGTGAAGGTTATAGGGTTTTTCCTCTAGTCTTGACAGTAAAAAACGAATACTTTAGGTGTTTAGAGTTAATGAAAATGATTAATAATGTCACAATTTGAACTACATAAAACACTGCTTCTCTGTGATCCGCTGGCTCATACCATTACCTAGGTCCAAAATAATCCCGCCATTCGAAAAATTTTGAAAAACGTACGAATGGCTAATGTGCAAAAATGTACAACTGAGGTTGATGGCATTGCACTGAAACGCATCGTATACTATACGTTACGAAAGATTTAAATGTTTAGTTTGTCACCTCTGGTAAGCAAGTCGATTATATTGAATTTATTTATGTACAAAGATTTAAGTTCAAAAACAATTTATTCACAGGCAAATAGGGAACGGATGTTTTACAAATCGAAAGAATATCAAATTTTTATGTCGTTTTGAATATTTTTTAGATTATTTTAGGCATTTTATTGCTCATTATGCATTTCTAAGTTAACCAAATCCAGGCTCTTGTCCAGAAATCCAGAAATCAATTTTAAGTTGGGAAAGAAAGATATTCATCCTATTTTTAATGGCTGTAAAATTAAAACCTCTTGATAAGGGGCAACGAAATATCTTATTAGAGTGACATTCCCTTTAAAAACAAGGCAATACCGTTTACGCTTAGTATAAAAGGAATATCTGAAAAAAAGATTAGTTGCGACTATTGACAAAAAAAATAAGTTTTTCAAAGAAAATCATGATTTTGGTATCGATTTAACGTAAAATTTTACGCTGATTTGAAATCCGTTGAAATTTTGATTCTATCTTTAACCATTCAAAAGATAGAAACTTGGATTAGGGGAATAAAAAACACAATTTAATGCACAACGGAATTGACCTTGAAAAACGCCCAAGAGGTGTTCACATGATAGCGCTCGAAAATTCTTCTCAAACGCGCGTAGGAAAAGTCCATGTGAACGGGGCCTTAGCCATAGTTTCTGTGGGAGAAGAATCTGTTTCAACCTCTTCTGACACGTGCGTGTGAATTACGCTTTCAAGGTCATCATAGGAATCGGAACCATCAGGCTGCGTTAGTAATGCAAAGTCAGCAAGAGCTGAAAAAATGAGGTCACAATTTTCCTGTGCATTTGCACCGTAATCAATTTGCAAGAGATTGCATATGAAGATACAATCACCATCGGAAAAATATTCGAAAGCTCTTTTCTTTGGCACTTCAAGAGAGTGATCTAATTTTAAAGGCGTCATTTGTCTCAAACGATTTCGGTTGGATCGGCGTACTGAATCGCTAAAAATGAGTTTGTCCAAAAGTTAAACAGCTTTTGTAGTTCCAATTTTGATCGATTTTGAAATATGAGGAATCTCATTCAATGTTGCCATTTTAAAATCGAAAGGTGAAAATTCGGCTAGAGAATCGAAAGTTGTCACAAATAGTTTGAGCAATTTAATGTTGATTCATATAAATTCTTCTAAAATTTATGTATAATTCAGGCTTCCATGAATAAGTTCAAGAAGCATGCAATTATCAATCGTTAAATCCAAAGTCATTTAACTAAATGTTCAATCATTAAAAACAAAAATGTATTCGCATTCGTTCTTCTTGAACTTTATCAGAAGTGATCTTGCAAACATCAAGACTGAAGAAAAAGAAAAAGTTTCAAAACTTCCAGTTCGGAGACCTCTCGTCTTAGTAATCCAAAAATTCTATTCCAATTACCGAAGCACTGTCTTTACACACGGTAAAACTTTCGGAAACATGAAGCATTTTCGTCTTCAGGTGAAATATTTTTCTATTTAGAACACTTTTCTCTTCTCAACGAATTTCATGAGGCTTCATTCGGCAGTTTTCTAGGGGATTTTTGATTAAAGTTCCGGACAGGCCAAAGCAATACGTGGGACAGGGCTGAGCCCCCATGTGGGACACAATGATCATAATCCAGAAATGAGGAGAGGGATTAAAATTATGAGGAATTTAATATATACAAAAGGAACGAATTATTTACAATATAAAGATGAATTGATAAAGCTTAGGGGCGTCTTATGCCCGAACATTAACATCTCAGCAGAAGTCTGCTGCAATTTTTTGCTTAGTCGACAGCCAGTTATCGTCTCTTCTCTTGTACTCATTTTGGCGGGAAAACTGCTCTTCTGGGTGTGTCATGCGTGGGAGTTACGAGCACGCATGGAGTCTTAAAGTCTAGACGTCGGCGTTCACTGGGCGACCAGAGATTACTCGCAATCCACATAAATGCTCGCATTTTATATTTACGTATTAAAGTATTTTTAAAATGTACTATATAAATGTTCCATTAAACATTTATTTTTAAAGATATATTGGGATGCAGTAAAACTGATATAAGAGCTATCTACAGCTATAAAAAATATATTATTTTTTGCATTTTTAAAAAAATTATATTTATTCTTAAAATTTATTTTTAAAAATATATTTATAAAGGAAAATATAACTTTTAAACAGAATGGAGAGACAAAGAGACTTTTTTGTACAATTATTGCTTTATTTTTCTTAACAATGAATTCTGCGAGTAGAAACAGAACATCATACATGTTTTCCATAATTAGGAAATCTGATCTGCTTGATGTTATTATTGTTCTTTGAAATTGATCAGTACAAAATTTATTTCCAAATGCATTTTTGTTATTCTAGGTAGATACAGATATAATTTTTTTCATATCATACTTTTCTAACTTTCTTAATTTTCTAAATCTGAAATAGATTATTTTGCAAATATTTTGATTGAACATTCGAATATTTTCAATTGAGTAGAATGTTAGCTCGTACTATTTTTTCAAATTTGTGCATTTAATGTACATTAATATTATGCATCTACGAACAATATGATTTTATAACTACAAAGGTATTCAGTGCTAAAATCAGAAAAGTATCTACACAGCAATAAAAATACCAATGGAAACAATAGTTATATACATAGGAATTGAGCGAAGGAAATTATTGATTTCCTTCATTACCTTAGAGTTCAAAGATATGTTGGTATTCATTCCTTTGTTCTACTTTTCAAAAACATCTTTGCCATTTGCGTGTATCACGTCCATCTTCTGTATACAGGATACTTAGATGTCTTTGAGGCTATGGAAAGGCGATAATAGCATTAAAATAGCATGTGTGATGTATGACACTGATTCCGATCTATGGCTTTACGAGTTCTTGTAGATACATAGTTGATTTTCTGGATAGTTTATCAGTTTCTTTCCTTCACCGTGATGCTCTATTTAAAACAATCATTCGTGAAATTTCTGTTGCTATTTTTAAATAGTCGAGCTTTATGAAATGAGAGTTATTAAATTGCGTGAATTCAGCAATTATTTGTGTACGAAATATAGTTATGTATATTATAAGCAAATCAAACAGTGGTTAAATAGCTAAATGTATGACCAAGTAATTCTAAGTAAATAAGCATCCATAACTGACTTAAAGATTGAAAAAAATAATAATTACTATTCTAGAATTTTTTATTTCAAAGAATAATTAATACTTGGACAAATTCAATAACTTATCAAAGAGTTACGGAAGGTAGTTGAATTTTTACGTCGCACTGGACCAACTCAGCGCCTATTCAAATAATTAGGAAATTTAGAGTTAAACATAGACCAATCAGTACGATTAGAGCTCATTGAAAGTTGATCCGCATTACATGCAAACCTAAAATTTAATATATCGAACAATCTGATGGCAATAACGCATAGATATATTCTTTTAACATGTAGCAAATAATTTTCACTTACCACAAATTCAATTTATTTTTCATGTAATACACCATAACAATTTTTAATAATTAAGTTAGCAATCTATAAAATGTTGCTTAGAATCATATGTGCAAAAGACACGTTTCAATTAAGAGAAAGACATAAATATACTTTAAATCATCAATTGTTTTATGTTGGTGCTGCATATGAATCACAGTGATGTTATTGCACTTGTATTACACCCCGAAAATGGCACTAATTTGCATGTTAAATTTATATTCTTGCATTATTCTAAATATTAAACGTCTGCCCAACTGTAACAATTTTAACTGAATAATTGAAAATGTTATTTTACATAATGAAAATACCAATTTTCTTATTAATTGAGAATTACACAGATATTTTATTTCAACTTGCAAAATTGGTGTTCTACGGAGGCGCTTCCACCGTGATTGCTTGCTAACACTGTGCTTTATGCTGATATCGTTCGTAACTGTTAAGTTTCATCGACACCATTTTTATATATATTATTCATTGTGATAAATTAATATAGCTATTACATTGAGTGACTTTTACTTGCCTAATATAAAAAAGAAAGTTTAAAAGATTATTATACTACAGAAGAAAATGTATTACAACGATACACCGAACTATAAAGTAGAAATTTTGTTCATTTTATTACTTAAAAGTCTTTTAGGAATGGAACAGTAAATAATATATATTTCTTCCTCAGCTGGAAAAATATTTTTCCTTTCACAAAATTCTACCGGTGAAACGTTTTAAAGCTTGTACAATTATTTTAAAAGTTTTCATTTAAGGGCAGTGAAACATTCTTGATGAGTTAAAATTTGATTGCACGAATGCATGAAAATCCTGGAAAAATAAATTATTTAAAATTGTCCTTTTTATCTAAAACAAAATGAGCATTAAGAAATTTTAGATTCATTTTACTTCATACGCACGTGAAAAGAGGAGTCAGATTTTTGTAGTATTTAAGATTATGAATTATGGCCGAAGAAGGATATTTATAAATCACCGAAACTTTTCGAAAAACCATAATTATTACCATTCTGCATTTTATTAACAGATTATCAGTAAAAGTGATACTGATAAAAGAGTACAACACTAAAATTGGATAATTGATCAATACCAACCATAGTATTTAAATTTAACAAAGTAAAATAGTCGTATAATCATAAGTAAGTAAAAGTCTCAAGCATTTCCCCAGCCATTGATGGATCTTCTTAATATTTCGTGAAACTTTGTTTTCAATTCGTGTATTTGATTCTCTGTACTATACTCTTTATCTAGTAAAAAGGTATCTATGTGATGAAGAAGCATATTAGACATCTCTAACGAAGTATTAGGTAAACAATGTCATCTTTGAAATTTCGGCAAACCCTTTGTTTCACGTGTTGGAAGTAAATTATGCCAAAAATCTTATAGAATTTATTAGATTGTGTAAAGTAGAGAAACGAGTGTTGAAAATTTTAAAATTCTTTCTCAAATTTCATGTATTGATTTTGATACTTAAAAAGATTAACCTTTTCTCTCAAACTTTTTAATCATAAGTAAGTTTAAAAAGTTTGAGGGAAAAGGTTAAGTTGTTAAACTAGCTTATGTACAATCATTGATTATCTCTCAACCTTATTATCAATTGCACAGTTTTGTGATTTGATAAACTCCAACATTCATAAGCGATTTGAATTACAGTACTTAACATTTTCTTTTAAAATCGATAAATAATACTGTAATATGTACTAATACTATAATGTGTGTGAGTGAGAATTTGAAATATACACTGTTTAAGCTACTATAAAGCTGAAAAGCACCTATGAAAGGATGAATTGGTAAAGCCTCTCAAGGTATTTTCTATTTACAAGTTTCTCTTAACGGAAGCAAATTGAAGAGTCTAAAGAAAGAAATCTGGCAGTATTCCTTTGTGTAGTTCGTTTCTTCAAGTTATTCTACACTTCTCTATTACAAATGCGCGTTCAACAAAAAACAGTGTATACATTTCCAAATAACAACAAAATAGAAATGAAATATCCAAATAATAAGTATGAAATAATGCACCGCGAACCTCAAAATTCGAGATGACATCTTTGTAACCGGGATTGAGCTGTAAGTGGTACTTCCTAACGAGGTCAAAAGACATAATGGGTAATCAATCCCATGACAAATATTAAAATCAATAACGTTTCATGGCTTCGAGGGTAATTCTCGTATCTTCATGGTTGCTATACACTTGTCTGTTCACACACAGTTTATCTGAAAAGTTTTGTCGTATTCTCGATGGTTCTTTCTTATCAGTAGGAGTTCATAGGTTAGGACTCATGCTATCACAGTCAGAGTTGGAATCCACAGACGTCTTCGGGACAGGAGAAGGGTGCAACAGTCGAGGCTGAAAATAGGGATGAAACCTCAATCCAGGATACAGCCTGGATAATTGCAATCGAGTTGCGTACAGTGCCTGATTGGCCATGACATTTCCTGCCAGTTGGGAATAACTAGTAGGAACACTAGTCCTGGTGGGTCCTGGCATATTCCCAGGACTCATGTTTCCCGCTGATGTCGCATTTGCAGTTGCTAGGTGGGCAGGCATATTTGAAGGGAAGAATGTCCTCGGGAGTCCGAAGTAGAAGCTGGCCAGTTGAGCTGCTGCTTGTTGTGGATTTGCAGATGCTATTAGGGAACTGAGGTCAGCCATGCCTAGTGCAGGTAAACTGGGGATCTTCCATGGAGATGCACCACTTTGAGATGCCAGCACTAATAACTCGTTGCTGGCGGGAATTCGACCTAGAGCTGAAATGGTATGACATGTCAAGTAAATTCACACAGTTCTTACTCTACATAGATCATATCATCATCGGAATGCAAAAACTAGGTAACGCAATTTCTTTGGTTTTCAGGATAAAGGGAAAAACAGTTTGCCACCAATCCCAGATATATACCTACATTTATCATTCGCTGACAGATAGTGGTAAAAAGTTACCTTGTGCTTGCCTCAAATTCTATATGATCTCAGTTTCACTTATTTAACCCACCAAGTGGTTACGACGAGATATCTCGCTCATCAAGTTTTGGTCAATTTTGCTTTTGGCGAGATAAGACTTCGAGACAAAACTCCCTCAAACTCAAAAGAGGGAAATAAATATCCAGGTTTGAAAAACAAAACAAATTGTTGGCCAGAATTTGTAACAATTTGGAACAGGGTTTTGTATGATAAGCTGGTTACTAAAGGGCAGTTTCGACGCCAAAATAAACCACCAGTAGGGTTAAGTATTACTTAGATTGCACCATTTTTTATGTTACCTTGTTCTTATATTCAGGTGACAAGGCAATACAGTTATTCAGAGATGAACTAAAGAGACACTGATGATACATAGAGCAAGAGTGGAGGTTTTTATCAAGATGAATTTTGAAAAATCATATATATATATTATGTGGCAAGAAACAGTATATTCATATCTATTTAAATATTGTAAAATTTCGAAAAATCACCTTTCTAGAAAATATTTATCTATCAAATTACATTTCATTATATTATTCTCTTGAATATTATTCAACATAATACAATTCTATTTGTCATAACCCATAGAGAAATGAATATGTAATCATAGCATCTGCAACAACAATTATAATGTCTTTGAATTTTCAGTTGCTACTGAACTTTAAAGAGTCCAGCTATGTCAAACGAGTGCTAATGTTTCACTAGGAAAGAGCATTCCACAAAAATACCAGGGATGTTAACCAATAATCAATTTATCTCAAATCAATTCCAAGATTGTTAGAATTTTCATTGTTTGGAAGATAATTTGTTTTGTATTGATATTGTTTTAGAATTCCTCTGTGGATGCCTAACATTACGGTGACCATCGTGGCTCAGTGGGCATGCCCACTGCACCCTGCGAGCTGTAAGCGGCGTAGGTTCGATTCCTGTCAGCTGCTTTTCTTCCCTGGGTGTATTTATCTCTTCTGTGTCAGTAAAACTTTCATTGTGTGTGTATGTCTATTACTTGATATTGTATGTCTTGCGTCTGGCGCAGCATGGCCAAATATGACCCTTGCGCCACAAAAATCCAATCAATCAATGAGCCTAACATTACCAACAAGATTTCTATTCTCCAAGCTACCAAGACTAGTGATTTAACTGGTTATTTTGCAAAGCTTAACTGGTTAAACACAGTTGTTAGCTCACTTTGTTTAAATCGCAAAATAACCAGTTGCTTTGTAACTGCTTTAATTTTAGTTTTATTAATGGTAAGCCTACAGTTCAACAGTTCATTCTGAATTTAATCGCAAAGAAAAAAATTGCTTTTTGTCAATAAATTTTTTAAGATGTAGCAATCCATTAACTAATGACATCATACACTCCCGTGCTTAGTGTCGTGAGGCACTGTTGCAGTTTAAACGAATGTGTCTGGGATGAACAGAACATGACACCGAAATAGTATGTACATCCAGGAGAGTGTGTTATATAGTATTATACTGCATCGTACATATCATAGTTTCTCAAACTTTTTTAGCTCAATGCCCCCTTTTCAGAGAAAATTTTCTCCTGCACTCCCTCAGAAAACTTTTTCTCATCTAATAATAAACTGCAAATCTACAGTTCTGTAGTTCCTAATCTGTCGTTGCATCTATAATTTCTGAATTTCATCAAAATATTTATGTAGCTGTGTGCAATTATAGAATTTAGAAAGCAATCAACTAATTCAAAAAACAAGTTTAGAATTTCAAAGCAAACAAATTTTAGATTTTCAAAAAGCAAAACAACTTAGAATTGAAACTATAAAGCTATTTATTAATGAAATAACAAAAATAAATCGCACATAAACACGCTGGATTGCTCACAATTATTAATAATTAATATCAACCAAATCGGTATATAATTAAAAATAATTACAAATGAGAAGGATGAAACTGCTGTTGTGCTGTCAATTTGTCTATTTTAGGCTCTATTTTCGACAGCAGCATCCTTTAATATCCAGTCAGCTGCTTGCAGTTGGTGTCTCTTTTTAGTTAAAAGACTCGTTATCGCACTAATCTACGTTCAACGTAACAGGATGATGGAATGCAATAAAAAATTTAAGTTAAAAGTGCGCACTAATTCATACATGCTAACACTGGCTTGTTACGACGACCTGACTTCTCGGTTTTAAGCAGATCATGGTAACTTGCATTTTACAACGTATAAATCTTACGACAATACATCTCTATAGTGAGTGTCTGTGTGGTCAAGTGGATAAGTATTTTCTTAAAAAATTTTGGGCGACATATTAGTAGCATCTTCTTATTGCTCCACAACACTCCCCTATTCCCCTTGGGCCAGCATTTCTTCCCAAGATTCCTTCAGCTCCCGCTTTGGGGAAACAATGGTATATATATATATATATATATATATATATATATATATATATATAATGGAAACTTTACAATGACTTTAAAATTTTATGAATGAAAATCTCCCACCCCCACCTTCTGGAAAAAACACCGATTTCTATAAGGCAATAGCCCTAGCTATTAAAGACTTGCAAAATAAATTTATAATAACATCGGTAGATAAAGCATCATGTAACTAAGCTATTATTTGTAAAAAAACTATATTTAAATTTGCTAGATACTGAGCTTAAAAATTCTGATACTTATAAGTTCTGCAAATCTATAAATAATAATATTGTTAAAAAAATTATATCTTTAAATAAAAGATTAAAAATTTCTAATCATCATATTATTTTACCTTGCATTACTATTGTACCAAAATTTCATAAAAATCCATTGAAATTCCGATTTATTACTGGTACAAATTCTTATATGAATAAACACGGTATTTTACTTTGTAAATATCTAAAAATTATCCTTAATGCCATAATTGAAGAAGGTTACACCTGGATCACTGGTGATAGTAAAAACGTTTTAAATTATATAAATAAAAATATTATTAATATACTAACCTACGACTTTAAAGACCTATTTACTAACATACCACTGGGCAAACTTAAAGATGTTCTAAATTACTATTATCATGGGGGGGGGACTTTAAAAATATAATTACTATTGATTTTGAGGATTGGGAATTTTTGGTTAACTTTAGTATCTTTAATAATTTTATTTTTAAAGGGGAGCATTTATTTATTCAAGTTAAGGGTATACAGAGTATACCCCAGGGTTCCCAATTTTCATCCATTCTTGCTAATTTATTTCTACATTATTATAAAAAAATTTTCGCCGACAAATTAATTCTGCCTTTAGATATATTGATGATTTGATTGTTTTTAACGATAGTAATTTTGCTAACCTATGGAAATCGATATACCCAGATGAATCATATTTATTGAAAACTAATTCAGATAATAATAAAGCCGTCTTTCTAGACTTGAATATATCCACCTTAAATAATAAAACTGATATTAATATTTATGATAAGAGAGATGATTTTTAATTTCTGGTATTTAAATTAATATATTGGGATTCAAATTTTTCTAAAAGAATATATTATAATACAAGTGCTATCAGCTGGTACGTTTCAATAAAATTTGTAACTCTAAATCTAACTTTCTTTTTCAATGTAATAACCTCATTAACACACTTTTTAACAAATACCCTCACTCTTTTTATAGGATTATTTTTGAAAGATTTAAAAATACTGATATTTATGTAACTGATTGACTATCAATTCTATTAACTATAATTAGACTATTAATTTATTAAAAGGTTGGAACTGAACACTTTCTTATCGTTTTCCGAGTCGGAATTCCAGTTCCGATAAACCAATTCAGAATTCCGAATCGGAATTCCAATTCCGGATTCTTAACTGTAATGCATGGTATTACTTTTATTGGGCGTTATGAAGTGCATTTGCTGGCGGTCCTCATGTGAGTTGCGGAGGGTTGTTGTCGATTTGAGGTTTGTCAATGTGGGTAAGTTTGTATTGTCTTCTATAGTTTTGTGTGATTTTGTGTTGTGCTTGTCTTTGGTGTGTGTCCTTGGATGTTCCGTGTTGCCTAGACTTCTCTACCTATTTGACCTTTCGCCATTTTTGCTTTTCCAGTTTTGCCTTTCTACTTGTGGTGCTTGGAGGGGACTGTGGGCTACTTTTAGCGAGCTGCCGCCCACACGCAGAAAACACCATATTGTGTTGACAGGGTCAGGCTCCTCCCTGATGACGCCCAGATCCACCAACACTTCTTCATTTTTTTCGAAATTTTCTTGGTACTCTTAAATTTAAATTCCTAGATTTCTCTTTGTTTTGTATTATTGAATTATATATATGTATGCATGCATATTATATTATATTTAATTATATTTAAAACAAGCATGTCAGAAGTCAATAATTTCGAATTATGAAATCCCGATAGAACTGTATGAATTCCGCCATGCCAATAATTTTGAACCTCGAGATTTTTAGTAGCGGTATTCCTGAGCAAAGCGATTTTAATGTGGCCGGCAGATGTTTTCATATTCCTTGATGTTGTTAGGAGGCAGACTGTTATGCAGTGCAGAGGTGCGCCACTTTAACCCCAGGAGCAAATGTCTGGATTTGTTTTTAAACCCTCCTATTGGTTTCGAAGATATATCTCGTCTATCAATATCTGAACAATGCCGATGACGAGGTAGCTCGTCATCATGATATTGGCAATTTTTGACGAGGTCAAGATCTGGTCCGTTTTTCTTCTAGTGACTAGGTGTCTCGTCCATCAAGATCTGTTTAGTTTTTGCTAATGACAAGATACTTCGTATAGGCAACCACCAGGAGGGTTAAACCTCTTCAGGTAGGATGGAAATAACGATCCATTAAGTCAAACTGTTTTCAGTTACTCACCAGCAGCATTTGCCAATGCATGTTGCTCCAACGTCATTTCTCCGGATACTAAAGATCTAAATGGCGAATGGCGAAAAGCGTGCTCCCTCAGTAATGATTCTACAGATTCTCTGTAACAAAGAGATAATTTAAGTATAGGAATTAAAATTAAGCTTTTAGCAGAATATACATGAAAAATTCTTAGGAATAATGCGTTGAAATTCATTTTAGGGGCTTATAATTTGAATGTTAAGCTTCCCCATAACTTCAATTTCTAAATTTGGCGTTTACTATAAACTAATTTTTAATTGTACTTTTCTAACCCCCAATAATCTGTTTCAACTGAATTTTGATCTGAACTATCTGTTATCTGAAAAACGTCAATTAAGAAAGGAGAAATCTATTTAAAGGTTACATAACTATTAAATGGGGAGTTTTCAAGTGAACTTCAAAAGTGTTGCTTAAACAAATTTACATTAGAATTAGAATTCTAACACACAAAGTAGAAATTTGAACTGTGTAATATTTATAGTACCGTGGATTTAGAATATTACAGAAAAATCTTTACACGTTTCAGTTATAACTAAGCTCTCAGCTAATAATTTTTCAAAACTTTTCTCACCTTCTTTTTACTCGTACAGATTTTTGTGTGATGAGTGAATAAAATACATATAACAAAAGGAATAAAATTGTCAATACCGTTAAAGCTGTCATGCATATCTAATACCGTTTAAGCACAGTAGAATTTTCATAAGTATGAATTCACACTCTGAAAATATAAATTTAGGACCTCTTAATGTTTCAAATACCCTAAAGCAGCGATTTTCAATTTCGTGGAACACAAACTAATTACTAAAATTCTGCTGCACACCAAAATATAAATTATATTTTTTGCCGATCTGACAAAAAGAAGCATAATTTTGATTGATTTACAAAAAACCCACCAAAAGTAATTACCCACCCTTTATGCTCCAAAGTGGGTTTTATAAAATTGTTTTGAAATTATTTACGATACTTTGTAATAAAAAATAATACTCAAAATTATATTTTGAACTTTTTACAAGCGTGTTCACAAATAATTTCAAGTAATACTCAAAATTATATTTTGGGTATTACTTGAAATTATTTGTGAACAAGCTTGTCAAAAGTTCAAAATTAAACCGTTGCAATTAAATAAATCTTACGCGATTTAAATCATTCCACCATCCGCAAGGCACACCAATGCCGCTATTTCGGCATACCAGTGTGCTGCGGCTCACCGGTTGAAAATCGCTGCCCTACAGCATGCCACATAGGTAAATAAGAAGACTACAATTTATCTTTTAAACCTCCAAGTGGTTTCGACGAGATATCTCGTCCATCAAGATCTGAACAATTTTTCTAATGACGAGATATCTCGTCATAAAGATATTACTGATTGTTTGATGATAACGAGATCAAGATCTGGTCAGTTTTTTCTTCTAAAGACAAGATATCTCATCCAGCGAGATCTAGTCAGTTTTGCTAATGACGAGATACCTCGTCAAGACAACCACCACGAGGTGGATAGACCATTACATTTCACAGATAATATCTATTTTGTAGGATAGATATAAGTGGCACATTGGTTAAATAGTTTGAAAAAAAGAAAGATTTATGTTCAAGAAATTAAAGTAATTCATATATTGCTACACAGGAATAACATGGAATTTTACATGTTTTGGAGGATCCTGATTTTGCAGACGATATCGTCATGTTGTCGTCCAAGTTAAGAGATTTACAAACTAAAACTGATATCTTTTCAGAAAATGCTAATCTAGTGGGACTAAAAATCAATCAGAATTAAACAAGTCCTCAGAATTAACATAAAATCTAGCACTCCCATCAAGGTGCAAAATAACTCAATAGAAGATGTAAGCACCTTTTTATATCTGTGAGCAACAATAAACAAAAATGGTGGTACTGATGAAGATATTAGTCTTAGAATTTCAAAAGCTCGCAACTGTCTTAAGAATCTTAATAAATTGTGGAGAGCAACTAATATACATGTAAAAACCAAATTAAATCTGTCCAAATCACTAGTACTTTCAGTTCTCTTATATGGTTCTGAAACATGGAAAATTACCAAAACACAGTGCAATAAACTAAATGTTTTTCAAAATAAATGTTTAAGAATTACAGTAAAGATTTTTTGGCCATACTACATTTCAAATGATGAATTATTAAATAAAGCACAATTTAGTGAAATAGGAAATGAAATCAAATTTAGACGTTGGAAGTTTACAGGACACATTTTAAGAATGAACAGGGACAGTATTCCTAATATAGCATTGATCCCTGATGGAAAGAGAAAGTGTGGACGTCCCCGTTTGACCTGGCGACGTATGATGGAACAAGAGAGAAGTGGGACTGGATGGGCGAGATGGTATGAAGCTAGACTTGTTGCATCGGACAGGAAACTTTGGCAATCTAGATTGAAGGCCTTATGTGCCCTTAGGCACTAAAGAATTTATGATGATGATGATATATTGTTACAGTTAAAAAATTAGATTGCACAACTATTGGTTTGTAATTCTAATTATATTCCAATAGTTTAGTCTTGAAGATACACCTCTTACCTCTCAAGGTCTGTCAGTCTAGAAGAATCCCTGAAACCTTTTGCAAAGGGATTGCTGTCTATTTTAAGCTTTGTTATCTGAAAGGATAGAAATGATTACTTTCTGCAAATAAATGCTATTGAAACAACTTGAAAACTATTTAATGCTATGAAAATTTCTGTTATGGCTAGTATTAACATACTATTAAAGAACTAAATAAGATTTCGGTTAAAAGTTGTATTGATAAATTAGATTGTGTATATTCCTCAAAATGCGAAATCGCACAAATAGGCATTTCAACAATAAATGATGTATAGTAATTATTACCTAAATGCTTTTATTTGCTTAACTGCATGCAGACATTAACACAACCAGGATTTCATTTCGGGGAAAACAAAGTACAAATTCCAATCTTTATGCCAAATGAAAATATAACCTAATTAGAATTTTAGAAAGTTTCACTAAAATATTTATATCTTATATTTCGTCACTCTATTAATTTTAAAATAAGGAATTGCTTAAGCATACAAAATGACACATCTCAATTGATCTGGGGGCCGTATTAGCCCAGTTGGAAGAGAAACCGGAGGGTTGCGAGTTCGAAATTAGGTCCAGCCTAAGACCGTCGTGTACATGGATGCTGCCCCTTCCCACCTACCTACCCATTAAGAGCCGGATCAGCTGTAGCCCAGTTGGTGGAGTCGCGGGTTATCAACCAGAGGAGTGCGAGCTCGAAAATCAATTCAACCAAAAGGCCGTCATGTACGTGGGGGCTGGTACACTTTAAATATATCGGGCCTCGTCCTCATGGCGTGGTGTGGAAATTTAGAGTGGGGTGCCAGCTCAGGTGCTGTTCTCGTTATCTGGCCGTGATTCAAAATTACGAGGCGCTGTCCGTTCGGGAATGATCCAGGACCGTCGCCAATAGCCCGTTGTGTTGCTCCAGTGCGCCGTTAACTACCTACCTACCTACCTACCTCAATTGATCCGGGCTTAAAAATCGTTTTGAAATGATTGTTTTCGTTAAATATTTGCGAAAATTAAATGACGAAAAAGTTTCAGATCTTGTTTCTCGAAATTCCTTTTTTATTTTTCTGTACCTGTTGAAGTGTTTTTACGTCATGGTTATGTCAGCAAGGACCTTCTAATGAAATAGACAGAGCATGTGGACGTAGTCGCTTTCGTAAGATCTGAGATCTGTAAGTCACGTGAGGTTACGAAAATACTTGGGGCGATTGAATATCCAAGCGCAGACTTGTGTTTTCAGTCACACTGGACAATCACTTCAACCTATCAATAGTTTGTCCCACATTAAGGATGCATACTTTTTCCCACAACCAAGTAACAGATCTTCAAATCGAGCTATCGGATGAAATAGCATGAAGCTAGGCGCACATGCTCCGTATGTTTCATTAGAAGGTCGATGTATGATAGGGAAACAAATTAATAACTTCTTTGTTTCATATTTCCTAGTTAGACAAGTTCATTAAACGATTAATCAATGTAGAATAATGTTTTCATTTTCAATATCATCAACGTTTTGTATGCCTTATTAATCTGTAGAAAGGTATATAAATAAGAAACCCACATCACTTTAGGAAGGAAGGATGCTTGGGCCCCACTCTCTCTATGCCCCGTATACAAACTTGCATTAGGAAAACTTCTTACAAATACTATTCTATACAAAACACGTACGGATTCACTCTCAAAGGAAAGTAAAGCAAGCTTGATCATCATTTGTTGCACTAATTCTGGTAAATTTACATTTTGCTGCATAACTGCTTAGATTTTGAAAGCTGATTTCTTAAGATTTTAATTCCTCTTTGGACTTTCCAAATATCCATTTCTTATTCTGGTGTTTTCGGTGGGTTCTTTCTTATTCTGGGTATTCAGGGTTTTCAGTGGGTTTACCTCGCTAGCAACCTGCGAATTGAAGGAGGAGCAGGTTCCATTCCTCCATGCGTATATTTTTCTCTTCTGTGCTGTTAAAACTTTCCTTGTGTGTATGTCCATTTACGTGGTATTGTTTGGTACAGCTTGGCCAAATATGGTCCTTGCGCCATAAAACCCAACCGTGGGTGTATTTCTCTCTTCTGTGTCAGTAAAACCTTTCTTGTGTGTATGTTCATTTAGTTGACTGGCACAGCTTGGCCAAATATGGCCCTTCCGCCATAAAACTCAACCCAACCAACCCTTGGTGTATTTCTATCTTCTGTGCCAGTAAAACTTTCCTTGTGTATATGTATGTCCATAACTTGACGTTGTTCGTCTTGTGTCTGGCGAAGCTTTTACAAATGTGGTTCTTGCGCCATAAAAATCAACCAACCAAATATTTACTCCACTATCCAAGCTAATTGCCACAATCTGCAGCTCTATAGGGGTGATCAATAACTATCAATAACACTGATATCGTGTGATGTTAATTACTCCACTACATATCGATCGTCAAGGCTTTCCAAGTCGTTCCCTCCCAAGTCGGCGCCTCCGTCTGAACAGATACCAATCTGTAATAATCCCAGTACGTGGAAACAATGAAAGAATGTGGAGGGTGAGCGCCAATTAATTGGCTACTCTGGAAGAGGCGGGGAGGGTAACTCATCCTTCTCTTTTACCATTAATAAGACCTCTAATTAGCGATGACGTGGTAGTTGGAATTTTCTCTCTTTTTGTTTTCGCTGATGCTTATCTATCGGTGAGAGAGAACTCCCTGTCTTCCTGGTGTTGCTGGCAGGCCCCGTCGAGACTGGTATAAGTCTGTTGCCGTTTCCTTGCGGAGTTATGTTTTGAAATGCTAAGGTGTTGAAAACAGAAACGTACCCTGGGATTCAATGCCTTCGACTTCTTCAATAAATTCGGTTTATCTTCTTAATGAGGCCTATTATTTTACGAAATTGTTTGGGGGATGCATTAATGTTGGCTATATGTCTGTTTTCGTGTCAATGAAAAGTGCGTTTAGTTGCAGTAAATAAATTAGTGAACATAGGGAAACTAACTAGCTCGATGGGGACTTCAGCTATTAACGTCTGAAGTTGTCGGCGGGCAATCAGCAAGAGCCATTGTGAGCCGGCGCTCTTCATATCTTTGGCTTTGTTTCTTTAGAAAGTTGTACATGAGTTCTCCTCCAACTGATTGGTTGACTCCAGTGTCTGAACACACCGCACCTTTAGCTTCATAAACAGAAATATCCAGCAAACTGACTTGCTTGTAGATGTGAAACATGTATACACCTGGAGAGAATTTACACGAGCATTTTCTTTTTTCAATGTAGAGCAATTCGGGTACTTTGTTTTAATAAATCCAGGAGTACCGCATCTTTAACATCTCAGGGGTGGCCTTTCACCAAAAGGAAATCTCGGGTCTTCTCTTCTAGTTGGAGGGAGTCCCTCTTGTGGAAAGTAGATTTTTTAGGATAACTTTTCTTTGTACTTGCATATTTCTTCCTTCGTGGGTTTGGAGTGGAATTACGTGAGTTATCATAAGCATGTAACTTTTCGACTAGATGTTCTGGTGATGTCAGTTGTTCTCGGTCATCCAAAAAAGTGCTCTCTACATCATGGATGAGTTTTTTTCATTTGTTCATCAATAATCAAAATTTTTAGCTGTTCAAAAGTTGAAAGTTTAAGCTCGGATAACCATCCTTAAAATAATTTCTTAATTCAAAGTAAAAGTCTTTCCAAGTGGAGTCGGAGGCTTTACGTTTTGGGGCAAATAACAATCGGAACTTCTCAGCAGTCATCATAAATCATTACAATGGTAGACCTTCGTACGTTAGGATAGCTCTGAAATTTTCGTCAAACTCTCTTACAAGTAATTTTGATGTTATAGATGGAAATGTTCCAATGAGGTGGGTTACCCACATACTTTCCTGTATCATCAAAATTTTCATCTGTCTCAAACAAAACGAGATATGTATTCGTGTGATCTGTGTCAAAATTGAATTTAGCCAGATTTCATTAAAATCAACTTTTGGAAGTGCTCCTTGTGAAGGAAGATTTTCAATTCCTCTCTGGTTCACTAATTGCATTCGAAGCTTCTCAAGTTCAAATTCCCGATTATTTTGTTCCACCTTTCCTTTTCTTCCAATTCCTTAAGTCTTCCAATCTCGTAGAAATTATGGTTTCTGGTAAATTCTTCATCGTCTTGGAATTCCTCACTTTCCAAAATTAATTTCTTTAGGGGAATGATTTTTAAGTCACTTTCCACTTTTTTGCCAAGTTCTACAGCCAGATTTGAAGATCGATTTTTTTGCTTTGCCGAGATAAGTTATTGGTCCTATTAATTGTCACTAAACTTTTAAATTACATTTCAAAAGTCAGTCTAAATATTCATTAAGTTTCTCTATTAATACTAAAATTGTTCAAAGAAACTAAATTCAGTTTTCTCAGGAAACAAAACTAAAATTTAAGTTTAGAACTTTTATATCTAAATTTGCACAAAATAATAAAAATTATATCAAATTTAAATGAATGGATAGCATCCATTCTATCAAAGAATTTTTTTTAAAATTACAATTATGAAACTGAAAATTTTATTAGAATATTTCACCATAGTTCAATTTAAGAATCCTGAACTGAAAACAATCGTTCATACAAACCATTTAACTAAGATAAGTGAAGGATGTATTTACTACCATTCCACCTAAATCATTAACATAAGTTCACGACCATTGTAGATTACTGATTACTCAGTCTACTGATATTTCACGTCTATGGAAAGGTGTAAAAAATCTCTTGTAGCTGAAGAAGTGAGACTCTCTTAATACTCTCAAACACTATTGGACGATTTGACAAAAAAAACCCGGGGATACAACTCAAAATTTACACGTTTAAAGAATCATTTCTATTCCCGAATCCCGATGGTGCGCAAACACTAATACCCGCACTCTAGAGATCTTCGTTAGTGTTCGTTCTTATTTTGAAGTCAACTGAAACACATAAGTTGCTCGTCTTGCCAACTAATATCTGTCCCCTTACTAGTTTCACCAACAAGTGCTATCGTCTTTTCGACGTAGAAGTTACGAATACAGAAAAGCACAATATAAACTATAAATATTTTCCAGTTTTGGTAGTTATTTAAAATGGGTCAACAGACTAGTTAATGTCAGACACTGTTCAAAATTTGTTATGCTTAGTGTATAAAAATGTCTAGAATATGAAATTTAATAATTCTTTGAAAGTGGAACAAGACCGTTGGAAACTAATGTTGAAAACTAGAACACAAAAGAGTAGAATATCAACCAATATGAATTGAAATCAAATCTCGTGTTCTTTACAGATCATGTAAAAGCTCCATGATTGCCTGAATAATACATGTTTTGTAGGCAGAATATCGTCGATCAAGTTGCGTACTGTCAGTAGTATTCCTATTTGGTAAAATTTTTAAAGTACTTTATTTATAGTACAGTGTTTTAATCAAATTACGGAAGAATTTCAAAACGGAAGAGCAGGAAAACACAAGTCTAGATAAATGAATACCCCCTTTACTATTAAATAACTAATTCATTAATTCTTAACATATTTTTTATTAATGGAGTTTTACAGAACGGTTGCTAAAAATTAGTTTTCAAACAATTTTCTGACAAGAACGAGTTTTCAAGGCATCGGAAAGATCATGGAAAGCATCACGGAAAGCACGGAAAGGAAGGCATCAAGGAAAGATCTTTTCTTCCTTGGAAGAATGAGGGTTATGAAAAGATATTGTAATATAAAAGTTTAAAGTAAAGAACTAAAGAGAATATTTGAACGAACTTTTTCATAGAAACATTCACAATTTGAGGACAACCAAATTCTAATGTGAATAGCAGACCATGCCTAGTAATATAGAATCCAAAGCAGAAGAAAGTGAAACAAGCGTTTCTGAAGAGAGCGAAACGTAACCGAAAAACGTATTATTAATCCTCGGAAACGAATTATGTGAGATTTTCCTTTTATGGCTTGTGCACTGTCCTCACCCTCTACCTCACTTACGAACTAATGTATTCACATAGAACAGAATTTATCACAGCTTTATGACAATCGCTTACTTCACACAGATTTTAGGAGCAATCATGGCCGACTCGTGGCTAGGAAAATATCATACGATTTTCTAACGTTTCCATACTGTATGCTATAGGAACAATCACTTTATCCATTGGAGCAATACCTATGGAACTTACTACTATGAAGATTATTTCTTTGTTAGGTCTTTTTGACATCGGGGTGGGAACAGGTGGCATTAAACCATGTAGCTTATGGGGAGATCAGTTCCCGAAGACTCAAGTGGAACAGCTGCAATAGTTCTTATCGATCTTTTATTTTTGTATCAACTTTGGAAGTCTCTGTGCCGCATTTTTGATCCCTATATTGAGAGATGATGTCCATTGTTTTGGAGAGAAAAGTTGTTTTTCTCTGGCCTTTGGAGTACCTGCTGTCCTGATGTGCATTGCTTTAGTTCTATTTGTCGTAGGAAAGCCATTGTACATTTTACATCCAGCAGAAGGGAGTGAATTTGTAGCCGTATTCAAATGGCATCGGGCACGCTTTGTACAGGAAAATAAAAAGCAGAGAAAAGAAAGATCATTGGCTGGATTACGCTGATGACAAGTTTACAGTAAACAAGATTCAAGATGTCAAATATCTTTTGCGGGTATTTTCGTCTTCATACCATTATCAGTTTTCTGGACTGTGTGATCAGCTCGATTGCAAGTGGATTTTGCAAGCAGCTGCTATGGACGGGTATGTTCTGGGATTTTACATCAAACCTGACTAAATGCTAATAGTGAATTCTTTCATGATTCTCATGATTCCTTTGTTTGAAAAGATAATATATCCTACTTTGTCTAAGCTGCATTTGCTGAAGAGACCGTTACAAAGGATTACAACAGGGGGATTTCTTACTGCCATTATTTCGTATTGGCTAGATTCATTCAAATAAATATTGAACTAGGAGTACCTGTGTTCCCAGAGAAAGGATTCAGCGAATTAAGTCATAAACTCTCCCTGTGAGATAATATTAAGTGGACCTGAAAACTTTACATTGAGTTGTTTTCAGTGTAAAATCGCCAAAACTCTCCTTTTTGGGAAGAAACATATTGGGAATTCTCTCCAAGTGGATGTTCTGCAAGTAGATCGAAATCGCAGAAATTTATTATCTCTGGTCAGATCAAATCCATGATGATAACGCTTGATAACAAGGATCTCAAAATGTACAAGGGAATCGACACCAAGAAAAAGTCAAGAACAAAATTCAGAATATTTTTTGCTACAGAATACAATTTTGCAGTAAACGAAGACTCCGCTTTCAAGTTGGAGGGAAGTCAAAATATTTACCCTACCGTTGACAGTTCAACAAGACAAACAACTTAAGGAATGACTGAGTACGTTGAGACGAAACCAGGACAATAGAAGATCTACTTGCCCTAGAATAGATCTTCATATCAGGAAAAATCTATTGGCAGTGTGTACTTGAAAAGTGGAGGTAGTTACATCATAGCCATTTATCAAAACCGCACTAATTAACACTGAAGTTTTCCATTTTGTAATGGTAGAGCCCCATGCTTTATCTATTCTTTTGCAACTGGTTCCCATAATTCTGGTTATAGCCTATGAGATTATGTTTTCTATCAGTGGATTGTCATTTTATTTTCTCAAGCTGCTCCCTCGATGAAATTTGCGCATACAGAAGTACACCAGTGATCTTTATACAATCATGGTCTCACGTAATTGGCAATCTATCAACTAGCGTTAACATATGTCAAATTCAGTCACTGATAAATTCTGGAGGGGGTGTATTGTGGTGAATTTAGCCACCACTAAAAAAATCAATTACAATGCAATAATGTATATAGAACCCAATTTCGCCCTGAAGTACTTTTTGGTAGACAAAGTTGCACCGTCTTTCGCATGTGACTGAAGACCATGGAGAAAGTTACATTTTGCCAATTAGGCCCTGTATCAAATAAGGCGCAAGGGTCATATTTGGCCAAACTGCGCTATACGCAAGATGGACAACGTCAAGTAAATGGGCACAGACACACATTAAAGTTTTCATTCACACGAAAGAGAGAAAGACACCCGGGGAATGCAGCACATGATTTCAAGAACGTATAAAAATATTTGCAAATTAATCCCATTTTGGATTAACCCCTTGGAGCATCATGAGACTTCCGAGTAATGTAGCATTGCTTTTACCCCACATGACCCATAAATAATAAGGGTTTAAAGAATCCTAGGAAGCATTATCTTGGTCAAGATCAAACCTGCTTAGAAGCCATGAAGGGAAGACTTCATGCTGCAGGACGAATATATGCGGACGAACTCCTGAGGGCTAAGAAAGCGTAAACACACATATTTCCAGTGCTGGCTTAGTTTTTAGGTATTTTCGCTCAATAATATTTATCTATACATAGATCCAGTATGAATTTTATAAGCGTAACAGAAAGTAATCATGTTATTGTGTTGTGGACAAGGCTTCATTCCAGCTCTAGAAATAAGCCCGATGTTGAGGATAAAAAGTTTCACATGAAAACGCTACACACTCCCAGAAGACGTACGAGATGATAATTAATTAAAATTTCCCTAGAAGCGTTGACTCACCCTTTTGTTCCCCGAAGATCCGATGCAAAGATCGGGAAGCGATTTTTCGTTAATTCAATTTATGCCTATTCAGCAAAAGCAGGCGCCTGGGTTAAGTCAGGAGAGCACGGGGAAGTCTTAAGTGTTAAAAATAAAATTAGCCGCAGCTGAAAAATTAAAAGGCACGTGTGGAAGCTCTTCAAATTAGCGGTGAGCGGCGGTGATTTGTTGTGTTTATCCATCTCCAAAATAATACACGGTATCCTAAATCAGAAGTGATTTATGATAAGAGCTGCATGAGTGAACGGCTGCGGCCTTTAATGAGGGCGAAATCTTTTACCAACGGAAGGGGGTGGTTGTTAAAGAAATGGGGCGTTCTCTACGACTGTGACGTCACACGAATTGTAGGGGTTAGCTTCCCATCGAGATAATCATACTGCTTGTTGGTATAATGGTGTATTCTTTTACACTAAAACAGAATGTGGACTGGTTTTATGTATTGGAAGGAATAAACATTAAAGAACGGGAGTTCGTTATATAATTTTATTAAATTGAAGAAACTTTTACAACTCCAAATAAAAGCATCACTGTCACAAGAGTGCCACGACTCAAAAGTTGCGTTTTTCTAGGCATTTTAACCCTCCTGGTGGTTGTCTCGAAGAGGTATCTCGTCATTAGCAAATCTGATCAGATCTGGATGGATGAGCTAGCTCGTCATCAGAAGAAAACTGACCAGATCTTGATCTTGTCATCATAAAAAATCGACACTTTCTTGGTGACGAGATATCTTGCCATTAGGAAAATTGGTCAAATTTTGATGGACAAGATATCTTGTCAAAACCACTTAGAGGGTTAATAGTTCTGAAACCATAGGAAAACATTGTGGTTATTATTCGACTTAGATCGTCTTTTTTAAGTTACATCGATGAGAGACTTTTTCTGTCAAGCTAAATGTATGTGGTGGAAGTGCTTTTGCGACGGAAAGGGGGTGTTTTCTATACGTTTCCGGACGTGACGTCACTTGGGCTTGTTTTTCGAATAAGATTTTAGCATGTCGCCAATAAAGATTCCAAAGAATGAATTTAGAATAGGAACATGTGAAATACTGTGGGTGTTAAAGAGGATAAAATGATTAACGAAATTATATTTCGGTAGTCACCAGCTTGGTTAAGAAAAGCTCCAAAGAAAAGAAAACTTTACAGTACTGCCAGCCCGGTACAACTATTATATTGACTACGAAGCTTACCAAATAATGTTAATTATTTCTGAATGTTTCAATTAATTAAATTCGTTTGAAATGTGGATTAAATTTATTCTCTGATTCACTTAGCTAGAAATAGTTTAGCGGGTATTTTCTAATCAGATGATTTCGTTTTTTATTAATTTTTATATTTTCAAGAAAATAAAGATTAACATAATGTTGATATTAAAAGTAAAGTTGCAGTGAATGCGATAAATAAAAATGGAAAATTATTTCAATCTCCCAAGCAGAAAAACTTAGAAACTTTTTTTAAACAATTTCAGGTGTGTACTTAAGCAAAATGTGGTAGGACTGGCGTCCCACCTATTCCAATTGGTAACATTATGTATATAAATATTTCATAGGATATAAAGCTGCTAAAGAAAATAAATATTCGATCATTTAATATCTTGATGTCTAGGAATGCTCTAGATGGTCAGTGAAACTTAAGTTGTTCGAACCCTCATCACTTAACCTCTGAGCGTCATGAAATTTCGAAGTTGTGTAGTATTGCTTTTACCACACAACACTCATAGTGATTAAATAACCACATCTGTTAGTTTAAAGAATCCTAGGAAACATTCTATAGGCCAAGAAGGTCAAAACAGTCTGGAATTCATACTGGGAAGACGACAGGTTGCAAAATGGATATATGGGTGTGAACCCTTCAGATAGCTAAGAAAGTGAAAGAAGCTAAATATATTCATATAAAATGAAAGTTTCTTCCATTCATTCCTTTTTTGAAATGTTCTTTTGGTAGAACCCTTTACTGAAGTTGTTTCTCCACAGATAAAGTCCAATCACAGAAAACAGAAGTAAGTTATCCAAAATATGCAAGAAAAAACTCATAACATTTACACCATTACTTCCAGTCTCAGTAAGTAAACCCTATTTTTCCCATTTGTCGCCCTCCCCTCCAACATTACATATAGAGTTTTGATTAGTGAATTCATTTTAATTTGTTGAATATAATTTTAAATTTTTAGTACATTAATAGGCCCATGTTTTTTTAAATGTTAAGGAGATTTACTATTTTGTTTCCCATTTGGGGGAACTATTGAGTAAATTAGTCATTCCTCATGAATTTGTCCATATTTTGTACGTTATATTTAAAAAAATTGTTTAAATCCTCGTAATTTTTTAAGATTTTTAATCGAACAGTATATTCAATTTTAACTGTACTTCACACAATGCTTTAGAATTTTATTAAATAAGTGAACAAAAGGGGACATTTCAATAAATATTTTAATCGTTTTTAAACGATTTTCTGATGAGACTGTATGGTAGAGAGGGGGATACTACTTATATGACAAACCTAAACTAACTATTTAAGATTATTTTACCAGCTGGTTCTGATATGCCGTAACAGCTGTGAACACAGTTTCAGGGAAAATATATGTTCGGAATTTCTCTTGCTCCAAATCCGAAATGGGAGGAGAGGCTTGGCCGTCCGATCTCAGAAGCACTAAATGGATTCGAGGCTGATACTTATGCATGGAATTCAGTACAATCTGAAACAAGAACACAAAAATTATCAGTAACAGTACAGGTTTTTACATTTATCTTTTATTTGCAAGACTAAATCTGGAGTAAGGATCAGGTATGAGAAGTCAGATGCACATTTCACTATTCCCAAGGAGTTAGTGGGAAATACTAGTTGTTACGGTAATATGAACAAAACTATATATGCCAATTATAGTTTAAAAAAATTATAACTTGGAAAATGAAGTAATGGTAATACCAAATAAATAATATTTACGAATTATATTGGAGTTAAATCGATTGTCATTTCAGGAAACAATATATTTTCTCTTGTATAAAGCGAACTCAAAACAATACAAGAATGAGTAATCTACATAAGTTTTACTTGTCCATCGTAAGATATATTGTAGATCTACGAGATCTATGAGACATCTTGTAGAGTGACGGCTCATGTTTTATCATTAAATTGTAATGTTACATTTTTACTAGAAGCAGTTACCAATCAATCAAGTAGTTAGTTTTTCCAATTCAGTCTAACTCAGAATTTTTAAATCAAGATTTTTGTGAAATGAATCGAATTGAGCACAATGTCATTTGGGGAAAATTGGGCAAAGAATGATTCTTATATACTAATATCGAAATTGGATCCCACACAATTAATTATACAGGATCAGATCTATAACTTTGTCAACTGTTGTGCATGGACTTTCTCTGTTATCATGAATATTTCTTTGATATGGGGAAGACTACAAGTGATAGATCTTGCTGATTGAGGATTCATCACGATAGCTTTCTTCAGTTACATGGTAAAGATGCACATCTTACCTCAATCGGGAAAAATGAACATTCCCCCGGAAAATGTATCCTATCCGATAAGACCCACAATCGAATTGTAACATTTATTTAAAAATAAAGTTCAGTAGTTTTCCTTCAAAATAAACAGTATTCTAGTAGTCTCATGGTCTATATTTATTTAAAATTTCATTTACCACTTTAGAAACAAATTAACATTGCCTTTATTTATCTCAATGAGTATGAACATTTATAAGTCCTGTATAAATATGCCCACACTAGTAATAATGTGAGTGCGTGCAAGCGATCTGTGAATTCAACTGTTATTGCGCTAGTGCAACTGCTACTAGTGTATTTGTAAACGACATTGTGTCTTTATATTATATTTATTGAGCACGTGCAGACTATGATATTAGTGAATGTATTAACTATGATGTTGCAAATTGTAAACTGATTTTGGATTTTAGAAGAATTGGAGACGGAGTGTAAGAAAGCGTTTATAGGTGTTCTTCGTTATTTTGTATCATTCTTAGTTTTCCAATAAATCTCTAATTTTTTTCTAAGAAGCGTTCGTCTCCATGTATGCAACTGAAAAGCTTATCTACAACTATTTAATGCAATCGCTCTGATTCCAAAAAGTGAATAGATTCTGATAATCCAAAAAGTGAATAGAGTGAATCTTCATCTCCAAGGTGAAGAACTGACTCGGGATTACTACGCTATTTTCCAACAAGTAGTATACATATTTTGGGGTGAACTGGTCTTGCTTCTATACACAATATACGTATAAGCAATACCGCTATTTCCGAATCCCGAAAAGTTTCTGGTCCTAAGGGTTTCAAATAAGAGATTGGAACCTGTAATGGTCATTCTATTCAACTTACGTGACCCTGCTTGTCCATCTGTAGTAAGTTGAATAGAATGAGTGAATCTTCATCTACAAGGTGAAGAACTGACTCGGGATTACTACGCTATTTTCCAACAAGTAGTATACATATTTTGAGGTGAACTGGTCTTGCTTCTATACACAATATACGTATAAGCAATACCGCTATTTCCGAATCCCGAAAAGTTTCTGGTCCTAAGGGTTTCAAATAAGAGATTGGAACCTGTAATGGTCATTCTATTCAACTTACGTGACCCTGCTTGTCCATCTGTAGTAAGTTGAATAGAATGAGTGAATCTTCATCTACAAGGTGAAGAACTGACTCGGGATTACTACGCTATTTTCCAACAAGTAGTATACATATTTTGAGGTGAACTGGTCTTGCTTCTATACACAATATACGTATAAGCAATACCGCTATTTCCGAATCCCGAAAAGTTTCTGGTCCTAAGGGTTTCAAATAAGAGATTGGAACCTGTAATGGTCATTCTATTCAACTTACGTGACCCTGCTTGTCCATCTGTAGTAAGTTGAATAGAATGAGTGAATCTTCATCTACAAGGTGAAGAACTGACTCGGGATTACTACGCTATTTTCCAACAAGTAGTATACATATTTTGAGGTGAACTGGTCTTGCTTCTATACACAATATACGTATAAGCAATACCGCTATTTCCGAATCCCGAAAAGTTTCTGGTCCTAAGGGTTTCAAATAAGAGATTGGAACCTGTAATGGTCATTCTATTCAACTTACGTGACCCTGCTTGTCCATCTGTAGTAAGTTGAATAGAATGAGTGAATCTTCATCTACAAGGTGAAGAACTGACTCGGGATTACTACGCTATTTTCCAACAAGTAGTATACATATTTTGAGGTGAACTGGTCTTGCTTCTATACACAATATACGTATAAGCAATACCGCTATTTCCGAATCCCGAAAAGTTTCTGGTCCTAAGGGTTTCAAATAAGAGATTGGAACCTGTAATGGTCATTCTATTCAACTTACGTGACCCTGCTTGTCCATCTGTAGTAAGTTGAATAGAATGAGTGAATCTTCATCTACAAGGTGAAGAACTGACTCGGGATTACTACGCTATTTTCCAACAAGTAGTATACATATTTTGAGGTGAACTGGTCTTGCTTCTATACACAATATACGTATAAGCAATACCGCTATTTCCGAATCCCGAAAAGTTTCTGGTCCTAAGGGTTTCAAATAAGAGATTGGAACCTGTAATGGTCATTCTATTCAACTTACGTGACCCTGCTTGTCCATCTGTAGTAAGTTGAATAGAATGAGTGAATCTTCATCTACAAGGTGAAGAACTGACTCGGGATTACTACGCTATTTTCCAACAAGTAGTATACATATTTTGAGGTGAACTGGTCTTGCTTCTATACACAATATACGTATAAGCAATACCGCTATTTCCGAATCCCGAAAAGTGTCTGGTCCTAAGGGTTTCAAATAAGAGATTGGAACCTGTAATGGTCATTCTATTCAACTTACGTGACCCTGCTTGTCCATCTGTAGTAAGTTGAATAGAATGAGTGAATCTTCATCTACAAGGTGAAGAACTGACTCGGGATTACTACGCTATTTTCCAACAAGTAGTATACATATTTTGAGGTGAACTGGTCTTGCTTCTATACACAATATACGTATAAGCAATACCGCTATTTCCGAATCCCGAAAAGTGTCTGGTCCTAAGGGTTTCAAATAAGAGATTGGAACCTGTAATGGTCATTCTATTCAACTTACGTGACCCTGCTTGTCCATCTGTAGTAAGTTGAATAGAATGAGTGAATCTTCATCTACAAGGTGAAGAACTGACTCGGGATTACTACGCTATTTTCCAACAAGTAGTATACATATTTTGAGGTGAACTGGTCTTGCTTCTATACACAATATACGTATAAGCAATACCGCTATTTCCGAATCCCGAAAAGTTTCTGGTCCTAAGGGTTTCAAATAAGAGATTGGAACCTGTAACGGTCATTCTATTCAACTTACGTGACCCTGCTTGTCCATCTCGTTGTTGGTCAGCTTCACCTTCTCGAAGGAGACCACCTGCTTCCGTAGCTGGTCGGCAGTGAAGGGTGAGTCCGGGTGAGTGTAGAGGCGGGCCGGAGACGGAGGGTCCGCTTTCCCAGCCACCAGCCACGAGGACCGGTGGTAGGCGTACCGGTACCGCTTCTGGTCAACTGGGACGATGTCCAGCAAAACTGCGTACTTGGCGCTCAGTCCTGCCACCGTACACAAGTCCACTCCCGCGAAGGAGATGCGTAGTGTGGGAAACATGCGCCTGGAAACAAGAGGTCAATAGATAAGATCATGATATTCGACATAAAAATATTACACGCATGTCAAAAATTAAGGATAATTTTGTAGTCACAGATTATTTGAGAGAAATATAGTTTTGATTATATCACCTGTCTTTTGGGATTTACAGAATCATGAAAAAATACCGAATCCTGAACGAATTGATGTGAAGTGAAAATTGAATTCGGAAATTAATAATTTCTATAGATTTGTTTCCTACCTTTTTCGTTGACATTAATAAAGGTCAGAATTATTGTCCGTTTGCAGTGTGTCACCCACTTATTAAAAAACTATACATTAAAATAACTTTCATGATTTCGAGTAAATTTCATTGTTTGAAAATGAATTACACACGAAGAGAAATAGATGATTGGGAGGAGGTTTGGGTTGGGCTTTTATGACGCAAGGGCCGTATTCGGCCAAGCTGCGCCAAAAAACGTCAAGTAAATGGACATACGCACAAGGAAAATTTGTACTGGTATGGGAGGGAGCGAAATACACTAAGGGAGAGATCGAAACATCGCCGCCTACAAGTCGCAGGTTGCTAGTGCAGTGGGCAGATCCACCTGACCGCTGCGACCCCAAAGAGAAATAGAAGGCCGAACATGCTACATTTAACGATTTTCTCTAGTGAAATTCCCTGCTTGTTTTAGGTGGCGCAGGTTCTATTCCTGCTATCCTGGATGTAAGTTACAGTGTCAGTAAAACTTTCATTGTATGTGTATGAATTACTTGAAGTTGTCAAACTATAGGACTTGCGCCATGAAACCCAACCAACCTTGATGAAACTCAACTAAGGTCATTCACAAATTGAAGGTGAATAAATTCGGTATTTCAACTGTGCCACTGAGTTTACCCCCTCAAAATAACTACGTTGCACAAAAAACCTTAACCAACCTCATGATAAGGAGTATTTCCTTAAAAAATTTCATATTCTCGAAGAAAAAAATAATTTCCTCAGCATTCAGATACAAAACGACATGAATTTCGGAAGTTCAACTCCCAATTAGCGATTGCTATGACCAAGAGCGTCTGCAGCTGGCCATATATACTCCTGATTTTACCCCAATAAGATGACAAATGCATGCACGCAAACCAGAGCGAAGCCTTCGTTCTGCAATAGCCCTGCAACACGTTGAAACTTAAAGGAAAGAGAGAAAAAGTTTTATAAAAACTACTCCCTTCAGATTACTTCGAAATATTTCGCTACTCGAAAACACATTTCTCGGCTCAGCGTGTGCGCTATCGTCTCTCCAAGATAGCGGGAACAAGAAATGGGCTCTCATTTCTGCATCCGCCTTATCTGGCAGCGAGGAAATCTGCGTGGCTAGCTTTTTGAATATTTTCCGCCGCTCCCGAAAATCATGTGATACTTTTCGGCCAGATCGTGGAGTTCGCAGCGATATAAAATAATAACCGGCCACTCCCGCCCTGGAGAGAGTGGTATGAGTCCTTTCTGCCTGTACATTAGACACCACAAAGGTACTTACGTAGAAAGGACCAAGAGTTTCAGGCCAAAGGGTATCAAAAAGGAAATACAATTAAGTAGTAATGTTTATATTTCAATACAATTACCTATTATTTCAATACAATATCTACAATGTCTAATTCCTGTAACACTAAAAATAATTTGAATTTGTGGCTTTAATATGGTATTTTGTTCTTTATTACTTGGCCCTCAGGGGCACATCTCCTTTATGTGTGTACGGGCTTTGCGATAATTGGTAATTAATTAACTGGAGCAACACAGCGGGATTTTGGCGATGGTCTCGGATCAATCCCCAAGATGAATTTTAAGGACCCGAAGTACCTTTGTGATCTTTTCCTTTCCCATGGGGGTTTACTGTCTTTAATAAAATTCGGGGGTCGCGATGTCGGGATGCACCAATGCAATCTTTTTCTGCTTTCTTCCCAGTATGTTCCCCAATCCCTCATTTTACTAGCAACCGGAGGGTTGCGAGTTCGAATCCAACCAAAACACCGTCGTGTACAAAGGAGACTGATGCACGTTAAATCTATCATGGCCCCAAATGTCCTCACGTTGGCGTGGTGTGGAAGTTTGGAGAGTGGGGTGCCAGCTCAGGTGTTGCCTCGTCATCTGACCGTGGTTCAAAATTACGTGGTGTGATCCCTTCGGGATTGATCCCGGACCGTCGTCAATAGCCCGTTGCGTTGCCCTAGTGCGACGTTAATTACCATTACCATTACCCTCATTTTACTTTCATGACACTTTTACTTGACGTTGTTTCGTCCGTTGCAGCTTGGTCAAATATGATCCTTGTGCCATAAAACCCTAAAACAAGCAACCAACCATCTTAATTACTTTGACTAATATTGATGTCTTTTGGGATTTAACTTTTTGTAATTATTAAAAACTATTCTATTATATAAATTATTATAAACATAAATTAAGTAAATATTTGTAGTTAATAGTAAATGAAATAAATAGTTCAATTCCTTCTGTTATAATTTTTTAATTTCACTTTGCTTTAGTATGGTTCGTTTAACATGCATAAAAACAATCAGTGTTTATCCACTCATCAACATAATTTTGTCTCGGGGACTAATCTTTTCCTCAGTTTGTTTCAGTGTTTCAGTAAAGATACGTCTCTGGTGAGCAAGTGGTTAGCGTTCTGTTTGAGAGGCTCCATGTTCAAATCCCTGTCTGGGCATAGTAGTTCGGAATCCACTTCAAGCCGTACATGTCTGTCGAATTACCCCATGTATAGCACAAAATGATCATGGAGCGACGAAACAAATCATTAATGTTATACTGCGCAGCTTTAACCATATGTGAATTTTAATTTGAAAATTGAAGTAAATATAAAAATATAATCTTCCCAATAAAGTTTGATTTCAATGCCACACATTGTTGATAAACCGCCATCAATTTGATAACTGTTCCGATAACGAGTATTTTGGGGCTTATCACTTATTCGTATTTTTCTCAAGCGCACACGTGTTTTTATCTCACATGAGATATAGCCCCACGTTTCCGCTTGCTCTTAAGATATTTTGCATTATCAGAACTGGATTAAATTCATAGATTTAACAAGAGAGCGTTAAACGATTAGAAGTAAAGGTGACACCCCTGATTCACTTTTTATTTAGTAAACACATTTTCTATTATGTTTTATGAGCTTGAATGTATTGTGCATGTCTTACAGAAACCTGAAGTCAAACATGTAAATTGAGTCTGAATGTACGACAAAGGTGTTTGGCGGTTTTAGTGCACAAACTAATGACAATATTTCAGAAATATTCAGAAAGGTAGAAGATATAATGTATTAAAATTGATGAACAATAAAAACGCAATAAAATTTCGAAGCTAGTCAATCAAAAGTACAAACCAATAAGCTTTTAAGTGAAATCTCTTCAAAATAAATTCATAATGCAAATTTTGGGTGGTAGAGGAAAATTCAAGTATCCAAACTTTCTTTGAAAATTAAACCGAATTATCAATTGCATATGAAACCCTACAAAGTATTCTCAGATTAATATTTGTTTTAATTTGCTCACATTTTGAAAAAATAGCTGTGCAAAAATCTGTCGTGTCCCCAAATGTCCTCATGTTTGTATGGTGTGGAAGTTTTAAAAAGTGAAGTGCCAGCTCAGGTGTTGATCTCGTCATATGATAGTGATTCAAAATTACAAGGTGTTGTCCTCGAATCTCTCCTCTTAGAATTGTGGGCGCCACGAATGCTCAATTGGTACAGCCATGGATTGGCAACCGGAGAGTGGCGATATATCCAAGCGTCTTTTTCTGCTTCTATCACACTACTCTATACCCCAATCCCTCTTTTCCCCCTCTTTCACGACATTTTTCACTTGACGTTGTCTTGTGTTTGGCGTAGTTTGGCCAAATATGACTCTTTCGCCATAAAACCTAAAAACAACCCCAACCATCCTAAGTTTTATACGTGTCGATGAATGATCAGAAGAGACTCAATCCATTTATTAATAAGGTAGGTAGGTAGGTATTTTAATTAATATCGCACTAGAGCAACACAACCGGCTATTGACGACGGTCCGGGATCAATCCCCAAGAAAGATCCGAGAACTACAACATGTAATTTTGAATCACAGTCAGATGACTTGGTAACACCCGAGCTGGCACCCCACTCTCCAAACTTTCACACCACGCCAAGACTTATTAATTAATAAGACTAAAAAATAACCCAAGTTGAGTGTTCCTTTGACCTATTTAGATACAACAGAGTATAATCATATTCTACGTGCGCTACACATACATTTCTTAACATGAACATTGTAATCTCGGGTTACATAATTCAAATTTCATAGCTTTATTTTGATTTACACCGGGTAAAACAAAAGCAATTTCGAGGAAGCGGAACGAAATCACTTCCCCCAAAAAACCCGACTTACACCAATTCTACTTCCCCACATTACACACCAAAAAACATCTTTAAATATGAGCTGAGCGAGGTGGAGGGGATCCTGTTAAAAGTGCTCTAGCGATACCATAATTTCTCACCCCGTCGTGGCAACATCTGCGGAACTTCAGCAGACCCCATCCCCTTCCCCCCATTGGCCTCTAAAAGAACCCCCTTTAACACGAACATCTCCGAGCGACTCGTCCATGCGTGCAACATTACGGGAAAAGGTAGAAGCTAAAAGGGAGAGTGATTTTACATAAAGAAGAGAAAAGGGGGTGCCTTTCTAGGGGAAGGGGCGCGTGCCCTCTTTTCCTAAGTTGCTGATCGGCCCTAATGCAGTTACCCCCACAGGAGTGTCAGCTTTGGCCAACATTAAGTATGTAGACATAAGCCGGTGGATGCAAATTGAAGTTTTGCGAAGAACTACTTTGCTCCGAGGAACCATATTTTCCATCATACTCATCATTGGGCGGAGGGGTGCGAGGCGGCATTTGTTTTCTTTCGCGCGAGCTCTTGCTCTCTGCCTTGTTCTCTCTCTCTTTAATTATAGAGGAGTGGGGTTTTGTGTTTAAAGCTTTTCCCTACTGTTCCTGGCGTTCTTTAATGCAAGTCGCGCTATGCAAGAGGAGAGGAGGTTACCATGTGATAATATGTTCCACGCCAATTTTGGCGTGGCCGAATTTTTTCCCCCTCTTTTTGGGGGTGCACTGTTTATCCGGTTTTCACAATTAACTCCCCGTTTCCGTGTCAGTTTTTGTTTCGTTTCATTTCGATCAGGTAATGAAACTGTTTATTGTGTTGTTGCTGTTGGATGGTCAACTGGGAACCGATCATTTTTGAAGATGGGATATTCTTTTCTGATTTCAATTTCAAGTTCACTGCATTCAAAAGTGAGTGAAGCAGTTTTCTTTGAAATTCGTTGAAAAATGAGCAATGATTCATTTATGCATGCTTTCCCTTCGGGACTGATCCCGGATCGTCGCCAATAGCCCGTTGTGTTGCTCCAGTGCGACGTTAAGTAACTACATACCTACCTACCTCATAGTATATGCATGATAAAAATACTGTGACACCTAAAATAGAAAAAGATTGAATTTTATACCATGAAATCAATGCATCATTGAACCATGGCTTTACTGACTACTCAACGTTTTAGGAAAGCTTCCCACCAATCTTCAGGCCAGTTGTAGGTGGTGCAGGTTCGATTTTTGTTACTGACCCTGAGAGTATTTCTATCTTCTGACAATAAAACTTTCTTTGTATGTGTATGTCCATTACTTGACTTTGTCTGTCTTGTATTTGACGCAGTTTACCCAAATATCGCCCTTGCGTCATTTAAACCTAACCAGCACATCAATTTATATTCATCAATGCCCTTACTCATTCGTGCTTCTTCCCCACTGTGATGAAGATTTTAAAGATAGGTTTTAACATTTATACGTTTTTGCTAGGCCTTGATAATTCTCGAAGTGTAGTATGGAGCAAGATCAAGCTTAAGGATACAGGAAAAATGTTCCAAAATATTGTCACATTGTAGGGATCGCCGTGGCTCAGTGGGTTGACCCGCTGTGTTAGCAACCTGTGAGTTGTGGCGACGCTGGTTTGATTCATCCCTCGGTGTATTTTTCTAACTATGACAGTAAATTCTTTTTTGGTAGCTTATTATAAACTCTATTCTTCTATATCAGTATAATTTTCCTTGCGTGAGTGGCATTTACTTGACGTTGTTTGGCGCAACTGATATATATATATATATATATATATATATATATATATATATATATATATAATGATGATTATGATGATGCCCAATATGACCTTTGCGCCATAAAATCCCAAACCAACCAACTGATGCATTGTAGAAGGTCCACATTTGGTTAGAATGTTTACATTGCACTTCGATCAAAGGATTTAGTCCAGTTGTGCAGATGCAATCCCAAATCATCATGATACCCCTCCATACCATAAACTCTTAAAGCGTCCAACAAGTGCCATATTCAAATACGCTTATGTTATCATTCTACACATCATCTGAAAGTGATTCAAAATTACGAAGTGTCCTCGATTCTTTCCCTTCGGGATTGGTCTCGGACCGTCGCCAAAAACCCGTTGTGTTCCTCCAGTGGGACATAAATGGGACTCTCCACATGCCTCTCCGTTGCCTATCTTGTGTCTGGCGCAGAATGGCCAAATGCGGCCTTTGCGCCATAAACCCAACCAACCAACCGGTTGCAAATCCACGACTCTACCAACTGCCCCCTTCAGGGTAAGTTACAGAAATCTAACCTGCGCCCCTATAACTCGCAGGTTGTTAGCACAGAGGGTAAGCCCACTGCGCCTCAAAACCAGAGAGATTCGACAACAAATCGCCAATTCAACAAGCCAAAACAATCGCTCTCGCGGAGAATTAAATTCTTCCTTTTATTACTAAAAAAGAATGAAAAAGGAATCCCGCGTTACCGATTTGCGCCACTTTAAGACGGCTTCCTCGCCAAGTCCTTGCAACCCCTCTTGGGCATGAGTGGTGTAAGATGATTATATCCTTTTCCACGTTAGCGCGGCAGGAGGGAGGAGAGCGAAAAATTTCATTTTTGAAATGTAGGAGGCACTTTTATGTATCTCTTAGCGCCTAACGAGTTAAGACAGGAATAAGAATATCTACGCTCCTTCAGTGTTGCACTTCTGATATTTCACTCCTGCCCTTTCCCGGAGAAGACAGGAGAAAGTTTATCTCTCCTGCGTGTTAAATCTCGCCCACCCTGCGTTCACGCGCTGAGGAAGGGGGAGTGGTGACGTGGGAAAGGGGGTTCCTTTTGCGCCTCTGTGTGCATCACTTATTATGCAAGGGGGTTATTGATTCATTGTTTTCTGTGCGAAGACACTTTGACCACCGCTATGAATAAAATGAGTGCCAAAATGAATAAGAATGTAAAATAGTCAAAATATTAAGTTTAGTTGGAATTTTTGTCTGGAAAGAGTTATCAGTTCATACCGCTGTACCTAGTACCAGATGAGATTTACTCTTTTCAATAGGTCTAACTAAGTTTTCTACTCTAAATTAACCCTCCTGGTGGTTGGTTGTCTCTACGAGATATCTCATCACTAGCAAAACTGACCAGGTCTTGATCTCGTCATTATAAAAAAAATCAGCAATGTCTCGATGACGAGATATCACGCCATAAGCAAATTGGTCATATCTTGATGGACGAAATATCTCGCCATAAGCAAAATTGGTCAGGGCTTCATGGACGAGATATCTCGTCCAAACCACTTGGAGGATTAACATTATTTGGGGCTTCTTTCAGGGCTTCTGGCGTGCCACTGAAAGGGTTGAGCCAGGGTGGAGGACCTGCGACCTTCTAAGTCCTTAGCGGCCAGTTCATACCACTGTACCTTGTAGTCCCCATTGAGATTTACTCTTTTGAATAGGCCTAACTAAGCTTTCTACTCTAAATTAACCCTCCTGGTGGTTGGTTGTCTCGATGAGGTATCTCATTACTAGCAAAACTGACCAGATCTTGATCTCGTCATTATAAAAAAAATCAGCAATGTCTCGATGACGAGATATCTCGCCATAAGCAAAATTGGTCAGGGCTTGATGGACGAGATATCTCGTCCAAACCACTTGGAGGATTAACATTATTTGGGGATAGGGCTTCTGGTGAGCCACTGAAAGGGTTGAGACAAGGTGGAGGACCTGCGGCATTCTAAGTCCTTAGCGGCCAGTTCATACCGCTGTACCTTGTAGTCCCCATTGAGATTTACTCTTTTGAATAGGCCTAACTAAGCTTTCTACTCTAAATTAACCCTCCTGGTGGTTGGTTGTCTCGATGAGGTATCTCATTACTAGCAAAACTGACCAGATCTTGATCTCGTCATTATAAAAAAAATCAGCAATGTCTCGATGACGAGATATCTCGCCATAAGCAAATTGGTCATATCTTGATGGACGAAATATCTCGCCATAAGCAAAATTGGTCAGGGCTTGATGGACGAGATATCTCGTCCATACCACTTGGAGGATTAACATTATTTGGGGCTTCTTTCAGGGCTTCTGGCGTGCCACTGAAAGGGTTGAGCCAGGGTGGAGGACCTGCGGCATTCTAAGTCCTTAGCGGCCAGTTCATACCGCTGTACCTTGTAGTCCCCATTGAGATTTACTCTTTTGAATAGGCCTAACTAAGCTTTCTACTCTAAATTAACCCTCCTGGTGGTTGGTTGTCTCGATGAGGTATCTCATTACTAGCAAAACTGACCAGATCTTGATCTCGTCATTATAAAAAAAATCAGCAATGTCTCAATGACGAGATATCTCGCCATAAGCAAATTGGTCATATCTTGATGGACGAAATATCTCGCCATAAGCAAAATTGGTCAGGGCTTGATGGACGAGATATCTCGTCCAAACCACTTGGAGGATTAACATTATTTGGGGCTTCTTTCAGGGCTTCTGGCGTGCCACTGAAAGGGTTGAGCCAGGGTGGAGGGCCTGCGGCATTCTAAGTCCTTAGCGGCCAGTTCATACCGCTGTACCTTGTAGTCCCCATTGAGATTTACTCTTTTGAATAGGCCTAACTAAGCTTTCTACTCTAAATTAACCCTCCTGGTGGTTGGTTGTCTCGATGAGGTATCTTATTACTAACAAAACTGACCAGATCTTGATCTCGTCATTATAAAAAAAATCAGCAATGTCTCGATGACGAGATATCTCGCCATAAGCAAAATTGGTCAGGGCTTGATGGACGAGATATCTCGTCCAAATCACTTGGAGGATTAACATTATTTGGGGATAGGGCTTCTGGTGTGCCACTGAAAGGGTTGAGACAAGGTGGAGGACCTGCGGCATTCTAAGTCCTTAGCGGCCAGTTCATACCGCTGTACCTTGTAGTCCCCATTGAGATTTACTCTTTTGAATAGGCCTAACTAAGCTTTCTACTCTAAATTAACCCTCCTGGTGGTTGGTTGTCTCGATGAGGTATCTCATTACTAGCAAAACTGACCAGATCTTGATCTCGTCATTATAAAAAAAATCAGCAATGTCTCGATGACGAGATATCTCGCCATAAGCAAAATTGGTCAGGGCTTGATGGACGAGATATCTCGTCCAAATCAGTTGGAGGATTAACATTATTTGGGGATAGGGCTTCTGGTGTGCCACTGAAAGGGTTGAGACAAGGTGGAGGACCTGCGGCATTCTAAGTCCTTAGTGGCCAGTTCATACCGCTGTACCTTGTAGTCCCCATTGAGATTTACTCTTTTGAATAGGCCTAACTAAGCTTTCTACTCTAAATTAACCCTCCTGGTGGTTGTTTGTCTCGATGAGGTATCTCATTACTAGCAAAACTGACCAGATCTTGATCTCGTCATTATAAAAAAAATCAGCAATGTCTCGATGACGAGATATCTCGCCATAAGCAAAATTGGTCATGGCTTGATGGACGAGATATCTCGTCCAAATCACTTGGAGGATTAACATTATTTGGAGATAGGGCTTCTGGTGTGCCACTGAAAGGGTTGAGACAAGGTGGAGGACCTGCGGCATTCTAAGTCCTTAGCGGCCAGTTCATACCGCTGTACCTTGTAGTCCCCATTGAGATTTACTCTTTTGAATAGGCCTAACTAAGCTTTCTACTCTAAATTAACCCTCCTGGTGGTTGGTTGTCTCGATGAGGTATCTCATTACTAGCAAAACTGACCAGATCTTGATCTCGTCATTATAAAAAAAATCAGCAATGTCTCGATGACGAGATATCTCGCCATAAGCAAAATTGGTCAGGGCTTGATGGACGAGATATCTCGTCCAAACCACTTGGAGGAATAACATTATTTGGGGATAGGGCTTCTGGTGTGCCACTGAAAGGGTTGAGACAAGGTGGAAGACCTGCGGCCTTCTAAGTCCTTAGCGGCCAGTTCATACCGCTGTACCTTGTAGTCCCCATTGAGATTTACTCTTTTGAATAGGCCTAACTAAGCTTTCTACTCTAAATTAACCCTCCTGGTGGTTGGTTGTCTCGACGAGGTATCTCATTACTAGCAAAACTGACCAGATAGGGTCAGTTTTGCTGGTAATGAGATACCACGGATGGACGAGATACCTCGTCATTAGAAGGAAATTACTCAGATCTTATTATCTCATCATTAACAAAAACTCGGCAATATTTTGATGATGACGTATCTTGTGATAAGTAAAATTGGTTAGATCTTGATGGACGAGATATCTCGTCGAAATCACTTGGAGAGCTAAATTGACATTTTTAGGGAATGGGGCGTCTGGAATGCTACTGAAAGTGTTGGGGAACCGGTGGGATTCTAGGTCTTTATGTGCGGCTCTTGACTGAATCCAAATTTTACAGGACAAATCTTTTCATTTTTAATCAGATATTTTTGTTTGTCTTTTATGTTTTTAGCTTATTTTAAAAATGAACGTATTTAAAATACCAAAGGATAAAATAAGTTTCAACGAAATGAACCACCCCTATTAACCAGCACAATTAGAACATTAATAAGCCATGAGGCCAAATTGATGGCTGCTATGCTCGTGATTTAGCTGAAATACGGCTCTTCAGTTCCTATTGTAGTATCCGACATTTTAAATTCATTATTTGATGCTAAGAAAGATATAATTGAAATACGAAAAAATGCAATAGAATACCCACGTTTTCAGCAACAAGCCCGAAAAATGCTTTCTTGCTTTTCAACAACTTATTGCTGCGAATCTAGTCTCCCTTTTTCACCTAACTCAAATTCTTCCAATGACACGTAGACGGTTAGTTTTCCACACCCATTCAGTTGATTTTCAGACACATTTGCAGTGTTCGGGCATCTGCTAATAATAGTGGTTTCTTCCGGGTTTTTATTTAAAAGACGTTTTGTTCTTGTTTCAGCACACGATTATGTCGGAAGTGGGCCTTTGACTTTGAAATTTTCTGTCAGATGCCTGCCAAGAAATTGAGCACTCCTGGGGCTGCTGCACGTTAAATCTGTCGTGGCCTCAAATGTTCTCACGGTGGAATGGTGTGAAAGTTTGGAGAGTGGGGTGCCAGCTCAGGTGTTGACTTCGTCATCTGACCATGGTTCAAAATTACGAGGCGTTGTCCTTGGATTTTTCCTTTTGGGATGGATCCCGGACCGTCGCCGATAGACCATTGTGTCGCTCCAGAGTGACGTTAATTAACTACCTACCTACCTGTATATTTACAATGCATAAAAACAGTAGAAACATTCAAATCCAATTGTCTTAAGTTGGTTTCATCCAATCATCGAAAGTTAGTTTCATCTGTCGAAAGTTGATTTGATACAGCTTTTTCGTCGTGACTGGATGGAGACATACACTTAGACCAACTTTTCCGTCGTGGAGCGATACACAAAGACGAAGCACAAAAGCTTCCCGAAAGTCGTTTCAAAGTCGAAGCGTAGCTAAATCACTTCCTCGTACCCAATAACGGTGGTTTCATGAAAATCGTTAGGTCCGTTTTCAAGATAACATTTGCGCATAGCTATCTGGAATCACGAAAAACCTCTAGTGGCGACTGCCCGGATTTTTGACGTCTAAATGGGAGCTGTGTTATGGGCTGTAGTAACTTAAATGATTGCTTGGGCTCTGTCTGCTGGCATTCCTTGAAAGCAAACTAGTAGATGTGAAAGACGAATTATATTTTAAAAATTCCATTCTGTTGATACGTGAATAGGCTTTAAAAAATAATGCAAATTTTGACCGTCCTTCCCATAGTCCTTTGTGTTTGCAACGTTTCGCATTACGAGAGGAAACTAGTCTTTTTCGTTTCATTTTAAAAATCTCACTTTATAAAGTCGTTTGATTCAAAATAATATTTTACAGATGTGGAAATTGCAAAAATAACTGCACAACGCAAATATGATATAAATATTTTCTAGTTGAACGTTTCTCTAGTGTCAACAACGAAATACGGTCGACGGACAGCGCTTTGTGACTGAAAAATGAAACTCGAGTTGTAATAAAGAATTTAAAATACTGGACAGCCGCTACTAGAAGTTTTTCGTCAATCCAGTTAAACGTCCTTTATGCTATAAGATAATGCTTTGAAAATGGAACAAGACTGATTAAAACTAATGTTGCAAATTGGAGCACATAAGTGTACATCAACAAGACTAACCAAAATTAATTGAAATCAAGTCTTCATAAATCATGTAAAAGCTTCAGGATTGCGTCAACAAAACATAATATAGATAAAGTGTCATGGATCAAGTTACTCAATGTGATTAGTATTCCTATTCAGTAATAATTTTGTAGTACATCATTTGCATTCTAGTTTATCTTATTCTAATTACAGAAGTTGGAAACGAGGAAGCAGATGAGGATAAGAACTTATATTAGAAAATACACCTTCTTAAAATTAGTTATTTCATTCATTAATGTCTACATATTATTTTGTCAATTTTGGTGCAAAGCAAGAAGTAAAAAACCACGTCTCATTTGGACGAATGAAGAATATGTAAACAGATTTTTTGGAGAAAAAATGAAAAAATAGGAAGAATATTTGACGGAACGCGAAACAAAATTACATTCTCATTTTTCATAGAAGTTTCCACGAATTTGTTGACCATAAACCATTTTTGTTTTTAATGTGAATGGCATGTCATGATTAGTGATACAGAATCCAAACCAGAGGAAAGTGAAACAATTGTTTCTGACGAGATTGAAAAGTATCCGAAGAGCATATTTTTCCTCCTCGGATACGAATTATGTGAGAGATTTTCCTTTTGTGGCTTGCGCACTGTCCTCACCCTCTACCTCACTTATGAATTGTTGTACTCAAAGAGAACGGCAACCATGATTTTTCACAGCTTCTTGACAATAGCTTTCTTCATACCGGTATTAGGAGCAATCATGGCCGACTCGTGGCTAGGAAAATATCATACGATTTTCTATGTTTCCATACTGTACGCTATAGGAAATATCACTTTAGTCATTGGAGCAATGCCTAGGCAACATACGACTATGGAAATTATTTCTTTGATTGGTCTTTTTGTTATCGGGGTGGGAGCAGGTGGAATTAAACCATGTGTAGTAGCTTTCGGGGGAGATCAGTTTTCAGAGACTCAAGTGGAACAGCGGCAACAGTTCTTTTCGATCTTTTATTTTAGTATGAACCTTGGAAGTCTGTGTTCTGCCCTTGTAACCCCTCTGTTGAGAGAGGAGATTCATTGCTTTGGAGGGAACAGCTGTTTTTCTCTCGCCTTCGGTATACCCGCTGCCCTGATGTGCATTGCTTTAGTTCTGTTTGTGGTAGGAAAGCCGTTCTACACTTTACATCCAGCAGAAGGGAGTGAATTCGTAGCCGTATTCAAATGCATCGGGCACGCTTTGTACAGAAAAGTAAAAAGCAGAGGAGAAAAGAAAGATCACTGGCTATATTACGCGGATGACAAGTTTAGCAAAGGCAAGATACAAGACGTTAAATCTCTATTACAAATTGTATTCCTCTATATACCATTGTTCATTTTCTGGGCATTGTTCAGTCAGATTGGTTCCAAGTGGGTTTTACAAGCAGCTGCCATGGATGGGTATGTTCTGGGATATTATATCAAACCTGACCAAATGCAAACAGTAAATCCACTCATGGTTCTTATACTCATTCCTTTGTTCGAAAAAATAATATATCCTGTTTTGTCTAAGCTGAATTTGCTGAAGAGACCTCTACAAAGGATTACAACAGGGGGATTGCTTACCGCTATTTCTTTTGTATTGGTTGGATTCATTCAAATAAACATTGAACTAGAAGTACCTGTTATTCCCGAAAAAGGATTCAGCGAATTAACTGTCATAAACAACTCTCCCTGTGAGATAATCGTAACTGGATCGCACTCGGAAAACTTTACTTTGAGTTCTTTCCAGGGTAAAATCTTAAAATATCTCCATTTGGGAGAAAAAAAATATTGGCAATTCTCCCCAAGTGGATGCTCTGCAAATAGATCGAAATCGCAGAAATTTAATATCTCAGGTCAGATTGAATCCATGATGATAACGCTTGATAACGAGGATTTCAAAATTTACAAGGGAATCGACACTAAGGAAAAGTCAAGAACAGGGGTTCCAAAATTCAGGATATTTTTTGCTACAGAATTCAATTTTGCAGTAAACGAAGACTCCGCTTTCAAGTTGGAGGGAAGTCAAACTGTTTACGCTACCGTTGACGATTCAACAAGACCAACAACCCAAGGAATGACTGAGTACGTTGAGACCAAACCAGGAGAATACAAGATCTACTTGCCCTCGAATAGATCTTCATATGAGGATAAGCCAATCGGCAGTGTGTACTTGAAAAGTGGAGGTAGTTACATCATAGCCATTTATCAAAATCTTACTGATCAACAGGCTCACGTTTTCCATTTCGCGATGGTAGAGCCCCATGCTCTGTCTATTCTTTTGCAACTGGTACCCATAATTCTGGTGACAGCTGGTGAGATTATGTTTTCTATCACTGGATTGTCATTTTCGTATTCTGAAGCCGCTCCCTCGATGAAATCTGTGGTTCAAGCTGCCTGGTTGTTGACTAGTGCATTTGGAAACTTTTTAGTGGTTTTTATATCGAATATGAATCTTCTGGAGAAGCAGTCGTCGGAATATTTCATGTATGCTGCTATACTTAGCCTCGACATGCTGGTTTTCGGAATAATGGCATATTACTATAAGTACGTGGGTTCTGAAGCTTCGCCAGTAACATGAGTAAACGGGAAGTGAAAGTATAATATTTTAAATAATCTGCGGAAAATAAGGTTTGATTAAAGTAATCGTATCTAAGAATGTTTTTTGGAAAAAAAAACGCATATTTTGAAATTATTAATTTAAAATTAAGAAGGTATTTGATTTAATGTGAATAAGGGAACTTTAGTTTGTGTATGTGAAATATATTGTAGAATTATGTGATGTGTCTTTTTGGAAATGGCTACAAAAGTCGGCTTTACACTGTAGACATTTTGAAAAAGTATATCTGAATGGTTGATTTTTTATTATTGTGCATCTTAAAGTAGAAAATGTCTATATTTTCGTGAAGAGCAAATGATATGTGCATTTTGCTATTTGTAAGCAATGTAAAATTCTCAACTATATACAACATTTTTATGATAAAAGGTATTGTTAAATCACCTAACTGCTACCGAAAGGCTGCAGTGGAGTCTGGGGAGGAAAGGGGAAGGTCTTCCTGTTTGTGCCCGAGGCAGGGTGGATGTTCTGTCCCCTGTTATCTTATGTTACTCTTACGTGTTTGCTGAAGGTATTAGTTGCTAATTTCTAATGTCCTCGTTTACTGAAAATAAACGTTTTCGTCCTTTGAAAGCTCTTTTTGAAATGTCGCCATTTCATCAAATATTTAACCAAACATAATTCGACAGATATAATAATAATTACAAATATTTTCGTATTTCACCTTTATGTATAAAACACGCAAAGAAAGATACTGAAAATAATGTTCAATAGAGGACCTTTTAATAGAAATTTTTATAGTCCTAACTTAGAGGTCCTATAGCTAACCTTTGAATCTTTTCCACTTCTTTTGGACTTTGCATTAAAATTATGCGAAAGTATTTATTGAAACTGTCATTAGTAAAAGTAATTTTTAATTTACTTCAACCCAAATTTACTCTATAAAATTTAAAATAGAAATCTTATTTTTTGCTGCCATTTAATATATGACAATATTTGATGTTAGTTCCTCTTCTTTATACTCTATTTATAGAAACAATTGTAATGAAACTAACGAAAAAATTTAAACTATAAGGACAACCATCTCTGCCCATATTTGTTTTTAAAAGATCTCATTTCATAATAATTTATGATTTTACCAATTTTTTCATACAATAATATTAAATATATACAGCCTAATAAAAAATATACTTTTTATCAAAGTTGGACAAATAATTGATGATTTAACTATTGAATAATGTAATTTAAACGCAAATGTTAATGATTTAACTATTGAATAATGTAATTTAAACGCAAATGTTAATGATTTAACTAATGAATAATGTAATTTAAACGCAAATGTTAATGATTTAACTAATGAATAATGTAATTTAAACGCAAATGTTAATGATTTAACTATTGAATAATGTAATTTAAACTAGTAACGTGACTACAAGTCGATATAATGGTTAAACTTTTTAAAACTCTTCTCAAAAGCTGTCTACTTATATTTCACGTCTATACCCCTTAAAAAGTGCACTTTCGGAGAATTATTAAAAATAAAGTTCTTGTTTCTCCAACATCAGATTTAATAGTGCTTTGAAAGTGTAACAAGACCGTTAGAAACTAATGTTGAAAACTAAAGCACAAAAGAGTACAATAACAAAACTCAAACAATAGGAATTTGAAATCAAATATCATTATCTTGATAAATCAAGTAAAAGCTTCATGACTGCGTGAATAATACATGTTTTGTAGGCAGAATATCGTCGATCAAGTTGCTCACTGTCATCAGTACTCCTATTCAGTAATATTTTCGAAGTACTGTATTTGTAGTACATCATCTTATTCAAGTTACGGATAAAGTTAAATTGCAAGAGCAGCAGAAGACAAGGCTTTTCATTTGTAAATACCCTTTACTGCTAATTATTTCATTTATTATAATGAGTACATGTATTAATAAATGAAACAATTTCAAGATTATGACAAAAATGAGTTTTTCATGAAAGGCATCAAGGAAAGTTCTCGTCGCACTTGGAAGAATGAGGAATCTGAAAAGAAATTGTACAGCAAAAGTGTTTAAAAAAAGAAAAACTACGAAGAATATTTGAAGGGACGTGAAACAAAAAAATATTCCCATTTTTCAAAGAAAATTCTCAATTTGATGACAATCAAACTCTAATGGGAGTGCCAGACCATGCCTAGTGATACAGAATCTAAACCAGAAGAAAGTGAAACAAGCGTTTCTGAAGAGAGCGAAAAGTATCCGAAGAGCGTATTTTTACTCCTGGGAAACGAGTTATGTGAGAGATTTTCCTTTTACGGCTTGCACACTATCCTCACCCTGTACCTCACTAATAAATTACTGTACTCAACTAGAACAGCGACCACGATTTATCACAGCTTTATGACAGTCGCTTACTTCACACCGGTTTTAGGAGCAATCATGGCCGACTCGTGGCTAGGAAAATATCATACGATTGCCTACGTTTCCATATTGTATGCTATGGGAAATATAACTTTATCCGTTGGTGCAATGCCTATGGAACTTAAGACTATGAAGATTGTTTCTTTGGTAGGTCTTTTTGTCATCGGGGTGGGAACAGGTGGCATCAAACCATGTGTAGTAGCTTTTGGGGGAGATCAGTTCTCGGAGACTCAATTGAAACAGCGGGAACAGTTCTTTTCGATCTTTTATTTTTCTATCAACTTTGGAAGTCTGTTTTCCACATATTTGACCCCTATATTGAGAGATGATGTCCATTGTTTTGGAGAGAAAAGTTGTTTTCCTCTGGCCTTTGGCGTACCTGCTCTCCTGATGTTCATTGCTTTACTTCTGTTTGTGGTAGGAAAGCCGTTGTATATTTTACATCCAGCAGAAGGGAGCGAATTCGTAGCCGTTTTCAAATGCATCGGGCACGCTTTGTACAGAAAAGTAAAAATAAGAGGAGAAAAGAAAGATCACTGGCTGGATTACGCTGACGACAAGTTTACTGGCGACAAGATTCAAGATGTCAAAACTCTTTTGCGGGTATTTTTCATCTACATACCATTACCAGTTTTCTGGGCTCTGTATGATCAGCTCGGTTGCAAGTATGTTTTGCAAGCAACTTGTATGGATGGGTATATTCTGGGATTTCACATCAAACCTGACCAAATGCAAATAGTGAATCCGTTCGTTATCCTCATAATGATTCCTTTGTTTGAAAAGGTAATATATCCGGTTTTATCTAAGCTGAATTTGCTGAAGAGACCATTACAAAGGATTACAACAGGGGGATTGCTTACCGCCATTGCTTTCATAGTGACTGGATTCATTCAAATAAATATTGAACAAGGAGTACCCGTTATCCCAGAGAAAGGATTCAGCGAATTGACAGTCATAAACAACTCTCCCTGTGAGATAATCGTAACTGGATCGCACTCGGAAAACTTTACTTTGAGTTCTTTTCAGGGTAATATTGTAAAAGATCTCCGCTTGGGAGAAGAAAAATATTGGGAATTCTCCCCAAGTGGATGTTCTGCAAATAGATCGAAATCGCAGAAATTTAATATCTCAGGTCAGATTGAATCCATGATGATAACGCTTGATAACGAGGATTTCAAATTTTACAAGGGAATCGACACTAAGGAAAAGTCAAGAACAGGGGTTCCAAAATTCAGGATATTTTTTGCTACAGAATACAATTTTGCAGTAAACGAAGACTCCGCTTTCAAGTTGGAGGGAAGTCAAACTGTTTACGCCACCGTTGAAGATTCAACAAGACCAACAACCCAAGGAATGACTGAGTACGTTGAGACCAAACCAGGAGAATACAAGATCTACTTGCCCTCGAATAGATCTTCACATCAGGACAATCCTATTGGCAGTGTGTACTTGAGAAGTGGAGGTAGTTACATCATAGCCCTTTATCAAAACCTCACTGAAAAACTGACTCACGTTTTCCATTTCGCGATGGTAAAGCCCCATGATTTGTCTATTCTATTGCAACTGGTACCCATAATTCTGATTTCAGCCGGTGAGATTATGGTTTCTATCACTGGATTGTCATTTTCGTATTCTGAAGCCGCTCCGTCGATGAAATCTGTGGTTCAAGCCGCATGGTTGTTGACTAGTGCAGTTGGAAACGTTTTAGTGGTCTTTATATCGAATTTGAATCTTGTGGAGAAGCAGTCATCGGAATATTTCATGTATGCTGCCATAATGAGTCTCGACATGCTGATTTTTGGAATAATGGCATATTACTACAATTACAAGGGTTCTGAAACATCAGAAACGGGAAGTGAAAAGAAATAGCATTTAAAATATCTATGGAAAATAAGCGTTGGTTCCGTAATGGGACTTAAGAATATTTTTTTCAACAAAAACGCAAATTTTGAAATTTATTAACAATAAAGAACTACTTGAATTCAAGTGAGTAAGAGAACTTTAGTTTGAAATTTATTGTAACATTATGTAATGCGTCTTTTAGAAAATGGTTATAAAAGTAGTTTTTACACCGTAAACAGATCTTATAAAAAAACATAATACTTGAATGTTGATTTAACTTTATTATTATTGTGCTTTGTGTGTCATAAAATAAAAAATGTCTATATTCTTTCCATAACACATGATATGTGCATTTTGGTAATTGTAAGTAGCGTAAAATGCTGAACTATACAAAAATTTTATGGTAACATGTATAATAATAATAAAACATATTTTCGTGGTACACCTTTATGTATAAAATACATAAAGAACGATACAGAAAATAATGTTCAAGATTGGTAAAACCTTTAAAATACCTGTTTAAAATTCTAACATAGAAGCCCCACAACTAATCTTTGAATTCTTTCCAATTTGTTTCAAATTTATGCAACAGAATCATGCGAAAATGTTTAATGAAACTGTCATTGTCAAACATATAATTTTTGAATTTACTTCAACCCATGTTTACTCTATAAAATTTCAAATAGAAATAAAAAAATTTCTATACCATTTAATATATAAATATGATTTTAATGCTTCCCTTTATACCTTCTCTAAGGAAACAATTTATTATGAATAATGAGAAATAATTTAAATTATGGGAACAACTGTTTCTGAATTTGTGTTTAAACCACAAATTTCAAAATAATTTACAATTTTATAAAAGCTTTTAATACAGTAATGTTAAGTATCCATTATCTAATAAATAATTTTTTTAACAGGTGCAAGTTATTGATGATTTAATGGTTGAAAATAATATAACTTAAACATAACTATGTTCAGCCAAAAATGAGAAATATTCCTCCTTGTGCGCATTCATGTCAAACGAGGCGATAAAATGCCAAATCGGCCTTCCAAGTCAATTTTTCACAGCTAACACGTGACAACTAGTCGACATGTTGGTTACACTTTTTGTTGTTCCTTTCAGTGGCCGGGCCGTCGTGGCTCAGTGGATATGCCCACTGCGCTAGCAACCTACGAATTGTGGGCGGCGCAGGCTCGATTCCTGTCAGGTGCATTCCTCCCTGGGTATATTTCTCTCTTCTGTGACAGTAAAACTTTCATTGTGTGTTTGTCTACTACTTGATATTGTATGTCTTGTGTCTGGCGCAGCATGGCCAAATATGGCCCTTGCGCCATAAAACCCCGAACAACCAACCAACCTTTCAGTGACTCACTCTACTTATATTTCACGTCTATATGTACGTATTCACGTATTTTCAATGACGGAACGAATGTCGTGAGTCACATCATCTATTGCTCTATTTCTCTACCAAATTGGAGGAAGTCAGCTGTTTGTTCTGTTGTCTCACATTTGGCAGAGTTCTTTGGAAATCGTATTGCAGGTAACTTTTCCATCCTTGAGCAGTTATCGTCACTTACTGAAATAGTTAATCTTGGTTTGCAGTCACGGTTTTTCCTCTCAACCGGATTTTCCTGTGGATGGTACACAGATATCAAGTTTTGATTTATTCTGAACAGGAAACAAAGTTGTGCATAACACTGCTAGCAAATTGAGACCCGTTGTCACTAATAAGACATCTTGGTAGATCATAACGAAGGAAAACTTCGAATAATGCGACAGCACATTTTTTAGCTTTGGCGTTTTTCAAAGCGAACAGTTCGACCCACTCTGAGGCACAGTCCTCCATAATAATCCATTTCTTGCCAGTTTTACTCTCAGCCAATGGTCCCAAGAGATCAATTGCTCGAATTTCGAAACGTTGGGAGTAAATAGTGGTTTGTAGCAAACCTGGTGATTTTTGGTTCGATAGTTTGTACCCACGACATTCTGCGCAATTCTTCACGTAGTTGGCAATGTAAATACGCATTCCAGTCTAATAATATCTCTGAGATATTCTATTTAAGGTACTGTAGATACCACAGTGACCAGACGTTAGTGTATCGTGGTGTTCATTCTTTCATTATTTCCCTTTTGAGAAGGTATCCCTAATTGCGCTTCTTCAGCTTCAGAGTTTAGAGAATATCGGTACAGGACACCTTTGTTCATAATCTATTCTCGATCAGTCCAGTTAGCATATTCAACACCTTCGTTGGCATCTTCGAAACAGACGATGATTTTCTTCACCTCTTCGTCTTTTAACACTTCATGTATCTCGCTTGTGGTTCTTTCAGGAACATCAACAGAAATGGTATTAATCTCACAAGGAGAATCAGCATTTTGGTATATGGGTCTTGACAACATGTCGGCGGCGACGTTTCACTTTCCAGGACTGTAGTCAATCTTCAAGAGTTGAAAGACTGCAGCTGTAACACCCATCGCGCCAATCTTCCAGATGGTGATTTGAGACTCATCAGCCATCTAAGGCGTGGGTCGTCTGATGCCACAATGACTTCTGTTCCTTCTATGTATCCTCGAAATTTGTTCAAAGCCCGTATTACATCGAGTGCGTCACGCTCCATGGTGTAATCCTTCTCGGCAGAAGTAAGTAATCGACTTACACTACAATGAACGATTTTACTCAATCGGATGTTCATCATCAGTACATTCACTTTGAAGAAGTACCGCTCCTAGAGCATAATTACTGGCATCTGTCCGAATAATGAAAGGTTTAGACACTTCTGCTTGGTTCAAGATTGGTAGACGCCAAACATTATTTGAGGATTTAGAAAGCATGTTGTTCCCGTTCTTCCCAATTCCAGTCAACATGTTTCTTCGTCAGATTGCTCAAGGGCCTGGCAATCCCTGATAAACTCGGTATAAACTTCTAAAATCATGAGAAAACAGGTTTGAAAAAACGATTATACTTGTTTAACATTCTTCGGAGGAAGAATTTCTTGGATTGCATCATCAGTACATTCACTTTGAAGAAGTACGTTCCTAGAGCATAATTACTGGCATCTGTCCGAATAATGAAAGGTTTAGACACTTCTGCTTGGTTCAAGATTGGTAGACGCCAAACATTATTTGAGGATTTAGAAAGCATGTTGTTCCCGTTCATCCCAATTCCAGTCAACATGTGTCTTCATCAGATTGCTCAAGAGCCTGGCAATCCCTGAAAAACTCGGTATAAACTTCTAAAATCATGAGAAAACAGGTTTGAAAAAACGATTATACTTGTTTAACATTCTTCGGAGGAAGAATTTCTTGGATTGCATCATCAGTACATTCACTTTGAAGAAGTACGTTCCTAGAGCATAATTACTGGCATCTGTCCGAATAATGAAAGGTTTAGACACTTCTGCTTGGTTCAAGATTGGTAGACGCCAAACATTATTTGAGGATTTAGAAAGCATGTTGTTCCCGTTCATCCCAATTCCAGTCAACATGTTTCTTCGTCAGATTGCTCAAGGGCCTGGCAATCCCTGAAAAACTCGGTATAAACTTCTAAAATCATGAGAGAACAGGTTTGAAAAAACGATTATACTTGTTTAACATTCTTCGGAGGAAGAATTTCTTGGATTGCAGTAGTCTTTTCCGGATCAGTCTCTATATAATGTGGAGTTATCCACAGTCCGAGATATTTTATACGATCACAAGCGAAGTTGCACTTGTCTCTGTTGGCACTCAACTTAAACTTTTCCAATCTGTTGAAAACAACTTTTAAATCCTCAATATGTTCTGATCAAAAGTGAATGAAATAAACGGAGCATGTGGGTGGAGTCGCTGTCGTAAGATCTCTGAAGGATAAATCACGTGAACTTACGTGGCCTTAGCCTATTGGCTGTCGAATCGCAGACTAGTGTTTTTGATCAAGGTTGGTAATCACTTTAACTAATCAATAAGTAAGGATTCACATGCTTTTACCCACAACCAGGTGACAGATCTTCCAACCGAGCAACTGGAAGAAATAACATGAAGCTGTTGGCACATGCTTCGTCTATTTCATTTTAAGGTCGATGGAGGCAACACGATGTTGTCATCTAAGTAGCTTAGGTTACTGGAGGAAGTCCATTGCAAAAATTGTTCATAAGTCCATGGAAGGTTGCAGGTGCATTGTTTTAGTCCGAATGGCATTTTTTTTTATCTGAAGGTCCCAAAATGGGGGGGAAAAAGAAAATTGTTCTGTCTCTATCATCAGGATTAACTTCAATCTGATGATAACCAGAATTGAGATCTACTGTTGACATGAATGCCGTGGACTTGGCATCATGAAGCAATTGATCCATTTGAGGCAATGGATACTTGTCTGGAACATTAACTGCGTTCAACTTTCTATAATCAACTCCTAACAGTCCCATTTGATTTTGTAACTAAAACTGCAGGAACATAGTTGGGTGATTCATATTCTTCGATAATATCTTTTTTAAGTAGAATCATCCAGTTCTTTTCTTAAAATTTCCTTTTTACCTGGTGATAATCGATACCCCGTGGAAATGCTATTGGTGGATGATTACCTGTGTTGATGAGATGCTTGATGAAAGGAGAGGTCTCTTCCCCCGGTTGATTATTCCATTGCTTTTGAGCAATACGTCCAATTCGTCTTTTTGAACTTCTGTGTTCCCACTTCTTTTTGCATAAGAAATAAATGTTGATATCTATCTCTTCTACAGGGGCTTGGGGCACTGGAACATCCTTTGCAAAAGGAAACATTTGACGTGGTTTGTCGCAGAAGTACCAAGCATATAGGTAAGGGGTGGGTTCAAACTCCTCCCAGTATACATGGTAATATAATGGCCAAAGCTAAGAAAGTCAAGTAAAAAAATTTAAAACCAAATTACTGTAAAAATAATAAAAATAAATTTAAAAAAAAGAGAAAATTTGAATTTCCCGCGTAATACTTGTTGAGTTGTACGCGGGAAAACCTGGCATTTGAACAGGCAAAAATGCGAATGCGAATTAACTCAAGATCAGCGCAGAAGATAAAATGCATTACTATAAATGCTTAATGCATTACTATAAATGCATTAAAATAATATATTTATTGAGAAGAAGTAATCAGGTACTTTCCCTATTTGACGGTCAAAGACAGAATGATAAACAATACAGTGATTCAACTTTTACATTCAACAGCAGAATAAAAAACAAAAAAGATATCTGAAAAGCAATAAAGAAAATATAAAACTCTACATGAATAAAGAATGTGAAGTGTGGAAATGAATGGGTTTGACCTCGACGTGAGCCATACTGGGGCAAACACTCCTAATAGACCAATCTAGAATTCTAGAACACCATCACTGCGCATCGACGAATCAGCAAACAACCGGAAATTTCCAGAATCGTCTGTGTCCCTTTACAAGCAGTGCTCACCGCACCATTGCAATTAATGTCTTTGTTTTGTTCTTTGTTACACAATTTTCCCCGAGTTCCGACTATCCGAAACGAAAACTAACCCTCCAACCTACCCTCTTTCAGGGTTTTTTTAGCACTGGAATAACTGGAATAACGACTGGGAAATTTTTCAACTAAAATTTGATTAAACCCATGATGAAACGAGAAAATCATGTTAAAATGAAATATATCTCAAAGGAAACCCAAAAAACAGTACATATCGAAAACCAGGAGATTGCTAATAGAATTTGCGTCTACGCCTATATATAATATAAAAATTTTGATTAGAGTAGTAATAACACTAACTGCAAGATTAAAATATAAATTCTATGAAAAATAAGCTCACAGTAAATTAAGTTCAGTAAATCAGAAGTTTATTTTCAAGTGATATCGAGTTCAATGTAACACGAGGATGCGAAAAATGAATGAAAATGGAAACTTATCTCACGCATTTCACCCGTTGAGGACAAATAAAAATAACTAAAGTTTAACTTTTAAATTGAATATTTAATTTTAGCTTTGTTTTAAAGACGTTTGCCGCACATGAAAACTAGAACGGACAGTTGTCGGTATTCGTTATTCTCAAAAATAAAATCATCCACTATCCTCTTTAGTTATAAACTCACATTTTTGCAAGTTTTGTGTGAAAGCAGGGTAAATTTCTTCAATAAATCGAATACGATTAAATTTTCTCATCCTATTTTTAATGGCCATAAATATGAAGCAGTGGATTAAGGCAAAATACTCCAATCAAGTTGTATCTTTTCTATAAAAACTAGATGAATACTCCCTTTTGTGTTCGTAATGAATATATTCGTCAAATCCATATCGCGAAAATATTAACGTTACAGTTGAAAAATTATTTATTTACAGAAAAGCACAATTAAGGTATCGTTCTAGTGTAAAATTTTCCGCAGATTTCAAATCCGTTGAAATTTTCACTCTATCTTTAACGATCGTGGAGATAGGAATTGGACTAGGGGAATAAAAAAAAAGCCCTAACGCGCCTCAAAACGCGTGTCATGTGAACGGTGTGCAGTAGAAACTTATGCTTCTCCAAACGCCTTCTAATCGCTAGAACGATCGGAGATTGTTGAAGCGCCGAAGCTATCTAGCGCTTGGATTCTCGCGATTTCTGCATGTGAACACTCCAGTAGAACTATGTACTTTGGCTATTCGCGTTTTATTTTGAAGTAAAACGCGCGTTGAAAAATGCCTCATGTGAACGGGGCCTTAGCTTTAAAATGAAGCGTACTGTGCAAAAATCATTTTAAATTTTTTAACAAAAAAACAAATGTGAAGTTGACCATGATAGCAGCAGCACAAGCACGACTGATTCCAGTCAAGAAAGCTTGTTTTTTCGTAATCTACGCCAAAGGATTTTCAACGGCCAGCAAGTAAGTTTATATTATGGATACCATTATCTCGATTTTTAACGTTCATGTATCATATTTTAAAATCTTTTACATTCGATGGTGGATAGTATTTTCAGATGGATGAATCATTCATATCATGCATTTGTACTTCAATTCAATTTAGCCTTGTAATGGAATGAACCTGGAATAGCTCTAACCATTGACAATAGTTTAATTTAGATGTTAAAACGTAAAATTTACATACACCCAAGTACAGACACATACATTTAAAATATCTCGGGGGAAAAGGTTATAGGGGTGTGTTCATGATCGCAACCGGCTTGAAAACTGCCTTCGTTCTCAGTTTTAGTTCGGCAACAGTTTTGAGGTTTATAGCTCCGCAGCTGGCGCTGCGCTCGCAGTTCATTCGTTACAGATTAATTATTAAATTTATAATTTTATTTCAAATTTTTATTGGAAAATTAGTTCGTATTTTAGTAATCATTAATAGTCGGAAATTTCAACTAATATTCCACTTCATAAAATATGTAACCAGGCTCACTTTAATTTAACCGTAAATAGATATATTTTGAAAACTTTAGTTCCAAGATTGATTTATAGAAAGTAGTACGCACTTAGCACTACTGTATCCATTAGATTTCGTTTTCAAAGAGATGACTTGCAAATAGCATAAATAACCTTAAATTTTTCTTTATTTTCCAGTTCACCCGGAAGCTCATATACTGAACATGATGTTGCAGACATTTAAAACAACCACCTCAAAATGACGCGTGAAGTTTAAAGCTCTCAGTGAACCTTGGATTCCTGCATATACGTACCAATTTCCTTTAAGTACAGAGACACTTGTCATTTCAACGCGAATGGATGGCGTGATTCAATTGGCTAGTTCACACAGATTATTTAAAAGGTGCACTTTGCAGTTTGTGCCCTGTTTGGAAGTGGCTTTGGTGGTCGTGGTCAATAACTTAGGTCTCTTGTCAAGAAATCGTTCACGAATTGGAAGATCGTGAAAAAAACATTTAAGAATCATGAAAAAGCATAATACCACCGATTTGTCGTTGAACAAGCTGAAGGATTTTCTTCTGTGATGTCAGGAAGAATTCAAAATGTCATTCAAACAATCAGTACTGAAAATAGATCTCTACAAAATCGTAAAAAACTCACTACCATAGTGGAAACATTTATTATGTGTGGTCGACAAGAAACCGCCTTGAGAGGTGGCTGCAAAGATGAGCCTATCGGACTCACCGAGTCTATTCACAACGATGGCCATTTCGGACTCTTCTTTGGTATCGAGCCCGTTCTGGAGCTGAAGACTTTAAAAGCCATTTGCGAACTCAGATTTAATAGGTCTTTGTACACATCTCCTTCTATTCAAAATGAAATTGTTGAATTATGTGGTAAGTCAATGCTAGAAACTAATCAGGAGAATCAAAAATAAAGGATCAAGATATTTTTTAGTTTTGGCGAATGAAACACAAGACATAAAGAGAGCAACAATTGTCTTTGTGTGTACGTTATTTAACAGCTCTTGCGAAACATCAATTGTTCGTAAGGACTTTATTGAGTTCGTTCACCATAATGGAACGCCTGTGTTCTCATGGCTTGAGATTCTGGTTGACTCCGACGATGCTGCAGTAATGAGCGGCCACCTTAAAAGTGTGCGTACTCGGATAAGCGAGTAGTACCTTAAGGCGCACTTCGTACATTGTACTGCACATACTCTCAATTTAGTTCTTACCCATTCGTCAGAAGTATCTATGATAAGGAACTGTACAGGAACAGTTAAAAAGTAATAAATTTTTTAGATAATCTCTGCGGAATACTGTGCTGAAGAGAACTGCCGGAGAGAAAAAGCATTCTCAATTGATAACTCTTTGTGAATCGAGATGGACTGAGAAACACAAGGCTGTAAGCATATTCGTAGAAATGTTTAATACCATTGTAGGAGCACTGCATACTCTGGAAAATGATGTCAGAGGCTCACAAGCCTTTCAGTTTATACAAAGCTTAGAGAACTGTCAATTTGTTATTTCTTTACTGATTTTAAACAAGGTGTTTAGTTACGCATCAAGTTTTAATGTGGCCCTGCAGACGGTTAGAGTTAATCTCAATGACGCATACCAACACGTTAAAACAATCATAAAAGTCCTGGAGGCTATTAGGCGTGATGCTAGCGATGTTGCGTTTTACAATATTATCGAAGAAGCGAAGAACTTACTTGGTACAACAGAAATTACGGCTCCTCGTCTAGTTTCAAAACAAACTTGTAGAAGCAACGTTGCAACCAGTACCCCAGAGTAGTACTATAAAATAAATATTTTTTTATCCTTTTCTGGATCATGTTATAGAAGAATTGAAATCTTGATTTGTCTCTCATGCAAATATAAGAAATTTGCACATTTAATTCCAAGTTTCTTTATAGATGACGCGGCCTGCCACTTACAACTAATACAATATTTGTACTTGAATAATGTAATATCCGAAACCTTGAAACCAGAGTATGATTTGTGGAAAGGAAGTGGGCGACTGAATCTGCTATGGTTGTTTTGGAGGCTTAAGACGAATGCAATGAGTTTTTCTTCCCAATTATTAAGAAACTACTTGAAATTTTTGCGGTGATCCTAGTAACAACTGCAACGCCCAAGTTTGCTTTTTCATCTTTAAAACGAATCAAGACGTACCTAAGGAACAGAACTGGCCAGCAGAGACTGATGGGATTAGCTCTGAAGGCAGCTCAAAGGGACATCATTTCTTCAACAGAAATAATTGATAAACTCGTTTCTCGCCGGAAAAGGCTCAACTTGATTTTATAGTTCTTTTAATAATTTATTTTAAAATTTTCCTGTTGATTTTCTTTTTGAACCACATCCTATCACTACACTGCATTATGTATATTAGCAAAGCATATAAATTTTGTTTTACCTATACCGGGGTAGGGGTGAAATAAGATCTCTGAAGAAATCGGTTGCTCAGTCACAGAAAAAACCCCATAAAAATCTATACCTACGTAGTTGAGAAGTACCACAAAAAATGAGGAATGTCCAGCACAATACCAGATTCCTGTAAGAAGTCTACATCCAAAGAGTGCTATTCCCTCTGACATTCGAAAAAAGATAAAATTTGTCAGGAAAACTAGCTCGTGAGATTCGATGGGGACTTCAGCTTTTAACACCGTTGAAGTTGTCTGATGGTTATCAGCAAGAACCATTGAGACGGCGTTCTTCATATCTTTCGCTTTGCTTTTTAAGAAAGTTATACATGAGTTTTCCAACTGATGGGTTGACTCCAGTATCTGCACATTCCGCACCTTTAGCTTCATAAATAGAAATATCAAGCAAAGTGACTTGCTTTGTAGATGTGAAACATGTATACACCTAGAGAGAATTTACACGAGCATTTTCTTTTTTCGATGTAGAGAAATTTGGGCATTTTGTCTTAATAAATCCAGGAGTACCGCATCCTTAACACCTCAGTGGTGGCCTTTCACTAAAAGGAAATCTCGGGTCTTCCCTTCTAGTTGGCAGGGGTTCGTTCGCTCTTGTGGAAAGTAGATTTTTGAGGATAACTTTACTTTGTACCTATGGCGCAGCTTGTCCACTATTGGATCTTGCGCCTTAAAACCCAAATTAACCAACCTTTATACCTGCATATTTCTTCTTTTGTGGGTTTGGAGTGGAATTACGTAAGCTATCATAAGCGTGTAACTTTTCGGCTAGATCTGGTGATGTCAGTTGTTCTCGGTGATCCAAAAAATGCTCTACATCAGGGATGAGTTTTTTTCATTTGTTCAGCAAAAATCAAAATTTTTAGCTGTTCAAAAGTTGAAAGTTTAAGCTCGGATAACCATCCTTCAAAATAATTTCTTAATTCAAAGTAAAAGTCCTTCCAAGTGGAGTCGGAGGCTTTACGTTTTGGGGCAAATAACAATAGGAACTTCTCAGCAGTCATCATAAATCATTACAATGGTAGACTTTCATACGTTAGGATAGCTCTGAAATTTTCCTCAGGCTCTCTTACAAGTAATTTTGATGTTATAGATGGAAATGTTCCAATGAGGTGGGTTACCCACATACTTTCATGTATCATCAAAATTTTCATCTGTCTCTCAAACAAAACGAGATACGTAATCGTGTGATCTGTGTCAAAATGAATTTAGCCAGATTTTTTATTAAAATCAACTTTTGGAAGTGCTTCTTGTGAAGGAAGATTTTCAATTCCTTTCTGGTTCACTAATTGCATTCGAAGCTCTCAAGTTCAAATTCCCGATTATTTGTTCCACCCTTTCCTTTTCTTCCAATTTCTTCAGTCTTCCAATCTCGTAGAAATTATGGTTTCTGGTAAATTCTTCATCGTCTTGGAATTACTTTCCAAAATTAATTTCTTTAGGTGAATAACTTTTAAGTCACTTTCCACTTTTTTGCCAAGTTCTACAGCCAGATTTGAAGATCGATTTTTTGCTTTGCCGAGATAAGCTATTGGTCCTATTAACTGTCACTAACCTTTTAAATTATTATACATTTCAAAGTCAGTCTAAATATTCATTAAGTTTCTCTATTAATATTAAAATTGTTCAAAGAAACTAAATTCAATTTTTTCAGAAAACAAAACTAAAATTTAAGTTTAGAACTTTTCTATCTAAATTTGCATAAAATAATAAAAGTTATATGAAATTCGAATGAATTAATAACATCCATTCTATCAAAGAAATTTATTTAAAAATTATAATTATGAAACTGAAAATTACAGTAGAATACTTCACCATAATTCAATTTAAGTAACCTCAATTGAAAATAATCGTTCGTACAAACCATTTAACTAAAGATAAGTGAAGGATGTTTGTACTACAATTCCGCCTAAACATTAACATAATTTCACAATCATTGTAGATTAGAAACCACATTTAAAAATTTCTTACCAGTAAACAAAAATACTTCAACTTCAAAAAATAATAATCTGTTTTTAATTTAAAATCAAAACTCTCTCTACACTGAACTTGATAATTTTATTTTGCAGAACAAAACAAAACTAAAAACAAAATATCCACAATCCAATACACGTTATTACTATGTGTGGTCACCTTTCTAAATAGAAAGAAATACTCGAAAAAACACAAATAGTTTTTCTTTCTCTATAATTCAAATATGCACATAATTTCCAGATTCACACAAATTTCGAATGAAAAGGAATAACAAAATCTTATTCTAAAACACGAATTCTTCGAATTCAAACAAAGCGAAACAAAAGATGTTTTCAAACACTGAAAAGATACCATAAATAGAATTCGCGTTTCCTGACTTTTTGTCGATTAAAAAGATTATCTCCTCAAAACAAAATCGCTACTACTTTCACGAACTTGAAATACAATCTGGAAAACTACTTAACTTCTTCAAGAACAATATTCAAGTTGAATATTACTTTTTACGACAATTCAGACAAAAGAATAAAACAATTGAATTTCTATGTAACCTTGTAATTCAAATCAAAACTACACAACACTGAAATTGATTTACAATACATATTCAGGATGAATATGTTATAGTTCACTCAGTACTTTTTGAAGCTCCTCTCCGTAGCAATGCTCAGTCTACTAATATTTCAGGTCTGTGGCGAGGTATAGAAAATCTCTTGTAGCTGAAGAAAAAGCAAGTCCCCTTAATAGAAAAGTAAGTCCCTTAATACTCACAAACACTTTATTGAACGATTTGATAAAAAAAACCGGGGATACAACTCAAAACTTACACGTTTACAGAATCATTTTCCGAACCCCGCACGTTGCGCCACCACACACCTGCACGCTAGAGTTCGCGTTAGTGTACGTCCTTGTTTTGAAGAGTCAACTGAAACAGATAAGTTGCTCGTCTTGCCAAATAATATCTGTCACCTTACTAGTTTCTCCAACAAGTGCTATCGCCTATTCGACGTATAAGTAACGAATATAGAAAAGCATAATATAAACTATAAATATTTTCCAGTTTTTGGTAGTTATTCAAAATGGGTCAACAGACTAGCTAATGGCAGACACTGTTCAAAATTTGTTCTGCTTAGTGCATAAAAATGTCTAGCATATGAAATTTAATAATAGTTCTTGGAAAGTGGAACAAGACCGTTGGAAACCAATGTTGAAAACTAAAGCACAAAAGAGTACAATAACAAACTCAACCAATATGTATTGTAATCAAATTTCATGTTCGTTATAAATCATATAAGAGCTTCATGACTGCGTGAATAATACATGTTTTGTTGGCAGAATATCGTCGATCAAGTTGCTCACTTTCAATAGTATTCCTAATCGGTGAAATTTGAAGTACTTTATTTATAGTACAGTGCCTTATTCCAATTATGGAAGAATTTCAAAACGGAAGAGCAGGAAAAGACAAGGCTTAGGATAAATGAATTCCTTTTACTACTAAATATTTCATTTATTATGTACAAACTTTTTTATTAATGGCGTTTTTACAGAACTGTTTCTAAAAAATAAGTTTCAAACAATTTTCTGACAAGAACGACTTTGCACGCAAGGCATCAAGGAACGATCTCGTCTTCCTTGGAAGAATGAAGAATATGAAAAGATATTGTAAAACAAAAGTGTAAAGAAAAGAATTAAAGAGCATATTTGAACGAAAGTTTCCATAGAAACATTCACAATTTCATGACAAACTCTAATGTGAATAGCAGACCATGTCTAGTAATACAGAATCCAAACCAGAAGAAAGTGAAACAAGCGTTTCTGAAGAGAGGGAAAAGTATCCGAAGAGCGTATTATTAATCCTCGGAAACCAATTATGTGAGAGATTTTCCTTTTATGGCTTGCGCGCTGTCCTCACCCTCTACCTCACTTATGAACTGCTGTATTCACATAGAACAGCAACCATGATTTATCACAGTTTTATGACAGTCGCTTACTTCACACCGGTTTTAGGTGCAATCATGGCCGACTCGTGGCTTGGAAAATATCATACGGTTGCCTACGTTTCCATATGGTATGTTGTTGGAAATATAACTTTATCCATTGGTGCAATACCTATGGAACATACGACTATGAAAATTATTTCTTTGGTAGGTCTTTTTGTCACAGGGGTGGGAACAGGGGGCATTAAACCATGTGTAGTAGCCTTTGGGGGAGATCAGTTCTCGGAGACTCAATTGAAAGAGCGGAAACAGTTCTTTTCGATCATTTATTTTTGTATGAATTTTGGAAGTCTGTGTTCCACATTTTTGACCCCAATATTGAGAGATGATGTCCAGTGTTTTGGAGAGAAAAGTTGTTTTTCTCTGGCATTTGGTGTACCTGCTGTCCTGATGGTCGTAGCTCTAGTTCTGTTCGTAGTAGGAAAGCCGTTCTACACTTTATATCCAGCAGAAGGGAGCGAATTCGTAGCCGTATTCCAATGCATCGGGCACGCTTTGTACAGAAAAGTAAAAGGCAGAGGAGAAAAGAAAGATCATTGGTTGGATTACGCTGATGACAAGTTTACTGTAAACAAGATTCAAGAAGTCAAATCTCTTTTGCGCGTATGTTTCATCTTCATACCATTACCAGTTTTCTGGGCTCTGTACGATCAGCTCGGTTCCAAGTGGGTTTTGCAAGCAGCTGCTATGGATGGGTATGTTCTGGGATATTATATCAAACCTGACCAAATGCAAATAGTGAATCCGTTCGTTGTTCTTATAATGATTCCTTTGTTTGAAAAAGTAGTATATCCAGTTTTATCTAAGCTGCATTTGCTGAAGAGACCTTTACAAAGGATTACAACAGGGGGATTGTTTACCGCCATTGCTTTCGTATTGGCTGGATTCATTCAAATAAATATTGAACGAGGAGTACCCGTTATCCCAGAGAAAGGATTCAGCGAATTAACTGTCATAAACAACTCTCCCTGTGAGATAATCGTAACTGGATCGCACTCGGAAAACTTTACTTTGAGTTTTTTCCAGGGTAAAATCTTAAAATATCTCCATTTGGGAGAAGAAAAATATTGGCAATTCTCCCCAAGTGGATGCTCTGCAAATAGATCGAAATTGCAGAAATTTAATATCTCAGGTCAGATTGAATCCATGATGATAACGCTTGATAACGAGGATTTCAAAATTTACAAGGGAATCGACACTAAGGAAAAGTCAAGAACAGGGGTTCCAAAATTCAGGATATTTTTTGCTACAGAATTCAATTTCGCAGTAAACGAAGACTCCGCTTTCAAGTTGGAGGGAAGTCAAACTGTTTACGCTACCGTTGACGATTCAACAAGACCAACAACCCAAGGAATGACTGAGTACGTTGAGACCAAACCAGGAGAATACAAGATCTACTTGCCCTCGAATAGATCTTCATATGAGGACAAGCCAATCGGCAGTGTGTACTTGAAAAGTGGAGGTAGTTACATCATAGCCATTTATCAAAATCTTACTGATCAACAGGCTCACGTTTTCCATTTCGCGATGGTAGAGCCCCATGCTCTGTCTGTTCTTTTGCAACTGGTACCCATACTTCTGGTGACAGCTGGTGAGATTATGTTTTCTATCACTGGCTTGTCATTTTCGTATTCTCAAGCCGCTCCCTCGATGAAATCTGTGGTTCAAGCCGCATGGTTGTTGACTACTGCAGTTGGAAACGTTTTAGTGGTCTTTATATCGAATATGAATCTTGTGAAGAAGCAGTCATCGGAATTTTTCATGTATGCGGTCATAATGACCCTCGACATGCTGGTTTTTGGAATAATGGCATATTACTATAAGTACGTGGGTTCTGAAGCGTCACCAGTACCATCAGAAACGGGAAGTGACAATAAATAGTATTTAAAATATCTGTGGAAAAGGTTGGTTAATATAATCGGATGTAAGACAATTTTGTGCATAAACACTCATTCTGAAATTGTGAAGGAATACTAAATATATATTTCAATAAGAGAGCTTAATAATACTTTAAATACCTTGATAAATACTTGCCATATTCAATATAAACGTTACTTTTATTTTAAGAAATACATACAAAAGTAGATTTTACAGCGTAAACGATCGTGAAGAAACTTAATATTTGAATGACGATTTATCTTTGTGAATTTTTATTGCATATTGTGCATTATAATACAGAAAATGTTTACTCATTGCTCAGTGCAAGTTGTATGTATATTTTGTTTTTGTAAGCAATGTAAAATGCTGAACTATGTAGAATATTTCTATGATAAAAAGGATGAGATACTATATTGTGGTAAAGCATGATGTAAAGTGTTTGGACACGTTTGGAGTTTATTGTAATGAGAGTTGACCCAACTAGATTGAACGCCAAATTAAGTATTCTTGATCAATTCGGAATTTATTCTTTGGTATTTTTATTGACGAAGTGTTGAAACTGTGTTCGAAAAACAATGTGAATAAAATACATGAGATTAGAACCTTAGAGGATCTAAAAATGAATTCACGTTCGCATCTAAATTTGTATGGGATCTTTACATAATTTTTATCATTTGTCTTCTATGTTAAAAAGGTAGTACACTGGTGTTCAAAATTAAGAGAATTTATTTTTTTGTGGAGTTTCTCGAAAAGTACTGAACGAAAGGTATAAAACCAATGCTTCCAAACAAAGATGCAAATCTTTAGTGTGGAATACGTAAGCGTACACGTGTGTGTGGACGTTGCATTTATAGGAACAGACTTTCTAAGCCCAAGTGACTATTTCCGCGCTTCGTTCGCTCTCATACCTCGGTGAATTTCGTGGTGTTTTTTCTGCAACATTCGGTGAAATTCAAAAACAAAATGAGTAACCACCAACGTTTGAATGATAGAATGAGATAGTAAATCGTCGGGAGACTGGAAGCAGGGCAGTCTTATGTGGAGATTGCTAGAGACTTGAATGTAACACCCAGCCTCGTGTCCAACGAATGGAAACAGTTTAAGGATATCGAATCCGTAGAGAAAGCATAGGCAAGGTCGTCCAAGAGACACGACGGCCAATGAAGATCGATATTTATCTATTACAACGAGGCGTAGCAGGAGTGCAACAGCTTCTCATCTCTCTCGTGACCTTGATGCGGCCACAGGACTCCGAGTTTTGAGGGTTACTGTTTCCAGAAGGCTACATGAGAGAGGTCTGTTTGCAAGAAGACCTACTGTTTGCGTCCCGCTCACTTTTGCGCACAGGAGAGCCCGTTTAGCATGGTGCAGAGAACATCGACTTTGGACCAGGGAACAGCGGGGACCGTTCTGTTCACTGATGAGTCCCGGTTCAGTCTAACCACTGATTCTCGACGTACGTTCATCTAGAGAGAACCAGGGACCCGCTACCTGTCCTCCAATATCCGAGAAAGACCACTATGGCAGCGGAGGTTTGATGGTCTGGGCAGGCATCATGTTGGATGGGCGCACAGACCTCCATCCTCCAGAGGCTCTGTGACTGCTGTGAGGTATAGGGATGGAGCCCTATGTTCGCCTTTTCAGGAATGCAGTTGGCTCTGATTTCATTTTTATGGACGACAACGCTCGTCCACATAGGGCCCATCTGGTCGACGAATATCTGGAAAGTGAGGATATTCACCGGTTGGATTGGCCAACCAGATCTCTAGACTTAAACCCTTCCTGCACTGATCAGTCATACGCACGATCATGCGTGTGTACCATAACTGTTGCTTGGCTATTTTTGGGTATTATTTCAACCTATGTACATAACTAATTTCATTAAAATATGTCCAGTAGTTCTGGAGATAATCGCCCAAGAGTAAAAATTCTCTTAATTTTGAACACTAGTGTATATTAGAACTACCATTGGATTTTAAAGACTTAAGGTTATTTGAAAAAGTTTTAAAATATCAAACTACTTTCAGTTAAAAAAATATTTTCTTTTCGAAAGTTATCTTTTTGTAAGTACATATATTTCTGATGCAAAGTTCGAAAATGTTTGCTGAGGAGTGATAAGATGCTAAAACAATATTTACATTTTGCTTTGGTTGGAGTAATGATGCTTCATTTCTTACAGTCTATAAGATCAGTATAGAAAGAAGTATATTATTACTTGAGTATGCCGGCTGTAGAAATGTATTTACACTGACAGGAATCAAACCGCACTATATCTTCAGGAACACATTTCCAAAATATTCAGCTCTCTTTTTTGTCCTCTCCATTTATATCACTTTTCAATCAACTCGGGAGAAACGGCAACCATAACTTGAAGTAGTGAAACAAAAGCCTTCCTGAACAGATTGAAGACATTATGCATCACAATGAACATTGTAAGTTGGGGTAATTGTGACCCCCGATTCAAAAATTGTTGACTTCCAATATTGTAGCCTGACAAGATCAGTATAGAAAGAAGTATATTATTACTTGAGTATGCCGGCTGTAGAAATGTATTTACACTGACAGGAATCAAACCGCACTATATCTTCAGGAACACATTTCCAAAATATTCAGCTCTCTTTTTTGTCCTCTCCATTTATATCACTTTTCGATCAACTCGGGAGAAACGGCAACCATAACTTGAAGTAGTGAAACAAAAGCCTTCCTGAACAGATTGAAGACATTATGCATCACAATGAACATTGTAAGTTGGGGTAATTGTGACCCCCGATTCAAAAATTGTTGACTTCCAATATTGTAGCCTGACAAAATATTCGATTTAGTTTATTTCCATGATATAAAGTAGGTGAAAGCACTATGAGAGGAATTTTCAGTGTAAACAAATCAAACGGTCTGCGAAGATTTTGCTTCTGCTTTGCATATGCTCTCTCATGATACATTTCGGGGTTACCTTACCTGACTACATTAGTCCTTTTTTAAAAAGATATTCAAATTATACTATTTTTTCATTTTAAGGTAATATAATATTAAGGTAATATAATATTAATATAAGGTATAACATAATATTATACTGGTAGTTTATTTTAAGGTAACTTCTAAAAACACATTATAAAACAAAAAATTACTACAATTTATTACTACAATTTACTTAAAAAAATTGGAAAATTTATGTAAAAAAAGACTAACAAAAAACATTACAACTTAAAAACTTATGAGTACATATTTGCCTAAAATTTTGCAGTCTCCTAAATATATAAATTAAGGCCTGAACTAAAAGATATACAATATCCCTTTCCACTCATGAGGTATTGAGAGTAATGTAAAAGAAAATATGAATTTTTGAAATTTTTCCTTACGCCACAACTCTTAAATCTCTAAAACGTTTTCCTTTCGAGATAACTCTTATATCCTAGTTCAGGCCTGTAATGATTAACTGTGACTGTTCTGTAACATGATTAACTGTAACTGTAACACTACCTATGTCAATAAATGTCCTAATGTAACCCTAGCAAGCTTGTTCGTATTTGCACGTTATCGTATTATTATTATGATACTGGCCAGTAGTCATTACATGGTGCCAAAACAAAAAAAAATACTTTGAGTTTCTGAACACTAGATTATGCCAAACGAACCAACGAGCAGAGGAGACAACGGAAGTATGAGTGCAAGACCGCCGCCGCCGTTAGGCTTAGCTGTCGCTGATGTATCCAAAGCTTGGAAGGACTGGTACCAGCAATTTGAATGGTATGCCACAGTAATCGGACTGGAAAGCAAGCCGGAAAATGTTAAGATCGCTCTATTCATGTCTGCAATTGGAACGGAAGCGGTAAGTGTTTTTAACACTTTTCGGATGACCAGAAGAGCAGTATCCAAAAGTTGGTTCAAGCCTTTCAAAGCTATTTTACACCAAAAGTGAACATTACTTACGAGAGATTTATGTTCAATAAAATGGTGCAAGGGGAAACGGAGAAATTTGATGATTTTTTAACAGTTTTGCTTAGCAAAAGTAAGTCATGCAAATTCGAATCGTTACATGATAGCTTAGTCACAGACCGAATAGTGATTGGCATACGAAGTGATGCTGATAGAGAGAAACTCCTGGCCGAAGATGATCTAACGCTGAATAAAGCGGTGAAGATATGCAGAGCAAGTGAGCAAGCTAGAAGCCAAATGAGTTCCATTAAAGATGAACCATTGAAAATAGAAGCTGTGAATGGAAAACATCAAGGAAAAAGCAAGTTCAAGAAGCAGGTAGCAAACACGAAACCATGCACACGATGTGGAACTGTACACAAAAAAGCAGAGTGTTTAGCATATAAAAAGGAATGCTATATATGTCATAAAGAAGGACATTTTGCCAAATTCTGTAAATCCAAGCGTGTAGCAACAGTGGAAAAGACAGTAAAATACATCCCAGTACCAGAGGATGTAGAGAACAATGACTCAACTGATTTTTTAGTCAGTAGTATTGCTAGTATAAAAGCCACAGACTGATTTGAAACAGTAGAATTTGCAAATAATTATAAAGTAAAATTTAAACTAGACACAGGAGCACAGTGCAATGTGTTAGCATGTACAATGGCACAAAAAGCAGAACTGAACATAGGAGCTTCAAGTGTGAAGACGCTGTTATCATTTTCTAATCATAAAATGAAAGTATTAGGAGAAGCGGTTTCAAAACTAAAGGTGAAAAATAAGACCTACAGGGTGAAATTCATCGTCATAGATGAAAATGTGCAACCCATATTAGGCAAAGATTCGTGCGTAGAAATGGATCTTGTGAAAAGAATCAATGCCATAGGCTTAACAGAGAACTTGATGAGTAAATCTATCGAAAAGGAAATAGGTTGCTTGAAAAATTATAAATATGAAATTGACCTGGTGGACAATCCAAAGCTGGAAATTTTCCCTGCAAGAAGAGTTCCGCATTCAATGAGAGACAAGGTGAAAGTGGAATTGGAACGCATGCAACTCATGGGTATAATTAAACCTGTTAGTGACCCAACACCAGCAGTATCACCTATGGTTGTTGTAAGCCGCAATGGGAAAATTAGAGTGTGTATGGATCCATCTAGCATTAACAAGAACTTGAAAAGACGTCACTACCCATTGAACACTCTAGAAGAAATAGCGGCCCGAATAAATGGGTCGAAATGGTTCACGCTTCTGGATTGCAAGAAGGGGTTCTGGCAACTAGAAGTCACACAGCGTACGAGTAAATACCTCACAATGGCTACTCCTTGGGGACGATTCTCTTACTTGAGGATGCCAATGGGTTTGTCATCAGCCCCAGAAGTGTTCCAACAAATAATGGAACAACTGCTGGGCAAAATGAAAAATGTAGAGTGTGCTATGGATGATATACTCATACATGCACCATCGAAGAAAGAAGTGGAAGAATTAACTGCCAAAGTTACAAACATACTTAAAGAAGCTGGGTTGACATTGAACAAGGACAAATGCGTCTATTCAAAAAATAATGTCAAGTTCTTGGGACATATAGTAACCGACAAAGGTCTCAAAGCAGATCCAGAAAAGATCCAAGCCATCAATGACTTGAAAACCCCCCGTGATGTCACAACTCTTCAAAGGTTTCTGGGCATGATAACCTACATGGCAAAATTCATTTCCAACCTTTCAAAGGAAACACAACCTTTAAGAGACCTATGTAAAAAGGATATTGAATGGGTCTGGGACCATCAACACCAATCAGCCTTTGAGGAGTTGAAGAAAAGTATGAAAGAGCTACCAGTGTTAAGGTACTTTGATGTCAACTCACCTGTAACATTATCCGTGGATGCCAGCAAGCATGCAGTAGGTGCTGTATTAATCCAAGAAGGGCGTCCAGTAGCTTATGCCACCAAAGCACTTGATAAAACCCAACAAAATTATTCTCAAATTGAAAAAGAGGCATTTGCTATTAAATTTGGATGCATCAGATTTCATCAATACGTTTGGGGATGCAAACACCTAACGGTTGAAACTGATCATAAACCATTAATGTCAATTTCTAGAAAACCTCTTCATTGCGCTCCACCTCGTCTGCAGAGAATTATATTTGACATTATCCCTTATCGTCCTGAAATCATTTACAAAAAAGGAACTGAGATGTTCATGAGTAGACACGTTAAGTCGTGACTGTGAAGCTCATGATTTGGACATGCCTGAATTGAAAATGGAAGTTCATGTAATTGTTCCAATGACAGACTCTAGAACAAATGAACTCAAGGAAGCAGTCAAAACTGACAAAGAACTGTCGAAATTGACAAAGCTTGTCCTGGAGGGTTGGCCCAATACAATTGACCATGTTCCGGATTGTCTAAAGAAATATTGGACATTCAGAGATGAATTTGCCAATTATAATGGAGTACTGTTCAGAGGTGATCGGGTGGTTATACCTGTTGGACTTCAGGAACAAACGTTGAAAACCATTCATCTTGGACATCTGGGGATACAACGTTCATTAAGCAGAGCACGAGAGAATGTTTATTGGTATGGCATGAACAAAGATGTGGCGAGTTATGTTCAGAAATGCAAGGTTTGCCAGCAACGTCATAGGGACAATCCAGAAGAACCGTTGATACTGAACAAAATTCCTGATAAACCATGGCAAATCATAGCCATCGATATCTATCACTGGGACAAAAAAGAATACCTAGTGATTGCTGACAGTTATTCGGGATATTTTGACTTTTGTGTTCTCGGAAGTATATCATCACAGACGGTTATCAAGGCTCTCAAACTATGGTTTGCAACTCATGGTGTTCCTGAAACTTTATGTTCAGATGAAGGAACACAGCTAACTTCGAAAGAATTTCGCCAGTTTGCTGAAGATTGGAGCTTTACGATGCAAACGTCTAGTCCTGAACACAAGCGTTCAAATGGCTTAGCTGAAAGATATGTTCAGGAAGCAAAGAACCTAATAGCCAAATGTGCTGCAGATGGCTCTGATATTTATTTGGCGCTATTGAATAACCGAAATACGCCAAGAGGAGTTCTTGGTTCTCCAGTTCAAAGACTCATGGGGAGAAGAACCAAAGGAATTCTACCTATGAGTGCAAAATTATTGGAACCAAAGATCATTCAAAACGTCTCACAGAATCTAAAAGCAAGGAGAATGATCGAGAAGACGTACAGAGACAGAGGGTCTAAATCAAAACCACCGATCTCTGTGGGCCAAAAAGTATGGTTCCGAAAAGGACACAGGAATTGGTGCTCAGCTGAAGTTATCGATCAAGCTAAAGGACCAAGATCCTTCATTATCAAGACAACTGAAGGTGCAACTTATCGAAGGAATTCGTGGTTTCTTCGACCCTACATCACCAAGGATGTAGAGCCAGCACCAGTTGAATCGCAGGAATCCACCATGGAAAATGCCTATTCCAGTGAAGCAGCATTTCCTGATGATTCAAACAGTGTCGAAATGCCAATCCCACCTGAACAATTACCATCTCAATACAGAACTCGTTCAGGCAGAACGGTTAAAATACCACACAAACTTAATTTGTGAAACTTCAAGTTTATTCACTTTTACTAAAAAAAAAGGGAGATGTAATGATTAACTGTGACTGTTCTGTAACATGATTAACTGTAACTGTAACACTACCTATGTCAATAAATGTCCTAATGTAACCCTAGCAAGCTTGTTCGTATTTGCACGTTATCGTATTATTATTATGATACTGGCCAGTAGTCATTACAAGGCCCTACAAAACAAATATAAAAATAGTACACCAAATTTCATTCAAAAATATTTAGTACATTTTTAGCTATCGCATTTCTCGTGCAAAAATGTGACTCAAAATCACAATCAGAAAAAATGCACTTAAAGGTTTGAAAACGAATTGAAAAACAGCTGTCAATATCTCTTCAAATCGCTATATATCCGCTTCTATTCACCGTACAGATAAAATAAAAACAGTTTCTAAATATTAAGAATATTGAATAAAATGAAGTAATTTTTGTAAAAAAACCCCGACTTTCTAACGCAGTCAGATACCTTAAAATGTATATTATCGCCGTTTCGGCTAATTGAATGCGTCGTTTAATCTAATTGAAGTTGACTAATCAACTATCGTATAGCAATTTGAAATTTATTCTTTGGAATTTTTATTGGCTAAGTGCTGAAACCGTATTCGAAAAACAAGCCAACTGACCCCACGTTTGGAATACGTAGAGGAAAAACGTATAGCTAAACACTACTGCCACCTATATTTAGCTTGACAGAAAATACCTATCATAAAGTAGGTGATAGCACTATAGAAAAGAAAATTCTTTCAAAATGGAATCAATTTTCTTTTTTAAGGATTTACAATCCATGAGGAGAGAGACATTTAGTATTCTTTAAGGAGAATTATATAACCAAAAAATGTATCTCCAACGAGAGTTATTTAGTTTTTCATGATCCCGCCTCGCTAGTTGGTTTTGGGGGAAAACTCGCAGTAACTACTATTCGAACCCTTAAATTTCTGGTTACAAGCCAGTTCCTTTTTTCCCTCTAAGAGCTGACAGTCGACCGCTCTTTGCCACTACCACTCAGAAGAAGTTAAGAGTGAAAACAATTTGAAACATTCATATTATGTAAATGCGCTACAGCTAATTCTTGCAATATCTAAATTTTAAAAATCTCAAATTGCAAAAAAAATTATAAAACGAAACCGAACTTTTTAAATAAGGATTTCTACGGTACGCTATATATATATATATATATATATATATATATATATATATATATATATATATATATATATATATATATATATATATATATATATATATATATATATATATATATATATATATATATATATATATATATATATATAGCGTACCGTAGAAATCAATATAATTAGTTTATTGTCGAATGGCAACAACGGATATAAACAATATGAAATCAACCACTACGCGATTTTGCTGCTTAGTTTAAGTGTGCTTGATTTGAGTTGCAGAGCTGCATAATATTGCTAAAATTCATGGAAGAAATTACGGCTCTAATGAAATTCTCCAGTAGTCTGATTACAGAAGACAGAGAAATATGGAAGATAGAAATCAGCATAGAAAAGAAAATTACGAACAAATGGGTTTAGATATCAAAAAGGTACAGCTGTATTATACGCCTTGGATGGCAATGTTTGTGGCGCACGTTTAGTAGCGAGTTATGACAGGTGAAGACAACTCAACTTTATTGGGTCTTTTTTCAAAGATTTGTATTTTTTCCGGTTAATTTCTTTCCACTAACGCTTATTATTTTCCGTTTAAAAAACGATTTTTTTCTAAGAATTCTTTCCTTGGCGACATAAAAAGTGCGCCAAGAGCGTTGTCACCAAACGAGGCGTATGATACAGCTGTACCGTTAAAAATTCCAAATCGGCTTTGGTGAAGGGGATGCATTTGAAGTTGGAAGTACAGATAATTGTTGTGACAATGACTGAGGTGTGCTCTTTTCATCATACACTTATTGGAAGTAATAATTAGGAAGACTAGTATGTACAAGAAATGCTGCTTTCTATTTTTGGTTAATTTTTATTTCAGTTGCAGGTATGAAAAGCGCATATCTCTATACATATATTCATTGTAAATGGATTAACATAAGGTATAACGTGTAAGTAACAACACTGCCATTAATATATGTGAACAATTAACAAACCTTAACGCAGATGCTATGAGGAGGTTTGCTTGTAGTAAATACTAATACGTCATGCTAAGACATCAGGCATGAACGTTTTAACCCTCTGAGCTTCGTGAGATTTGCGAGTAGTTTGTTACTTTTATCTCACAACAAACATAATGACTAAATAACCACATCTTTCTAAAGAATCCATGGATTCCTTTAACCTTTAGAAAGATTCTATTGAATTTCCTTGAAATACAATCCTTTGGAAAGATTCTATTGAATTTCCTTGAAATACAATCCTTTGGAAAGATTCTATTGAATTTCCTTGAAATACAATCCTTTGGAAAGATTCTATTGAATTTCCTTGAAATACAATCCTTTGGAAAGATTCTATTGCACATTTCTTTAGAATAGGATCCTTTGGAAATATTATATTGCTCATTTCCGTACAATAGAATCCTTTGGAAAGATTTAAGAAAGTCAAGAAGGTAAAAATTGGTTATAAATCATGCAGTGAAGAACCTTAAGGTGGAATTATGTGTGTGAACCCTTCAGAGGATTAAATGTCTTTAATAGGACAAATTTAAATTTTTGAGGGTAAGGCCTCCTCACATGTCTCTGAGGATTAAATACTCTGAAAATTAATTATTATTCAAAGAAATTTGTATAACAATTGTAGATGAAGTGTTAGAATGATGTATCCACTCCACAACAGGTTGCTCGTCTCAGCTCTTCATATGAGGTGGTCACGATCAGAAAAAAAACGCATTTTCAACATTTTTTTATGCCTACGGGGCATCATCTACCTTCATGAATCTACATCTACCTTCTAATGAAATAGACAGAGCATGTGCACAAAGCTACATGTTATTTCTTCCGATCGTTCGGTTTAAAGATATGTCACGTGGCTAAGGGAAAAGATTGAATTCTAATGTGGGATAAATTATTGATTGGTTAAAGTGATTATCCAGAGTGATTTAAAACACTAGTCTGAGTTTCTTTAGCCAATCGCAGCAGTCGATTCATAAGCCCACGTCACTTACTCTTCGGGGATCTCACGACAGCGGCTTCGCCCACACTCTGTCTATTTCATTAGAAGGTCGATGGCTTGAGGTGAAATCGAAAAGAGTCTCGGAGAGTATTTGTGGTATTGCGTCGTCACATCATTAATTATCGATTATCATAAAATGATGTTAGTTCATTCAGAGTTCATTCATTTATTTTATTTGCCGTAAGCATACTGCATTCTTGTCACATCATGCTGATTTTGTCCCGCCCCGAATCTTCCGATAGCTCTGCAACGTAATTATGAAGTTGAACATTCCATCGATGTCATATTTATAAAACGACTATTTCGAATTTATTAATTTACAAGCAGAATAACCCGGCGTTACTCGGGTTGAATTGATTAACTAATTTCCGGTTTCGTTAATAAATTTTAATTCCCCTATTCATCCCATGTACTCTAATAAAGGTACACAATTGTTAAATACCCAATTTCACAAATATAAGTAAATGTCATATTTAACATTATACATTTCTGTAGAATTTAAATTTTTACTACGAAAGAAAGGTCTCTAGAGTACCAATGTTACCCAGAATGCATAGAATAGTTTAGAATATGCATATAAATGCCTTGTATGTCATTTAAAAACAAGAGTTTCCAAAATTATCATACAATGATTAAAAATATTTTAAAAACTAATTAAACCATTATTTACCTTCATTACAGTTATTGAACGAAAAACATCAAAGTCAAAATCTAGAAATACATCTTAAAACAGATTAAAAAAGCTTCGAACGAAAAGCAATGAATGTATCTGTTTTTCACTACAAAATAGATTATTGGAATATACCGGACACTAATTTAAAAAAGCAAACGATTAAAAAGAACCAAGGTTTTCTTATTAACTCCCAGTCCTATTTTAAAATGTTTTGTATAATTTTATTCTCTTTATAGTCTGCCCCAAATATTCAGAATTTTTTTATATTTCGTAAAGAAAAAATAAGACTCGAAATAAACTGTATTTGAATTTAAATTCCGTAAAAATAGTTTTGGAAAGTAATTTATATTTCAGCAGCTCTGGTAAAACAATCCAAGTAATTGCAATTCTCAATATACCTCCCAGCTACTCCAAAACTACCAAATTATGGTTGATTTAAATATAGTTGCTCAGATATTTTAACATGTAACTTACCTAAATATATAAGTAAAGAAATTTTAAATAATGCATTCACTAAATTAAAATGTGGTGTATCAAATACAAAGCAATAAATTTAAATATGTTGTACAAATCTTACGTGATACTTGTACAAACACACAAACACAAAATCAAACATAGAACGGGAAGACAGACAGAATTTCACAACCAAGTTCAGTCACTAAATAAATGTAAGAACTCACAGTATATAAAGTTTCATGAAAATATATTCAACCGTTTAGACCTAGTACGGGTACACACATACATACAGACAGACACCAAACGCACAAGAGACGGATTTTGTATCAGAAGAGTCCAAACGGATAGAAAACTTGAAATGGGTCGAAAATATTCAATGCACAAACATTCCATTCTTATTTATATAGATTGATACCAATCGCGAATGATTTTGAAAAGATTATGGAGAGCCTGGCCCCAAAGGATCCTTAATCCTACAGGTGGTTTCGACGAGATATTTCGTCCATCAAAATTTGACCAATTTTGCTAATGACGAGATATCTCATCATCGAGATATTGCCGATTTATCGATGACGAGGTCAAGATCTGTTCAATTTTCTTCTAATGACGAGAGTCGACGAGATTTTTATGGACGAGATTTCTCGTCCATCAAGGATCTGGTCAGATTTGGAAATGACGAGAAACCTCGTCAAAAGACAACCACCAGGAGGGTTAATCTCCACTATGACGTTTAATGAGATATGATATTGGGTTCTGCCACGTTTAAAAAAGATGCTGATTTACTAAAGTTTAAAATTAGAATATGTATGATGGAAAAGAAAATGAAGTTCAAATCTCTTCAGTTGAGCTTTTCTTTTTTAATTAAAAAATACACCAGCTCTAAGCGCAATTTGTTTGGAAATTGATCTTTAAAAATGCATCATTTGTTAAGTTTAGTTTGAAGAAATATAGAAAGTAAATGAAGAAAGTTGATTTTTGAATACTGAGAAGAGTTTAAAGGGTTAAGGTACTTCAATCTTAATGAGAGCCTGGGGAAATCCTCTCAGGCGCTGATCCAAGACGGAATGCTTATAATTAGTCATACGAGAAAAAAAGGGATCGTGGTTTTGTATTGGAGTATAAATAGAGAAGCTGAAGGATTTCAATCCCCTAGAAGAAGGGTTCTACATGGTCTTATTTTGGGGGACCGTCAGATCGCAAAATTTGATCTCTTTCTTCCAAAAGCGCGTTTTATATTGCTGCCAGCAGAAATCACTTGATATCACTGAAAAACTAGTTGAAGTTTCTCGATTTTTAATTTGTTCCTTAAATTATCAAAACCAGTTTACTCTGACCAGAACGTTAAATGATATCTATAACAGTTACCCATCGACGACCAAGGCTGATTTAAGGTGCTTTAGCTCTCACGTACATGACAGTCTTGGATTGGATCGAGTTTTTTGAACTTGCAACCCCCCGGTTGCTAATCCGCAAAAACTGGTCTTCGCGGCCCGCCACAAGATCATATAGGTGGAAATGACAATGCATAAATTATTACAACGTTATTTAACCCTCTAAGTGGTTTTGACAATATATCTCATCAATCAGGATCTGACCAATTTTGTTAATGACGATATATCTCGTCATCAAGAGATTGTCGAGGTTTTCTTATGATGACGAGATCAAGATCTGGTCAGTTTTCTTCCTATGACGATATATCTGGTCCATAATGATATGATGTTTTCTAATGACCATACCTTATCAAGACAATCAACCAAAAGGAGGAGGGTGAAAACGAGGATGAAACACAACCACAATATAAATGATGCGAGACAACCTTTCGTTAACCTCATGACTTTTTATAGTCTGTTCTTTAAAAATTGGGGGACACTGGTGTCTCTTAGACAGGTAAAGTTACACCTTGCAAATTAATATGAATCAACTTACACCAAAAGGTTGACTGTAAAGTCTTCGTGGTCAACGAAAACAAGATTACAATGCTTACTTACATTGATACTGTGGATCTCTCCCTAACATGATATTAAATTTCCTGAAGGTGTATGGATTATTGCACTTGGCCTAGACCAGAAGGACAGAGAAAGAACACTACATTTTCGAGTCCAGTCTCATCATCTTCCTGATCGAAGAAGCTGTCTAATTACTCGTAATTCGTGAAGAAAATAATTATCGTAGAGTCAACCCCCAAAAACAACAGTTTTAATACCAGCATGAGCTCCCACGGGCACATCTTAAGGAGTGTACTGTCTTCAAGGACTCGATATACTCTAGTGATCTTTTCTTTTCACATGGATTTATTTTACTGTGTTTAGTAAACACGGGGGTCACGTTCCCGGGATACCCAATCGATCTTTTTTTGCTTCCATCCCACTACTTTATTCCCCAATGACTCTTTTTTCCCATCGACCTTCTAATGAAATACACGGCGCATGCTCGGGCAACTTTATGTTATTTCTTCTAGTCGTTCGGTTTAAAGATATGTCACGTGGTTGTGGGAAAAAGGATGAATCCTAAATTTGTGATTGGTTAAAGTGATTGTCCACCGTGATAAAAAACACTAGTCTGCGCTTCGATTCGTAAGCCCACGTGATTTACCCATCAGAGATCTTATGACAGAAACTCCGGCCACATGCTTTGTTCCTACTCCATTAGAAGATTGAAGTTTCCTCCCTTTCATGACATTTTATACTTGATGCCTTGTGTTTGGCTCTGCTTGACCGAATATGGTCTTTTCACCATAAAATACCAAAACAACGAACCAATGCCAGCATGCACAGAAACTCCACAAGGGACGTTGTGGTTTCGTTGCTTTAGGAATCCTTTGGCACTTACCTCCCTGTCTTAGTGATGATCATCTCCGTCCCGAGTTCATAGAACTTCTCCCACAGGTCCTTCGTTTCGAGGATGGCTTCCACCCTTTGCAGTTCCTCACAGTTGCACTTCCCGAGGAGGCGAGGGTCTTTCGGAATAGGCTGCTTGGCCGGAGACTTGACCTCTCCGGTTTTGTCCGAGGTGCTCTTGCCTTTTGGACTGTCGTCGTCCCTCTTTGACGGAGAAAGATCCACAGAACGCGAAACTGTTTGGATCAGTTGGCCGGGACTAGTGGTCCTCTCCACCAGCTTCTCTAAAGATTAAAAGAAAAATTCAGGTCAAGATATCTCTTAGAAAATGAGAACACATGTGAAAATTACCTTATCTTACGATGAATAAGGTAGGTAGTTAATTAATGTCGCAATTGAGCAACACAACGGGCTATTGACGATGGTCAGGGATCAATACCGAAGATCCAATGACAACACCTCATAATTTGGAACCAAGGTCAGATGACGTGGTGAACACCTGAGCTGGCATCCCACTCTCCAAACTTTCACACTACACCAACGTGAGGACATTTGAGGTCACGACAGATTCAACGTGATGACTCACTTCAATATTTTCAAAATTCTTCTCGTCTAACCCTCCAAATGGTTTGGACGAAATATCTCGTCCATCGAGATGTGACTAATTTGCCAAAGACGAGATACGTCGTCATCAAGATATTGCCGATTTTTTTATGATGGCGAGATCAAGATCTGGTTATAAGACAAAGAACGTGTTTTCTGGTGACAAGATATCTCGTCACCAGAAGACCACCAAGAGGGTTAAATTATAGTCCGGCTTCGTGAGTTGGCAGTCGGGTCACGTTGTTGCAGACTCCATGTTGATGGTAGTGCTAATGCCCAGTGACTCCTCTCGACTGAAAGACTCTGGTGTCGTTTACACTTTCCTGTTTACAATTTCTGAGCAGGGTAAAACCCAAATGGGATTTTGGAGGCCAATGTCTGAGATGGAAAGTTTTGAAGCTGCAGGAAGATCATGATACCCAGTTTCAATCTGTGTCTAATTAACTGTACATTGATATAATAAATGGATTTAATTTGAATTATTTCCCCTGTGTTCTTTGGCATATGTAGCTTGCTTTGTTTCGGATTAGTTTTGTTTTTTGTTTTGTTTTTTAGTTTTCTTTACACGAGTGGTTTTGAACGAATCTATTAGTTAAATTAGAGGATTGGTTGTAACGTAAACAAAGAGCTTCCACAATTGGCGTTTATAGCTGTTTCTAGAACCAGAAGTTCTAGAAACAGCTGTGATAACGCGTTATTGGGAGGCGCGCGTTACCGCGTTAAACTAGCCTCAGCATTCGTGGTTTTGTCGTATGGCAGTTTACCCCAAACAATCTTTCACATCTGTTTAAAAGAAGACTGACACAAGGTCAACTGCCTTCTCATCGGAACCACACTATAATTTTCTCTGTTTGATTCGTCCATTACAAAGATAAGTCCCACTCTTATCTTTAAACTCCTTCTAATAAATTTTGTGTTTGGCACAGTGTCGGTTTTGGAACTTATATCATAAAACCCAAAATCGAATCCTAAGGTACTTTCAGTACAGATGAAACAAAGTAAATCGTTTACAATTTTTCAAAAAATGGGGGCAATTTTACAGCGTTTTAAAAAGAGCAAATCCATGTTTGCAACGAATGTTTAAGATAGCAAGGTTGGATAGGAATAGCTTCAACTCGTAACGTAAACAACCTCGATCTTCTGTCACTTTGGATATAAACTTTCAACATTTGACCAAAAGCCTATTTGGAATATTTTATAACCGTGATATTATTCCAAGATCAGTAAAGTTTTATATAAAATTAGCTGTGCCCTATTTAGAAAGATAGATGTTGTTTCTTGACTATTGAGTACGGCTTTCAATGCAATCCAAATAACATAATTTGAAACTTGGAAAACAAATATAAGTTTTACTGATACTGATTTTAATTGCCTTGTAATGGAAATCTACGTCAAAATTTGAAAAAAAAAATTTGAATTACAACGAAGTGCTACACATCTAATTTTAACCTTAACTGGGTTATTTTAAATAACTTTATTTTAGCGTTACCCTCTTTTTAACGTAAGATATTATAGTCTTATTTTAAAAGGTTTTGTTTTGTACGCTTGATTTATTTTTATATGAAGCGGAATTCAACAAATCATTATGTATTGAATCAATGACTTTTAAGGAAAGTTGGTCAAAATATACACATACCACCAAGAAACCAAGTAGCAAATAACTTTTATTGTCAGTGGGTTTTTTGCTTGTGCCTTCGCATTAAATAGACTCGTTTCCTTACAAAATGTAAATTAAGCAAAAATAAATGATTTTAATAATTTCATACCATTAGTCAAATATTTATAAATTATAGATATTTTTGGAAAGAAAAAAGTTCAAACGTAAGTATTAGAATTTAAACTCTTTAAATATAATTAAAAAAAAATTTTCCAGCAATACTGGTAAAATAATCTGTGTTACGTGCCGCAATGGTAATAATACTCAATGCTATTCCTATGGAGATTTCGAATTGTTTTTCGCCCCCTCGGCATATCTAGGACAAATAGAATGGGATTATATTTTGCCAATGTTTCTCGCAAAGTTCTATAGAATAAGTTTACAAAATTTGGTGTGGATTGGTCAAAAACAGACACACTCCAATTCTGATTTATATATATATAGACTGATAGATAGACTGATACTCTTAAGAAATGACCCTGGGTGCAAAGTCTTCTGCCATTGCAATAGTTTCTTTTAGTTCTATCATTTTTAAGGCGAGAGAAATACCGTAGATTAATTTCCCATTAACATAAAAAGAGCTTAACATGCCCCTAGTTTTTAAAAGGTTTATGATCTCAGCCCCGAGTGATAATAAGCATTCATGAGCTGAATAATAACGTGTCAATAAGTTAGTGGAGTTCCTCATGACTGGCAATTATATAACCTTTCAGAAAAAAATAACCACGTCACATCTTTATTAAAATTACCTTTTCATTATCTTCTTGCTGAGATGCTTTTTTGACATATCCCCCTCGCCTTCCATAATTCCTCTATTAATGACAGAGCGCTACTTCCTCCAAGGAATTCCTAACCAAATTTCCTCACCCACCCCCACGTATCAGAAATTGACGAATTGGATGCACTGTTATCAAATTTCACACTTACCTGAATTCCCCAAGAGGAGGAGGGGGTTGGATCGGAAGAAAAATCTCCCAAAACCCGTTAAAAGACAGGTGAAAAACCGGCTGGGGAGGTGGAAAGGTACTAGTATAATGGATTGATCCAATTTCCCTCCGAATATAACTTGCAGAAAACCTCGTAAACAGTAATCCCCAAAGTGATCTAATAATATAAAAATAATGCCAGAGGATATGGAAAGCATTTCCCACGCGATGGCGTTGTCAGCTAGCCCTCTCCATGAACAACGAAAAAAAGTATTGTTTATTGATGGTTGGAGGAGATGATTGAAAATTTCAGCTACCAGAGAAGCGTAGATATTCGCACCTCTGCACGTATTTCATCATAGTCAAGGCATAAGAAAGATGCCTCTTTTAGGATTTGAATTGCATTACATTCTGGTTTGTTTAAGTGTGAAGAGCTTATGAAAAGTGACGAAAATTCGATCAAGGCCATTATGTATAGGATTACCAAGAGTAACTACTGAAGTTATGTAGTGTGAAAAGCAATCTTTTGTGTTGCTGTAGTGATCTGTAAAATGCTGAGTAGCTCGTACTTTGGAAATGGATCGGTTTGATTGTAAATTTGTTTGTACTGGATTCAATTTTTTTATTTAACCCTCGGAGCAGTCACGAGATTTCCGAGAATGCAGTGTTGCTTTTACCTCCAGAACATACATAATGACCAAATAACCACATTGATTGCTTAAAAGAATCCTAGGAAAGATTCTATTGGTCAAGAAGGTCACAACTGGTTAGAAATCATGAAATGAAATCTGCAGGGTGCAGAACGGATATATGTGTGCGAATCCTTTAGAGGGTTATACATTACTGTTGACAGCTTTTCAAATCTATAATGTTGTTTCTAAGAAGTTTGATATGTCTTTCTACGGTCATTACTTTGTTAGGTCTAATTAGACTGGGATCTACTTCTATGAATGAAGTTTGTTTTTGAGTTGAGTTTTATAGATGTTTCAATCGAATACAATCTGTTTTGAACTGTTAACTTGCGTTTTTATCTGAATTCATGGAGCTAGAAGTTGAATTAACGTCACACTGGAGCAACACATCGCTGAATTTATAAAGCATTGTATTGTTCTATATATTTAGTCCTATTCAAGGAAAAACCTTGCAATGCATTTGTAGAAACCATAATTGATATCCATATGCCCTATGTTGAAAACGCATCTAGGCCTAGTAGGCTAAGGGCACCTCTTAATGTAAGAGATATTAAAGTTATTGTTCGAGAAATATATGCTTCTATGCCTCTCAATGAAAGACCTTACTGCAGCACTGGGCTAACTCATAAATGTTATATTGGTGGAAATGGGAGAGAAACCGGGCCTTTTTTAGGTTCCAAAGGTTGAGATGACCCAACTTCCTTACTATATATTGAAACATACTGCCTTTCGACCTATCTCTGAATGTATCCCTGGTGACTACAACAGTCCACTTTTTTTGTTTTAAGTGGACTGTTGTTTAGTTTTCTTTATTTGTTGAAGTCATTGTTAAGTGACGAGGATAATTTCATGACGTAATATAATAATCAAATGACGAGGAATTCATAATTTCTTTTCTGATCATCCAATACCTTTAAATTTAAAGTTTTAAAATGTACTGCACTAGTTCTGATGGCTAGAGTTCAGAGGTTGGTCGAGAACACAAAATTTCGCCTAGGAGAGTCAGAAAGTCGAATTTGAAAGTCAAGACCTTTCTTGAGGCTTTAGTCGCCCACGTAGAAACCTCAACAGGTCTTTACAAAACGTTTAGCTTTTCAAAAAGAAATCGTCCCTTATTGTGCTTTTTTGAATATTTAAAGCAAATGTATGGAAAATCATTAAAACGTTTCGCTTTTTTAAGTCTCGTTACCATTCTCTAATGTCAATTTGGATGATGGAATAGTACCATAAGGAATTTTGCGAAAAAAGTACCTTAACTAAGGTAGCAAAAGAAATTCCATTTTCACAGGACCGAAACGGGATTCGTCTTAATTTAGATGAGGAGGATAAGCATTTATTCTTACCATACACTACATCAGCGGAATATGTAGCTTTTATTGAAACAAGATGACAATAGTCACAATTCTAGTTATTACGCTTGTGTGGAAGGTGCCTCGCTTGTTTCTTTTTTTTTATTAAAGGGAAATAAATCGCTAAGAATATAAACTAATAAAGTATGAAAACTAATAAACATCGGAAAATATGTTACTGGACGTTTTTGTTAAAGGATGGAGGCATACCGTGGCCTTATTTAGGAGGCCGCCCCTATTAGTTCTAAAGATGTTCTAGTGCACGCTCAGCACACCCCTCAGGAATGGCCCGAATCTACTTATCCCATTTTTACATGAGTAGAATGCGTCTGCTATTGATCCAAAGATCTGGGAGCCATGTCTGTAGCAGTCCGACTTAGCCACCCGTTCAAGACATACAATATCAAGTAATAGACACAGACAATAAAAGTTTTTACTGACACAGAATAGAGAGAATACAACCAGGAAGGAATACAACCTAACAGGAATCGAACCTGCGCCGCCTACAAATCGAAGGTTGCTAGCCCAGTGGACATACCCACAGAGTCACGATGGCCCCGGCAAGAATCTTATAGGAGCTTACTTAAGCAGTGGTGATCAGTCAAGATGGAAGCCTCCCACAAAAGCACCTCTGGAGACAGTATTAAGTTATTCAATAAACCTTCTAGCTCTACTTAGTGGGTTCCGGGAGTTATTAATTTGAAATTAGTGTGTAATATCACATTAGAACATTTCGTTTTTTTTTTTTCAAATCTTGATACCATTTTCAAATGTAAAATTGGATGAAGGAATGCAGTACCATAAGGATTTCACGAAACACTACATTAACTAAGGTAGCAAAAAGCATTCATTTCCACAGTCCCGAAGCGGCAATACCCGAAACCATACAGTACATTAGTCACACATGTAGCTTTTATTAAATCAAGATAAGAGTAGCAGCCACAACTCTAGTAACTAGGTTTGTATGGAAGGTGCCTCTAGCTTTTCTTTTTTGCTTATTAAAGAGAAAAAAGTCACTAAAAGAGGAAAACATTTAATTAGAAAACAATAATAAAAGTATCAGACTTGAAAGAGAGATTCAAGAACATCCATTACATTACATCTTGATACATAGTGTACAGTAGACTTCTCGAAATCAGAATGTCAAAAAATCTCAATCGGTGGAAAACGCGTTTTAGTAATAGACCTCTCTCTACCACATTTATGTACTGTATGTTTTAAGTTGCTGTCGATGCAACTACGTCAAAAATTATCGTAATTGAAAAAATTCTTTTACTATCTATAGAGTTTGATATCAATTGATTTTTAAACTAAAAATAAAAGAATCTATTTTCGCGATTTTGAAAATCTACTGTTCCCTTAAGCATTTTGTGAGATTGATCCTAGGCAAAGGAACTGGGCTCAATTTTGATGACCACTTAGGTAAATCATCTGCCACTTAATTACCTAGAAGTGCTTAAGATGTGAAGTTAATTTAATAACATCCTAGTTTTAGAATATTTGGATATGCCCTAATATAGCTCCCTGGTGTAAGTTTTCTCTTTCCTCAAAGAAATAAAAAGATGCCTTCACTTTCAAAACGATTAACATTTCCTTATAAATGATGAGCCTCAAATTATAAATTGACAAATGGTTCAACATCATGGCATACTAATGATGGATACGAACTCATTGGCACCCAATGAAATCGAAAAACATTTTATAAATAATCTTAAAATCAGATTTCAGCTTCAGGGAGAAATCGGTCCAAAGAGTAGTTCTTGATTCGCCTTGTGATTAATGCTATTCCCAAGGCGGAAATCATTATTTACGATCCTACATCTAGGTTACATGGAAGACTGTTTTATCACCTTTCCCTCTTTTTTCGTAATTGATCGAACGAATAACAATTATCGAAAAACGCTTAAGCCGTTTTCCGTGAGCATTTTTCACTGGTACGAATGGTAGTAAGCAGATTTGCCGAAGAAATTGTGCCGCGAAAGCTGCTGTACATATTTTCCAAGATGGTAATGATTCGGTGATTTATGATGACGGATACGGATTTGCTTGTTAAGTTTGATTCGACAGCAGCATTACATTTCCTTAAAAGAGCATGTTCCAGGTTCCCCTTATTAGTGCGATTAATTTATTTGATTTTGTATTTCGGTAGGAAAAGGAATTACCATATTCTTGAACATTCTCTCATTTAGAAATAATTCCTCAAAATGATAAAAAGAACATATGACAGTTCGGTTAACCACTTAAAACCTAATTAATTTCAATCATTTACATGATGGAATTGTAATTCATACTGTCATGAAAGTGATATATTACTTTCTGACCTACATGTAGCGTAAATCTACAATGTGAAAATAGCCAGTACTGATTCCTTTTCGAGTTACAGCGGAAAAAAGGGACAGAACATAACAAAATAATGGAAAACGACAGTTGTTAATTCAAAAACCAAAATAATAAAACTCTATATAGAGAACCAAAATTATAACAAAACCGCAGATCATTCAAATAAATATTTCGTACAGGATGGACAAATGATCTGGTACGCAGTTTATTCTGGAAGTTTGTTTAAAGACTTGAACCTCCAAATCAATCCAACTGAGAAATATGGCCTCATATACCTTTGTTGTATCATCAAAGCTAAAAAATCGGGTATAATTGAAACTAAAATTGCTGAACTAACCTCTCTGTGATTCATTTTCTTTTTTTTCTTAAACAAGATTGTCGAGGTGAACTTGGAACATATGCCTTGAAAAGTTTTGGGTTGTGAAATTATTGGGATAATAGAAAATGACTGACATATTATGCCATGTTGGTATAAACTGGTATAATTGCATACATTATCCATGTTAAATTCAAGTTTAATGATACTTTTGTTGCTATGGTCATTGCAGATCCTGAGATATTAGATGCCACCTTGCGGACATCATCAAGCCACTTCCTTTTCTCAAAAACATTGGATTTCCTCAAAGAAAGTCCTTCAAGCACGTATTCAGAAACTAATTTCGGGGATGACCCAGTCTTCTTTCCCCGGGACCTTAAATGCAATAATGTTAAATGAACATTACTTTTAATGACTTTTCGACTGTTTCCAGACTCTTGATGTATGTATATTTTACCTGTTTGACTTACGAAACCGATTTTCTCTGATATAACTAGATTCAGCATTATTTTTCATAGCTTTTTAATTCCAAAATCAATTCGGGAAGAATTCGATTCCCGTGGGCTATCCCCTGAATATCCTATCCTCGATGAGTGCTTTTTTAATAGTCTAATGTAAATCAAGAACGAAATATGCAGCTATATAAGTATAATTTATTACTAACGCAAAAAAAAACTTGAAAAGAACGAATAAATATAAAGTATTAATATCGGGAAATGCTTTGCTGGACATGCTTATTTATTTTGGAGGCAACTGGTCCTGTCTTTCAGTCTCCCCTATTTTTTCTGATTACATGCAAGAGACCAGTACACCACTCAGGAACGGCCCTAGCTATGGCTATCTACTTGACCAAAGATGGAGTTTTCATCATTCCAGATTATTTTCAATTCGTAATTTTGGGAATAAAAGAGAGAACTCAATTTGTACATCTATCATTTTTACAGTAGAGCATTTAATATATAATTAACATGACAAAATGTTTCTGCAAGAGGAAATTTTCCAAGATTCTTTTTAAAGTTAAAACCTCTATATTAAAGTAAGAACGTCTTTAAAAATTTTACTTTTGAAACTACAATTTACAATAAAAAACGAAACACCGAAGGGGAAAGATTGAACGAGAAAACCTTCACATTAGTCATACCACAATTATAATTGTTCTTTAATTAGTCACTTACTCTTTTTGTTGTCAAATAGGTTTTGGAAAATTTTTATTTTCCTTTCAAATTAAAAATATAATTTCAAGTTAGTTTGAATGGTCAAAACGTTTAAAGTTCGAAAACAGATTATTGGTTTTATGCTCAAATCTTACAGTTTTTATCACAAGATGGCAGCAGTATCGTTTTCTGAAATCAATTCTTTTTATTCTCACTTCATCCTTATTTCCAAATCAGTACATGCTCATATCACGATAGAAGTAGGTATTGTCATGCTTTAAGGAAACACTAAATTACCCATGTTAGCACTTTTCACCAAGTTTCTTAGTGAAAATTATGTTTTAGATCGTGTGTCGGTGGCAGTCACAAACATGTCATTTTATATAAAAAGTTCTTTACAGAAATAAATTTGTGCTCTTATTTAAATAAGAAACGTCTACAATTTTCCAAGCTTTTAGGCATTTCCAAACTGCTACAAGAATGTCAAGAATTAAGCAGAGATATGTGTTTAAAGAGAGGATTTTATGCGAAAGCTATCGTTTTAATTAATAAAATTTGAGTTATATTCTCACATAAAATTTATGCTTATTGTAAAAACATTTATGCACTTTTACGCAAACAAAAAAATTATTGAATTTGCATTATTTATGTAAAATCTTATTAGAGCATTCGCTTAATGCAAAGTAGTACAAAATAATTATTATTTTAGATACCCTTTTTTGTGAAATTCATCAGCATATACTAATACTTGAAAACTTTGTTTATATTTATGGCAAACTATATTCATGAAGAAAATAGAAGTGTACGGAAATCCTTTTTAAATCATAGAAAGTATGGTTAAAAATGATAAATATAAAAATCTATAAGGCATTCTTAAACTAACTCACTTTTAAATTATTCAAGAAAAAACATTTTTAAGATCGTAAACATTGATTATAGCGATGTTAAATACTGAATAGTTATCTTTTTATAAAAGTTAAAGTGCCTCTTAGTACCTTAAGTAATCTGGTAATAACAAATTCGTCCTTGAAGTGTTGAATACTTGTATGAATCAATTGTAACTTCGTATTTAAAATATTACACGTAATTTATAAGATTAATTAAATCTATATTCAGGCCTCTGAAGCAATTCTAAAGTAAGATACATTTTAAAATTATGATTAGATAATTTGTTTCTTGACTTTTTTGTGTTACTGAAAATATATAACTTCTAATTGATTAACAGACTATGTTTTTAATCTTTTGACAGATATAATTTGTTAATCTTAGCATTCAAAAGTACAACGTTTTCTATACTTTTTTGATACGCTAATAGATATTCTATTAGCGTATCAAAATATATTTATATCGAGTATATTTTTTGATAACGCTAATTGTTTCAGTAAATATTTACTGATATGAAAAATGCTTAAATATCTGCTATAATTACGTAGTTTAAATTATTTCCTTATGATCTGTAGGAATTGACTTAAAAATGGAAAACGTAATTATAATTAGATAATGTTCTCAACTGTGGGGTTTTTCAATCAAGAGACAGTTTTTTTATGAAACTTTATATAACTTAAACTATGGTGAAACCTCATTCTGTACATAAACTTGTCAACTCAAGCCAAGTAAAATTCAGTCAAATTAATCTGAAGAATTAACTTACCGCGCAATATCTGTCCGTTAAATTTTGTATGCTGGGAAATAACTGTTCTGCAGAATATAAATAGTAAAACTGCAAAACCATTGGAGTTCAAAAGAAGGAAGTTCAATTTCTCTAATTAAACGTTTTATTAAGAAATGACAAGTTTTTCACATGCAATTTCGTTCGCCTTAAAAAAATTATATAGGATTCTAATTAGGGAACTTTTATAATGGAAATAATTCCAAGCGATTTTAATTAAATTGTTTAATAAAGATAGCATTTGATTTTTTATTGAATCAAGGTAACACGGCAAAATCTTCTTTCAAATATAGTACTAGAATATTAGCAACTAGGGTATGTCCATTAATTCAAATACTTGATTGTTCGATAATTGTAACATCTTCTGTACGTTAGTGGACAATTTCTAATCTTTCCTCGATTTTCTTTTTGTGTGACGATCCGGTATACGTTGCATTGAAAGTATCTGATAATTATAAGAACTCAAAAACCTCCTTCTCTAATTAATTATTTTTACTGTTGTTTTAATCAATTAATAATTATTTCATCACATTTTCAAAAACTTAAACAGCATCACGATTGTATTAAAAATTTAATTTTTTTATATGATATTAATGCATAATATTATTTTTAAAATAAGTTTTTTATTTAAACATTTATAATCACCACTTAACATACAATTAAAGTTTTATAATTTTATAGTTTTAAATTCATTTTATATAATTACTAATTTTAGTAATGTACATTCAAATTTAACGAAATGGGAAAGCATTCCTTTTTTATTCCCAAGAAAGTTTTTCGGAACAAATGAAAACTGAAAAGAAAGATAATATAAATCTTTGTCGAATCTACATTAAAGTTCATAAAAAGAATTATAAAAATTTATTTAAATTTCACTTCTATCCTTTTTAAAAGTTAAATACACATAAAATTACTTTTATTACTTCCCATATTCTAAAATAATAATACTGCTTGTATGGAGTGTTTAATCGAAAGATCATTACAAGTAACACATGAAAGTAAAAATACTCAAAAATATATTTACCTCTTGAATTACAAGGATAGCCGAATTCCTGTAGCCAAAATTAATAAAAAACGATTGCGCAAACTTTCAGAAGGAAACGGGAGTTTTATCTTAAAATACAAAAATCGGCACTAGTGCCTTTTGCTCAACAATAGTCCAAGTAAAATTATTAAATTTAGATTTCTCTTTTAGCATGCTACCGAAGAAATTAATATTGCAAGATTAATATTTGTGTTGATTTGAAATTATTTATTTATTATCAATGAAATATCATATTGCAGGGTTATGAAAAAATATGTTTGTAGTATATAGTAATCCATGTACCGATGAGTATTTGCTTTTGCATAAGGAATCATTGACCCCATCCATATTTATTACACATAATATTTGTGCATTGATTTATATTTCTCTCATCTGTTATAAGTATTAAGTATTGTATTTTGTATATTTTGTGTTCTGATTTTATCATTTAATTCACAACTTATCAAGTTATATATGGAGACATTTCTCAAAGGATGAGAGCTCTCATCAACTCAAGTACTATGGTAAAATGTACAGCTGTAAGATAACCAATGAACAAGTTTGGCATTAAGAAACGAAAACTAAGAATAAAGTGGGTAAAATAACTTCTAACTTGGAGATTATCAATCTATAAGTGAACGATATTTTGACTAGGCATATCAATACGATGAATTGTGTTCTAGATCAAACTTTTTTGATAAGTTAAAGAAATATATTTACAGGGCATTGAATACGAATGCAAATTTGCTTCTAAACCAATGACGAGCAATTCTTATGGAATGCAAATAATTAAAAATTTATTTATAAATTTAATTCTGTCGTTAATCATGTATTTAACTATGTAAAAAATAACCTACTATACTGTCGTCTACACTAAATGCAATGTTACAACATTTATTCGAAATAAATGTAATTTTTTTAATCCCTAATCATATCACAATTCAATTTATTTATTTACGAAAGTTGGATTCATTTTCTTGAACATTGTAAGGTATTTCCAATAATCATTTTGTTAGTTCTCTGGCATTGTAAAAAGTAGACGATGGATGCATTATTTTGTTTAAATTTTTTATTGAACTTATAGAAAGTATTTTAATTAAGAAACAGAAAAAATAGTAACTAAATATGTAAGGTCATAAACATAGATACATAAATTAGGGGATTTTATTTTCAAAAACTCGTATGAAAAAATATTAGCTTTGTTTATTTCATATTTTATCTTCTATTATAGAGTGAACGAAAGTTCAAACAAAAGTGATAAGTAGACATCTGCTCTACATCTGCAACGCCTCAAGTACAACAATTTAAGTACCACTTTCACGATTTTCGCTGATATGCTTTCTACTACTTTATTTTACTTCAGAAATTTTATTGTTAAAGTCCTAAATTTCGGCAGGGTTAAGGAATCAAAGTGTTTAATTTCTATTTGTAGATGTTTTTACGTGTAATTTTTATTGTATCATGTGTGAACAATAATTCTTTGTTTCCAGATCACTAAAAGAAAATTATTACCATTTGTAGTCTAAAAATATCAAGTAAACATAAAGTAGTTTTCTCCTAAGCACAGTGTGAAACTTGCGCTTTCATTTTAAAACAATATTTATAGAGGAAAGCATGTTTAAACTAGTAGAACAATTTCGTTTCAATGGTTTCTCTCAATGATAAATAAGGCTTCAATGCATAATCTGATAAAGATGTTGAGACTAATGTTATGATTTTAAGATATATTTTTATTACAAGTTGAATTTTTTATCTTTTATTCTAAAATATATTTCTCAACTCGATTTAAAAAATTTGATTCATTTTCTTAAGCCCTGTAAGTCACGTATTTTCAATTATAATTTTGTTAATTCTCTGACACCTATTGTATGAAGTAGAACGTTTAATGCAAATTTTTTTAAATTATACCCAGTTCAATAAGAACTCACTCTAAAATAATTCTAATTTATTACATTTACACATTCTCTTGAATTATACATTCCAGAACGATCATCTGTCTTCCCTTCCCGAATTTGTGAAAGTAAATTTTGGAGGAAACTCATTGTTATGTAATAGCCATTGAGGAACAATTCAACCTTTGTAAAATAATTTACGCAGCAATTTCTATTTCAAAATTGGAAGTAATGTTGTTAAAAAATTGGAGGAATTTAAAATATACGAGAGAATAATATTCCTCATCCATAATTACCCCAATTTTTTAAATAACAATTATATTATCAATAATCTATAGGGAATCATTTTTAGAATGAATTTAATAATATATTTGATACAATTTGCATAACCAGGGCCGACTACTTTAACCTTCCTAGTGGTCGTCTCGACGACGTATCTCCAAATAAGCAAAACTGACCAGATCTTGATGGACGAGATATCTCGTCATTAGAAGTAAAAACGGATCAGATCTTGATCTCGTCATCATAAAGAAGGCCACAGTATCTTTTCGACGAGATATCTCCTCTTTTGAAAAATTGGTCAGATCTTGATGGACGAGATATCTCATCGAAGCCGCTTGGAGGGTTAAAAGTAATGACGGTTCGACTTAAAAGTCAACAACTTTGGACAACTCAATAGTCAATCCATGCGTTAAGAGAACCATGTTTACTGGACCAAATCTCATCATAGGGTCAAGGAATGGGTGGCATATTTTAAAGTCCAACCAATCCCAACTTCACACGCTGGAGTTGCGATTAGGACTTTAGGACACTGTAACGCAAGGACCTATTTAGAGGAAGGGTCCACGGATGTCCTCCTAAAATCGCCGTGGTAGCCCGGTTGGAAGAGTAACGGATTAGTAACCGGAGGGTCATTCCAGGACCGTCACCAATAACCCGTTGTGTTGCTCCAGTGCGACCTAAATTCAACTACCTACCTACTCCAGGGATTTGCTGCTGCCCTGAATTTCAAATTCTGGTGCACACTCATACCCGAAAACAAGAGGAACAGACACTTGAATTTCGAAAAGGCTGTTTTCATTTACCATTTATAGTGTTAAACAAGTGGAACAGTTTGCGGAGTATGCAGCAGTTAAAAATTAGGTAACTTCTGCAATGAATCTTAAGAATATTTATATTGTAAAGGAAGACTATAAATAGTATTGAAGCTTATTTGTATAATATTAAACGAAATAGAATAAACAGAGATCGTAAAATTCAGAACTAATATAATTATAATTGTTAAATAACAATTGGTAAAACTCCATGAAAAAGTTCTAGTTTTGAACCTTTGGTTTTAGAATTTTTTATTAAAGCTTGTGTTTATAGAATTAACAGCAGGGACAAAAACATTTTAGATAATTTTTGTGTTGGTTGAGAATTTAATAGTATTTGATTTGGTATACAATAATAAAAGCTTCAAAAAAGTAAACCTTTACGTGATCTTGACTTTTGTCACTTGATCGTTATTTCAGTCTTTCGAGTCATACTGTAACAATTTTCTTACATATTTTTTGTCTTTAAAATTCATAAAAAAATTTATTTATTCCATGGGTGCACACATCAATTTCAAAATATTAAAAAATACCTTGCAATCAGTATTACAATGTTTCCGAACGAAAAAGCACAAGTCTGATGTCCAATTCAGTATAGAGACATAAAAAAATTCGTATCAGTACTGCAAAAGTGTTTATTTTGTTATTAGTCTTCGAGAGAGAGAGAGAGAGAGAGAATGAGAGAGAGAGAGAATGGAGAGAGAGAGGGAGGGAGAGAGAGAGAGGGAGAGAGAGAGTAGTTTAATGGCTTTATTTTTTACCATATGTAGCATCTTGAATCATTTTTGCTTCACACGTTTAATCTTTTATATATTATACAGATGTATCAATTATTGTAAACCATAACATTTAATTTAGTTGTGATGCTTTCAAATTTGTTTTTGTTCTGTTGTTATTACAAAGGAACAAATCATAATGGAGATCAAAACGGGTTTCTTAAATTTCATAGAATAAGATTAATAAGCATGTATTATAAATCTACATTACCTTCTACATATGAAACATCATTTATAAATTGTTTTCATACAAGGAATTGTATTGAAAATGTTACAATTAACCTTCGGCAGTTTTCTTTATATACTTGTTAGAACTTGTAATACTTTGTGTTACAGCTATGTCTCTGCTTTTGTGCAAACTTTTTTTAAAACCTTGTTGTGATCTGTATTTCCTTCTCTGTGTGCTTCATGTATTTTTCTGTTATGTCTGAACCAACAATGCGTAAGATAAAAAGTAATTTCTCTTTTAAATTAAAAAAAAATCACTCAGTGTAAAGGGCTTTGCCGGAGAGGAGGTCCTGGTCTAACTTGCTTCTGGGGCATCCCACTGTCACGTATGGAACAATCACGCATATGAAAGTGGCTGTCGTGTTTTTCTATTCTTTATTAATCAAAATTGATTTTTGAACATCAAGTATCTTCATGCAAGCTAATCCTAAATTTTTGGGTATGTCTCACTTTTTCTTTACAAAAAGAGCTAGTACCAAGCCCACTCGTATATGGGACATCTCTGGTCACGTTGAGATGTCCTATACTTGACTTGATTAGTCTTTTTGTTCAGGAAACAATAAATTGGGATAATCTTGCTTGAAGGGAAGATACATTTAGTTTAAAGCAGCTTTTGATTAATAAGGTATGTCGGTTGGTGAATTAGCGTTACACTGGAGCAACACAACAGGCTATTGGCGACGATCCGGGAATCAATCCCGAAGGGAAAGATACGATTGATTAATAATGAGTAATAAAAGATGCAGACATTTTAATGACTGAAATCTGTGTGTGGCTGTCCAAAAAGAAACAGTGGAATTCCCCTGGAGAAAGTTAGACCAGAACCTCAGGCATAACCCATACATGATTTTTTGAAATATAAAACAAAAAATATTTATTGGCTTTTACATTGTTGGTTCATACATAACAGATAACTACAACGCCATTCGATTCCCCTCCAAACAAAATAGTGACAGATAAGGCCAGACTGATTCAGGACTAACCACAGCTTCAGAAATACTTCCAGACAAAAAAAGACAAAGGCTACTCACCGAGAGGGGAGAGCAGGGGTTCGTCGGACAGGGGCGGCGACAGCAGGGGCTCGTCCGAGCAGCAGCTCTCGTTACAGCTGTCGTCGCTGTAGGGCATCTGCGACCGGGAGATCAGGGAATCGATGGAGAAGTCCTTGGCCTTGGCGGAGAGAGGGGGCCCATGCCCCACGACCAGCTGCTTCACCAGGTCTTCAGTGTCCACCATGAAATGGGCCCTGGACGCCGGGGCGACCATCGGGACTGTCGCCTATCGACGGACGATGGTCTGGGAATTGTTTTGCTGCCAAGATTTCTCTGGTAGATTGTTCACTTGAGTCATGGAGTGAAAGAAATTAGTTTTCTTTGTTTTGCAGTGAGTGGTTGGTGTCGAAGACGTGTTATTTCAGACACAGTTCTGTACGGAGTTGTTTGAGTCCATTTTATAACATGGTAACCATAGATCTGATGCAAACATTGGTGAGAATGTTTCTGGCTTTTTTGTGTAAGTGGATTGACTTTTCTAAAGAGAATTCACGATTTTAATTTTAATATTTTGGAATGGTTGTGGGATTTGTTGATAAACACACTTGGGTCGAAATGTTTTCGTAAACTTTCTCAGGTATCTGGAATGTTTTCAGCTTTATATCTTTCCAAATCTTTCCTAAATTAACGAACTATATCTCTTTAGGTTGAGAGCAACACCACACTTTTATTCAGTGACGAAAGCAGAATTTCGAAAGTTTCTATTATTTTGAAGACCAAATGTATGCTTCACAGAGTGCCTTGTATTTTAAAAATATTTTTCTCTTAATTAACAGCAAAAAATATAACTTTATGGAATAAAATTAGGTTTTAAGAAAGTTTTATTTGCACAAGTTTTTACAAACAAGAACCTTTAAAATAATCGATTTTTTCAGGCTATAATATTTCAAAGGTATTTTGCATTTCACTATTTGAGATTTTGTTTTCACAAAATATTCAGTTTCCTAAGCAATTCAATAGCACATTCTTTCAAATCGTATGAAATCATTAGGTGTTTAAAAATACGCTTAATAAATGATAACGATTCAGAACTTATATTTCAACATTTAACTTATATGCTTCAAGTTCAAATTAATTAACTTTTATAATCATTAATCACTTTAAAACATGCATTTTGTACTGAGCTACTCTTAAGAGCAGAAATAAAACAAACCCCGTAAGTAAAATTTAACACGTTAACAAACGATATAAACACAACAAGGAGAAAACGATTATTAATACTCTTTCCTAACAACTAAACTTTCCCAAGGACGATGCCTAACTTGTTTCTTCCGTTATAATCTAATATTCCCAAAATAGAATACAAAATACAATGTCACAATCTAAATTCAAATCGAGAAGGACATTTTAACGACTTCAGGGTTTTAAATGACACTAGAAGAGCTCAAACATGTGTCTCACCTCTGAAAGTTTCGAATTCTTCCACATCAATACATTAAACAATCCGGATCCATCAATATTCAACAAGACTAACAGTTCACCAGTGCATTCTCTCCAAAGATTCTCCACCTCAGATTGACCATCGGCAGACGTTCTTCCAATGTGACATTTCCCAATTCCATCAATTCTCACAAGACAACAAAACCTGGGAGACAAAACCAGAGCCGCGACACGGACGCACGTGTGACATGGGCAGTGTCATGACACCTTCCATCCCAGATCGCGGGCATTCTGGAACGCGGCAAAAGTAGGGGAACGGTTAAACTGTGGCGCAGGTGGGGGTGTAGTTTTCCCCGTGCAGTAGTATCGAAAACACCCCCCTCCCGGCGAACGATACACAGGTGGCGCCCCCTTTGACCCTCCCCGTCCGCGTGCCAGCGAAATTGGAATTGTCGTTTGGGGCATGTATCTTCGTTTTTCTCTCAATGAACCGTCCAAAGCAAACATTTTGTCAGATGCGGAGCGAAAGGGGAAGTAGGGTGAGTGTGGCGCGGTTTGGCGAAACTTTGGCGACGGTTTGGAGATGCGATCAGAGCGGGAAGTAGAGCGAGTGCCGGAAGTTTTGGAAAGGAGAGAGTTTATTTTTGACCCGAAAATTATTAATCGCAAGGATTAGATTGGAATGGAGAGGATTTATTTCAAACAAGGGGCTGGAAATAATCCCTACTCTCTACTGTTCGCGAACCACGATGATACTTGACAATCTTTACTGGTTCGTTGCGCGAACCATCCTTGTTTCACTCGTTCGTAATACGGCCTACCATCCAAGCATTAATTATTTTGTTAAATAAAAGGTAACGATTTAAAAAAGATTTAAAGAGTGTAGAAAGAAACTTATCCACTACTCATTTAGGTAGGTAGGAACGTCGCACTGGCGCAACAGAGCGGTCTATTTACGACGGTCCGGGATCAATCTCGAAGGGAGAGATACGACAACGCCTCGTAATTTTGAACCATCTACTCATTTAGGACTTGAAGACTTTTGAGCTTATGGTGTGTGAAGTCGAAAAAACTAGTTGCCTGTTTGGTCTTATGGCTCAAGGATCATCCATATTTGGTCATTATGAGTCAAACACAAGACAGACAACACACACACGAGGAAAGTTTTACTGACACAGAAAAGAGAAATACACCTAGGGAGAGATCGAACTTGACAGGAATCGAACCTGCTCCGCCTATAACTCGCAGATTGCTGGAGCAGTGGGTAAGCCTAGTGAGAGCGACAACGGACCTCAAAAGACCAAGTAATGTCCAGATTTTTATTGAAAACATCACACAAAAATCATAATTTTTAATGCTACATATTTAAAACTCTGCAGTCATTTCTTTTCAAAACGGAACATGTGATCTCACTTCTCAATCTCCGTTATCCTTTTCATCATCATCCCTTCTCACGAATCTTACCACCTTGTTTCTGTTCAATTGAAACAAGACCCTTTTTCGAAGGTGTTCAAGGTGATGCCATCACGTGCACGTCAATGTAGCATCGGGAGCTTAAAATTGGGGGAAGAGGCTTTGATAACTTCGAAAGTCTTTCTAAGGAGGGAAGAAAAATCGCAATTGGACGAAGAAATGATGTGAAGTTCAGGGAACAAAAGGGAAAGAAACGTACCCTCCGACCAGGAGAAAAAGTCGAAGGTCACACAAATGAGCAGGACGAGATCGCTGACCCATCTGGTGCATTGGATGATGTTACTGGTGAATATGAATGATCTGACTATATATCCAGAAACAGTATGGTCGCTTCCTGGTAGGAATTTAGTCTCTAAATTAACTTATTTCCACCTTTCACATCTTTCCTTTAAGAATCAATTTGTTAGTTGCCTTTGTTCGTTATTGAATTTAATATTTTTAAAGTTTATTTTCCGTGAGCAGATTTCATGAAATGTGATGAACTTATTGTCAAACATCAAATACAAATTCGGCTCATTTCGTGACGTTAATGGAAACAGATATGTACCTTTTTACTTTCCTTGACTCATAGGATAACTTACAATCGAATAATATCTGATTGGCTGGGGATGGGATAATATACACTAACAAACTACAGAAAGGAGGACGCATAGATTTATTTGTAGAATTCATATATGCACAGATATATTTTAATTGTAAGATACCCGATAATATTTATTCAAACAACTTACAATAAAATCATGAAACTGATAATTATTATTTTCTACCCAGCAAGGTCCAATTATCAAGGCACATTATTGACAACACTGGAGATGAAGGATCCTTCGGGGCCATATGCTCCGCTATCCTTCATAATCTCTAAGTTCAAACCTAGACCGAGTCCATTAGTCCATGTTTTACCTGTTCCTCCAGGAACTGCATCAGAGACACCAATACAATCAAAAATATGGGAAGGAGTTGCTGTGATTACGGAGCATGGAAAGTTCTTAACCCTCCAAGCTGCTTCGAAGAGGTATCTCGTCGATCAAAATCTGCTACTGATTTTGCTAATGTCTCTTCAAGGTAACTCGTCATCTCGATCGAAACAAATTTTATTCTACCTGATTGAATGTAAATGAATATTCTTTGGTGGAAAAACTGGTTTCATTTCTAATAACAATCAATCAGCAACTATAAAATGGTTTGTAATTTTTCTAACGTACTTCTAACATCTAGTCATTATGTTTTTATTTTTTACCAGTGAGAGCTTTAAGATAATTCTCATATCGATAAAAACCTAATTTAAAATACATTTTTTGCTAGTCAGTTTGTATCGAATTGGGTAATATTTTGTACAGTTTAGATAATATTTTATACTATTCACCGAATTCATTGTTATAAAAATATGTGAACCAATTCGACTATTAAAAGATAACGATTGCAGAAACTGAAATGGAAAAAGAGCCAATTCAAGCGATAAAGATTCGAAAGTAGCACAATGGCAGTTTTTCTCCTCGAAAGTCAGAGCATGAGCTCCGCATGACGCAATCTTCTCGTAACTCGCCGATTGGCTCACACTTTGTCAGGAGTCAGGCGTCACCTGAAGCTTATCTGATCGCTGATTGGTGAATCACACCCGGCCAATCGCAAGTGTTGCGTTTCAAGTAGGGGAAAAGCTGGAATGTTGAAATTTGACGGGGGGTCCCATCCCAAATTTAGAATGCCGTTTTCGATTTCGTTCTTTGGAATCTGCTCGCTTTTTGAAATTGCCTTCGGAAACGAATCTTTGTTCTCGCTCTTTTGTTTGTTTGCTGCTGTATAGAAATTATTTATTGCCTTGAAGAAAACGGCTCTCCTTTTTAGTTTAAGAACTGCGATGAAAACTTCTCTGCTAGATTTTCTCCTTTAAATAACGGTCGGAAATAATCTGGTTTCTCTGAAATCGTTTGAGCTTTTCAAATTACGATTTTTTTGTTTTTTAAAGGATTATATTGTAATAACAAAATTATAAATAATGTACAAGTACGTATAATAAGAATAATAGCAATAGAACATTACAGCTTTCATACTTAAATGCGCAATTTAAGCTTACATTATTATTGCAGACTGTGGAAGCAATTGAAAGTTTACGAAAGCAACCAAAAGTAGATGCATAATATTGAGGAAAACGAGTATTATGCTGTTTTAGTATAGGTTTGTTGGGTATTCTGGCCCAAGGGGCCATATTTGGTCAAACACGAAACACAATGTCAAGAAGTAGACATGCACTCGAAAGCAGTCTTACTGACACAGAAGAAAAATACATCTAGGATAAGTTATAGGTATCGAGCCTGCTCCCTACAGAACTGGCAGGTTGCTAGCGCAATGGGCAAACCCACTGAGCCAATGTGGTCCTTGTTTTAGTATAGGATTAATTAATGAAAAAGCCAATTGATTGAATAAATACAAAGATTTATTGGAAATTTACATCTGCACCATTTAGTCCGTTTTTAGAACATTAATACAGATTACTATAAACACACAATATACAAACAGGAAAATGTAACAGCAGAACGGGCACATTTTTAACTGATGATTTGATTGAGAAGGCACAGTAAGCATCTCTGTGTATAAGTCTTACTCTTAAGATGCATTTATTTAAGTTTGATTCATAAAAAAACCTTTGTTGTCTCATTTTACTCATATTAGTCCAAGGCGTCGATTAATGGCGAATTAAACCCTTTGAGAAAACAGCTACAAAGTTGTTGGTTTTGAATTTTTCCCATAACGTTCAAGATCCACTTGGCAATCGAAATTTTGAGACTCTTATTTCTTCATCTATGGAGTCATGGACTTTTGCTGCATTACATATATTTGTTTATTGTTGAATAGCAACAACGGATATAAAAATATAAAATACATTCTCCAACTCCGCCCCTTAGTTCAAATATGCTTGATTTGAGCTATGGAGATGCGTAATATTGCTAAAACTACATGGAAGAGATCGCCACTCAAATAAAATTATCCACCGTTCTAATTACAGAGAGCAATGAGAAATCTGGATGATAGAAATCAGCGCCTCAAAGAAAAAATAATTGAAGAGTCTTTAGCGTCAAAAAATGCCGAATCGCTTTTGAGCAAGAGAATGGGATTAAATTGAAGTAACCCTTCAGAATCTATAATTGTGGTAACATAGCTGAGGTATGTATTTTGCCATGCATTTTATTGGAAATAAGAATTAACATCAGTAAAAGTAAACATTACAGTTATATATTTTTGAATAATATTTCATTTAGAGGTAGGGCCGTCATAGATCAGTGGATATGCCCAAGGCGTTAGCAACCTTCAAGTTGTAGGCGGCCCAGGTTCGATTCTTATCAGGTGCATTCCTCCCTGGGTGTATTTCTCTTTTCTGTGTCAGTAAAAACTTCCATCGTGTGTGTGTCTATTACTTGATATTTTATGTCTTGTGTTTGGCGTAGCATGGAAAATATGGCCCTTGTGCCATAAAACCCCAACAAATCAACCAACTATTTAGAGGTGTGAAATCTGTTCATTAAATATGGACACTATATTTATTATAAATGGATTGAGATATGAAATGCGAATAATGGCACTTTGCCATCCAAAGATATAAGTAATTAAGAAAGTTTAATACAGATGTCTATGCACGGGTCTGCTAGTTCAATGAAAATTTTTATTTTAGTCTATTGTGCTTCAACGATGACTGCATCATCTTGAATACATCACAGTATATAGACCTTACTATGATAGCCTGTGATAACTTAGTAGGTATGTACATAGACAGGAGCGTGAATCAAGAAGTCCTGGATTCACTTATTGAAATATTGGGTATGTTCACGTTAAATCCGTAGACCAATAAGTCCTCCCAACTGTCGCTGTGGCTGTGGAGGGGGCACGAGTCCAAGCACTGCTTTTGTGAGTCTCTACCCAAATTGATAGGTGTAATCCATCATGCCTACACCATGATACATCACGTGTAACACAAAATCCTCTACGCTCTTGCCGCATACATACAGTCGGCCTGATAATCGGGTGTTTAGCATTCTGGCACTTGATTCAACAAGCTCTGGATTCGAATCCCGGTCATGGCAGGGTTGTTTGTAGTATTTTGGAATCCACTTTAAGCCGTAGGTCCCGGTGTAGCAAACCTTCGTATTGCAACTAATGACCGAAGAAGGACAAACCAAACCAAAACCAAAAGCTAAACACATAATTTTCATGGACGAAGTTTGTTGATTAGTTTGTATGATACATAAATATTATTAATTGAAAACAATTAAAACAAGCATTTACACTAACTGTAATTTAAGAAAGAGGCTGCTCGGCTGAGGAGAATAGTTTTAACGAAGCAAGTACAAGATGTGATTAAACTGAAAGACATGGCTAAATTTCCAGATTTGTGAAAACAATGAACACAGTTCTGTGTTCTTGATTTGAAAAGGCATGAAAATAATTCTATAAAGTATTATTCGCAATCTGTATTTAGTATTTAAACTTTTCTCAACATGATCATTAACTGTTTTTCTGCTGTATTGTCATGCGTGTAAGAAAGACTGTTTTACAGAAGCATGCAGGTTTGTCGGAAGCTTGACTTTTCTTAATATATTAATGTTTTGCATCACAATTAAATAATCATATTCGTGTAGTAATGAATTGGTTTATTTATTTCTAAGCCCTTAGATTTCATTGGATTCTCTCATATGAAACCGTCTCGGAGATTTAAAATATAGAATATGATATCTATATATCGGTACACTGAAAGTGATTTTAAACACACATATTTGTATTTGATGTCATTTAAATGATGTAGGAGTTAGTTACACAACATCTTAAACTGTTTTTGATGCAAACCGTCTCAAAATATTGCCAATTTTTTTATGATGGTGAGATCATGATCTGGTCAATAACGAGATATTTCTTTCATCAAGATATAGTTAGTTTTGTCTATGGCAAAATACCTCGTGGAGACAACCATTATAGTAAAAATAACATAGGATATTTTAAATAAAATTACCATAGCCAACGTGTAAACATATCGAATTTGAAACAAAAAGTACAAATGAACTGATGCTATTAAACAAACATTGAAAATAAACTAATTCACATTAACAGCATTTTACATAATTATATATAGATGAAAGACTATAAATATAAAATCAGTCAAGTAGTCTGAATCAGATTTCAAAACTGGATATCGTGACTGCCACGGCCTTTTGTCAGTGGAGCCGTGGATAGTTGAATACGCTCTGATTACTTGTGTTTCGGAAGACGATTTTAAGTATTCTGTGGTAAAAATCAAGGGGAAAATGATAAATCCTTTGCTCCTGTGAATATTTCACAAAAACTTTATTAATATCGTAAGTTGTGCACACTTTCGATATAAAGCGAGGAGGATAATGGCTAGACGCCACCCTTTAAAAAACTGAACATTACTTGAGCAGATAGAGATGATACATTAAGACTTTAATGAGAAAGTAATAAATAATTTTTCTTTGTATTTCCTATTAATCATGAATTTTAATGTTTTTATTATTTTTTGTGAACTTTCGTTGTTGAAATCAAGTTAGAATTTGTGTATATGGTGTTGAAATTAGTTTTATTTTATTAGGTTTTGATTTGTATCCCAAAAAATGGGTGTCTGCCACCTACAAATTTGTACTGAGCTCACTAGGCGGGACCTCTGCGGCTGATTCTCGGAGGCTAAAGGATGGATGGTCGGTTAATTATTTCTCTCTTTTGTCTGTCTTTTCTTATCAATTTTACGTATATATATATATTGTTTGTTGTACTACTTTTGTTACTTACCTTTGTATTGTTCATTTTTCTTTTCTGCCCGACATTGGATTTTTTTTATTCGATTTTCTTCTCTTTGACCTAATAAATTGAAATGTCACCATTATAGTTCAATAAAATTGATCAAATTTTGAACTACATGCTTTTTATGTAATTCAAATACTTAATTGCATTAAAATACAAGCAATGAAAACAAATAAAATGCATTTCACTGAAACACTTCAGAGAATTACAATGCGAATGATTTAAATATTAATTTCTTATTAAAATGCAATTCATTCAAAAGCTTTTTTAAGAGCCGTTGAAATTTCCATTTATGTAAAGAGAGCCGCAGACCAAATAAGTTTGGAAAAACAGGTCTAAACTAAAAAAAAAGAAGAATGGAATAATATTTTTTTAAATAAAGCTTATGTCGCGCGCGCGACTAAAAAGACATCTTAAATCAGAAATCATCGTTGTGAGTTTTTTACACTAAAATCACAAAACAACACCTATACAATGGTTAAAGAGACGTAACCATAACAAATAATCATTCTATTAACACTAAATTTACCAAGCGAGTCAAATGTCACGTTTTAAAAATGTGACTTAAATTGCTTTTTAAGTTTTATTGCTTTTCCTCAATTGACTTTAAGACTTTTTTCCTGAAATATTTATAAAATTAATTTATTAGTACATATATTTTTTCACCTCTCCATGTATCTGACATACGTATGACATATACCTATTTTTACAGTGACGTTTTAATATTCTGTGTGTTTTTACAACATTGTAAATTCTAAAACCGTTTCATTTACTCTGCTATGCAAAAAATAAGCCCACATACACCACTGTAAAGAGTTCCATGATTCATTGCATCCTAACGATAACAGAACATCTCAACATCGAATTTTTTCTTCTGAACTGAAGTAACAGTATCGATTCGAGATACCAACCTAGGAAATAATGAGTTTCATTCAAAACATTTTGTGCGCATACACTTGTGCCTATTTTTGAATAGCAGTGTATGGATGTCAACATCATAAGGTCACACCGTCTCAACTCTAAAAATTATCTGTGTTTTCTCCGGTATCATTTTTTATTAGGATATTTGGTTGAATATCAAACTGCAATTGCACAGTTTACTGTATATCATCGCAGTGATTACTTCGGCAAATGAATCGAGATTTTACTATCGAATATTAAAAAAAGTTAAACTATTGAATTAAAAGTCAAAACAATATCTTACTTATAATTACTGAAATTTTGTTATTTGTTTATAATCATTCAATTATTATTGAATGATTATTTTGTCAATTATTTCAAGCACTAATTTTACTGTTATTCGCATCCGAATGAGAAATGGGTTATTTAATCCGTTTCAGAAAAAATAGGTAGCTACAAAAGGTCGGTAAATTTAGTACAAAATTTCGAAAGCCTACATTCGGAATCCTTTTAAAAAAAACAATGTTGAAATTATACTATTTTTTCTTTTTGAGGTAAAACAACTTATAAAAACACATTATAAACAAAAAATTATAAAAATTATTATAATTTATTAAAAAATTGGAAATATTAGGCAAAAGAACATAACGAAAAACATTACAACTGAAAAAATTATGGGTACATTTGTCTAAAATTTTGAATTAAGTTTTTTAAATACATAAGCCAGTGCCTGAATTAAAAAGTTATGCAATATTCCTTTCCACTCATGAGATATTGAGAATATTGTGGAAGAAAACATGATTTTTCGAAATCTTTCCTTACGTTACAACATTGAAATCGCTAAAAGGTTTTCCTTACAAGATAATTCTTATATCCTACTTCAAGCCCTCCAAAATAAATAAAACTCAGAACACTAAATTTCATTCAAAAATATATAGTACATTTTTAGCAATCGCGTTTATCGTGCAAAACTTTTGCTTAAAATCACAATCAGAAAAATGCATTTTTGAAGATTTGAAAGCGAATTGAAAAACAACTGTCAAGATCTATTCAAATTGCTATATCGCTGCTTCTATACACCGTACAGACAAAATAAAAACAGTTTAGTAAAGAAAAAGTCTGAATATTAAAGAATATTGAATAAAATGGAAACTGAAATTTTAGTCAAAAATCAACTTTTCAACGTAGTCTTTACCTTACCATACCGATACCTTAACCATTTTCGATAAAAATGGGTATTTACAAAGAATCGGTAAATTTAGAGTTAAATTTACAAAGAATTATCAAAACAAGTCTAGATAATGGTCAGGAATATGAACGAAAATGCTCTTCAGAAAGGCCAATTTGGAGAAACGTCTTTCGAAGAAAAAATTTCCACAGCTGATCGTCCCATTTATTAGGAAGCGACAGAAAGAAACTGACGCATCGTCGTGTTATATCACTCTGGTCGCAAATACCATAATGTTTATACACGAAACAGGGGAAGAGAGACACTTCAGCTGTGATAGCGCAAGGGGAGAAGAAAGTGGATTTTTATACACCAATAAAAAGTCGCTTCGGGATCAGATTTATGTGGCATTTTGGCAACGGCGATCGCAGGCGTCTCGAGTAGAGTTGTCGGCGTCCTTTCCCGGACGGGATTTTCTTTAATTGCTATACGAATTCCATAAAAAAGGGCGTATTTTCACGTTTCCCAAAATTGAATGGCTCTTCTTTTTCGGGAGTTGTTTTTGCACGCGTCTCTGTCCTTTCCATTGTTCTTGGCTTTAATACTCCCAAAACGTTAAATAAAAGGAGGGAAGGCTCATTTTTTCTCCTGTTTTCCAAGTTTTACCTCTCTCCAAAGAGTCATTGTGTACGTGTTTTTTTGGTTTTTTCTCCCCTTTGTGTGCGTGGGTAACCTCGACTCGAATTGCATGGCTGGGGAGTTTAATGTTTTCGAATATGTAGTTTAGGGAAGCCCTCTACGCGCAGAACGATTTAGCCAAAGGAACATTCGGGATTTAAAGGAATAATGCGCACAAATCTTTTTATTCATTTGCTTTGCTTTCCCGAATACCAAATGCGCGGTCTTTCCGTGATCATAGATTTCAATAGGGACGGATACGGAACTGGATTTAAATCGAATGGCCTTTTTTCATCTGTTTTTTTTTGTCTCCCGGTATAAAATATCGACTTTCGGATCCTTTCCCGAATATATTACACATAATTCTTCTTAGTGCTAGATGGCTTTAGTCAATTTTTTAAGTACGCTTAAGTCCCCTCACATAAAAAGTTTGGGTTTCTTTTGTTGGATTTTTTCCCACTCTGGGAAAACGGATGGATGTGTAATTAAGGTGGGGTTTTTCGCTTCGTAATTGCTGTATAAGAGTTTCTTCAGGTTATTTCAGCGCTTAAACGGAATTGGGTAGTTAATCCGTGAGGTAGCTTAACCGTCAGTACAGAAGAAAAGAGTGTAGTCAGGATAGATATAACTAAAATAAAGAAAGTACGGCTAATTGGATTGACGAAAAACTTCTAGCAGCGGCTGTCCAGATTTTCGATTTGTCTAAGGATGATGTGTTACGCGTTGTAGTAGCTAAACTGGTTACTTGGGGCGCTGTACTCCAAGCCTTGTTAAAAGCGAACTAGTCTATGTAAAAGAAGTTGAATTATATTTTTTTTGAAAATTCTATTCTGTTGACAGGGGTTGGGAGGAGGGCCCACTTGGAAGAATAGTGGATTAGCAACCGGAGGGTTGCAAGTTCAGAACTCGATCCAACCAAAGACTGTCATGTACGTGGAGGCTGGTGCACGTTAAATGTGTCGTGGTCTCCAATGTTCTCACGTTGGCGTGATGTGGAAGTTTGGAGAGAGGCAGCTCAGGTGTTGCTTCGTCATTTGACCATGGTTCAAAATTACGAGGCGTTATCCTCGGATCTTTCCCTTCGGGATTGATCACGGACCGTCACCAATAGCCTGTTCCAGTGCGACGCTAATTCAACTACCTTCTCTCTTTTCTGTTGACAGGAAAATGCGATTTTTAAACCCTTCTATTTCGATCACTTTCCCTGAAATTCCTTTGTCTTTGCAACGTTTCGTTTCATAAAACTAAGAACGATAAATGTAATTCCAAAACATTTTAAAGCAAAGCAGGTGTAAGAAAACTTAGCAGGGCGAAAAGCTCAAGCGAATAGTACTTATAATAAAACTAATAATAAATATGAAATTTTACAATTCCATACCTGATGACGTTTCGTGAGGTAGCTTAATTGTCAATACAGAAGAAAATAGTGTTGTTAGGGCAGATATAACTAAAATAATGAGAACACGGTTAATTGGATTGACGAAAAACTTCTAGCAGCATCTGTCCGGATTATCGATACTACGGTCTATGTGTTACGGGCTGTAGTTACTAAAATTATTGCTATGGGCGCTATACTCCGACCTTCATTAAAAGCGATGGAAGTAGATGGAAAAGACGTTAAATGATTTTATGTTGAAAATTTTGTTGACACGAAAATGAGATTTTTAAATCTTTTCTTTTCTACCATCTTTCACTATAAGTCCTTTGTCGTTTAACTAACAACTTTTCGTTTGATAAAAACATTTTAAAACAAGGCAGGTGTAAGAAAACTAGTAGGGCGAAAAGCGCTAGCGATAGTACTTATAATAAAACTAATAATAGATGCACAATTTTGCAATTCCATATCCGATAATGTTTTTTGTTTCAATTTTTAGGTTTTTACGCTGCGATTTTATAAGTTTTAAATTTTTATATTTTAAGACTTTCACATGACTTTCGATTCAGAGGAGTCCGTTTTGCTTCGTTTCAAAATTTATGTCTTCATTTAATTAAACTAATTTTATAAAGTCATTTGATTCTGAAATGAAAAATAATATTTTAAAAATTTGTAGATAGTAAAAATAATTGTGTAACGTATTTATACGTGTCCAACGAAATCAAACGCACAAAAACAAGTTTTCGTTAGCCACAATTTATGATATAAATGTTTTCATGTTCAACTTTCTTCTGAGTGGCAATAATAAAATAGGGTCACCGTCCAGCCCTTTGATGCAGAAAAGGGAAACTCGAGCTGTAGCAAGAAATTTTCAAATCCGGACAGCTGCTTCAGGAAGTTTTTCGTCCAATTAGCCGAGTTCAAAGGTGTAAATGAGGAGGTCGCAATTACTTCGCAATCCCACAAAAATGCACCTTGAGAAAGTCTTTTTTAAATGGATTGTAATGGTTAGGACGCTTTCACTTCAGAATTTTAATGTTTAAAAATTGCTATTGGCTTAAGATAAAGTTACAGCCATTCGGATAAGTTTCAAAAGTAAACCAAACAAAGCTAAACACAACGAGTGATTAAAAATACTGATTATTTCTGTTTAAAATATATTATAGTTCGATTTGTTTAGTTTGTGATTCACGGAATCAAATCTAATATGTTATAGTTTGCTTAAAGATTTAGAACTCCTAAGCTATCGGTTGAGAACCCTAAAATTTCGTTTGAGACACTTTTATCGTAATAATGAATTTTATTATTGAATATTAATAATAAAAATAAATATTAATATATTGGTCGGCACGTTGCACGAGCCTAATTTTCCTTGGAGAGGAAAACTCACTCTATTCATTTTTTGGATGATCAGTTCGATTGGTATTAAATAAATGGAGATAGGCTTTATGGATCCATACATAGAGACGAACGCTTATCAAAACATTTAGCACTTATTAAGAAAACTAAAGACAATACAAAATTATATAGAACAACGATCAACCCTGGTTTTCACTGTCTCTCATTCTTCTAAATTCCAAATTCCTTTTTCTTATCACATTCCAATCATGGTTACACTTCACAATATTATCGTTTGCGTTGTATAATAAATGTAATAATATAATAATTCTTTGATCCTTGCACGTTCTCACAATATTACTTTTAATTTCATCAATTTAATTTCAGTTATTCCATCATACGGAGCACTTGGAACTTATAAAGTCAGATTTCATAATAATATACTTTATCTTTACCCTTGTGGAGAACACATACGAACTCTTGACCAAGTAATATCTTTTTGATCTTTTGGAAACACTTTAAGACAAATAAATTCAAAATTCAACAGCTATACCAATATTGAAACTGATCAAGAACAGAAAATAACAGAGAATGTTCCAAACTATTTATTCAAGAGCTGATGCAGATTGTTTTTGATTGAAAATAGTGGGTTAATCTGTAAATTTGTTTTTCTCATTTCTTTCATTTGTATATATTTTCAAAAATTCCATAAAATAAACACCTTCAGGTCTTTTAGAAAGAGATTTTAAATCTTCATTATTGGCGAGTATTTAACTCTTCTTAATTGCTGATAGCATATGTTAGATGTCTTTCCCGTGTACAGAACCTGTATCATACACGAGTTTTGTGGTTGGTTGGAATTTTATGGCACTAGTATTCGGCCAAACTGCCCCAAACACGAGACAGACAATGTCAAGTAATGGACATGCACACACACAAGGTAAGTTTCACTGGCAGGCAGAGAGAAATACAATCAGTGTAGAATCCAATCTGTGCCACCTACGACTTTTACAAATGACTTCATGTCAAATTTCTTAAGTTTCCAATCAGGAGGCTTTTATACCAAATGGTTTGTGCGGTCGTGGTAGCTCGGTTGGAGAGTAGTGGATTAGCAAACAGAGGGTTGTGAGTTCGAAACTCGATCTCACCAAAGACAATAGTGTACGCGGGGGCTGGTGCATATTAAATCTTTCGAGTCAAATATTCTCAAGTTGGCTTGGTGTGGAAGTTTAGAGAGCGGGGTGAGAGATCAGGTGTTGACCTCGTAAACTGACCGTAGTTAAAAATTACGAGGTGCTGCCCTCGAATCATTCATTCCTTTCAGGATTGATCCTGGACCGTCGCCTATAGCCCGTTGTATTGCTTCAGTGTGACGTTAATTCAACTACCAACTACCTACCAAATGGTTTTTGCCTTTTACCTTCGTTTATTTGTCCTAAAGTGAAATTCGCCTCGTATTTTCGATTATTCATCTTCCGTTTATGAAAACTAATCACGACGGTCTAGAAAATTAGCAGAAATTATCCTTGCTAAGGATAGAATGAGATACTTTAGTTTCACGTATTGATTCATACACTTGTAACATTGCTATAATTGGTAACTGAATCTGCAGATGTATTTCGCACGATTCTTTTTAACGAAAGTCTGCAATACGCAATCTTGTTTATTCAATTTAAACTCTTATTTTACTGCGTACGTAGGGCATGGTAACCCACCATTACAATGGCTCCACTATTTTGTTGCTCATTGCAAAGTTTTTATCTTAATGAAGGTGAAAATGAGCGCAGTAATTAAATATTCTCTGACACACGGGTATCGATATTACGCTAGGAGATAAAGCAAAAGCAAGTCTGCTTTTCTTCAAATAAATGTATGGAACGAAATGCACGTCCACTGATGCTAGTGCATTGGAAAAATTCAATTATCTCTTAATTCGGATAGCAGTGTTTGTCTGAAAAACAGGAACTTTTAACAAAAGGTTTTAGCGTTACGTAAACATTCATTAACAAACACTTCATGTGGATGCGGTCGCAGTTAATGAGCCGCATTTCTCTTTTTTGGAATGACTTGGCTCTCGCGGATGAAATGTTTTATCTTAACTCGAAGTGGCAACATTGACAAAGTCCCGTTCGATAATTTCATTGCTGTGAGCAACATCAAATCATTAAATGTATCTCGTGGGCAAAAAAACCGTTTGCTGTAGATTGCGGGAGTCTGTGATTCATTTCTCTTTAGATGTCACAGCAGGAAGTGAAGTGAATTAGGGTGGAAAGGGGAAAAAACTGAACGTTTTAGTTTTCGACCGCTCTGTTTGTGAAGGCAAGTGAATTAAACAGGCCGAAAAATGAGGCACATTGCGTTATAACGCATTCTGGGAATTAGCAGATAATCAGGTTAATGAAACATCTGCAGGTACGTACGACAAATTCGAGTAATTAACTAACGAATCTCGTATATGCTTGTAAACGTGTTTCAAAGTACCTATTGGAAACACGAACTCTCTCTTTTCTTTATAGAATTAAACGTTTCGAATGAAAAATGATTATTAAAACACACTCGAACACATTCAGTTCGTATTGGATAGAAAATTATTTGCACGGATTTTTCTTCTGCTAACTCAATTTACAGAATCCTGAAATAAACTTGTTCTGATGTATCATGTGCTTCGGTAGGTTTTACCCATCTCATACAATCTAACAAGCGAAACTCTAAGTTATTCAATAGCAGAATAAGAGAGTTTTTGATTTCACTTCAGTAAATGAAGTTTGTGTGTGAATCGAGCCTCTTTGTCATTATATTTTAATTTTTGACTTTTATGAGACCTTTTTCGGTTACATTGATTCTTAGTAAATTCATTACATTTATTAGACACTCATTTTCCCCATACCGTGTAGTTTTTTACCTTTTTGGCATGGAGGTTTTGATCTATTTTCATTTGAAAAGGGTAAATGCACTTAAAAGATGCATGTATAACCACTACCATTCACCCAAGAGGTCATATAAACACTGTATCAGTTAGAATAAAAATACCCCTTCTCTAATCCCCCTCTTTACCCTCTGAAAGGGTGACACGCATTTATCCATTCTGCAACCTGTAGTCTTCTCTACTTGATTTCTAACCATCTTTGACTTTCTTGACCAATAGAATCTTTCCTATTAAAGGATTCTTTAAACCAATAGATGTGTCTATTTAGTCATTTTTAAATGGAAGTTAATATAAGTAGGGAAAGCAACACTACACTACTCGAAAATCTCGTGATGTTCGGAGGGTTAAACATATTAATCTGAAGTTTATTTTTAAATAGAGTGTCACCGAAGTGATCAATACCAATTTCGATATACTTAAAGTACAATTCGATTTCTTATAGTATTTCATTTCGAGATGTCTTCAGATTATGAAATTAAGTCAAGTTATCAGGTGCTTATATATATGTCTCGTTTCAGTAGGCATTTATGTAATTTGGGACATAGGTTTACATTTGCTTTTGCGAAATAAATATTTTGGCGTTTCCTGTTTTGAAAGCTTTGTTTTGTCTACATTTATATTGATCCTGGACGACTGACTGGTACAGTGGTCATAACATTTGGCTGCCACTAAGTACACAAAGATTCAAATCCATGTTTGTAATCGCATGAATGTCGGTGATTGTCCCAGTTAGGAGTAGAGGCGGTTGCCCAGTGGGTGATCCTTCACAACTACTCGTTAGTTCGTGCCTTGTAGTGCTAAAGACCCAAGAGGTCAGTGGTAAGATATTAGAAAAGAAAAACATTTATGTAACCCTCAGTTCAACAGGTATCCTTTTCAAAAGTAGAGTCCCGGTCTTGGCTTGGATGTTAGTAATTCTAAATCCCCTTTAAACTATAGCTCCCGGTCTAATTAGCCTTCGTGTATGACTATAAAGTGACAAACCAAGCATCTATATTTATGATAATTGTGGCAAAATTTAATACAGTTTTGAATTAAATAGATGAAACGCGGAATGTTTCGCTATTTTTGCAATAGCCGTGAAAAATCTAACTGAAATTAATCTATTAAATACAAAAAGGACCTTAAAGAAAATCAGATAAAACAGTTCTTAAAGTAACTATCAAGCAATTATTTTAACAAATTCAACTACAGTCGAATACCATATATTCGGGCTCTAGATGTCCATTCATTCGTTTAACATTTTAAAACTTATTTATCTTTCTTGTTGAATTAAAGTAAATTGCATTTTTATTTTTGAAATCTTGCGTCGCGTTGAATACGACTATAGCACAGAACTGAAAAACAATCTGTGCTGTTACGTGATAAAGTTTTACATTTTTGAAAACGCACTTCAAATAGGTTGGTAGTTTAATTAACGTCGCACTTGAGCTACACAACCTGTCCCGAAAGGACAGATCCTGGACCGTCGTCAGTTAACTTTCTTTAGTTAGTAGTTAATTTTGAATAATAATAACTAATTTAGAAGTATGGTCAGATGATGTCACACCTGAGCTTGCACCCCATTCTCCAAACTTCCACGCAACTCCAAGAACCTACTTTAGATTGTCAATAACAGTTTTCATTGCAAATTTGGTTTAAACCTCCAGGTGGTTTGCCTTCGCGTCGAACACTGTCCTGTAATGTCCAGCCTTTGGTGCAAAAAACGAGTACCAAAATTTCACCAGTTCTGGGCAAGGGACAATTTGTTTTTTCTACTTGGATCTTCATTACCCATGGAGTAATAGGGAAGTTTTGTCCCAATGAGATATCTCGTCTAAAGCAAAATTGACCATATCTTGGACTAGATATCTCGTGGAAACACTTGGAGGATTAAAAAGGCCTTAGCAAAAAGTTATATAGAACTACAAACCAAACGAAGCCAAACATTCTAGCAAAGTGGTCATCGGATGCAAAGTGCTTTTAGCAAGTTTTGTATACGATGAGCGACAGTTCAGCAAATTAAAAAGTAAAAGTTCTTCACCTTAATTAAGATAAATAAGTATTAGGCTCGTCTGTAGCAAAATTGACCAGATCTTGGACGGTGTATTTCGTAGAAACACTTGGAGGATTAAAAATCCTAGCCAAAAACAACCTAGAGTGAAAAAAAAACGAAGCCAAACATTCTAGCAACCTGAACACCGGATGCAAAGTCCTTTTTTAGCGATTTTTGTATTCGACGAGACAACGGCTCAGCAAATTAAAAAGTAAAATTTCCTCACTTTAATTAAGATAAATATGCATTAGGCTAAGTAAAGATAATCAAAGCATCCGAACATCATGTATAGCCGGATGACGGATGATCCCAATTCATCCGAATGCGCGATCTCCTGTAAACGACGTTCAAGTCTTCAGTTTTAAGTGCCCACAAAATGTCTCTGACCTACACTCCGCTGTCAATGATAATAATCCAGCAACACTAAAAAATAGGAGCTCCAACAGTACCCGCGGTATTATTACATTTATTACCACCACCACCACGCGTCCAACGTTGGGCACTTCATTTCTTTCACAGCCACGCTGACAGTTCCCTCTTAATAGCAAAGAGACAGGGACAGAAGAAAAAGAACCCAGCCTCACCTCAAGAGGTCGTTATTTCTCTTCTACCCAACCCAGGAGGAACCCCCACTTAGAATTCAAGAACCATCATCAAGGCAGAGGACGCTGTCGGCCATCGGCAGCGTAATTGGAGGGGTGGGCTAAACGATTTCAATTGCCCCGATCGTTTTCCCTTGCTATTGAAGGGGGATGGTGGAATATTAAGAAGAAAAAAAAGATCTGGTTTTTATTCTTTTAAAGAGAGAGACACGTTATAATTATGGTTTGATTGCGGCAAGACGTTTGTTCATTTCAGACGCATCCATTTGATATCCGAGATGATGCATTGGGTTCTGGGAAGGCTACTGTAAGCTTAAGTAGATGTGATTGCATTGACGTAGATGAAAAGTCTGTAAAGCTAAGTGGGAATATGCTTCTACAGATACATTTTTCGGATATTCCATCCGTCTGTGAAGGTAAATGGAAATACATACTTTTAGGCAGATATATTTCTTCGAATATTCCATCAGTCTGGAAAATACTTGGCAATATTCTTATACCAGTCTTAAAAGGTAATATACTTTTACGCAGATAGATATTTTTGAATATCCCATCAGTCTGAGAAGTTAAATGGAAGTAGACTTTACATAGAAACATTCTTTGAATATTCCATTAGAATCTGTGAAGATAAATGGAAATATACTCTACTACATAAACAAATTCTGTTGAATATTCCTTAACGTTGCTTTTACTCTTCAATAAGAATCTAAAAGTTGGGCAGATGATTAAGATTAGTTTTGTGGGATAAAAGGTAAGAAAATCTCATCGAGAGAGAGAGCGATAGAAAAGTTATAAGGCCAGTGAAGTATCTCGTACAGCACAGATGTATTTCATCAGATCGGTTAGTCGAACAATCCGCCCTATCCTTTTGTTCAATCCCCAGCTTCAGACGCTGGTGCTCGTTTTTCATCCCACCCGATGCCAAATTGGATGGAAAGGATCCGGACACCCGCCCCAGTAGCATTATAAGCTCTCACCTGGGCAGACGTAAAAAGCAACAAACAACAGCCCCGGCAGAGCGAAAGAGCCCCGAAGAACGGCCCCACCAAATAAAACTTTCCCGACCAACGTGTAATTCCGGCCACTCTGAAACTTTAATCAACACGTGGACTGCCTGCCAACTGCCAACTTACGCGCCCCAATGCGATTAATGACCCCACCGTGCAGGGGCGCACGCCCTCTTCCCACTTAAGTACTACAGCCATCTCGGCCACTAATCGAATTGCCCCGGGGCTGACCCGAAGCAGGGCTTTCATGGCTACTAAAAGCTACTCTTTGTGACAGGGAGAGGCGCTATCTCTTCTTGCACAGCTTGGTGGATGGAGTCCGCGCACCAGTTCTTTCTTTGCTGGGAAAGAGGTACGCAAGAAGGAAGGGGTGCAATGATGATTAATGTATAGAAGCCCAGGGCGCGTTCCAGGAGGAGGAGGGAAAGTTTTGGCGCAGGTCGGTGTAAATGATTAAACAGTCGGATTTGTATTGCGGGAATTCGTTCTTATATTTCGGAGGCACAGTTTTATCTTCTTTGAAGTTTTGGAGTTTTATGATGGCGGAGTTTATTTTTTTAATTGTCGTGAACCTACTAACAATTTTGCAGAATTTCCTTTTCCCTGTTAGCACTTCTGGTCTCTAGTATCATGGCAGTGGGACCCGAGGTTTAAGGGGCCCTGGGAAGTGTGAAAAACTATTATTGTATGTACTATCTGCTTCACATTTCAAAAATTTATACAGTTTTATTGTTGTCGTGTCCATTTCTGAGAGTTAGATGTCGCAGATTACATTTTACACAGCTTTAGTGATGTCGATTGGTTTTTCTCGCTGTTCTTCGGAATGGTAATCGATAGTTTTAAAGTGCAGCTACTATTGCAAGGCAGGTGAATATATGATTAGGGGTGAATTCAACGTCCAGACAGTTGTTACTATGACTACGTTCTGGTTCCATCACTGAAAATTTTCATGCCTTTAACCATCCTGGTGGTTGTCTTGTCGGGTTACCTTGTCAGTAACATAACTGACCAGATCTTGATGGACGAGATATCTCGTCATTAAGAGAAAACACTATCACGATCATTAGAGAACTGCCCAGATCTCAATCTCGTCATCTTAAAGGAATCGGCAGTATCCTAAGGACAAGTTATGTCATCATTAGTAAATTGGTCAGATCTTGATGGACGAGATATCTCGTCAAAACCACTTGGAGGGTTAAAATATCCTGTTCTCAGTCTGGATATTGTGGTGGTGGTTTTTCTATCTGTGTTGATCTCACAAATTTGTTGTTTGATTTTAATTTTTTGTGATATGGGTTTGAATATTACGAAAGAATTAGCATTAGTTAGAGTTATTGGGTTTATTTAGCATTTAATTTTCTGGCTTCCTTTGCAAATTGATCTATTGCTTCATTTCCTTCAATGTCCAGATTTGTGGGAATCCACTAAAGACCACCTTTTCTCCAAGCATGAGCTAAATAGTTTTATTGTGTTTGTAATAAAAAGGTGTACAGCAATGGGACAGGGGTTTCACGCGGAACTTTATCCCAAAGAAGCGTTATAATTGTGAAGGGGAAAAATTTTCAATCCGAAATAGGAATACAAAATGCCTTACGTCTTCAAAATCACATCGATATCATAGAAGATGCTAAAACTGTCCGGAATTGATATCCAAACAGGGATCAACATTCATATTGTCAAATGTACGCTTCAGCATGTTAGTATTTAATGCTTCAATTTATTGTGTGATGTTAGCTGCTGAATAGTCCCATTCTTATTTCTGTATACAGTACCGTTCAGACGATCCCATAAGAAATATTTTCTCTCTTCAAAATAATATCTTTTTTGTGTGTTTTAAGTCCCGAGTGGGAATCGCACTGGGTAACGAAAAGGAGGAATTTGTGTGGTTTTATGCAAGTTAACCCTCTGAGGGATTCAGACCATGAATCCGCTCCATAGCCTGTAGTCTTTCCTGCATGACTTTTAACCAGTTTTGACTTTCTTGACCAATAGAATCTTTCATCGAATTTTTTCAACCAATAGATATGCTTATTTAGTCATTATGTGCATTGTGCAAGACTACACTTTTCGAAAACCTAGTGACGCTCAAAGGGTTAAACAATGAGTTTTCGGTTACATATTTTTATTCATTGAGGAGTCCGTCATCTAACTTGATACTGATAGTCGGAGTTCGAATGGGTGTATGCTTGTTAGTTCTTATGAATATGTTTGCGGCTTTTTCAACCATTTACTTGGTTCGATCTTCAGATTAAGATCCTAGGTTCTAGATCCTTGCTATTACACGTAGTGGAGCTAAATCTGGGAAATTATTAGGGAGAGATCATTCAAATAAGATCCCAGTTGTCTCATTTATGTATGAGTGTTTTAGGAATATTTAATTCTGTTTATAAATTTAAATATCCTTATCTGCATATTTTTAATATCTGTCCCTCATGTATAGGGCTACGGGTTTCAATCAAAAAAATAGGGGCCCATGAGGTTCAGGTCCCTTGAAGTAGGCACCGTTGTATGGAGACTAAATTTAGAAATGACCATACGGTATTATCGAGTCAACAATTACATTCTGAGGATATGGACTGCTGACTGGTGCCACACAAAGTCTAGATTTAGATTTAGGTTTTATGTCTCAAGGTTCAAACCATACAAAGTATATAAAATTAGTTATAGCATGAAAACTTTAAATATTTTTGCTGTCCCTCCTAAATATTAACCTTTAACGCTTAAACAATATTGGAATTCATGATTAAACAAAGAAAAACAAGATAATTTCATGTTGCCAAAGCAAATAGAATATGAAAAATAGCACATTTTATAAAAAAAACGGAGAAATACAAGTTTTGCATAAAGATTTACAATTTCATTAGGATAAGAAATTAAATTATTACGTTCAATTATTAAAGGAAAAAACATTTTTGTTCTAGCTTCCAAGATTTAAGTTGACCAGTGTCTCAAACAACGGAAACTCCAATGAAATCCTGCTGATAACAAATCGAAAATATAAATTAAACTTGAACAGCCGAGACAGACAAATTGTACCTCTAAAGACACAGCAATGCATGCTGCGTTGCCTATGCATGCAAAAATATGTAATTAACCAACATTAATATCGCATTCTTGTGGCTAGCGCTTTGTAAGTTGCCGACAACATCAAAGGCACCGGTATAAGGGGGGAACAGGGAACGCTCTGTTTTTCAATTCGTCAAAGCGATTCTTCTCTCTGCCACTTCGTCACTAATAACAAGTGTCGGTCAATTATTTTTAGAGATGATATTAAAGGGATATGATTTCAACGATTTAAATCAGCGATTTTCAACCGGTATGTTTTAAGAATGGCACTGGTGTGCATTACGGATGGTGATACGTTTACATCGTGTAAGATTCATTTCCTTCATTCATTAAATCGTGTAAGATTAATTTCCTTTCAATGGTTTAGTTTTGAACTTTTGATAAATGTGTTCACAAATCATTTTAAGTAATACTCGTGTTTGTGCGCGCGTGCCAGATAATTATCGTATGCGCGAATGCCAAATGATTATCGTTTGAGCTCGCACATTAATATCTTGGCTCGCGAATAATAGAGAATCGTTTGTAGTTTAATTATTCTAATGACTTAATATTATATTCTTTAATTAATATTAAATCATTCTTAATTAATATTCTTTAGACGCCATTTGTGGCAACATTAAAAAATATATTTAGAATTTGTGTTCTTGTTATCGTTAGAACATCTCATGGTAGAATTCGTCGACTTGCTGTACATAGATCTCTGTCTTAGAGAAATTGTTGTACTGACACAAGGAAGCGCAACGCATGGAATCATTATGTTAGAGCCACTGTCATTGTTAATGTACATATGGAATGTAAATAAATATGTTTAAATTATACAATCCACTTACTTGGATCTACTACAATGCACGGGACAACCCGTATAAATAAGTTTGTGTATTATTTTTTATTTCAAGTAACAAAAAAAAGTTTCACATATTTTTTTAGTCACTTTCAAGCAAAAAGTATAGGTAATTACTATGATTTTTCGTAAATCAATCAAAATTATACCTATTAATTTCATAAGATCGAGAAAAAATATACTTTTTTTTGGTGTATCGCAAAATTTGAGATATTTGTTATGTGTGCTAATGGATGAGAAAAGTTGAAAATCCGTGATTTAAATAAATATTCCAGTGTCCCACTGAAAGAAAATTCGTGCCTTAAAAACTGCAAATCAATGGAGCATAGGAATTTTCGAAAGTTTAAACTGGGAAAGGAATCAGTTCTTTCGTTACATGATGAGTAGTCAAAAATAAGCAATTTTGACAGACCAAAATGACTCAGTTCCTCACAAATCATTGGTTTTAAAGAATATCTTTTTCAGATTCAGGTTATTCTTTTGTGAGTAATGTGATGAACAAGATGTGGGGAAGGCAAACAAGACAGTTAATACACAAAATGAATCTTTTCTGAAATGTGTCTCCTTAACAACACAACCATGTAATCCTCTGAGGGTTCCACACTCATATATCCGTTCAGCAACCTGCAGTCTTGGTAATTAATTAACTGCACTGATGCAACATAAAGGGCTATTGGGGACTGTCCGGGATCAATCCCCAAGGGAAAGATTGGGAAGTTAGGTTCAAAGAGATAGGTAGGTAATTTAATTAACGTCACACTGCAGCAACACAACGGACTATTGGTGACGCTCGGGATCAAACCCGAAGGGAAAGATCCGGGGACAACGCTACGTATTTTGAACCATGGTCAGATGACGAGGTCACACCTGATCTGGTACCCCACTCTCCAAACTTCCACACCATGCCAACGTGAGGAGGACATTTGAGGTCACGACGGATTTAACGAGCACCAGATCCCTTTGTACACGACGGTGGTTCAAAATTACGTGGCGTTGTCCTTGGACGTTTCCCTTCGGGATTGATCCCGGACCGTCGTCAATAGCCCGTTGTGTTGCTCTAGTGTAGTGGTTCTTAACCTTTTTAGTCATCTGCACACACTTGAATCTAAAAATAAGTTCTCGCACCCCCTTGAAAAATATGTTTCTATTTCTTTATCTAGGAAATTACATATTTTTGCAAGATCATTTAGTTATTGAAAAATGAACACACACATTTACATATACATACAAATCAATATCTCTTTTTTAATAGCTACGTTGTTATTTATTCATAATAATACTTTTAAAGCGGGGCCCTTTTTTTCAGAGCCATGCGTAGGTCATCTCTTGCATTTAAGCGATTTCTGGCTTTTGTTTTTATGTGCAAAAGTGATGAAAATCCCATTTCTCACAGGTAGGTGGTTGTAAATGGTAAGTGTCTGCAATGCTGCTTTTGCCAGCAGTGGATAAGGTTCTAACTGTGTACACCAGGATTGTTCTAAGTTCAGTTTTAAAATTCCATTTGAATATGTGCTTGACTCGTATTTCAATAAGATCGTATTTTATTAAATCGCTGTTGTCCATCGAAACTTCTCTCGCACCCCCAAGGGTGCACACACACCAGGTGAAGAACCACTGTTCTAGTGCGACGTTAATTAATTACCATTACTAACCGGGCTACAGAGGCCCGGTTCAATAAGAAAGTTAGCCTGAGTTGAATATTATACTGGGCCGCGGTGGCCCGGTTGGAAGAGTAACGGACTTGCAACCGAAGGGTTGCGAGTTCGAATCCAGCCAAACACCGTCGTGTACAAAGGGGGCTGGTGCACGTTAAATCTGTCGTGGCCTCAAATGTCCTCACGTTGGCTTGGTGTGGAAGTTTGGAGAGTGGGGTGCCAGCTCAGGTGTTGCCTCGTCATCTGACCGTGGTTCAAAATTACGTGGTGTTGTCCTCGGATCTTTCCCTTTGGGATTGATCCCGGACCGTCACCAATAGCCCGTTGTGTTGCTCCAGTGTGACGTTAATTGAAATACCCCAAATACCACAATATTATACTATCTCGCTGGGCACGTGTATACAGAGGAATCGCACTATATAAATCAAATGTTAAAATGTTGAGAAGTATTTTTTTCTTGTAGCTTGTTGTGGTTCCTATGGGCCATGCGTTGTCATGGCCCATAGTTTTGGCTGAGATACAATACAAGGTTTTTGGAATCATAATTATAACAAATCGTAAGTCCTCTTTTAACGTATTTCTGTTTCATTGTCTCGTCATCTGACCGTGGTTCAAAATTACGTGGTGTTGTCCTCGGTCTTTCCCTTTGGGATTGATCCCGGACCGTCACGTTGTTTTGCCCGTGTTGCTCCAGTGTGACGTTAATCAAAATACCTACCTGTTTCATTGTGAATAGTTGGGGCCATCGTGCTCAGTGGGTATGCCCATAGCGCTAGTAACCTACGAGTTGTAGGCGATGCAGGTTCGATTCCTGTCCGGTACGATTCCTCGCTGGGCGTTTTTCTGTCTTCTTTCCGTGTTAGGGGGGGGGGGTATTTCAATTAACGTCACACTGGAGCAACACAATGGGCTATTGGTGACGGTCCGGGATCAATCCCAAAGGGAAAGATCCGAGGACAACACCACGTAATTTTGAACCATGGTCAGATGACGAGGCAACACCTGAGCTGGCACCCCACTCTCCAAACTTCCACACCACGCCAACGTGAGTCTTGTGTTTGGCGCAGCATGTCCAAATCTGGCCCTTGCGCCATAAAATCCCAATCAACCAGACAACCAACCATTGCGAATATGTTCATTGTGACATTATAATTAAACCTTTCCTCGCAACGTGAAATTTAAGCAAACTCCTGTCCTCTGAACGGCGTTCATTGAGTCTGCATATCGATATCACACTTGCATCACAAACGAGACAACCTTGTTAATGCGTCCATTAACCTTGGCACGTAACACCGTCTCGGTTTGTTAATTTTATTTCTCAAATTATACAAAACCCTCACTTTAAAATTAAAAGTAACATCGAACCTCTCTTCCGCAGACCGAAGCCAATCACGGCTCCCAAAAATTATCTTCCCTTCACTCCGGGGGGGGGGAGAGAAAAACCGAGAACCTCGTCTCCAATCACCCCCAGTCTATCTTCATAATTCACTACGAAAGCAATCATTCCGGGTTTATTAGAAACACACTCGTGGACCTTTAAACATCCTCCCTTCCCGCTCTCATTGCAGTGCAACCCCCATTCGTATATATTACATCTTCCCGCGGTTACAGTTACTTGTTCCCTTTATCCTCCAGGATCTCTAACTCGGCCGCCGAATTTAAATCCACCTTCCGCAATCCCCCTTGATCCCTCTAAACGCGTTCCGTCCTCCCCCTACTTCCCCCTTCGCAGAAATTATGGCGCACAGATTGTTAATGGTCGGAAATTTATCCCCCTCTCGTGTGGCCTGGCCACCGGAAGAGATGGAGTGATCGGATACTGCCTTTATTGTTCCAGTCTGGGGGTAAAAGCAGTTGAGAAATGCCCGGGTCCGAGCAGGTTGGTCGGCAACGCCATTTTTACCCCGTTCTTGAGTTACGCCCTGGTTTCTTTTAAACCTCTGAGAAATTTCTGAGTGGTGTAGTGTTGCCTTTACCCCACAACACTCTCAGTGACTGAATAACCACATCTTTCTAAAAGATCCAAGGATTCTTTCAACCTTTAGAGAGATTCTATTGGTCCTTTCCTTGGAATGGAATTCTTTGGTACGATTGTATTGGCCCATTCTGTAGAACAAAATCCCGGGGAAAGATTCCATTGGTCCTTTCCTTCGGTTAGAATCCCTTAGAAAGATTCTATCGGCCCATTCTGTATAATAGAATCCTTAGGAAAGATTCTGACGGCTCATTCTTTAGAATTGAATCCTTTGGAAAGTTTCTATTCGTCCAAGAAGGTCGCTACTTGTTAGAAGTCATGCAGCGAAGACTGCAGGTTGCAAGGTGGAATTATGCTTCTGAACCCGTCATGGGATTAAGTTCGTTTCTTGCAATTCTCTTGGTTATCTACCGACCCTGTTACCTCTGCTAACTAATCACAGAAAGCTTTTGGAGTACTTTTTCCGAATGGGGTATCCGACGTCGGTATTTGCGGAGTTTTTTCCATAATGTCCAGGTCAGTCGAACTTAATCATTATGGCGCTACAAAGGGTGGATTTGTGAACCACTGTGGGTTATCCTGGTGCTCCACGGGGAGGTTCACCTTATACCTCACACACATTCTAGGCACAATCCGTTTATAAAGACCACACATGCATTTTAGACGGGCCTTATCCCGGATTCGAACCAGGAAGCTTTCGATCCAGAAGCCAGCACCCTGACCAGCAGACCGATTGGTCGATAAATGTGAAGCAGGCTTGCGGTGCACTTTGCGGAATGCAGGCTTGCGGTGCACTTTCATGAAAGACGATTTCATAAGAGATCGATTTAGTAACTTTCAGAATTGCCTGAGGTGCCTTTGGGTGATGAGCCACCTAGGTAAATTTGTGTGGCAGTTGACGCCTAGTCCAGCTACCAGGACTAAGAAAAAGGTTCAGGCATCTCAATTTTGACGAAATTGTGTAGGTTCATGTAAATCTGAACAATTGATGTTCACTGAAATAAAACATAGATGCACATGTAGAAAGTTCAACTAAATCCTGTAAGCTTAAGCCATATCTATATTATAAACTGATAGGATGAAGGTAGAGAATTCTCTACAAGATCCCCACGAAAAATACCTATATCCTACTTCTGGGCCAGATTCAATACAACACGAAAAGTACAATCAAAAGAGTAGGAATCGAGACCAAGAGTCCATAAATCCTTTTCCCCACAAAGAGACATTCGTGGTAGATCCTAAGAAGGGAAGAATGCCGTCACCACAACTGTCTTGGTGATTTTCTTAATATCCGTAGTGACTTAGTCACAGCGGTGGATCTTCGTTTCAACTTGAAGACCTGTGTGAAGAATACCGAAGCAAGAAATCCAGAGGTGAAGAGTCTCGTGAGACATGCAGGTGAAGTCCAGCAAAATGTGAATTGAACAATTGAAATAGAAACTTTATATTTGCTTCTTAAATTAGTCTTTGATCCTGATGACACCTCATTTGAAGTTTCATCGAATATGTATATCTTCCGTGTCAGGGCAAAAGGGGTAAAGTCTGATTTTTGATGGCTTCAAAGGTGTCTAGTGCATCATTATAATTTAAAAAGTAATACATGCTTAAAATCAAAACTGAATGAATCTATGAATCTAAATTACAATTATTTGTATCATGGCATGCTTCTTTTCTTCCTAGATATTTGTGAGAAAGAGAAATATTCAAATTTAAATTCTGAGTAGCCATTTTGACTTAACCCTTTTGTCTTGACACGGAAGATATATATCCAGAAGTATCACATGATGCATACAGGTTAAACCCTACCCTTACCCCCAAAAATTAAAATTAAAATTTTTCCTCCCAGAAATTGTTTTGGGATTTGATGCATAGGTGTGAAATGTTTCTTTGAGAAAGAATTCCTGTGGCAAAGTGTTTTCTGAGGCATACGGGTCGAGCTTGGAAGACTCTAGTTTCTTGGAATTGTAGTTGGTGGTCTAAAATGGCTTCTTCACTGCTGCGGTTGTTGAGTGAAAAGGGATCCCCATCCACCAATAGCGGAACAGTTAAGAAGCCATAATAATACTTACACTCCATGGGACGATGTAAAGAATAATGGATGCAATTTGAATGGTGTCCGTAATAATGCACACTTTCTAAGCAAAGCTCCGCGCCTTCTGTTTTTATTCTATTCCATTTATTTTTTCGCTTTCTTTTGTTTTCATTTTACAGAGATTATTGGAGGCTGCATCAGGAAGTGTTCTCCGATGCTGAAGCGTCGCACCGTGAGGGACACAGAATGCGGTTTTTATGGGTTAGAATGGAAATAAATATTCTTACAGACCTTTCTTTTACATCTTTTTATTCATTTTGCTTTTTATACTCGGAATTCGGTCATTTTTCTGGAGTGGGAACGGTGTTTGACACGTTTGTGTGCCTCGAGATTTCTTTTTATTTTACCGTTGCCAGGGTGTTTTCTTAGTGTGATTTATGCTTTTGTTATGGCCAGTTTTCCCGATTTTTCGATGCATTGGACTGTTTTCGGGGAATGATCTTAGGGGCGATTGGGAATGAAAAGATGTTCCTTCAGATAATTTATTCTCCGCACGTCCTTATAAATATCCGTTTGGTAATGTAAGTTCTGCTTCTGTATGTTGCCTTAGTACGTAATGCAAAATTAAGCATCGATCGTTTCATATTTAGTCATTTTATGCTTTTTCAAAAAACGAGAGAAAGAAACCATCATTCATAAAATCTGTAAAAATGTCATGGATGCTATTTAATTTTTATTTTCTATTGAAGTTACCTTTTAGAAGTTGGTTTGCGTTAAGATAAATCTGATGATTCTGAAAAAAAAATCTGAATATAATTAGAGATCGGTTTTAAATTTGGTTTTGGTCCAATAGTTAAATCTAGGTATTAAAAAGTGACTTATAAGAAAACTGAGATGCTTTGATTGAGTTTTCCATTTCTACGTGTCTCTGCGAATTGTTTATACACACTTTCACATTCTCAGGAAATAACGTATCCGGCAAGTTTCCGATGTAAAAGTACCTGAACTAATAATGAGGAAGGGACCCTCTTGTTGAAAGAGCAATTTGACGTAGATAGTTGTGGTTTTGAGACGCCACCACTTCGAGCAATGTATCTAAGTTAATTGTTATTATAAGCCTGAGAGACAACCAGACCGAGTGGAAAGAGTAATCGCTTGAGAGCAGTAACTTGAAGACCTGGTTATGAGTTCAATCCTCGTTAGAGCACTGCTTCTTGGTTTCAGGTTATCACTGAGAAGAGACCCAACTTACTTCAAAAACCTGCAGAACCTGTCTATCAAACGGCTCTAGACAGAAAATCTCTGTATCTGTCCGTCATCAAAAAAACGAGACTTAAGTTTATTTTACACTGGAGCAACTCGGACCCGGACCAGAAGCGCTTGCCAATCAGAGGCAAAAAAGCAGTGATTGACACGGGAAAAGTCTGCTTTTTTCGTCGCTGATTGGCCGGCACGTCTTGTATGGATCTGCTTCGCGTCCGCCGTTATTCTAGTGTAAAACAAGCTTTAGCTCATCTTCTATAGGGATTCTTGAAACATTCGAGTGTGTTTCAAATGGGAACATAATGGGATGAAAACAGAAAAAGATCGCTTGTCCATCCCAGAAGCTTGTCTCCCTAAAGACAGTAAACCCCATAGGAAAAGAAAAGATCACTAGAGTATCTCTGGTTCGTGAAACCTGTACACAAATGAGATGTGCTCTTGAGGGCATATAAAAAATGTGCAATACCTTGATGGCAAAATATCTCGTCATTAGCAGCATTCATCAGATCTGTTGGACGATATACCTCGTCGAGACCACTCGGATGGTTAAAGTAGAGTTTCCATTCAATTCGCCATCGGCATCTAGATCCCTTTCTGCTTACCTCCCATCCAATCGAGCTTCCTCCATTGTCAATCTACCATCCCCCTCATCCATCTACTTTAGCATGTTTACATGCCGCCCTGATCAACCTCCGGCCAACTCCATTTGTCAGGGACCCCTCGAGTGTTAGGGACAGGGCAACGCGCGTGAGAAATAGATCACTGACCACCGGCTAACCAGGAAAAATCGAACCTCTTTCTCACCCTGATTTTTCATGCACGACACTGCGAGCTGGATCGAGTTTTAAATGCGATCGGTATGGATGGTCCAGGAACACGATAAATGGCTAGACAGGAGATTTAGTGGTGTGTATTTTGACGTTGCTGGAGTAGGTCTTGTTTAGAGAATGCCAGTTAAATATGGGGATGTGTCTCATAAATTGTTGCAATCATAAATTACAAATATTTTATGTTTTATATTTCCGTATTGAGTATGTTTGATTTGTGTACAGTTTGACATGATTTTTATCCAAGAGTTCCCTTTCTCTGTGCCTTAAACAAATTGGCTTCCCACAAATTCAATTGATGTATTTTTTAACCTATGTGGGTATCATAATCATATATATTATGAATAAAATGCTTTGAAGCGAGTTTACTAATATGGGAACAACGATTCTGTAATGATGTATGCATGAACTCAAATCCAAAGTGCTGTGTATATATACATATATATATATGTGCAATACATATTTTTTTATTAAATCCAAAAATACATTTTTATGATAAATACATATCTTGAATATATTGATGAACATATACCATGAGAGAAATTTCAATGTGAGTTTAAAAATTGACTTCCTAATTACATTTCGATTTAACTTTAATCCGAATCTGTTTTTACTAAGGAATGGTTTATGTTGTACGCAATACATAGGGTTTTACGTAGGATACATAGGGTGTAAAATACAAAAAGTTCTTGAAATTTGAAGTATGCTCTTCATGTTTTGCATTTATTTCAAATTTCATGTCTTACATTTATTTTGAATTTCATTAAACACATTGGAAAAAGTTTGGAATATTTTTGTCATTCTCACAATAAATCCGCCTTCCACGAAACAAGATTCACCTATACCAAATCTATATTCAAACAGTATTGCATCTAAAATCTCAGGAAATATAAGTTTCCTATTTAATGGTGTATTTACCGATTTTGGTTGTGCAATTCCCCCATTTGATAAATATAAAATTGCTTCTATTTAAAAAATGATTTCCCGCTGAGACGCTCAAAACAGAATATGGATGCTCTATTCTAACCAAGAATTTATGCAAATTCCGATAGATTTTGATAATACCTGTCACGATATTATGGTGTTCCATATTACGTGCACTTACCCTGTACCTTCCAAAGTAAACAAAAACAATTAATCAAGAATTAAGTTAAGACGACAGTTTTAAAAATATTCTCAGATTTCATTGAACGAAATAATATTCAGCCATAATCCAGATAATGGAGGCGAAAATCTCTTACGAAGGTCGGCTGTAGCATGCAGCATATACGACTGAAAACAAAATTGGGAAAAAGTAGTGCCAAGAAGTTAAACCCAAAGGAGCTTCATGTTTAATTTACTGCCTAATTAGCTCTCATGTAGCAAAAATGACAGCACAGTGACGTACCAAACCAAACAAATTCATATATAATTTATGGGTACAGGAAGGTAGAATATGTCATAATAGGTTCTTACTGTTACATTATACTGGAAAGCGGGCTTGGCCGAGAATTAAATTTTTCTGTTTTACAAAGTGTTTTAAGGATTTCGTTCAAAATAGGGCTAAACTGGTTTGGGGCCATTTAACAAAACCATCTCCGTTCAACCCACGGTAGCCTGATGGGAGCAGTAGTGGATTAGCAACAAGAGGGTTTCGAGTTCGACACTCGATCCAACCAAAGACTGTGGAGTAAGTGGGAGCTGGTGCACGTTAAATCATGGCCTCAAATGTCCTCGCGCTAGCGTGGTGTGGAAGTTTGGAGAGTGGGATTCCAGCTCAGGTGTTGACCCCGTCATCTGACCGTGGTTTAAAATTACCAGGTGCTGTCTTTTGATCATTTCCTTCGGGATTTATCCCGGACGGTCGCCAATAGCCCGATGTGTTGCTCCAGCGCAATGCTAATTCAACTACCTATCTACCTACCGTTCAACCCATCTTTACAATTTCGCATCGTACATTTTTAAAACGTTGAATCACAGTACTGATCAAAATATAAAGTACGGAACATATTTATCGAATTATGAATGATTTTTGAGAACATCGAACAGAACGCACGCTGCAATTTACCAAAGGCACCTGAGGATTCTTAATGTAATTTCATACTTGGGGAACACCTACCCTTGCCTTCCATTTCCGATGGATGCATGTATCCAGGATGCGCATGCCAGCAGTGCATACGAAGGGATCATCATTTCGATATTCCGCAAGTGATCCGGTACTATTTACTTTAAGCACGTAATACACTTACACCGATGCGTAAAATCATTACCACAGCGTGGATCCTCTGCTACCACAGATTCAACCATTCTATGTCGCTTCTCCCCTACGATCGCATCTTAGAGTTAAGAAACCGCTTAAATATCTTCTTCCCCGTGTCTACCTTTGATGGGTGTGCATTCAAATGAATGTCGAAACGACGGCTGGTGTGCAATTTAAATATTGCATCAAAAGTGTAAGAAATTGAACTCCAGTAGGCGGGAGGAATATTTTTTCCCTGAACTCGTTTTGTGACATTAAGTCTGACGGGTCACAAATACGGTGGTACCAAATCTTGGCTCATGATTCGGTTCCACCAATGGAGAAGAGGTGATATTTAATAGGAACATTAGCGTTCAATGGGGTCTGGATGTTTTATTTATGTCGAAATTCCTGGATCTGAGTCATTTCAATAATGTACCTAAGTATGGTGGTGGAATTACCAGACATTTGTACGTCCGGAGAAATCACGTAGTTTCAGGTATACATTATTTACCTTTTTTGAACTCACATCTTGAGGTATTTCTTTTAAAAATATGTTGTGTTTTAGGAAATCCCGGATGCAAAATAAATAAATAAGTATGAAGCAGATCGAGAAAATGTCTAAATAATTGTTTTAACAGTGGGGTTCAGGTTTTATTTGAAAGAGTATGTTTAGTACGCATAGTTATTACATTAGCTGTAGACTGAGATTGAATAGGCCAACCAGTCAACAATAATAAAAATTTCGATAACAATGTGTAGTAATTTTTTGCAAAATAGAACTCTTTTAATTTCGGTGGAGGATTTGAAAAGATAGAATTTTAAGACACTTAGGTTCTCGTTGAAATTTCAGTGGGGGTCTTGAAGAAGTTATCATTTTAATACACTTAGGTTCTCAACTAAGTATACAATTAGGGTTAATTAAAATAAAGAAAAGAGAAGTTCATATAAAAATGATTAATAACAGTAAAAAGTTACATAGAGAGAATTGGATAGGGAGCATGTATAACACCAACATTTTTAGACTTAATGTTAGTATTTTTTACTTTGACAAAATTGTTAATATCCCGTATGGTTAAGCTCCGATAGAAAATTATTTATAGATGGACACTGATAAGGACTGCGAAGGAATTCCCCCTGTTACTCCCTGTTCGAATCTTATTTCGATTGCTGAAGGTGCGTGTGAGAATAATTATTCTATTTGGATGGGAACTAAACAAAGAGCATTTATGTGATAAAATTTTAAATCGTAATTTTAACTATATCCTTAAGAATTTCAAAGTAAAAAACGTGAGTTGTACGAATACATTTGTGACCCGCTGTATATTCAAATTAACTTTCCAATTCATTCACCACTTCTACTTTATTTTGCTAAATTTTCAACAAGCACTTTGAACTGCTGTTCAAGTTTACACGTACGACCATTTTCATTGAGGAATGGAAATGACTTATCAAAAACCCACCATATGGATAGAAAAGTGATAGAAAAATTGACCGGATTAAATAATTGAGATGTCTCCTTTTCTGCCGGAAATGAACGAGCCGAGACTAGGTCCCGAGCGCATTTATAGAAGGGAAAGATTTGACTGTCCCATTTCTGTCACATTATCCCAAAGTCCAATGATTAGTCTTGCAGCCGGATGGTTGTAACTTTAATTTTTTACCCGTCTGTAACTGTCCTTCGTCTATCTAAATCCAAAATTGTTTATATCGTCGGCATAGAGCAGAAATTAATTGACAGACAACGAATTTTTAACTGTACAGCTATTTAAAGACTATGCTTAGGTCAGAATATAAAAATTGTAAGCGATTTGACAGAAATATGTATTTTGAACAGATTACAATATGGCTGAATTTCTCATTATCATGAAAATAAGCATTTATTGTCTTCGAAGACCTGTCAGAATAAGTATGTGCTCTAATCCGAGATATATATAAGTAAACGGAGATGAAGTATGAACAGAAAAGAGAGTATGATAACATATCGAGGCCGAGAATATTTAGTCTGACATTTGTGTGCATACTTTAAAAACTTGTGTTTCAAATCCAGGATATCTGAGACTGGTGAAAAACACTTGGAAGTTTATAACGTGATGATTTTCATTTAATATAAATGTCATGATTTAACTGTTTAATATTTATTGTGTATGTGTAACTTTAGTTAATGTGTTTAAGATATTTTATTTTCACTTTCACCATGTATGGAATGTAAATTTTATTACTTTGACCGTCATTATACCACTTCTAATTATGCGTTTGATGTTTGTAATGTCATATTTGTTTCTCGCTATATTTATGTTTAATTATAGTTTTTAAGTTATAATCACGGTCATCTAGTTTCGTCTTCGTAGTTTAACCCTCTGACAGGCTCACACTCATATATCCGCTTATTCTGTTGCAGTCTAACTTGCAAGACTTTCCACCAATTTCGACATTCTTGTCCAATAGAATCTTTCCTAGGATTTTTCAACCAGTAGATGCAATTATTTAGTCATTAGGAGTGTTATGGGGTTAAAGTAATACTACACTGATTGGAAATCTCAGACATGACACAAAGGGTCAAAGGATTCTTCTGACTTGAAGAGGAGTTAAATAGATATAACACACGTCATACCTCTTTATTGGACGTTCAATTTATAATAAAGGTTACGGTTGATAGAAATGCAGTTTATTTGGCACAAACCTTGAAGAAAGCTGCTAACATGTTTCTACAAAATATTTGTATGGCGGGAACAGTTGTTTAATGGTTTGAGTACCAATTTGCCTTTTTATTGACCTGAATAGATGATTTAAATTGAAGGTCAAGGCTATCCAGGAGTAATTTACTTCAAATTCTTTTTAGAACATGATTATCATAGAGTGAACATTGCGAAATATTGAAAACAAGATGCTATGTTCAGAAAAACTAAACTAATTTCTTAAAAAAGAATTGATGGTTGTGTTCTGATATCAACTAATCAAAACGCAGCACCGGTATAAGACAAACTGAAAAGCTCATAGCTTCGAATTTTTAAATTCAAGGGCAGTATCAAGCTATAACGTAGTGTATTTCCAAAAGATGATGGGAGCAACCGTGGTTCAGTACCCTTGGATGTACTTCTCTCTCTTTATCAGTAAAACTTTCCTTATCTATGCTCAATATTTTACAATTTCTTTGCTGTATATTCAGAAGATAATTGTGATAACACGACTGAGATGTAAACTTTTTGCCACGCCATTTTTAGAATTAAAACCGGAAGATGAAATGTCGTTTTATATTTTTGATTAATTTTATTGCCTTTGGAGGTATGAACTGTACGCATCGATACTTATATTCACTATCACTAAATTTAAATAAGGTATCAAGCGTGAGTAACGACCCTGACCATCAGTAAATTTAAACAATTTAGAAACTTTAGCCAGATGCTATGCGCATGTTTGCTAGTATATTGGAATTATGCAAGAGACTTGTAAGTAGAATGGTAAAACACGACCACTGTGACAAGGGAAATCTGGTATTTTAGATTTTGTTTTTTTAAATTACAAATCCACGTCATTCATTTATCATCACATACTTCACATCACAGTTTATTCCGCTGGATATTGGGGCCACGATAGCCTAGGTGGAAGAGTAATGGATTAGCAACCGGAGGGTTGCGAGTTCGAAACTAGGCCCATCAAAAAACCGTCGTGTATGTGGGGGGGGTGCACGTTAAATCTGTTGTGGCCTCAAATTCCTTGTCTTTTGACCATGGTTCAAAATTACGAGGTGTTGTCCTTGAATCATTCCTTTCGAGATTGATCCTGGACCGTCACCAATAGTCCGTTGTATTGCTCCAGTTCGATGGGAATTACCTATCTAGCCACTGGTTATTGAAAACTTGGAGCAAAAGTACGAACAATTTATTTCTAAAAAAGGCAAACATTAGCTATGGTCATCAAATGTCTAAAAAGTAACTTTTACAATGACACAAAATTCTTAAATTGAAGTATTTCAATTAATTATATGGGGATTAAAATTTAAGAAGAATGAAATTTGCGAAAAACATTTTAAAAATAAAAAGTTGATCGTCCTAAAATTTTTAAAATCCCTTTACGGTCTATTTGCTCTACGAACTATTAAAATTAACTGTTAACCTCACTTTCTAACTCTTAATAATAACTGTTAAATTAACCGCTAACTATTAACAAAACTGTTATTAATAACCTTAAAATAATTGTAATTATGAATTAACAATAACAGTCGACACTGTTATCGTAAAATAACAGATTTGCCCACCTCTAGTTGTCTGAATTAGGGCGTGGGGTCAAGCCTATCCAAGTCGGGGGAAGGTTATTTGAAATTGAGGAATCACCTCACGGCTGGAGGGGCAATAATTCAATTTCCCCGGAGGGTTTTTGCGAGGGATTGGGGCAGGATGGCGAGGTGATCAATTACAAGAGGATCATCTCGGATCTATCACTCAAAGCCATTCACTGTCTTTGTATGAATATATTCAGCTATGGAGGAAACAAATGGACATGCGAAAAACAACAGGGAGGACATGCTGGATCGTGTTCGGGTAGCTTACTAGCAGGGGAATCTGACTACGATTGATGCATAAATTTACATCAGGATAAGTTTTTAAATGTAGATCTCATGAATTAACTAGGAGTGCAACTTCCCAAGGATAGATTGACTTCTAGTAAAGTTAGAGTTATCCAGAAACAGTGATTTTAAGAATGAATTCGTAAGTGGATAACTATTGTACATTGTATTCTTGTATTCTTTTACATTGAATTCTTTGACAAGTAGAGTTAGGAAAGCACAACCAAGATTAGCTTGAAAAATATTTTATAGATATTGATGATCATAAAGTTTTTGTGAGTTTAGGAATTATACCTTCTCATAAAAATTTAACTTTCTGCAAAACTGAATTTTTTAATAATAATATTTTTATATTAATATTTTTTTTATAAAAATATTATTATAAAAATGATTATTGTTCCTTCAACTATCAATATTTTGCAGGGATGACTAGAAAATCAGACACAAATTGCTTATTACTAAAAGTTACCGTATTAAATATTAGATAGTAGGTATATTATGTAATTTGTAGAGCATACCCATTATCTAAAATGTAGGTCAAATAAAATAAATATTTGTCTTCAACTTATAACTTATCGTTAGATTTTTATGAAACCTAAAACTTGCTGAATTTTCAATTGTACTTTTATTTTTAGTATATCCTTTTTACTATAACAGTAGAAGTTATGAGGACAGGCAGTCAAGTTGTCTCACTAGAAAAATAATTATTTTTTATAGATGAGAATTCACCTTTAGTTCATTGTAGGTCTTTATTTAAATAATACGTCTGTGAGATATGCAGTTTCTGAATTTTAACGTGTCTCTTTATGATTAAAGCACAAGTGTCGTGAATAATGCTTTATTAATTGGAAAAAGTTACGCACTTATATATTTCTATCTGTCTCTCTATATAAAATTTAAAAGGGCATAGTTATGTTGAGAAAAATTACAAGAGATTCTTTCAACACGAGTTTGTTTATCTCTTTTGTTGCACTGAATTTTAGAAAATCATAATCTAATTTTAAGTTAAGAAGCATTTAAGAGGATATAGCATTGGTATATCCTCTTAAATGCTTCTTAACCAATTCCCCGACCAATTGATCATTGAATAACTTATAAGGGTGGATTTTGTGAACCACTTATGCAGATTTACCCTGGTGTATCACGGGGGCTTGGTTCACATCAGGGTAACTTAACATAAGTGGCTCACAAAACCTCACATATATTCACACGTCTAGAATAAATGTGGACCACTGACTACTGAACAGATAAGTCGGCATGCATATAATATGTAATAATACATGCAACATTCCTAATCTTCTCTTCCACAAGATTCGTTAGCAACCGGAGCGAGTTCGAAACTAGGTCCATCCAAAGACCGTCATGTACACGGGGGATGGTGCACGTTAAATATGTCGTGGCCTCAAATGTCCTCACATTGGCGTGGTGTGGAAGTTTAGAGAGTGGGGTGCCAGTTCAGGTGTTGACCTCGTCATCTGACCGTAGTTCAAATAACAAGGTGTTGTCCTTGGTCTTTCCCCTCGGGATAGATCCCTGGCCGTTGCCAATAGCCAGTTGTGTTGCTTCAGTGGTGTGACGTTAATTACCTCCCCCAAGATTCATTTAACTGTTGTAATCATGTGTTAGAACATGAAAGAATTCTTTACTTCTTAACTTCCACCAGCTAAAAAATTTTTGTCCTCGTCGGACATTTTGAAAAACGTCCCTACTTTGTTCTAAGGCTTTGTTCAATACTGAATCTCAAAAATAAACATGTACCGTAAATAAGTATAGCACGTAAAAGTATCCCACATGGACCTCCATAGGGTTTATCTTTTGGCGCAGGTGTTTAACTTGCATCCGGACGCTCTAAGCTGGATAAAAATTGCATTTGGGTGAATCGAAAACACTGAGAGCGGATTGTATCGCATTTTTATGCGATACGGGAAGCTTTTGAAGACACGTATCATCCAAACAGTTTCAGTGCAGGAAGACCCAATAAAATGTTATGGAGCAAATCTTTTTAAAGTTTGGAGTAACATATATGTCTTTGGGTTGGGTTCTTAGTCACCGTAAGCAGGACAGCCTTGGCGATATAAACTACGCAATTGAAGGCTTGGTTTCTTATGATAATAAATGAAAGGGATTTTTGGTGTAGACAAAAAGTACTTGAGGGAAGAAAAATACGTCCAATTAAGAACTCATTTCATTCATAGATGATTTTGTGGTGTTGGCGTTAATTTTTAATATAGGCTATATGCTGAAATTGTCATTCGAGAGGTATGTCCAATAACACTACAAAATACGAAAAATATTACCAAAACACTAGCACCCTCTGCATTAACCTTCCCAGTGTTTTAATTAAATATCTTGTGCAAGATCTGGTCAATTTTTCTGAGGACGATATCTCGTCCAGACTGCTCTATTCCTCCAAGAGGAATGAAGATCCAAGTAGAAAAAAACAAATTTTCCCTTGCTCAGAACTGCCGACAGTTTGCAACAGGTTTTTGCACCAGATGCTGGCCATTACAAGGTAGTTTTTGAAGCGAAGATCAACCAAGAGGGTTAAGGTATGTGTATACCTTTGGGAGCAATTTTTTGAAATTATCACGAAACTAAAAATTTTTGTAGATTTTGCGATTGATTTCTGCTAGGAAAAGCTTTTATGGCAGAAAGCATCGTGTTTAAAATTTATTTTTATAAAAATGGATTAAAATGTTAAGAAAAATTCAGCCAAATATACCATTTACCCAAAACGTCATATTTAAAAATATAGTTAACATTTTTCCAGTTTGCAAAGTGAATTATCTTCTAAAAACATTAATTCAGGTATTGAACTGCTACAATCATTACTATATTGTTATATTTAAATTAATTGTAGACTTCAACGTCAATCATCCCTGAAAAAAAAACACGAAAAAGGAGGAAAATGCGAAGCGAAGATCAACCAAGAGCGTTAAGGTATGTGCATACCTTTGGAAGCAATTTTTTGAAATTATCACGGAACTAAAATTTTTTGTAGATTTTGTGATTGATTTCTGCTAGAAAAAGCTTTTATGGCAGAAAACATTGTGTTTAAAATTTATTTTTATAAAAATGGATTAAAACGTTAAGAAAAATTCAACCAAATATACCATTTACCCAAAACGTCATATTTAAAAATATAGTTAACATTTTTCCAGTTTGCAAAGTGAATTATCTTCTAAAAACATTAATTCAGGTATTGAACTGCTACAATCATTACTATATTGTTATATTTAAATTAATTGTGGACTTTAACGTCAATCATCCCTGAAAAAAAACACGAAAAAGGAGGAAAATGCAAAAATAACCAGGTTTACATCCTGGTCAATCTTTTTAAATGCATATTTCTTTCTAAAAAAACCCTGCTTTATAATCTTCAGAACATGTATAAAAAATTTAAAAAGAATTTAATTGATTCATTCTGAGATATTGTATTTTGAGGAGAGTAACGCTTTGCAAAAATTGCATTTCGAGAAACAGCTAAAAACAATATAAACCTCCATGTCAAATATAATAGTAGGTCATTAAGTATGAAATGTCCGATTACCTCAAGTACCAAGTTTGATACCCGATATATCTGATATTTCACTTTGAAATTTTTTGGGTTTTTTTTCATTGTGAAGGTACGTCATCAGCCTTTCAGACCCACGTTTTGGTTTGTGATTATCTGTCGAAATGCCTTTTGCAGATTAAATCTTGTAAACCATGGATAAGTCAAAAATTCGAGTTATTTTCGAATATGAGTTCCGTCGTGGAACTAATACAACGCAATCAACTCGAAATATCAGCGATGTGTTTGGCAAGAATGTGGCTAATGAACGCACATTACGTAGATGGTTTGAGAAGTTTCGATCTGGCGATTTTGATTTTCAAAATGAACCACTTGGGCGAACTGAGAGCAAGGTGGAGAATGATGAGCTGAAAGCTGCAATGGAAGCGGATACATCTAAAACTACGTGTGAATTAGCAGAAAGGTTTGACTTTGCTATTCCAACAATATTAAACCATTTGAAACAAATCGGTAAGGTTAAGAAGTTGGATAGATGGGTCCCACATGAATTAAACGAGCGTCAGAATAGAAATCGTTTCGAAGCTTGCCTTTCCTTGATGTCGCGACATAAAGGCGAACCATTTTTACACCGTATTGGTACATATGATGAAAAATGGATTCTTTTCGACAATCGCAAGCGTTCGGCACAATGGTTGGTTAAAGATGAAGTGCCAAAACAGACTTCGAAACCGAATATTCACCAAAAAAGAGATAATGGTGTCTATTTGGTGGTCCAGCACTGGTGCTTTCCACTACAGCTTCATGAGACCTGGTCAATCGATTACGGCGGATGTCTACTGTAGCCAATTAGACAAAATGATGAGAAAACTTGGGATTAAGCAGCCGAGATTGGTGAATAGAGACAGGTCAATCCCCTTGCAGGACAATGCTCGACCACTTGTCGCAAGAATAACGTTGCTCAAACTACAGGAGCTGGACATGGAAACTCTCTGTCACCACCGTATTCCCCAGACCTTGCTCCAACTGACAACCATTTCTTCCCGGCATTGGACCACTTCTTGCAAGGAAATTATTTAATTCCCAACAAGCTGTAGAAAACGCCTTTCGCGATTTTATCAACACTTGCTCTCCTGGCTTCTTTGCTGCCGGCATTAACAAGCTACCATTAAGATGCCAAAATTGTATTGATAGTTTAGGCACATACTTTGATTAATTATACTGTTTCTTGAGATATAATAAACCAAACTTTCAGATCGAAATCAGACATTTCATACTTAATGACCTAATAGATGTCAATGCTTTTAAAAAATTTTATATTTCCAATTCTAATGGTCGTAGAAGTAAAATCCGAAGTGATTTGAAGAGCTAAAGAGTTGAGTATAATAATATGTAAAATTTGAAATTTGGGTGAAAATGGCGTTTCAAAGGAATACAGGTTTGTAGGTAGGTATTTTAATTAACGTCGCACTGGAGTAACACAAGTCAAAGGTATACAGATACCTTAAGCTTTACATTACCACCCAAACGACAGATGATATCTTATGCAAGTCAAAGGATGAACCTATAGGAAAAACAGTAATTAAGCGTATAATAACAGAACAATAGTAAAAGTGTAACTGAAATTCGTATTTTGTTCTTTTTCATTCGTATTTTGTTATCCAAGCTTTACAATTTGTATAAGCTTAGATGTTTTTGACACTTGCACTTATGTATTTAATGAATTAATTTACACGCATTTAACGCTTCAACTTTAGTAATTTTTAGCAGTGATCTGCCATTAATTCTTCACGAAACGGTTGATCAACATAATAAAAATATGATTTTATAGTGGAAACTCGTTTTATAAAAAGTGTCAAATGAATATGAAAATGATATACGAATTTGAGAACGATAGTTTTTTTTATATTTTTGAATTTTTTAATAGTTTAATTATTTTTACTCTAATTGAAATTAAATACATTGTAATGCCTTAAGAAAAATAGTTATTAAGTGTAGAATGATAAAAGGGTAACTGAAATTCTTATTTGCATAAGTTTTCGCCACGTACAAGAATCGATGCATGTGTTATCTCTGATAATCATGAGTATTTTATGCTATACCTTAAATATTAACAAATCTCCTTTGTTAACGTTCACCAAACATTACGTTTGCCCGTACCAAACAAATATCGTCCATTAACATCAATAATGTAAGGGATTGAAGTAAATTTTAATCAACTTGTGCACAAACTTCAATAGAATTTTATATTTGTTTTTGAAAAGTTGGTACTCTGTTGCATTCTATCATCTAATTTAATAAAGATTAGTTACTTGTTAATAAAAACACTTTTCTACATTGGTTACATCAATCTTAAACATAAACATTATCGTTCCTTTGTTACTTCTAGATGCAAGAGAACTGGATATGAACATGGGTTATTTCTCTTCGCAATATGGCAGCATCCAGTTCCTATTTTTAGCGTTCAACAATACCCTTGGGTACGGAGCAATATTCAACTGAATACGAAGATATCTTTTTCGAAATTGAAGATCTTGGAGATATTGAATTTTCTCAACGAGTGAGATCAAATTCAACAAGATATACGATTCTATGCCACATGGATAGCTAGCGTCAAGTGAGTATGCTGACACAATTTCCCCCAACAATTTTTTATTTTTACATTTTTGTACCATGGTGTATACATATTTATTTATGTTATTTTATATCTTGTATAAAATGTCTTCAGCTGCGTTTTGATGATATATCTGGGTTTTGAAAGCGAATGCTGCGACTTGAGAGTGCATTGAATTTCTATCGCTCCAGAAGGACTGAAATAAAATAACCCTAAAATCAAAAAGCATTCTTATCAGAGTTTGTTTTACTTCTTTTTCGAGAGGATTGGAGAGTTTTCATGAGATGAGATGTTTTTCAAAACACCGAAATATTGTTGCAGTTTCAATTTGGAACAGTGTAGCTCTTTATACTTCATTCATAGGTTTCAGTGTTGTTATTTTATAGGTTTCAGTGTTGTTAGGTTCAGGTTTGTTAAATGACTTACAGTCACATTGCAGTCTATATATGTGCGTCAGAGTGTGCAAAAAGTCTCAATGGAATAACAGCATAATCTATTAATAAATTAAGTTTCAAATTGTTTAGGATTATTTATAAACTTTACTGACAATATGAAATCAAAGCTGAAGATGTTTAAAATTGAAGTATTAGATGTAGAAAGCTGTAGTCTATGGTAAGGTAGTCTTAACTTCAAGTGAGATGAGATAGTGCGGTATGGTAGATGCCTGGTTAAAGAATTCAGAACAGACCAGTGTTGCGAACTTGGACTGAAGGTTATAATGAATACTACTTAATTGACAAAGCAGTGTCAGTAAAATGGTCAAATGGCGTGTCTCTAAAAATGCGCAAGTTCTTTTCTTAGTTATATCTCTGAATCTCGTAGACAAAAGACAAAGAGGAAGAAAAACAACTATGATCTCGCCAAATAGTATCTTGGTTCGGGAAGAATTAAATTAATTATTTTTATTTTACTTTTTAGACACCACTTGTGGTAACATTTAAAAATATCTTTAGAACTTTTTGTTCATGCTATCGTTAGAACTTCTGATGTTGGAATTTCTCGTTAGTTACGAATTCTTGGACTAGGCATTCGTCGAAGTGTAATATTTAGCTCATATTGTTTGTCCGGACGCATGAAAGCATTAACTTATAGCCACTGCTTATGTTAGTGTACATAGATTTGTCGTAAATAAATAAATTTGAATTATACTGTCCATTTACTTGTACCTACTACATCGTACAGACACGATGAAGAAATTCGAGCACTGACGAAAAGTTCTAGTGATAATTTTTTAAATGTTGCCACAACGAGCGTGTAGAGAATAAAATAAAAATTATTAAACTGCAAACGATTATTAATTCTTTGCGAGACAAGATATCATTTGGCTCGTGCAAAAATAGTTATTTGACATGGGCGCAAGCGATAATTATTTGGCATGCGCGCACAAACAGGTACCATTTGTTATGCTACATACTAAAACTATTTCAATACTTTTATGTTTTGAAGATATTGCAAGATATAATGAATGTAATTAACTTTGAAATCTGGGTTTTTTTAATTTTACACGTTGAAGCATTCCGACTCCATCTGGTTGAAGCTAACGCCGATTTTATGCTTGATTCCGTGGACACGTAAGCCAACAATTCAAAACACTCTCTGCTAAGAGACCAGTCGGAGTTAATTAATATTTATAATTATCACGAAAGCGGGGGGAGCGGCAGAGCTTAATTGCCAGTATCTTTACCGGGAAGCCCAAGAGCTCGAGAGGAAACCTTCCGGACAACCCTGGGGCCGACCCTTCCACGGCAGAGGGGGAGCGGACGGCGAGTTGAAGTTGAAGTGTAGGACCGCTGACGTTGAAGCAGACAATTCAATTTCACGGCCGACTTCCTATTGGCTTTATTCCCGCTTTAAGAAGGAGGGGGAGGGGGTAAAGGCCTCTAAAATTTTACGCGCTCACTATAATTGCCATGCTTAGTTGAACTCCCTCTGGTATTGGTTTATTTCGCAAAAGATAGAAGAAAGAACCTTCCGACCCCTCCTCTGTTTCTCGGCTCCCAAAAACCCCATTAATTCCCCAAAGGTGACGTTGGTGTAATAGGAAGAAAAATTTCATTTATTCTTCGAACGTTTTTACTCTTTTCCTTCTCCCCTCGCCTCGACCCCCCCGTCGGAATAAAAAGCGTGGAACGGGATAAAAGAGGGGGCGCCACTGTGCGTTGCATTTTTCTTTTCGCTCTCTAGCTCTCTTCCGCGGCGCTTTCTTTTCTTCCGTTGCCACTAAATTTTATTTATTTATTTTTGCGTTGCCATTCGGCGCGGGAGAAAATGTTAAGAAGCGGTTGTTCGGCGTTTTTTTCCCCGGCCGTCGTTCATCTTCTCGGACGAGTCGGGGTTTTTCTTTGTTCTTTTTTAACGGTTGCAGTTAGAGTTAGCGGTGGACAGGGCGGGTTGGTTAGCAAATTATATTGCGAGGCTAGAAGTTGGAATCTGCTGGGGGTAGAAGGTGCAGCCACTTTCTCCCCCACCATATCTTTCTTTTTCTTCCTGGTCTTTTTTGTTCTTGTGCTTTACGGAAGAGTTATAAAGAAGTTCGTTAGAAAGTTGCACAGTGTGTAGTGAACGATTTTTTCGAGTTGACACTTCTAGGCTAATATATAATGCTAAACTTCTCCCGTTTCTGTAGGTGAGTGCTACAATTCAAGAAACAAAAGATGTTTCTCATGAAGGCTGTGCATAAAGAATACACGGAACAAATTAAGTAGCGTAAGACTTCGTTATTAATACTTGTCAGCTGTAACAAGCAGATTTAGGAATTTAAAGAACTGTAAAACTGATCGATTGAAAGAGAACTAAAATTATTCTAGATCTTTCATTTTTGTTTCTTTATTCCATTTCATTTCTTTCGTTTCTTTCATTCATTTTCTAAATATTTGTTATGGTAAGCTACAAACAAGTCAAAAGTATGTAAGTTATTTTGAATAATTAAAATAAAGGCTTAGCGATATTAAAACAACTATACTCTACTTGTGATGTCTTTAATTGACTAAATGTTGTAAAGTTAAACTTTATACATTTTTCTAGTAAAAATAGTAAGAATTTCTTGATATAAAAGAACTTATTAAATTAAAGCAGGGATACTTTGTAATAGGGTTTATGTGTATGAGATCGGTGTTTCAAAGTATATAAGCTTTCATGACTTAAAGTACATATTCTTTTGACAGAGAATTGAAAGCACCTATATTTCAAAAAATATTCTATAAACAAGCAAACAGCTATTCTGTGTTCATAAAACTTGTTAGTTTTTAATAGTGGCGGAAGTGTGCGTGTATGTTCTATGGCTCTTGGTTTAAACTGCTACAAAATAAAATTTGTGTTTAAAAATAAAATAGATTATAATATTAAGAACGCATAAATTTAATTTTAGGCATTGTAAATTTGGTATAAGCTTAAAGCAACATAACAATAGAGTTAGTGTCATTTAAAGAGTAATTATGGAGATTTAGAGGAAACACAAATGTATAAATGTACATGGCATACATATTGAAATCCAAATATATGAATATAAATACTGTCGCATTGTAAATGAATGTGTATTTACTACACGTTGATACCTTGAACTTATTAAATAAAATACATATTACATTTTCCAAATTAAAACCTTTTATATTTCATGTTAAATCTGTTTATGTAGAATCAAATAAGAATGTTATGCTTCTTTAATTATTCGAAAACGTGAGAGGCTATAATATTGTCAAGTGCTGAACTGTGCAGACGATAAATAATTGAAAGAAAGCAGAAAAGTTCCAGGTTCAAAAATGTCATTAAATTTGATGACCGACGATATTTTTCCTTAACTATTTTTCATTTAAATTTGAATACTTTATTTTGTATTTTTCTAATGGCATCATTAGAAAAATACAAAATAAATATACAAAAAATGCTAGAAGCTATTATTGTATATAATTGATTGATCATTTCTGTTCCACTACTGTGGTTCAAAATTACGATGTGTTCAAGGATCTTTCTCTTCAGGATTTATCCCGGACCGACGCCAATAGTCCCTTGCGTTGCTCCACTGCCACGTGAATTGAACTCCCTACCTACCGATTCCATTTCTTTTGTTATGCTTTGCTGTGTTTCTCTTTTCTCCAAATAAATTTCTACATTTTCTTCTTTCGAATTTTTAAAAACATTTCTACTCGACAATACTTATTTTAACAGCACATAGTCCAAAAATAGTTTGCATAATTTTTCTGAATTTGGTTTCCATTGTTTAGTCAGTCTGACATGCAAAGACAAATAGAGTAAGACCACATTGAAAAGTAAATAAACATGCATTACAAGAAAACCTACCGATTTTTAAATAATGTTTAAATTTTTAAATCGGTCTCCTTCACACTTAACGACGATGGCTTAAGAAAATTTGACTTAAGTAATACAACTGTAGTTCAGGTTTTTTTAAATTAAATCAGTTGCTATTGCTAGACACGAAAACACGAATTCTTTGATTCGAAATCAAATAAAAGATAAGTAGAGCCTTGATTATCCTAGTTATTGTGGACTGAGGCCAACTCGGATGACCAGAAACTCGGATAATATGAACGTAGCAACACAAAACAGCCTATATGAAATACAGGAAAATTTACTAGGCTACATATTACTATTACTGCTACTGAAAGATCCATATGTTGGGATTAAGAATAGTCTTCACTTGGATTTGTGCCACTGTGTTTTTTTTTCGATAATTTAACCCTCCTGGTGGTTGCTCGTCATCAGTTTTTCTAATGACAAAGTGTCATTAGAGAAACTGACCAGATCTTAATGGACTTGATATCTCGCTAATAGAAAAAGACCAGATCTTGATCTCGTAATCATTAAAAAATCTACGAAATCTTGATGACGAGATACCTCGTCAGTAGCAAAATTGCTTGGATCGTGATAGACGAGATATCTCGTTGAAATCACTTGGAGGGTGAAGATGGTCAAAACTGGTTAGAAGTGATGAAGAGAAGACTATAGGTAGCTGAACAGATACATGAGTGTGGACGCATCAATCAGATGGTTAAACGTTAACCCTTTGGAGATTTGGAAGCATTTTTACGTTTCTCAACTTTTAGTCTTTTCTGCATGACTTCTAACCAGTTTTGAACTTTTGATCAATACAATCTTTCCTACGATTCTTTCGACCAACAGGCCTTTTGATTAGTCATGTGTTATGTGGAAAAATTAATACTATACTACTCGGAAGTCTCGTGATGCTCCGAGGGTTGAAAAAACAACCTCGTTTTCAAAATTCTGCTCGGACAACACAGATACTCAATTACCCCTCCAAGTGGTTTTGTCGCAATATCTCGTCCTTCAAGATCTGGTCAATTTTGCTAGTGACGAGATATATCGTCATCAAGCTGTTGTACAGTTTTTATGATTACGAGATCAAAATCTGATAATTTTTTCTAATGACGAGATATCTCGTCCATCAAGATCTGGTCAATATTGCCAGTGACAAGATTCTTTGTCAAGACAACCACCAAGAGGATTAATCGGAGATCGAATAATCAAGGCTATACTGTATATAAATACGTATTCTCTTCGATTCAGGTGGAAATCTGTTTCAAACTTTCGCTCACTTGCAACTTACTTTACTCCAGGAATCATCGCATAGAAGGGACTCCTTGGAAACGAGTGGCATTTCAAGTTCTCTCCACACTACCAGTGCCATGTTACGACAAGCAGTGCACCGAAAGAGAGATCCAATCCAATATCCAAAAGAACAACAAAAAAGGCACAAAAAACATTGACAGCATTCACTTCCAACCTTTGACAGACAGGGCTAGTGGATTCCTTCCCCACAGTCTCCAAAAAGTTTTAGAGGCATTGCCTCGCGGGATCGTTTGATTTCGCTATGGGAAGGGGGAACCGAACATCTCAACCCCACTCGGATATTTGCTCTGCCTGCTGCCGCTTTGTTTTTATGTTTCATGTTTTCCTGGGGGGAGAAGTAAGCTGTATAGGAGACTATAAAACTACGGAATGTGCCGTTATTGGACTCGGGGCACGGACACTGGGCACTGACGTAATGGCGCGTGTCCGGCATCCGGCTTCAAATCCCGAGGAGTAATGCGATAGGTAAAAGAAGATCATTTAAAGCTCTGGAGTGATGGATAAAAAGCTTAGCGTTTGTCGTTGAATTAAATTCGCTTGGCTTTATCGGTGGTGGTGCCGGTCAGCTAACCTGTTGTATGGCCCACGATTAGTGTCTAAGGATAGATTCTTATTGCATGAAACAGTGTTCTCGAGCTTCTATCAAAGACGTTGGTACATACGGTCGAATCCATCCATGCCTTATATTTGGTTTACTTGTCTTGCATTTTTCATTGTTTTTTATTAAAGTAAATGCTGAGAATCTGTCTTTCGGAAATAATAACCTCTGCCGTCATATATCACCAGCACACAGTACATTTGTTACCTAATAGTTTCATTCGCAGATTAAAAACATCAGAAAATAATAGAACATGCAATGGCAAAATTGTTCGAACAATATTGAAAAAAAAGAGAGATTTACAACCTTACTCCCCCTTGAGGGGTCTTTATGAAAATTATACTAACAAAGCAGACCAACCTTATACTATCAACAGATTTAATCGATGTTACTCTGGTCGGTAGACTAACTCAAAAGTATCTATTCGATTTTCTGTTCTATTTTGCTTTATTTCTCACTCGATCTCACGATTTTTAAATGGCTTGGGGTATGACGTAAAGAGATTAGTATCATTGACTTTCTAATGAAATAGACGGAGCATGTGCGCACAGCTTCATGTTATTTCTTCCTGTCGCTCAGTTAGATCAATTCCATGGTTGTGGAAAAAGCATGAATCCTACATTATTGATTGGGGAAAGTGATTATCCATCTTGATCAAAAACACTAGACTTGCGCTTCGACAGCCAATCGGCTAAGCGATTCGTAAGCCCACCGTCATTTACTCTTCAAAGATCTTCGAGATCTCAACTACTACGTCCACTTGCTCTGTCTACTTCATTAGAAGGTCAATGATTAACATAATCGACCTTCTAATAAAACAGACTGAGCCTGTGCACACCTTACTGTTATTTCTTCCGATCACTCGGTATGAAGATCCCTTGATGGAATGGTGGTGGAAGAAGTGGTGGCGGAAGAAGCACGAATCCTAATGCAGGAGTAATTGACGAGCCTGAAGAAAAAACTAGTTTCCGAATCAGATCAAATCGATTCCCAATCTCTCGTGACCAACACTTCTGAGATCTTAAGACATCGACTCTACTATGTGCTCCGTCTATTTAATTGGAAGGTCAATGATTTGAACACGACTTCAAAATATTACTAAACCAAACAACATTGTTAGATTCTTCAATGAATTGAGTTGCAGTAGAATTCTGAATATCCTGACAACCAAGGAAGTTCTTTACTTGTTACTAACTTGGTGCTGTGTTATAATATGAGATGAATCATAAGTGGAATTATCTTAAAGTATCAGTTTTCCAAAGGTTTGATGGTTGAGGTTGGCCATTAACCCTCCTGGTGGTTATATCGACCAGGTATCTAGGCATTAACAAAACTGACTACATCTTGATGGCCGATATATCTCGTCATTATAAAAAACTGACCAGATCTTGATCTCGTCATCATAAAAAAATCAGCAATATCATAATGACGAGATAGCTCGTAATCAGCAAAATTGGTCAGATCTGGATGGACGAAAAATAAAGTCGAAACAACTTGGATTAATTTCAGTAGCTTCTTCAAGAAATGCAAAGTCGGAACAAAAAAGTAGCATAATATGTCTCTTCCGTTGATTCGATTTGATTTTGAATCTTATGGTGCAAGGTTCTAAAACTGGACAGAGGACCACGGCAGTCCGGTTGGAAGAGTAGCAGATTAGCAACTGTATTGCGAGTACAAAAGTTTGGAGAGTGGGGTACCAGCTCAGGTGTGACCTCGTCTCCTGTCCGTGGTCCAAAATTACGAGGTATTGCCCTTGGATCTTTCCCTTCGGAATTGTTCCCGGATCGTTGCTAATAGCCCGTTATGTTGCTCAAATTCGGCATTAATCCAACTACCTACCCAAAACGGGACAAGCTGCTCTTGCGTTTAATATCTTTTTCTTATTCAAAACTACTTTTACAATGCAATTACTGTAGCAATACGGTTTAGTCCTGCAGAATCTTTTTCATAAAGAACGTCTAATTCCTTATTGGATCTAATTTTATATTTGTCCCACTCATAGTTTGAAAACGACAGTTGATGAACGTATCACGATGAATTTCCACTGCAAATTAAAACTCCAGTTCCACACCCCAAGACATCACATACTCAATAATGTATACCGTATGAATTAAAATAATTGGATATAAGAAATCATTGCCGCTCACAGACCATTGCCATTATTTGTGCTAACTTCATTGTGGGATATGCGATGATGCGTGAGCAGCATTCAGACGCATGTAGGCGTGAGGCAATAAAACATCTGCCTTCAATTCGTCGAATGCACCTTTTCAATCAACTCATTAATACGGCTGAATAATTAATGGGTGAGGGTGAATGGAACGATTATGTCTTTCATCCAAAGGACGTTGTAATGAAATATTGTGTTCTTTCCCCATTCTTTTAGAGCAGCCAATGCCTTCATAGTAATGAGTTTTTTTGTAAATTACTCGCTTGAAGTCTCTTCAGTCTATATCCATCATCAATATGTAATGTTAAAACAACAATATATATCGATTGTAATGTAAAGAATTGTATGTGTGCTGGAGATTGGAGTAATTTGTTTTGCTCGCTAATGTTCTCATCGAATTAATTCGATGAATTTCATGAGATATTGTAATTAAACTAATAATTTTATTATTTTTATTTTTCATCGAATTAATTCGATGAATTATAAAGTCTCTCATGAAGCAACCGAAGGGTTGCGAATTCGAAACTAAGTCCAGCCAAAGACCGTCGTGAACAAGGGTGATGGTGCACGTTAAATCTGTCGTGGCTTCAAATGTCCTTAGGTTGGTGTGGTGTCTAATTTTGGAGAGTGGGGTGCCACAGCTCAGGTGTTGACCTCATCATCTGACCGTTGTTCAAAATTACGAGTCATTGTCTTTGTATCTTTTCCTTCGGGATTGATCCAGTCTCCAATAGCCCGTTGTAGTGCCCCAGTGCAACCTACAGTGTTTCCTACCTTCCTCTCATGAAGCAAGGGTGATACAAAATAAATAATTTTTATTTAACCATTAATATCATATTAACGATTTCCAAGAATCTTTTTTCCCGACAATTCTGTGAAACATCTATTAATTCTTTGAGTGTATCTCCTTTTCTTGTCACATAGCAAAAGAATATCTGTAAAGGTAAATACATAAATTTAAGCATTAATAAGTCATTTGCAAACATATCAAATTTTCCTTTTAAATGAATAATTATCGTCTGATAAAATACAAATCAGAATTTTCACTTTTGAATAACTATCGTTTGACAAAATAAATTTTGGTATTTTACTTCTAACAGGAATTTTTGTATTAAAGTAAAAATAAAAATTAAATATCCAGTTGATCTGTAGGAAAAAGAGTGTGATAGAAAACTAATCAGAATCAAGTCGAATTTTGCGTATGGGCAGAAAAATACAGAACAATAAATGTAGAAGTTGACGAAAGAAATTGAGTTAGCTATATAAATAGAAAATATAGAAAATATAGGAAAAGAGATGTGAGAGAGAACGAAAGAGAGTATGCAAAATATTAAAAGTTGCATTCACATTACAAAAAGAAATGAAAAATAAGCCGGTACATAATTGAAGTAGAAGACAGAAAAAGTGGAATGTGACACATTAAAAGACAAGCGAATTAAGATGGAATAGTCATCAATTAATAGCTGTGAAATGACAAAAAGTTTTAAAAAGTAAAGTTGATAAATAAGTAGATAATGATATACAGAGAGATAGGGGAATGAAACGAATGTATACAAAATTAAAAACTAATCTAACTAGTAACACTTGAATACCTTCAAAGAAACAATTTTAACTGTCATAACGAGAGATGAAAAGTAAAGAAATATATTATGAAAATAGAGATAGAATGAAAGATATAACGGAAGAAAATGCACACGATTCGCAAGAGAGAAAAAAGAAAAGCGATGAAGCAGTAAAGGAAAAGATAAATAACTAAAAGAATAATGTAAAAGAGTAAAAATAATTGAAAAACAAATACAAGAGCAAAATAGTGCTTAAAAGCATGTCGCTAAGCAGCAAAACACTTATTTCCTTAGTAATATAAACGATTTTTTAACCCACCAAGTGAATTCGATGATTTATCTCCCCTACCAAGATTCAATTTTGCTATTGTTAACAACAATATATTGCCAATTTTTTGATGATGACGAGATCAAGATCGGGTCAGTATTTTTAAGGACGATATATCTCGTCTATCAAGATCTGGTCAGTTTTACTGATGACTAGATACCTCGTCGAAACAACCAACACTCAGGAGGATTAAACCTTGCGCCATAAAACCCCAACATCCAATCCAATCCCAGGAGGATTAATGCCCGACCACTAACTTCTTTGACCTTGCAATCGGTTGACTGGCGGATATTGTGAGGGAGCACACCAAGTTCGGAGCAATTCGATCTCGCGATCTATTACGTGGCAAGAAAACACTGCGACCACTATACCAGCTAAGCGGTAGTGGTAGAAGCGTACGTGAACTAACATTACACGTTATAAAACTATACGACTCAAAACCCATAAACTTATAAATCAAGCTTTTCAATATACTGTACAAGTCGTGCTGGAACATGGACTTCGAAATGTATCTAAATTAAGTTTGTTTATAAAGATAAGCTTCCGCCGATTCTTCGAATCTACACTCCCATCTCAAAATTCCGTGATGCTTGACAAATGCCCTCTTTTATCCTGTCAAGAATAAAGTTTTTGCCGAAGGACTTTATACCATCCTCCTTCCCATAAACCCCCTCATTTCATTCGAATCCGTTCTTTCACTCTTCGGACGCAGTGAAACTCCGTCGGAATCCATTTCCCCGTTTTATGATTTGGGTATTCTTAGTGACATATCGAGATCGTAAAAAGGAATTATAATCCAGCTTGCGAGTACCCCCCGGCCAAAAAATATGCCCCGGCCATAATTTGAGGAAGAGGACATTGCTGCTGCTTCCAAGATCCAGCTGGTAAGCAGAAAGGAAACATCCAGAAAAAAGGAGTTTTTGCGTTGGGATGCCAGTATGAATCTAGAGATAACCAAACATTTAGCGGATTATAAACGATGTACGTATGTAATCTCGTATGTTTTAACAGAAAGAGTGGTTAAGCTCACAGATTATGTTTTAACCCTCCGTGCTTTCGACGAGATATCTCGTCCATCAAGATCTGACAAATTTTGCTAATGATATGTCATCAAGATATTGCCGATTTTTTATGATGAGATCAAGATATGGTCAGTTTTCTTTTAAAGACGAGATATCACGTCCATTAAGATATGGTCAGTTTTGCTAATAATGTGATGCCTAGTCGAACGACCACCAAGAGGGTTAACCCCCTGGTGGTTGTATTGATTAGGTATCTCGTCATTAGCAAAACTGACCAGATCTTGATGGACGAGATATCTCGTCATCAGAAGAAAATTGACTAGATCTTGATTTCTTGATCATTAAAAAACGGCGATATCTTCATCATTCGGAATTTAATCGGCATTCTTGATGACGAAATATCTCAGTATTAGCAAAATTGGTCAGATCTCGATGGACGAGATAACTCGACGAACCACTTGGAGGATTAAAGCAGTGGAGAAACATTTCGGCCCAAGTGGTTCCGGTTGAAAGTGTGTGAATTGCCAACCAGTAGCATAATTATACGGTGTTTTGGCTTCTATTTTCATCTCTTCCCAAACGCAGTATTATAACTGCAAAAAGTATTTTTTAAATAAACTAACAGTTTACTAACAAATAGGTAATTTTGAAAGTCATTTCAGCACATATTTAAAAATTTTGATGACTTAACATCAAAAAGAGCATGAGGAAAGCATTCGCGTGTCGAAAAGGTATACGACAAAATAAAATGATGGAAAGCATTTAATAGATGAAACAGGTAATTTTGAAATATATATGAGTAATATTATTTTTAACCATATATGCATGGGAGGTAGGTAGTTAATTAACGTCGCACTGGAGCAACACAATGGGCTATTTGCGACGGTCCGGGATCAATCCCGAAGGCAAAGATCCAAGGACAAAGTCTCGTAATTTTGAACCACTCCATATATATATATGGAATTATCAGTTCCCTTAAATTATGTTACACCCAAGACATACCTAGTTTTACGTAGCTTTGAATTAAAAATTGAACTTATCTTTAGTTACGGGAATGCAGAGGTAACACAATAAAAATAATATATAAAAAATTCCTGTTGTATTATTGCTCCTATATAATTTTTTATTTCAAATTTTCCAGATTTCAAAATTCATTGAAGTTACTAATCTGTTGATTATTGAATGAATTTCGGATTGTATTACTCAGGATGTATTATTCATGAAACCATTACACAGTACCTTAGTGAAATTAAGTGTCGCATGATGTTTAGTGAAATGCAACCTAAGACAGTTACCATCGGCATCAATTAATCAAAATTCTAGATTTAAGATTTAGTTGATTGTGGTCTGCTTTAAAACTCTATGACAATATCACCAAATTCAATTTCTATGCAAGTTACGTATTGTTCTTAGCAAAGGATCTAAACTTCTAAGCCTAACAAATTACAAAAACGGAATCGCCACTGTCAAAAATTATGAATAGCTGTTCTACATTATAAACAGCATTCAATTTCCGAGACCCATTTATTGAACTATTTAATAACTTTGCCCTGTTCGCGAATCGCTATTATCTGAACTTTTGCCAATAGATATGATTTTGTTTAGTTTTAGTATGTTTTAAAACGATTATGATTGTGGTCTGCATCACCAAATTCAATTTCAATGTAAATTAGCTATTGTTCCTAGCAAAGAATCTAAACTTCTAAGCCTAACAAATTACATAAAACGGAATCGCGACTGCCAAAAATTATGAATCGCTGTTCTATATTTTAAACAGCACTCGATTTCGGAGACCCATTTATTGAACTGTCTGATAGCCTTGTTCTGTTTGGCCAATTTGGTTTGAACCACCAGATAGCTTTGTCCTGTCCACGAAAACCAAGAAAACCAGAGTCGTGTCTGGTTCCTTTCTGCGTGCGCAGTGCCGGGTGTCGGGAGTCATCCATTCCTGAGAGTGAGGAATTGTCAATAGGGCGACGGAGGGCCCAGCGGTCCGTGGAAAATGGGCCCCAAATTTGTCGCCTTTCGCTTTTACATCAAGGGAAGAGGTTTTTGCGCCGATACGCCAAAACGGTGTTATATTTTATTTTTGACGATCCGGTGTCCTCTTTTGCTTTCACTCGCCCACTTTTTCCTTTTTGTTCTTCCTCGCTCCTCCAGTTTCTCGTGTCTCTTTTCACTTTTGCGGTTGGTGGCTCCTGACATCTCCGCGGGGAGCGGATACAAATGAATCGGCCACCTTCTCTCCTTTTTTGGGGTGTCTTCGACGCAGTCTGTTTGGGATGAGAACATTCGGGTCAACTATCGCCGACTGCTAGGAATTGTATTCTTGTTTCCGTTCGATTGCGTTTGATAAAAGGGCTGGTTGCTTTGGCGTTTATGGCTATATTTGGTCAAGCTGTGCCAAACACAAGACATCGTCAAGTAAAGAATGTCGTGAAGTGGGAAAAATGAGATATTGGTGAACAGAGTAGTGGTATGAAAAGCCTGTGATCTGCTTCACGGCTGAATAATATCGCCAAATTCGTTCAATGTAAATTAGCTATTGTTCCTAACAAAGGATCTAAATTTCTAAGCCTAACAAATTACAAAAACGGAATCTGCATGGGATGAAAACTGTTTGGGATGAGAACATTTGGGTCAACTATTGCCGATTGCTTGAAACTGTATTCTTGTTTCTATTCGATTACGTTTGATTAAAGGGTTGGTTATTTTGACGTTTTATGGCGCATAAGTCATACTTGGTCAGGCTGTGCCAAACACAAGACGACGTCAAGTAAAAAAAATGTATTGAAAGGGGGAAAAGAGGAATTGGGGGATAAAGTAATGGGATGAAAGCAAAAAAAATAACGTTTGGTTATACCGGGAGAGGCGATCCCTGTGTTTACTAAAGACTGTAAATCCCATGTGAAAAGAAATTATCACTAGAGTACCTCGGGTCCGTGTTAACCCTCCTGGTGGTTGTCTCCACGAGGTATCTCGTCATTAACAAAACTGACCAGATTTTGATGGACGAGATACCTCGTCATTAGAAAAAAACCTTTATCATCTTGTTCTCTTCATTACAAAAAAATCTCTGACCAGATCTTGATCTCGTCATCATAAAAATATCATCAATATCTTGTTGACAAGATATTTCGTCAGTTTCAAAATTGGTCAGATCTTGATGGACGAGATATATCGTAGAAATCTCTTGGAGGGTTAATAAAAGGGACTGGCAAACAAGACTTTTATCATTGATAAACATTCACACATTTGATAAATGGAGGGTTATAAAATTCTAATGCGTGTCTGTGTCTCATTCTAACAAAAAATTATTCTACTTTATAATTTTACAAGTTGACTACTCTTCAGTATGACTGAATAAATACTAATTTCTACCTTTGGAACACGATACAAAAGCAATATGCTCCATTTCTTTAACATTATGTATTTTGTTGATCGTTTGGGAGATTCCTCTGCAAAACAAGAATGTAGCCTGGAAGAAACCATTTGAACCCTGATGTAGGCGGGGGAGTACTTGGAAGGTCATCAGGGTCTTTTAATGAGACGAATTAGGAGAAAAGGGGTTTAGAAATAAATTATCAGTTTACTGTTGAACTGCACATCACAGTAACTCCTAATATAATGGTGTGAGGAGTCATCAGTTACGTAATACGTTTTCCTCTAGCAGTGGTACGAGATCGTTTGACACCACAACGATGTATCCAGAAGATATTACAACCTGTTGTTTTGCCATTCATGTCACGTGTACAAGGGGCTTTACCTAAAAGCATGGTGTGAGAACCTCATTGACTCCGAAACTGGCCTCATCGCAGGAGTAGATGTTTCGGCTTAAAATGTTTGTGAAAGGCCAATAAATTTTAAATATGTACGGCAATCTATGCAGTCGAAGTAGGTAATTGAATTTATGTCGCATTGGATGAACACAACGGGTTATTGGTGACAGTCCGGGATCAATCCCGAAGGGAAATATCCGAGGATAACACTTCGTTAATTTGAACCATGGTCAGATGATAAGCTGGCACTCCATTTTCCAAACTTCCAAACCATGCCAACGTGAGAGCTTTGAAGGCCACGACAGATATAATATGCACAGCCCCATGCACACGGAAGTCTTTGGTTGTATTGAGTTTCGAACTCGCAACTCTCCGGTTGCTAATCTGGAGGTTCTACCAACCTATCTACTGTGGCCCCTCAACGCTACCAGGAGTACATTCCTGTTTGTGGTTGCAAATTTGAGGTCCCACTGTGAAATGGTAAATTTACAACTACAGTCAGACTAAAATAAGGGCTATTAAAATTCAATATTGGAATTGCCAATCTCATTGAAAATCTGTTATCATACTTCAGCATTCTCTCGGTCTTTGATATGATAGGCTTTTAAGGACAGAATTAAAAATACTGTTGAGCTGTGAAATTAATCACAAATTTCACTTCAAACTATTTCGAAGTACAAACAACCGCCATTTCAAAGAGAACTATGACTGATCTGGAGCACACACATAAATTAGACTGCAAAGTAACAGAACTCCATATAATATTTTAATAGGAAATATGTTATTCAATTGTTTTGAATGAATCAACTGATGCTGCTGACTCGGCGTAGGTTTTATACTTCATTCTGATCATAGCAGAAGATTTTATTTGCTAGGAAGAGTTACTCGCTTTGAGCACACTCTTCTAAGCAGAACAGGAGAAATAGATATGCTTTTCATACACTTGAGAGCTTGGAGCAGCATAATGCTAAGCCATTTGTCAAATTATTCAGGTTGGTTGGCTGGATTTGATCGCGCAAGGGCTATATTTGGCCATGCTGATCCAGACACAAGACAGGCAATATCAAGTAATGGACATACACACACAAGGAAAGTTTCACTGACACACAAGAGAGAAATACACCCAGGGAGGAAGAACCTGACAGGAATCGAACCTGCGCCACCTACAACTAGCAAGTTGCTGGCGTAGTGAGCATATTCACTGAGACACGGCGCTTCACTCAAATTTTTCAGGAGAGTAATTTTCAAGTTTTAAGAAATTCCAAAGTAAAACAGTTTATCCAATGTTCAAGAGGCCATGCTATCTTAAATATTCGAGTGTTAAGCACTCATTCAAACAATCAGAAAATCTTTCGATCCTCTTGAATATTTTGTTTTTAATGTTTTTCATTACTGAACCTTCATCCTATGACCAATCAACATGTTGTCAGGAGCCCTAAGATTTACCTATATTAAACTTGGAACACTCGACGAATTCATTAAACGGACTGTAAAGCATTTTAAAGGGACAGAATCCTACCCACGTATCAGGAAATAAAAATCCGAATCTGTGTTCACGCCCCGGGAATAATATGGTCAGCACACCGTATTACCAGAAATATCCCGTGAAAACTGCTCGCGCAAGCATTTCTGCAAGCCCCATATCTTGTCTGCGACGATCTTTTCTATTTCTCTGGCAACTCATCCTCTCCCGTCCCCCTAATCCTACCCGGGTGGGAGGGATAGAAGTCACACCATGCGGCAAAAATGTCTCCTTCTCCTCCACCACATCCCCGAGCACTCATTGGGCGCTATGGTGTGATCGAAGCATTTCGATTGGCTACCGGCCGTGTTACTCGTGCGACATTTATTTCATGTGTCATATCGTACATTAAGAGCTCTGTTTTCCCACATTGTTTCGTTTCTCATTCTTGAAGTGGAGGAGAGTGTGTTTACTTTATCCTGTACATTTTTTTCTGTCAGTACACGACGTATGTGTTTCTCCTTTGAAGCTAGGTTTGATTTAATAAAGACGCGGTAGAGAAATAGATAAGCATTTCGAGCTGCTTATGGAAAACCTTTTTCAACTTCAGCCGGTTCGTATCAACCAATATCTACCGTTCTGTGGTCGTAAAATGTTTTTTTCATTGGCCAATACGATACCGATAACGTCTTCCCGATTTTGAAGTGTTATAGTACTTAAATTCAAATGGTTTTACGTCTTTTCACTGGAAATCGGGACGACATTTCGTACCTTAATGGAATGTTATTCATGGGTTTTTTTAAATTTAGATGAAAAAATTATATTAAATATGGTTGGTTGGGTTTTATAGCACAAAGGTCATATTTGGCCTAGCTGCTCCAAGCACCGTCAAGTAAATTAACATACATACAATGAAAGTCTTACTAACAATTAAGAGAGAAATACAACTAAGGAGGAATGGAACCTGCAACGCCTACAACTTGTAGATATTGCATAAAGAAAATTATACATTTATATAAGATGCTTTCTCCTAAACCTTATATAAACAAACTTTTAAAAATGATTAATAGAAATTCTTCAACTTCCGCATGACTGCTTTCCTATTGCCTTACTTTCAAATGCGTTAGCTTCAAAATTGACAAATTTCTACGCAGTTTTTCTATCGAAATAATCTTTTTTTTTAATTCCTCGGCCCTTTTCTTTCAATACTCTCAAACTTTTTAATGTATTTGAATTTTGCCTTTTTTTCATTTTATGGATGAATGGATGAGATTTTATGACACAAGAGGTTTGGCCATACTAAGCTAAACACCAAATAGCATTTTATGTATCATACTTTGTGTTATGTGGCACATAATAAACGCCAACTTCCTACAACATTATACGGTCGAATTGGTCCCCATGTACCAAATAATGACTGCTGAGTAACCAACCAAACCTACAGTCATATCATAATACGTTTCATTTAATTGTAAGCCAGCTAAGAGAAATTTAAAGTGCGTTCAGAGACTGAAGGCAACGTTAAATCTCATTTGTGAACCCGTAGTATAACAAACAGAAATGAAAACAGAAGCTAAATTTACTTAAAACTTCAACTACATATCCAAATTACTGTGAAGCAAACTCGTTGAACAGTCCATAAAACTCTGAAATCCAACCACATTACCCATGCTTACCTCTCCGACAATTCGCAACGTAAAATACCGCATAAATTTCCCAGCTTTCCGACCTTTTTATTTAAAAATCCTCGTTCAGTCTCGAGATCCCGCGTCCATTTAAGCGAAGTAATGTGAGGCGAGTTGAGAGGTGTAGAAGCACGTTGTTATAGCGCCAAACTATCGCTCGTCGTCACAGGGAAAGAGGTTATTTAACATGAAATATGCACATGAGGGAGCCTTGCCTCCTTATGAGATCTATTAGCGCCCAAAATGGTTGTAAAGGCCCTATTAAAGCGTCTTCGCTAATGGCTCCCTGGTCGCAGGTTGGCGACAAGGCGGAAGGGTTTCAAGTGGGTTAAGTCCACAGAGAAGGAATGGATTTCCATGGTTAAGTCGAGGTTGTTGGGCGATAATGGTAGAAGTTGCGTGTATTTTACAATTGCAGCGAAACTTCTTGACTGCAAATGGTTCCATGGGTAAGAAGTAAAGCACGTTCTCATTATCTCTTCGTTTCCTGAATTCATAAGTTTTGAACCAAATGTTCTTTTTAACATTCTCAACAAATATTCTGACTCAGGAACATTTTTTGTAATTCGTATATACGAGTAAACGCTAACCTTGAAGGACTACATAAACGAGTACAAGAATTCCATTCGTTATATTGTTAAGCGAATCCTGAGGAATACACCGCACTTTGATACGAGAGTCAAAAAGTGAGTTTCTCCATAAGCATTTGAAAAAGATAGACATCGCGACCTCAAGTCTTTATGCTCTACAATTCGAGATTCCACAATTCTACAGGAGATGGTAAAGGGGAAAGAGTGTTCGTAATAATGCTCAAATATGACTTATTTTGAGGTTTTGGGTGAGTATGAATGCCTCTTTAACTCTTTCATCTTAAATTACATAGTTTTGATGTCCAAAACGTCGCAGACGTTTTTACATCGCTGTTGATTATGAGCAAATAACTAGTTGTCTTTAAGGAATGAATTTAATGGTTATAAAAAAAATTTAAAAGGCTCATTAGCCGGGAAATTATAATAAATTTAGTTAAAAATGCCATGGTAGTAGAGACAGAATTTTTTAATAGTTTAAAAATATTATTTGGCTCGATGATGAGAAGTGGTAATAGTAGGGTTTGAATTGGAGTCGCTGGCGTTGAAGCTAGCGACTTTACCAACTCGGCTATTGGGCACTTGTACTAAGGGAATATCTCAGGGATCATTTGATACGAGAAGAGACATGTTTCGAGTACCTGGGGTGCGGAGGAGAATGATTCTGGATCAGTGAGTTGTTTGCAGTGAAGCGATCAGTCAGAGTGGTTGTAGAAAAGGGATTGTGTCTATTTCGTGTGGGGTTTTAAGAAAATATCTTGAGTTTAGATAATGTTGCCTGTGTGATGGGAAGAGTTAAGGAATTTAATGGAGAGTTTTGGAATATGACAGAGAAAGGGGTCAATTTTTAAGTCATTATGGATGACAGCATTAGTAATGTGTCAAGGGGCGTTCGAATAATCTTGTATCAAGAATGCAAGAAATTATACTAGAAAAATACTGTATGAAATATACTAAATCTACGAACTGTTTTAAAATGAGTCAAATTGGAACGATTTATAATGTGGAAATTACCTATTCCTACATTTAACATGTCTGGGCATTTGCTTTCTATCTACGGTAATTATTAAATCTTTATAAGACTTTATAAATACTCATATTAAAGTAATTTGTTGACTATTAATATGCAGTTTGCTTTATTCTTTTCAATTTGTAAACACAGAACAGAAGTGTTAGACTTATAGTCATGGTTTCGAGCACCAAAGAGGATTAAAAGCTGCATGTTTAGTGAATAGGGCTATTTCCAGAGCATAAGGAGGTTTGCACTACACTGAAATCACTACCATTTTTAACCCTCTGAGGGATTCAAACGCTTAAATTACACTTTATAAACTACAATATTCCCTTCATGACTTCTCAATTTTTACCTTTATGGCCAGTAGAATCTTTCCGTTCTTTTTGTTTTAAGTTAATGAGGTATAGAAATGGTTCTATTTTAAGGAAATGAGGAATATCTTTCTAAAGGATTCTGTTATAAGAAAAAGAGCAATAAAACTTTCCAAATGATTCTATTTTAAAGAAAGAACCAATGGGATCTTTCTAAAGGTTGAAAGAATCTATGGATTCTTTCAACCAATAGATGTGGTTATTTAGTCATTATGCGTGTTGTGGCGTAAACTACTATATTAGTAATACGTAATATTAATAATAATATTTATATAATATATTAATAATAATTAATAATATACGTAATACGTTACATTACGTAAATTAATACATTACTTGGAAATCTCGTGAAGCTCAGGGGGTTAAGAATAATCAAATCTATTTCTGATGATAGTCTCATTCTTGATCTGAGTCAGAAACAATTTCATATAAAAGTGTGTTTAACGAATTAAATACAATAAATTCAGTAATGCATATACTTTTTGTTAATTTTAATAAGGCGAGATATATATTTCATAGACGATGGATCAGCCCTTCATGTAAAATGAGTTGGTTATTATTATCATGGGTTGTTGACCAAGTGCTTTTCATATTTTTTAATCACAAACCTCCGTTTTCAAGGATCAATTATAAACTATAAATTTAAATATTATTTTAAGTAAATCGTTTAGAATAAAATTAACGAATACGAGAGAACTAAGAATTGTATGATCAAGGAACAAACCAGTTTCAGTTTGCTTTCATCCAAAAATTTTATTATACTTACGAAAGTTTCCCTTGGAACCTTAATTCCACAACAACTATCTTGTTACCCCATCAGGCGAGTTAATCAAATATGACCACCACTGTTATGGTTAATTTACAATCTACTTTTTTTAAAGAATAAATACTAAATGATGCGTACCTAGTAATTTTAGAAAATATCGTAACCAGAAATCAGTGTATCTTTATATATGAAACAGAAAGAAAAACAAATTTTAACAATATTTTGAATAAAATCGCTACACTATGTCAATTATATAAGATATAATGAAAGCCAAATAAATCGTGAATATTATCAAATTACTTTGAAATAAACATTTACAATAATCCTGCTGTGATCAGTCTTTGTATGCTTATATTATTTGGCATTTATGTTTATAAATTTTTATTTTCTGAGCACTCCTAGGACAAAATAGCAAAAATAATTTAATACATCTGCTTATTTTTTCTTTTTAAAACATTCGCAAACATTGGAATCTGAAGTTTCTTATGTTACAAAGGAATATATTGCTGTCATAAAAATATCATAAATAATATCTTTTCATCGATTAGAAAGAAGTTATTCTTTGGATAATCACTTGAATTTTCTTGAATCTAAATTTGTCTTGCGACTATTTTACCTCCATTTGATCTCATTCTAGATTTTTGATAGTAACTATGAATCCATCTACTATACTTTCACTTTGAATCAGAACTCCCATAGTTCAAATTTACCAATCTAATGAAATTAGAAGAATAAGTCAGAATTATTAACACTTCATTAGAGTTAATGGGCTTCATAATCCTTATTTATGTCTGTTTAAAATTTAGTAGAATCCATCAACCTGCAATTCTTCAATGCTAATCTGGACAATAAAAGGGAGCATTGCAATGAAAATCTTGAGGGAATGAATTTACTCCACGCCCATATATTTCCCGTAAACCCGGATGCTTAGTTACTATTTCGCACACATTCATTTTGTATTATTAAAATTTAAAATGCACACTTAAATGCACCATTTAAAATGATGGTTGTTTGGGTTTTATAGCCCAAGGTCCAAAAGCGAACAAGCTGGGTCAAACACGAGATAGAATGTAACCCAATAAAAGCACAAAACATTTAAAAACCAAGTCCAAGATAAAGATAAATGATAGATTTGAAATATGTAAAATGTGTAGATAAGAATAAAAATATTCAAACAATAGTCAGATAATAAAACAAGATCATCGATCACAAGATCAAATTCCGCATAACTAATGAAACTGAAGAATTTACTTTACCTATGTATAAAATTTTGGAAGTGTGAATTTTAAAAAATGGGAAAAAATTAGATAAAGTTTAAAAAACACAACTGAACGTAAAAAAGCGAAAATGTTTGAATGGGAATTTTCCCCACCTAAATCTCATATATTCAAAAGTGTACTTTAAATAAATGAGAAGTTGTTGATTAAAAACAGGACAGACAATTAAAATGCACACGCGGAATCCCGTCATTACAATCGTGCTTACCCGCACAATTCTCGTAACGTTGCTTTCCAGCAATAAGAGTGTTCTTGCTGGGAAGCGTCTTCTTAGCAAACTCGACTCGACTCGACTCGAGAGAGAGAGAGAGAGATGTACGATATAAATTCCATCGTTGAACTCATTTATTGATGTTACAAATTTACAAAAGCAAAAAAAACTATTTTTTTGCATTAAACTTTAAAAATATCGAAGCAGTTTCATTTTCTCTGTTGAAGTAGATAATCCCAAGGAATTGCACTTATTAATGTGAAAGCATCTATAAATGCGGAGTACGAATTAGAGCGTAGTGAAATACAAGAGAAATGTGCCACTGAGTACTATTGAAAAATGTTAATTTACTATTGAAAAGGGGGTACCGTTGTGTTCCATGTTACCGAGACGTGGGAATTTTTGTTACCTATATAAAAACACCAATTATTGTTCTTATGAAAAACTTGATTTATCGCTCTACGGTAACTATTTTCAACCTTTTTCATCTTATGACACAGAAACTAATAAAAATATTCTTCAGCATACCAAAACGGTATAGTATTTTTTTACCGATATAACAAAAAAATAGGTGCAATTTTGATTGATGTATAAAAAAGTAGTGATAATAATTACCGATTCTCTTTGCTCCACAAAACTTTTTGAAATTTTTTTTATGATACTTCGTAATAAAAAATAATACTCAAAAGCAGTGGTTTCTAAGGTATGATACAGGAACCCCAGAGGTCGGTGACAAAGTTACAGGAGGTCAGTGAAAACATACAAAATTTCACTAGTCAAAATACAAACTTTCAAGAAAAAATGCGCTAATCACTTTATATCAGTCTTTTATGTTTAAAGTTTGTTATATTCTAAAAATAATTATTAAAAACATATACATTAAAATATTTAAATAATGCGTTTTAAAACTGAGCAACTACCTCTGCAGCTAAGGGAGTACTTCCCAGTAATAGTGACTGCGCATTCAAAAATAGACCCTGTCATAAGATGTTATATCACCAAACGAGGCGATGAGATGCCAAATCGGCCAACCAAATAAATTTTTCACAGAGCAAGTCACGTGACTACTAGTCGACATGTTGGTCAGACTTTTTGAAGCTCTTCTCGATAGCAATGCTCAGTCCACTTACAGTGGGGCAAACCCACTGAGCAACATTTCCATTAAGGACAATCCCTTATTCATTTATTACAACATTTATAATACACACGATGGAGAAAATTCCCAAGCAAGGTAGACGAAATTGTCTACCGGTAGAGATGCTGTTGCTCCCTTCAGATTGGAGACTGGACATGACTGCGTACCCAAACATCAGAACAGATTCGAAATTTACAACAGTTCAAATTATGTTCTGTGTGGAGGTGACTAAATGGACTCCAACCACCTTGGGGTTTGCCTAGAATTGACGGAAGGCTTTTTCAACGATATATGGCAGGCAAGAGAAATACTTGTCCTACAGATTATTTAACTGATGTTTATTTATGTTTTTTACTTCAATTTCTTTTTAATCCTTTTTGATGTTTCGCCCCTTGTTCCTCGTCATGTTTTTGGGCTGAGAGTTTACTCTGATAAATGAATATATTTCAAGTGCTACAATGCTAAAAATAAAAAAAAAATAATAAAAAAAAAGTTTACAAGAAGAATCATTTGAATTTGGATTTTTATTAACCTTCCAAAGTGTTTCGACGTGACATCTTATTCATCTAGATCTGGTCAGTTTTGTTTTTGACGAGATACCTCGTCGAGACAAAACTGCCCTATTACTCCAAGGAATCAAAGATCCAAGCAGGAAAATCAAATTTTCCCTTGCCTAGAACTGGTGCAGTTTGGAATAGGTTTTTCAACCAGAGGCTGATACTACATGGCAGTTTTCATCGAGAAAATAAAGCACTAGGAGGATTGAATTGAATTTGTTGGGAAAGCTGTAATTGCCAATCTAAAGTGAGGGCGTTCTCAAAAATATAAAACTTTATCGTATAATAACGCAGATTATTTTCAGTTTTGTGCTGTAATCGTATTCAACACGACAAAACGATTTCACAAATAAAATTACTTTGACTTTAATTCAACAAGAAAGATATGATAAATTTTAAAAAGTTAAATGTATGAAAGGGATATCCAGAGCCAAAATATCTTGTGTTCTAGTTCAGTTATTTAAAATAATTACTTAATAGTTACTTTAAGAACTAAGTTTAGTTTGATTTTCTTTCTTAAAATTTTTTGTGTTTAAAGGATTTATTTTTCAGTTAGATCTTTTACGATTATTGCAAAGTTACGAAACATTGAAATTTGCCTGGTTAATTCAAAACTGCATTAAATTTTGTCACTATTATCATAAATATAGATGCTTGATTTGTCACTCTACAGTCATTGCTACGAAGACTAATTATTACACTGGGAGCTACGGCTTAAAGGATATGTAGGTATTTTAATTAACGTCGCAGTAGAGCAACACAACGGGTTATTGACGACTGTCCGGGATCAATCCCCAAGGGAATCCGAGGACAATATCACGTAATTTTGAACCACGGTCAGATGACGAGGTAACACCTGAGCTGGCACCCCACTCTCCAAACTTCCACACCACGCCAACGAGAGGACATTTGAGGCTACGCCAGATTTAACATGCACCAGACACCTTTGTACACAACGGTCTTTCGTTGGATTCGAACTTGCAACCCTCCGGTTGCTAATTCGTTACTATTCCAACCAGACTACCACGGCCCACGGCTTAAAGGAGATTTCGAAACGAAGATGGACCACCAGGAAGGTTAATCACAATTGATTGCATGCGTGAATAGTTATATAATGTTAATCCAGTATCTTTACTCTACTTCAAAAGAAAGCTGTGCCCTTTTATCATTTCAGCCTTTGCCTCTCCATAATGTTCTGATACTTAGCACCTCTTGCCACACTGCTCTCCCTTTCATGTAGCGACAGGAACACTTGCACCACTGTCGTCCTGAGCAGGGCTGTTCTGCACGGGCGGACGCGGCAGACGCGCAGCCGGGACGGTGACGCGCGGACCGCCGCGTGATGTGTTGAAGGGCATCCCTCGGCAGCCGCATTTGCGAAATTAGCTCACCAAAATTAACCCGATGCGCGCCTTTAATAATTCAGTCCCTCGTCACACACAGGCGCACGCGGGAGTTTTCCACTTCTGCGGCGCCCGGGTTGAAGGCGATTTTTGGTTGCATAAATTATGGTTAACTATCGTTAATTTGCGACTGAGGTGAAGTGATTAAATGGTTATAACTAAGGGCTAAGCAAATAAGTTTTATCCTAAATTATTGATGCACTTATTTAGCCAATTATGTTGCTCGAAAAAACAATTCCTCCGAAATTTAATCACCGCTTAAGAATTTGCATGCGAGAGCACCGATATTGTTTCTAGTTCTCTTTCACCAGAAGGGCTTAATCAGAATTTTCAAGGCCAAGTTTTTCAAATCTATTTCAAAAAACTAAAAACGAGTTTTCACTTGTCTTGTGAGTTAATCCTCCTGGTGGTTGTCTCGACGAAGTCTCGTCATTAACAAAATTGACCAGATCTTGATGAACGAGATATTTCGTCATTAGAAGAAAACTGACCAGATCTTCATCTCATCATAAAAAATCGGCAATATCTTAATGACGAGATATCTTGCCATTAGCAAAATTGGTCAAATCTTGATGTACACCTCATCGAAACCAATTGGAGGGTTGAGTTTAAACGTTAAATCCTATGAGATAAAAAAACATTTTTAATGTAATACAATTGTATACATCACACCCCAGCTGCAAAACTACCATAACTAAAAAAATGAATTTTTTTAATTTACCGTGTAGAAAGACAGTAAATATGATCCTCATGTTGTAAAACTACCTTCTACTGCACTCTATAGTTAAGGCAGTTTTGTACTTGGAGAAGCGTGCATTTATCACATTCTGCACATAAAACTTGAAATTCATTTTTTGGTTAATGCATTATTGTAGTCGGGTTGCGAAATATATGGAAAAATATGCTTTTGAAGTACCTAAAATTTTACTTAGTATACTTTTATATTGGTATACTATTGTTTTTGCCCTATATCGCCACATGACTAAATAGCCACATCTATTGATTGAAAGAATGTCAGGAGGAACCCTATTGGTCAATTTAAAATTGTTTAGAAGTCGTGCAGAGGAAAAACCGATATACAGTACGATACAACGGTAGGTATAATTACTCCCAGTACCAATCTAAGGTTAGTATCTACAGAAACTAACCTTAGACTGGCTGTTGGTGCTAAAAAATTCACAAAAACAAACTACGCATCTAAATGTATTTGACAACCAAGTGACCATCTTAGTAAGCCACACATTAGTCCAACATCAGTCTTGCGATACTAAATTGAATGTAATGCGCACAGGCATGTTTTCCGTACAGAAACGAATATGCATGTCGTATGTTTGTCGCATGTTTCTCCAGTATGTGGCAGGGCTTATGGTTGAATTCCTATATAAATTAGTTTTGGAATAACTGGAATGGAATCACAGCCGCGCTGTAGTTTCCTGTCACAATCATGTGGAAAATCATGTTTCATATGATGCAATTTAACCGTCTGAGGGTCACGAAATTTCCTAGTGCGTATTGCTTTTTCCTCACAACTCACATAATGACTAAATAATCATATCTATTGGATGAAAGAAACCCAGGAAAGATTCCATTGGTAAAAAGGTGGAAACTGATTGGAAGTCATTCAAGGAAGACTGCAGGTTGCAGAACGAATATATGCGTTTGCGCCGCTCAGGGGGTTAGACACAATTTATGGCGTGAATTACTTTAGACAGTTCATTAACTTGGCTGCCAGGGCCCAGAGGCTTAGATACGCAACAAGACTTCCAAATATGAGAATCGGTTTTCACGTACGTGTAACTCGTTGTATATACTTCTTCCTCGTTCCACTCAACGTCGAAACAACGCTTCCGAACCTGAAATGCGTCAAAGTTTACGCGCCTTCAATGCTTCTAACTTTCTCCGGGAGCGTACAACTTTAATGCATGGTCTTCATCCAGTTTTCACTTGGCGACATTACGCGCGGAGAGCAGACGGCTGAATAGAACATGAAGACTCCTCAGTGGGGAGGGGGATAAGCATGCGCCCCCCTCCGACACGGGCCATTCGAACTCGTTATCTGGGGCCAACGTGAGGAAGGGCCATTCGGTCCTTCGCAGAAAGCGACTAATAATCGTTCATATATGCAGATGAATGCGCTGGGGCGTACGCTCGGGAACAGCCCCTTCGCCGTGAGTACGTGTCATAACTTTCTGGAGAACGGGAGAGGGGGTGCGTTATGGTCTAAATGAAGACCCCCCCCCCCTTTTCTCTTGGTCGACGGAATTCGGAACCGACGATTGGACGCTGTCTGCAGCTTTGACAGCAGCCAAGGTTGCTTTAGGAATGTTGGCGACTGGTGGAGCCCGCCAACTAGACGAAACTGGCGAAGGAAGTTAAATTTGTTGTATCAATGATCCCCTTTGGTTCCAACTCGAAAACGAATCTTGTTTCCGATAATACACCTCTAAATTGAATGATTTGGGTATTTTGACTTGAATAAGCGCAGTCTTACTAGTTAGAGAAAACATACTTTTGGTAAAACATATCCCTCCAAAGTAGATAGTTAACGTCACACTGGTGCAACACAACAGGTATTTCGTCTGGGGTCAATCCCAAAGGGAAAAACCGAGGACAACACCTCGTAATTTTCAACCACGGTCATATGACGAGGTCAACGCCTGAACTGGTATCCCACTCTCAAAACTTCCACACCACACGAACATGAGGAAATTTGAGGCCAGGACAGATTTAAAGTGAACCAACACGACCTATGTACAGACGGTCTTTAGCTGGACCGAGTTTCGAGCTCGCAAAACCTCCCATTGCAAATCCGTCACTCTTCCATTTGGGCTAATATAAATTTATCATACATGATGTGATCAAAAATTGACCCTTGTTTGAAATGAATTGAAGGATTGTATTTACAAAAACAATGCATCCTCTCTAGCTAGTGAAATCATCTGATTTCTTACGTCAAAATCTCTTGAATGAAAGTATTAGCAGATCTTCCTAGTTAAAAACACATGTTCTGATTTGGAATCAAGGTTACATTAATCAACAAAATTTCCCACGAATGTATTCTTAAATATTAAATAATGGATGTTGAATAAATCTCATGATAATTAAAAATAATAATGATTCAGATATTTTAGAGAGAAAATGGGTCTGGCAAAATAAAAAACAGAAAATTATTAGGAATGCTTCTGATTCAATGTACGACGGATCAATTGTATAACCATGAGTATTTATCTCATTAAAGCGTAAGTGTTTGAAAAATATCGACAATTATTTCATATCAAATTATAAAATCACATTGAAATGGATAAGCATTAATAATATTGAGTTAATATTATTTCATGCAGTTATTTATTTTTATGTTATTTTATGCGTTGTCTGTATGTGTGTGTATGGCGCTGCTTAGCCATTTCTCTTGCGTCATAAAACCCAACCAAACTAAGTCGATTAAAATGCACTTCCATGAGATTTCGTTATCAGTGACATGATGATCAAATATATCATTTGGTTTATGATTGATTGGATTGAAATAATTACCACCGATAACATTTTCGTTGGAGATTTTCTTGATATTTTTATTTCTTAATTTCCATCTTTTTAAACGGAAAAGGTGATGAAATTGAGAGAAAAATATTAATTTTTCTATGGAATTTATGAAATTATTTAACTGACTATTTGAAAACCTTGCACCTGTGGTTATAGCAGTCATTAACGATATCTCCTGTAAAAAATAATTTACGTTAAAGCTCCACGGCAAAAGACTCCTCCATTTCTCATCAGAACATCTCACTTATTTAGTTTTTAATCGCACTTTCATTCGTAGGAAAATATCTTCCCATTTAATACATAATCCAGCATTAATACCCCCATTAATACCTCCCTTCTTCTGCCAAAGCGCGCGATGAACGGGACCACCTAGCCTGCCTGCCCGCGCGGGACATACTTTATCGCGAAACTTATTAAGGCAGTTAGTGGGGCGGCCGGCGAAGATGATTGTCGAAATCGCGCCAACGGGCATCAATTATGCATCGCTGCGGCGCGCCAAAATGAACGTGAATGATAGGGTTTCCGCTTCCCTGCGCTGTGGCCGGATTTTTCAACGAGTGAGCGCATTTTAAAGCATGGCCGTCATTAGTGCGCGCGGGCAAGAGTTGCAAATTATTAATAACTTCGTATCATCAGTCGGAGTGGGGGATATTATTTCCGCTTTTCCCGGGATTAGGAATTCAACTTGTAAAAATTTATACCTTTCCCAAGGAAAGGGGTTGGTTCCGGACCGCGCGAGACGAAATGGGTTTTTTTTCGCGTCCGTGGTTTATGGTGAGAGGAAATGTGAGAGTTGGGAGTGAGGAGTATGCTTGGTGATAGTCGCGGAATGAGCGCCTTTTTTGGTCAGTGCTTTCCTCCTATCACTAGAATTTTTGAATATGTGAGTGACGAGTTAAATGGCTTCGAGAATACTTGAATTTATTACTTTTTCGGTCACACAATACGTATGTAGAGCAGGTCGTCAATTTAAGGCTGAGAAGGTTGTGGGACTTGAAACGGATTCAGTGGAAGGTTAAGTAGTTAGTCAACCCCTTTGTCACCCCCAATCCTATCTTGATGAATAACCTTCCTGGTGGTTGCCTCGACGAGGTATCTCGTCAATAGCAAAACCGACCAGATCCTGTTGGACGAGATATCTCGTCATTAGAAGAAAATACGATCTCGATCATTAGAAAAATGACCAGATCTTGATCTTTTCCTCATAAAAAAAACGGCAATATCTTGATGACGAGATATCTCGACTTAAGTAAAACTGGTCAGATCTTGATGGACGAGATACCTCGTTGAAATCACTTGGAGGGTTAAATATTACAATAACTTTGTCTTGCTAATGAAATAGAAAATTACTAAATAAAGTAAGCAAATGAAGTTTACCTGACAAAGAGGGAGATCCTAGAACATATCGTTTTAGGTTTGGGAAAAACTTCTGGAGAGAACTTTTAGGCTTAAGACGAGACACGAATTTTTTAATATGTATGTGACAAGTGAAAGCTGCTTTGAGAATACGGGAATTTAGTGGTTTTTTGACACTAACTACGTTCGTAAGTAGGCTCGGCTACTGATGGTTGAAAAGAGCGTACTTGAAACGGATTCAGAAAGGGTTAAGGAGTCGTCTGACCCCCTTGTCTGACGATAAGGGATCTCAGACAACTCCTTAACCTATTTACCACCTTAACCTATTAATTCAACGATAGCATACCTATCTATCGTTGAATTGAATATTACGATAATTTGGTACTACAAAAGAAATAGAAAATTTCTTAGCAAAGAAATTAAATGAAGTCTATACTGATAGAGGGAGAGCAAATCTTGTTATTCTGAGTTCTGGAAAAAGTTCTGATAAGAACTTTTTAGACTTTAAACGAGACTGTCGCTTTCAGTCAATGGTTTCTACTCTAATCTACATTTTACAATATGCCTCTCGGTATAGTAGTCATTGAGTTTGCCTGAATCCCGCTTGTAAGCGCATGGATGTTGGTGATTGTCTCTGATAGGACTAATGGGGGCTGACTATTGGTGGGTTCTCCCTCACTATTAGTCACCAATTAGCTATAATATAATTCAGTCGGCACTTTAATTCACTCGTTTGATTTGGTTGTTGCTCAACGGATGATGTTTCTTAGATCGCAGTTCAATATCATTTTGTGTGCGTTAATAGACTGGACGTTGTGATATATGGTAGGAAGATCGTTGCTTATTTATCAATTGGAAAAAGTTTGGTGAAATGCAATATCGTGAGTCTAATAACGGTTGTGGTTAAGTTTGATAGAACATTTGTCTGGAGTGTGTTGGACAAAAGCGCTTGGTTGCTAGTTCAATTCCCTAGTGTTCCATTGTGGGCTGACGGTTTGAATTGTTCAGTTATTTTAATTCGACACTTAAATAGAGGTTGACTATTTGAAGATCACAAGGAAGACATTTGAACCTCTTGTTTTTGAGGAGCGATTAAACTATTTGGAATAGTTCTGCCTTGCGTGGTGATACTAATCGAATTTGGTTGATATTAATTTGGGGTATCTAGAGTTTTGAAAAGTTTTGGGATTTAGGTTTGGTGAGTTTTGGCCTCGATTATTCAAACTGATAAATCCAAATTGCCAATAGGGACTAATCATCGATAGTTGGTTAGTCTGAGAGAGTGCATGCCAACATTCATTTAACATAATTTTATTAGAAAATTATTCCACGGGGCATTGACCTCTTAGCAAAAATTAGTTTCCCCCCAGAAAATATCACACTAATTTAATGTTTTTAAAACATACATTGCGGCATTTTAACCGATTAATTCCATCTCTAACTTAAAGAATATCTTAATAGAGTAAAGGACAACGATCTTAGTCAAAGTGGTAGTCAATAATGTAAAATATTCAAAAATTTATTACCAAGATGATAAAACTCGTCTACTGCTAGTTCATAAGAAAAAAAATAACGGTCCATCATCATAAGGCTAAAAAAAAGTTTTGATTTGATTTGACAATGATGACCGTTTGTTCCACCAAAATAGCTAAACCATATATAAACCATTTACATGGTCCAAAGATATAGACCATAAAAATATAGGCAAAAAACATAGACCCGTTTTGTCATCTTTATCAAACACTTTTGACGCTTTTATACTACAGAATATAATAATATTCCACAACTAGAAAGCAGAGATCTTCGACAATCAAATATCACCTAACACAAACAGACACATCCTTTCAAGTCATTCCTCTTTCCTCTAAACCCAGCGACCACGAAAAGACCCACTCTCCACAGAAGTCACTCCTCACAGAAACTCCCTCTTTCGATACGATTTCTCATCCACCCCATCCCTATCGGCAAAATCACCGAAATTAACCCCCACAAGAGGAGGGTGTTATTGTATAATCCTCTCCATTATACTGATATCACCCCCACTCCGCCATGTCTGGGGAAGGGGAACGAATAGGATCTGGGGTCCATTCCCTTCAAATTAGCCCACCCGAACGATACAATAAAGAAACACGTGTCCCCGACATCCCCCCTTCTTAAATGCTTCGCTTACGGTGGGGAGGGACAATAAAGGGGAGTGGGGCGATACGTGGACAGAATGAGTATGAGGGAGATGTGGGGTAAAGAGTACGTGCGGAAAGCTGTTGTGTCGAGAGTATTGAAATTTAGTTTAAATTGATAAAGATAACTATTCCCCTCAACATAGTAATTGTTAAGCTTCGTTGGTTCAGAGCTGTTAATGGATGTTTTAGTTCATCTGGAAGGGGTAGCTAGGTAGGTATTTTAATTTACCACACACTGGAGCACCACAACGGGCTATTGGCGAAGGTCCGGGATCAACCCCCGAAGGGAAAGATCCGAGGACAACACCACGTAATTTTGAGCAACGGTCAGATGACGAGGTCACACCTGAGCTGGCGCCCCACTCTCTAAACTTCCACACCACGCCAACATGAGGACAACATTTGAGGCCACGGCAGATTTAACGTGCACCAGCCCCCTTCGTACATGACGGTCTTTAGTTGGATTCGAACTCTCAACCCTCCGGTTGCTAGTCCGTTACTCTCCCAACCGGACTACCGCGGTCCTCATCTGGGAGGGTGTATTTGTTCCATTTTCATAGAATTCTTATTAACCCTTCTAAGGTTGGCGTTTCACCTGTTTGAGATGGTTAAGGGTAAGAGTTGATACAATAGAAGTAAAATCCTATTTACAATAGTCGGATCTTTCCCTTTGGGATTGATCCCGGACCGTAACCAATAGCCCGTTGTGTTGCTCCAGTGTGACGTTAATTGAAATACCCCCCCCCCCCCCTATTTACAATAGAAGTAAAATCCTATTTTTAAAGTCACGGATTAGCAACGGGAAGGTTGCGAGTTAGAGACTCGATCCAACCAAAGATCATCGTGTATGTGGGAGCTGGCTCATGTTAAATCTGTCTTGGTCTCAAATGTCCTTATGTTTGTGTGGTGTGGAAGTTTGAAGAGTGGGTGCCAGCTTAGGTGTTGACCTCGTCATCTGACTGTGGTTGAATATTGCAAGGCGTGGTCCTCGGATTTTTCATTTGGAATTTGATCTTAGAACGTAGCCAATAGCCTTTATGCTACTCCAGTGCGACGTTAATTCAAACTTTTTAAATTTCATATTGTAAAAGAACTATAAAATAAAATTTATACATTGCAACAGTCAATTAAGTCAAAGTTCAAAAACTAAAGTTTAAAACCTGATGTGAGTAACACTTTAAGAAGTTAAGAATGTTTAGCACAGATGTCATTCGTGGATCTGCTAGTTATTTATCAAACTTCTAATGCGACATCCAATTGAAAGAAAAATATTATCAAGACAGATTTCTTGAACCGTCTTTCTGAAATTCAGATATGAAACTTGTGCCTCCATTCCACTGTGACTTCCGATTCTTCCAGTCGTTGATCAAGGCACTGTCGTTGTCCAGCACTCGCAAGAGAGTGCTTAAATCTCACGTCATTAATACTCAGACGGCGAAAGAAAGAGCAGAAAAGGAGAAAAAAAAAGGAGAAGGAAAAAAAGGAAGAGAAAAAATGCAAGCCAGCAATAGATCTCTTTTCTCCCCCATTAAACCCATAGCCCCGGGGCTGATTGGTTGTCGAAGAGCAGGGGCTTGCGATAACGCGACGTTTACGCTCCAGGGCCGTCCCTTAATCCCGATGCCCTACGCCCTTAGCCAATGGACACTCTTTTGCCCACTCTCTTTGGGGCTGCCTGAGTTCCATCACGTACCAATGCGATTTTCTTCCGACTTTTCTAGATTCAAAGTACGTCTTTAAGAATTGTGTTTTATCTTAAGTCAGGAATTTATTTTCAGAATTCATTTATAGAAGATTGCAGTTATTTTGTAGTAAGATTGTACTAACTCCATTACGCGCGGGCGTTGCTGGACTGATTGGTTGGTTTGTGTTTTATGGCGTAAAATCCAAATAAGAATTGCTGCCCCAAACGCAATAAACAGTTAAAATATTTAAAATAGTAGTTAGACCAATAATAAAAGTTAGATTTAAAATGATGCTGGTACACTACATAAAAGACAACTTAAAATTCAAATTTAAAAGGGTAAAAATAATGAGTTTTATGTCTATGATAATATTTACATCAGAGGAAATGTGGTACATAGATAAAAACATTTATATGAAGTTTAAGGGGGTCTGGGACTCAAAATATGAAAAAAATGTCTAATTTTTTTTATCATCTTAAAAAATACTATAGATATTTCTGAATAAAATAACACCTACATTTTGTTTCTACCATCAGTAGAACCGGAAATATTCGGCTTTTTATAACATGACAGCTGCAAATCAAATGAGCCTCACCCATCAGATAATGTAAACAAACTATTTTGGAGTCTACTTTCTACTGTTTCAGTTCTATTTTCTCCAACTCAAATAAACTACGCTACGAACACTTTTGAAGTGATCTGAATTGATCATCGTAATATTCTCACTGTTTTTATTGTTGAATTTGCACGTTTTCGAATTTTCTGTACTATCAATATACTTCAATAACGCTTTCCATAAAGGACTGTAGGCGGTTCAGGAAAGCGACGATGAAGTCCATAAATACTTTTAAAAGGTATAGGAAAAAGGTCCAACTTGCTAAAATTAAATTAAATGAAGTAGTAAAACTAAGAAGTAATACATAATACTATCCAGGAGGATTTTAAACAAACATAAAGTATGCAAAAGTGCTTTTTAATAACTTGAATATTTTCATAACTTTAAACGCTTTTTCTCCTTTTCTGTTAAATGGGATTTCGATAGTGAAAAATGGATATAACTTAAAAACTACTTGTCATAAATAAATGAAATTTTCTACAATTACTTTTCAAATATATTTCTTTAATTTGTCTTCAGCAATTGTGTATATATATATTTTTTTTTTCTATAATTTTTCGAACTTTGTATACTATGTGTTTTACGTAGTTTTTGAACAAAATATTTTTTAAAATTTTTTCTAACTGTTTTAACCAAAAATCACGAAGACAGTTTAAAGTATGAACTTTCAGGAGTCAATTAGTGCAAAAATGAAGTGATTTGTTATAAAATATTTTAAGCTATATCAATTTTGCCCAACGTCAAAATTTTTAAATTTTTTAATTTTAATTAAAAAAAATTTGAAGTTTTGAAAATATAAAATAGTTATTGTAATTGCAAAATACAATGTATACTTGCAGAAAAAATTTCAGAACAAAAACTTTAAAATTGAAGATTTTAGAATTTTGAGTCCCGGACCCCTTAAATAGTCAATGTAGTATAAAAATTTAGATAGATTTGGATGGGGATTTTCTCCCACCAAATCTTGCAAGTTTAAAATTGGACTGCTAAATAAGTTTTCGACCTTATTAAATACCGGACAATTTATTAAAATATGATGAACAGTAAGAGGGTTGCTGCTTCAGTATTTAAGGAAGTGGTGTTTACTTAAAGGCTGCTTGATTTGTTCTTTATGACGCAAAGGCCATATTTGGCCAAGCTGCTCCAAGCACAGTCAAGTAGTAAACATATACATACAAGGAAAGTCTTACTGACGCAGAAGAGAGAAATACACAAAGGGAGGAATTGAACCGGCGCTACGACAACTCGTAGATTGCTGGCGCAGTGGCAAACCCACGGAGCTATGGCTGCTCCTTTTGCTTAAAGAACTGGGCTTGTTTATTCTGAACTATTTCTCATTTTTGTACGTGACTTTTAGTAAACTACACAGCATCACTACCTTCTGTCATCATACTTCTTTTTAGTTATCAGATTTCCTTTATTTTTAAATGCTTTCGTTTGGAGTACAATTATGTAAATGTCTCCACCGTAGTATGCAATGAAAGAATGGTTGAGTTATTGATGAAAACAAATATCTCCTAGTGCTTCTGAAGAAATCGGTACTTAAGAATTTCCTTTATGCATTGAAAAGATCATCTTAAAGAAAAACATGCAGAATTTTTAAATTTTAAACTTCCTAATTTGGTTCTAGAGCCTCATGTCTAACGGGCTCTATCTCTAGTAGACGTAGTGTAGCTAACTAACATGCTAAGTACGATATGGTAGAAACGAGAACAAAACATGTGTTGCCCGTTTAACGCATCTCCTCTAGGATATTAGTGATCTAAGCAGTTTTGTCATTTCGTATTTCTTATTATCTATTCCTCTCTGCTCTTTTTAATTTAGATTATATTGCTTTATGATAATATTAAATGCATTCCTGGAAAGAATAAAATTAATCCACAATAGCACATTAGCTCATGGAGGAGTTTAGGCTTAAGAAAGATTTTCCACTTTATTTCACAAAAATCCAGTGTTCATTAGAAAGGGCCATTTACCACGTGGTATGTAGATAACTCATAAGGAAATACAAACATGTATTTACACATACATATTTTTCCAATGCCAACTTATCTACATATAATCCTTCAAGCATTAGTTGGCGAGAATTTCAGTCTCAGTGTTTCCTCTGTGCACTATGGGAAGTGCTTCCACATCGCAATCACTGTGAACTGAGGGTGGAGACATGCCTTCTTGTAGGACTTTGGAGAAGCTGACCCAAATTTATGTATCGTCTTGAAGATACCAGGAAATGTCAAGCAGCCAATCCATATTCGTCACGTACAAGATCCAAACTCGAAAACAAGTGCTTCAGTCTACCAGTTTATTAGTCCCCTAACCCATGTGATTTCTGAGCAGTATAGTATTGCTTTTTCCCCACAACACGCACAATGAGCAACTAACCAGATCTATTGGTTAAATAAATTCTGGCAAAATGATTCTACTGGTTGAGACGGTCGAAACTGGTTAGAATATTGCAGAGAAGACTTCGGATTACTGATATGTCAACCCCTCAGAAGGTTAAGAGCGACGCTTTTAGCCGTTCAGCAACTGGTGGGGCATACATAAATACATTAACATCCACTTATAACGATCAGCAAACATACACCATAAGTACACAGAACAAAAATCCTCATACAAAACAAACAAAAACTCTCAAAACATATGCACACTGAGCTTACGAACACAGATCATTGAAAGGTGTATAAAACGCACAATGAAATGTGTATCTTACTTTTTGAATCTTACCTTTCGTATCAAGATTCCAAAGTTACTTTGGAACATGCGTACATATACTACCATGCACATAAAAATCTTCAAACATACACCATAAGAACACAACAAATTCACATATAAAACAAACAAAAGCTCTCAAAATATACACACTGGGCCTAAGAATACATATTGAAAAGTGTATAAAACGCACAATGAAATGTGTGTCTTAATTCTTTGAATCTTATCTTTCGTCTCCAGATTCCAAAGATACTGTGTGCCGCAACGGGCGTGGGCTGGAGAAGTGCTGCGTCCAGTGTCCAGAGATCCGGAGTTGACAGATGAGGTGGCTCCTAAGTGCTGACCCGTGATGAGTTATCAATACTCTAAATGGCCCTACCCTCTCCTTCTCTTGACCGTTAAAGGTAGTCCTTTGATTCCCTTCGACTGAGCCCCCCTTCCGCCCACCGCCTAATGGAAAAGGGGATTTTTCTGAAAATACCCTACTGGAACTTCGCTCGGTCACTGGGGGAAGAGAAGTTCGGGAATTTGTATGGGAAATCTAAAGATAGAAGAAATGAAAGAGATTTTTGAAAAGGAAGGAAACATCGATAATGACTTTATAAGATATTTAGCATGATTACCATTATATGTTGCTTATTACACGAAAGCTCTTTGCATACCTCATTTAATCCTCCACGAGATATCTCGTCCATCAAGATCTGATTAGTTTTGCTAATACTCAAGATGCCTCGTTGTGACAACCACCAAAAGGGTTAAACTGGTAATAAATTCTACTGCATAGTTGACCTGTAGGTAGTTGAATTAACATTGCACTGGAACAACACGATGCATGGTTGGTCGGAATTACTAAGTAGAAAATCTCTTATTGTTACCGAACTTGGGTAAATAAACCTATGGTTTTCTGTTTTACGAAACAATTCAAGTAGCAGTTTCTTAAAAGGCAGTTGTCTGTTAACTGGTAGGGCTACCGTGGTACAGTGAGTGTGCCCACTGCGCTAGCAACCTGAGGGTTGTAAGCGCAGGTTCGATTCCTATAACTTACTCATGGTGCATTTCTCTCTTAAATGTCAGTAAAACTTTCTTTGCATGTGAATGTTCATGTTTGTCTTGACAGCTTGGCCAAATATGGCTCTTGTACCATAAAACCCAATGGATCAACCTATTACCGCGACTCTCATTGATGTTAAAATGCTGTAATATCGGTATTCTGTCATGACTTTGGATTATTTTATATCAGTATGTAGGGAGATTCTGGGTTGTGTAAGGTTTATAATCCGGTTTATTATTAAATTTAATTATTGGTTAACATTATTACGACCTTTGTTTGGTATTATCCGTGAGAAATTATGCAGCATTTAAAGTGTAAGACACGTTCTAATATTTTTAAAGGTTAGTTTCTCTCACCCATTCATCATTGTGCAAGACAAGTGACAAGAGATCAAATAAAAAATAAAGGGAACAGAGAGAAAATGAAGTAAGGGGGAAAGAAGTGGTACAAGAAAAAGTTAGGTAAACAGGTCAGTGAGGACAGAGAAAGAGAATAAATGGAGAAAAGAAAATATTTAAAGGTAATAGAATGTAGAAGAGAAAGAGGCGACGGGATGAAAAAGTAGTGAACAGACAATATTAGAAATTAACTGGAGGAAGGGGATGATAATTGAGACAAAAATTGGAATATTATACGGAAAAAACATAAACAAATGGAGAATCGAAATGCCCAAGATAAAATGGTTAGAAAGTAGAGAAAACAGTGTATTGAAATAAAGATGATGAAGAAGACAAAGGAAGGAAAGGAAAAAGGACAAGGCGTAAAAAGAGAATCGGAAAATATAACGGAATTGAGTTCTAAGTAAGCCGTGTTGGAAAGAAAAAAAAAGAGAGATTATATGCAAAGCTGATTGAGTAAAATAAAACGAATATGGGAGAGGAAGATAAAAATTGAGTAAAGAACACATATGCAAAGAGAGAAATTGCATGGAGAATACATATACAGAGAGAGAAATTGTGTGAAGAACACACATACAAAGAGAGAGAGAAATTGAATAAAGAATTTATATACTAAGAGAGAGAGAAATTGAAAGAAGAATGTATATACAAAGAGAGAGGGGAATTGAGTAAAGAATATGTATACAGTGAGAGAAAAATTGATTAAAGAACACATCTAGTAAGATGGAAATGTATGAAGAATACATATACAAAGAGAGAGAAAGAAATTGAGTAAAGAACACATATACAAAGAGAGAGAGAAATTGAATAAAGAATATATATACAAAGAGAAGATAGAGAGAAATTGAATGAATATGTATGCAAAGAGGGAGAGGGGAAAATTGAGTAAAGAATATATATACAAAGAGAATTGAGTAAAGAACATATATACTAAGAGGGAGAGAAATTGAGAAAAGAACACATACACAGAGAGAGAAATTGAATAAAGAACACATACAAAGAGAGAGAGAAATTGAATAAAGAACACATATTCTAAGAGAGAAATTTAGTAAAGAACACATATATAAAGAGAGAGAAATTGAGTAAAGAAACATATATACAAAGAGAGAGTTACGAGAGTGATTTAATAATTTTCGTTAATACAATTAATTTATATCTTGCTTTTTTGTGGGTTTTACAAATAGCTTGTTTTTAACTTGTAATAGAATTGTCCCTAAATATGGCCTTGATTGCATTCCAACAGACATCATAATTGTACAATAACAATCACAAAACTGAAATTTCTTTTTCACCTATTTTTACCGCTTTAGACAGGCATTTTCTTCTTGATTATGTATGTGGTGGACTTTTTGGAGAATGTCTGGTGAAACGAACATGGCTAGCTTTCAAACGATAATAGTTCTGATGTTTTTTAATGTTAAATAGCAACCACAGGATATCCATTCTTCTTGTAGTTTAACTCCATGGATCGTTTCGTTTTGTTTGTCGCTGTGGCGTATTCAATTGTTAATAATTTACATTTTAATAAACGTTGAATTTCCCAACGATAATTTGAGTTTAGAATTAATCCGCAGTCGCGACGTGACACATATTTCAATTACTTTTAGGCAGAAAACGATTTCGTTTTAAAATATCTTTCCATGTTGAAAGTAAGCATTTGGGCTTCAAGCGCACCGATCTAGAAGTTCCGTTCGGAATTTGCTAGCAGCTCCCCTTTCGGCAGAAGGCCGAACTGACCAGCGGAGCGTAATGCGTTGCGCTCATCAAATGCAGTTGAATGGGTAATCTGTTTCCATTGGCGAAGTCGTACCCGCTTCTTCGGACTCCACTTCTCCTCCAGATTAAGGGGATCTTCGGGATCAATTTTCCCTTTCCTTTACGTTTTTATTCCCTGCCTCTTCCCATAATGACCGACAAAAAAGCCTTTCCTCTTGTTCCACAGTTTACATTTCACTTGATATTGAATGATCTCTCTGTCGTGAGTTTTTACGGAAGGCCCAAGGAGCGTCCATCAAAATAGCAGCTACCTCCAACTCCTTAAGATAGGGACTAATAAGGCAGTTATACGAGGGTATTTTGATAAGTATGGTAAAAAACCCAGTTAAACAGTTCTTTTGGGGAAAAAAATCGATTTTATTTCTCAACATAGTCTCCATTGAGGTCTACACTGTCCAGCAAACAACTAATTTTTAAACTTTACTTAAACTTAATTACTTTATGTCAAAGACTGCAAAATACAGATTAACGGCGGCTATGACATTCTTATTCGACGAGAATTTCTTCCCACCGAGTCAAATTTCAATTCTAAAAACAAGAAGTCACATGACATGGAAAATAGTGCGGCAGTCCACTTCTTTAAATAAAAATGTTTTATCACTGAACGGAACTCATTTCCCCCATTTTTATGACAGGTTCTACAGTACTATCTTCAAACGTCTTTGAACCCAAACAAAATGTCGCATCTTGCTGAAATTTTACCTGAGTTAGTCGAAGAATGACACCTGCTAGCCGTGAAGTTACCAAATTAATTGTGTCATCATCTCAGAAATTTATCAAATGACTCGGTTGCAGTCAATTGAATATTCATAAAGCTGCATCTTCTTTACTCTTAGATTCCCCTACAGGCCATTTTATATGACCCTATATTCTAATGTATTTAGTTTGAACTACATGATTAATGAAATGGATCTTGCGCCACAAAATATATTTGCAAGTCATGAGTAATGAAAGAATTTCGGGACTTCATTCCCATTAAATTGTGGTGATGATTTCAAATAATAAGCATCTGATATTACACTACATTCCCCTCTAGCCTCTTAATATTTCTAAACTTCAAAGCTCTCAAATAAATCTAAAAAATAGTCTCAAATCTCAATAAAACAAAAATGCTCTCAAAATTCTCACTCCACACATTTAAATGGTTAGAATCAAATGGCCATCATTCAAATGGCCAGCTTCTCCCTCACACGTCCTGAATTGCACTGGAGCCATATATGAAGACATTTTAAGGACTGTAACGGCAGCTAGGGAAACGATCACCACGACAACGTGGGAAAATGAAAAGTCTTGTTGACTCAGGTGTAGAGAGGAAAAGCCCACACTCCATAACGACCACCCGAAAACATCTTAATGATTTCTTAACGACAGCCAGCCAGCAGGGGTCGGAAATCGCTGTGGTTTCAAAACAAAGGGCTGGCGCCTTTCTGTCGCTCTCTTCGACATTTCGAGACCAAGAAGATTGATATAAATGATGATGAGTTTCCGACAGGGTTTGATGGACCCTTTCAAGTCCGTCGAAGTCTGTCGTAAAAGTTGAGGGGAAAGACCAACGTGAGACAGCCAATCAAGAACGTGAGAAATCTTCAACACCCAATCCAGAACCGACTAAAAGGCGGACCCGAAACGGAAAGGAGGAGTCGATAAGCACCCAACATATAAAGTTTTTGGAGATATCATCAGAGAGAGAGAGAGATCACGAGAGGAGAGAGATCACGAGAGGAGAGACGGAGACAGAGGATCACAGAGCTTGGAGAGAAGCGGTCAACAGAGACCGTTTTTGGAGCTTGGTGAATATCCGTTCACTGTTGTGCATTTATCCCACCTTGGGATCCTATACTCGCCGGAGTATTTTAGTGAGAAAGGCTCGACCGTAGCCGTAAAGGAGAACCCTCCTAGAGATCCGTGTAACTGCTCATCCTAGTAGTGATCCTGTCCGGAAAGACTGAGATTTCCTGCCTTGGAACTCTGTACTCTTTCGAGTAATTTTGTGTTGAGAATAGGCTCACCCGTAGCCGTGCGTTAGACTTCCCCGAGCGAAATTGTGAGGCTCGCCAGCAGCCCTAAGCGCCTCGATAGAACTTTGGACCTTCCAAGGAACTAATATTAATGAACTTTACATTCATTTTCCGACTTTTTGTACAAATTGTAAAATAAACCAATTTAGTCCAGAATCGGATATTTTCAATGGTAACTAGTCTAGCTACCCGTGAATCAAGACGTTACAGGACCCATCTGCCATTACCCAAAACCTTTTTTGCACAGAAACAATGACAGTGTATTTTTTAACTGGGATAAGAAAGAAGAATAAGTGGTTAGAATTCGTAGGTGGTTAAGATTACAAATGCACAATGGAGAAACACTGAAGTCCTATACAAAAGAGGTGTTCCTGTAAACAAATCATGAACAATCAAAAGATGGAAAACTTTCACGATAGAACCTCTTGAATTGTCTAGGTTGATTTGGTGGGTTACTTTCTAGTTTAATTTCAAAACATTCTAAAAGCAGATGGTGAGATAAGCTGTTAAAGATAAGTTAATGCACGAGTTTAACATAGTAGTGCGGTTCGTCATAGAAATGCACTGTTTTTGAAAGACTTGCGTCCTTCCATTAAATGGTAACCATCACTTACGCATATTAATGGATTGAGACTACTTCGAAAGACGCCAGTTTTAAGGGTGCTGAACAGGTTCAACAATTCCCCAACTGAAGTATCACAAGAATGACGTCAATGAGGTAAAGGAAGTATTTTGAAGATTTAAGTGATTTTATAGTTAACCAAAAACAAAACTAGCAGTTCGAGTTTTGGAAAACGTGTAAAACATTCTTTTTCTGATCTGATTTTTACCTGATCCCTCTTTCTCCAGGGAGTTCAAAACTCGACCCAACCTAAGACCGTCATTACGTGGGTGCTGATGCACTTTAAATCTGTCTAGGCCTCAAATGTTCTCTCGTTGGCGTGGTGCGGAAGTTTGGAGAGTGGGTTGTCAGCTCAGGTGTTGACCTCGTCATCTGACGGTGGTTCAAAATTACGAAGTGTTGTCGTCGGATCTTTTTCTTTGGGGTTAATCCCGGACCGTCGCTAATAGCCCGTTGTATTGCTCCAGCAAGACGTTAATTCACCCCCTCTTGGGCCTTACATCTGTTAAAGGGCTTCGTTAGAGATTCAAAAGAAGGGCTTAAAAACCATTCTTACCAGATACGCTATTAAAATTCGTCGATAAAGAACACGATCCATTTATTTTTCAACACCAACTGGATCAAATCGTGTATCCCGATTTTTAAACACCCAATCACTTCCCTGAATCTAAAAGAACCGAGTAGATGGCAATTGTCTCCCACAAGCACACGATTCCATGAGTGAAACCGAAAGGCATGTCAGTTTTCTTTCAGCCTCTGCGGAAGAATTATTGTTCTATAAATAAGGCCCCTCTTCATAAAGGCCACTCTATCTCAGATGAGGTCAAACGCCCTCCGCAATGAAACATGGGCCCCGTCGAATATGGGGTTATGAATAAATGGCCCTCCGCAACTGACATACCCATGCGTGTGTTATGGGCTTCTTTGGGGGTAGGGTAGGATCAAGCTACACACTAAATCAAAAAGATTGGAGGCAAAGACTCGGTGATTTGACGATCGTTCTCGTGCTGCGGAAATGAAATGAAGAGATGCGATTTCGAATTGCTCGGAAATGGCAGTACAGACATTGAATTTTATGGGATATGAATTTTATTTTCTCCTTTTTGGATAGTTGTTACAATAGAAATGAAAATACGGTTTCTAAATTGCATTCCCCACCAGTGTGTATATTTTCTGGGAGATGAAAGTTATTTGTTTCCAATAAAGGTAGTAAAAACTTTAACGAGTATAAGTTTGGTTTCATTTTAGCTACCGAGTAAATAGATGATCCATACTTTTATTGCTATTCACAAGTTAAGCCTTTGTCTCATTTTTGTAAAACCGTCACTATCATTCAAAGCACCGCAATTGTACATGACCAGAGACAGTTTCAAACCAATATAGTTTCAACTCTATATCAGGCCAGGGTAGCCCTGTTAGAAAAGTAGCGCACTAGCAACCGGTGGGTTGCGAGTTCGAAACTCGATCCAACCAAAGACCATGGGGGCACTTTAAGCATGTCATGGCCTCAAATGTTCTCACGTTAGTGTGGAAGTTTGGAGAATGGGGTGCCAGCTCAGGTCTTGACCTCGTTATCTGAACGTGGTTCAAAATAGAAAGGTGTTGTGTTCGGATCTTTCCCTTCGGTAGTGATCCCGGACCGTCGCCAATTGCCCGTTGTGTTGCCGCAGTGCGACGTTAATTCAACTACCAAACGACTGACATCTCTTTATGTTGAATGTATTTCTAACCTAAATGTGTTTTAAATAACAGAAATTATTTTTGGTTTGCAGATTTTCACACGAAGTATTTTTACTGTTCTCTATAACTTGAGTAACATATTTGACATTTTTCTGTGTATCCGAGTATTGAAGAGTAAAAACGTTATGGTCTAGTTCGAATTCCCTTCACCAGGAAAAAGTTTGACACATACTCATATAAGATATTTTATGTTAAACATAATATATTTTTAAAAACAACTTTTTTGTAAGTAAATATTTTTTATGAAACCTGAAATCCAAATTAAAAATATTATCTACTGATTTTCTTGTTATTTTTGTGTTTATAATTGATATATGTGCTTGTTTCTGAACAACTCGAATTATTAACAATTTATTTTCTTAATTTTTGAAAGGAATTTTATCATTTTAACAATTCTTTATTACGCTCTATTTATTCAATTTATCAATTATTCAGAGAAGAGTACTATCACTATGTTTGAGTTACATCAACTTATTAATGAAATTAAAATAATGTACACTTTTATATTCAATTGTTTGTCTCTCAATTGTGTTTTCTAAGGGTGTTTCTCATGAACATAACCTTCACGCAAAGAGAAAATGAATTTAGGGACTTCACCAATCTAAAGATCACCACAACCTACTGATCTAGAAAAACTAAAAAGCTCATATTTTAAAATTTTGACTTAGTGTGTTTCTCCTGTAAGCCGATGATATTACTATATAATTCTCCGAGTCATCTGTGCCCTCGGAGACACTTCTCCTTTAAGTGTGTACGAGTTTCACAAACCCAAGGTACCCTTGTGACATTTTCTTTTCCCATTGGGTTTACTGTCTTAAGTAAACACGGGGGTCGCGATCCCAGGATACCCAAGCGATCTTTTTCTGCATTTCATACCTCTAATCTGTACCCCAATTCCACTTTTTTCCCCTTCCACGACACTTTTTTACTTGTTATCTTGTTTTTTATGATCCAGATCATCCAGACTACCAACAAGGGCTTGCGACCGGACAAGAGGTGGCCGGAGGTTTGTCTTGTGTTTGGCTTAGCTGACCAAATATGGTCCTTTCGCCATAAAACGCCAAAACAACCAACCAACCGAGTCCCATCTGCATTATTTCAAAACTTTCCTTACCGAGAGGTAGCCTGTTTTATCCCCCAAGCTGTTTCCAAACTACCATTTCCCAGATGGGGTGAATTATAGGGCAAATATGGATGGAATCATTAAGACCCCACAAACTGAAATCCCCTGCGGACATCCTGGCAAGCCCTCGCTCCAAATCGACCCCGATTTTTCGAAAGGGAAAGTTACCGATGCTAGTCGGAAAATAATTCCCTGAGATGAAATAACATGCTTCTAAATCTCAAATTGCGTATTATTGACAGCCGTTTAAATTTACTGTAAACTGTTTGAAATATTCACTAGGGGTAATCAATGATCCTCGAGATGATTTTAGATGGTTTCTTATATTTATAGGTTAATAATAGTCTGTTAATACAGTATATGTTACTTAACATATCTTATTTTAGGTTACCTTAAACACTACTTCAAGTGCAATAAAACTTTTACAAATCATCATCGTTTAAAATATATCGATTAAATATCGCGTTAAGAAACTAATCGTTGGGTCAGCTAAGGAAATCGAATAAAATAAAATAAAATAGTTATTTTTATTTTACAAAGAACCTTGTGGATGTGCCACTGTAAAATCTAAGGGAATTTCAGATTCAATGTCTAAGTTTTATTTCTAATACCCGGTCAATTGACATTATTCATTATGATATTACAAGGGCTGATATGCAAACCACTTGGCGTTACCTGGTGCATCATGGGTGTGAATTCATGCTACACCCCACATGCATACCACATATTCTAGACTCGACCCGTTTATAGAGAAGTCACGCGTTCATTCCAGACGGTCAAACATCCATGCCTTACCTCGGATTCGAACCAGAAACATTTCCAAACAAATAAAGAAAATCATCTAATATTCACTACAAAAATAAATATCAAGTAAAGTTATTAATGGTGCAAATGAGCAATTGTGTGGTACAGCACAGCACACCAGAAATCATCTATAAGGCTATGTTGCAATTTATAAAGTTTTAATTCTGACCTAAATTCCATCTTCATCTGACAGTGGTTCAAAATTACGAGGTGTTGTCTTTTGGATCTTTCCCTTCGGGATTGATCCCGGACCATCGTCAATAGCCCGTTGTGCTGCTCCAGTGTGACGGTAATTCAATTATCTACCTAAAATTCAATAATAAACTTGTATAGAATTTATGACTGACATCTGAACATGAATAAAATATATCACTTCCTCTGGATGTCCTTGAACCATCTGAAATAGAATTTCAATAGTCTGGAAGTATCTTAAACCAGTAATTTACATACAGTCGCCTGTATGTCACTTAGAACCCCTTGCGTTATGTTGTAAAGGGAGCTCCTGTCCAGTCACTGGTTGACCAGCTATACAAATCGTGAGCTGTCAGTTTGATATCCTCGCTTGGAAGTTTATTCATGAAAGCAGATCATCAGATTGACAGTTTCGTAAATCCGTTGCATTCTGGCGTCTTAGAATAGGAATAGTCTCGAAAAATAATCTGTCTAGGTTGAGATAATGTCAAGAAGTTGGATTGACGTCCTTTGCGAAATTGCTTGCAAATCACCTTTTCCAAGTTATTTTATTGCCCAGCTATCACAGGATTCATTCTTCCTCTGTCCAAACGCCTTTAGGTCTAAAGCATTAAAATAATTTTCTGTATATTTCAAACCGCTTTTTTCTGTCATACTCATCTTGAAACGTATAATTGCTTAAAATGCTCTTCGAAAACAGTAGTGAAGTAAGGAAACAGCTGATAAGTGCTCGACTATTTTGCCACTTTGTTATACATCTTCCTTGATTACTTCTCTCAACTTATTTTGTACTTTTGACACTAGTGGTATGCAATTCTCTTAATCTGTTCTGACATTGGATTTTACTTTTGTCGCGTTCTACTTTAAGCAAGTATAATTTTATTATATATACTTATTTAATCTATTCTCATTGATTTCACAAACACGTACATACTTTTATATTTCGTAATATATATATATATATATATAGATTATATCCATTTCAAAATTACTATCTAACGAGAAATTCGGGAAAAAAAATTCGCATAAAATATGTAGAAATAATTAAGTACTACCGTAATGCAAATTTTTTTTCGTGAACAATTCTAAATTTGTTGTTACGCAAGCGGCGGAGCTCTAACTTACACAAACATGTATTCAAAATTACCTCTAAATACTACATAATTAAAACAGTTCGTGCAGAAAACAGAAAATTTCCTCATTTACAGAATAGAAAAATGATTGTAAAACATGCAAATGCCGTGTGAACTCTAACGAGCATAGGCTGAGCTCGGATGTTCCTTTTGGTGACAATTCATCACTTCTGAAGCTGTCCAAATAAAAAATGTGCATTCCTTTTGTCACTTCTTTCCTCTTTTCAATTTGATACTGCTTTCAAATATTGTTTCATTGTGATGCTTTCGCACTTTCATTGCATACGATAACTTACAAGGATAAATCTTTGAATGTTCGAATATGAAATACTCAATTATATATTTAGGTATCATTGTTATTATAAGTCAAAAGTTTTAGTTTCTAAACTCATATTTAAATTGATAGAATGTTCGAAATTGATTAAAATGACTAAAGTGTTTGGTAAATTATAATTTCAATTCCTTGATGAGCATATATTTCAGATTTTATAACGATATACTGATAACCTTTTAAAATTCTAGCTCTAGTTTGACATTTCATTGCCTATAGTAAGAAAATTGGTCTTCCATGAAGCATCGATATATCCAGGCATGTTAAAATATTGTTGCTATTCGTTTTGGAAATAAAAAAAATTAGAAATTATTAACTTCTTTACGTAGGGCAGCATGGCCAAATATGATGTATTCTCCATAAAAATCTAACAAACCGAATCCTTTGCATAGGAGATGAAATATGAAGTGGTAGTTTCTTGCCCGAATTTTAAGATGCTGAAGATGTTACCCGTGAATCGTGTATAATTACCAGGTCCCTGATTTTGTTGGCACGTCATCTTTTGTTAGTACTTCATAGACAATCCCCATATAAGCAGAAATTCCGTTTGTTCCAATTCTAGAATTGAAGTTGTTTTGTCATTTCTCGGTATTTTTGATTTTTAGATAATTTGGGAGGATTTTTAGGGTATAGTTTTGGTCAGTTTTTTAGGGTAGTGTTTTGTCATTTTTCCAATTTTGCAATAGCGTCTTAGTTTTGTTTTGGGTTTTAATCAAATATTTGTGGAAATATTCGCAAGTCACAATCCACAGTTTCGTTTTTACTAGAAAACAGATAACAAATAACTTATTCATTAGCTTCTGGCGCCAGAAAACCCGTAATCTACGTCTTTAACGCAAAACAAATCATTTCTACGATTTTTTATTGGTGAGTGAATAACGGAAAGAGTTAGGGCTGAAGGAGTTTCCCCCTATGCTGGGCAGAAGGAAACGAAGGATCACGTTATACTTTTGGTTCTTCGAATCATTTAATGTTGAAAAAGAATCAAAACCTCTAAATCAGTTTTCTAAACTGTGATCCACGGGTTTATACCGGTTCCTGGATAACAAGCACTCATCCGAAAATATTAGAACAAAGTACAAAAATATCTCACTCAAAAATGAACAGCTGAATGATTGATTGCAGAAGTATTGTATATCTCCGCCGAAGGATTTACATGTTCAGATGGCCACTTCTGGTCAGTAATTGTATTATGTTGCATTATCATATAAAGATATATACGTAAAATTTTCGATACGTGTAAAATATTTTGCTAATCGGAAGTACATCATTAAATGTTTGTGTCATTTTAACACATTTTTAGGTCTTACTAGGTCATTTTAAATCGTGTTTTAGATCAACAAATACCGACCGGTATTCATATATAAAGAGAGATATGCTCAAAAATATATTTTATTGTTAGACACTTTACTAATTAATTTGCTAACCGAAAATATATCAATTAAATGTTTAGGTAGTTTTAGGTCTATTAGGTCACTTATAAATTTTGAGATCAACAAAATCCAGAGCGTGGTAATTGCTGCATACGATCCGAAGATTAGTGCGAGCGGTTGAAGGAGCCATCCAACAGATGGCTCTGCGCGTCACTGCTTGAGCGACGGGAAGAGATGAGATAAAAAAGAGCGGAGAGGGATTGTTAGAGGCAGCGGGTGAGTGATGGAACATGTGACCCCCGCTTTATTGCGTTAGCTCTGACAAAATGCCACGTCTCGGTTGCGGTGGCGCCCCGCAGCGATGGGCACTGATAGCTGTCCCGGCCCCATCCCTCCTCGAGCCCTGACACGGAGCAAAAAAACTAATAAGATCATTTGACGCCTTCGCCCTCGATGGAATTGCAGGAATGGAATATCTCTTCAACCCCAGTTGGATGCGGTTCCACAGATCCTTGTCTCTCCCCGTGCTCTGTTTATTTAAAGCTGTATTAAAACAAGCCCCAACGCGTTTCACTCAGAGTGCATAACTCATCTGCATGCTGTGTTGTAAAGTTAACAGCAATGTGTTGAGATGAACGGAGTAAAAATGTAAGGTAGATAGTTCAATTAACGTCGCTCTCTGGAGCAACGCATCGTGTTATTGGCGGGGGTACGGGATCAATTGTGTGGTAAAGTTAACAGCAATGTGTTGAGATGAACGGAGTAAAAATGTAAGGTAGATAGTTCAATTAACGTCGCTCTCTGGAGCAACGCATCGTGTTATTGGCGGGGGTACGGGATCAATTGTGTGGTAAAGTTAACAGCAATGTGTTGAGATGAACGGAGTAAAAATGTAAGGTAGATAGTTCAATTAACGTCGCTCTCTGGAGCAACGCATCGTGTTATTGGCGGGGGTACGGGATCAATTGTGTGGTAAAGTTAACAGCAATGTGTTGAGATGAACGGAGTAAAAATGTAAGGTAGATGGTTCAATTAACGTCGCTCTCTGGAGCAACGCATCGTGTTATTGGCGGGGGTACGGGATCAATTGTGTGGTAAAGTTAACGTCAATATGTTGTGACAAACGGGTAAAGAATTAAGGTAGGTAGTTGAATCGCGCTGGAGCAATACAATGGGCTATTGGGGACGGTCCGGGATCAACCCCGCATTGAAAGATTCGAGGACATTTTAATTTTGAACCATGGTCGGATGACGAGGTCAACACATGAGCTGATACCCCACTCTCCAAATTTCCACAGCCCGACAACGTGAGGACATTTGAGGCCACGATAGATTTAACGTGTACCAGCCCCACGTACACGGTGATCTTTGGTTGGATCGAGTTTCGAACTCGCAACCCTACGGTTGCAAATTCTCTACTCTTCCAACTGGGTTACCACGGTCCCCGAATTTAAGGAAAGGAATTAATGGTAATAAGAAATTTAAAAAAGCTCATAGTCAGGAAATTATAATAAGTTTAATTTAAAATACTATGGTAGAAGAGAGAATACAATTTTTTAGAATTTAAAAGCATTAAAAAGTTATTTGTCTTGATGGTGAAAAGTGAGGATAGTGGGGTTCAAGTTGAGATCGCTGGCTACTGTGTGTATAAATCGTAGAAATACCAACAAGTTTTACTTAAAATCTAAATGTATCAGGACATTATAGACAGTGTCAAAGATTCTAGTTTCAATTTACAATTAACTAACTCTTGAACAAAGCTCTGAACAAATGAATCATGTAAATATTTTTTATCGAATTTAATTGTTGGTTGGATGGTAGTTGAATTAACATCGCCCTGAAGCATCACAACGGGTTATTGGTCCCCATCTATCCCGAAGGGAAAGACCCGAGGACAATACTCTGTAATTTTGAACCACGGTCAGATGACGAGTTGAGCATCTGAGCTGGCACTCCACTCTCCACATTTCCACACCACGCCAAAGTGAGGATATTTGAGGTCACGACAGAATTAACATGCACCAACCCCCACGTACACGACGGTCTTTGGTTGGATCGAGTTCACAACCCTCCGGTTACTAATCCGCTAGTCTTCCAACCGGGCTATACCGCGGTCCAAAGAATTAAGTAAATTCTCGTAGAGTTTCCTCACATAACCGTTCCTTAACAATCCACTTTCACTAACCGCTTAACATCTTGAAAATGCCAAACAATTTAATTTAATTCTGTATTGATCATCAATTTTACTCTCATTTTCTCCCTTGGTTTGCCAATACTATGCCAATAATTTCAAATGTCTGAAGCCCTGTGAGTACAGATACTTGTTCTATTCCTACCACGGCTTTGCTCTCCTTTGCCTCTAAACCTTCTCTTCACACGTCACCACGGTTGTTAAAGGCAACACAGGATAATAAACGCAACCATCTAAACGGTTGCAACCATCATCAACCATCTAACGGTTGCAACCATCTACACATACCGATGTATACCAGTGATCTCAATACAACTCTCACAGTCTCACGCACTTAGCAATCAGTCACTTAGTGGTAGAATTTATCGAATTCAGCCACTGCTAAATTCTGGAGGGGGCTCATTGTGGTGAACTTGCCACCACAACAAAAATTAACTTATAATACTGTAGTGTCTATAGCAATGTAAACTATCTCCCTATAGACGGGAGATAGTTTATGGGGCCGCGGTGGCCCGGTTGGAAGAGCAACGGACTAGCAACCGAAGGGTTGCGAGTTCAAATCCAGCCAAACACCGCCGTGTACAAAGGGGACTGGTGCACGTTAAATCTGTCGTGGCCTCAAATGTCCTCACGTTGGCGTGGTGTGGAAGTTTGGAGAGTGGGGTGCCAGCTCAGGTGTCGCCTCGTCATCTGACCGTGGTTCAAAATTACGTGGTGTTGTCCTCGGATCTTTCCCTGTGGGATTGATCCCGGACCGTCACCAATAGCCCATTGTGTTGCTCCAGTGTGACGTTAATTGAAATCCCCTCCTATAGACGTGAAATATAAGTAGACTGAGACATTACTATTGAGAGGAGCTTCAAAAAGTGCGATCAACATATCGGCTAGTAGTCACGTGACTGCTCAGTGAAAAACTGACCTGATGGGCCTATTTGACATTTTATCACCTCGTTTGGTGTTATAATATCTTATGACTAGATGTGTGAATGCGCATTTCTATAGAATGGCTACAAAAATGGTGAAGATAGTTGAATTTATGTCACACTGGAGCAACACAACAGACTATCGTCGAAGATCTGGGATTAATCTCGAAGGGAAAGATTCGAGGACCACATCTAGTAATTTTGAACCAGGCTCAGAAACGGAGAACGCATGCCCTTGTCGTATGTTTCTTCACCTGCTGCTTCAGCATGTGGCCTTTCTTACTGATAGGGTGGAAAGGCAAGGAATTTATTATCATATAATTAGTATCATCACCTGAAATTTATCAGATGAATTAAAAATTAAAAAAAGTGCTTCCCTTAGCGATAAATTACATTAATTTGGGGCGTTCCAAATCAAATTGAAGTGCTTCAAAATTACGTGATGTTGTCCTCGGATCTTTCAATTTGAGATTGATCCCGGACCGTCATCAATAGCCCTTTGTGTTGCTCCAGTGTGACGTTAATTAAAATACCTACATACCAAATCAAATTGATACAGCATTTCCAACGATGACAGATATCTTTACTTTTAACTCATCGTGCGTTTTTGTGCTATCCATGAACTATTCCAAGGTGATTTCAATACTAATTTTATATTTGGTAACATTCTTAAGATTACAGAATCCTCCCCTAAAAAACAAGCAGAAGAACAATCTTCACTCAGGAAACATCTCCCACCAGACGTTTCTTTTGTAGCAAAATCAAAGCAAACCAAACACATTTTGTGACACAGAACATCACTCCCCCTTTCATCCAGATTTGCTGGGCAAACACATGCACACCCACAGCATAAGCAGAGGACTGTGACAGCTCCCTGTTCAAACACCGACATGACAACTTAAGCCGCACTCCGCTCAATTATATAGATATATAGTGGGGCAAAATTGTACAAATAAGCTGATCGGCACTAAAAATGGTAGCCAGATGGCCCCGATGGATTCCCCACCCCCCACAGCTGCGGTTACGCTCTGTGACTTCTAGGGGGCGGCCGGGCCGTCCCGCGGGTGCAGTTACGATTAGGAGACTTACCCTTAACCCCCCTTTCTAGTCGTCTCTGGTGGCCACACCGATGTCGATTGAGTCATAGCGTGTGACGGAACAGAAAAAGTGACATGGAGATTTAGATATTTGGTTCTGGCGTCATTGAGAAATTTTAAGAGCTTCGTATATACGAGATTCATATTTGGCTATTGACTGCCATTTAAGTAGAGCTTTTTACCTCAACCGTCTGTTGATAGCTTACTAAACTAATTTCTCTTCGCGTTATAACACTGGATTTTCGAAAAAGTTTACGAGGAAACTCCTATTTAGTTAATGGGTTCAGGTACTGATGTACTTCAGTAGAACTTTTGCCCCAACCTCGTCGCCTGATCGTTTACAAATCTAATTTCGCTCCTTTGTGTTAACCTTTCAAGTGATTTCGATGAGATATCTCTTCCATCAAGATCAGACTAATTTTGCTAATGGCGAGATATCTCGTCATCAAGAATGCCGATTGAATTCCGGATGATGAAGATATTGCCGTTTTTGATGATGAAAAGATTAAGATCAGGAGTTTTTCTAAGGACGAGGTATCCCATTCATCAAGATCTGGTCAGTTTTGCTAATGACGAGATATCGCTGCGAGAGAACCACCAGGAGGGTACCGGATTTTCAAAAATGTTTGAGAGAAAACTCCTACTGGGTTAATGATTGTTTCAAGCACTGATGTACTTTGGTAGAACTGTTTACCCCAATCTGGTAAGTTGATCGTTTAGAAAACTAATTTCGCTCCTTCGTGTTAATACAGGATTTTAAAAAAGTTTACGAGAAAACTATTGGATTGTTGATTTCCTTTCACGACTTCCTGGCAATGCTTCATCATCAGAAATAAAATGGCGAGTTTCTTTAAGTAACCTTTCGTACTCGAGCATTCTTTGAAATATATCTTTAGAAGCAACATGACCTTGACCAAATAAACTGGACTGCTCTGGCAAGACATAGGAGCAGGCATACAATATATATGATTTTCTTGAAGAGTTATCAACTTTCCAATTTGTCCATGCTGCGCAACCTTCGCAAATCCTTCACATATTTTAGATTATATCGGTGTTCCTGTGCGACAGCTCCTGGATGAACAGGGTCACTTTGCATCTTGTAAAACATGATCTTTTGGATTTGGCCTAGATTACACCGTGACCAAAGGGATTAGTAACAACAATAAACACCAACACAAATATACTTTGACTTGATAGAACGTTTGCGATTAAACGTGAGATCACATGGAAGAAAATATTTTTGTCGGAAGTTAAAAAAATTTTATAAGCGAGTTAACTTGGTAGTAGTTCGATGTAAGTGGTTGTGAATGAATCTTTCAAACCTTTCAGCCTGCACTGGTTCACTACAAGCTTTTACTCCACGATTTTGACAAATCCTTCTTTGTTGGTTTTAAAAAAGGGTCAAAGGAATCACCTACATAATATACTTTTCATGATGGAGATCGAAAATAATTCAAAACGTTAAAGTTCTGTGAGACTATTACTTTCAGTCGCGAACTAAAATGAATAAATCCATACGAGAAAAAAAGAAATGTGCCCAATACCTTTATAAGTACCCATGAGAACAAAGAAACCCATGCAAACGTTCACTAAAGTGTTATGCTTCTTCCCAAAGCCTGAATTACCCAACGGTACGTTTTCCAATTGTCTATAAGTCAAATTTCACACTGTTCAAATAGAGTATAAACTATATTCAACTTCCAGTTCACCACACTTCAATCGGGATACGTTTTACAATCCAGTCTTTAAACTTTCTGTTTTGTAGCCAGCTAGGGAAACGATGCGGACATCGGCTGTCGAAGCTGGCTTTTATTATGAAGTATGAAAACATCAGTGTAGAGTAGGCTGACCATATTTTCTTGGTACAAAACTGAACATGGCGGGGTGAGGGGGCAAAAACGGGACGGGATTATGTAATGTTCTTGAAAAAGTAAGACGATACATTCTTTGCGGAGATCGTCACTAAAACTGCGGTTTCGCCTATTTGACATTGCAAGAATTGATTTAAGGCTTTAAGTAATAAGACAGCATTTAAAAAATATGAAATTATACCGTCGGCATTGATCAACTAAATCACCATTTAGCATAGAGGCAAGACAAAAACTAGCATTACAGCAGAACAGATACTGTGTCTGAGATCTGTAAGTGTTGCCAACATGTTTGTTTTATTTTCACTAAATATATCACTGTAGATATCTATACATAGTATCGAATAATGCGACTCCGTGATTATACAAATTACTAGTACCCATGGATATTTATGTACGATTATAGGTTATTAGTAATAATTTATGATGGACCAATGTATTTATACTTTTCATTGAAAATGGGACAAAAAAAATTGACATTTCAATTAAAACGACGGGATGGCCAAGAAATATGAAAAAAAAACGGACATTGTTCAGTTCAAAATGGTATGTTTGGTCAGCCTGTTTTTTAAATTTTATTTCTACAGTAGTATTACATTGTACAGATCGAATAAATTCAAAGTTTCAACAGTGACATAGTTTAGGTCAGCCTAGTGTAGAGACTAGAATACTCTTTAATTCTCTTTAAGGTGCAATACCTGTAAAGTAGCTATCGTATTTTTTATAATGATGCGGGGAAATCTTCTCTCCCTTTGAGAGACAAGAATGCATTTGCTATCCAATTTTCCCCTTTGGTAGAGTATCTGCCGTATTTCCCATAACCTTTGTGCACACTTTCGGCGATTTGACGTAGAAATCCCACATCAATCGAAGCAATAAATCAACCGGCTATTCTGGCAACCTAAAGACCATGGCCAATCTCATTGTCATCGTTGCCCTTATCTGTGATACTCTTCTAATACGTAGATATGACTTTTTTAATTATAATCACTGTAAATTTCATACTGTCACTTGATAGGACGGGATTACCCAAAGGGATTACTATCTCAGTGGAATCTCAGTAGAGTACTCGTTTAGACTGAACAAACCTCCCCAAGTTATGTTCTAGCCCCTATTGGACTGGCAAGAGAAGATCTCTATGGAAGTCCTGTTGGACTTTTTAAACATGTTCCAACTCATGGTCTAGCTTTTTAGCTATATCTTAAGGAATAAGCAACAACATCTCATTTAGAGAGAGGTAGATTGAAGTGTTTAATTGTGTGAATGCATGTGCCGATGTCAGGTTAACTGCTGGGAGTTTCCTGTTTTTATTTAAAATAGACACAATGTATGTGGTCAGTTTCTTCAAAGATCTGGAAGACACTTGAGCCCCCTTGCGTACCGGACATTGATTAACCTGATCAAATAGAATTCACTAGGCCTTACCAACATGGTCACACAAATTTGATTCGGTTGATGCCAAATGGGAGATTATAATCTGGGAAAAGGGTTAGGTGAGGCCTATTACACGGGTAAATCTAATAGGAATCAAGTACCAGTGAATGATGTGAGGGAATAGTAGAAGTCGCCATTTTTACATTTATGTGTATAAAATAATTTACTTTGCAATGTAAACCGTATTGCACTTTTCAGCCTGTAGTAGCATAGTAGGTCGCATTCTCAAATCAATATTACGCAACTAACAGAACCTACATCTACTTCACTGAAGAGGTATCAAGATAAGCAACGGAACGTGTAAGCCGTTATACCCTGCGAAAGACTCTGGCTCCAGGAGTGAAAAAAAGAGGCCAATAACCATCCTTTGGGCCTAATCGCACCAACATGAAAGCTACAACGAAGAAGTACGAGTCGGAACTCTCCTCACTTAAGAGTAGCTAAGGTGCAGAAAATGTCGGCCACTGAGCTGCGTGCGAGCATCCCCTCTCTTGATTGGCAGCGGAATTAAGTGGCTGCAACAATTACTCCCCACTCACAACAGCCGCTTAATTAGCTCCTTCGCATCACTTCACTTCCCGAGGCCCTTTCACTCTATTTTCATCTGGCTCCTCCTCCCCCTCGCTCTTCTCTGTTGTCTCAGTTAATTTGAAGCGAAAGGGATCGGCTGAAATTAAAAGCGGCTTCCTTCCCTCAACCCCTGTGCGAAGCGATTATTCTTTTCACTTCAGTTCCAAGTTCTTTTCTATCTTTAGCTACGGACGGTGCGACGAAAAGATTATGTCGTTCCGTTTCTAAATGTGCTTGGAAAGGGGGTTTGGGGGTCATTCGGGTTTGTCATTAAAAACTATAAAGAATAAAATTATTTTGTACTTTAAATTGTATAGATTTTAACTATAGAAAAATGAGACCGGTGCTTGTTAATCTATGAGAGGGTTATTAGGTAATTGAATTGATGCTGCACTGAAGCAACACAAAGGGCTATTGGCAATGGTATACAAAGGGCTATTGGCAATGGTACACAAAGGGCTATTGGCAATGGTGCACAAAGGGCTATTGGCAATGGGATCATTCCCTTCATGATTTCTACTAACTTTTGACTCTTTTTAACCAATAGAATCTTTTCCAGAATTCTTCCAACCAATAAATGTGGTTATTTTGTCAATATGTGTGTTGTTGGGAAAAGCATACTACTCTACTTGGAAATCTCGGAACGCTTGGAAGGATAATACCTCGGCCACTTCGTCGGTGATGATAGGTAGGTATCTAAATAACGACACAATGGAGCAACACAACGAGTTATTGGCGACTGTCCGGGATCAAACCCCCTAAGCTAGTGTCCTATTCTTCAAGCTTCCACACCACGCAAACATGAGGAAATTTGAGGCCACGAGAGATTTAAGGTGCACCAGTCCCCCTTGTACCCGACGGTCTTTGGCTGGATTCGAACTCGCAACCCTCTGGTTGCTAATCCGTTGCTTTTCCAACCGGGCTACCACGGCCTACGTCGGTGATGAATTGGAATAAAAAAACTAATAGAAATATTGCTTGTACCAACTTTGTTTTTAATAAATTATTAATAGAATAGTCAATGAATAAAAATAAGTCTGACTTTTGATTGTAATATTTTAAGCCATGCTATAAATAGCCTTGCGTAATGTATATGAATTCTAAGTGCTAGTAAGATAACAATCAAATTATTCTAAGAAATTTCTCAGTGGGCTATCTATCGTATATGAGGTTGTTTCACAAATGTTAATGATTATGTTCGAAGAAACATGCTTTAAAAAGTTTTCCACATGAAACTCTCTAGTTTTTAAGTATCTCTAATACCCACAAAAGTTTTAAATAGTACTGTTTTTGATACGAATTTTATTGACAATCGAAGACATCGTTTTTGTTTCATCAATCAACTGTAACGAAATTACATCAATCGTTGCAGGTTGATGGAGTTGAGATCCCATCATACCGGACTCGGAAGTTAGAAATAATTTTTCCTTCATAGATAAATGTTGGTATTCTATGCATGAGCAGTTGAGCCTTTATATCTATTCCACAATTCGGAATTCCTTCAATACTTTAGACAAGAATCACGTTCAGTGAAGCCCGTATTTTCTCATAACCACCACAAAAATTCGTTAGTAATGGTTTGAAAGAGTAGTAAAGTACTATTAAAGAAAATATTCCCGTTAAGAACGGTTGACTGCAGGATCTGAGGTGAAATATGGTTGATGCGATTAACTCAAGAACACTGCAAAGGCCAATCACCAAATTGGCGACTAAAATTTTCGTCGCCAAACATCTATTTGAATAGGGATTATTAGGGGAAGGGAAAGATTTAAATGAATAAAGTCTTGGGGATTAAAATTTAATATTATTCTATGTATCAAAGGCCGATGATAGAAGTAAGATATATATGGCCTGATATTAACATCGATATTTCTTACAAAGGCAAATCTGTGCAAACGTTTCCCAGAGTAGTGGGCGATGTAGCAGAGTACTTCAAGTTGAACTCACGTTGCATATAGTTTATCAGCAATTTGTTTTGAGTAACATAGACATTGAAATCACCAGTAAACATAATGACTGCTTTGTTATTTGGTGTACATTGGTCCTGGAATCATATAAAGGACAACTTTTTTGATAGAATTTCAAAGTTATCACATTCCAAATCAATATAATGTGTCGCGCACTTGAAGTACTCGCGCTGGCGTTGAAATGCTCAACTTTCTTACGCTCTCTGTAGAAACTACATTGTTCAGCATTGTTAATTTGATTCATTTTCAATTTTTCTTTTCCGTTTTCAATTTCCACGTTTCTTTCGTTTGTATTCATATTTCTTATGCACTTTTTTTCGACATAAAATTTTTTCCAACTCAGCACAATATACATTTGAAACTTTACAAAATTTATTTTGTAGGTCATTATTGCTAAATAATATTATAGATATTGTTATTCTCGACAAATCGATAAAAAATTTCTGTCTTATCTCTTCGCAATCCAAAGTTACCTGCTCAAACGCAGCACGGCGTCGCCATTCTCAATATTCAAGCTCCATCGCTACCTCATCCCCCTCACCACTACGCCACCACTGCTCACTATATTTAGATACGAACATAAACCCTCTATCTAACAAAATTTAGATCATTAGGTTATCACTTATAGTTTGCGAGATATAAGCGTAACAAATCTTGCGACTGGTCGTTTGAGCAATCGTAAAGACCCCTATACTAGACCAAAGTTAAAGACATATTCACGTCAAAACACCAGACATTACTGGAAAAAAATACAGCGATATCATTTTATAAGAGCACATAAAAATGGTAGATACATTATGATAAGTGAGATGAAAAGTATTGTAATTTTAGTAGATTTTGTAATAAGGCTTATTTTTGATACTGTAGGGAAATAATGTTTCCTTGAAGACCAGTTTCTTTTTCTTGTATTCCCATGGTTGACTGGGTTGGGCTTCATGCAGCAAGGGGCCATATTTGACCTAGCTGTGCCGACAACGTCAAGTAATAGAGATGCACATACACAAAGTTTGACTTCCTTTGATTGCCTATACATAAATATGAAGAGAGAAAATACAACCAGGCTGGAGGCTTTCCTATAGTGTCTATCAGAAGAAAATTTAAGGTGTAGCAACATCTTAGAGACATGATAATCTTTCTGTCAAATCAATGTATATACCAAAGTTTCGTTAACCTCCCTTAGGTACAGCTAGTTGGTCTCTATAAAGTTTACAAAGTAGCTTAAAACTTGTTGAAGTCAATTATTTGTTGAACAAATTTGAAGTCAATATAGGAATGTGAATCGCTGTCGAGTTAGTGGGTAATGTAGAGGTCAGAATGTGTTGCTAACTTATTTTCAAGGATTATTTGGAATGATGATGCATAACTTTCGTGTCATTGGTTTACAGAACTGTGTATTACACGCAAAACATCTATTAACACTTGGAAGGGTTTTAATTTATAGAATAACACACACATTTAATTCAAGGTCAACACATACATGGAAGTATCGAAAGAAGTACATAGTTGTTTGTGCTCGCGTGCATGATAATTATCGTTTGCGTTCGCATTGATATTTTGGCTCACGAAGAATTACGAATCGTTTGCAGTTTAACTATTTTTATTTTTATTATTTAGACGCCAGTAGTAACAATATTTAAAAAGATATCTTTAGAATTTTTGTTCTTATCGTTCGAACTCTTGTCAAGAATTCGTCAACTAGATGTACGTCGATCTCTATGCCTCAGCGCAAATTTTATATGGGAACTAAGAAGCATTATTTTAGTCATGGCCTCTGTAAATATAAATAGAAGTTTCGTAGTAAACAAGTGTTTTAATTATACAGTGCACTTGAATCTACTATATCGCACGGGACAATAGTATTTTATAGTCATCAGATAATTTAAATTCCTATTTAAAAAGAAATTGAATGACACATTTGTTTGGAAATTAAGAATGATAATAAATCATTCGGTTGATGACTACTAAATTTTGTTTTCGATGTTAACGTAACTCGTACCCAGGAAACTTCGTAAAACATCCTTTAGAAGTTTTACCCTGAGCCTCCCTTGTTATCGAATTTTCTCCATTTACTTCTAGTTTATGTATTCTGGCATGCTAGTCAAGAAGGTAGTATGGTCTTTAGTTGCTTCATTGCTGCGTATAAGAATATCTGATGAATAAAACTCTTAAAAACAGTTAGAGTATACTCACTCAACCGTTTGTACATGAACGTGCATCTCCCAGTTTGGTCTTTAGGATTAACAGTAATTTCATTGCGGCCCAGTGGGTTTGCACACTACGCCATAGACATGAAATATTAGTATAGACTGAGCATTGCTATTGAAAGAAGCTTCAAAAAGTAGGACCAACATGTCAACTAGTAGTCAGATGACTGCTATGTGAAAAATTTACTTGGTTGTCCAATTTGGATTCTTATCGCCTCTTTTGGCGATGTAACATCTTATGACAGGTGTGTTAATCTGCATTTCAATAGAATGACGACAAAAGAGGTGAAATCGTCAGTCTACTACTATCAGATGATCAATCAAACGACCTATCATATGATCAATCAAACGACCTATTATATGATCAATCAAATGACCAATCAGATGATGAATCAATGAATGGGCGTCCCTTTTCGTCTCGTGGACCAATCAGATTATGAATGTTAGGTTCCGCTCAACAGACGAAAGCAGTGTAAGGGTCACGTTACTACTAGCTTTGGTCACATGATTCTGGACACAAAAAAAGGTTGCCATTGCTCACTCTACTTTTATATTTTTTCGATAGTAACTTGATTTCCAAGAAAACAATTCTAAAAATAGAGGCACACAACATCCTTTAAGATAAACGAAGGGCTGCGAATTCGAAACTCGTTACAACTAAAGACCGTCATGTTCGTTGGGGCTAGTGCATGTTACATCTCTCTTGGCCCCAAATGTCCTCACGTTGGCTTGGTGTGAAAGTTTGGAGAGTGGTGTGCCAGATCAGGTGTTGACCTCGTCATCTGACGGTGGTTCGAAATTACTAGATGTTGTCATCAGTAATCAGATCATTTCCTTCGGGATTTTGCCCGGACTATCACCAAGAGCCCTTTGTGCTGCTCCAGCGCGACGTTAATTCAACCAAATACATAGATACCACCTTTAGATAAATAGTTGGAAACTTAGCCAAATTGATTGCAAAACTTGGAAAACCTTCAAAATAACGACTTCTGTCCGAATAATGATGGACGTCTTGCTCCACTGAAATGGCAATTGACGTTCTGACGAAGTTTTCAACCTTTATTGGTCGTTCTTTCGAAGGTTTTCAATTTTTACAACATCCTTTACACAAAAAACACTTGAAAAAACACCTTCCTTTCTCTAAACGGTTATTCAAGGGAAACGAATGATTTATGCATTATAATTATCTCAGAACTCTTATACTTTAACGACCCACACCTCTAGCACCAAGAATTATATAGCCAGAAACCATCAAAGATTTCACGCATAATTATCAGGCAGAAACGCGTGATAAAAACCCGATAAAACGACGCTGGATCCCTTTTAATTGAGCCTAAAAAACCACGGAGGGAAATTCCGAAATGATTGGTCCCGCCCAGTATCCCTAATAAGCACACGGCATAATGTTTCTTAACGCTTGATTCGCGTGGTTCCTGTCCCGATTTCATTACCTAATAAATAAACACCGATCAACTCCAGAAAGTCGAGAAGGGAGGTCAGGTTTGAAGAATGGGACGGATTCCCCCTTTGGGCAATTCTCCGGCTAATCAAAGGGCGCCGACCAATGCTCAAGGGGGAAGTTAGAGCTAATGGTTGCAGCCCCGAGGCTCCATGGGGGGCCACAGGGACTGTACCCCCTTCGCGATAGATAACTACCAATCTAGGGATTGCGATTCGTTTTATTCGCTTGGGTTCGTGCTCATCATGGGATATGTATTACGTCTTGTCGTTGTTCTGTTGTGGGCATTTTCTCAAATTTAGTTGTGGGTCTCAAAATATTTAAGTCACCATTGCAACTAGAGCTTAGATAATTTGATCAAAGAGTGGTACTTCAAAAATTGTTTGGGAAAACTGATGTAGATAACTATTTATGTTATTTCAAATGCTCGGCCAATGAAACATTATTCATTAAGACACCACAAGAACGGATTTGTGAACGACTTTGAGTTAATCCTGCAAATGGTTTCGACGAGATATCTCGTCCATCAAGATCTGACTGATTTTGTTAATGACAAGATATCTCGTCATCAAGATATTGCCGAGTTTTGGGTCATGAGGAGATGAAGATCTGGTCAATTTTCTTCTAATAATTCCATCAAGAATTCCATTAATTCTAATTCCATTAAGATCAGGTCAGTTTTGCTATTGACGTGATATCTCATCTAGACAACAACCAGGAGGGTTAACCTGGTGCATTATGGGTGTGGGTTCACGTTACATATCAAAAACATACCCTACATTTTAGGCTCAGCCCGTTTATAGAGAGGTCAAACATGCATGCCTTACAGACAAACATACATGCCTTACCCCTGGATTTCAACCTGGAACCATTCGATCCAGAAGCAAGCACCTTGACCACTAAACGATTGGTCGTCTTTGATGTTGATAACTATAAGTGATATCTTTGCACAAGATAGATTTTGGCAGCTTTGAGTTCTAAACTAATAGGTGGTATTAGGTTAGAATCAAGAATTTGGTTAACTTCGGAACTGATTGAAATAAAGTAGTCTCAGTGCAAGATATAATGCAAGATATATTACAAATAAATAATATGTTTGCTGATAGAATGAATAAAATTTTAGGCCTTATATTTATCTCTTGCTAAATATTTAGCATGTAGACATGTTAAACTCTAAAACTTTAGAACTCTTTAGTATTGAATTTAAAAATTTTAATGGCAATGGCTCAATATATTTCTCTACTGATGACACTCTACATATATATAATCAAAACTATAACTTAACCAATAATACTTTAGCTTCTAGTAATCAGCTGATTAAGCTCCGTGAAATTAACACAAAAAGAGTTAACTTTTACATTAAAAAGCATCCTGCTTGAATGGTCCTGTATCATTGAGATATTGGGCTGCGGTAGCCCGGTTGGAAGAGTAACGAATTAGCAACCGGAGGGTTGCGAGCACGAATCCAGCCAAAGACCGTCGTGTACAAAGGGAGATGGTGCACGTTAAATCTGTCGCGGCCTCAAATGTACTCATGTTGGCATGGTGTGGAAGTTTGGAGAGTGGGGTGAAAGCTCAGGTGTGGCCTCGTCATCTAATCGTGATTCAAAAATGCGTTGTGCTGTCCTCGGGTCTTTCTCTTCTGGTTTGATCCCGTACAGTCGCCAATAGATCGTTGTGTTGCTCCAGTGAGACGTTAATTAAAATACTTACCTACCTATTCATTCTGTTCTTAATATCCCCTGTTTATAATATTCTTTGTTTTGAAGATTTATTTTGTATTTGCAAACACCTACCTGGTTTGACAAAATAGAATTGTCCAATTGACAGCAGTTTTCAGTAATGTGAGAGGGTTTAATACAATCTTTTTCTAGCTCCTTCAATTGAAGAGCAAACTTCGTTTCAGTTGTTCTTCGTTCGCCTAGCCATAATTCATTTCTTCATTCTTTATAGTTTCAGTCCATTACTCTCATATATTTTGACCAGATTTTCCAGGTTTCTTCATTTTGATCCAAAATTCTATCATTGACCTGAACACCAGTAATTGGATCCATTTCGATACTAATACCACCACCTACTACACCGTTTATGTCTGTTACACATCCGATGTCATTATCATGAATTTCGTCTCCAATACCTTTCAGCAATAAAAGCTTCATGCTCATTTCGACCTTCCTGTCTAGTAAAGCGGATCCCAGAAATGACGGGTGTTAAAAATACATTGGCAATAAACGTGTTTGAATTAAATTAATTAAAAAACTTTGAGTGCTTTAGTCTCCACGTTCGGATTTTTTTGGCCGTGAAAATAACAAAAATCTTCTTGTCCAATAAAAGAACTTTGTAAACAGTCCTGAAAAGTAAATTTCATATAGGTAAATAATGCGTTAAAATGTTTGATTAAGTCGACATATGCGCTTGATTTTAAGAATCTGTTTATAAAAATCACAATCAAATCCGTTTATACACACTCAAAGAAAGTTTTTAATGACACAGAAGAGAGGAAGGTAGGTAGGTATTTTAGTTAACGTCGTACTGGAACAACACAACAGGTTATTGGCGACGGTTCTGGATCAATCCCCAAAGGAAAGAGCCAAGATCAGCACCAAGTAATTTTGAACCAAGATCAGTACCAAGTAATTTTGAACCAAGATCAGATGACGAGGTCACACCAGAGCGGAAACCCCACTCTACAAACTTCCACAACACGCCAACGTGAGGACATTTGAGGCCACGATAGATCTAACGTGCACCAGTAGCCTTTGTACACGACGGTCTTTGGTTGGATTCTGACTCGCTACCCTCTGGTTGCCAATCCGTTACTCTTCCAACCGGGATACCGTGGCCCGACACAGACCTGACAGGAATAGAACATGCGCCACCTGCAACTCGCAGGTTGCAGGTGACAAATCCACTGATGCACCGCGGTCCTGCACCAACACAAACTATTACCCATTATACATATTTGATGCCCAATTAATTCGACCTTCGGCACTACAAGGGGCAAACTGACAGCTATTGTGAGGGAGCAGCCAATGGACAAGCCCCCGTTGCTCATAATAGGAACAATCACAATCATATATAAACTGGTTCAAACCCGAGGCTACTGGGTGGCAAAGAAATGTTATGACCATCATACATCGGTGCATTAAAAATTTTGGAGGGTCACGGTATCCCGATTGGAAGAGTAGCGGGTTAGGAACCTGATTGCTGCGCGTTCGAAACTCGCCCCAACCAAAGAACGTCGTGTTCGTAAGAGATGTTGCACGTTAACTCTGTCGTGGCCTCAGATATCCTTACGTTCGATTGGTGTGGAAGCTTGGGGAGTAGGGTGCCAGCTCAGTTGTTGACATCGTCATTTGGGATGGTTAAAAATTACGAGGTGTCGTCCTCGAATCTTTCTCTTCGTAAAAGATCCCTGCCCGTAGCCAACATCTCGTTGTGTTGCTCCAGTGTGACGTTGACTCAACTACCTACCTGAAAAAAATTTTGGTTCCAAATAAAAACAAATTATAGTGAAATTAAAGTCGTTGTTTTAATTCATGTATTATACATGTATGATTAAAAGTAAAGCCGAAATTTCTGCAGGAACGTTACATATATAAAATCCCTATTCCCGTCTACATGAGAATAAAACCGAGAATCCTCCATTAGATGCATTTCGGACTCTGCTGTTGCCAGAAACAAAGCAAAAGAAAGGAATGAAAAATGATTCTGAATCGCGCAAAAGTAATCAGCCGACCGTGAAGACAATCCGATAAAAAAATCAACGCAATGTAGTGCCTAATGAAAAGTTCCTGTCTGCAGTAATGGTTGCCAGTAGTTCAATTATGTTATGAAAAGCTTTAATTATTAAACACCCCGCCATTAGATCATCGAATCCCGCAATCCGGGGAAGCGAAACAAAACACGAACAAAAAAGCCTCTGCTCCGTTTTTATTGGCTAATATAGATGATTAGTTTCATCTCTCTCCCATACTCCGCTTTTTTCATTCATATCTGCTTTCCCGGTGGCTCACCAAATTCATTTTTAGTAATAACCGTTTTGGGGAAAGGAGCTTATGATATTAGGCGGGGAAATCGTTGTGTGAGGTGCGTTTTGCTCCAGGCGGTTATGGAACATTTAGTCTCTTATTTTGATGCAAATCTTTCTTTGGGATAATGTTTTGGTCTGAGTATTTTTTGTTTCGTTAGAGGGGAAGCGAAATAAAGAAACCAAGATCGATATCAAAGAAACGATTTGTACAGACGTTTTATGAAGACATTTTTTGTAGAGTTTTCTCAAGAATGAAGTTCTGATTACATGCTATTCTTACGTGAATGCAATCAAGCATTTGAGTTTTGGACATTTTTCAGAGTTGCATGTGTATAATTATCCCATTGTTTTAGTATAACACAATTTTGCATTTTTTCATAAGAAAAACTTATCTTTCTGAAGTTTGATGTATTAGCTCTTTTATATCTTTAACACTCCGAGTGTCATGAAATTCCTGAGTGTAGTTAGTACTCTACAACAAATATTGCGAGATTCGCATCACTTGCGCTTTGTTATACGGATGTGATTCCATATGATGCCTCCTAGTACATAAAAATAAAAGTTAACTAAAATTAAACAAACGTAAAATGCTGGCTAGGTTAGTTAGTTAATTAACGTTACACTGGAGCAACACAACGGGCTATTGGCGACGGTCCAGGATCAATCCCAAAGGGAAAGAGGGACAACACCACGTAATTTTGAGCCATAGTCAGATGACAAGGTCACACCTGAGCTGACATCTCACTCTCCAAACTTCCACATCTCGCCATCGTGAGAACATTTAAGGTCACGACAGATTTAACGCCCCGTGTACACGATGGTCTTTGGATGGACCTAATTTCATAAAATGCTGGCAAGTCTACTTGAGCGTGGCTTCAAACAAAGGTCACAAAATAAATTAGGCGATTTTAGTTCTTTAAAGTTTAGTTTAGAACAGCTATTGGGAGTTTACAATACGATGTTCTTAGTCTGTAAATAGTTCACTACACATATGTATGTGATAAATCATTTATGGTAAGATTGAGTTACCTTCTGTGTTCACCTCAGTAATATCTAGTGAACCCCCTCGACCAGATTTGCTGCACATATAATAACTAAATAACCACATTTATTGGTTAAAAGACTCCTATGAAAGATTCATTGTTCGAGAAAGTAAAAACTGGTTAGAAACGATGCAGGGAAGACTACAGGATACAGAACGGATATATGCATGTAAATCCCTAAGATGTTTAACCGTCTAGGCGTCATGAGATTTTCTAATAGTACACTCTCTATTGCTTTTACTCTACAAAACACATAATGACTAAATTGCCACCTTAATAGGTTGAAAGAATCCTAGAAAGGATTCTATTGGTTAAGAAGTCTAAAATTGGTCAGAAGCTCTGCAGGGAAAAACTGCAGATTGCACATATTGGAATAATACATACATAACCCTCAGAGGGTTGGAAGGTGTGGATAGATTAAGATTTTATAGATAGAATTCAACTTGCTTATTGTGGTGTCGATGTAATCATGTTGGGTGCCTATTGATAAATAGGCACCCAACATAGGTACAATAGGTTTACATTCAAGCGACTTCTTAGTTTCCTTGTGTTAACAAGGAGAGAACGTAATGGTAGATTTCATAAGCTTCTAGCAGATTATTTAATACCACCACGATATACCATCGGTATGTAATCAAGGTTGAATCTTGCTTCTCAACACCCACCTCAATAACTTCCACGAATTAGTGAGGATTTCCACTATAATTTATTAAATTCGTGTTGTTATTGTTTAATAAGAATTTGTCAGGAAAGAAGCAATTTTGTTATGCACTGTTTCCTCCTCATAACACTTTATCATCGGATTCCACTTTCTTGTCTTATAAGCCCCGTCAACCTGGTTGGAGAGGCATTTTCTGTGTAAACAAACAAACCAGACGCAAAGTGAAAACTTTAAGCCGGCTACCCAAATGCTCTCGCATGTTATAATGTTATCTCAAAATTTAGTTTATAATCGTTTTATCAACGTTTGGCTTTTGATCTAATTGGAGTTGATCAATCAACTATCATATATCAATTTAGAATATATTCTTAGGAATTTTTATTGACGAAATGCTTATATCGTATTCAAAAAAATAAGCCACGGGACGTCATGTTAGCAATACGTACACGAAATACGTTCCACTGCAGACACACTATCACCACCTTCATTTATCTTGACGGAAAATGCCTTTTATAGAGGTCATATCCCATGTCTGGCACCCAGTAGTTGCCAGATTTGAATCACGTTTTCTTAGCACATGGATGTTAATAACTGTCCCTAAAAAGAACAACAGCGGTTTATCCACTGCCCCTCCCCCAAATAGCAGCCAGTTTGCCCTTTGTAGTGCCGAAGGCCGAATAGACAGTGGTTGGGCATTAAAAAGTTCCACCATAAGCTATTTATAAATCGTGTTCGTATTTAAATTTTTTTAATATCTCACTGTTATATGTCAAGCTTTATTAGTAATATTTTGCTCCGTAACTCAAGTTTCGCAATGTTCATCTCAAGTACTTTGATGGTCTGCATGACGAATCATCTAATAATAGATATCAACCGGAAAAGCGTTCATTTATGAAAGGAAATGATATAAAAGGTAGGTAAGAAAACTCCGAGTTCCTCTGTAACTCGAATTTTCAAAACCGAAACGCGTTACGGTAGTCTATGTAATAGAAACTTATAGCATTTACCAATCGAATTGCTGGCCCTCTTCACGGTTTGCTAATGCACAGGGGGTGGATCATGAATCAGAAGGGGGATATGAGGCGTGAGAAAGTGGATGATAATTTCTCGACCTCGCTTATCCGAATTCGCTACGGTGTAGGAGGAGGTATTGAAAACATCGGCTATCTCTCTATGATCTGTAATCGGGGTTCCGACAGTCAAAGCATATCTGTCACTTTTCATTATGCATGCACTTTTGCAAATTAAACAGTTTTTTCCCCGTCAACAGATAAATATCGATTCTATGAGAACTTAGAATGACAATGAGGCCTTAAAAAATACGGTTACTTGTCATTGTCGGTGTAAATGAGGTTTCGGTTCAGTTAATATTCTGCACAATGTGTGGCTTAGATTTGTAAAGATATAATCATTAGATTCTAGATAACTTTGATTACTTATTAGCTATCTTAGAAATGGCTGCTGTTCTTGTGAGGGTCAGGTCCAAACCTCCAAGTGATTTCGACGAGATATATCGTCATCAAAATCTGACCAATTTCGTTAATGACGAGTTTTCTTGTCATCAAGATATTGCTGTTTATTTTATGATGATAACATCAAGATCTGCTCATTTTTTCTAGTGACGAGATATCTCGTTGGGACAACCACCAGGAGGGTTAAACAGCCCATCAATAAAATAAATAAGGTATAGCTAATAGTTGATCTCAGGATATATTAAAGAAAACCTTAAGTTATGCATTTAAGAAAAAGTCGCACGATTCAGGATGAATGTTAGTTGATACGAAAAGCAGAAACTAATGAAAATTATCATTATATAGTTTCGATAAGCTAAAATAGACAGCTATGATCAAACCAATTTTTTATACAGAATATTAACAAATGTTGCAGGTGAAAAACAAAGAATGAGATAATCTGCTAAATTGTTTTAAATCAGATATTTTTTATTTCAATAATATAAAAAACATTTTATCTCTTCTAATCTAAGTGTTTTTGTGTTTTTTTGTAAAACTGTATGGTTTCTGAAATAAATGGGGTGTGCTAAAAAGGTAGTATTATGAATGTTATATTAACTGACTGTCGAAATTATTTTTACTATTTTAAAGCATGTCTTACATTTTTTAGTATTTCAGCAAAAATTTGTCTTTCAATTATTTAGTATAAAATTAATTGCGAACTGATAGATGAAGTACCTATTAAAATATCCCATTACAAGTATTTATTACTTTCCCCATGTTTTGAAGATAAATTTTCCAATGTAAAACATGTGTAATGATCTAAAATAAAACTCACAAAATGCATCTGTGTGCAAGTGCCCTAAAATAATTTTTATGCTACTTTCAAAGTCTTAATTTTCGGCAAAATTCCAAGCACCTATAATTAAATCAATTTCATTACATTGATTAACCTAAGCATATGGCCCAAATATTGTTAGTTTCTAATTTACAATTTATAAATAAATTACTCCATACTTGTTGCAATTCAGGGAGCATAAAATGTCATATAATAAAATATATAATCATCCAAACCTCTTGTTCCAGAGATTGAAGAATAATTAGAATCAGCTGAAAATAAATTCTTTATGATATGAATGTCTATTAAGTATGAATTGAAGAGTACTTATATTATTATCTGCACCTGAAACAGCAAATTCCACCTTGTATTAAAAAAAAGCTGGTATTTATAAATGTCTGGTTACATCATTTGTTGTAAGATCTGCATTGTTTTGCTTCTGACGAGTACAATACTATTTTGTTCATGAGCCTAATTCACAATGGTTGCATGTACAAATCATCGGCTTAAAAATGAAACACACCAAGTCAAAAAACATAGTTCTCAGAAAACGAAACGGAAACATTTTAATTTTCAAGAAATGCAAAAATTGTAACTTTATTATTTTAACAATTATTTGTTACACTTTGTATTTGCTCAATTTTTCAATTATTCATTAAAGAGTACTATCATTATGCTTATGTATTGCTATATCAACTTATAAATAAAAGTTTAGTAAATAATGTACAGTCGCGTGGAAAAAACTAACCCCCCTTTATTTCGAGCACTATTCATAGTACAGCAAATTCAAATTATCATTCAATAGGGAATAACGTCCTCTACAAGTTCAAATATAAAAACATTGAATAAGAGGCATATCAAATCATATCAAATTTGGCATAAGCAACAGAATTTCCAATTGCAACATGTTTTGATGCCTTTATCAGATTCTACATCGTCAAATTAGTCTAAATGTGAAATTTCATGAACTTACTATCGTTATATCCGGAGATATTCTATGTTAAAGCCGCTGTCCATTTCAGGGATCATCTCCACATTGAAAGTCACTATTCATAGCTCGAGATTATGTGTAGTTAATCATGAATTGTTCATTTGTTGCTTGACTAAAAGAAGATTACCTTAACCCTCCTTGTGGAGAAATTTGGAAAGAATGATAATCAATATTTACTGTTCAATTTTACCATCAACTTCATTTTTTAACAGTTAATGATAACTGTTAAACATATTCAACAACTACTAAATAAGCTTTTCATAATAACAATTAGTAATAACTGTTATCGCAAGTTAGCAATAGCCGTTAAGACTTATCGTAATAACGTAGTTTTGCCAATCACTACAATTAGACTGATAATTGTTCAACTGTACCACATATGACAAGTAGAAGGCAATAGCTGTTAGATTACATAAATTATATTTACAAATATTTTTAAAAAGTTTACACATTCCTCAGGTTTGTCATAATTTTGTTCAACTTTTGGATGTCTCCTAAAATAACCGTAGTGGCGAAAATTTAAGTGCAGTGCAAAAGCTATTGCCTAAAACATTTCAGCTATAAAGAGCTGAAATGTTTTAAGGCAATATTAAAAGTCTTTCTGAATGGATTTCTGTGGTTCAAAATTACCTGGTGTTGTCCTTGGATCTTTTTGGGATTGATCCCGGACAGTCACCAATAGCCCGTTGTGTTGCTACAGTGTGACGTTAATTAAAATACCTACCTACCTGAATGGATTTCTGTCAAAATATATCAAAGTTCATGTTCATAATTTTTTTGAATATTAATTTAATAATTGATATTGCAAACTAAAATTTATTTAAAAACTAAAATATTATGTATATTTTGTTTGCGTACCTTAATAAAAACATGCTAAAAATATCAGCGCTATAGGATATTATTTAGGGAGATATCCATAAAAGCCTGCGAAACTGATTTAACATTAGGAGTACCAAACTTTCTGTATTCGTGAATGACATGAAACTTGGTATCTGAAATTAAATTATGATATAGATTCGAAATTTTGTGTGAAAATAAGCGGTTGCTATTGGAAATTATGAAATTTTTGCTAAATTTAATATTAATATTTAATATGAGGACGGCCCCCTTAAGAAAATTTTCTGCATATGAATTTACAGAAGACTTTATTCCCTGTCGAATGAGATTTTTGAATTCGTTCTACTGTTAAAATTGTTTGAATAAAGATGGGGTTCGTTTGTTTCCCCACTGAACATTTATTCATTTGTTTACGTGTTTTTCAAGATGAAATTTAACCTTCATGCAACGAAGAAATGACTTAGTACACTAGTCTAAAGATAATCCCTTTCTGGTCTAAAAAAACGAAAAAACTCATATTTGAAATTATTAATTTGGTGTATTTCACTTATAAGTAGACGAAATAAGAGTTTATTGAGGATTTTATGTACAGTATTTGAATGGAAGCGAAATAAATAATTTGTTTTCTTTTTCATTAACTGTATCTGACAGTGGTGTTACGTGGTGATGTCCTCGAAACTTTGTCTTCGGGTTTGATCATGGACCGTCTTCAATAGTCCGTTGTGTTCCTCCAGTGTGACGTTATTTAAAATACCTACATACCTACCGCATTACCTGTATCTGTTTCCAAATGTCATCGAGAGATAGGTAATTCAAGCACTGGAGCAACACAACGTGCTATAGGCGACGGACCGGGATCAATCCCGAAAGAAAAGATCCAAGGAAAATACCTCGTCATCTTGAACCACGGTCAGATGACGAGGTCAACACCTGGTCATCGAGAGAACGCTCTTGTTGGTGTGTGACAATCGACAATTACAAGGCGTCGCAAAACCAGTAATAAATCTTCGCAAGAGTTGTCATAAAATCTAGGTTCAGGATATAAATATAATAATTTGGGAAATGGATGACAAAAGCCGACATTTAATATCTGTCAGGTTGAAAATGTTGCTGTTGCTGGATCACAACTATCATTTGCAACAACCTATCGACTGGATCAGGTATGTTTTAACAGGAGTGGATGAACTTCAGTACAGTGAACTTTTTGATCGTTCAAATATAGATAATAGTTGGGTATCGTAAAATAATGAGGATTCGTATGTCTGTTATTTATCACATACCCTATACTATTCGGTAGAAATTGAGGTGGGTTTTAGGGCTCAAGGACCATATTTGGCCAAGCTGCGCCAAACATAATGCAATCATCTTCAAGTAAATGGACATACACACAAGGAAAGCTTCACTGACACAGAAGAGAAAAAAACATCCAGGGAAAAATCGAACCTGAGCCGCCTACAACTCGCAAGCCGCTAGCACAGTGGGCAAAACCACTGTGCCACAGTGATTCCAGAAGAAATGGAGAACAGTTTTAAAATTTAATTCTCCTATGACTTTCAGTTAGGTAGGTAGTTGAATTAACGTCGCACTGGAGCAACACAACGGGATATTGGCGACTGTCCAGGAACAATCCTGAATAGAAAGATCCGAACTATGGATTTGAGATTTATCAGGACATTTGCAAAGGAGTTAGAATTTGTTCTTTTTTATAAGTGGATAAATAGCACTGCGACAGGTGGTTTAGCTGAAATAATAACATTCAGTTATGCATCTCCTTTGTGTAGCGCAAGAACAAAATATAATTAAAAGTCTGAACGAAATTGGTGCTATCCTCAAATACAAAGAAAAGAGTCAATCAGTTCGCTCAAATATTTTTCTTATTGATCGCTGTATACATTAGGGGTTTAAAGTTAGGTTGGTTGGATTTTATGGCGCAAGGGCCATATTCGGCCATGCTGCGGGAAACACAAGATAGACAATATCAAGTGAATAGCGACACAAAAAAAGTTTTACTGACACAGATGAGAGAAATACACCTTGGGAGGAATCGGTCCAGCGCCACTTACAATCCCCAGGTTGCTAGCGCAGTGGGCATGCCACCGAGCCATGACGGTCCCTTAGAAGTTAGGTAAACCATATTTTGGGTTATTAGTTGGTTTTGGGTTTTATGGCTCATAGTCATATTTGATTACGCTGCGCCAAACACAAAACAGTGTGGACATACGAATCTGTTCCACCGAAACTTCTGTATTTTGGGGTGCCACACGATAAGCTGAGATGTTGATGTTCATAGGAGAAGATGAGGAGTGTTCATAGGATTTTTAAAATGCACACTAGAATAAAAAATGCTTATATCGCCGGCTTACAGCAGAAAATCACTAAATGCTTATTTTTAAGATGACGAGAAATTCATAGTCATATTTTTATCTGTTGAAAAGTTGCATAGCACTGTCAAAATGTTTATAATTTTAATTTTGGGGCCTAAGCACTAATTGTCTTAAAACATCTGTACAGTAAAAAAATTTCTTGTGTTGATGATTTCTGTCGTAAGGCAGACGTTTGTAGTATCGAAAGTGAATAAAAGTATTATTTATTAACCTCAAGGAGTTTTGTGAACTGCAAGTACAGAAAGTCTTGCATTTCTGTCTTACACAGAGCAGGCTGTTACACATAGGAGGAATCTGTCTTTTAAGGATCTACGAAAATATCTAAATTCCTCTGTAGGTTGCATTGAGGAACGCGTAACATAATAGGTAGGTATTTAATTAACGTCACACTAAAGAAACGCAAAGGGCTATTGGCGGCGATCCGGGATCAATCCCGAATCGAGGACAATACCACGTAATTTTGAACCACGTTCAGATGACGAGGTCACACCGGAGCTGGCGCCCCACTCTCCAAACTTCCACACCACACCAACGTGAGAACATTTCAGGTCACGACAGATTTAAAGTGCACCAGCCCCATCTACACGACTGTCTTTTGATTGGATTCGAACTCGCAATCCTCCGGTTTCTAATCCATTACTCTTTCAACCGGACTACCGCTGCATCATAACATAATAAAGCATTTCAAGAACGTTAGCTTTTTCTAATTAACTTATTTGAAAGGCATTAGAATCTTTCAGCTTTGGAATTTTTATGACTCTTTCCAGACATTATAATGCATAATGGCTGGAAAGTACTCAGTTGAGTCATTCAATATGGTAAAATGATTTCCTTCTTTCTATCAAAATTGTAATTCATTAACCCTCTAAGTGATTTGGAAGAGATATCTCGTTCATAAAGATCTAACCAATTTTGATTATGACTAGATGTGTCGTCATCAATAAATAGCTGATTTTTTTATGATCAGGATCTAGTCAGTTTTTCTAATGACGAGATATCCCATCCAACAAGATCTGCTAATGGATTTGCTAATGACGAGATACCTCTACAAGACAACCACCAGGAGGGTTAATATGAATGGAGGAACGTGAATAAACTTGTACGAAAATCATAAGTTTAAAAACGACCTCTATCAAATAGTTCATGAATTAATTTTTAAATACAAACGAAACGTTAGCGTCTGTCAATTTCAGTCATGGAACAAATGGTTCTCGAAGATTACCAGCATTTCGTACAACCTAGCACTCATCAATTTCCCTCGTTCGACGCCAATAGACTATTCCAAGAAACAGTCGTACATTAGGCGGATGAACTGATATGGATATTGAGGGGCTGCGCAATATGGAGAAACGAGAACAACGGTACTGAAAATGGAATGTCTGCGCTGAGACGAGAGGGGCCCAGAATCACTCTTGGGTGGTCATGTGTGACTGGATATCATCAGAGGGTTGATTGCCGTCTAGCAAACGATAAATCGTTTTGTCAAAAGGAGTCGAGGAACTGTGACAACGAATCATTTGGACAGCTATTAAATCCAATTCGCCTCACAGAACAGAGAGGGGAGAAGTGGGCTAAGTTGAGGGATCCCAGACATGGACAAGACATAACAAGAGTCCTTGTCTAGTGAAAATTATTATGGAAAACGGTTTTACGAACTTATCAAGTTGAAAATGTTTTAAAATTTGGAAGGAAGAATATGCAGTCGGAATGCTTCAATGACACTGTAGAGCTCGGTTTTATAGAAGTTATATACGCATTGAACAATATGAAACAAACTGGATGAGTAAGCTTGTATTCCTTTTTCCATCCAGGGTTCCATAAAACATCTACATTGTTTCTAACATCCCGAGTCATCTAGGGCTTCGGTAGCCCAATTGTAAGAGTACCTGATTGACAACCAGAGGGTTTCGACTTCGAAACTCGATCCAATCTAAGTATACACGGGGGAGCACGTTAAATCTGTCGTGGCCTCAGATGTCCTCACGTTGACGTGATGTGGAAGTTTGGAGAGTGGGGTGCTTGCTCAGGTATTGTTCTCGTCATCTGACCATGGTTTCAAAGTACGAGGGGTTGGTCTCGGATCTTTCCCTTCGGGATTAATCCCGGACCGTCGCCAATAGCCCGTTATGTTACTCCAGTGCAACGTTAATTGAACTACCAACCATAGTCATCTAGAATTAATTTTGTATACTAAATCAGATATTTGTCGAGTATCTGAACTAATCAATATGAAGTTGAATTGTAATTCTTATACTGCTATTGAAATCAACAGCAATGAAAATGTCAGATTAGATGATAACAGACTAGAAACACCCCAATTATACAGAGGACATATAATGTGTTTAACCTATGTTAGGTTGATCAACTGTGATTGCAGTGATGCTTCTTGATTAAATTGCTAAAACTATACAATTATGTTTCAGTAACAATGCTTAGCCCTCTGAGCGGTTGTATTTCTGTGAAATGTAGAATTGCTTTTACCTTACGGTATATTTAATGACTAAATAGCCACATCTATTGATTGAAAAAAATGCTACGAAGCATGCTATTGGTCAAAAAGGCAAAAACTGGGTAGAAATCATGCAGGGGAGAGTACTGAAATTAAATGAAAAAATTTTCCCTTGAATTTATAGTTTAATTCTTGTTTATGATTTACTAAGAGCTAATTTTGGAATTATACAGTAATATTGACTTTATTTCTCATGCCTTCATGCACGGAATACAGGCTTACACAGATAACGTATTAGCTTTTTAGAGCGAAAGCATTCCTAACTTTACATAGCGAATAGGCATAAAAACAATGTAAAATAATTATCAAGCAATCAGAGGTAAAGAGAACAGAAATAATCCACAAAATAGCTACAATAACTTTGTTGAAAAATGAAACTGAAAAAAACTGGTATGCGTGTGTACATTTCAGCTAAGAGGCAATACCAAAAATGAAATTAAAAAATTTTCCATTGCAAAGACACTTAGACAAATACACCGATTAACTCTCCATGAATCTTTATGTGACACATGAAGTTAGAGCCTAGAACACAAAGAAAGGTAGGAAACAGATAAGCAAGATTCCATCTGCTTCGAATGTCCTTGATACTTCCAATAGCGTACATAAACGACTTCCCCAGTTAATACCGAACTCCAAACTCTGCCTTACACGGAACTTTCATTTCATCCGAACCAATATCAGAAAGGCTCTTCAACATCTATGAGAGGCATTTTCTGTCATAAAATTTTTTTTTATTGCAAAGGCACTTAGACATATACATCTATGAACCTCATGTGCCACTAGGTGACCACGAAATTAGAGCATAATACAAAAAGAAAGGTAGTACAAAATCACCATGCTTCTATCTGCTTCAACAATTCTCTGGCTCTTTCCAATAGCGTGTATGAACGCCCTCCCCTGTTATTGCCGAATATTCCAAAAGGTTGATCATAGTCCATCTCAGTATTTCCTCTGCATAGAACATAGCTACCATAGATGCCAAGACGATGCAAATGCTTGGCCTGGCAATCCTTCCTTTTCAATAATCTAAGAGCCGATACCTCTTTTTGTGAGGGTCGGCAGGGATGTCACAAATGGTTTCCTCCCTAATGGAATAAAAATAGATAGGTTACGATTCTATTGTATTTTATACGTATCCTTAATCTTCCTTTGAATAGATTACCTATTGTAATGTATTTTAAAATTTCAAAAAGGTGTTTGTAAACGTAAATACACGCACACACTAAATAAGGATATTTGTATTCCTCTTCGACAGTTTTATAAATGTTTAGACTAATAAAAATATTAAAAACGAAGTATCGATTTAGTATGGAAAAGCTTTCCTGATGGACGGGAATTAAAATCGACGATATTCTTAAATAAAGTTCGTTATATGTTCCTTAAATACATTAAAAAAGGCAAGAACAAGAAAGAGCCATACAAAGTACAATTTTGCTTATAAATCCAGGGAAGTAAAAATAATTACACAGCTTCAAAACAAAATTCCGTAATCAGATAATAATCCTCTTATAATGCCTACCAACGAAGGTTTTGTCTGATTTCTTTAAATACATATCACTGCTGAAGTAATTAAAAGAATAATCTTTACGAAATTCTTTTAATAAATGTTCTACTAGTTCATGGAAGCAGCGTTTAAGTATCGAATCTTTTGTAAATTTAATATATTTTGCTAAACTAGAGCTAATTTAATGACATAATCACTGGAATTACATGTATTCAATCAAGCAAATGTTACTTCTATAGGCATTTCAGAAAAATCTATTTTCCTATTACGCTTTAAATAATTCAGTGCTTTTAACCCTCCAAGTGGTTTCAACGAGATATCTCATCCAACAAGATCTAACCAATTTTGCTAATGATGAGATCGATATTGCCAATATTTTTATGATGACAAAATCAAGATCTGGTCAGGTGTTTTTGCAATGACGAGATATCTCGTTCATCAAGATCTAGTCAGTTTTGTTAATATGACAAGACACCTCTTTGAGACAATCACCAGAAGGGTTAAGGTATGAAAATCACAATATTCAAACTGTAAACTGTACAAGTCACATAAATCCTGGTAACTATGAACCAATATTTTAAATAAATGTGAAATACAGACTCATAAATTTGACCATGGTCCATTTCTGAATCTTATTTAAAATATCTAATAGACAGGTTATGTCACAAATTATTCATTTTTCTATGCACTGTATGTTGAAATTATATTATATAGTACAGTTATAATTTTTGACAGATTACTCACATCGAATTTATGTATTGAGTGTAAAATACAAAAACCAAGTTTCATGAACTCCACTTTTAAAGTGTTTCATTGGTTTGAAGACTAATTTTGAAAAACATTAGGGTCAAATGGAAAATTGTTATATTCCAGACCTATTCCAGAGGGAAAAGTTCCAAAGTTCCCCTACAAAATAGATCTTTAGGATCTCCAGACTCTGGATATTACATCTCTTGACTCATTATGGAGATAATTATAGAATCTGGATTATTACACTTCTTGACTCATTATGGAAAGACCAGAAATATATATTAATTTAAAGTGGTTAAAACGTTCATAACTGATGGTAGGGCAGGAAAGTCTATAGTCATAGATAGGCTATCCAAAAACCGACCTCCCAGATCCTGAGCTAACCCCACCATATTAAAACATATCATGATTTTGGCCATGCTGTGGTTAGCTATTAAATTCCTTATTATTCTCTTGGTCTGTTTTTATAATATTATCAAAGTAATATTTAAGGTAATTAATGATAATGTGTACTTTTAGTGCAGTTTTAAAATACATTTTAAATTGACATTTGTAAGACTACTTATTATTTACTTCAACCTACCCCAAATTTGCCGCTTTAGGTTACATCCTACTCATACTATTTATAATAAATACAGCACTGACTGCTGAAATTGCATTTGTTACAGAGCCTATTTGGCAGCTTCTTAATTTTTTTGGCATGTATCTTCTGTTGTGTTGTTGTTACTTAATCTTTAAGGCTTAGCTAAACAGCTTGACCAAGTCTATGAATCCGAATTACGCTCATAAAGCCCAAAAAACTAGACCAGGATTTCCATAAAGATCCTCTCTTACCAGACAAACACGGGCTTGAAGATGAGTTGGAGAGGCTTGTCCTGTGTTACATTTTAGGCAAGTTGAAAGTGTCTTATGGCCCTGTGGATAAAGATTGAATGTGTCCGCTCAATAGAAAGGGCAGTCTGACATTTTCTATCACTCGAATATTTGAACTAGGTTCCAGGATGGTTTGTATTGTACCAGATATGAGTTGACAGGTCTCTCCAAATTTTATTATTTAAGCTCTTCTTTATGGTGAATAATTCTTGATAGGTGATTGGACAAAGTGCGTGAAAAGGCTTTGACCGTAGCCTCCTCTGCATGTCTATTTAGTTTCATTATATGTGAGGTATGCAAGAGATGGAATCCATTGGATAGGAATATCTCTGTGAGCACGCCTTAAAGTTTGTTTAAAATGTGTGGTTTGTCTCTAGTTTTCCTCCAAGGTCTTAGATATTGTATGGAGCTGCAACTATATGAAAATATCCAAATATCTGTACCACATTTTAAGAGAAAAAATGCGGCTCAGTGTTTCTTTGATGGCTATTAGTTCTATAAGAAAGTCATGATTTCTTTGTTGGATTTTGTATACTGTGCACTTCCAGCTTGTCTTTGAGCTGTGACGAAGCATGTCTTAAGGAGAATTTGATCCCTTATGTTGCGTTCCATTTCCAAGCCATCCATAAACATCTCTCTTCTGAGACACATGGTGAGAGCTTGACTTAAGGACATGACGTGTTTTGTATCCTCCATCATTAAGAGTTGTAAATACGTATATTTAATTTCTTTGAGCGCTTATAGCATGTGTGCGATACTTCAATTTTTGTGACAACTTCTAAGCAACGGAAGTTGAAAATTTTGAATTTTTGAAGCTTTGAAAAAGATTTTTTTTTTTGAACAAATATCTGAAAGTGCATTTTTTTATCCCATAGTTTTCAAAAAATAGAAATATGTCAAGGACTTATAAGACTACTTTCCGTTCCCACCTATCGATGCTACATAGCATCTCGAATACTGATTCTCATTTTTGCCTTACTCCACTTTAATCCGCAACTGCGGCCCAATCGCACATTTTTCACGAGTCCATCTAATGAAAAACCTCCTCTCGGGCGCTATTCATTTGCGGCTAATGGCGACCAGCTAATGGGCCGGTGAGAGGTCCGGCTCTGGCAGAGGACGTGCCGGACGGACTCCCCTCTCCGAGTTTAATATTTAAAGAGCTGGTGACGAGTATTGATAGTTTGGTGAAATGCCGTGGCCAGCGGAGCGCGGAAACGGGAATCATATTTTCATTGTCTTCCGTTTACGCACCATGAGCTTTAGTCGATGCGTAGGGGAGAAGTGCGTAATTACGGCAGCATGAGAGACAATCGCCGTGATGAGTGGTACCACCTCGTCGCCCGCTTCATTTTGTTCGTTTTGCCTCCGCACTCTGCCTTGCATAGAACTCTCCTTTCATCCGAACCGATATCAGAAGTGTTGTTGAACACCCAAGAGAGGCGTTTTCTGTCAAGTTAAATTGTTTTATTGTAAAGGCATTAGACACAAATAAATCTGTGAACCCCCATGTGCCACTCTGTGACTCACGAATAGAACAAAAAGAAAGGTAGGTCGGTTGTTTTGGTGGTGTTATGGCCATATTTGTTCATGCTGCACCAGACACTACATATAATATGAAGTAATAGACACATACAATGAAAGTTTTACTGACACAGAAGAGAGAAATTCACTCAGGAAGGAATGCACCTGACAGGAATGAAACCTGAGCCGCCTACAACTCGAAAGCTGCTAGAGCATTGGCATACCCACTGAGCCACAACAGCCCCAAAAAAGGTAGGGAAAAGATGAACTAGATTCCAGCTGGTTCAAAAGTTCTTGAGCTTTCCAATAGCGTGCATGGATACCCACCCCTGTTAACCCTCTTAGTGGTTGTCTTGACGAGGTTTCTCATCATTAGTGAAACCTTTAGCATATCTTGGTGGACGAGATATCTCGTCATTGGAAGAAAACTGACAGATCTTGATCCGTCATCATAAAAAGAAATAAGCAGTATCTCGAAGATGTATCTCGACATTAGCAAAATTGGTCAGGTCGTGATTGGTGAGATATCTCGTCGAAACCACTTGGAGGGTTAATACCGAACATTCGAAAGGGGTGGTCATAGTCCATGTCAACTATCTCTCAGCACAGAACACATTTCGGGCTTCTATAGATGCCAAACCGATACAAATGCTTGGTCAAGCAATCATGCCCGTTCAATTATCTACAAGACGCCACCGCTATATAACGAACGCCGGCAGTGATGTCATTAATGGACTCCCCACTTTTTATTTTGTGTTATCAGCCAATCTGAATTTATATCTGTCTTTTAATTTATTATTGATTATTTGAACTGCAGTTCCCAGGGGTATATCATGTTCACCGGTCTGAAGGATATATGTCGGCTTTTCGGCCAGTTACTTGAAGGATGTAGTCCCCTATTTGCCCAGCCAAACTAAATGTAGGTGGTGATAGTGTTTCTGAGACGGAATGCGTTTTCTGTACGTATTCCAATTGTGACGCCGCTTGGCTTGTTTTTCAAATACGATTTTAACTACGAATTAAAATTCCAGAGAAAGAATTCCAAATTGATATGATAGTTTATTGATCAACACCAATTAGATTAAACGCCAAACGTTGGCAAAACGACTATAAACTACATTTTAAGGTAACCCTGATATGTATCATGAGAGAGCATTCTGTTAGCTGAAGTAAAATATTCACTTTCCCAAAGAAGTTACCAAACCACTTGTACCCTCTATATTTAGCTAACAGAAATATCCTACCATGGCACATTTATTATTTCAAGAGGTGGTACACAAAATAGATGTTTAAAGAAACGGTAATTTTCTTCAGGGTTAAGGATTTGTGTTATTAGATGATGAGATTGTGTTATTACATCTGTAACACGAATCCATTTCTTAAGGTTGAAAGCATGGTCAAATATGGGCCCTTGCGCTTTAAAACCCAACCAACCAAAGGTTGAACTGATACTTTGCGATGATGTCTAACAAAGGTGAAATTCGTCCACAATTCTTGTCATCTTCAAATAATCTCATGTTAACGAAGTGTCCCCTTGCTGTGATCCTTGAGTTGCGAAGACGAATGGATTTTTTCAGACATGTTGTTTGGGTTTGTATGAGATTCAACGTCCCCTTTCCCCTGAGCTGCTCTTCTAAATAAGCCCTTCTATTTTCATAAAAAAATAATTATTTCATTAAAAACTGAAATTCACTGCGTAAATCAGACATGAATACATTGCAGGAAAATTGGGATTTTTCTCTCTATACTGCGAAAAAATTAATATCCAGTTTAAAATATTAATGATTTGGTTGATGCCATTGGTTGTTCTTTATTTCCCATGAATAGTACTGCTTGAAGACCAAAATATATTGGCAAACAAACTCTTCCTCAAACAGTTAATCACACTTTATAGCAAATTTACCATTGGCTTCAGAAGACCGATCAGCTTCGTTTTGAAAATCTCACCGGGGCGAAATGACAAACCAGTTTGAGTAACGGAGCGGGCTTTTGAAACCGGGAAGTATGGTAACCCTAGCTATGACTATATCCACAATCCATCAAAAGCATAGTAGAAATAAGATAGCCTCGTAGTATTGTTCAATTGAACTCTAATGAAATAGAGAGATCGTGTGGGTGAAGTAGCTGTCGTTAGATCTCAGAAGGGTAAGGCACTTGGGACTTCAAACGATTGGCTATCGTAGTATTTTTAATCAATCTGGATAATCACTTTAACCAATCAATAATTTGTCCCACATTGGGATTATGCTTTTTCCCACAATCCCGAGACAGGTCTTCAAACCGAGCGACAGGAAGGAATAGCATGAAGACGTGCTCATATAATCCGTTTACTTCATTAAAAGATCGATGGGTTTGAATGTTAGTTATAACAATGGCAAAAGAACGTGAAATAATGTTTAATCAACCAACATACTATTATCAAGATGTTTGGCATGATGAAATTATAATTTACTACGAAATGTTTGCACACGCCTTTGAGACATAACTGATGTAAATCATTGTATTTGTAAGACATTTAGTATTTCTTTCATAGAGGGGCTTGCGTAGGCATTATTTATATTTATTTGCAGAAGTGTAAATTAAATGCTACTGTTTTATTTATCTGCTAATCGCTGGAAAAATTACCTCAAGGGAGTATTTCTCGTTAATAATGACCTTAATTTTCCTCTTTGTAAACATTTTCCGACCAATGATATCAAACAATAATCTTACATGTGTGAAATTATAATACGGGTTTGTAATAATCTACAGAAAATGCGTAGGAACAGAAATTGCAGTATTATATGTGTATTACAAGGTGAAAAACGTAAATAAACATTTCATGTTAGTACACGCGGGGGCTGGTGTGGATGTTTGGAGAGTGGGGTGCTAATTAGGCGTTGACCTCGCTATCTGACTGTAGTTCAAAATTACGAAGCGTCGTCCTAGGATCTTTCCCTTCGTGATTGACTCCGGGCCGTTGTTAATAACCAGTTGTTTTGCTCCAGTGCGACGTAATTGACTACCTACCTAATCTTAAGAGATGTAGCACATTATTATCTTCTCTTTCACTTGTTAAACTATCCAGGGGACGCCTTTCCTCACTCAAGCAAATACGAAAAAGAAACAAGTATTGCAAAGGGAAATTATCACCGACTCCAACCACTGATTTTACATGTGGAATATCACATGGAACACCCTTCACTGCCTAATTGCTATTCCACTTCTCGAATCGCTGTTGGCGGTCACCAGTCCCATCAGATTCGTTATTCCCATCACACCTGTCACGAAAAAATTATAATAAAAAAACAATCTCGCGCATTTCACCACCTTTACTGGAGACGTCACCGAAAGAAACCACCTCGGCCTATGCTAGAGGATCGGCCCCGACCTCCGTAGTAGACGACAAAACAAAAAAAGAGAAAAAACCACCAAGGAACCCGCACGAAAGCTGAATGACAAATAAGAACGAAATCGAGCGGACAAGAACAGCGAATGCGCTCAACTCTTCCATCTCCCAGCAAACCCGCCCTTTTCTGGAGGGAGGGAAGACATCAAAGCGAAGCCGACAAATGGTTACAAGGGGGTATAAAAACCTGCCTTAATAGCCCGAGCAATTACAGCACCCGAGGAAAATGCGTGGATTGGGGGGTGGAAAGATGGAAGGAGGAATCAGAACGGATTGAGATTATGTCATTAGAACGGATCGTGATTCATCGGCGGTTGTTGGTGTCATTCTCATTGGTGCGCCCACCCAAAGGTAAGAGCGCTCTGCCAATCTGGAAATTACATTGTTCGGCGGCTTTTTCAATTGAGATGTATCTCGGAAGGGTCAGAGGTGTCGCGGAGTCTTCAAGGTGCACGTTCTGCACGTGCGCACGATGCTATCTCAAACCTCTTTCCCACTGGATTTCTGGAACTGAGATCCAGCAACTCTAGCTTGTTGAGATTCATTCCAGTGAGTGATCTAAATACCTCAGAGGAGCGATTGAATAGTTTCACACGATCTGAAGGAGTTGCCTGAGTCTCTTAAGGGTTTTGATTTCATTTCTAATGACAGCATTCTGGATGATCTTTCCTGGTCATTCCTCTGGGGATTTTTTTCTCTGGGTGTCTGTTTTACAACTTATATGAAATTAAAATAATTTATATTTCTTCATTGGTTTTGATGGAATAGCTTTCAAAATCTCACAAAGTTTCTTAGAAAAATCTATCTTCATTTTGCAGGAAGCAATCTGTCTCCCGTTGATTTAAATACCTGAGGATTGAATAGTTTCACACGGATCTGTTAAGGGTTTTAATTTGTAAAGATAGTATTCTGGGATATTTTCTGGTCATCCTCCGATTTTTTTTTCTGGAGTTCTGTTTTTAAAAAAGGAATTTGCACTTGCAGCTTATGAAATCAAAAACAATTCCTCTTTCTTCATTGTTTTTGATGAAATAACTTTCAAAACCTCTCAAAATTTCTTAGAAAACTCCATCATTATCATTTTGCAGGACAAAATATGTCTCTTGTTGATCTAAGTATCTCTAAGGATTTGGTCCACATGATCTGAAGGGTCTGTTAAGGGTTTTAATTTGTAAATTCTAAATTTTTTGTAATTTGTGCATTCCGATGATCTTTCCTGGTCATTCATCTGAGGATTTTTTTAATCTCTGGCGATCTTTTTCTTTAAGAATTTACAAACGTTTGTAAGTTATGAAATTGAAAATGCTTTCTTTCTTCATTGGTTTTGACAGAATAGCTTTCAAGCCCTATAACGTTTCTTACAAAAATTCGCCAATATCATTTTGCATCAAACTGTCTCCTTCTGAATGTAAGCACATATAGTGCTAATTAGGACCTTGAATGGGGAGCAGAGCTTCTCAAACATTACTTCTTATTACATTAATAGTAACTATGTTTAGTTTCTGCCGCATAATTGGTGTAGTAGTCATAGGGTTTATTAGCCACCCAGTAGGTTCCGGATTCGCATTCCAGTTTGTTAGCACATAGATGCTAATGATTGTTCTGTTAGGAATAACGGGGGAGCTTACACATTTAGCCAGTTCATCAATAATAGTGTCGAACCTCGAAGATGTCAGTGGTCGGGCATTAGAAATAAAAAATACTTAATTTCTGAGTGAAATGCGGGTGAATATGTGTTTTGCTACATCTTAACCTACTTTATTACTTAAACTTATGTAAGGAACAAAATTAAACCCAGACGCGCGAGGGATTAGATTGGGACCTGCAACTTTAAGTTGATTCCAAATGAGCATCCTTGTCCTTATTGGGATTGAACACAGGAGTCAACAAAATTTGCGAAACAATTAGAAAAGAAAATTAATGTAATCGCTTCCCCGCAACAATACAATATAAAGTAATGCAAACATAGATTATGAGTAGTAAAAAAGGGCGATGTTTTTCCTTTTGAGATTTCCAACATCTATACACGTTTCTCAATATGATGTAAAAAAATAAATTATTTCTAAAAATTAAACCAATAAAACTATTTTTAAAGTTTTTGTATTTCAATATAGAATTACGTTACTTTAAAGTAGATTTGCATTGCTTTCGTTATCTCGAAGGAACTAATGTCCCCTTAGGTAGAATAATAATCTCTTAGGTAAGGTAAACCTAAAAATTCTGGTTGATTTCATAGTCATATTTCTGATTCATTGACTTTCAAGCATTCAACAAGAATGGAAGTTTTCAAGTAAAAGATTAGTATGGATAAGATTTGTATAATTTGAAATAAATAATTCTCACGTCTTGGAGACAGTTTTTTTTCATATATAAATTTTTTAAATGTTCTTATCATTTCACCTATTGCACTGATTTTTGACTATTTTAACAACCTGAATACTTCTGGCCTATTTTGAAAGAATAAAAAAATCACCAATTACATTGTTTTCCGTTTTTTATTGTTCAGATTAAAATTATAAATAAACAAATAAATTACTCTTATATAACTTTTAATGTCACCTCGTATATTAATTCTTCAAAATTAGAAATTGAAATTTCTTATTATGAGAGCTACTGCGTCTCAAATACTTTTGAGACACAATGAATGTCTAAAATATTTTTTAGCTTTAAAAATATAAACCAATAACAGTCCAATCATTCCAGAATGAAGACATTTCAGATACATTTCATTAGCATACATTTCATACCAAAACTTCAACATTATATTTGAAGAAAAGACCTTGCTTGCTTTAAATGCTCCCACAAAATGCTATTTGTTTACGTGGCCTCCACTTGTTTGGACATGAAATCTGGTAAATCATTTCTCAACAACCTTTCCCAGACATACCTTCTCCGAAAAGCCAATCTCTGTGCATCGTAATTACAGTCGGCAGACCGCTTGAATTGATTAATCGTTTCTTTGCGTTAAAATTGTAATCGTTTTCCCAGGAAAGAAGCCTTCGGAGGAATCATCTTCTCCAAGAAGCACGGGGACAACTTAATAAAGACGGACGGTAATGAAAATCAATGAGAAGCAGCAGCCATTTTTAAATCACCTTTTAACTTCTCCTCAGAGCGTTGAGAGGGGCAATTAATTTCTCTGGCTCGCTCGCATTGATCGTCCCGCGCGTCTTGGCCGCAAAAATGAAAGGCTGGGGAGGATTTAATTGAATTTTTCTTCCCTTTTCATTACGATTGTTGAAGAAAGAAATAACGGGGTTCGGTTTTCATTTCCCGTTCGCCCTATTAGAGTTGGATTCTGGTTTCGATGTGGAATTGAGAAGTCCTTGTGGGCACTAGCGTGCAAAACACCGTTATTTTTAACCTTCCAATTGTTTCGACGAGATATCTCGTCCATCAAGATCTGACCAATTTTGCCAATTACGAGATATCTCGTCATCAAGATATTGCCGATCTTTTTTATGAGGAGATCAAAATCTGGTCACTTTTCTTCTAATGACGAGATACCCCGTCGAGACAACTACCAGAAGGGTTAAAGGTCACAACCTAAAAATTACGATTGCTGAAAATCAATAAGCGACATCGGAAATCTTCAATTCGCTCAATGCAGGATTTTCTCTTTCCCAGTTCTTGAAAACATAAAAAAACTCGCCAGTCTTAGATTGTAACCGTGGCTCAATGTATGTGTCCACTGCCCTAGCAGCCTACGTATTGTAGTAGGTGCAGGTGTGGTAACTTACTCTGTAACTTACTCTGGGTGTATTTCCCTATTCTGTATCAGTAAACTTTTTGGCTGTGCGTGTATGTCCATTACTTGACGTTGCTTGTGTTTGGAATAGCTTGGCCAGATATAGCCCTTGTGCCATCAAACCCAACCCAATCAACCGTAACTTCTTCCATCTACATTCTTATCCTTCTCTCTTATCGTCATCTGACCGTGGTTCAAAATTACGTGGTGTTGTCCTCGGATCTTTCCCTTTGGGATTGATCCCGGACCGTCACCAATAGCCCATTGTGTTGCTCCAGTGTGACGTTAATTGAAATACCCCCCCCCCTTCTCTCTTAAAGCATCGGACTCGCTATGGTTCAGTGGGCTTACCCACTGCGCTAGCAACCATACATGTGAAATATAAGTAGACTGAGCATTGTTATTGAGAGGAGCTTCAAAAAGCATTACCAACATGTCGACTTATCGCCTCGTTAGGCGATATAAAATCTTACGGCAGGGCAGGTATGTGAATGCGCATTCGTATAGAATGGCGACAAAAGTGATGAAATCACCAGTCTACTACTATGTGGTGAGGACCAATCAGATGATGAATTAAAGGATAGGTGTTTTCTCTTGTCCAGTCGATCCATCATCAATCAGTTGATGAATGTTCGTTTCCACTCGGTATACGAAAGTAGTCTAAGGATAACGTTACTACTAGTTTTGGTCACATGAACCTGGGCATATAAATAGTTTACATTGCTCCCTCTACTTTTATATTTCCTCTATGCTAGCAACCTGTGAGTTATAGGCAATGCAGGTTCTATTTATCCCTGGGTATATTTCTCTCTTCTGTTTCAGTAAAACTTTCTTTGTGTGTATGCCCATTTACTTGACACTATTTGGCGCAGCTTGGTCAAATCTGAATCTCGCACCATAAAAAAATCCCGAACCACCAACCCTCAAAACACCAAACGTGATCACCAAAACACACCAATAAGCGGCATTGGAAATCGTCATTCCCTGATACCCGACTCTCCTTCCCAGCTCTTAAAATCATGAAAAAACGACATGGTCACATGATCCAGGTAGCATCAAAAGGTTACATTGTTCCCTCTACTTTTGCATTTCTTCTATGCTAGCAGTCTTTGAGTTGTAGGCAATGCAGGTTCGATTCGTCCCTGCGTATATTTCTCTCTTCTGTGTCAGTAAAACTTTTTTTGTGTGTATGCCCATTTACTTGACGCTATTTGGCGCAGCTTGTCCAAATCCGGCCCTCGCACCATTAAAAAACATGACCCACCAACCCTCAAAGCACCAAACGTGATCACCAAAACACACCAATAAGCGACATCGGAAATCTTCATTCCCCTGATCCATGGCTCTCTCGTTCCCAGCTCTTGAAAACACAAAGAAACGACACTTTTTCCGGGTTAAAAACCGGGAGAAAGAAAGAACCGGAGCACACGCGTCTCCTGAATATGTATCACCGCATCCGGGTGGTCCCATGTGGTTTCCAGATGCCACGGAAGAAATACAAGATTCGCGAACGATGCGTGACAATTTTGCGTATTCAACAAGGGCCGGGGCGGCCGGGCTCAAGCGGGGCGTGTAATTGCAAGCAGGGGCGTCGTTATTATTCATGCGGTAAGAGGGGGCCGCAGATGGTCCCTCAAGATACGGCCCTGGCAGTGACGAAGTGGCTCCCGTTCCGCCACCTAACTCATCCGGTCAACTTGATCTCTGAGAGGGAATATTTATATTCAAACGAGACGTCTCTGCTCTACCTAAGGATGGACGTCCGCTTCCCCGGATGTCGCACAACTTTTAAGTCCTCGGCTTGGAGATAAATAGAGATGGGGCCTTTGGTAACTGTGTCGTGTGCGCGATTTCTTTTTCTGTCTTCTCGCATCTGCGTCGCTCTTATTGACGTTCAATTCGGGAAGGGATGCGTCAGTGGCATGTGGTACGTCGCCATTTTTCTCCTGGATTCCTGCATAAACGAACACTATGACAGGGCTGTTCCGGGGTATTGGTTGAACATGTACAAACTTCAACAAGTAGCCTCCTCTCTTTACAAAACCATTTGATCTCCCAAAAGAACGCCCTTCATCAAGCAGAAAATAATTGGCAACCTATGAGTTGTAGGTTGTGCAGGTTCGGTTCTTCTTGGGTGTATTTCCCTCTTCTATGTCAGTGAATATTTCTTTGATGTGTGTACGTCCACAACTTAAGGAGGGTTGTCTTGTGTCTGGCGCAGCTTAGCCAAATGTAGCCCTTGTGCCATAAACCCCAACCAACCAAGAGGATGTATTAGCTGAACAATTGCATATATCAGCAAGCTTCTCCCTCTCTTTACAAAAACATTTCGTCAGCTTAGAGCAGAAACTCATTAACCGACATTTTTTCTGAGACACTAAATGCTTATTTTCATGATGATGAGAAATTCATCATCATTACGTAACTTGTTTAAAAGATATATATAATACTATAAAAATGTCTATAATTTTTTTTAATCAAAAACTAATAGTTAGTCTTCAAACATCTGTGCAATAAAAACATCTGTATCATCAGTTAATGAGTTTCTTCTCTAAGCCGACGATTTGATTTTTTTAAAAGAACGCCCTTCATCAAGCACGAATTCATAAAATAATTTTGGGTGGTACAGTATTCTTTTCCTCCCAGTTCCCTAAATGCAGTGGCTCTGTGGGTTTGACCAATAGCAACCTGCGAGTTGCAGGCAATTCAAATTCGATTTCTGATTGGGTGCATGTCTTCCTTCTGTGACAGTACATATTTCCTTGTGTGTGTCCATTACTTAACCCTCCTGGTGGTTGTCTCTACTTGGTATCTCGCCATGAGCAAAACTGTTCGATTCTTGATGGACGAAATATCTCGTCATTAGAAGAAAACTGACCAGATCTTGATATCGTCATCATAAAGAAGTAAACATTTTATCTTGATGGTGAGATATCTCGTCATTAGTAAAATTAGTCAGATCTTGATGGACGAGATATCGCGTCGAAACTTACTTGGGGATTATGATTGTTATCTTGTTATCTCTCCAAGGCTATCGCTCCAAGTCAAGCTCGCCAAATATGGCCTTGTGCCATATTTGGCGCAGCTTGACCAAATATGGCCTTTGTGCCATAAAACCCAACCAACCAAGCGGAAGTATTAGCTGAACACGTGCAAATATATTTTCAAAAACATTTGATTTTCTTAAAGCCCTTTATCAAGCACGCATTCAAAAAATAATTTTGGGTGGTCCGGTCTTTTTCTCCCGGTTCCCTAAATGCCTTCGTCCTCAGAGGCACATCTTCTTTATGTGTGTACGGGCATCACAAACCCGATTACCCGAGTAATCTTTCCTCCCTTCAGTTTTGCCCTCGCCTACTCTTCTGCTTTTTGTTTTTTCTTCCTCCTTCATGTGTTGTGTCTTGTGTTTGGAGTAGTTTGGCCAAATATGACCCTTGCGCCATAAAACACGAAAGCAACTAACCAACCCTGAATGCAGTAATGTTAAATAAACATTGCGTTTGATAATTTTCAGACTATCGACGTATTTCGAAATATATTTTACCAGCGTGATGAAATTGCGATTTTCGCTGATATTACTAGCTTCAACATGTATTTGATAGCTTTTAAATTCCGGAACCATTTCGTGAATGGTTGGAGTCTCCTGAATTTAACTGTAATTAAAATTAAGGTAACGCTAATCTTATAATAAACACCTAGCCTACCTGGTATAACAATCATAGCATTTATCTGCCACCCAGTATGTCCAGGGTTTGAATTCCGGTTTATAAGCGCATGGATGCTGGTGATTGACGTTGATAAGCTAAGAGCAACGGCGGCTTACCTACCTCCCTCAAAAATAGCCGTTAATTCACCCCAATGTAGTGCCAAAGGTAACTGTAAAGGTTTAACTGTAATTAAAATTAAGGTAACGCTAATCTTATAATAAATACCTTGCTTACCTGGTAAAACGGTCATAGCGTTTACCTGCCGCCCAGTATGTCCAGGGTCCGAATTCCGGTTTATAAGCGCATGGATGCTGGTGATTGTCGTTGATAAGCTAAGAGCAACGGCGGCTTACCTACCTCCCTCAAAAATAGCCGTTAATTCACCCCAATGTAGTGCCAAAGGTCTAAAAGGATCAGTGGTCAGGCATTAAAAAAATCTTATAACGTCTCATAACTGTTCAAAAATTGCAATAAATTCTATAGGCTATACAAATATTTCCTTTGAAATAATTAAGACAGATATTCTCAGAATTTCACACAAATCGAAAAAGCTACTTACCCTTCAAAGAAATTTAAAACTGCCTGCCTGCATAAAACAAGTATTTGGTATCATAGCTATATAAATAGGGGCTTAGTTTACCAGTGTGAAAAGGTTTGAAGAACTTATACCCCTTAACTTCATTTTCATGTCGATAGAAACTAATGTAAGCTAACTTAACGTATTAACTGCAAATCCTTAACTCGCTACTTGATGCCACCACAAGTATTAAAACCTTTATTTTCTAAGCTAATTGAATGAAATATTTACTCTTGGTGTGTTTCACTTTCAAATATGCTATTTAAAGAACGTGTATTTTTTTAAAAATTTTGTAACAAAAATTCTTGCAGTACGAATTAAAGCATTCGTGCGTATTTTAAGAGTCAGGTAACGTTCTATCATTAACTCTAGTAGTGGAAAAACACGTATACTTTACCCTCTATTAAATCTCAAGGTTACATTGTATACGGTTCAGGAATTAAGATTTATTGCAAAAACAGATTTGATTTTGAAATTTTGCTTTTCTGCGAAATATGTGTCTTAATTTGTTTTCTGACTGCAGTATACAAAATATATTTAACCCTTTGAGCGTCGTTAGATTTTCGAGTTGAGTAGAACTTCTTTTACCTTGTAACGCTAATAATCGATTAGTTGGACCCTCAGAAGATTAAGGTGCAGCAATGTCAGAAAACCTTTGGCATATTTGCCAAAGGTTTTCGACGAATAGGAACAGTAACAAAAATGCCTCATCGTTTGTGATACTGATTCCATAATTTCTTTCGAGAAATCCTTTTATAGTCCTTCATGGCTTATATTAATGTCGAATTTATTGATCAATCGGGTGCGAGCCTGCACATCTTAATCCTCCAATTTTACTGCTTTCAATATATCGTTCCACCGTTTGTCGATTTGTTTATGGTCAATTAAGTCTTATTATCTTCGAATTTTATTGTTCTTGGTGAAGGATAATTCTCCTTTACCGGAGTAAGTATTTCAAGTCATTGTGGCCACTAAAGCAAGGAATTCTAACTTTTCAACGAATCTTTCTTGTGCAGGGATTCACTGGGTAGTCTTCTTGTAGCTTCATGCCTGGTTCTAAGATAGATCGTCCACATATAAACTTTAGTTAAACCTCCCAGTGTCACAAGATTTCCGAATAATTTACGAGTAGCATCTCGTAGTAATGCTTTTACCCGTAACACACCTAACGACTTAATAACATCTAGTCGTTGAAAGAATCCTAGAAGTAATTTTATTGGTGAAGAGGTAGAAATTGGAAAAAAGTCATGCAGGGAAAGCTGCAGATTTCACTACGAATTTATCAGGGGTTAATGTCATTTAGCATGCAGAAAAATAATAAAAGATTATTGCAAATTCTTCATGGCAATAAAAAAACAAGGCATGTACGAATATCTGTTAATTGACTATGTAATCGCTTTACAAAGTGATTCACTCGAAATTTTGCTCCCAAAACACTATAATTTAACTCTACCCGATTATTTCTTAAGATGTCATCTGAAAGGTAATGTATGCAACAATAAGTTTAGAACTATTCACAAAAAAAACATCACAGAAAATGTAAGTTATAAATATCAACATTCTGAAGCGTATGTTAGATAATATACAGCAACGAGTTTATCTCTATTTGATGCCAATGATGGACATTTTCAGCATCTTCTGTTAATCTGTGATTATGAAGAGAAAGCTCTTTGTATTCAAATTTCGACTTGAAATGTTTCCCCTATTCAAAATTGGCGCTTTGGGGGGTAAAGTCCCAAGTGAATCAACCTGTAGTCACGATTACTTTCTGGAAACCAAACTCTGATTCGAGAAAAAAAATCTGCATAATCCCAATGATTTTCTCTCATGCATCATCATTTTCAGCGATCTCGGATTTTACAAATCTGAAAAACCAGTCCAAAATACCGTATTACACAAATTATTCTTTAATGGCTAATTATCATGCAGAAAAGCGTCGCCTGCAGCCCAAAGCAATCACCAGAGTTCTGTCACGAATACCAATTACAGAAAACCAACCTAAAACGCAACTTTCCTCTCTGCTCATGCCTCGAAGCGCCCCACAGTGGATAATAGCTGCCTTTTTGCCGAGGTAGGTTTTTCTGCTTTCTTGTGCCGGAATTAAATTATAGCACATCACGCGTAATAAAAAAGGCCAACACCTGGTGATGATTTCGCTAACGATTTAACACCCTTTCAAAGACTATAGCCTGGAATTAAAGGCAGTTAACTCCCTTTGGAAATGCCGACTGCAGATGGGTTATTATTTTAGTATTCCGGGGCTGGCAGCGCTATGGACACAACGCCTAGGAGATTTGTAAAGGCAACAAGAGGTAGAGATGGCCTTGCGAATTGATTCTTTTTTGGTGTTTTGGTTTTTATTTCCGTCTCAAAAGACTATTACGAAGACGATCTTTGGAGATAATTAACTCGAGCGGGACTATTCATGAGTCTTTCAAACATGCGCAGAATCAAACGACGCTTAAGTTATTCAAAACATCTCACTTTTATGCTATCTCAAATTTATGTCGGATCTTGATGATAGTTTATAGCAATATTTAAATGTTATTCAAAAATAATATTAATTTAAGATGGAGAAACTAAGATGTTGGGGAAGGAGCGGTAGAATGTGAATTCTTTAGAGTGAGAAGTCGTGGAAACATTTGTTGTAGTAATTTTTCTTGTGTAACAGTGTAAGTAGCTGCGTTCTTTGAAAGATGCCGACCCAAAGGTATCTTCATAAGCTGTTGGAGATCGTTACGACTGAACTATTATTAACTTAAAAATAAAAATTAAATTTTGCGAAACGAATTTGCACTTAGTTTAAAATGAATTCTGTCAGCTTGATTTTTCGCACTTCCTTTTTATAAGAGAAAGAAAAATACTTTCGATTACATTATCTGTTTAATGGATTAATCCAAATATAAACTCAAATATGTTATTGATATTTTTAATATAAAAATAACTTTCCATCTATAATTCCTTCCTCACCCGATCTCTAATGTATGGAGGATGTTTTTTCCATTTCTCAAGGGGGTTTCTTATCCTTATTGAAAGAACAAAGCCTCGCAAAGCCAGAATTTTCAAATCAATCGTCTAGACCTTATTTGGTTAGAAGCGAAAATTAGTGAAATAATTCCAAAAAATATTTTCTTGCATCTGATTAATTGTTAAGCACAATAAATGTTGGGTAAGGCACTTTTATTTACATTTTAACATCTTGTCTTACATGTTGCAACTTTCATTTCAATTCCTATTACCCATGTTTTTCTAATAATTCCTCACGCAGGCCAACTTTGCATATTCAATAGGTTGGATAGACTGCAGCCTATAATTACATTAATTAAGAACGACTAATTAATAGGAACAGAATTTGAAGCATTTTGCAACCAAAAGGGATTACTGCTTTTCAAAATCATTTGTAAATATACATTTAAAATGTACAGGAATTACAAATTAATGAATTGCGATGAAGTTTGAAGTTCCAAGACGAAGAATAATTTAGCACCCAACTCAACTTGTGATCATAATGGGAATAGGAAGGTAATTTTTAGGGTAGCCTCTACCGGTGGTTAAAGGATAAGTCCGACTCTTTCAGTACGAATAGTGGGTTCTTGATCATGTTATTACTACAATTTTTATGTATAATTATTTGAATTTTTCATTCAGCAGTAATGGTGGTGTGTGTACTAGTAGAGCATTAAAACGCACCACAATGAATCTCCAATTGTCTTCCACAGGGTCCTCATATAGGGAAATAGCTTGTACCATAGTACCGGGGCCAAAGAGCAAGGAGAAGTCCGGTATATGCAAGAAGTTTTTGTACTGAAAATTTGCATTCTGTTTTCTAGGTTTGAAAAGGTATAAATCGTTTTTTCATTATGTTTATAAAGCAATTATTCCGTTTGCGTGTGGTTGATTGGATTTTCATGGTTTTAGGTCCTATTTGGACAAGCAGCGTGAAACACAAGACAGAGTCAAGTAAGGAACATACACATACAAGTTGGTTTTACTCACACGGAAGAGTGCAATATAAACATTGAATATTAGTTTGACCGTTGATTGGTTGGGTTTTACGGTTTTGTGTTACATTTGGCCAAGCTGTGCCTAACACAAGAAAATTATCGTCAAGTAATAGACAGACGCACGCAAAGGAAAGTTTTAGTTGACACAGAACAGAGAAATACAACCAGGGTAAGTTAACCCTCTTAGTAGTGTAGTATTGCTGAGCTAGTTACTACCCTCTGAGTAGACCTTCTTGCTTTTTCGACACAACACACAATGACTAAGTAGCGGCATCTATTGGTCGAAAGAATCCTAGAAAATATTCTATTGGTTAAAAAGGTCAAAACTGCTCAGAAGTCATGCAGGTTGTAGTACGTATATATGCGCGTGAACCTCTCAAAGGTTTAAAGGAATTGAACCTCCGATATCTACGACTCTATTTAAATAAAAGGATAAATATTTATACTCCAAGAATGCTTTTTATCTAACCCAGTACTAGCACCCTTCAAACTTGGTTCTGTGCCCCGGATTGCATATGCAAAAGTCTCGCTCTATTGAGGTAGGTAGTTGAATTTACGTCTACCTGGAGCAACGCTATTGAAGACGGTCCGAGGACAACGCCACGTAATTTTGAACCACGGTCAGATGACGAGGTCACACCTGAGCTGGCACCCCACTCTCCGAACTTTCACACCACGCCAACGTGAGGACATTGGAGGCCACGACAGATTTAACGATCCTCAGCCCCCTTTGTTTCTGATTGGATTCGTTTGATTTCTGATTGGATGACAGTTTCTGATTGGATTCGAACTCGCAACCCCTCGGTTGTTAATTCGTTACTCTTCCAACTGAGCTACCGCGACCCAATTCCAAAGGGAAAGATGAGGTGGGCTTAATGGCTATAAAAGACGCAGATTCCTTTTTTCATCGCATTCCTGTTCGGAGGATTTTCTAATTCTGTAGCAGAGAGGACGACATACCTCGCGGAATGAATAATGGAGAAATCCTCCGAGGTAACGTCGGGTTACACTTGAGGATTGACGGAACGCCCTTATCTAGAGAGACGACACCAGTTTTGTCTTTTCTATTTCAAGCCGTATTTTCGAGTATGCTTGCAAGATACTCCGTTCCATTGGCCCCCCTGTAGATGTTTTCTTCATCATCTGTTATTGGCGTTACTAAATAGTGAATTAGTTTAGTTCTGACTACTTTCAAGGTAGGCAGTTGAATTTACGATGCAATGGAGCGACGCAATGGGCAATGGGGGACGGTACGAGATACCCAAAGGGAAAGGTCCAAGGACAACGCTCCTTAATTTGAACCGCTGGAAGTGACGAGATCAGCACCAGAGATGGCACCCACCTTCTTTCACGCCTCGCAAACGCAAGACATTTGAGGCCACGAGAGATTTAACGTGCAACAGCCGTTACATCTCTCGTTCCAACAAAGATCGTCAGCTAACAGCACATGACGATCTTTGGTTGCATCGAGCTTCGATCTCGCAACCCTCCGGTTACTAATCCGCGACTCTACCAACTGAACTAACGTAGCCTCCTTGCTCTACTGAGTTGGGTAGTTGGTAGGTAGTCAATTAACGTCGAACAGGAGCAACACAATGGGCTATTAGAGACGGTCCGGGATTAATCCTTAAGGGAAAGACAACGACTCGAATTTTGAACCACGGTCAGATGACGAGGCGACACCTGAGTTAGCACCATACTCTCCGAGCTTCCACTCCAAGCCTACGAGAGGACGGTTGAATCCACGACAGATTTAACGTTCACCAGCCCCCGTGTACACGATGGTCTTTAGTTGGACAGAGATTTGAATGCACAACCCTCAGATTACTAATCCGTTGCTCTTCCAACTGAGCTATTGCGGTCCATTGCTTTATTGAAAAATAAATCCTTAAAAACAAAGATTGATGAATGGTGTCACGATTAAAAAATTCCCACCAATCAAATTACAGCAAAACAGATTTATACCACCCTTTTGACATCGAATGCCACCAAAAACGGTCTCTCTACTCCCAAACAAAGAACTCTCACAGCCCTCCGGAACCCTTGACACATACACTTCGATTCCGTTTCTATCTATCCATCACTGGAGTAGACGCTGCAATCTACGGCCGTTTAATGGATTTAAATTACACCGGGAGGTGTGAAAGTTACCGCCAGGGGTCAGGACCTACCGGGTGCCGCGGCTTGTAATTTAATAGCGAGGGGCAAGCCCATTTTTTTCCTCTCTATCGCTTCTCCCGTGCATCGGGAGGGTAAGATCGGGGGACGTGTAAATGTATCGTAGACACGGAAGAAAGACGTATTACAGGTGGTATATAAATTCGGTTTTAACTCGCGTTCGGTGTGTGGGCCGAGTGGTTTACCGCGCTTCGCAGGGGATCCCTCTGGAAGGCCAATTATCCTTGGAGTGTGGGGGCCTTGCTGAGTGTTGCTGGGTTGTGTTTAAAGGATAGGCGTGCTTTGTGGGAGTTCGGGATGGGGTTTTTTGTGGATGCGCGCGTGTCTGGTGCTGCTCTACGTATTGTTGTGACTTCGTGGTTTTGACCGCGGAAGGGAAAGATAAAATGACTGTTCCCGTTACACTGCGATAGAAAGCTGAAAAAGAGATAACCTATTTCTTGGCAAATTTTAACCTCGACGATATTCGCGAGTTGTGTAGTGTTGCTTTTTTACTCCACAACACACTTTATGACTTAACCACATCACTCTACAGAAACCATAGATTGGTTAAACCTTTAGAAAGATTTTATTGGTCTTTCCATTAGAATAGAGCGATTATATTGACCCATTCTGTAGAATAGAATCCCATGGAAAGATTTTAGTTGCCATTTTTTTAGAATAGAATCCTTTGCAAAGATTATATTGCCATTTTTTTAAGAATAGAATCCTTTGCAAAGATTATATTGCCCATTTCCTTGAATGGAATGGTTTGGAAAGATTTTATTACTCCTTTCTTGCGAATACCTTGGAAAGATTCTATTGACAATTTCCTTATAATCGAACCCTTTGGAAAGATTCTATTGACAATTTCCTTATAATCGAACCCTTTGGAAAGATTCTATCAGTCCTTTTCTTTAAAATAGTATCCTTTGGAACGATTCTATTACTCATTTCCTTAGAATACAAAAATTTGGAATGATTCTATTGGTCAATAAGGTCAAAACTTGTTAGAAGTCATGCAGGGAACAAGGTGAAATTTTGTGTGTGAACCTCTCAGAGGGTTAAGCAGAAACATCTAGTGTATCGTTTGATTGATTATTCCAATCCTGCCTTATTCAAGAATTTAAAGTGTTTCAGTACGTTTATCTCCTGCACTAGCAGTATACGAGCTGTTTACTTGGCTTGGTGCAGATTGACTAGATCTGGCCCTTGTTTCATAAAAATAAAACCAACCGAACGAAAATTTAACACAAAAGTAATTATATAGATTTTTACATTAATTAAAAAAATTACATCACAGAAAATTTCCAACATATCTCGATGGATTTCTCAACAAATTAGAACTGTGCCTTTGTGGAAAATGCTTGAGAACAGTCGCCCGTATTTTTATCCATGTAAATTATGGAACCATATAAGGAATCAAAAGCGTCAAAAATACAATAGATACGTATTTTGGGAGACGTTAAACATAAAAAATACTAAAGAACCTTTTTTAAACAAGTTATGGATGGACTTATTATTGTATTAGAAAATAGAGAACAAATTTGTGAATCATAGTAGTATATACTTTTCATTGTTCGAATTCTTTGTATTTTTTGAAACTGTGAAAACAGTCTATTTTTTCCGAAATAAACTGTAAGTATTTTAGATGAAACTTCTTACCTACCATTAAAGTGAGAAACTATTTCTAATAGTTTTCAGTTCTCTGAAAAACTAAATATACCCTTTTGTGTTCCCTCCATTTGTACTAGAAACTGTTGCTGTTTATTTTGATTTTCTTATAAACAAAATAAATTTTGAACCTCTACCGAAGTAGAAATTATTGTTGATGAATTGAATGGAGAATGAATTGGTAGATGGAAAAGGCACATATGGCCAACATTCCAAATTTTAATCCATATCAATATATACTTTTGTCATTCTTAGATATGTGTTCAATGTCATTGCATTCCTTTCTCATAGAAATGTGGGAATGTACCTCGAAAATTTGATAATTCATCATCTTTCCCAAGCTACAGAGTTTCACATACTTTTCCCTCTTCTGATTTCAACCTCCGTCTAGATCGGATGTCTCTCCCTTGGATCCGTTATTTGCCTTTTTTAATTCAAATGCCAAATATTATATTATGTCTCAATAAACTAGCTTTTAGATTCCTCTGCAAAAAACGCAACTTTGCTCTCACATCAGCACTGACACATAGAGTTTCGTGTAGAACTCTTACCATAACCGTAAATCATGTTGCAGAGTATATCAAGTCTAAGTAAGTCTACAATACTCCCACCCCCATATAGCTGAAGTAAACCTTGACATTAACCGTAAATACATCCTATATACCTCAAAAGCAAAAGCTGTTGCAATTATCCAACTTCTGACTGGTCACGATTGTTTAACTAAAAATTCTGCAGAGCACCTGCTACCACCTTTGTACTAATTCCCACGAAATGGACCTCCACTAGCTGCAAATCTATACTACGTTCTCTAGTCGGGAATTCTACGGCCGATACTGGGAGGCTGGAGGACGGATGGGCAGCTAACTATTTCTCTTTTTATCTTGCATTTAATTTTATGTATTGTTCGTGCTTACGTTTATTACTTACCTTTGTATTGAGCATTTAGATTTTCTGCCTTACTTTGGAAATTTAAAAACTTTTCGATTAACTTTGCCCATAACTTCGTTCGTGTAATAAGATATGTTGGTGGATTTTGTAACGCCTTCTACTAGTCACCTTCTACTAGTGCGAGCTAACTTACGAAAAGACGCTCGTTCTCCTGTTCCGTTAATTCAAACAATTACAGTTTTGAATAATGGGATTACACTTTTCGGTAAATTAAAGCTTGTAAATTTATACTTTAAGATACATTAAATTATTATTAAGTGACAATGAATTGTTGAGGAACTGACTTACTTTGTGCGCATAAATTTTATTGTGTGTAGATCGAACTGAGTCAGCGCGACTACCTCGTATATTTCGCAGAAAATTTAGCAATTATAATTCGCATACACATTTGCGTCAAAACTTAAGGAACGCCACTATTTTAAAAGGTTACAACTTCAAAATTGAACGAAACAGCCAATGGCGATTTGCATAACCGACGATATTCAATGAAAAGCTGGTGCATATCCAAAGTTTAAATTCATGACGTCAGGGGCTTTGATAGAGGAATGGGTTTTGTTACGGCAGGAACTCATCTACAACCTTACTCTCAATATACAAACGCAGTGTCAAAGCTTGTATTAATGTTCGAGGTTGTTGTGCAGCTTGCTAAGAACCACCTCCTATCTTTATTTGTTTTCACAGTTACCCTTCTGCCTCATAGAATTCAGTGTAGTGTCATCACTTTAGTTCAAAGACTTTTTTACTGTTCGCTTCTGTTTTTGTTGTGGTTTTGTTTTTACTCATTCATTAGGTGAGTACCTTTTGCATAAGATGTACTTTTTGTATCATTTCCCCACATTCAGTTCACGTCACTGCAAAGTAATAGCTGAAAAATATAATGTTCCTTAACCCTCCAAGTGGTTTTGACAAGATATCTCGTTCATCAAGATCTGAACAATCTTGCTAATGACGAGATATGTCGTCATCAAGACATTAACGATTTTTTTATGATGACGAGATGATGGTCAGTTTTTCTAGGGACGAGGTATCTCGTCCATCAAGATCTGCTAACGGTTTCGCTAATGATATAATACCTCGTCAAGACAACCAACAGAAGAGATAAGTTGCGCCAGTTCATTTAAATAAATAACTTTCACTCAAAGTTTCTTAAACTTATCACTTGAGGTTTCGCACCTTTGAAATATGCGAATCCCTAAAGCACTGGAATTTATTAATCCTAACGGTTTAATAAGCAATTACGCGAATATAATCACACCCGTTACCGTTTAAACCCAGCACAGAGCGACGCTACCCGCCGTCCGATGTTCGGCACCGAAGCACCCACCGCCTTAAAGCCCTCCCTCCCCCAATGAATAATTCAACCCCTCTTCTTCAGGCGGTAGCAAGAAAACACACTCCTGAATAATTTAAAAAAACTCCGCGGAGGGAAAGGTGGGGTGGTGGCCCAGTCACGCAGAATCTCGCGATAAAAATCGAGAAGCACGCGCACCGAAAGGGTTTTCTAACACCCAACTACCATTAGTCAAGCATGTCATTTTTGAGCTACCCCACCACCCGTAAGTGTTCCGGAAAGAAGGGGAGGGGGGCAAATTTAATTACCTCCCTGATATACTACCTCCGCATGGAAATCTTATTTTTGCCTTCCTCTCCTGTAAAAGATTTGCCTCCTATAATCACCAATACTCCCGGAAAATTAAATCCGTTTTTCTCCAGGTAGGTATGCACAGCCGCTTCCAGACGCACAAACAGGAGGGTGCGATTTTCTTTAGCTAATATTATGAATAAATGATCCGCAAAAGTAAGGCTCGCGCTAGGGCGTGCTTTAATTTCTCGGCCGCCCTTGTAATGGCTCCCTCAAATGGGGCGCGCACGGTGTTTATTAAGAAACATTATGAACCATGTTGGGAGGAATGCGTTTTTTTTTTCTATTCCGGTCCTCTTGTTCGCATTCCTGCGCGTTTTTGCCAAGAATGGGCTATTATTTTACGACTTCTCTTGACTTATCGCGATTAATTGTTAGCTGTTAATTATTATCGCATTGCCGGAGCGATGGCGGTTTAATTATTCAGCGGAATCGACGAAAGAAACTTCTTGCCGAGGTATTTAGTTATTTAAAGTAATGAGCCTGGTTTTGGGGAATGCCGGTGAGCTAAATAATGGGCATTTAATTCTGACGCGGGACCGTTTCTTTGGGACGTTAATACGTAATCTTTTATTTACTAGTACGATATTTTGGTGTTAAGAGGCGTTTAAAGAGAGCTATAACTCGCTAAGTTTCTTTTATGTGCTTTGAAATCATTAGTTCTGGAAGGGAGCTCTTTTTATCTTTCATTCATACTTTAATTTCGTTTTTGCAAAATGTGTGCCGTCACAGTTTGGATGTTCTGTAAAAAATGTTTGTTCTAGTGGGATGATGATGTGTTCAGTGCCTTAAAAGTTAAAAAAGTGAACGTTATCAAAAATATTCAAAGATGAATTATTTCTTCTTACTTATCTCGGCATAAATAAATTACGCCAAGTCTATCAGCCTGTCGGACTTGAGACCCTTAAAAACCAGCTCAGGATGGTGAATAAGCTAGTCTGCGGAACAACCAAGACAGAAGATGATATTCTCGGGTGAAGCCTGAGTTGAGTTACATTTAGAACCCAGCAACCCAATTCTGTATTCACTAACTTTAAGTATCCACTGCGAAGACTAGAGAAAGCAGTTTGGTTTTTCTCTGGTGCCCATTTTACTCTGGGGAAGCACCGGAATGACTACAAGCATCGTGATTCGGTGGAGTTCTCAAAATTCTGAAATACACTTTAATTTTCGAAGCTATTTCAAAATAGATAAGTCTGAGGTACGTTGATAACGCATCTATGTTTCTCTCTGGCCAATTGATCGGCGGTTTCGCTTCCCTCCAGACCAACATATGAAGGTATCCATTGAAAATGTATTATGTTCCTCTCATACAGACGTTTCAATTTGATAATATTTCTGCTGGTAGGGTCACTGTTTCCACCACTTGCTGAGATGCTGCATGGAGCTTCGTCTATATGTTAGGATCCTTATCAATGTGAGATGATTCAAGGCTGATAAGACAATGTAAGATTTCTGGCAAAGCTTATGAAGAACAAATGGAAAAAGTAAAAATAAGTTTCGATTAAATTAATTTAACTTCTATGTAGATCGAGAAGCGTTGCGTGTTAAATAATGCATTGATGTTCCGAACAAGATTTCAGCTTTGATGTGTTTAATTTTTTCAAGGCGAACGTTTGAAGATTGCTTTGTGGTGATTATGCGCAATTGCTGAAAAGCTCTTAAAGAGGCTTTTGAAAGTGCGCAAGATGTTGACACTTCTCTTGCGTCAGATAAACTCTATAATAATATTGTAAAAGTAGTATCTAATTCATACATGAACAAAACGTATTTGAATTTGTGGGGTTTGCGTGTGAATATAAATCTTAGTTAAATAAAATAAATTTTGCAATTAAAAAAAAAAGCTCTATTAAATTATCAAACACCACAGGAAATAGAGCGAAATAAAGGTAAGTAAAGTCAGCGGAAAAAGTTGTTCCAAAGATAAGAATTCGTAAATTTTTAAGATCTCGTGATTTTGTGTAAGTTACTATAAATTATGAATAATAAACAAAGTTTGAAAATTGCGAAATCCATTTCGAGCGAAAAAAATTATAAAATAGTATTAGTGCACGAGTAACACTATCGGCATGCGTGTTTACAAGAAATTTCTATCACGTATAACTACTTACATAATACCTTGCGCTATATTTCTGGCACACACCATTAGAATGTGGTATAAGGTAGAACTCTAAATTAAAAGAATGGCCTATTCAATACAGTAGTTTTTGAAACATTTAGGAGGGAAAGTTGTGTGTGAGGGGGAAACTATACTACCATTCAACGTGCTCTTAATATAAAATCAATTCAATTATCCATCATTTCTTATCTCTTAGCTAGCTATTCAGCATTACCCTTTGAGCAGAATATATCCTAACAACATGGAGTGATAGCTAAAAATATTTTTTCCGTTCTTGTGCTTTCGTAAAAGCTTCCACATCGAATGATGGATCATTTTCGAAACCAACAACGAAACCTTCAGAGCTCAAAAAAAATTACGTCGCATCCCATACCAATGAATCACTGATTACTTCCCCTTTTCCCCATCGATTGCAATGACAGTCGTCTTGATGCTCGGATGACAAATCAAGAAAATATGTTCTCGCACACCCTCCTTACAAATCATCCCCTGATACTTCACAGCCTTCACGTTCGATCCCAACCAGCTTTTTTCCAAACTCGCCTCTCTGTGCATAATAGAACAACCCTTACAGCACCACAAACGCTCAGCCTCTACCTTCTATCTCCCCTGCAAGCATTCGCCGCTTCATATTTCAATTTCAGAAGGGGTGTAATGGGTATTCCAGGGGAGCTTTTTCCGGGGGAGATATACACGGGGAGACTGATGATCGTTTGGTGTTCAGCACCTAGGACGTCACCCGGAATTTGTGAGTCACTGCATCAAGTGTATCAGGTGTTATTAGTTTTACCCGATTCCCATGAGGAACGAGAACTACCGAATAGGATATGTTTGGCTTCTGTTGTGGGCCTTTTGAGTTGGAAACCACTTTAAATGCAAAGTACTCTTATATAAACACTTCGTGTGTGCACGCTGCGTTGCATGTTTGCATATTTTATTTGGTGTGCCACAACTTGTTTTACTATCTTGAAAGCTTTTAAGCTGTCTAAACTTTTTCTTGGTTTCTCTTACGACAGGAATAGTATTTTAGTGTTAGTGTATAACTAACACCTGTACCAAACTCTCCGCGTGGGGCCTTTAAGACTGTAACATTGGCGTTGTACTGTATTTGCACTTAGAGGCTATAATATGTTTCTTTTCTAACTTTGTGCGCTATAGTGCTGTGGTATTAATGTATGAATGCAGCGTGACGCTGGCCATATCTGATTTGATTAACTTTACTTGATTTTTTCAATTGTTAGATGAAGTCCAAACACTAGATAGTTGAATTAACGCCCCTCTGGAACAACACAACGGGCTATTGGTGACGGTCCGGGATCAATCCCGAAGGGAAAGATTCGAAAACAACACCTCGTCATTTTGAGTCACGGTCATATGACGAGGTCAACATCTGGGCTGGCACCCCTCCTCCAAACTTCCACACCACGCCAACGTGAGGACATTTGAGGCCATGATATATTTAAAGTGCACCAGCCCCCACATACACGATACGATGGTATTTGGTTGGATCGAGTTTCGAACTCGGTTGCTAATCCGCTACTCTACCAATCGGGCTACCATGGCACCAAGTCTATCTTGATTCAACTATCAACTACTTACCAAAAAATTAAATATTGCAATAAGTAACAAAATCAAAGTTTTAACTCCTTTGTCGTTACGCAATGGAGGATGGACGGGACCACTACCTATTCCATCTACTCTAAGGAATTTCAACAAACCAAACCCTCGGTTAACAATCAACCACAATGGATACACAAAGTACTAAACCACCAATAATAGTTTTGGAGAATGTGTGGATGGGTCCACAGCATCAACGGATGGAATTGAGTAATTAATAACTAAGTTGCATTTTGGGACGGGGTACCCATCAAGCATACCCTCTTTTAGTTCCTTCTGATTACATGTTTTGTTTTGTGCGATTTAATACCTTTTCTTACCTGGAACTTCTTATGGAGAGGTGTATCGATCTTGTACGGGTTATCACTTCCTGTCGGCCACGATGGTCCAAACAATTCAGCAACAAATCGTGTTTCCGTTTTGCGTAAAATTTTGTGTCTTCCTTCTTTAAATGTTTGCATGTTGTTTTGGTCATTTCTTTTTGTTTGATGCAAGAGTTACGCTTCTGTACTAAATCGTATTTTTGCTCCTGCTAATACAAGATTCATGTAACCTTGTATAATTATTGCATTCCTTTTTCCTTTCTTTTTTAATAAATGGATCCCGGCCACCCCTTGACCGGTATTTAGCCACTTGTTAGCAGGTCGGGTAGCATTTGTCATAAAAAACACTCCTGGGGTCTGCCACTTCACCCCCCCCCTGAAAAAGTAGTTTGAATGTTAAAAAAAATTAAAACTAAATGCAGGTGCTTTTCGTCATGTAACTAAGTATCATTGTCCGCAAAGGTAAAAAATGTAAGCATATCTGAAATGAATGGTACTCAGAATTGAGTCTATTTGGTTGAAACAGGGATTTAGTTAAAAAAATATATTGATTCCAATCGGAAATGCTTTCGCCATGCCTGTAGTGCTGAAATTATAAGTATCTTGTTATATTGTTTCTTCGAAACGGTGTAAAAATATCTTGCATCAGTAGAACTTAGAGTTGGGATACACAAATAAGCCTTGCGTGTAGGGATCGAAAGAGTGATAAATGATACACTAGAACAGCGGTTTTCAACATTTTTCATCTCATATACAAATACTACTTACCAAAATTCATGGTGCATTTATATATTGTACTTTTTGCCAAGCTGACAAAAAGATGGATATAATTTTAATTGATTTACAAAAGAAATTACTTTCCTTTTTTGCTCCAATGTGGCTTTTAAAAAATATTTTTGAAACAATTTATTTATGATACTTTACAATAAAAAAATAATTGTTCAAATTATTTATACGGATAATTACTTGAAATTATTTATGAACACACTAGTCAAAATTTCCAAACCTAAACCATGGAAATTAAATAATATTACATAATATAAGCCGTTTTACCATACGTAAGGCTTGTCAGTGCTACTATTGTGTCCCATCAATGTGCTCTGACACACTGGTTGAAAATTGCTGATTTAGAACAGTAAACTATTTTTTAACCCGCCTGTTATTCCGTTGAACCTGTACGTTCCGTATACCCTGTTGTTATTCCGTTGAAAACTGCCCTGTAGTCGACAGCCACCGATGCAAAAACTTGTTCCAAACTGTCACCAGTTCAGGTCAAGGGACAGTATGTTTTTCTACTTGAGTTTTCATTTACTCCTTGGAGTAGTAATAAGGCAGTTCTGTCTCGACGAGGTATCTCATCATTAGCAAAACTGACCAGATGTCGATATATCTTGTCATCAACAAAATCGATCTTATTTTGCGGTCTTCGATCTTATCAAAATCGATCTTTTTGCGGTCTTCGATCTTATCAAAATCGATCTTATTTTGCATGAGAAATCTCGTCGAAACCACTTGGAGAGTTAATCTCCTGAGCGTCATGATGTTTCCGAGTAGTGTAGTATTGCTTTTTCCCCATAGCACACATAATGTTTAAATAACCACATCAATTGGTTGAAAGAATCCTAAGGGTCTATTGGGTCAAGAAGGTTCAAAACTGGTTGGAGTTATGCAGGGTAGACTACAGGTGGCAGAACGGATATATGTGTGTGAATCCCTCAGAGGGTCAAGATGTTGCAATATCAAAAATCTTTCGCAAATTCTCATTGCATCGGCGAATAGGAACAGTAGCAAAAATCCCATATCTTATGTAATACTAATAAAATCTCCATAGATTTTTCTAAGACCTTTATTAGTCCCTTGCGTGGTTTGTGATATTTATACCAATCATTCGGGTATGAATCTTCACATCTTAACCCTCTTGTTGGTTGTCTCGACGAGGTATATTTACTTGCCTAGATTTTGATGGACGAGATATCTTATCATTAGAAGAAAACTGACCAGATATTGATCTAGTAGTCATAAAATATTCGGTTATATCTTGATGACGAGATGTCTCGTCATTAGTAAAATCGCACAGATCTTGATAGACGAGATATCACGTCATCAGAAGAAAACTGACTAGATCTTGATCTTGTCATCATAAAAAATCGGTAATATCTTGATGAACGAGATATCTCGTCGAAACCACTTGGAGGGTCAATCATTCAATTTCATTATTTTCAGTATGATATTGGAGCCACGCAGGGAATACTGTGGGTGTCAGAACGGATATGTACAGAAGATTAAAAGGTTTACTTTTGTCAGTTTTTGAAAACGTTGATATGCATCAAGCATTAACCCTGTTTTTGTGTTTTAGTTGCCTAAAACACATTAACGGTAACGTCCTGATCATTTGGTAGTGAAAGTAATGAGAGGATTCCTGCCAGCTTTTTCTCTCCTCGCTTTCAAATTAGCTGTCTGTTTGAGAGTATCATTTTGTTTTCCTTTCCTCGATGTGCGGCGGTAACCCGAATCCTTTCCGCCACTCTTCCCACAGGGGGTCGCTTGTGACACTTCGCCGAAAAATAATTGAGTCATTTGTTTCGCACCAGCATCCCCGACCATCTTTATAAACAATCCGGGAGGAAATTCCGTGGCGAGAGGAGAGGTTAAGGAGAAAAAACGCTCCAGTGTAAATGGGACATTGCGACCGGAATTGTTGCTACACTTCCGAGTCCAAAAGAAAATATTTTGGCTCGTTCTCTCTCTGTCAATGGGAGCTGCTGAGGGAGCTGTAGTATGGTTGCCGCACGCTCGCCAAAATGAACTCTTGAAGATCGTCACCTTTCGTAGTAGTAATCAGGGCCGACCTTACGAAGTGCAGGGCCCATTCCAATCAATCTCTGAGGGCCCCTTAAAATATTAAAAGAAAAAAAATTGATTAAATGACACTTTTTTAAATAAAGTGAATTGAGCAGTTGAAAGAAGAAAACAAATTAAAGTAAAAATAATCGTTTAATCGTGTCGTTAAATAATTTAGGGACAAATTATAAATAGTTCAATTCAAGAAAACATTTCAAAGGTAAAAGTAATTTAAGTGTGTCGCTAAATAATTTAACCAATTATTTAATAATTAAGGGGTAAATTATTTAACTACACTCATTATTTAATAATTAAGGGATAAATTATTTAACTACACTCATTATTTAATAATTTAGGGATAATGAATTTGACGACATTTACTATTAAATAATTTAGGGATAAAGTATTCAACAACACTCATTATATAATAATTTAGGGATAATGAATTTGACGACATTTATTATTAAATAATTTAGGGAAAAATCATTTAATGCTAAATGCATCTTTTCTCAATCCCATTCATAAAGGGACCCTTTGGAGTGTGTGGGCCCTCTTTTGGGAATCGGTAGAATCGGATTAGTGTCGGCCTTGGTAATACTTGCCTAGCAAAGAACGTTAAGACCCCACAGCCGCACTTATATTGTTAGTTCGAAGCCGAAATTGTCGATTGGGCGTATCTAAAAGGTTTATTATTGTTTGCTCTTCGAGGTCATTTGAGAAATCTGGCAGGGCCTCCACCATAGTTGTTCCTAAGGTATTGATTTTCTATATGCAAACCGGAATAAATTACTTAAAAAAATTTTCTTGAAAATAGAAAAAAAATTCCCAGATTCACATATATAATTCTCAAACGGAAAGCTCAACTTAAAATATAGACCAAAGAGGTTGACTCGTATTTCTCGACCTCAAGAACATTTATTTATCGGTAAATAATGCAGCGTTGTTTGAGTTTATTTTTAAAAGGTTCTTGCAGGCCGTCCCAATATTTATTATTAAAGGTTTTGATCTTAATTTGGCTGACTCTATTTTTTCTTACAACGTGCCAATACACGTCCAACACACCACTCTAAAACGGCTCTGTCCTCTTCGTAATGGTGGAGGTTTTACCAATGAATCGAGGTCTTAGATCTATAGGGACCCCTGGAAATAGAAATTTTATGCTGTAAAAATCTACACTCTGTTTAACTTAATAAGAAGTTAAGACAACCGAACTTTGGTAAAACTTAGTTCGAAGTTGAAATTATCGACTAGACGTATCTAAGAATATTGCTTACTGTTTACTGTGCGGGGTCATTAGAGAAATTAAGCATGATCTCAACCAGGTCGTTTCTCAAATATTGAATGCCCGTGTGCAATCCTTAACAAACCACCCCTCCCCCTCCTCTCAAAACCATTTGAGAAGTTCCAAATAAAGTAAAATTAGTAATTTCTTTCGGCAATTTTTTTTTTTGAAAATTAAGAACCAAATTCTCAGATTTACATACATCACAAAACGAAAAGATAAAATATAGACAAGAAAGATTGACTTTCATATCCACATCGTCAAGTCCATTTATTTATTAGTAAATAATGTAATAATGCTTGAGTTAAACAAAAAGTTCTTGCAAGCACTTCAATGTTTGTGACTAAAGGTTTTTATTTTGAGTTGGCCACGTCTATTTTTCGCACAACATACAGGTATGTGTACACCCATAGATAGTTTTTGTACTGCAGTATACTGTTTCCTAATTTCAAAAAGTTATAAATCATTTATATTTCATTTATTTTATGATAATCAAGCTTAACTAGAACTAGAATGGAAAGGAAGAGAAAACGTCTGAATAAATTGACCATCCAGTACTAAGTGAATTCGAGATTGATTTGAGTGAAGCTGAACAGTCATTATCACATTTCGTCATCGGAAGAGCCTTTGTTATGCCATTGTCTCTTCATTATTAAAAAAACCCGCAACAACTTCTTGATCAATAGCACTCAAAATGGAACATAAAAATTAAAAGTTTCCGTGATTTTTTTAAAATTTTCTCTAAAATTATTTGTTTTGATCCAGGAAAAAAACAGGCTTTGGACGTTATATGAGAAAACTGCAAGTAGAAATAAAGTATTTTAAATCCAGCCATGTTTTTTCAATTCAAAATGTGCTATTTATTCACAAATTGTTTATAAACTTACAAACAATATGAAGCACCAAGAAAATAAGTTGAAGGTTGATATTTGACTTCTGCAAGGATTGTATATGATGGATTTAACTGGGGAATCTGACCTTCAGCTTAGCAAAGTTACCTATGAACTTCGCAAATTGATCTTTGGCATTGACCTGTTGAAATATTTTTTGTAGCAGCATTTCACAAATATGAGCAATGAATATGATTGAGCCGAAGCAAGTCAAAAGTTCAAGGAAATTATCAATGATAAAAAGAAAGAAGAAATCGAAGTACAAATTATCTGGTTTAAATTTTAGTAAAGAACATTTAAAATAGGTAATTATTAATAATATTGAATTTGGGAAAACACTTTAGAATAAATGATTTGATGTATTATAGCACATTTTACTTACTGAGACGAAACAGCGTGTTTGCTGAAAAATGTTGTCAATATCGTAATTTTGTACTATAAAAATAGATGGTATAGTAAAAATATTAGGCAGCATAGTAATTCTAGAGAAAACAATCTAGATTTATATTGCTACTATTGTTTCACACATGACTTCAAAAACGTCTATTATGCCGATAGAAGAATGAAAAAATTTGTTAGAACTGGAATGAATATTGCAAATTATAATGTATCTTATTTTATGTAGACAAACATCCTAATTTGCTTAAATTATTTTAACATTTCCAATACTGATCTTCCAACTTATAAATATTTTAAGAGTAATATTTTAATTTCACGAATAAATATTTTAACGAATTTAATTAAACATATGACGATAATCTTTTAAGATAAGATTCTGACTGACAAGTTTCTAATTACACAGTTTTCTCTTTTAATTTTGCCATCTTTTTGATTTTCCTGTTTTATTAATTTATGTCTACAAAAACGATAAACTAACAAATGAAGGGTTTAAAATATACAATCTGAATAAATTCAAAATTTTCAAATAATGAAAACTATTGAAGCAATATCACAAAACATTTGCTTTTATCTCATAATTTCAAAACCAATTGAAAATAACATTGAATTCAAAAACTCTCTCATGTAGCGTTTAATTTTTCTAATTATTAAACGAAAAGTTTGATTTATATAAAAACAAAATGGGGAATGCAAACACTGTTTTGAGTGGCTACTGATGATGGCTTTATTTATTTGTAACTAATATAAAGGTCATAAATAAATATATATTTCTCTTTACATTCCTATAAATAAAACATTTCTGTTAAATTATTCATAAATTATATTGATTTTTTTTACTTATTTCTAACAGCGGGGGGTGATCATTACAAGATTGACTGAAACCAGAGAATATGACAAAGAACAAATGGCAGCAGAAGAAAAAGTCTGTGGAACCCATTCGATCCCTCACTTCCCAGTATCTCTCCCACATTGAAGTGGAAGAGAGTACAGGAGAACGGAACAGGTGTACACGGTCCATATCATGAAGATCGCTGAACTTGCAAATGGGATCGCTTGATATAGAAATTCGAGGCAGATGTTTAGCGAGGCAGATGTTTAGTGAGGCAGTCTTGAAAATTTTTTTAATTATTGATTTAAAAAACGGCTTTTATCTTTGGTCAATCAGGAAGGTCTGAGATGTTGTTCCACCATATTTCCATGGAATTCCTCTCCAAAAGCTCTTTTACAAGGATATTTGTGAAAATTGTCTTAATTATTGATTTAAAAGTGGATATGGGATCTCATAATTTGATTAAATTAAGTTGATATACAGGTAAAAGTTTAAGTTGCAAACAAACTAAAGAAAAAATGTCATTTGTCTTTCTTTGAACACGACAAGTCATGAACGATCTCCTTAAATACGAAACGAGATAGTTCTTGTTAGATAGTTCTTGTTTTAATATCAATCCCCGTAAAGTGTTACTCTGTCGCCAAAGTGGGCGCTTTCAAGCCAATTATTGGCTTCCCAGTTTTTCTCCGTGTCGGCAGTGAAAACCTTTTTCTAGTTGACAGAGGAAGGGAAGCTTAATTAGGGTTCGAGCGCGGACCTCCCAAGACGGCCCACCCGGGTAACAAGGGGTGGAGGCATGCCACGAATTCGAACGGGTCGCGCTCCCTAGCTCACCCGCAGGAACTCGTGGTGACAGACGACACAGATGAAGACGTTTTTTTCCGTCCTCCCTCTGAGAGAGCGTTGTTTTGAAATGCGACTAGACGCGTCGTTGACGTGCTATATTCTCGGAAGGAGTGGGAATTAGATGGGGTGACTGTGATGGAATCGACAGCAGAATTTCTCCTCCTTTGAGAAGTCACAGTCATGGCAGTTTCGCGTTTCCATCACAAATTTTTGAAGTTGGGTTTCGGAGAAACCTTAATTTTGAAACTTTATTCGTGATTTCAAAGATTGGTCTGGGGGATATTGATAATTTTGGATTCGGAGTCACTTTGACATCTCTTGATTCGAAGAAGCATATAAAGACTAAAGGCACCAAACCCCACCAAAAATATTGTTTTGACTGAGTAAGAGAAATAAAATGTCTTACTCTTAAAATTTTAAAATAAAAAATTTTTATGATATTGACCACAAGGAATTCTCACTTTGAGTTCAAATTCTCAAGTGCCTGGAGTTTTCCCGAGACGAACTGTTTTCTGAACCTCTTTTGGTGTATGACTTTGTGCGGTTGAATGGACTTGTGGATTTGGTCTAGTTGGAGTTAGATCTAGAGATAAACAACAATATAGGTTCAAATACAAGATTGGTCTGATTTTGAAATTTTTGGATTCAATGTCCCTCTGGTATCTTTGGATTGGAAGAAGAATTTAATGAGTAAATTGTCGGTTGGTTGGTTGATTTTGGGTTTTATGGCGTAAGGGCCATATTTGGCCATGCTGCGCCAGACACAAGACAGTACAATATCAAGTAATAGACATACGCAAACAATGAAAGCTTTTACTGACACAGAAGAAATACACCCAAGGGAGAATGCACCTGACAGGAATCGAACCTGTACCACCTACAACTCGAAGGTTGCTAGGAGTAAATTTTCTGAGGCACCAAAATGCACGAAAAAGTATTGTTTGACTAAGAAATAAAATGTCTTACTCGTTAAAAATGTAAAATAAAATATTGTTTAAACCAATTTATTTGAATAATATTGACCACAAGGAATTTTTCTACTCACTTTATAAATTCAAATACAAAAATTGGTTTGATATTGATATTTTGGATTCGACGTCGCTCTGATATCTTTCGATTCGAAGCATTTAAAGACTAAACTGTGGGAGACACCAAAATGGCCGAAAAAATATTGCTTTGATTGAATAAGAGGAATAAAACGGCTTACTTGTTAAAAATTTTAAATAAAAAACTGTTAAATCAATTTGCTTGCAATAGCATTGACAGCAAGGAATTTTTCTACTTATTTTATAAATTTAAATAGTTAATAATTTAAGAGAATTAATAATTAAAATAAATTTAAAGATTGATCTGGGTATGGATATTTTTGGATTCGAGTTCACTTTGATATCCTTTGATTCGAAGAAGCATTACTAAATTGTAGGAGTGCACTAAATTGTAGAAGGCACCTAAATGCATGAAAAGGTATTGGTTTGACTGAGTGAGAGAAATAAAATTTCTTGTTAGAATTTTTTAAATAAAAAATTGTTTAAAACAATTTGTTTTACTAATATTGGCAGCAAGATGATTTTTCTACTCACAAGTTCAAATACATAGCCAAAATAATTTCTAAACTCATTTAAAAAGACATTGTTTGAATTCCTCATTTGCAAGATAATATTAAGTAAAGAAAAACATAAAACATTTTCTTATTTCAACTGTCTTCCAAAGCAAAAATATACCCCTTGAAAAATATTATCTTCGCATGAAGTTAACACCTCTTCGAAATAGAAGAAAAATAAATTTCGTACACAGTTTATAATAAATGTACGAATATTCTAAGATTTCAGGTGATTTAAAAGGAATTTTAAGTTTTAGAATCGATGCATGAGAACTGTTAGCCGATTTAAATTTAAGCAACTAGAACGGATGTAAGAAATTTAAAGATTTTCTTAAAAAATACAGTTTATTATATTTTTTTATTGGAATGGGTTATACTTTTATGTAACCACTTTTGAAATATGTCAAGATATTACTGTAAAAAGAAATTTTGTGTTATTTTTTTGTTCGTTTTGTTTCATTCTTTAATGTTGCATCCATTTTGATGTAGAATTCTATGAAAATCATTCATTTTTGTACCATTTGTTAGCCTTTGGTGTTCAAACAATCACAAGTTCTAGGAAAGGGACAATTTCTTTTCCTACTTGGAGTTTCATTCCCCTTGGAGTGATAGGACAGTTTAGTCTCGACGAGATATCTCGTCAGTAAAACTAACCAGATCTTGATTGTTGAGATACCTCGTCATTAGCGAAACTGACCAGATCTTGGACGATATATCTCGTCGAAATCACTTGAAGTGTTACAAACTAAAAGTTTTATTTTAAAAACTGAAACGCAAATTTTTATTTTCAAAGCAAAATTTTTTTCGGTGCTAATTCTTTGTTCATCAACTGGAAAGGAGTTATTTTGATGAAGGCTTGGCAATCCGTCATTGAATCTTATTCTTTCGCGAAACAACTAATAGTTTGAAGCAAAAATAGCTGCGTCTCCTTGTTTCTTCGCCATATCTAAGAATACAGTCCCTTCTGACATTCTTAAATTCAAGTTTTATCATTTATTTTTAAGGATTCCGTTTCTTCTTTCCCCCTCCAAATGAGTGAACGACTCTACCCTCTTGACAGCTTCCGAAATGGATTCGTGTCCTACTTGCACTCACTACAAGGCGTGGTTAATGGAAAGCGAAGAGCGGCGAAAAAAATTGGCGAGAGCATTGGCGACAGAACCTTGGGTGGCGCATCCTAGTGACGATTTGCAAATGTCAGCACAGAGCTCTGGGTGTCAAAAAAAAACATTACAGCAGACGTAGGGTAGTGGGGGAGTAAGCAACAGCAGGAAAGATGCGTTACATCCGACTGGCAACGCATAAAAACAAGCTTTGTTGTGATAGACCGGCATGTCTGTATCTTAAAAGTATAAATACGGATACTTTTTTCTGTATACTTTTATCTGGAGCTATCGGGTTTCTCAGTTGTGTAGGCACTTGTCTCGTGGAAGCGGGGGCTCAAAGGAAAGCTGTCTCAGTTCATTATTTCTTTTTCTTGATCTGCTCCTACTTACAATTTAACACTTGGCTCCCGCTTAAAAAAAAGTGTCAAATGAAGACGTATCGGGCATGAATATTTATACCGAGCAAATTTGCAGTTATCGAAGAGTTTCTTTTGCTCGTCCGTCTTTCGTTGGGTCGTTGTTTGTAGATGATGGATCGGTGTGTTCACGAGGTGTAATGTATATGTTTAATTGCTCGATTATTTTACCCTCCTCCGATAATAGAAGGTGTTTTTATTTTTAGGGGTTCGTCTTACCCTTTTACCACTACCGTTTTAGTAAAACTATAATTATTACACCTTCAATGGAAAAGGGGAGCATATACCTCTGACAATTTCTGAGGCGAGAACCAAAAAGGGTTAGAATATATATTGTTACAAATTTTTAATATTTATTTTTTATATTTAACCCTTCCTGTGGTTTTCTCCTACAGGTACCCCATCATTAGCAAAAGTGACTAGAACATGATGGATGAGATATCTCGTCGCCAGAGAAAACTGACAAGATCTTGATCTCGTCTTCGTAAAAAAATCTTCAATATCTTGATGACGAGATATCTCGTCATCAAGATATTGAAGATTTCAAGATATTGAAGAATTTTGCTAATGACGAGATATCTCGTCATTAGCAAAATTGGTCAGATCTTGATGGACGAGTTATCTCGTTGAAACCACTTGGAGGGTTAACCTGGAGTTATTTTGAAGGTTAAATATAAGTTTAAAATATTCCTTGGTAGGGAGCAAGATATTTTTAAATCTCCAATACTCTCAAACCTCAAATATGCGATCAAAAACTAGCAGTTCAGTTTTACGATTATCTAATTCTGAAAACCACAGCTAAGCAGCAGACATTATTTCAAAGTTTTGTGTATGAAAGTTATGGTAGGGTTTTTATTTCTTCAGGTGCCTCGTTTGCCAAGCTGTACCAAACACAAGATAGAAAACGTTGAGTTATGAACATACACATGGAAGGTTTTACTGACACAGAAGAAAACACACCCGGGGAAGTTACAAGAGTAAAAACGTGAGCCACCTACAACTCTAGCTCAGTTTGCAAACACACTGAGCCAAGGCGGCCGCATGAAGTTATGGAGAATTTTAATTTGAAATATAAAAAACTAGAGTCATATCAAGAGAGAAGCAGCATGGTCTTTCATATAAACAATGCTTTTGGTACAATGCATACAACGTGTGTATTACACTGCAATAATTGGATCTAATTGATGAAATTAAAAAAGTTGGCTAGATGATGAAAAATCATCTTTAAATTTTTATCCTTGGTAAATCCTCATGTTGTGGGACTCAAAACCTGAACATAAAATTTTCCTTTTTTGTTCTATATTCCTTTAATAAATTAATGTATGGAGAGTTGGGTGCCAGCTCAGATGTTGACCTCATCGTCTGACCGTGGTTCAAAATTACGTGGTGTTCTCCTTGGATCTTTCCCTTGGGGATTGATCCCGGACCGTCGACAATAGCCCGTTGTGTTGCTCCAGTGCCACGTTAATAAATTACTTACCAACCCTTAATGAATTGACTCAGTTTTTAATTTTTATTTTCTCATCATCTCTCTTGTTGAATTACATAGTATGTACATGCGCACAATATTTTAAAATATTTCAAATGACTGGATTTTTGTGGGAAATCTGTTTCCATTTCAAGAGAGCAATTCCCCAGTAGAAAATCTGAACTCTTAACTGAATTATGCAATTTGAGATTGACGAATGACTCATTTTCATGAATTTCTAACACCCGTTACTATTTTATTTGGCAACGTTTTCTTTCGTACCTATAGTTTCTTCTACGTCAAAACGTTAAAAATTGAAACGATACAGTTCCAATTGAATGATTTGAACTGTAACGCATCCAAAATTTGAGCTTTCCAAGTATAGTTACTTGAAAAGTCAGCAATTTTGTGTTTTTTACACAGAGCTTGTCGATTAAAAATCTGATGAACTTCAAGAACGCTCTCTCGAAACCATGGAACAGTCTTAAGTTCGCCATAGCAATTAATATGAAAGTCGACTAGCTCCCACTGCCAACCAGATGACGTCTGAAACCCGAAACAAAGTTACGATTTCATCCTAGTTTCTTCTGTATCAAAACGATAAAAATTTGAAACGATACAGTTCCAATAGAATGATTTGAACTGTAGCTTTTCCAAAATTTGAGCTTTCCAAGTATTGTTATCTGAAAAGTCAGCAATTTTGTGTTTTTTACACAGGGGTTGTCGATTAAAAATCGGATGAACTTCAAGAACGTTCTCTCGAAACCATGGAACAAGTTCGGCACGGCAATTAATATGAAAGTCGTCTAGCTCCAACTGCCAACCAGATGACGTCTGAAACCCGAAACGAAGTTACGATTTCATCAGAGATTTCTCCAAGTGCATAACCGATGAGAGCGATGACAATTTGTCAAGAGGAGACGGAAGAGGGCCTTTTGCTCTGATGATTTCCGTTCCATCACATTATTCAGGGGGAGATGAGATCCTTCATTGCAGTGTCATCAGCCCCTAATTGCCCTCACCCCCATGGTAAGCTGCCAGAGGGCGGAGAGTGCAAAATCTGAATCTTCCTGCGGAGGGGCTTAATGGCTACAAAAGAAGCAGGTTCTTTTTTTCTATCGCATTCCTGGTCGGAGGATTTTCTAATTCTGTAGCAGAGAGGACGAGATACCTCGTGGAATGAATAATGGTGAAATCCTTCGAGGTAACGTCGGGTTACACTTGAGGATTGACGGAACACCCTTATCTCGAGAGACGACACCAGTTTTGTCTTTCCTATTTCAAGGCGTATTTTCGGGTATGCTTGCAAGATACTTCGTTCCATTGGCCCCAGTAGATGTTTTCTTCGTCTGGGTTTGGGGTTACTAAATAGTGAATTAGTTTAGTTCTGACTGCTTTCGAAGTAGGTAGTTGAGTTAACGTCCCACTGGGAGCAACGCTACGCGCTATTGGCGAGAGTTCGGAATCCATCCCCAAGCGAAAGATCCGACAGCGGCCACTCTGACCGTGGTTCAAAATTACGTGGTGTTGCACCAGTGTGACGTTAATTAAAATACCTACCTACCGATCGTGGACACATCAATAAAGGACATACGACAGATTTAATATGCACTAACCCAACGTGCACGATGGTCCTTGGTTGGATCGAGCTTCGAACTTGCAAACCTCAGGCTACAACTCTACCAACTGCACTACCATGTCTGAATGCTTTCAAACTATTATGGTAATCTTAGTCACCAGTTCAAAAACTAACTTACAATATTGCAGTATACATAGCAGAGTATCCTACCTCTACCATGAAGAACATTTTGGTACAAAAAAGTTGCACGTGTCTTGCTAAATTGGTGACTGGTGATTGTGAGAAGAGAATGAGCACGTGCACTTTCATAAACGAGCCTGGTTGCGCTTCTGACAAATACCAAACATCGACCTTTTAATGAAATAGACGGATCATGTGGGCGGAGTCTCTGTCGTAAGATCTCTGAAGGATAAATCACAAATTGACTCAGCAGATTGGCCATGGAAGAGCAGACTAGTGTTTTTGATCACGGTGGATAATCACTTTAACCAATCAATAATTTAGGATTCATGCTTTTACCCACAACCACATGACAGATCTTCAAACCGAGCAACTGGAAGAAATAACGTGAACCTGCGGGCACATGCTCCGTTTATTCCATTTTAAGGTCGATGATACCAAATGGCTCCCGTAATAATCGACACTCACTTCGATGGATAGTTGATGAATTGGTATTGCTAAAATGCAATACCAATCCCTTCCAACAACTGTTTGAATGAATGAACTGAACCAATGACCATTTCGGTGGATCAAGACGTCCACCAGCATCAGGACAGAAGTGTTTTGATGATGGTGGGTCCTTCACTACTATCCTGATGATGGTGGACCTCCACTTCTGTCCTGATGATGGTGGGCGTCTTGCTCCACCGAAATGGTCATTGGCGATCTTTTCTCTATAAGTTTTTGAATCTTTATTAATCCTCCACTTCTGTCCTGATGATGGACGTCTTGCTCCACCGAAATGGTCATTGGCGATCTTTTCTCTATAAGTTTTTGAATCTTTATTAATCCTCCACTTCTGTCCTGATGATGATGGGCGTCTTGCTCCACCGAAATGGTCATTGGCGATCTTTTCTCTATAAGTTTTTGAATCTTTATTAATCCTCCACTTCTGTCCTGATGATGATAGGCGTCTTGCTCCACCGAAATGGTCATTGGCGATCTTTTCTCTATAAGTTTTTGAATCTTTATTAGTCGTTGGTTGTGAATGTTTTCTATTTCTACTATCAGTTTGACTTCCATCTGTTTATCTACTTTTAAAAATCTTCCAAATTGTACTCACAAATCATTTAAATTTCAATGTTAACTAACCCGTGCATTGATAGCACCGTTTCACCCATGACCGAAATCCGTCAAAGAGAACTTGAAAACTGCATTACGCAGAGTTAATTAAGCCTCCGCAAATCTCCGTTCGTATTCCCTCACCCCCTGGTTATCTCGATAATTTTGAAGGGACTCGAGACGACAGGATCTATTTCTGTCTTCCTCTTCTCTCTCCTTCTATTTATTTTCTTTTCCCTCCTTTCCCGTGCGTTCGGTCCAACATGAGACGTTAATTAGCTGACTTGTTTTTGCGTCCCCCGAGTTCAGTGGTTTCGCGGCGGCGATGGCATTCTGCGCGTATTTTTACGCTCTGTGTTCGGTCCCGAGTGTCGGTTTACCCAGGAGGGGGCTACGCGAGGGGATCCGCGACCTGTGAGGTCTCTCGGGACGGAATTCTCGGGTATGCGCTTCCGCTCGCACGATTTTAGGCTTTAATTCGCGGGAACTCTTCCGATTTCGGCGTGTTTCCGGATATTTTTCCGCGGAAAGCGAAGTGTATTCTCACTCCCCACTGCCCACAACCTAAACTGTGCTCTTAGCACGGCCACACATTGATCCGACATGCAACACAACATCCAATATGCGCATGCGTACTCTGTTTCTGGTCAGAAAACAGGTCCGTATGCATTTGTATTTCAACCCATTTAGCGTTGCAAGACTGGTGTTGGTCCAATGTGTGGCCTCAGTCAGGCCACTAATTGGACCAACCGACCACATTCCAGTGGGTGGCTGGGAAGTGTGGCCTTAGCTTGACCACACCTGGAGCAGAATGTAACAAAACATACGACAAATGCATCGTACTCCGTTTCTGTGCAGAAAACATATCGGCAGGTATGCATATTTCAACCAATTTAGTGTCGCACGACTGATGGACCAATGTGGGAAGCCTTATAAAGCAAGCCACATATTAGTCCGGGTATTTTGCTCATAAGCCACACATTGGTCCAACATCAGTTCTACCACGCTGAATCGGTCACGTATCGACACGCTTTCTGATTAGAAACGGAGTAAGCATGCTCGTATTGGATATTATGTTGCATGCCGGATCAATGTGTGGCTTGCCTTGGACAGAAAGAGTCGTTCCTGAGGATGTGTTATATCCCGCATGGATCAATATAGTTGAGTGCCAATCGGGTCGCCATTGTTGAGAAAATTTATATCTTAACAGAAAATTTACAAAATTTGTAATATAAACATACCGGGAAAATAGGTCTCTATGCACAGGAAAATTTCCAGCAGCCAACCTGAACAAAGCAGCATCGAAGTTCCAACTCACAGATTAGCCTTCCGGTTTTCCAGTATTTCGTTTTTAATTCTGTCACAAAAACCTACTCTTATTTCACGTTGGCGTGGTGTGGAAGGCTTGGAGAGTGAGGTGCCAGCTCAGGTGTTGACCTCTTCATTTGATCGTTTTTCAAAATGACGAGTTGTCCTCGGATCTTTCCTTTCCGGATGGATCCCGTACCGTCTCCAATAACCTGTTGTGTTGCATCAATGCGATGTTAGCTACCTACCCTTTTTTATTTTACTACTAATACTTATTCTATTGAATATGCCAGTAATCTACATTAAAACGGGTACTATTTATTGATTATAAAGAACACAACCAATAATTTGAAAGACTTTCTCTTAAATTCAGTTTTCGACTTCTTCCAATTTTATAAAATTTTTATTTTCATCAAATCTGCTTCACTGCAACGATATTGGCTTCTGGAACTTCCACATACTATCTCTTTAAACAATACTAAGTTTTATTTTTATATTTTTAGCTAATCGATCTAAAGTATATAGGGTTACTTTTATGTATAAACTTCTGTAGCGTGTCTAAGTTAAAAGTTATATCAATTCCTCTAAGTCCTTTGTTATAAATTTCAAAAAGTTTTGAATAAACATTGCTTGAAATATAGTTTAATGCTAGCAAATAACACGTTTTTAAATGTGATTAATTTGCAATTCTCTGGATCAATTTTTTTTTAAATAAATAACCAATTTTCATAAGAATTCTGTTTCTTAACTGTTTATAAGAATCAATCCAAGTTACCAACATTGGCGTGGCTGTTAGGGAATCAGCTATAAGAATTACAAGTTCTGCTTACGTTTTCTTGTTTTTGACTTTTGTAGTTCAATTTGTTTTGTACAAAATTGCATAATAGTTTCTAGATATTGTTAATTAGAATTCTGAGTAGATTTTCTGTTTTTAAATTTGACATTAAGCCTATAAGAGTAAAATATGAGTATCTTCATATGTAAAAAATATATGAATCATTTTTAAATAAAGTTTACCCCCAATCGATCATAATCATTTCAAGTATTCTGTTAAGCAGATAGGTGTATTCTGTTGCACGTTTTGCTTTTTGAATATCACACTGTTGTCTCCTGTTTGTATTTTTGTTCATGAAATCTAATTTTTAGTGTAAAAATGAAGACAAGAATATATTTTTAATCCATTTTTATTACTTTTTTACAGAAGGGCTTGATAAACGCTACAACTTTGGACCAGCATTGGTGCAATAGTAATGACAGCTTCGTGGTCGAGGGTATTTACTTGAGCATTGTCACATCACATTTCATTTCACCTCAACGCCACACAGTTAGGAACAAGAAAAGTTTTCTAGAAGTAGAAAAATGTAAATAACAATCTAATAATGCGGAAGAAGCTAAGGTCTCGAAAAAGCATCGTGAGTGGAAACAGAAATGTCTTTTTTATATTATTCCAAATTCTTTATCGTTATGAGAGGTATTTTCTTTCAAGCAAAATATAGGTAACGGTAGTGTTTCTGCGGCGATACGCGTTTCCTGTAAGTATTATGAACGTGATGTCACTGGCCTTGTTTTTCGAATACTATTTCAGCACTTTGCCCATAAGAATTCGAAATAATGAATTCCGAATTGATATATGATAGTTGGTTTGTCAACACTAATAAGATTAGATGCCAAACGTTGCCAAAATGGAGATAAACTATATTTATATTAACTCCGATATTTATCTACGCGATAGCCATTTGGACAGAAGTAGAATAAAATCTTCGGACTATCTGGGTTTGTTAGCTTACACTGAAAATCCCTCTCATTAACGTTGTCGAAACATTTACGAATATTTTTTCATTGCCGGATTTATTGTATTTAAAACCCTTTTAATTAAATATATGCATTATTCTCTCTAAAATGTATCAGCATAAGTGTTAAACAACTCAACTCGACTGGCGAAGAATTTTTTTATCAGAGGTTTCACACAAATACCCTTTTTAAAAGAAAGAAAAATAAGAATTATTTAACTTGAAACACATTGTAAAAGAAAACAAACAACTCAACTTTGTGAATTATAGAACTTTAAATTTCGGAATTCAGTTTTAATCCACAATACATAGTTTCATTCATTGTGGAACAATAGAAGGAAAGGCAACGCCACTGTAGAATAAACTTCAAATGTACATACAAAAATTAATATACAATTTTATATGCACATTTTTCCAGCACGAATTGGAATCATTGTTTTTTCAGTAGTAATTGTTTCCTCAGATTAGGTATCTGAAATATATAACTAATGGCAAATCTATCTTTCAAACGAAAACTGTAGATAACCGGTACACTTCTACTTTAGGGTTCATTAAATATTTATTTAAATGCATGATATTTAGATTATGTGTGGAAGTGTAAGATTTTTATTATATATATCCAAATTAATGAAAATCTGTGGCTATTCTGGGAGTTCTTATATGTTCTGCCGCTCAGTGATTGCTTCATTTAAAATTTAATGTCATAGAAAATAAATAGAACTCAAATCGTTATTGCTTTAAGTCTATTAAATATATGCACGTCAATTAAATATATTTTTCTTGTGAAAATGAAAATAAGTTATTTGATCAAAATTATTTCAAATTCTTTCCTAAACATATTTTTTAGCATTTTGCCTATTGCTAAAAGATGCTTCCAGTTTTCCAGAAATCCCAGTTTACGAAATTAATATTCGCTCAGTTAAGCTCTTAAATGTTTTGCTTAAAAATCTAAATTTAAATATACGTAGAATAAATCCACTCTTTTAAAGGTATAACATTTAAACTAGACACTTGTTACCATGCATTATGGTCAGGGGGTTGGTTTTAGAATGGTTTGCTTAGTTACTACAATGTTCAAGTGGTTGATACTCTTTTGAAAACGAAAGGGATATAATAAAAATCCTAAAAAAGGCAAAAATTAAGTCGTAATTTTTTTTGCATTACTGACCATCAATTTCGCTGTAATGAACTTTAGTTAGAGGGGGGAAGTATTAATTGGAATTTTAATAATATGTTTTAATTAATATATGAATCAATTGTTTAAAATTCAAATACGTCTGTGTTTTGTTATAATACAAATCTAAGCTATCGAATGCTTTTTACAACCTTAGCTTTTTCTGTTAGTTCTTTTAAAGCATCACTGATAGTTTTTATTGGATACTATTCGAATATATAGCCTCAACAATAAAAATCTGAAATTTTCTACGTATTTAAGTGATATTTACAAAACGATCAAATGCTCTTTTCGTACAGCTGAAAAGATTTTGCTCAAGTTAATGATGTTTTAAAAATAAAACGAAGTATCAAAATATCAAGAACTCGAATTATTATTTGGTTACACTTTAATATTTTTAAATACAATTTCAGTTTTTCTTTTTAAAGAATTGTCGCGAATCAAAATGAAGTAAGTTTTAATACTTAACTACCTTCGTGTATCATTGGACTACAGAAAAATATGAGATTTCAATAAAGCTTATTTTTTAAATAACACGCATTTAGAGCTCTTAAAAATTCTATTGGTTCTCAGAACTTCAAACAAATTGTTCCTATCAAATGCTTATCTTGCTTCAAATAAATTCAAATCGATTCAGATATTAAATTTCATTTAATATATTTTGTTACATTTTTTGGAATTTGTGTTACCTATGTTTGATGCCAGCATCAACACTCGTTTTTGTTTTTCTTATTGTGAAAAATTATGTACACAATCAAAATTTATCTTCCATTCTAAGTCTTCCTTTTGGAAGCACGTAAAGCACCTTTACTACATGAATTCAGATTTATAAGCAAACAGTTAAACCTTCTCTGATACAAATGCAATGAAATAGTTATCCAGTATAACAATTCAGGTATGCTCAGTCCCAAAAACTTACGCTCGATAAACCACTTTTGAAATAGGTTTCTAAACTTAATGTAAATTTCGTTGAAATTATACAGAATAAAATAAGCATTAATAACAAATTATATGTAATTTATATATAAGTTAGTAATAAAGAACACAAGCAAGGGAGAACAACTCAAAACAATTTTGAAACAAATGGAATACACATGTAAAATAATTTTCAGATCGTCGAAAGCGATTCAAAATTAAAAAATGCCAACACAAAAGGAAAAAACTTTCTATCCCAGAAAATTCGCGTTTCTCAGAACAGATAAATTGAGTTTGGTATTTTTCTAAATAAAGCATATTACAGTTTTTAACAATATCACATTCTGTTCAACTGCTTGCTTCCTCAATCACCTCTACGCAAACACAAACCAATACTCGGTCTATCGGGAAAAGGACTAAACTTCCAGTTTCTTTTTCCGAGGGTCACTTTTCCTCCACAAAACCACCTGCAGGCGGCAGGTGCACCGATCCGCTTCACCAACAAAACATTACCGGGAATATTCTAGCCTTCGAAAAGGAATTAAGACGAAAGAACAACGCGAGACAACCGACAAAACCAACATCATTGCCAACAGCGTCGTCCAGCGTTTCGATCAGCGACTGCAGCACACCCCGGATTTCACCTGTAGGGAGTGTGGCTGGCGGAACTGTCTTTGCTGGAGTCACTGGAGTCCTTCTTAGCACCATAGAAGTAGGGCATGTACCGGTGTAGGCCGTACGCATCCGCCGATGCCGCGGACAGGGAAGACGGCCTGAGGACCCCACAGGGCTGGGAGTTTGCGGCATTCGCTGCGCACAGGAGTCCCAAGTGATGACTGAGTCCGGCTGGTCCCCACTGGGCCCACATGGCCCGGCTGTTGGGGTTCATGGCGTACATGGCCGGCAGGTTGGCCAGCATGCCGTATGTGTCCGTGAAAGAGGGCAGCGGCCCTGCAGGCTTCCAGGGCAGGATGGGAGCCCGCAGACCGAGGAGGTTCTCCCTCGCCAGAGCTGCCTGGAGGTCTTCGCGTTCGGGATGCTCCAGAAGGGCCCGGAATGGCGAGTGGAGGTAGGATGGGTCCCCGATTAAGGCTTCCATCGTGTCCCTGGGTCGGAGAAAAGAACAAATTTAGCTAGTGTTTCGGTAGTGAGCAATCTTTAACTGCTTTGCATAGAACTAGTTAAAGCCTGGCTATACAGCTAGCTCGTGAAGCGCAGCAAGGTGAAAATCGTCTGGGTTCGTGAGTGATAGAGAAGTTTCCTATTGTATTGAATGAGAATTGTCCTGGGCAATAATTTCTCGCAAACCGCTAGCTTGCCAACCTAGAATTACCAAAACATATAACCGTTCTTCAAAACTTCAATTTGCCATCCGTATTCTTCACTGCATTCATATTCTGCGGATGGAAAATGAAATTTAAAAAAATTGCTCTATGCTTTGGCAATTCAAGATTGGTAAGCTAGAGGTTGATGAGAAATCATTACCCAGGATAATTTTCATTCGATACAATAGGAAATTTCTCAACCACTCACGAAGCCAGACTATTTTCACCTTGCTGCCTTCCACGAGCAAGTGGCTATACACTGATGCGATGTGAGACAAAACATAACGATATGCGCATGCGTACTCCATTTCTGTACAGAAAACATGCCGATACGCATGCGCATATCGGACAATTTAGTGTCGGTGGACTCATGTTGGACTAATGTGCTTCTTGCCTAACAGTGCGCAAAAAACACACAGCTTTTAAAAGACAAACTAAAAAAATTGTAGATTGTTCATTCTCATTCAATTTGCTGTTTAACTCTTAGTTGTTATATAGAAAATAAAGCAAGAGTTTCAAAGCAAACTCTAAAATTTACATTGAAATTTCAAAATTCTCTTTCATGTTCTTGAGCCTAAATTATTTTTAACATGTTTTATGAATGGAAATTTTCAACATCTTAAACCTTGGTGCAAAATCTTGAACAAACATATAAACACATATGTTAGGTCACCAAACTTATTAACGCTCCGAACGTTACGAGATTTCGGAGTACTGGAAAATTGTTTTCCCCACAGCGAGCATGGCTAATTTGTTTTTTGCTAATGCCCGGCCAATTAAATTTAATCCTTAAGGTCCTACAAGGGTGGATTTGTGAACCACTTAGTACTACCCTGGTACACCACGAAGGTGGGTTCACGTTACGCCTCATCATGCATCCACACATTTATGGCACAACCCGTTTAAAGAGACGTTCATTCTACGAACAAATATCCATGTATTAACCCAATATCTTTTCGATCCAGAAGCCAGCACCCTAACCATGAAACTGATTGGTCGACATATAATGACTAAATAACCGCATGTATTGTTTGAAAGTACGCTATTGAAGATTCTATTGGTCAAAAAGGACAAAATTGGGTAGAAGTCATGCAGGGAAGACTGCATGTTGCACAAGGGATATATGCGTGTGAACCAGTAAGAGGACTAAAGTTATGAAACTAAGATAAAATTGCATTAGTCGAAATTTCAAGAGACAGTTTCACTTGATAATATATGTATTGGTAAAAATCACAACACCGTGTGTTATGATTTTCCTTAATTTTTTTAAATCAGGTCTATATACTCAGGTCTCTTACTAATTCTATTTAACTATTTTAATAAATTCAGAACAATTTTTGGTGGAATTTAAGAAGCGTTTGATACGTGTGTGAAAGATTCCAAGGTAGGAAGGGCAACTGAGTAAGTCAGCTGGAAATTGCAGAATAGGATAAATGAAAAACGATTATTGTTATAAAACTAGGGCACAGCTTATTCTTAAGTCATAAGACTAAAAAAATTTCAAAATTAAAGGTACAACTTTAACTCGCTGAGTGTCACGAGATTTCCGAGTAGTGCATTGCTAATACCCCTTAGATTCCATTTAATGACTAAATAACCACATCTCATTGATTGAGAGAATAATAGGAACGATTCTATTGGTCAAAAAAGTCAAAACCGGTTAGAAGTCGTTCAGAGCAGACTGTAGGTTGCAGAACAGATATATGCGTATGTGTGAACCCTTCAGAGGTTTAATTAATTGGAAGATCTCAGTAGTAGAAAACGCATCTTGCACTACCAAGTAAAAGTTCACCAAAAATGAGCTCGAAAAACACAAATTCGAGATTGGTTTCAGATGACTCCGCCTATCTCTTTTAGATTTTGTTACCGAATCGGCAAACAGCTAGGTAATGTTACTTTCGCCATCGGAGACACAACTCCGAACGGATCGGCCAACAATAACGAGCTTTATTCTCCACTTAACGCCTAGGCTCGAAATCGCTTATCTCGTAGTTCTCAAGTCCGCATTTTTTTAAAGAGCCTCCTTAAACGAAGAACAGGCAAGACAGCTTCAAGTATGTCATTCATCTTGCCAAAAGCGGAAAAGGGACTATTTCCTTCCGCCATTTCCCACCCAATGAATGCGCCCTTCTGTGATGCGGTCGCCAATAACCCGTAACGTGTTATTCAAGACTCCCTTCCACTGGTGGGTTTATTTCATTTTCTCTTTCTTTTTCTGACTCTTTTCTGTTCTTTGTATGTGTTGACGTTTCTGCTCGTCTTGTCGAGGGGTGAGGTTGATTGCAGATAAGCTTTTTTGTGCTGTTTACAGCTGCGTGTGAGCTGTTTTTGTCTGGGCTGGTAGATAGCGCGCACACGGCGATTACGATGAGGAGTTATGCTTCTGATTTACGAACTGCTGAAAACTGGGCGATAATTGCCACGGGATGCCAGATCCTGTTGCGCGTGTAAAAGACGAAATGGGATATGCTTTTAAAGAACAACTTTAAGATATCTAAAACGTATTTTCTAACAGTTGACAACGATAGTCGTGTTTTTATTGGGCTGACTGCGAAGAAGGTAGTGTACAAGAATTTTCAAATAATACATGAATGGCATTTTCAACTAATATGAACATTTTGAAAATAGTTTATATTCTTTATAAATACCCCACGTACACAACTGTCTTGGTTGAATCGAGTTTCGAACCCTCCGGTTGCTAATCCACTGCTCTTCCAACCGGACTCAACTCCTCTTACCTTCAATAAAGCTTCTATAAGTGTTGGTATTGTCATTATTTTATCTCTAGCAATGCAAAACTGAACCGTGGTTAGCCGGGTTGGAGGAGTAGCGGATTAGAAACCGGAGGGTTGCGAGTTCGAAACTCGATTCAAGCAAAGACATTCGTGCACATGGGGGCTGGTGCACGTTAAATCTATAGTGGTCTCAAATGTTCTCACGTTGACGTAGTGTGGAAATATGGAAAGTGGGGCGCCAGCTCAAGTGCTGACCTCGACCGTGATCATTGACCTTGGTTCAAAATTACGTGGTGTTGTCCTCGAATCTTTCCCTTCGGGATTAATCCAGAATCGTTGCCAATAGCCCGTTGCGAAGTTAATTCAACTACCTACCTACCACTCTAAAATTCCCATCTGCACTTCAAAAGTAAGTTTTAAATTTTAATATCACATTCTCCTATAATTGGAATTCAGTTAGATCGACGATTTATCATTTTTTATTACTACACCCCTTTAAATACTGATTGACATTCTTTAGAAGGTAAGATATCCCAGTGTGCCACTGAGTGTGTGAAATTTTGACATTTAAAGCAAGTTTAGTGACGCTAACCTCCTCATGAATGATTCCGAAATAGATTAGAAATTTGAAAAAATGAGAATAGTACAAACATTATCTTTGAAAAGTGTACTGAAATTGTATCTGAGGACCAATGTGATAACTATTTCAAACTAAAGTAGGATACACAGAAACCGAGCAACTTACCTGTCAAACTCTGTCAGCCGGGAAGAATCCCTAAAACCCTTAGCAAATGGATTACTGTCTATTTTCAGTTTGGTAATCTGGAAAAGATTATTCATTGTTTTCAAAATCATGATGCTTACGATTAAAACAAATTTAAATAGAGGGATATTATAATTAACAATAGTAAAAAAGTTTATAAACACGCGACACTAATCCTATGAATAAGTTCCCCTTAAGGAAAAATTTTAAGCAGAACGGGTATACTAGTGCTTACAGCGTCAATGTTCTATTGCAACAATGAAAACCTTATATACAGTTTATATATCGATATAAAATTATATAAAAACATTAAATAATTGAATAATCCTTAGGGATTAAGCTGTATGACTTGGTGATTCATGATATCAGGCGTTACATTAACGATTCTAAAGGCGAAATAAATTCAGCCAGGGTAGGTCATAAAATATCTGTTTTATATCATCACTAGCTTTACTATCCGGCTTCGCCTAGGAGGTTTTGCTTCAAAGTCTGTTCCTCTTCATCTCTGTTCCCTCCGCAGTTTTGTTGCATCGTTGAACAGCTTTTTGAGCCTTTCCAGCGACATCTAGACATCCTCAAGTGTCCTCACGTTGGAGTTTGGAGAGTGGAATGTCAGCTCAGTTGTTGTCCTCGAATCTTTCCCTTCGAAATTGATCCCAGACCGTCGCCAATAGCCCGTTGTATTGCTCCTGTGGGACGTAGTTTCAAAAATCTACCTTCCAAAACAAAAGAAGAAAGCTATTTTTTACTTACTAGTTGATTTTGATAAGCTGTAACCGCTGTAAAGACGGTCTCTGGAAAAACATACGTCCTATATTCCTCCACTTCTAAATCTGTGATAGGACTGTTGGAACCATGTGTATTCCTCCTTCTCACTAGGTGTATTCTCGGTTGATACTTGTGCATGGAATTCAAAACAATCTAGAGAATGACCAAATAACATCAACAATCGGTATCTCTGCAAGTATTCTATACATCTACCATTAAAATTATTAGGAATTAAAAACATACAAAACAGTTTATCACAGGAGTGCACACAAATAAATAAATAATTTATTGCTAATTGAGTTTGCCTTTAGATGGTCAAATAATGACACAAATAAGCATTGCGGGCTGATTTAGCAAGGCTTTTACTTGTGAGTTGCCTCTCTTCACATCGTCGAAGCTTCTATCAAAGTGAGATGATCATTTACCGTTTGTCATGTTTTACCGGAATGTTCAAGTATAATGCTGCTTAAAATAGTTGTTACTTAAATAAACGATTCTATTATTCCAGCAATATATCCAAAGAAAATGCTAGCTAATTTTAGCGATATTTTATATCCTCGTTGTGAGAGATGTTTTCATCCTTTGTGCTCACGGTGGATCAGTAAATTTGACCACTGCAATATCGACCTGTAAATTATAGGCTGCGAAGGTTCGATTACTGTAACTTACCCTGGTGTATTTCTGTCTTTTATGTCAGCAAACCTTTTATTGTATGTATGCTCATTGCTTGACTTCTTGCGTTTGGCTTAGCTTTGTCAAACATTGCCCTTGGGCCATGAAACGCAATCAGCCAACCTTATGTGCAGGGCCCATCAAAAATTGAAAACGCCATCATTTTTTTAGTTTTCAATCTGCTGTTTCACTAACTCTATTTAGCTCAATAAAATATTGGTGAGCTCAACTACAACTTTAGTTTTATTGTGTACAATATCCTTGATATTTGCTTTACATAACCTTTCACAAATTAGTGGCTGAAACTTATCTTTAATTTAATTCATGCAATTATATATTTGAAATTTATTCACTTATATATTTAGAATCGCATTTAAAAAGTATTATCGACAAGAACTCAAAAACTATACATGAAAGATAGGAATAAGTTCTAATTTTAATTCAAAAATCGAAAAGCAGAGTAAAAAATTACAAACAAGGTTCCATGTCCAGTCTAATGAGTGGGTGATAAAACGCTGTCTTCGGTATAATTCATTGTCTCAGACCTTTTCATCTTGACTCTACGCTCAATGCTTGATAGCAGTGACCATGGACAAAGCCATTCGTCTCGCTGACATAATCACCATCGTCCTGATTTGTATTCGACGTCAATCGGACCTCCTTGTCATCATGTGTCTCATCAGAGGAATTATTTATGTTCTGAAGCCGCCTGTGACAAAACACAAGTCCAATCAGGAGATAGGAGCAGCGACAACAAGGACGCTAAGCAGGCGCGACAACTTTACGCTAGGCTGAGCGTCTAGTCCTTTCGGTGGCGTCTGGCTATTCAAATTTCGGAAATGAAGCTATTATCTTTTTCGTGTTCATCGGAGCTTCAAAACAATGACAGAACAGACAGTCAACCTGTTCTCAAGTTTAAGAGGAGGGCATGAACATAACTCTTGAAGCGTGTCTTGTAAGCAATCGAAAGTCTTGAAGAACAAATGGAGGATCGTTAAGTTGGATTTGTTTCGCAATTCCGTTTCATCGTTTCAGAGTAGATTTTATATATACTTTATGGAAAAGAGAAAATACATTTTCAAACAAGTAAGGTCCAGAAAATATAGAATTCTAAGACTTCTGGAAAAGAGGAATCTAAATATGTAGTATATCTTTTTAAAATAATGAGTACTAATACAACAGCGAAAAAACTATTATTTTACATATTTCTTAGATATCTACGAAGCAATTAAGACTGCCAATTTTACTTCTAATTTACACAGTGAAATACATATTTATACTCATCGTTAAGAAATAAAAGAAATTTACAGACTGAATAACTAACATTATCTAAGAACTCCGAATAAAACTGTAGACTTAAGAATTTAAAGTTCTATTGTTGAACAATCCTAAAATATAATGAATTGAACTAGTTAAGAGAAAGCAGGCTGTCGATTCGTAAACCCATGTTATTTACACTTCAGAGAGCTTACGACAGCGACTACGCCGACATGCTCTGTGTATTTCATTAGAAGGTCGATGATGCTACCAGCTCCTCTCCCAAATGTCCCCAAGTTGGCGGCTCTGATGTCCATGTACGGTGGTGTAAAAATAATTGTAATATAAAATCAACTCACGTGTCCCTGTTTGTCCATCTCGTTGTTGGTCAGCTTGACCTTCTCGAAAGAGACCACCTGTTTCCGAAGCTGGTCGTTGCTGAAGGGCGAGTCCGGGTGAGTGTAGAGTCGTGCGGGGGAAGGAGGGTCCGCTTTGCCGGCCACCAGCCACGATGACCGGTGATAAGCGTACCGGTACCGCTTCTGGTCAACAGGAACAATGTCCATAAGCACAAAGTATTTACTGGAATTCCCCTGTTGGTGGTGCTCGATGCTTTCCACGCCCGAGAACGAAACCCTGAGGGTCGGGAACATTCGTCTGAAAGTGAAGAATCGTCAACAAATTAATGAATTTATAGATAACATAAACTGTTTAGACGGAATGTTTTACTTGAATGGCTGTCAAGTAAAAAAGTTAAATACGGTTATCCTAGGTAATGTGGACCGAGGTCACTTCGGATAATACCACTAGTAGCACAAAGCAACCTATACGAAACGTATAGGTTGGACGTAGTAGTACAAAACAACCTATACGAAACATATAGGTTGGACATAGTAGCACAAAACAACTTATATGAAACGTATAGGTTGGACGTAGTAGTACAAAACAACCTATACGAAACATTTAGGTTGGACATAGTAGCACAAAACAACCTATACGAAACGTATAGGTTGGACGTAGTAGTACAAAACAACCTATACGAAACGTATAGGTTGGACGTAGTAGTACAAAACAACCTATACGAAACATATAGGTTGGACGTAGTAGCACAAAACAACCTATACGAAACGTATAGGTTGGACGTAGTAGTACAAAACAACCTATACGAAACGTATAGGTTGGACGTAGTAGTACAAAACAACCTATACGAAACATATAGGTTGGACGTAGTAGCACAAAACAACCTATACGAAACGTATAGGTTGGACGTAGTAGTACAAAACAACCTATACGAAACATATAGGTTGGACATAGTAGCACAAAACAACCTATACGAAACATATAGGTTGGACATAGTAGCACAAAACAACCTATAAGAAACGTATAGGTTGGACGTAGTAGTACAAAACAACCTATACGAAACATATAGGTTGGACATAGTAGCACAAAACAACCTATACGAAACGTATAGGTTGGACATAGTAGCACAAAACAACCTATAAGAAACGTATAGGTTGGACGTAGTAGTACAAAACAACCTATACGAAACGTATAGGTTGGACGTAGTAGCACAAAACAACCTATAAGAAACGTATAGGTTGGACGTAGTAGCACAAAACAACCTATAAGAAACGTATAGGTTGGACGTAGTAGCACAAAACAACCTATACGAAACGTATAGGTTGGGCGTAGTAGCACAAAACAACCTATACGAAACGTATAGATTGGGCGTAGTAGCACAAAACAACCTATACGAAACGTATAGGTTGGGCGTAGTAGCACAAAACAACCTATACGAAACGTATAGGTTGGGCGTAGTAGCACAAAACAACCTATACGAAACGTATAGGTTGGGCGTAGTAGCACAAAACAACCTATACGAAACGTATAGGTTGGGCGTAGTAGCACAAAACAACCTATACGAAACGTATAGGTTGGGCGTAGTAGCACAAAACAACCTATACGAAACGTATAGGTTGGGCGTAGTAGCACAAAACAACCTATACGAAACGTATAGGTTGGGCGTAGTAGCACAAAACAACCTATACGAAACGTATAGGTTGGGCGTAGTAGCACAAAACAACCTATACGAAACGTATAGGTTGGGCGTAGTAGCACAAAACAACCTATACGAAACGTATAGGTTGGACGTAGTAGCACAAAACAACCTATACGAAACGTATAGGTTGGACGTAGTAGTACAAAACAACCTATACGAAACGTATAGGTTGGACGTAGTAGTACAAAACAACCTATACGAAACATATAGGTTGGACGTAGTAGCACAAAACAACCTATACGAAACGTATAGGTTGGACGTAGTAGTACAAAACAACCTATACGAAACGTATAGGTTGGACGTAGTAGTACAAAACAACCTATACGAAACATATAGGTTGGACGTAGTAGCACAAAACAACCTATACGAAACGTATAGGTTGGACGTAGTAGTACAAAACAACCTATACGAAACATATAGGTTGGACATAGTAGCACAAAACAACCTATACGAAACATATAGGTTGGACATAGTAGCACAAAACAACCTATAAGAAACGTATAGGTTGGACGTAGTAGTACAAAACAACCTATACGAAACATATAGGTTGGACATAGTAGCACAAAACAACCTATACGAAACGTATAGGTTGGACATAGTAGCACAAAACAACCTATAAGAAACGTATAGGTTGGACGTAGTAGTACAAAACAACCTATACGAAACGTATAGGTTGGACGTAGTAGCACAAAACAACCTATAAGAAACGTATAGGTTGGACGTAGTAGCACAAAACAACCTATAAGAAACGTATAGGTTGGACGTAGTAGCACAAAACAACCTATACGAAACGTATAGGTTGGGCGTAGTAGCACAAAACAACCTATACGAAACGTATAGATTGGGCGTAGTAGCACAAAACAACCTATACGAAACGTATAGGTTGGGCGTAGTAGCACAAAACAACCTATACGAAACGTATAGGTTGGGCGTAGTAGCACAAAACAACCTATACGAAACGTATAGGTTGGGCGTAGTAGCACAAAACAACCTATACGAAACGTATAGGTTGGGCGTAGTAGCACAAAACAACCTATACGAAACGTATAGGTTGGGCGTAGTAGCACAAAACAACCTATACGAAACGTATAGGTTGGGCGTAGTAGCACAAAACAACCTATACGAAACGTATAGGTTGGGCGTAGTAGCACAAAACAACCTATACGAAACGTATAGGTTGGGCGTAGTAGCACAAAACAACCTATACGAAACGTATAGGTTGGGCGTAGTAGCACAAAACAACCTATACGAAACGTATAGGTTGGACGTAGTAGCACAAAACAACCTATACGAAACGTATAGGTTGGACGTAGTAGCACAAAACAACCTATACGAAACGTATAGGTTGGACGTAGTAGCACAAAACAACCTATACGAAACGTATAGGTTGGACGTAGTAGCACAAAACAACCTATACGAAACGTATAGGTTGGACGTAGTAGCACAAAACAACCTATACGAAACGTATGGGTTGGACGTAGTAGCACAAAACAACCTATACGAAACGTATGGGTTGGACGTAGTAGCACAAAACAACCTATACGAAACGTATGGGTTGGACGTAGTAGCACAAAACAACCTATAAGAAACGTATGGGTTGGACGTAGTAGCACAAAACAACCTATAAGAAACGTATGGGTTGGACGTAGTAGCACAAAACAACCTATAAGAAACGTATGGGTTGGACGTAGTAGCACAAAACAACCTATAAGAAACGTATGGGTTGGACGTAGTAGCACAAAACAACCTATAAGAAACGTATAGGTTGGACGTAGTAGTACAAAACAACCTATACGAAACGTATAGGTTGGGCGTAGTAGCACAAAACAACCTATACGAAACGTATAGGTTGGGCGTAGTAGCACAAAACAACCTATACGAAACGTATAGGTTGGGCGTAGTAGCACAAAACAACCTATACGAAACGTATAGGTTGGGCGTAGTAGCACAAAACAACCTATACGAAACGTATAGGTTGGGCGTAGTAGCACAAAACAACCTATACGAAACGTATAGGTTGGACGTAGTAGCACAAAACAACCTATACGAAACATATAGGTTGGACGTAGTAGCACAAAACAACCTATACGAAACGTATAGGTTGGACGTAGTAGCACAAAACAACCTATACGAAACGTATAGGTTGGACGTAGTAGCACAAAACAACCTATACGAAACATATAGGTTGGACGTAGTAGCACAAAACAACCTATACGAAACGTATAGGTTGGACGTAGTAGCACAAAACAACCTATACGAAACATATAGGTTGGACATAGTAGCACAAAACAACCTATACGAAACATATAGGTTGGACTTAGTAGCACAAAACAACCTATACGAAACGTATAGGTTGGACATAGTAGCACAAAACAACCTATAAGAAACGTATAGGTTGGACGTAGTAGTACAAAACAACCTATACGAAACATATAGGTTGGACATAGTAGCACAAAACAACCTATACGAAACGTATAGGTTGGACGTAGTAGCACAAAACAACCTATACGAAACGTATAGGTTGGACGTAGTAGCACAAAACAACCTATAAGAAACGTATAGGTTGGACGTAGTAGCACAAAACAACCTATAAGAAACGTATAGGTTGGACGTAGTAGCACAAAACAACCTATACGAAACGTATAGGTTGGGCGTAGTAGCACAAAACAACCTATACGAAACGTATAGATTGGGCGTAGTAGCACAAAACAACCTATACGAAACGTATAGGTTGGGCGTAGTAGCACAAAACAACCTATACGAAACGTATAGGTTGGACGTAGTAGCACAAAACAACCTATTCGAAATAACAAAGTTCTATACTAGATATTTCTATTACTATTTCTGATAGATTTATAAAGCAAGGATTAACACTCTGAGTGCCACGAGATTTCCGAGTAGTAGAGTATTGATTTTACTCTGCAACATACATATAATGACTAAATAACCATATCTTTCTAAAGAATCCATGTGAATTTGTACAACCTTTAGAAAATTTTATTGGTCCTTTGATGAAAATAGAATTTTTTGAAACGATTCCATTGCCCCACTCTGTAAAATAGAATCCTTTGGATAGATTCTATTGAACCTTTCCTTAGAAAATAGTCTACTGCTCATTCAATTATAATGAAATCCCTTGGAAATTTTCTATTGATCAAGAAGGTCAGAATTGGTTAGACATCATTCAATTAAGACTGTAGAGTGCCGGACGAATATATGCGTGTTAACCTCTCAGAGCATTAAAATCATGAAACTAAGATTCACACTAGTCGAAATTGCAAGAGATACAGTTTCACTTGATAATCTATTGGTTGAAAAAATCCTAGGAAAGATTCTATTGGATAAAGTCGGAACTGGTTATAAGTCATACACAGAAGACTGCAAGTTTCAGAACGGACATATGCATGTGAACCGCTCATAGGGTTAAGAATAATCTATGCTCGGATTTGTGTCACAGTATGTATTTATTGTGGTAATTTTACAACAAATCTGGAAGTGAGTTACGTACCTTTTAAACTCTGGAAAAAATCTTGAACGGTCTGTTTCGTTTCTTTTCATTTTTCACATTAATGTATTTAAAACTACATAAAACTTTCATGTTGGTGATATGGTTTTAATATATTTACTTTTTCATACTTTTGAGGTGTTTATTTTATTTTCATGTTGTTTACTTACATGTTTTATCATTCTTTTAATGTTGGTTTGGTTGTAAATCTGATCTTTTAAAATCTATTTTAATTGAACTTTATTTTGTCTTGCGTTTGGCGTAGTTTATTAGTTTATTCGGTACTTTTCCGTTAGCCGGGCGCAAGCGAAAAATCGCCAAATAATGTAGAATTCCGCCAAATTTCTTACAACCATAAGGGGAATGTTCGTTTGGGGCCATGTGCTCTATTCTCTGAATTCATTACTATTTATTAATATTTGTTTATAGTTATTATTATTTATTATTATTTATTATTTATTATTGTTATTTATTAATATTTGTTTATACTATTTATTAATATTTGTTTATAGTTGAACGTTTTCGACTTTTATTCCGTTGACTGTTTTGTCATTCGCTTCGCTTGGCGACTTGGCTCGCGTTTGGTTCACAATTGGCGACATTTGCGCCCGGCTAACGGAAAAGTACCGTTTATTCATTTCTATATTATGTGCCGTAAAACCCCAACTAACCATGTATCAGCTAAACCAGATCAGTCAAGGATAGATTGAAGCTTTATTCAAAGCTTTAAAAAACCTCGGTATCAAATTCGGTTCGAATAACAAGGACAATCGGATAACCAAGGTTCTTCTGTACTTAATTAATTTTAATTACCGGTTCTGAAAAATCTTTTGTAATCAGAAACTCATCTTTACAATGAGTTTTGATTCATCTAACAAATCGTCGGCACCATGCCATAAACACGTATCAGGAAAATCGTTGTTTCGAGAAAAATAAGTATAAAGATTCGACGCAATAGGAAAAATAGTGTTATGCCAAAAGTATTCAGATAGAATGTTTAGGCTAAGAATTAAAGCTCGTACTTTTGCTTAGTATAAAATGTCTAATAATAATCTAGAATATGAAATTAGGAGAAAAAAATCGCAAATTACCGATCAGTGCTTAGGACGAGAATTATTTTTTAATCATCTCAATGAACTGTAAATGGTTTAACTTAAATTAACAGCCTCCAAGGACGCTACGATAACCAATTGAGAATTTAAGCAGTACAAATAGTATATTTAATTAACCCTCTTAGGGTTAGTTACAAGTATATATGTGTTCTGCAACCTTCAGTCACATGACTTCTAATCAATTTCGACCTTCCTGACAAATAGAATCTTTCCTTGCAATCTTTTAACTAATAGATGTGGTTATTTATTTTGCTTTAGATGTTGTGGGGGGAAAGCAACACTACACTACTAGAATATCTCGTGACTTTCAGAGGGTTAAAACTACCAAAAAATTGTACTAGGTACTTAGTAAAAAGTTGCTTTCTACATTTGTACTTGAAGAAAGGAGCGATTAAAATATATTTAACTTAGCCAATTTACTCAGAAACGAATATAAAAATATAAGATTTAAAAGGTTTTGAGATGGGCCATCGTTGCTTAGAATATCCGAAAAAATATTTTCTTTTTACTGCCTCCAACAAGATTTGTATAATCATTTGATAAGAAAAAGTTGATGTTACTATTCTAAATCTATATAGATAATAAAATTTTTAAGCAAAAAAAACAATTTTTGATTATACTTGAAACGGCAACAAGATCTTTTATAAATGCCTTTCTTCAAGGAATTTCTACAATAAGTTCTATTAAATTTGGTGTTGTTTCGCAAGAAACATGCTACACATAATGAAATTACGAAATTTTATGTTAGTTGTTTTGCACATATTAAATAAAAGTGTAAATAATATAACATTTCACAAATTGCGACATATGTTAATTCAAGGTTTGGTAATGCTTTATTAAGACAGATAAAAATAAAAATTACCCAATAAAATTCATAACTGAAATTGTTACTTATACTTTAATTTTTACAATGCATGCATGATTTTCCTAGCAATTTGAAATAAATAATTTTTGACTTCCATTTAAATGAATTTATTCAAAAAGTATTAAGAGTTCAATCTTAAGGAATTCCCAAAGCATCCAACTACATTGCATTTCAACTTCTACATACAACTTCAAACAGAAAAATAATGCATACTGAAAATTCCCTCAATTTCACACTGTCACAACTAAACACAGAAACCGAATTCACACTTAGACATGAAAGAGCCATTTGTGTGTTCTGATTCTGTCACCATAGCAACGAAAGCTTTCTTTTAACAGCTATTTTCGTGTGTGGCCGGAGCAATAGCGCGTAACGATGGGTTCGATGTGTCTCCTACGAAGCACCCCAGCGTGGGTGTGTATAACGTTTTGTTAAATGCGTATGTTCCCCACTCCCAGCGATTGCTTCTGCTAACAGACGGATATTTATTTGCCCTGATAAGCAAATATTTATGGCTTTCCCCGTCTTTGGATGATTAACAGCGAGATAATGAAATACCAGAGACACAAGAAAAATATCTTGCTCTAACGAGGACTATAGATTGATGAAAAGAAGTGGAGTGCGATAACAAAAAAGCTAGTTTTAGGAATAGGTGAGATTGTATGAGGGAGAAGAAAGTATATTTAGTTATGAAAGCCAGCTATAGAGCTGAAGTCCAAAATAAAGTTATTTTTGGAAAATTTCTCGAAATATTTTGTGTGCACGTTTAATTGACAATAGCTTAAGGAAAATGGAAACTATTAAATTTATTTCTTTTTCAAATAATTATATTCAACAATGTTTACCGCAATATAATCTTACTAAAGGCTGTCTATAAAAACAAAATGCAACAGATTTGGGATCAGTATTTACAGTCGAAGATTCCAGTTTCAACCTACAAAGAACTCCCATTTAAACATACAAACGAATACAGAAGTTTTATGATGTATATTCAACACTTTTAAACAAAAATATGACTGGATATTTTGGAAATTATGTATTTTTTCACCGAGCATCAGGTAAAAAGGCACTTTTCAGTAAAAAATACAGCCATCCCCTCTTCTGAGTTATAAATGCTCTTTGAACCACTAATTCAGCTAAATTAGTTGATATAACAGACGATACAGGACAGTCAGTACTTATTGGTGGAGCACTAAGCAAAGATCAAATTAAATTTTAAAAAGGAAAGAAAATTGGCGTTTCCAGTTGAACGATTTTTAACATCAGATGATTAATTCACATTATCAAGAAGTGTTTGAATTAACATGTTATACCCACTCTCTAACTCAAAAGAAACAGCAAAGCTCTATCTTATACCTAACTACTAAATTAAATATAATTTAATGTGGTGGTTAGTGTGTCTCTTCATAAAGCAATTTTGTTTGGTATTGTTGAAAATAACACTGGTCCGAAAATCATTTCAAGGAGCATTAATCTAAAACTACACATGATTTAAAAAAAGATAACGAGATCCAATATAACACAACTTTTGAAGTTATCAGGTTAATATCACCATCACCAGTGAACATTTTTTGGAGCTATATTTTTTATGCCAATGCACAATAGCGTCCCATACGTCCATAATGAATATGAATAATTTTCTAGTGGTCAATTAGCGATCGAACGAACATTTAGCCACATGCATTACTTTAATTTACACGATCATTATTATAATTACCCATTATTTTAATAGCTATTTTTCTTTCAAACTTCCATTCCAGAAGAATACAAAGTTACTTCATGTTTGGAAAATGCATTTTGCTTTTTTTAAAGAAACGTGTTTCTCATTGCAACATCGGAAACATGAAAGAAATACGTACTTGCGGCATAACATAACTATGACATTACTAGGTATCTGCAATGTCCGTATATGGAGAGCAAAACATTACACAACGCTACTTCAAACAACCGTGAAACAATCAGCATAAAAATTTCATTAGTCGCATTGAAAACAATTTTCTCTGCCTAATTATACTGCGAATTTCCCCCCTACAAAATTCCACTTCTTTCCGCCTACAAATTAAGTCCCCTGATAATAGATCTTTTAATGGACCGAAATCTATGTGCATTATAAAGAGGAAACAAATAAACATAACAATCACACCTTCCAGTTTTATGAGGGAAATTTTTAAATATCGATACAATTACACACTTTGAAGAATTCATTGCTTGACTTCCAATTCGTCTTTAACTGCGCTTCTTTGTTATGCATATTAATTCACACACTTCTTTTAGCCATCTTTTTGGAAGCCACATATACGCCCAAACACTTAAAATATACATTATAATAGCCCTCACTTAAAATTGCCTTGATTTCAGGACGAGCGACAATTTTCTTGGAATTAGGCTTTCGGAATCACGCCCTTAAATAAGTGGGGTTCTTTCCTCGAAGCGTTAAGAAATTGGAAATTGCTCGCGCTTTCAGATCTTTACCGCAGAGGATTCCAAGATCCGTACAGGAAGAGCGCAATTAGGACAAAATCTGTATTTCATTGACCTGTGCCCACAATGGGAGGGCTTTCTTTGTGATTGTCTCGAATATTTGAAACTAATTTGCTGAAAAAAAAAAGGTTGAAAGCCATTTTTATGATGAAATTCTGCTTGAGACATTTTTTTTTATCTGTCACCAGCATTCCCCAGGTTTTATGTTTCGAAATAACATGTTCTTCGTTTTGCTATGATAGTTTTCTTGTTTCTAAATATTTCAACCCTCCAAGTGATTTCGACGAGATATCTCGTCCATCAAGATCTTACCAATAAGGCTAATACTTGATGAGATATCACGTCATCAATACATTACCATCGACCTTAAAATGAGATAGACGGAGCATGTGCCCGCAGCTTAATGTTATTTCTTCCATTTGCTCAGTTTGAAGATCTGTCACGAGGTTTGGATAAAAGCATGGATCCTAAATTATTGATTGGTTAGAGGTTATCCACCATGATCAAAAACACTTGTCTGCGCTTCCATAGCCGATCGGCTAAGTCGGTTTGCGATATACCCTTCAGAGATCTTACTACAGCGACTCCGCCCACATCTGATCCGTCTATTTCATTAGAAGGTCGATGTATATTACTGATTTTTTTTATGATGGCGAGTTGAAGATCTGGTCGGTTTTCTTCTAATGACGAGATATCTCGTCCATCAAGATATGGTCAACTTTGTTAATGATGAGACTCCTCGTCGAGACAATCACCAGGAGGGTTAAAAAGAGGCACGTCGGGTTTGTGGACTGTAATTTCTGAATTCAATATAACTAAAGTTGTCCAAATCAACGTTTCTTTAAAGTAAAATATTTTTTTTTCAATTAAATATACTACACAGCAACAAAACAAAACAATACGCCCCATACCGTTAATTGCAAGAAGAATGAATGCCCTATGACAGCTTTTTTAACATTCTAACAAACAAAACATCAGAACTTCTATTATCGTTTGCTAGTCAGTCATGTTCGTTTTACCAGACTAGTATCTCAAGAAATTCTATCTCATAAATAATCTGCACGAGAATGCTATCTTAAGTTGTAGCAAAAGGTTTCTGATCTGGGAAATAACTTAAGTCGACTCTCCAAGTAATATCAAACAAAATAAAATCGAAGTATATATTTATAAATAATAAATACTTTATTTCATAGTATCTCTCAAACTGATGAGTTACTTCAATCATAAATTTTAAAAAGTTATTTTTTATAACTCCAAACATTTTATTCACCCAAAGACATTTCGTCATTTCAGATTGTACAAAAGTTTGCAATGCAGTTTTAATAACAAGTAATACAACTTTTATATCTTAATATTCCATGTTTGATAAAAAAAAATTCGTTGATGGATTTGTGGTGAAAACTTTTATAGCAAAAAGAAATTCTCTGAATACGTTGTCTGTAACTATGTTAAGAAAATCTATGAAATGAATTGCAAACACGAAATATTCATTTTCTGAAAACCTCAATAAAAGTAGTTCAATTTACATTTAATAAAAGAGCAGTGTAGGTTTTAAAATTCCTTGATAACGTGTTTTTTTGAGCTCGGAATTTTGTCCGTGTTTTTCATCAGTCAAGGAGTTACAGTTAAGAATAGTAAAGAGCTATAGAATACACGGTTTGTGTAGTCCTATGGATTCCTGTTTTTGGTGAATTTACTAATTTTCAAATAAAATCTACATTTCCTCCCGAGTTATGGGGTGGTGATAGCCCTGTTGGTAGAGTTGCAGATTTGAAACAGGTGGATTGCAAATTCGAAACTCCATCCAACCTAAGATTATGGTATAACGTGGGGCTGGTGTACGCTAAATCTGTAGTGGCCTCAAATGTCCTAATGTCGGTGTGGTGTGGAAGTTTGGATAGTGGGGTACCAGCTCAGGTGTTGACCTCATCATCTGACAGTGATTCAAATTACGAGATGTTGTTCTCGAATCTTTACTTTCTGAATTGATCTCGGACCGTCTCCAATAGCCCGTTGCTCCAGTGCAGCATAGATTCAACGACCTACCTCCCTTGATTGTGATTTTGGTAACTAAGCATGACTTTGTCTCATTTTTACTAGAATGCCTTGATCATTAAATTCGAGGACGTAGCCCGGTTGGAAGAGTACCGTCACCAATGGATCGTTGTGTTGCTCCAGTCCGACGGAAATTCAGCTACAACGGCTTTCAATTTATAAATTCGCCTTCGAACAATAAAACTACATTTTAAGTATAATTTTCTGTTCTAGTAGATTATAAATATAGCGGATTTATTAATTTAAAATTAATTAATTAGCGACAAAACTATGCAACGCTAATGAATCAATACTAGTAGCCACGCTCTCTTATCCCTGGAGAAAAACCTATCAGTTGTTTTGATCAATCTCCGTAGCATCGAATGGATTCCCAAAGATCGGGAAATTCCATCGCATAATTCAGCATCCACTGAAGAGGGACTTTTGTGTCTGTCTTATTGGTCAGTCAGCAATCAGCGGAGGTAATAGCAGCGTCGGCGCCTTTGATCTTGATGCTCCGAGAAAGCATTACAAGGGGAGCGGGGTGGCCATCACACGAGGCCCAGGTGTGACTTTCGGAGCACCCTTTCATTACTCGCAACCATAATAATAGAGCGGCGGCACGGGAACCTATGATTTCGAAGTGCGCCACCTAGTGGCGAGGGCGGGTAACGACTACTTCTTAATGTGTGACAATTTGCGAGCAGCTCTTCTTGTCTGTGTTCCGGTAGCTAGTTTGGCGTACGTTTCGCGGTTTTTAAACGTTTCTAATGGTTTGGGTGCAAAAACAGGAATGCCTTTCTTTTCCGCGGAGAGGAATTTTAAAATGACGTGAATTTCGTTTGTGCAGTTGGGGTGGGAAGACAACTGTGCTTTCTCATTCATGTTGTTTTCTGTTTTTCGTTTCGTGACTGATGCGAATTTTTTTTCTTTTATTTTCATCAATTTTTATGAAATGTTTTTGAATTTCGTCATGGGTGGCGTGTATTTGAGATCATTAATTATCGAGGAATATATTTCGATATTTCGTTTTCGTCTGTTTGTAGAATATCTTTAAAATTAAATCATTTTGAATTGTTAGATTGTCAAACTGATAAAAGCAATTACATCCATTTTTTTCTACAATTGCCCTCCTTTACACTCTTACGAAAACACAGCAGAATTTTTATAAATCATATTTAATGTAGAAAAGGTCAGAAAAACGGTTGCTTTAACGTTGCTAATGATTCAGGTATCATTGAGGGTTTGTTATAAATCACGAATAATGTTTCAATTAACACTTCCAAACTCAGTAATTATCAGTATAAAGGTTATTGTATAAGACTGATTTTATGTCTGTAAAGACTAAAATTGTTCATTTATGCATTCTACTAGGCTGTTAAAACCAGAACATTAAAATATACGCATGGATAAGAAAACAAAATGAATATCGAGTGCTCTCTTACTTCTTCTGCACTTTTCTCTAGTGTCCTCTGGTACAAATTTATTAAATATCTTCCATTACAATATAAATGGTTGTGATTCAGTTCGAAACAGCACACACTATTCGTTTCATAATTACCTAAGGAGGATAAAATGTACTGGACCACTTTATCGGGAAATTTGACTTTTGTCTACGTTTTCAAATTCAGTCTAAAAATTTGCATGAATAAATCTTTGAAAGAAATAGAAGCATAAGCTGCGCTTGATTCAGAACTATATTGCATATAGCTATACTATGTATGGTATGTTTGTTACTGATTTCGAGTGCCATGACTAAAAATGACACTTATAGGTGACATGGGCTTCTATAATACGCTTCGGGATTGATCCCAGACTGTCTCCAATAGCCAGTTTTGCTCCAGTGCGACGTAAATACAACTATCTACCTGTTACACGCATATTGTGTGATGTCAGGATTCATAATGCTATTAAGGACAATCAATGATGAAACGATTCACTAAAGATGGATACTAAAGATGCATAATTGGCTAACACTGACTCATAAAATTAAGCGCTATGCTCTTGATCCGATCAAAATTTCATACGATTACTGTGAAGCTTTGGATGAAAGCGCCAATAAGAAACCCAACAATCGCCAACGCATCGCCAATCCGTCACGTGCCAAAAAAAAACGAGTCTGCCCCCGCGGCGACGTTTTGTCAGGTTCAGCTGATAAATGGATCTTAAGTACGGCAAAGGTGTTGTCTACGGTGTTTAAAAATTAAACAGACTGCCCCGTGACTCTCTCTATCTCTCTTTCTCCCGGGTGTCTCTTCTTTTCTCTTCTTCTGCGCCCCGTCCGACCTCTTTGCGGAACAGTTTTTGTTCTTCGGGACGCGTAAGACATGATAAAAATGCGAGCTATTCAGTTCGTATTTAGAAAGTGGAGGATCCCATTTTTTTATGATTGCTTTAGATAATTCTTTTTTTCCAAATTGAACTAATTCTAACTTAATTTGTTTTTAGTTTCTCATTAACCCTCCAAGTTTCTTCGACGAAATACTCGTCTAGTGAAGAGTTACTACTAGTGAAGAGTTATCTTGTCATCAAGAATGTCGAATGAACTATATTGGAGGTGGAGATTTGGTGGAGTCCGAATGGTGGAGATTTGCCGTTTTTGATGACGACGAAATCAAGATTAGGTCAGTTTTTCCTAATGACGAGAAACATCGTCCATCAAAATCTGGTCAATTTTGCTAATTACAAGATACCTCGTTGAGACAACCACTAGGTGGGTTAACAGGATTAGACAACCTGGGGCCCCAGTAAATTATTTTTTTGCGGTTTACCAGGTCACATAGAAAAAACATCGAAAAAATGTCAAATCGAAAAAAAAAATAAAGATTTAAAATCTTTTTCCTCGAAAGACGCAGATTTTTATTGAATTTAATAAATTTAACAAAAGGTGAGAAAAACAAAATTTAAACATCGACCCATTTTTCAAAAGTAATCTGTATCAGTTCATGTATAATTAGTTTGACACGTTCTCTATTATTTTAGAAGTCTTTTGTTCTAATGTGTTTCCATAATTTGTGAAAATGTGTTGCATGGTCAAATTGTTCCCAACTTTCTTCGCATGAGCAATGATGCATTTTGTTCTAATTTGATAAATTCCGGAGGCTTCATATGATGTAATAGAAATAATATCAATAGAAATAAAATACAATTCATCGAAATGTTATAAGAACTGTAGTACTCAATCACCTAATAAGAGAGGTCTTAAGATATAAAAAACTCGAAATAGTACATCACAACGAAGCACATTTTGTCTTGAACTTGTTCATAATTTTTCCTTTATTCAAGCTCGGTAAGGAAAATATTTATTAATTAGGAGCATTTATATTTTGAAGCATGGGTGTTTAATAACGGTGTTTAGCAAGTTACTTTAAAAATGCTGTTTTGGAAACGAATACGAGGTTTGTAGAGGTCGAGAGGTTTCCTGCTATACATTTTTCTGTTCTTATAAAATTTTATTTTGAGGTATTAATAAAAGTTTACGAAAGAAAACAAACAACACATTGGTTATTGGAATAGATCTAAAAATTATAAATTACAAAGGAAAGCAAACACATCACTGATAAATTTCTTTGTAATGAGTAAAATGGAATATAAAGGTAAAATTTTTGTTATCTTTTAGTATAATTAGTCCTAATGTGCCAGAAAGTGATTGTAGAGAGACAAACCAAAAGTGTTATTTTTAAAACTTTAATTTATTTGCGGTCAGCGGTAAAATTGTACTTTACCAAAGTACCCCGCAAAAAGACTTGGATTGGACAAGTCTATTTAATAAGTTTAACCCTCCTAGTGGTTGTATTGACGAAGTATCCAATCATTAGCAAAATTGACCAGATCTTGATCTTGTCATCATAAAATAAATCGCCATATGACGAGTAATCTCGTCGAATTTTGCATATGACGAGTTATCTGGTCATGCAAAATTGGTCAGACCTTGATGGATGAAATATCTCGTCGAAACCACTTGGAGGGTTAAGAAACTATTTAGCCTTTCGATATGCGTGGTCGACAAAATGAACCGGTTAGGCATGATGTAAGTCTGAGGTAACAGTCGTTTTTTATCTCAATAAAACACTAAAAAATCACCAAAGAATTGAAATGAAAACAAAATATATTCACCACACAGCGCTGAAAAAGTAGATACAGCACATACTGAAATTAATAATGATGAGTAAATTACTGGCTAGCTGAAGGGATTTTCTTTCAGTTATCTTTTTGATTGAAGAAAACTTTCAACGCAGCATTTTAAGAATGCAATCAGTGAGCAAAAGTAGTTAACACTGAATAGGTTCAGTGAATTTGATTTCTTCATTTTTCAAAGAAGAAATTTTTGCTAGATTTGAAATCAGATATTTTTATGGAATTAGAACATATTTAAATGAATTTTTACATTTAAATACATTTAATGACAGTACACATTTTAGGCTATTTTAACATCTTATGGTAAGAACTCTTAAATTGCTTAGTGGTAACCAAAAACCTATACTTATTCGCTGCGCAACCAGCATTATCATAGTTAATTTGTTTGTTTTAAGGGTTCCTCACTCAAGGGAAATGGCAGCTATTAAATGTTAAGTAAAAGCTATAATTATGTACAGTGATATTTATTTTGAAATTTCAAAGTCTTATAAATTGTTGTTTGGAAGATGTATGCACTCTTGAAATAAAAAATTACGCAAAACACATCAAATATTAAAATTAGAATCTCGTTTAAAAAAACTTTTGCATAATTTTTTGACAGAAACATGCGCTTTGGTCTCTGTATGGTAATTATAAATTTCAGTGCATAAGACACAAATGAGTAAACTAATTTAATATTTTGGTAATTTGGGTGTATAATAAACATTCATTAATCTAAAACAAGTTTTTAAATGTAAAATCGGTCTATAATAAGTGGAGAAATTAAAATAAACAAGATTCTTTAATGCACGTATTATAAATTCAATTACTTGACTCGGTCATTTGCATTTCAATGAGATAATGGCATCAAAATGTCACGATCCATAATTGCTCTAACAAGATTGATGCATTATCTTAGCAACGGTCAAATGGTTTGAAAATCGTTGCGGAAATAATTGATAGCATAAAATTAATGAATGAAGTTGAATAAGAGACTTGGGCGATTGATATGGATTTCTGAAACTAACTCTTCTATTGTATGTACGTCGTTTACATTTTCTTGACATAACAGCTATCGGAGAATTCACATATATTCAAGTACAAGTAGCTTAACCCTTCTGGTCCTTATCTTAATCCTCTCCTTATCTGGTATCTTAACCCTTCTCTCGACGACATATCTCGTCATTAGAAAAACTGACCAGACCTTCATCTCGTCATGAAAAAATCGGCAATATCTAGATGACATCTTATCAATAGCAAAATTGGTCAGATCTTAATAGACGAGATATCTCGTCGAAACTATTTGGAGGATTAAAGAGTGAATTTAGTAAACTGTTTGCGTTTTAACATTCAATTACCGTAAGATTTTGGCAATTTAGAAGTATGTTTTAAACTTTTAGAATCTGATGCTAAAGTAACAACTCAAAAGAAAAAGTAAGTCTTTAACGATTGGTGGAGATAGAGATTTAGACTCCAAAGTACATTTCAAACAGACTACAGAATGAATAAATAAAATGTCCCGTGACATTTCTGCGCAGTTCAAATTGAAGAGAAAAGCGATTGTATCGAATACATTTTACATGTTTAATACCACCAAGAACACCGACTTAAAATAAAATATGCACAAGAGTTATCAACTAATGAGTTCCGAAGAGTAATCCAAAGAAAGATTCCCAACGAAACTTCTCTCATTTCTCTTTCTACTTCAATCCCGGATAGCTACTTCTAGCTCATTACGCCAACAAATTGTCACTCTTAACTCACGTCCACTATCGCTGCAAAGTATCTGACACCCGTTCCCTTCCATATTTTAAACCAGGGGCAATTAAACAAAATACTTTTCGTCAAACATTTCCCCATAAATTCGGCTCAGCCGGCAGTCCCTTCATTTATTAACCTTCAGCAAACAAGGATTATTAAGAGAGACAAACTGACAATAAATTAAGAGCGGAACGATTTTTCGCCGTATCGTGTTCCGCTATCAGCCCTTCGCTTAAAAAGGCCCGCTAATGCGAAAGCGGGATCGATATGCATGGTGCGTTGGCTTTTATCTGCCTTGTCTGATGGTGATGGTGGCATGTAACTGCGACTGTGTCTGAACGACACGTCTTCTGTTCTGCTGATTGCGAAAGGATGTATTTATGGACTACGTTATAAATTTTTAAGAAGCAGGTTTCATTTGATTGGCGAAAAGACTCACTTGGAGTGGGGTCGCCAGTATCATAACAGTACAGTGCGGCTCCGACTAGAAGGCAGTAGACCTTGAGTCAGCCGATTTTTGAAATGGTGTGAAACTTTGTTAACCCTCCTGATAGCTCATCGTTAATTACGCGTCGAAAACTGCCCTGTGCCTCTGATGCAAGAAAACTGTTACCGATTGTTGTATTGATGCAAAAATCTGTTACCAATTGTATTGATGGAAAAGCCTGTTACCAATTGTCACCAGTTCTTGGCAAGATATACTTTGTTTTCCCCACTTGGATCTTCATTCCCTTTGAGTAATAGGGCATTTTTGATTGATGGAAAAGAGTGTGGAATCACCATTATCAAAAAATATAGTGCGATTACGACGAGAAGGCAGTCAACCTTGAGTCAGCCGATTTTGGAAATGGTGTGAAACCTTGTTAACCCTCCTGATGGTTTATCATCGCGTCTAAAACTGCCCTGTAGTGACCAGCCTCTGATACAAAAACCTGTTACCAATTGTCACCAGTTCTGGGCAAGGGAGACTGTTTTTCCCACTTGGATCTTCATTCCCTTGGAATAATAGGGCAATTTTATCTCGATGAGATATCTAGTCATCAAAAAAACGTCATATCTTGATGGACGAGATATCTCGTCGAAACTATTTGAAGGTTAAAATAGAAGGGTGCCATACGGAAATGCATGAATGGTGATCGCCGTGTCTGGTTTTCACCCAGACAATACGTTCGTTATAAATGCTGTCACTTTCGGCCCACAAAGCGATAAACTTCATCAGAATCAACGCTAAACATGCCAATTGTGGAAGCGCTTTGTTTACGTTACCGCTAGTCTCCTAATTTAACAAATAGAAACGTTCAAAACCACGTGATTCGACTGTCAACCTACGAAGTAAAGTAATAAATGTTAAAAAGAAAGATTTGTAATTAGAAAGACTAATCAAAATAAAAAAATTTCGAAGTTCGCTATTAATAATCCAAATAAACATTTTCTCAAAGTAAAAGTTCAATGCATATCAGTTTTGAATGTTTTTCAAAATAAAAGCAGCTTGGTTGGATAAAAACTTTTTTACCATTACGTTTGAAACGAGGAAGCAATACTTTGAACAGGTAGGTAGTTGAATTTACACCGCACTAGCAACCCAAGGAGCTATTGATGACTGTTCAGGATCAATCCCGAAGGGAAAGATCGAGGACGAAACCTCGTAATTTTGAATCATGGTCAGATGACGAGGTCAACACCTCACTCTTCAAACTTCCACACCACGCCAACTAGAGGGCATTTGAGGCCACGACAGATTTTACGTACATCAGCTCCTACGTACACGACGGTCTTTGGTTGGATTGAGATTTGAACTCACAACCTTCCGCGACTTTACCAACTGGGCATTACCTTCAGGAATTCAGATCCCAGGTCATAATGTAAATGAGCTTTTAAGACGGGTTATATTATTTTGGTTGACCGAAAACATTTCTCTTCGTCCTTAGATGTTTTTGAGGTAGACAGGCTCAAAAAGAAATATTACATGTGGCAAAAACAAAAGCTAGTACAACCGAATATAGCGGACAACAATGAAAAATATACCTAATGGTTCTGACCGAGTTCATTCAAAGCATTAAAATTTCTATTTGATCGATTATCTGCAATCACCATCTGCAACGCATTACGTGTAAAATCCTCATCCTCTATTGGTGAAATTTGTTTTTCAATTTAAATTCTGGCATGCCGAATTGCAAAGCTACGAATAATAATTATCGAAAGTAAAAGATTATTAAATCAGAACTAAAAACAATAAGCTTAGACAAGTATCTCTTAACATGGGATTATGATAATGAATAAAACAGTCGTGCTTCTGCAGTTAACATCGGCTCATTTGTTCGCATTAATATTCATACGAGGACATTCGTTACAGGATGAGTACCATGGAAGTGAGCGACGATTTCCAATCTCTATAGATCATCGGTTTTTGCGCAACGATTTTTAATTGCGAAGTTTGGGGCGTTGAGACTTTTTGATCGGAAAATACCTCCTTACAATTCAAGACACGTGATAGGAATTTGAGAATCAAATCGATTAAAACTAGAAGTACAAAACTTAAACAAAACTGCCCTGTTCTGTAGAATAGAGTTCTCATTTTTGAGGTGTGCTTTTCGTCATCTGACCGTGATTCAAAATTACGTGGTGTTGTCCTCGGATGTTTCCCTTCGTGTTTGATCCCGGACAGTCGCCAATAGCCTGTTGTGTTGCTCCAGTGCGACGTTAATTAAAATACCTACCTACCTTGAGGTGGACTTTAGTTAATAATTTCATTGTTTTAGACCTTCTATGTGATGTGTGTATCTAAAATCTACATACAAATAAGTACACAAATAAGTAAGTTATATATATATATATATATATATATATATAATATATATATATATATAATATATATATATATATATTATATATATATACATTATATATATAATGTGTATATATATAATATATATATATAGTGTGTATATATATAATATATATATATAATGTGTATATATATAATATATATATATATATATATATATATATATATATATATATATATATATATATATATATATATAACCTATAAACTATTTAAAGCTTTCCATTGTGCTACCCATAACACTTTATATTCAGTTTATGCAATTAAGTTAATTGTGCTTATTTATATGTAGATTTTAGATACACACATCATATAGAAGGTCTATTCTAAAACAATGAAATTATTAATTAAAGTCCACCTCAAGGCAGGTAGGTTACAACCATACTTATAAAACTTTTTAGCTTTTGAGTGTTTTATAAGTGAAGCTTTGCAACCTTACTTCACCCTTTTAATGCTCAGACAAACCAAACCGTACCTCTTTCCTCAGCAGTCTCATTGCGTCGTCTGACAACTTTCTGAGCTTTGTCTGCTTAACCTGTTTGTGTTCTTTACTCTTCTGATTACTCGACTCGTGACAGCTTTTGACATTTTGTGTTGATTTACTTTAGATTAAAAATTGATCTGTCTTCTTGTCCCATAACGTCCTATATTAGTTTTAAATAATTCTACGGTTCTTAGGGAACAAAGTAGCGAGGTTGAAAATAGTTGTGTTGACCTAGAAATTTCAGACAGAATAAGTTGTGCAAATTTCTTAACGCCTGAATTTGTCGTTCGAGTTTCTGCTGCTTCAGACAAACAGGTTTTCCTGCTTTAAGATTTTTTTAATAAAATAGTATCATGTCAATGGCGAAACCCGCAGTTCTATCTGGACATGTTATAATTCATGTAAGTTGATTCTTGCCGATCTTCTATTCAGTAAATTTAGTTACAGCGCGCTCAACTCTGAGTTTATTGTGTAAAGAATCGTGTTTAATTCTTCACGTAGAGAAGATTAGATTGGTAAAACTACCAATTGAGAAGGTGGTAGTTACAATTTAAGTATTTTTCCTAAAGCATTAAATTGCCCACTTGTAAAATTTTCTTTTTAAGACTCAACAGTTGTTCTTACCTGAGGTTCTTTACTACAAGAGTCTAAAAGAAAACAGACATGTCGTCGGCCAACATATAGAACACATTGTCAACATTTTCGAGATATGAATTTTTTAAATTTTTTAAAACTAAAATGGGGTTTTGCGTGGAGTGGAAGTTTGGAGAGTGGAGTGCCATCTCAGATATTAACCGCGTCATCTGACCGTGGTTCAAAATTACGAGGTGTTGTCCTCAGATCTTTCTCTTCGAGATTGATCCCGGACATTCAATAGCCCCTTGTATTGCTCCAGTGCAACGTAAATTCACCTACTTACCAACCTAGATTAGGATGATCTTTAGACTAGGTCATCCGGAAAGTTTCATATTTTCTTTCCATGAAGTTTAGATTTCTCCCTTGAAACACACACATCCACTTAGTATAGCGTAGTACTTTGCTTTTTCATTTTTCCCGAACTTTGGACTTAATGAGTTTCACTTAAAAGCCAACAATATTTTGAATTTCAGATAGTGAAAAACAGTTTTCTATCGATAATCTATTGGAGGTTAAAAAATTGCATTTATTTAGTAGGTAGGTAGTTAATTAGCGTTCTACTGAAGCAACACAACGGGCTATTGGCGACGACGGTCCGGGATCAACCCCGAAGGGAAAAACTTGGACAACGCCTCGTAATTTTGAACCACGCTCAGATGCGAGGTCAACACCTTAGCTGGTCCTCCAACCTTCAAATTTCCACACCACGCCAACGTGAGAACATTTAAGGGCATGACGGATTTAACATGCACCAGCCCACGCGTACACAACGGTCTTTGGTTGGACCGAGTTTCAAACTCACAACCCTCCGGGGTTCAATTCCTGTCAGATGCATTCCTCCCTAGGTGTATTTCTCTCTTCCGTATCGGTCAAAACTCATTGTGTGTGTATGTCTATTACTTGATATTGTATGTCTTGTGTCTGGCGCAGCATGGAAAAATATGGCCCTTGCGCCATAAAACCCAAATCAACCAACCAACCACAGCCCTCCGGTTGCTAATCCGTTACTCTTCTAAATGGACTACGCGGCCTCTTTATTTAATAGGTACTAATTCACCAACGACCAAATTCGAGTCAGAATATCAGCAAAGACAATGAGGCAGTTAAAATTAGAACAGGAGTGATAAGACATTATTTATGTCCCATGAGTGTTTGAAATTGCAAAGAACAGCATTCGATTTTCACATATCAGCGTCTTCGCCCTTTCGCCTGTGGGTTCCTTTTCACGTCCCTTCGACTACTACTTTTGTGGCAACACCCTAAATCGCGTCTAATTGAAAAGCGAAATCAGGGACGGGAACAAGAGGCCATCCAATTTAAGCCACACACAAACAGAAACAAATACTTCCACGTCACCTTTCAAGATTTCTCTTACGCTCGAAATAATGGGCGACAGTTACTTTCTTTCCCCTCCTTGGAGGAATAAACAAAAACAGACAACAGCAGCAAGCAGAGCAGCCGTTGACAGTGACAAATGGAAATGAGAACCGCTAATCCTTTAAAACGTGTCGGTAACTTTCTTTTCTGCCTGTGCCGCTAGGGATCTGTCTCTGAGTACGATACTACGAGGCGACTGGAGCAATCAACATCGTCGCTTTCACACCACATTAGCCGGCTTTTCAGCGTCTCGGCGCACGCAAACACGAGATCCCTATCTCTGGGTGGCTGCAGAATGCGGACTGCCTTGTGTTTTGAGGCTGTACTTCGGCATAGGGAACAGAAAAAGCACAGCGATTGGACCCAAAAGAACAACACGCGTTTAGCTGGACTGAAAATCTGTCCTTCTCAGGATTTAACTCGATGTGACAATAAACAAGTTATAGATCCAAGAGAAAAAGTGACGTTGAAAAAAAGCAGCTGTCAACCTTCAAAAATTTTTTATTACAGTTTATACCATAAATCTCATTACACAACAAACACTCCAATAAGGAAAGATTTTAAATTTGGTTGGGGTAGGCAGTTGAATTTACGTCGCATTGGAGCAACGTAACGTGCTGTTGGAGACGGTCCGAGGAATCCCGAAGGGAAAGAACCAAGGACAAGTCTTCATAATTTTGAACCACGGTCAGACGACGACCCCACTCTATAAACTTCCACGCCATGCCTAGGGGAGGACATTTGAGGTTATCACCGATTTAACGTGCACCAACCCCAACGTACATAACGGTCTTTAGTTGTATTGAGTTTCGATCTAGCAAATCTCCAGTCGCTAATCCGTGACTACCAACTTATTACCAAGTTCATACCAGGATCTAGACTTTGATGCAGTAGTTTCATTATTATTAAAATTAATTTGTTACGCTATACAGCATTATTTCAATGGACACATAGCAAGTTTTGATTTCCATGTAATTAAATTCACCATAAAATTGAGTACAGTTCCATTTGTCTCCACGGTCATGTTTTTATACACGAGGATTAATTAAACCGGCAGTAAAGAATGGAGTAGATCCTTTGGGAGAAATCCGATTGTATCGTGCTTGAAAATTAAGGTAGGTAGGTTGGTAGTTAACGCCTCACTGGAGTAACACAACGGGCTATTGTTGAAAAATTAAGAACAAATGTTAGATGGCAGCACATTTGAGGTTTTACTTGAAATAAATACTTTTCGTCATCTATTTCACTGGCTAACATGTTCGCAAGCTTGTTGAATTGCCTACCCAAAAATTATTTATTGGCATTTATGGATAAGAATTATTGTGTATATATTGGAATACAGTTGATAAACTACCCACCTACCTTTCTATAAATATCAATCCATTTATATACTACTGTGTTTAGAATCTGAATCACCCCAAATTCTCCCAGAATCACGAAAGATCGAATGGAAACAAAAATAATAAATCCTTTCCTACCAGATCTTAGTGCTTATCGTTTCCAGACCATCCAGCCTACCAACAAGGGCTTAAGGCCGTACAAGGGGTGTACTGGAGGGTATGCTTCCAACTTCATATAAACATACCCATCAATAAATTTTCCGATATTGTAGGCACGGTGTGGAAATTTTGGGAATGGGGTGCCAGCTCAGGTATTGACCTCGTCATTCTGCTTCAAAATTACGAAGCGTTTTCCTCAATCTTTCCCTTCGCGATTGATCCTGGTCCGTCGCCAATAGCCCGTTGTGTTGATCCAGTGCAACTTCAATTCCACTACCAACTAAGTACCAATCCATACAGTTGTATATAATCCATTTACATACGACGGTAGTTAGATTATCGAATTCTCCTAGAATCGCTACGGGATCGAGAACCCAGGAGAGAAATACACCAAGGGAGGAATCGAATATGCCAGCCTACAACTCGCAGGTTCCTAGCACAGTAGGCATTACTCACTGAGTCACGATGGCCTCAGGCAGGTAGGTACGCAGATGTATTGATATTGCACTAGAGCGACACAACGAGGTATTGGCGATGGTCCGGGATCAATCCCGTAGGGACACCGCCTCGTAATTTTGAACCAGGGTCATATGACGAGGTCAATACCTACCGCACTCTCTAAACTTCCACACCACGCCGACGTGCTTACGTTTGAGGCCACGACAGATTTAACGAACAGCATCCTCCACGTACATGATGTTTGGTTGGATCGAGTTTCGAACTTACAACCCTCCGATTGCTAATCCGCTACTCTTCTAACCGGGCTATCACGGTCCCCAGAATCGCTAAGGATCGAATGGAAAGGAAAAAGAAGGAGAAAGCGTTTCCTACCTCCCTGTCTTGGTGATGATCATTTCCGTCCCCAGTTCGTTGAATTTCTCCCACAAGTCCTTGTTCTCGAGGACGCAGTCCACCCTCAGCAGCTCCTGACAGTTGCAGCGTCCTTTCAAGGACTCCGCGTAAGGGTTAGCGGCCGACGCCGAGCCCTCGGACGAGGAACGCCGCTTGCCCGAGGCCGCGACGCCGCCCTTCTTGGGGCGAGGGGACTTCCGCGAGTGCCCATCCGGGGGGCTGTCCTCGTTCAGGTCGCTGCCCTGGAAGAGAGAGATCGTCTTACTATCAAGACAATTGGATCACGATCGAATGGGATTTTAGAAATATCCGTATTTTATTTGTTCCTTTAAAACTCAATGGTTTTGTCGAGATATCTCATCCATCACGATCTGACCAATTTTGATAATGACTAGATATCTGGTCTATCAAGATTCGGTCGGTTTTGAAAATGACTGGAAACCACCTGGAGGAATCCGAATGATTGCAAGGTCGTCGTATAAATTGCTCAATTCTTTTAAATATCGTCGGCAAACAAGTGAAACGCACTAAGTCAACATTTTCAGGACAAGGCGATTTTAAACCAGTTTCCTGGACCAGAATGTGATATTTAGACTGGTAAAGTCAGTTAAGTCGTTTCTCTTAGCATGGAGGTTAGATTTCATCTTGAGAAACACATTATCGAATTTATTTTAGTAAATAGAATACTTTTCAGATTTTTCATTTTAAAAGGAAGCCTTGATTTGGATTTTGATGTTAATTAATAATAAATTACCTTATCTGTTAACAAATTTTAAAAAATAACATTTCATAAGATTACAACGTTTTATATAGTCAACTTATTACGGTTACTTAAGTATTTTTTCGTTGTTTTAAGTTTTAAGTGAATGACTATTAATTACTATACTTAATCTATTATTAAAAGACACAGTGAATTTAGGGTAGTGAGTAGATTTTTTCCCCTTTCGATTTTCTCACAACTGTTTTATCTCTCATAGTGTGTTTCACTTGTACGCCAACGATATACAAAGCATAATGAGCACAAAAACTTTTAAATGTATAGTTTGAAAACACACATTTTAACATAATAAATTATAAGTAAACGGTGAACTGTACAGTTCGAATGATTTTTTAATGAATATAAGTGTTTGTAAAATGTATTTGTTGAAACACATGTTAAGTAATGCACTTGAAATCTAGGGCTTCCAGGTTTTTTTCAATCATTCTTATCTGCTAGCTCTCAATAATTCAATTATAGCATTGTTGTGACCATGTAGCTGATTGGAAGAAGGAAAAATATTTTATGGGGAATTTTACACCGAGTCAATAATATTAATTTGTTCAATATAAATTGGACTCACAATTTAAGAACCCCGTTCTGGGCAACTCAGTGTGTTAAGACGGCACTAGGAGAGCTTACCATATTTGAACGTTTTCTGTCCTACTTTTTAGTTCCGAAGAACTGTGACAATTCATATAATCATCTGAGAGGTAATCTCATAGAAGCTCTTACTGTCGCTCACTAAACGCACATTCAAAAAGATAGTATAAACTTTCTTATACCTTCATATATGAATATGAATTATAACTTATCCAATTGAATCTGATACATGTTTTTCTTATCTCAAAATTTTAAACTGTGAAATAGTTATGTTTGGATGTGTAACTTGTAAAAAACATTTCGAAGCCTAAATCAAATTCTTGAATGTAGCCTTTATTAATGAAATTCCATAGATTTCTTTCCTCTCAAAGGAAATAGTAAATTTATCCTTCTAAAAAACTAAATTTAAGAAATTAATTTTTACCCATTTAAATTGCCTCAAATGAAAGATGCAAAATAAACTGGCACTCTTAATTTATCTATACAATATGGTTGCACCGCAATTCCATTCTTTTGTTGTATAATATAAAATAAAGATGTAAACTTTTTTATAGATTAATTTTTGTTTTATGATTGTATATTCTATAATGCAATCAAAGACCGAATTGTTCACGGATTCAAATCAGGACACTATTAAGACCTAACTCACAGAATATCTCTACAATGGGTGCCTGCACATTGTGATGTGCTGGTAAATGAGAAAGAGGATATTTGGTTAAAAAAGGGATTCGGAGGTGTAGAAATTTTCAAAGCCTATGACTTTCCATTCGTCAAAACTACAAAGCTGATGCAGAGGAAAGGATTTGAAGCTAAGTATGTAGATGTCCTGTATCCTGCAATGACATTTCAGCAGTTCCGAATTCTCGACGGGAAGCAGTTGCCAGGTTCAGGCTGCTTACTGGCCACAACTGTCTCCTGGTCCATCTTCACCGAATAGGACTTGCTGATTCTCTGTACTGTACTTTGTGCACCTAGGATAATCTATGTCTGGTGAACATTTGGACGAGTGCAATGCACTAGTTTTTATTTGTCCTGAGGGAAATTATTGAAGAGCACGTGGTCTTATGGCCTAGTAGGCAAACGACCGGCATTTGTCAACATCATTGTTGTTTTGTTCATTTCTGAGTCAAATATCACAGTGCATTTTGCACAACTTTGGTGATGTCGATTATTTTCTCGCTGTAAAGCGGTTCTTCAGGATGGTAATCGATGGCTTGAAGAGCAGCTACTGTTGCAGGGCAGGTGAATGAATGGGAATGAGTGAGAATTATGTGCGAGTTCAACGCCCAGATAGTTGTTATAATGTCTATTCGTTCTGGTTCCATCACTGTTAATTTTCATGTCTTTAAAATGCCCTGTTCTCAGTCTGGGATTGGTGGTTTTTCTATAGATGTCAATTTCACAAGTTTGTTGTTTTGTTTTAATTTTTTGTGTTATGAGTTTGAATTTTACCAAAGCATTAGCATCAGTATATTAATACATTAATATACCGTGACTGTGAAAAAGAAATGTTCAATCGATGATCACTGCTGTTCGCAAAAAGGCACTAGTAGTGCTTAGTCGATAATTTAGCTTAGTCGATAGTTTTTAGTTTTCTAATTAAAAATCCGGGTTATGTCCGTGCAAATTTTAAATATTACAACACTGCGTTATGTATTGTTTTAGATCTCAACACATCCGTTAACACTTATGTCAGTTCATAGCCTAAGCTAATTTCTACAAACAAATTATTTCTTTGGTACTTACCTCGTCCACCTCAGGATCCTCGTCCTCTTCCGGGACACTGGACGCGGGCGTGGATCGATCCCGCTTCTGACCCGGAGTCCCGGATTTGTCCCAGGAAGGAGACGGTCCGCCACTGCTCTCCGAATCGGACGCAAAGGGGGACCTCATTGGCCACGACAACAAGTCCACTGAAAAGAAATGGGAATTGATAATTGACCATCGGTTTGGGATCGTCAATATTTTTGGACACAAGAAGCTTAGTAAATGTCAATTCTTACGCAATAATAAAAATATTTATATTCTCGGAAAGATGCACGCTTTTAACGCTTTGAAGGGCATGTAATTGCAAAGTTTGTTAACCCACTGAGAGGTTCATACGCATATATCTGTTCTGCATCCTGCCGTCTCCCCAACGTGACTTTTAATCAGATTTGATCTTCCAGTCCAATGGAAAATTTCAAAATATTCTTTCAACTATTAAATGTGGTTATTTAGTCATGTTTGATTTGGAGTATTCATATATTCCGGTTAACCTTTCTGGCTTCCCACCATCTTGAAATGTTTAAAAGGTCTAGTATATAACTATTCTGAGTGATCTACCCTCCAAGTTGTTTCGACGAGATATATCGTCAATCAAGATATGACCGATTTTGCTAATGATGAGATACCTCGTCATCAAGTAATTTCCGATTTTTTGATGATGACGAGATCAAAATCTGATTAGTTTTCTTCTAATGACGAGATGTCTCGCCCATCAAGATCTGGTCAGTTTTCTTCTAATGACGAGATGTCTCGCCCATCAAGATCTGGTCAGTTTTCTTCTAATGACGAGATGTCTCGCCCATCAAGATCTGGTCAGTTTTCTTCTAATGACGAGATGTCTCGCCCATCAAGATCTGGTCAGTTTTCTTCTAATGACGAGATATCTCGCCCATCAAGATCTGGTCAGTTTTCTTCTAATGACGAGATGTCTCGCCCATCAAGATCTGGTCAGTTTTCTTCTAATGACGAGATATCTCGCCCATCAAGATCTGGTCAGTTTTCTTCTAATGACAAGATGTCTCGCCCATCAAGATCTGGTCAGTTTTGCTAATGATCAGACAACTATCAAGAGGTTAACTATGTTTCAACCATCTCTTTTGTCAGGGGTGCTCGAGATCCACTTTCCAAAAGGTCTCCCATCTTGTCATCCCCAAAATCGACAGTATCTTGATTAGTTTTGCTAATGACGAGCTATCTCGTCATTAGCAAAATTGGTGAGATCTGGATGGTGTGTGTGTGGACAAGATATCTCATCAAAACCTCTTGGAGAGTTAAGGCTTCTAAATATTCTCTCATTTGATATTCTGATGTCAAGGTGTGATTTAGATGGACGGAAAGGCCCATAAGTCGACCCACATTTCCTTAACCATTTGAGGGAGTCACATGCATATATCCGTTCTAACTAACTAACTAACACACCAACACACATTCCCGTGCGTAGTGTTGTGAGACACTGTACCAGTTTAAATAAATGTGGTTGGGATGAATAGAGCATGCCACCGGGGTGACATGTCTATCCAGAATTTAGAGCACATTACATTTATACATTATTATATCTATACAGTAATTACATCTACAATATATTATACTAAGTTACACTATATACATATATACAACATGAGAGAAGAAAAAAAAAAGGTTTTTCAGTCTCTTTTTTGGCCCTCAGGGGCACATCTTCTTTAGGTGTGTATGGGCATCACAACCCCGAAATACCCGAACGATCTTCCCTCCCTTTCATTTTTACCCTCGCCTACCCTTCTGCTTTTTGCTTTTTTTTTCATCCCTTGCGCCATAAAACCCGAAAACCACCCAACTTTCAACCAATAGATGTGGTATTTAGTCATAACGTGATTGGTGGGAAAAGTAATAACGCACTACTTGGAAATCTCGCTATGGTCAGAGGATTAAAAAATTAAAAGTACTTCACTTTTATTGTGTGAAAAATGTATCCAAATGAGGTGATAGGTTTACGCCTATATAGTTCTTCCCAAACACGAGTTTTATATGTACTTTTTATCTATCACTCCCACTGACAAATCTCTCACAAAGTCAGTAACAAAATCCGTGTTAACTCGTAGTTGGCAGTAACGTGTTCATTAAGGGTTTCGTGACACTCTTCAGTAAATACAAATTTACAATTTGTTTAATTTCTGTTATATGGTTCTAGATAATTATTTTCGTTACAAAAACATCTGCCTTGTCTAATCAAACCTTTTTTGAGTTAAGCAATAAGTAGGCAAAAATGAAAACGACCATCTAATCATCCCGCGTTAGAAAATTGGAAAAATCTACTACTAAAACTAAAAATAAAAATGTATCAACCCTTTTTCAAATTTGCAATTCAAATCCAGCAATATCTCCCCGTCTTCTTCCGCTTGCACTTGAAAAGAATTAAAAATCCAGAGGAAAGAACATATAAAAAGTTCTTTTCGATCCCAGACCGAAACGAATCTTATCAGATCGCAGAACGAAAAAACCTCCCCTATTGTCGTAGTCCAGCGTTACGTTCGAAGATGCTAGAAAATTAAAGGGGTGGAACTGTGATCACACACAGGAGAAATGTTCCGTTTTCATTATCGTTTGGAATTTCTGGTGTGAGTAGACGATTTGCATACTTACTGGAGATTGCTCAACTCGTGTTATGAATTATTCATTCTTGTAGCCTTGCGCACATATTTTTATGTCGTTTAGAGTCGACATTGGAAAAGTGAAATATTCTTTCTATGCAAAATATGCAAAGTGTGGCTATGTTTATTATCGTTGTTGACTCCGATATCTCTATCTCTAGCAATAATTTGTTCCCGTAAAAATATTTCATAACGATCCCTGCTGTTTTAATCATAATGCAGTTTTCAATGACAACCGACATTTTGCCGAAATGGTTGTTTTCATTCCGTCAATTTTTGGAAGAAATAAATTTTTTATCCTTATTTACTTAACCGTCATCTTAAATTCTCGTTAATTAGCAATAAAAATATATAATCGTCGAACTTAAAAAGATAAAGGTGACTAAGTGTCGTAAATTACAAATTATGTTGAAAAATAATTTTGAAAGCGTAATTTTCAATCGTGAATAACCAATTCATTGTATAACAAAGTTTTTCTGGCTATTTTGCTCTAAAGCGAGAAAATATTTCTATCCGTTTCAAAAAGTAACGATAACACAAAAAATTTTTGATAGTCTAATTTTACGTAATTATATTGTACACACTTTTAAATTACCCCATTTAATAATCTTCCAACAAAACAACTCTTACAGGGTTGCTTTAGTTTAGGTTTTCTAATAGTGTGCCTTTAATTTTGTAAATATAATTCGTTTCTTAAAGATGGTTGGTTAGCCGGGTTTTATGGCGCAAGTCATGTTTGGCCAAGCTGTGCCAAACACAAGAAAAAATACGTCAATTCAATGGACATACACACAAGAAAAGTTTTGCTGGCACAGAAGAGAGAAATACACCCAAGAGCAATAGCTCATAGGTTGCTAGCGCGGTAGCAAAATAGATGAATTTCAAAAATTTGAACATTAACACTCCTGGTGGTTGTCTCGACTAGGTATTGGTCTGGTCATTAGCAAAACTGACCAGATCCTGATGGACGAGATGTCCCGTCATTTGAAGAAAACTGACCAGATCTCTCGACCTCGTCATCGTAAAAAAATCGGCAGCATATTGATGACGAGATATAGCAAAAACAAGGATGTTAGCAAAATTTGTCAAATCTTCATGGACGAGATATCTCATCGAAATCACTTGGTACTTAAGTACAGAAGGTATTGGATTGAAATGTAAAGGTATTTCTTACAACTGACCGGGTCTTTATCCTCGTGGGACCCCCCGATAATTGAGCCTGTTGACTCCTTAAGTAGTTTTTATTACATTTCTATCATATTATGGAATTATAGTATCCTTAAAAGGTACCATAAAATTCTTTACAACTCTATCTAAACAGGAAAAGCATCAAAAACCTGAGATTTATCAGTTCTCACGCAATCCACCTCAAAAGATTTTCTTGTAATGTATACACTTTTACACAATTTTTAAAAATACATGAAAAGAGGAAATCCTATTATCTTTTATCAGGGAAGTCCATCTCTGCAACCCGTGTTACGCCTCCCCCTTCAAGGCATCCGCGCGAAATTAATAAACAACATCGGAATAAGCTATTTCTGGAGCCACTCTCTAATAAGCTGCTATTTCCTCTCCGCAAATGACTACCCAGAAGACAAAATCCCAACCCTTTCATCCCTCAAAACGCATCAAGTAGCGGCGGAAAGCATTCCCTTAACCCTTTAATGTCCACTTCGGCGGTCTCTCATTTCATAGTCTATTAACTCCAGCAGCAATCACAAAAAAGGGCACCAATCCACCCCCTTCTCCAGCGTTCCTGCCAGTCATAAATAAAACCTCACTCACAATGGAAACCCACCAATCATTTCCCTCGGTTTTTGCAGCGTTTCCATGGTGATGGATTAGTTACGGATCGAGATAAAGGGGTGATCGCAAGATTGACAGCGGTTGGTGGCAATTATCATTTTCAGAAGGATGCCCTCTCAGGTGGTTGCTTTCCAAAGTGTTTTGTCCGCTTTGCACCAGTGGGAAAGAGACATTGTCTTGTGGGTGGGTGTTTTTGGAGACACAGCCCAGCGAGCACGGGATTCGGAAGGGGTTGAAAAACGCATCGACAACTTTCTTCTCGTAGAGTAATTGACGGGGCTATTCTTTGGTGGACCATGGTGGTCCGAGTGCCCCAGAGAACAAAAGGAGGAACGGGGAATCACGTAATGCGCGAATTGTTGTGACGTGATCGGGGGATGCTGTTGATCCTGTTTGATAGGGAGAAACGCAGGGATAAATCCGCAGGTACAATTTGGGAAGCTGGATTGTGGGAAAGTTGAAAAGTTAATGAATAAGTACGGCGGGGAGAGAACATCGTTGGCCGAGTTGAGAGGTACATAACTTTCCACTTCACTCTCATGGAACTAGTGAAAACCCTCGACCTTCTTCCAAATACAATGGAAGAGTTCACGAGATTGCACTTGATAAATTAGCGATGCTATTGAATGAAAATGATGATGTTATTGAAATGAGAAAAATATTCAATAGATGCGATAGGATCAATATAGTAAAAAATATTCAGTATATTAAAAAATCATGTCTTATATATTGAATTTATATGATAGGATCAAATTGCAAGAAAAGATAACTTGAAAAGCTTTCTGTAATTGATCCTTCCTGAAGTTGTAAATGAAAAGAGTTCATTTTGATTAAGCGAATTAACTTTACAAACCACTGGAGAGACAAAGGGATATTGGAAGTACAAAGTCTCAAATGGACATGTACTTTGTTTAATGTATGTCCCAAGTATCATAACATTTTCCTTGGTATTTTTAACAGGAGTGTCAAGTTTAGCAATGCAGTTTGCTTTTTTTCTTCTAATGCCAGGCAAATTTTATCATGGCACTAGAAAAGCGGATTCGAGAACCACTTTACGTTGCCCTGGTGTATCACAGGAGGTGGATTCACATTCTAGGTACAACCCCTTTATAAATATTCTTCACGCCACGCATTTTGGACGGACGAACATACTTGCATTATCCCGGATTCAAACCAGGACGCTTTCGATCCAGAAGTCAGCAACCTGACCAGTAGACCAATTGATCAGCAATACAAACAGTACTGACAGGTAATTGATGACTTTTTCTAATACTGCCTGCATTATAAAAACTAATGAACTTTTTCGTGGTGTATTTATTACCTTTAGAGATGTTACGTATCCATTATCAGATGACATTGTGTTCATGATTGATTGAAACTTGATTTTTAGGAACAAGATTTTAGAAACTTGGTTGTTTTACTGTATTGTTCAAAAAATGAATCCCACTAACACTATGAAGTTATTGCTAGGAAAAAAACAAGCTTCTTAATTATTTATCTTCTATATATATTTCATTAATGCACACGGCACATAAATCGGCATTGTTTGTAGATTGGTAAATAGAAACGAACGGATATAAACAATATAGAAAATCAACCGCTATGAGATTAAATCTCCAATTTTGCCGCGAAAATTAATTGTGCTTAATTTGAGCTAGAAGCTGCATAATATTTGTAGAACTGCAGGGTATTGCTAGGCACTCTGATGAAATTCTCCAGCAGTCTGATTATAGAAAGAGCAATGAGCACAGAAAAGAAAATATGAGCGAAAGTAGATTTAGCGTCAAAAAAGTCCGGAATCGCCTCTGAAGAAGTGAATGGGACGAAATTGAAGTAGACGTTCAGAAACTAATTGTGATAACGTGACTGAAGTGTGAAAATTGAAAACGAAAACATTTGAAGATTGTAAACAAAATGCCATTTTATATTTTTGACTGAATTTATTTTCTTTGGACGTATGAAATGGGAGTAAAGACACTGCCATTAATAGATATGAGCAATTAAGAAATTTATGTTCTTGTCTACTAGTTTTATAATTTCAATGGAAATCGACACCTTCACTGCATATTTTCTCAGTGATAGTTAAGTCCCCAGATATAAATCCATCAAAAATACATCAAGTATACTACAGTTGAATTAACTATATCTGAACTGTGAAAATTTCACCACCTTTCTTTCTGATTAGTTTGACGTCGCGTGATGGTTTCGCCGTCTTCAATGCCATAGCGTGCCGGGGGTCATTTTCAACACGTGATTCTCGCTTCTTTCGACCACCCCATAAGTCATCGGCTAAAATTCAATTTGAAAAAGAAGTGCTTCCCCCAAAGAGAAGGACTCGCCATTCCATTCATAAATGCGATTTATGGGGCACATATTTCAGCGTAGCGTTCCATCAAATGCTGTGAAGTCACGCCATTCTTAACTTTTGCCACTGAAGAGAGGAAATTAAATATAGATCTTCACTGCTTTATTATTCCTGTTTTTACGATGTGGGATTGTTTTCAGATGGGTTTTTAAAGTTTGAGAATTCTAAGTTTTCCGGGAAAACAAATGCGTTTAATCAACGTTCCAACATGTTTTTAAACCGAAGTGCAAGATATTTTACTAACGTAACGTGGCGCTTAAATTGACGTTATTTGTTTATTGTCGAATGGCAACAACGGACATAAATATTATAAAATCGAACCGTTACCGCATTCACTAGCCAATTTAGTCGCTTAATTTAAATATGCTTGATTTGAGCTATGGAGTTCCATGATATTGCTAGAACTACACGGGAGAGCTTATCACGCAAATAAAATTCATAAGCAATCTGATTAAAGAAGGCAATGAGAAATCTCGAAAATAGAAATCAGCACAAATAAGAAAATATGAGCGAAAAAGGCTTAGAATAAAAAAGAAATGCCGAATCGCCTTTGAACAAGAGAATGGGATGCAATCCAAGTAGACGTTCAGAATCTAATTGTGGTAACATGGCTGAGGTGTGATTTTGCCATTGAAAATAAGAATTAATTCCAGTAAAAGCAAATGAAATGCTGATATATTTTTCGATAACTTTATTTCATTTAGTGGTATCAAATCCATTTATGTGAACATGGATGCTATATTCATTATAAATGGATTGAAATAAGACATAAAATGTGAACACACTCTATACATCAATGGATATAACCAATTAAAAAATTTTAGCGCAGATGCTATGCATAGTCCGATAGTTTTCAATAATTTTATAATAAAAATCAAAGTCGAGCTTATGATAGATAAACGAAAAAAATTACACTATTTGTTTGGAATAAAAGTCAAAGTTTCAACTGAAAAATTTTCAACAAAATTTCTATTACTGCTTGATGAATCGAAAGTATTACGTTTCGTCAAAGTCGAAGCTAGACATTTTAGGACCTGGGAAAAGCGAGGATGAACCTTCCCTGTCCGAAACAAAATTTCTTTACTTAAAATGAAGATAATTAGGACAAAATATACTCATTCGAACATATTAATTCTTTGAAATTAATTGTTGACTGCATATAAAGACTAGCAAAAGGCCGAGGTTTGTGTTAAGGGCTCCCGTTTACGCTCTCTAGGCGTTTTGTGATATATAACGGTTTAATTACTTTCTCTTCTCTCCTTTCTAAATAGCAAAATGATTGCAGTGGGTAGATGAAAAGAATAGACTTTTAAGCATTGTATTTGAAAGATGGAGTGCACGAAAATCACATTCATTTCACACACATGGCACTGAAAAATATTTCTGCAACAACGACTAATGTTCAGAATTCTTCCCAGAACAACTTTTTGATAAATATTTCTGAAAAGGCGCCCCTTTAGATACTGGAGCTAGGGCCACTAAATCCTTCGCTAGGCCAATGAATTTTAGATTTTAATGTAAAGGGTGTCGGTTACATTTCCAATCTAAGGTATTTCTGCTCGTGAAATTGAACTGGTTGAATTAATTTAAAATTTGTTTTTACTCACTAGCACATACATGGGATTATTTTAAATTTTAAAATATTCTTCTGTTCCCTTCTAAACTGATTTGCTTTGCTTTAATCGTTATTTGAATTCAGTAACTCTTTTCCGTACTAATTTCGTAATGCTCACTCTTGAAAGTTGACGAATAAAAGCTCATTTATACTTGTACGTCTGTCGGAATCCGCACTCGGATCCGTCGGACCAATGAGCAACGAGAACGGAAGTTATTGTCTGCTTTAATCGTTTCCATTCTCGTCGTTTATTGGTTCGACGGATCCGAATACTGAGAGTGGATTCGGACAAGTGTGAATGAGCCTTAAAACTCGATCATCTTTTTTAATTGCAGAGGACAATAAGGAGTATTTCTTAATACTTACAAATCTTGCCTTAATTGGCGTGGATAAGGTAAATTCGTAGAAGCAATAACTTTTAATGTAGAATTTTTTTAGAAGCATATTACAAATTCGCTCATTTTAAAAGGTATCGATACTTTTTAAAGCAATTTTTGAAACATCTTTAATCTGAGTTCTGGTCGATATACTCCAGTTCTAATCGTAACGATTTATAAGCAGTCTGTAACCAATCTATTTTTCTTCAAAGCAAAACTTCTTGAAATTGATTTATTTATTTCAATAAGTTCTGTGAACAATCACTGGTATGATTTTGTAAAAAGTTAATTGACTTCAGTTTCATATTTTGTGCAAACATAGGGTCAGAAGTTTTAAATTTTAATGATCCAAAGAGAAGAAACGTTGCAACAACCTTCCCTTGGTATAATTGCAAACTTTTAAGATAGTCATGCCAATACTTTTAGAGAAAAGAAACATTTGTACATTATTTGAAACATCAGGATATTCAAATTAAATCAGCATTAAACATTTTATTTAACATATTTTCGTGAATAAGAAACCTCACGAAAATAAGTTTTTGATATTTTCCCTATAAAGATAGCAAAATTTATAACTGCATTAAATCCTTCCGAATTCTAATCCTAGGAGAAATGTAATATTTCTAGATTGAATTATTTCGAACCATACACCCGATTCATAATTCGCACAGATCAAACTGAAAACTGCAAAATAGATTCATAATGCAGCACCACAACGTGTTATTATGTTCAAAATACAGCTCTTTATATAGCTTTTGATGAGTTTGAAAGTAATGTTCAAATTGAAACGTGAATATAATAAAAGCTTAGGTAATACTATATTTAAGGTGAGAAATTCGTTAACCCAGAATAAAACGTATTATCTAAAAATATGGGCAGTAAAGTTGAGAGTAAATATGGTTTGATCGATAGATGTACTGATAATTTATACGTAAACTTCTGTAGAGTAAATTAGATGTTTTATTATTACGCTTTAAAAAGTCAATTTTAGAAATTAAATTTATGTTTGAGCTACTTTTAGAGAGGGTTAGAATACTCTGAATAATACGTTTCTGGTTTTTTTATAGTTTGATATATAAATTAGAACATTCGATTTAGAATTTTAAAACATTTAGGAATGCCAATAAAAGTAATTTTTATTTCAAAAATCATTTTCTTTGATGGAAAATATTTAATTTGTTGGGTTTTCCTTTAGCAGGGGTCACTTTTGGTCAATGCTGCACCAAAAACAGGACTTACAACGCCACGTAATGGATATACACTTACAATGAAAGTTTTACTGGCACAGTTGAGAAAAATACATTCAGTGTAAGCTACAGGAATCGAACCTGCGCTACCTACAACTTTGCTAGCGCAATCGATAAATCCACTGGGGCATGGTGGCCCTCAGAACCATTTGAGAGACATCAATGCACAGAAGATTACACTACAACCAGGAAGGAATCCTAACGGAGGTAGCCTACAGATCGCAGGTTGCTAGCTTAGTGGGCAAATCCACTGAGCCACGGTGGTTCTGAAAGTGTTTGTTAAAATCTAATATTTTATATTTGTTGTATAAACATTTGTCAGAACATGCATAAAGGCCATTAAAAATTCTGTTTTAAAGTAAATTTTAGACTAGTGGACATTAGAAAAATTTAAAAGTGTCATTTGTAATCTAAATAAAAATTTAACAAAACTCTGTCATCTGTTACTGTTTTAGTTTATAACTGTTTTCACACAAAATATACTTTTTCTCACATTTTGTCACTAAATCCGCTATACATTGTTCAGAATATATAGAATAATTGCTATGCCTTTTTCCAACACTGTCTTCCATTGTTGCACATGAATGGTTATCATAAACTTAGTTTAAGTGATCAGGACAAAACTTGATCAACGACCCAGTCAAAACTCAGTGATGTAGTTCTCATACGATGGCATGAAAGAAAATGTATGTTTACTCTGTCAGATGTGTAAACGTGCCACTTTTCAACAGAGAAATATCAGATATTCTTCGCCATTCAATTCTCTCTAAATAACTCAAACTTAGAGAGATCTTTGTGATGTTGAAGGGCATTGAAAAGGTCCGACACACAGAAAAACAATTTTTTCTCTCTTTTGTCGAAGGTAAAAAAGACGTCTTAATTCACGCCACCTGGTCGGCCCTTTCCCCCATATTTACCCTCCCTCTTCTCATACTCATGTTCATGTTTAATGGGTTTTTGATTGTAGGGGCTGGATGTTTCGGGTGTTAATTTCACAGGCAGGTAAAAAATACCTCATATTTTCTTCAAACGATAATCAACTTCCACCCCGCCGCTCAAGGTAGTTCGGTATGGGTTACCTGCGGGGTATGTTGCCAGCTCGGAATAGTAAATTCACCTTCGTTTTTGTTATGTTTTGTTACGTTTCGTGTCCTCCCTTGCTCAACTCTACAATTACACCCCAAATGTTAGGTTGGCTTGCGTATTCACCAGTGTCAACGGAAATTTGAGCCCCAGATCAAAATCTAGACCAAGTTGCCTTTTCTTGTGGAGCTTGGAGGGGCGTGTAGATTTTCTTAACCTGCACGCGGCAGATTGATAGAAAATCTGCTCGTGTGAGGCATAAGTATGAATTTAGTCTTTAAGTCTTGACATCCATCAAAACAGAAACGTGGGGATCTGAAATAGGCAGTGGCACGTATTGCCATTGAGGTTTGGCCATTAGTGCGACTACTAAATGTCGCACGCAGAACAGTCGTTATTTAAGATGTTCATACTCAAAAAGTTATATAAGAAGGAAATCAATTAAAGAAATAGAGTAGGCTGAGCCTGAGCTCGACTTCAAGGTTTTACTTGAATACGTCTCGTTAGCGCATAGTATTTATTTGAGTGTAGTAAAAGAAAGATAAATTCAGTAGTCAATTCAGTGTTTATTGAAAGCTGACGAGTTGCTTTTCCACGCAGACTTCATTCGATGTACTTCTGCGTGGTTTTTCGATGAGCATATGCCTACATTGTGAAATTTTTTTAAAGTTTACGAATCCAAAATTTCTCAAACACAGCATTTGATTTCACTTCTAGTGTCTTAAATAGATAGATCTTAGCTTCCTTTGAGACGAATTTCGGCGTCGTAGTCCCTACTATCTCTAACTTACAAAGTCACTAAAATGTCTTTGTACCCTCAGCTATCGAATGACACTAGGTTGGTTTGGTTCGTATTGATAATATAGAAATTATTAAACCAACTCGATGCCCATTTTTACGTAACCCTCAACTTTTCGTACTGACCATAGTACTGGTCAGATTTTAAAGACATAGTCACTTCAAAATCTGAAACAAGTTGCTTTCATTGCTTAATTCTCTTTTCAAATTCTCTGTTCGTTATGGATATGTGTTGTAGCAAAGCTTTAGGTCCTCTCTAATTCGCAATTCATTCTACCAAGACATTAATCCATTCATTCTATGCTGATCAGTGATGCCAATTAGGGAAAATTATTGGGGGCGGGGCGAGTACAACCATAGTTGCTACATGTATATTTTCGGAACTTTTCATTTTGTTTTTGATTGTTGCAATTTTTCTCAGAAAATGTGTAAAATTTATTTCTCATGTTGGAGTTAACCCGAGCCCAAATCATATAAGTATTAGGTCCCAATGTGTACGGGACCGTGTGTTCCCTTCTTCTGACACAGCAATCAAACGATTTAATGAATGAGGTAGAGCCACCCTGTATATTTGATAAATCATAATTGAAATATTTATCTCTCGTGGTTGAGAGTACAGTGTCCTAATTATAAAAACATTGGATTCCAAAAACATCGAGCCCCTAGGATTTGGCACCTGGTGTTTTGTTAAAACAACTTATTTCGTAATAGTTTAAGGGGACTCTGTAGCCTCCATAAAATTATAGGGCAGGAGATTTTGTCCACTATATGTTGGCATCCGTGATGCTGATCCAATTACGGACCCAATCAAATATGGAATCCAATTATTAGAATGGTCTCATCCAAAAGTCAAATAAACTAATGCATTCCTAAAGCCATTATAATCCAGTCACCAGGTGTATGACATTTCTAAACTATCTTAGATCTGCTCTCTCGGATGGGGAAGTATATCTCAATGTGTTTGACCACTGCGCTTGCAACTTGCGAGTTCTAGGGGTGCAAGTTTAATTTCTGTAATTTCCCCTGGGTATGTACCTATGTTCTTTGTATATCTATTTTATTTGTGTGTGCATTTCCATAGATGTTTGTTTTTGGCGCATCGTGGCCAAATATAGTAATTGTTCGCACCGTGCATATATCCGTGGCAGTTGTTGGTGCTTCTCCTTAATTTGAGCCACTTTTCAAGTACTTGGCATGCGCCAAGAACGTTGTCAACTCCTCAGTTTGTAACTATCTCTAGACGAAATAAATCGATATCGCCAGCATTCCGTTCCAGGAACCATTCTTGGTGTACTTAGGATGGTACAGCAATTTAAATCAATGTAAATAAATATAGTTACATTCCACTAATACGTTTGTATTTTTGCGTGAGACTCGACTGCCCTTTTGTCACAAGATTCAACCAGCCTTTCCCGTAGCTAATCGGTCTTGAAAGTGTGGCGAATTTGAGTTTTCCCAGCTAGCTCCCCTCAGTAAAACGAACTTTTTCCAGGCCGCCTGTGCTGGCTGTAACTTGATATTTGCTGCATACCATTAGAAGCATGCACTTTTTGAAAGAGTCATTGACGCCAAACATGCCATCCAACACTCGCCTTAACTCCTATCCTCAACACTGCTTCGTCTGCGACTCAGGTTGTCTATTTGAGTCTAGCTGAAACGGGGTGGTGTCTAATAGACCGCATTCTAAGCACGCGTTTGTGCCTGATCGGTGTGTACAAGTTTCATATTTTTCTGTTTTACGAAAAGAAGCTAATTTGTTAATATTTTTTCATTTGTCCCTGAGTTCTTTGTGAAAATGAATCAAACCAGAAGCAGGTGATGATGCAGTATTGAGTTCAGAAAGCATTTCTTCAAGCAGGGGGTTGCTTTAAGTGTTCGATTGAGCGACTTAATTCTTCAGATTTTACGTGATGCTACTATTTTCACTTAATCGTCCAACCTGAGGCTATATAGAAAAATAGATTGCTCATCCTTTTCCTAGAGTACGCTTTTTGATTGGACAGTGCAGAGATCACGTAAGAGGAAGGGGCTGGAATTAAAAAGGCACCCGGCTTTTGGAGGAGAGGAAAGATTCTGGAATTATTTGGCGTGCTCGATCCACGTATACAATAAATCTAAAATAATTTGGATCATTCTTCAAACAAATACTTGCTACTGTGTTTAAAAATCTGTAGAAATACCAACAAGTTACTTATATGAAATCTAAATGTATCAGGATATTATGGACAGAGTCAAAGATTCTAGTTTCAGTTTACAACTAACTCAATCTTAAACAAATGAATTATGTAAAAAAAATTTTATCGAATTTAATGTTTGATTGGTTGGAAGTTTAATTAACATCGCACTGGAGCAACACAATGCGCAATTTTCAACAGTCCGGTATCAATCCACGAAGGAAAAGATTTGATACAACACTTCGTAATATTGAACCACGGTCAGATGACGAGGTCATCAGATGAGCTAGCACCCCACTCTCCAAGCTTCTGCACCATGCTAGCTTGAGGACATTTGAGACCACGATAAATTTAACACACGTGCACCATCCCTCACGCAAACCTCCGTTTGCTAATCCGCGACTTTACCAACTGGGCTACCAAGGCCCGCCACAATCAAGAGAGAAGGGGAACAATTATCCCTTATCAATCGGTAACAAGAAGTATAGTTCCAAACTATATATCATTGGCCTGGAACAGAAACTCATCAACATATTTTTTCGGAGACACTAAATGCATATTTTCATGATGGTGAGAAAAACATTGTCATAGATTGCAATCTGTTTGAAAGATATATACCACTATCAAGATACTTATAATTTTTACTTTTTGACCTAAAATTTAAGTCTAAATAGTTACAAAGCATTAAAAATTTAATTAATTAGTTTCTACTCAAAACCGAAAAACATTTTCTAAGATTATCAATTTTCCCCTAACAATTTTCTATACTCATTCCTGACCATCTGAGTACATTCCATTCTCAATCTACATCCAGGGTTATGAAATTGCTTTTACACTAATCGCAAAATAAGCCGATAGGGGAAAAATTTCTGTGGCACACTTCTTCAGTCATTGTTACACTTTTGTTCGTGATTTCTCAACTAGGGCAGTTTGAGTTGATAATAACAGGAAATGAAATCGAAGGATAGACAGTTGGGACAGTGATGAGGAAAATACGAACTTTCTCCAAGTTCCCAACCGAAGCTGAAAATAAAGTATTGAGTATTTATATGAAATTATTTGTGTGGGGTAAAGTATTAGCGTATTAAAGCACTGTAGAAAATTCAATTAAACGTGTAGAACCATCTGAAGGAAAATTTCTATGGTAGAAAAAATGCGTTCAACAGCAATTGAACAATGTTTCTGTGAACGAACTTCGATAGAAGAGCTTCAAAAGATATAGAACTGTTTTCCTTTATTTGTATGCGGATTTAAGGTTTTAATTGCATCTGTTACTTTTCTGAATCATTTTTGAGGTTCTTACGTCATTTAGTCATGTGTTATGGCTTGTGTAGTTCGTCATAGTTTCTATGCTATTGTAATATACTCTTTTAATACTCGTTGTCATTGTTGATTAATAATTACTGCTACCGTTCTAATAAGAAACCTACTTTAACCAATCAATTTTTCTACAAACTCTTGATGTCCTTTATCGAAATTAAATATTTTTGTAGATACAAGCTATTTAAATAGGGATTTCTTCCAACTAGCTTTCTCGTTTACGTGGTACTAGGAAACACTTAGAAAAGGACAAATCACATTAATTAGTAAAATCATATTCAACAATTTTTCGCGTCACTGGTTTAGTGGTAATAGTGTTTATCTGCCACCCAGTAGGCCCCGGTTTCAAATCCCGGTTTGTTGATACGTAGGTAATTGAATTTATGTCGCACTGGAAATACAAAACGGGCTATTGGAGCGCATGTTTGTGAGTGTCCCTGAAAGGAGTAACGGCGGTTTATGCATTGGGTGATCTTTCATAAATAGCCCCCAGTTCACTCCTTGCATTGTCGAAGGTCGAAGAGGTCAGTGGTTGAGTATTAAAAATATATTGAATAAATTTCTATTCAATAGGTGGCAACCGCTTTTGTTTTGTCGCCAAATTGAAAATGAATAACTTCGATTACGATTGATTGCGTGGTTTTAAGTTATTTGCAAAAGAACAAACACAATAATACACAGGTGCGACAAATTCTAATAAAGATCTGCAAAGAAATGAATAAATCAGGATAAAAATTAAACTGCATAGTAATAATCAAATGCAAAAAAAGATAGAGCAATGATAGAAAATAATGGGAAAATTTCATAGAGAAATGTGGAAAAGGGAATATCCATAAACCAGTAATACCAATACCTTATAAAGCCAATTGGTATTAACGAACTCTTTCCAAAACTAATAAACATAAATTATAAGACCTGTAAAATTGGTTGGTTGGTAAGACTTTTATATGGTAAGGACTAGATTTGTCAAGTTTCGCCAAACATCACATGCAATTAATAGAATAAGTCTTTCAGTTAAAACTTTAAACAACGGTTGGTTGATAACATGATCCTGAGCACATAAAAGGGTTACCATTGCTCACTCTACTTTTATTTTTCCTCTAAGGTATTTCTCTCTTCTGTGTCAGTAAAACTTTCCTTTTGTGTATGTCCATTTACTTGACGTTGTTAGGCGCAGCTTGGCCAAATATGGCCCTTCCGCCATAAAGCCCAAATAAGCCAACGAAACTTTCAAACATGTACAAACTTCAAATGGAGGAAGTAAATCCAAAATTATAAACCTATCCGCTTGTACAGCAATCCATGCGTCGGTGCTGTTAGACGTGTATTGATGTTGCTGGTCGCAACTTTGAGAACCTACTATGTATAATGCAAGTATACATCATGGTGACAACATTTTTATCAGCCCTAATTTGACAATTTTACAGTAGAGGTACTGTGAAATTGTAAAATTAGGGCTGATAAAAACGTTGTCCCCATACCTGCTGCCTTTCATTTCTGCACCTTAGTTCTTCTAAATTAAGATTCTTTTCTCAGGAATGGAGCAATAGAATCTTTCCAAAGAATTCTACTTTAAAGAAAGGACGAATAGAATCTCTTTCCGAAGGATTCTGTTCTAAGGAAAGGACCAATGGAGGTTTTTAGGGGTTGAAAGAATCCATTTATTCTTTAAAAAGATGTTGGAGTTTAGACATTAATCGTGTTGTGGAGTAGAAGCAACAATACACTACTCGCAAATTTAGCGATGCTCAGAGGGTTAAAGTTTGTACAGGAAATTTTAAACACCCTTTAGACTTTTTTAAAGTCATATTAGGTTAAAATAAAAGAAGAATAGTTGAACATTATTTAGGGTAATAAAAGATACACAACGAGACAATTCTATCGATGATACTACATGAATGTGAATCGCGTAACCATTGAAAAGATATCCGAAAATGGACGAAACGCTGTTTCTTAAAATCCTGTTGACACACCGAAAACTTATTCACCTTTTTAAGGTTTGGTACAAAAGTCTCATTTTGTAAGTCTCCATTTCTCAATCGCCATTTGATAAGTGGTTGAAACTAGGAATCCTCAACACCCCTCTGCTAGACTGGGCATTTAAAGAACTAAGGTCACTAATGATTATTAGTCTACCGGTATCAATAATGACAATTAGGTAACATGTATCACTTATGCTTTTAATCTTCATACCTGTCTCTTTTTTCATATTTGAAGTCTCCAAGTTTGGTTTCCAGTAATCCTTTTATGGTCTGATGCTCAAAAATAATCAAAACCTTCTAGCTCTGAACTCCTGAATAGAATGTGTTCTTTTTTAAATATATGACTTGAGGATTTGTGGAACGAAGTCTGGATTGGTTTTAGGTTGTTATGATAATCTAGAATCCAGTGTTCTCCCTGAATTGCCATTTTCGAAATCAGTATTAGTTAACATAACGTGGGAAAAAGATTACGTTTAAAACTCTTCATCTTTATAAATCGTGTTACTTTTAACATTGTTACAGACCAGATGCTACAAAAGAAGAATTATAAATCCATGCGTGTCTAATGAAGGAAATTCTGAGCCATCTGCCAATATTAAGACATTATTCAGGACTCTGAACAACTAATAGCGTTGAATCTTATATTCAAGTAAACATCTTTTGCAAGAAGTTTTAAGATTAAATAATCTATGTGCTCCAATAAGTACCGAACCAAAATTTAATCAAGAGTACTTAAAGGTCTACTAATGGATCTTTGTAATCGCATTCGACTGTGATAACATCATTTTTTTCCAGAAATATCAGAAGTTTTAAGTTTTAAATCTTTAACTTAATCACATTTTTCAAGCTTATGTCTGAGATTTTTACCATCTTTTTACTTTGTTGCAACAGCAAAGATGATGTAGCAAGGAAAACCCATAAAACGAAGCATGGCTAATGAAAGAAAACTCCAGTCATCTGTAAATGCTTACAAGTTCAATAAGGATATTATTCTTCGCTTAAAAGAGTAATACATATGCGTTGAGCGCATTGAAGGTCACAGTGAACGATCTTCTTCACAGAAATATTATTCAAATGGCATTTGTTTGACGCATTTAGTCAATTGTGATTATTGAGTGATTGATTGTGGGAAAAGGAGCGTCTGGCGTTGCTTCCTGGCTCTTGAGGAATCCTATTTTATGAATATTATAATTGATCGAACCAAGAAATAGTTGAATATTTGATAAAAGGTAACAAGGCTACTGAATTGTTTCATAGTGCAGTGTCATGAGGTAGACAAAGTACATGTTGTGGAAAATGATTATCATACCAAAAATTTATTTGAATCTAAAATTTTATATTGCTAGTAGTGTTTAGTTAATATATTATAGAGTTTTGTTTACACTGGAATTGAATTATCTTTAAAAGTGACCTTACATTTATATTAATATCAATGAATGTGTGTTTCAACGCTTTCCATCATTAGGAGAAAATTAGGAAGCTCGTCATTAGAAGAAAACTGAAAACTTATACCATTGTGCTTCTTGGGGTGAGAAATAATGAATCAACTACAATTATTTGTGTACATTAAAGGTTTCAATAAACTGGTGTCCGATAAAATACTCCATAAATAGATCCGATTTCTAGGCCACACAAGTTTGAAAATCATCTGTTTACATACGATATTAACATTCTTTCTAAGAGAGTAAGAGTCTATTTAAGGGTAAACTTGAAACATTTTGTGGTCAGTAGTTAGGTACAAAACACCATTTTATAAAAACGAAGTCGATTAACATATTAGAACGTTTTCAGTTGGACTATTATTAACACGCCCAATGGTTGCTAATCTTGTCAAATACAAATAAATCTAATGTCTTCAAAGTAGAAAGCAATAAATAATAGTAAGCTGTTCGTATGTTTCTCTAAAGGTTAGAGTTTTCTGCCTAACCTTCCTGGTTGTTGCTTCGACGAGGTGTCTCGTCATTAACAAAACTAACCAGATATTGATGGACGAGATATCTCGTCATTAGAAGAAAATTGACCAGATCTTGATCTCGTCATCACAAAAAAACCCGGCAATGTTTTGATGACGAAATACCTCGTCATTAGCACAATTGGTCAGATCTCGATGGACGAGATATATCGTCGAAACCACTTGGAGGGTTAAGAGGGAAAGAGGGGGCGCTATTTTAGAAGAAATTTAAGTATTCGGTAATGATATCCTGTCTGAGTTATAGAAGTTTGAGACTAAAAATAGCCATGCTCATTTAATTGAAATGAATTCGATAGGTAGAGCATTTTTAAAAATCAAAATAATACAATTTTGAATGACTTTCAGTATAACAATCGCTTCTTATGATAAATAAAGGACTGAAATCTTGAAACGTTTTTCAAAAAAAATATATTCAACCACGTTTGTAGAAAGATATACCATTTAAAAGCTGCTTTCAGAAAGCTAAATGTATTGAGAGATTATATGGATAGCATTTACTATAAGATTCCATTTTCAACCTACAGAGAACTCATTCTTCAATAAACCTATTCAGAGAACTCACTCTTCAATATAGCTAATTATTTTCTGTATATTTAAGGTCTTTGACCGAATATTTCAGAACAAGATGTTATGCAAATTCTGTAGTTTTTCATCAGCTCTAAATAAAGCCCTAAAATAAAAGGGCTCGAGGTCCTGTAGGCCTCCTTCTACTCTACCCTGACTCGTATCATCGAATTTTACCCCGCATTAGATCGGATTCAAATTTGCTGATTGTTTTACTAAAACTTACTCCTTTTTTCCCACGGCCCGTATTAATCGCCACATCTCGTGGCTAGCTACTTCTTTCGTCAGTCATATTTGTCTAGGATTCCAGGCAAAGTCGATTGATTGGTTGGGTTTTATGGAGCAAGAGCCTTATTTGGCTATGCTGTGTTAAACCATTTCAAGTAAATGGAAATACACAAACAAGGAAAGTTTTACTGACAAAGAAAATACAACCAGGAAGGAATTGAGCCTGCGTCGCCTACAACTCACAAGTTGCTGTCGCATTAGGCAAACCCACTAAACCAAAGCGACCCCACAAAGTCGGAAAAGGTGAACATGAAAATTAAATTTGTCCCTCAAAAGTACTATTTTCACTGTTATGAGATCATTCACCATGCAATGCCATTTTGTATAATTTACGGTGTCTGAAACTTTTGATTAATTTCGGTATACCTGAAAAGAATTGATAACACTAAACTTGAAACATTACTCCCTAAATAGCCAATTTGAAAACTTTTAAATTGGCCAAATTTTTGATACTGCAAGTAGCTTTTCATTAAAATGGGATTCTATCCCATTTTAAAGGAATTGCTTTTCCCACTTTTCAATGGTTTGGATTACATTTCGATCAACTACAATATTTTCATAAATGTTGAACAAGCAACTGTCCTGTTGAATTTCCCTTTTGTATACAATTTGCAATCTTGTTCTAGCTTCCTTATCAGAAGGAGTTACATTTTACAACTAAAGTCTGTAAAGTCTAGCCCATGTATATTTACTTTGATTAGTTTTACTGCATTCTCCGCGTTTCAGTACAGACCGCATATTGACTTTTTCATTAGTTATGAATGTTATCTTCGTGTAGAAACAGAGGAGGCACATTAAATGTTATCTTTGGATAGAAGCAGAGGAAGTAAATCTCCAAATTAGTAGCAGTAATTAGTTGTAAAAATATTGCAAAATAAGGATGTATGAAGCAATATAAGAGATCCATTAACCATTTCCAATTATCATTTTAATTATAAAGATAGTCAATGAATTATTAAATTTATTGCGATCATTATATAGTTGGAAAGGAATCCGTTTTCGTAATCTAACTGTATTGAACACGAGCGTTTTGAAATATATTATCTGGAGTGTAACGAACAACAAACTAATGGCAGGATAGCAAAAAGCTTATATTTAGAGTCTAGAACTAGTATTTCAGGTTCTGAAAACGTCATACGATAGCCGATTCGTCGATGTTAAAAAAATCCTATACGTATTTTGAAAGCGTCTATCATCCCTAACATTCAAATCAATACACATGCGTGGGAAACTCGAGTTCATAAATAAAAAAATACTTTTATTCTGTGCCTTAGCATTAATGTCATTAAACAGTGCGTCAGAGGAACTGAAAACTGAAATGTTCGATTGATTATTATAATTAAAGTTATTGAAACGTCCAATTTTAAAAATCCACATGAATTAAATAACAGGGAAGTCGTTTCAATTTTTACTACATCTGTCGCTTCTTCTCCATTTCCTGCATTAAAATTTATTAAAAAAGGAATTTTCGTATACGTCATATTTTATCAAGGCAGTCTAACTTTAATCAATATATATAGCATTTCTGTGGGATGCTTGAATTTGCCATCTTTCTCACTAACTCTACTATTCTAATATTTTCACATAAATCTACAACTCTCTCCATAAAGGATTTCGTATTAAGTATTTAAAATACAAGGCTTTGAATTTGGAAATCCCAATTGTCCCAAGAATCTATTTAAGGAAGTTTTAAATGTCATTTGTGGATAATGAGTGACCCAATCATTCTTACACGAGTAAAAGTTATGAGTCGAATTATCTCATTGAGCTTTTGAAAATCACGTATGGTATCAAAATCCCTCTTTGAATTTTGACTGTTTGAAAATTATTTGAAAGGTTGATAGGTTTGAAGTTTTGAAACACTTAATACCCTGGAAATTGTAAGAGTTATTGATGAACACCCTTCAGATAGATAGTCAGTGTTCATATCCCATTGGTCGAAACTGAAAAATGAAACCATCCTGAAATTCTGATTTGCTCCCTCTTAACAAACGAATGAAGGAAACATGAAAATCTGGCTTCTGTACGCATTTTCTGCCTCTTTCCCTTTCTTATAGAAAGTTTCTAAAATTATCGCTTTTCAAATGAGAATTCCTTTTGCAATTAATGCTTTCTTCCATACAATTTTCAAAGCTATTTTTCCAGATCTTACAACATATTGCGTAATGAAATTATTTCATTTATCTTAAGTAATGTGTTAGTGCTTAGCAGTGTCGGTCGTGCAGAGAGTTTCTGAAGGTTGGGTCTGTCACTAGGGCTATATCAGGTCAAGCTGCACCAAATATAAAACAGACAGCTTTAAGTAATGAACACAAAAGGAAAGTTTTACTGACACAAAAGAGAGAAGAAACCTAGGGTAAGTTACAGGAATCAAACATGCGCCTCCTACAATTCGCAGGGTTCGTGAAGCGAAGGGGCTTAAAGCATTAAAAAGTACAAAGGACTCATGGACATTAATCCTCTGAGGGGTCCACACGCATATATTCGTTCTGCAACCAGCAGCCTTCTAACTAGTTTCGACCTTCTTGACCAGTAGAATCTTTCATCAGGACTAATAGATTCTTTCAACCAATAGATGAGGTTCTTTGTCGTTGCGAAGAAAACAATACTGCACTATTCAGATGTATCTCGTAAAGGAGCTATGAGGGTTACCTCACAAAGGGTTAGAGAGTAATTCCCAAAAGGTGAAGATACTGGATCCAAAACAAATCATTTTAGAAATTTTCAATAAGAAAGGAAGGCAAAAGAGAATGAGTGCAAAATATCAGATTTTCATTTTGTTATTAACTTCTTAAATGCACATGGCAAGGGGTCAGTAATCTTCCCCAATTCACCCTATAACTAACCCGAATGTGTATCAACAAATCGACCATAATTTGAAGCGAATTTTCTGGGAGAATTTTTTACTACACGAAAACAGTTACTGATCAATGCAATGAGAATTAAACTGTAGTTTAAATACAATTGAAGAGGTTAGTGCGGAAACCACACGAGTCCAATAATTTTGGAAACTGATTTTATTGCCTGGAGGATTGCTAAATGGTCTTGTCTAAGGTCGGCACGTAATGTGTGAAGAAATCACATTAGTCTGTAGCTACAGTTAGTAAATATGAGGCCATGAAAAAACGCGTCTGATTCCAAAACCGCATGAATCACTGACTTGTGGGTTCTGCATGCAGGTTTCTTAAATTTGAGAAAGGGGACGCCTGTGGTTTCAGCACTTACCGATTCAATTCGTGGCGAGAGTTAGATATAGTTAGCCATTGCAATTTCACGATCACATAAAGCAGATTGAAAACGTTACACAAAGGCAATGAGCTTTATCGTATTTATAACGAGCAGAGTTACCATCAAGGGTCCATGGGGTTCTCCATTATGGCTATGTGGCGGCTTGGCCAGATTTGGTCCTTGCGCCATAAAAACCAACCAAACCAAGCCTACTATGGCTATGTTGAAGGTTTACTTCCATAATCAAATCTGAGTTCTGACTTTATGAAAACTTAATAAACTTTCATAGGTAAATAGGATAGGTATTTCATTATAAAATAAAACATTCACTTAAGAAAAATTAAATAGATAATTGGTATGCGCTTTAGAACAACTTAACATAATTCCCGGTTGAAGGTCTGTCATTGAATTTTACGCTTTGATTTGAATAACTACTAGTAAACATAATGATTTTGAAAATGAATAAAATAATTAAGTTCTGACCAGCTTCAACTTGATGAGCTTTCAAATTTTAAATATAACAAAGAAATTACTGATAAAACCTGTTTCGATTAATTTATGCGAACAGTAAACTCCATTAAAAGGAATTTTGATTTATGTCATATTCTAGAAATTTATTCATGAGTGTACTTTTAAACACATCAATCAATCAACGCACCCTTTAACTATTGTTTTGACTATTGCTGACTGTTTTTTTGGTTGCTTGGTGTGTTCTAATTTTGAAAATGAAACGTTTCACTATTAATTTAACACATTTAACTCGAAGCTGTGATGTGAAATGTGAGGCGGCGCAGGTTCGATTCTTCCCTGGGTATATTTCTATCTTCTGTGTCAGTAAAGCTTTCATTTTGTATGTATGTCCATTTAATTGACGTCCTTTGGCGAAGCTTGGTAAAGTATGGCCCTTATGCCTTAAAAACCCAACCTAACCAACGCAAAACTGTATTCAAATACATTCCACCAAAAAAAAACCATGCCTCCTATATTCAGGGATTTGGAATCCGTAAAGGAAAAGTTAACAACAAACTAATTTAAACCCCAATTTCAGTCTTGATTTTCGTTTCCACAATTTTAAGTGTTCGTGTGTATCAAATTTTAATACGAATACTGGTATTTCTCACACTTCACATTCAATCACTTTCAAAGTAGTAGGAATACTATTGGCTTGAAAAATTATATCATGTTGAATTTGTCGATTTCTAATGAAAATATTTCTTAACGTATATCATTACATTGCATAGTATCATTAATAATGTATATGTTGTATACGAGTATGGACACTAATCTAAATCACATCTTTCAAACAATAAATTCAGTATCTAGCATCTACTCCTAGCGAGAGTAAAGCTAAGCTACTATCCTCTTTATAAACTTTCTTGTACGGAGGTTTAATTTCTATGACTCTTATTATATTGCATTTATACATATTGCATTCTAATGCTATCATTTATATTGGAATATAGGTGGAATAGTGTATTATATTTAGGTTGTAACTCTTCTCTCGGTAATGTAAGATACGATATTTATTTTTTGTAAATAAAGCTGATAAAGTAAGTAAAATACTTTGAGCTTCATTTCTCATTGATTTTTGTAGATAAACTGGATAAGATCTAACGATCGCAACACTTTAGAGGCACGTACATGTTAACTTTCCATTTCTTAAAATTAAGTTCTGCTTTTAACATGCAGTATTTATATGTGAATATGAATTCAAGCTTAAATTTCAAATACAAATATTGACTAATTTAATTTTTTCAATCATAATAATAGTAAAAGAGATTCAAAACTTCATTTAAATTAGTACTATGCCACTGTCGCAAACCAATTTTTGACAACAATATCCTTTATAACCCCAAAATTATCTTTTAAATCCCTTTTTTCTGTGATTTCTGACACTTTCTTTCTAAAACACTATAAAAGTTTGTCGCCCACCTGAGTTTTAAAACCCACGTGGTAAAGAAGTGAACACTAAGAGAAAAATGTATCGCATACAGATTCGTTATGATAAAAGAGGAAGACTTGATTGAAAAAAGAAAACTCGAACGGTAAAGAGTTGCACACGAAGAGAAAATATATTGCATGCGCAAAAGTTGATAAAAGATGAAGATTCGATTGTCAAATAGGAGAAACTCATGAACTGTAAGAGGAAATATATATAACATACACATAAGGATGATAAAAGATGGCGATTCTATTGTGAAATAGGGAGAGCTCATGTGGTCAAGTGCTGAACACGAAGAGAAAAGCACATTACATGCACGAAAGTTGATAAAAGATGAAGACTCGAATGTGAAATAGGGGAAACTCACGTGGAGAGAAAACATATCGTATGCACATAAAGTGTGATAAAAGATGAAGATTTGATCGTCAAAAAAGGAAAACTCACTTGGTAAAAACCTGAACATGGAATGAAAAATATATACCATGCAAAAAGGTTGATAAAAGATAAATATTTGATTGTGAAAAGGGAAAACTCACGGGGTAAAGAGCTGAACATGAAGCGAAAAATATATCGCATGCAAAAAGTTTTGATAAAGGATGAAGACTTGATTGTGAAATAGGGGGAAATCATGTGGTAAGGAGACACAACAACACACAAAGACAAAGGTATATCGCATATAGAAAAGTTATGATAAAAGATGAAGATTTAATTATTGAATAGGAGTAAACTCATGTAAGAAAAAGATGAATACAAAGCGAAAAGTATATCGCATATGATCAAAGATGAAGATTTGATTGTGAAACAGGGGAAACTCACGTGGTAAAGAGATGAATATGAAGCGAAAAATATACCACATGCATATAAATTATTATGAATGATGAATACTTGATAGCGAAATAGGTTCACATAAATGCAAACACCACTCACCTTCTGCGTTGGCTTTTTCTTTGGCTGCCGGCGCACCCCTGGCCATGATAGCAGCGATGGAAAAGTCCGTGGCAGAAACATTTTTCCCGCTTCCCGGAACGGATCCTGCCGGCGTCGGCTGGATATCTTGCATGGCGGCAGAGTCCGGCCCCACCAGCAGCATCAGGCAGTCCACGTGACGACAACCCTTCTCTGTGCAGTCGGATTATTCTCGATATCTAGCTCAGTCTGTGCCAGACACTGACACCGAGGAATCCGGCACTGGTCCTGGATGGCAACTGGTAAAACGAAGACTTGAAACAAAGACGAAGGAATGAAGCCCTCACGTGTATTTTGGTGACTGAATTGCCGTATGTCATGTAGACATCGCTTAAGTCAGATTTCAGGAAAGATCAGATCGTGGTTCTTTAGAATTGATGGAATTACTTATGCGAAGTTTATTCAAAAGCCGGTATTCTGTGATGGATCCGTTTGGTTCCTGTATAATGATTTATAGCTGTTTCATAAAAATAATCGATAAAAATTCTATATAATTTATTACAAAGGAATGGCTTTATCGTTGACTAGTTAATTTATTTCGATATTTATTCGAAATTCAGGTTGCTTGACAATTCTTATTGCACGTTCACTCGTTGATATCGATTTCGAAGTGAATCGATTCAAATTATGTTAGTATTTTTAAAAGTTTTCAGTGGCTTCGTTATAGTTATCTTTCCCACCTGCTTTCGTTGCCTATACAGTCATTTCCCATCAATTCGATAGATGACGTCCGGTGTCGCCAGACTGCAATCGCAAACGACAACAAAGTTTTTCTGGGTCAGAGTTCGAAGCCGAGACGAATCGAGCGGCGCTCCCCGCTCCGAAACCGGACGATATCGAAGAAAAAAGTTCTTCACAGCTCTCCCTCCGCGCCGTCGTGCCGCAACTCACGAGGAGCAGAGTCCGGTTTTCGGCGATCCTATCGTTCGGGTCTCAAACATGGCGGCGGGTCAAAGCACGAGGGTCATTTCAACAAGCCAACAGTATCACATCACCCCGCGGATGATGTCACTCGACATCAAAGTGGACGTCCAAGACACTCTTTACCCCCGCAACACTTTTCACTTAACTACTGATACCACAACCGCGCACTTGCGTCGCGCTCGCTCTCGCTGTGCGGAAAGCGGGAATGGCAGCCAATGAAGGCGGGGGCTTTGAGTCAAAGGCGTGGATTAATGGAATTCCGCCTATTCCCCTCCTGAATGGATCGCTCCGCGTAAACTCCACCTATTAAAAGGCGGTGCGCCAGCGGCAGCCGGGTTGACGGGGAATTAAGAAATATGATCGGTTAATGAATGAAGTGTAAATTAATTATGACCCGGAGTGTATGGAAGGTTGGGAATTTTTTTTCACCCACTTCTGGAATGTCAGATTTTACGCTGAGTGTCGTATATTTCGCGGCCGCTTATCGTAACGGTTAACGACAGGAATTTAAGTGCCTTATCGAAGATAAAAGATACGGTTTTTTTCCGTGCCTTCATTCCAGCTTTTAACGTCGTTAATTTTTGAGAAATGAATTGTTTGGGTCTCCCCGGCGTTCCCTAATATTTACACACTTTGGAGAATGTTAATGGGGTTCGGCTAATGACCGGGAATTTTTATTTATTGAGTGCGGAGCTATGTAGATTGAAAGTATGGGAACAAAGAGTACATTGATCAATCATGTGGCAGGAAATGGGAAAATCAGAAAAAATGCTGCATGATTGGAAACACGGATTTTTAACTTACCCTGGTTTTATGCCTTTCTCTAGAAGCCACAGCAATGCCAAGTCGAATGAATGATTCGCCTCTTATTATTGATTTTCAGATCATGGCATCCAAGGTTTTTGTTTTCCAAATTTGGGTTCAAAACTTGCTACATACTACTCTGTTTTATTTCTCAGTGTCACAACTCAAAATAGTAATTTGTTTAATTAAATAAGAATAAATTATTACTATACTCAAACACAACTACGTAAATCGAATCAAGAAAACTATAAATTAGGAAATAAAATGTGTTGAATATTTTTAATTTTCTTTCGGCTCCCCCACAAATTTCACTATTTTTTCGTTGCTTCACTTTTCTTGCGATGGTTTGATATGGTGAAAAGGTATTGGTGAGAAAAAAAGTATAGGCCTCTATATAGGTCGGTGATTGAGGAAGTGAGAACTATTTCAGTCCTATAATGGCATTATATTGAACTAGTGTCATCTATGCTGTATTAGCATTTAGATCTCGCGACTTACACGATGGAGCCGACGAATCGGTCTAGTGATCGGGGTGTTAACTTCGAGATCGAAAGGTTCCTGGTTTGAATCCGGGGTAAGGCTTATATATTTGTGCATGCTGAATGAATGCGTGGCCTCTCATGGACAGATTGGGCCTAGAATGTATGGCAAGAATTGGAGGTATAACTTTAACCCACCCCTTGTGGTACGCCACGGTAACGCAAGCAAAGTGATTCAGAAATCCGTTCTTGTAGTGCCATGATGGAAATTTTCAATTAATTCCTGGCATTAGAAAATAAAAACATAGTCGATGGCCATATAAATTACCTACGATAATGCATAAAAGTCTTCAGTTTATCCGAAGATATAAGTATGTTTTTAATACCATGCATTCATTTGTTTTACTTAGGACCAAAAACCGATCCCAACGTAACCAGAAAACCTTGCGTATAATTCGCAGTATTTTCATATTTAGAATCGGTATCGATCCTAAAGCTGGTTAGAATAATGTGCTGAAATTGGAAAAAGGGTTACAATATTTAATTTTTCGATGGAAGAGTTTAGAATTAGATTTCATGGACACTCCACAAGTAGATTCAATCGTAGCTTATGAAAAATGAAAACCAAAATTTTGATTCATCCTTCAAATTTAATACAAGCAACTATAATAACCAAGGAAAATGATTACTCAAAGCCACCTTGAGTCAAATTTAATTCCATTCCATTCCATAAAAAGCGTCCATGCAAATTAATTCTAGAATCTCTTCCCTCAGAAAATAAAAGCTTGTAACCCTTATTTCCCCTATTTTAGCACATTTTCCTAAACAGCTTTTCGCTCGGTGCTGATTTTAAATACCAAAATATGGCGAGACTTAGGACACGAGAACTCTATGCAAGGTTTTTCTGATTGAAGTCGTTTTTTGGTTCAAAGAAGAATGCATAGTATTAAAAACTTACTATACCTTCCAGGGGAAATGCTTACTAAAAGTTGTTTATAAGAAACTTAGTACATCAGGCGTTAAATTGTCATATTCAATATTTGGACAAGGCCACGAACAAAAAAAATTATGGTGTGACTTGAAGTCTTTTAATCAAAATGTTGAGAAAATTTTGTAAATCTAAATATTTTTCATAAAATTTTATGATCATCTAAAGGGGAAAAGGACACGGGCCTTGTACCAATCCCTACACTGAACCTGTTTCAAATCAAAACTTATTGCACCTCGTACAATGTCCAATGGTTTTCAAATAATCAAAATCAAATCCCGAATCGTTTCACCTTTTGACAAAGTTGGCCGTATTTATTGACCAGGTAGTTTAGCGTTCGCTGTCGGAATTTATGTATCCATGTCATGTATCTGAGATTTGAACGTAGTAAAGTCACAATTGGTTATCAAAAGGTTGGATCATTGGATGTCCATTTAAATTTAATCTTCGTATACTGGGAGTTTTTAAATTCCGATTTAGGGATTGGAATTTGGAAAAGCTTTGGATGAGTTAAATAATTCTTAAATAATATTTAAGTTTGAAATGTTTGTTCTTACCGTCAAAGCTGAATTTTCTTCCAGAATTCATTAATTTTAGCAATTTAATTCGTGGTTCATTCTATTAAGCAGTCTGTTAGATGGGAAAAAGTTGGTGAAAATAATGATCATCAATGCATTTCCAAATGTAATTAAATGTCTTAAAATGTTGTTTCATTATGATTAGACAACAGTTACATTGAGAGAGAAGATTCTGTTTATTCACACAATAAGTGTTATATTGACTCTCTTCTATCTTTTAAAATTGTGCCGTTTTCTATCAATCATTCATTACGAATTCAACTTATTCATAATGAATAAGTTCCTCTTCAACGAATTCATCCTCTTCAATGCTTTCCAATACGAACTGATTTTACATTTCGTCCGATTGACGTAATAAATCTTGTAAAGCAATTATCAAAAGAAAATTTACTTGATTTCTTCCTCTAGAACATTTTATCATTAACTTTTGAATATGATTTGCCTTCAAACAAAATATACCAGAGCGAGTTGTAAAAAATTTATTGGGAAAAAAATGTACATATTATTTTTATTAAGGAGAAAATGCTTTTCAAAGCATTTACTGTGAAGGAAAACACAAATCTATAAATTTTCTGTCCTTTATTCAAGAATTGAAAAGTATTTATTTTAAATTTCAAGTAACCTTTACGTTTAATTGATGTAGTACTTGAAAATATTTCCCAACTCTATTCTATTAAATCAAAAATAAACGATAGATTGTAATTCCAAAGTTAGGTTTTCTCATGTTTATATTTCAATTGCGATATGCATACAAGATATCACAAAAGAATATTTTCGTCTTGTGACAAATGGAATTGCTATTTCAAAAAAAGATTGTTTTTGTGTATTATTGTACTTCGTTATAAATTACGTCGAATCAAAAGAAACTAGAAACACTCTCATGTCGATATCTCAAACTTGTTTAAAGTTTTAAAAAAGTCCATTTGCCCTCTTTAAATACTCCAAGTGTATTTACTATATCTCTATCAGTGCTCACCTGGAAATATTTCTTTACGTCTTATTGTTATCTAAGTCGTAATTTAATTCGATGATTTAATTGAGTTGAAACTTCTTAAGATAAAAAAGAACAAATCAGTTCACGTTTAAGATATTAATTCATAATTAATTACTCACACTTTAAATTTCCCTTTTCGTTAAACTACAAATAGACAAATGTTGTTAAACAGTGAATGTTTTGGTATCAAGTTAGAAGAAACGGGAAGTTAATATAGGTATTATGCTGGATTTATGAAAATAGATTATGCTGGAAAAACCTATTTGTACAAGAGAAAGAGAGGAAAGCATAGAACCATAGCAAAACGAAAAGCTAGGGGGAAATCAAATTAATCCATTTATTCAGTTACTACAGCGCCATCTATTGTTCTAAACGAGAACTAGGATCCGTATTTTCCTAATGCAGATTGTAGATTTTGCACGTTTAACCGTCCAAGTAGTTAACGAGATATCTCGTCCATGAAGATCTGAACAATCTCGCTAATACCGAGATATCTCGTCATCAAAATTGGTTGGTTGGTTTCGAATTTTAAGGCGTAAGGACCATATTTGACCAATCTGCTCCAAACACAAGGCATCAAGTAAAAAATATCGTGAATGGAAAAAAAAGGGATTGGGGAACAGAGTAGAGGGATGAAAGCAGAATGAAGAAAAAAGAATGCAGAAAGAATGAAGAAAGCAGAATGAAGAAAAGCCATGAAGATCTGAACAATCTCGCTAATACCGAGATATCTCGTCATCAAAATTGGTTGGTTGGTTTCGAATTTTAAGGCGTAAGGACCATATTTGACCAATCTGCTCCAAACACAAGGCATCAAGTAAAAAATATCGTGAATGGGAAAAAAAGGATTGGGGAACATAGTAGAGGGATGAAAGCAGAAAAAGATCACTCAGGAATCTCGGGTACTTGATGCCCTTACACACTAAAGAAGATGTGCCCCCGAAGGCTCGTCAAGAATGCTTATTGAATTCTGAATGATGAAGATATCACCGTTTTCGGTGATTACAAGATCAAGATCAGATCAGTTATTCCTATTGACGAGATATCTCGTCCGTGAAGATCTGGTCAGTTTTGCAAATGACGAAATACCTCGTCGAGACAGGAGTGTTAATGTAGATAAAAACGACTTTTGAGACAATTTCTTTTCTTTCAAAAGAGGATGAGTTCTTTTAAGATAAAATTTGAAATGTTTTCAGGTTTATAATTGTGAGGTCAGAGCATATGAATCCACTTTTGAACTACATTCAAAAGTGGATTCGTGCCTTTTAATTGTTTTAAGATGGAAGAGAAACGTGAATACAAGTTACGCTAAATAAAACTAATTAGTTTATTAACATCACACAGTCGCATGTAATGAATCGATTGTCTTCTGAGCATTCCCTCCATTAAGTTTTCATCTTTTATATATCTATCATAAACTTTAATTTATTTATTGCTAAAATGGGAAATGCAGTATTGATTACGAAACTTGTCAAATATTTTAAAGTAAATTTTCAATTAGTTTCGTTCGTCAAATGCTTTTTTAAACGAAACCTCCTTTCTTCCCCAGCGTTTCACCGAAATAAAATTCTGCGAGGTGTAGGCTGCGCATGTTCAATTCCTCCCCGGATGTATTTCTCTCTTCTGAGTCAGTAAAACTTCCCTTGTGTGTATGCTCATTACTTGATATTGTCTGTCTTGTGTCTGGCGTAAATGGCCCTTGCGCCATAAAAATTCTAAACCAACTAACCAAAATAAAACTTAAGTACTGTAATTAAATTCATTTAACCCTTCAAAAGCCCACCATGAGCCTCCATCCTATATTTATAAATTAATAATCTTACATTCGAACCATTATTATGAAAGAGAAACCTGGTTGCATTAAGTTCTTTTTATTTTTGTCATACTTATGTTAACAAATTTTAAATAAATTGGTAACACTGTTGGTTTCACAACTTCTTGTATAGCCACCATCCATTTTACCCCTAACTCAGAAAATACCGCTTTTTAACACTGTGGCTCGAATACTTTGATCACCCACTGTAGACAAGCATTAATTATTTATTAAAAAAAGAATTTGTTGTTTACTTTACGTCATACTCTAAGGAACAAATAAGCAAAAAAGACAGTTTTTTATTTATGAATAATATATTTTTACGGTTATTCTTTTTATTGCGTAACATTTAAAAACATTGAAAAAAGTGACTGCACCAGTCAGGATCAGTGCGATAAATGGAGGATTCTTTCAAAACTCACAAATAATGTGGATTTGAATCTTCAATTTCTTACCTCGTCGAAACAACCACTAGGAGGGTTATCTTATCTCATTATCAAAACTGACTAGATCTTGATGGATGAGATATCTTGTAATAAGAAGAAAACTGACCAGATCTCTTGATTTCGTCACCATGAAAAAATCGACAATATCTTGGTGATCTCGTCATTAGCAAAATCAGTCAGATCTTGATGGACGAGATATCTCGTCTTATCCACTTGGAGGGTTAATGGTATATTTAAATACAATTTTTTTTCTACTGAAACTTGCTATTGTAAAAAATGTAGGTGTTTTAAAGCAGTAGATCATTTAGTCGAAGATTTGTTCTCCTTTAAACGTTTCTTTATTTAATAATTTTCACCAAATATCCTGAGATTTTTTTCAATGGAATTTTGATGTTTTGAAGATCTCATTTCTTCAAGCCTTTTAGTACCGCAGTATTTAGGCTGAGCGGATTAAATCTAACATATTCTCATTATCTTTATCTGTTTTAAACATTGTGCGATTCTAAATAATTTTACGAATATGCTCATCTATAATGAACTTTTATAACTTATCGGTGACCATTTACACATTTTAAATTACTGCAATAATTTTTAAACATAGAAAACTATAATTTCTTTAAAAGTATTTAGAGAATAGCACTAAAATATCTTATTGGTTAGAATGTTTTCGAATTATTTAAACTATATTTCAGTAAGATACTAAAACAGATATTTTAATAACACTAATAAGATAAGAGATATATCCTTATACCTAAAAAGGTATTTCTATCCAACTTTAGTCTCCCTATCACACGCAGGCGATTTCTTAAAAAAATATGATAAAAATTCATTTTAATGCAATTTTTAAAATTTACATATTTTGTTTTTTGTGTAATCCAAATCAAAGATAACTTTTTTATATCGTTGATAAACATTTTAACTGTTAATTGATTTTTTTTAAAATTTGGTATATTTATATTAGTCCCAATTTTTGATAGTATCTACAGCAGGTATCTTTTGCTAGAACTGGAAAGGCTATACCCAGTCTTATTCCATTTAAGTATTTATTAAAATTTCTCTATCTGATATCATGAAATCAGTTTCATTGATAAAATATCTTTTCAAGCCCGCTTACGGCGTTTCCCGTCATTGTTGGAAGTTTTCTAACTTATCTGATACTCGTACAATAATCGTGTGTTAAACGCCTTGAACACTTTTACATTTCACGTTACTTTTATCACGCATTTAACTTTTAGACTTTCAAATGGTAGGATTTTATTTAAATTTTAGTTATCCATGTGGGTGTGAGGATTTCGTACCCCTACTCTTAAACTATACTCTTGTTTGATATTTACTTTTGAGACAAAATCGACTCGAGTGTTTTTATGCATTTTTGAATATTTTGATATTTTTTGCACGTATTTTGCTTTTTTGACACTTATACATCATCCTTTTTTACTGTAATTCATACAACAATAGTTTTATTATTTTAGCTTGCATTTGGGGCATTTGTAATAAAATCCAAACTGCATAAAATTTTAGGAGGAAATACTTCAAAAACCGTTTCTCTTTTAACTTGTAAAAGCAACCGTAAATTAGTTAGCGAAGTTAGAGGTATCATATTATTGCTTTGACTCGTCTAGACTTGTCTGTAATACTCATGTGTTGAACACAACACATGGTACTTTTCGAAAACAAGCTGGATTCCTGTTTAAAATTCATCAGGTCTGGTAGGGCCATCGTTCTTATCATAATACTGTTACACAAAGTAGGCAAAATCGATTGTTGTTGGACTACAGCATTTACAAAGAGAAAGTGTTTTTTTGGCCCAATCCCTTTATCGAAACAAGTTGTTTAACCTCCAGCACCTGAATGACATGAGGTAAGCAGATGTCATTCAGTTCTTGTTGCTCTATTGATACTGTTTCTGGTTTTGTTAGAAAAATTAGTTAAGTAATTCACGATGCTTATCATTACTAAGATTACACACGATTTGTTGCAACTGCAGTGAGTGCGGTGAATTCCATTAAGAAATGTTCCTTTTCGTTATCCTTCCAAGTGGTTTCGACGAGATATCTCGTCCATCAAGATCAGACAAATTTTGCTAACAAAAATAGAAAACGGCAAACAATTTTTGATACTTCGCGAGTCACAATATAAATACGCGTGAGCAAACGATAATCATTTGGCATTCAAACTGACGATAATTTTACGGCCCCGGCGCACAAACAACATATAAACGGAAAAAAGAAAAATAATTCACGTTAAAAATTATTGTTCAGTAAAATAGTTAATGAATTACAAATGGCATTTTCTGCTCAAGTTTGTTTACGTATATATTCATGTAGGGAACTAAAATGTATAGTATTAATCTGTCAGAGAACTATATAAAAGAACATTTTATTGTAATCCTATCTTATAAATCTGATCAGAGTTTTTTATTTCCGAGTTCGAGTTAGTTCATTCACAACCCTGTTTACCTTATACCTTAATATTAACCCTCCGGTGGTTTCGACGAGGTATCTTGTCCATCAAGATCAGACCAATTTTGTTAATGACGAGATATCTCGTCATTAAGATATTGTCGATTTTTTTATGATGGCGAGATGAAGATCTGGTCAATTTTTTCGAATGGTGAGATATCTCGTCCATCAAGATCCAGTCAGTTTTGTTAATGGCGAGACACCTCGTCGACACAACCACCAGGAGGATTAACAGAAACCATCGACTCCAGTTTAAGGAGGAGTATAAGACCAAATCAAGATGTGTGCAGCTTTTAAAACATTTTAAGCGTAGAAACATATAAGGGCCCTAGTAGTGATGGGCAGGATCCCCATGTGATGAACTCATAAGTACCATGATACCAGGGCCCGCGGTCTAAGGGGTGAGACAGGGATATGTGAAAAAAATTTGTACACTAATGCGCAAGGGAGGGCACTTCTGGCAGTTGCTGTAATGGCAGTCTGCTTTTCTAAGTTAAAAAAAAAGGTATAAATCTTTTCATTGTGCTTATGACAATAAAAGGGCCCACTGCACAACATAAAGGGGGAATTGTATGCATTTATACAAGTTAAACATCGAGTATTTGGGAAGTATATTTTTATTTCATGGGGACGCATCACCAAAACTGGTAATGGTGAGCCCGTAGTGCAGATAGGGGCATGGTTGCATTTTAATAAAAGGGTGAGGGGAATACGGTTGGGGGCAGCATGAAAACGGCAAAGCACGCTTTCCGTCATCAATACTTTTTGCAAAACATAAGAATCACATCCGTTTCACGCAATCGAAATTATTTGGATAAATAAAGTAAAATGTAAAATGTAAAGCGAGTATTCGTACTCAAAGAGAAATAACTTTAAACTGAATCTTTTTAAAGGAGAAATATCTCTCGTATCATAAATGGAGATAATTTTTCAAAGGGCTGACATCGTCTTCAGGTGAAACCATATATATATATATATATATATATATATATATATATATATATATATATATATATATATATATATATATATATATATATATATATATATATATATATATATATGTATATGTATGTATGTATGTATGTATGTATGTATATGTATGTATATGTATGTATGTATATATATATGTATATATATATGAATATATATATATATATATATTCATGAGCTCTGATATTTAGATTAAGTAGGATTTTCGAAAATTGTGATAGTTATACCCGATTTTGGGAAGAACAAACTTATAAACATATTCAAGAACAAAAATCATACAAGAAAAAACGATGTATGTAGATCACTGTCTTTTATGTTTCAAAAAAAGTTTTTAAAATTTTTATTGAGTGGTAAAGAAAAAGGTAATTAAACTGATCCCAAGATTAAAAAGTTACTTTTAGTTTTTAAGTAAAAATAATTGTAAACTAGGCAAATTGACAAGAATTGAAAGAATAATTTTATCATTTCTAACCAATCAATCGAGTTAAACGAAGCACTTCACCATAGAATCCAGTTTTCCTTGTTCCTGATGATTATATTCTGAAACAAAACAATAAAAAAACATAAGCACAAAGAATATACTTATATTTATTGTGTTTTCAAAGCTGTCATGGTCCCATTTCTCAGGACAAGCCAAGACTTACGACGCTCTCACGGGTAGCAATTGTTCACATAGTTTACGTACTTATAAACTTCCCAACTTCCTGGGCTACCTGCCCCGGTAGCATCCCGTTGAGCTGGCTTGATGCATGTCCCGCGCCTTCCCTCTAAATCAAGGTGACATTCCGACAGATAACCTGTAGATGGTCCGACAGATAACATTGGGCCTCAGTGACACATTGGGCAACCGCCTTGTTCTCGTGGACTCGGCGATTGTGTCGGGAGCACTGGTTTCTATTTTAATAACCTTCTCGCTGACGGGTGTTGGTTGCAGCGACGTGTGCAGCCATTGAGGTTCGGGTTTCGGTGCGTCGTTGGTTGGAAAGGGGCAACGCACCAATTGTGCTATTTTCGTTTGAGGGATTGGTTCGGGCAGGTGAAGGAGTTCACAACCGATAATTTTCTCTAGGAGGGGCTGAGAAAGTGGCCATCATCAGGGTAGTTATTTGGGGGCGGTATGTTTCTTTCCCCTAAGGCAAGCCATACATTGGTCAGACATCAGTCCTGCGACACTAAATTGGCTGAAATGCGCATGCGTACCGACAAGTTTTCTGTAGGAGTACGCATGCACATGTCGTAGGTTTTGTCGCATGCTGCTCCAGTGCGTGGATGGACTTAAGCTTCACAATTTATCCTCGATTCAATAGTCCTCCTCTATTTAGGGCATTGGAGAGGTAAGAAAAATTAAACTTTGGTTTAGTTTCAGACTTATAATGTAATGATGATGAGCGTCGAAGCATTTGTTTTGGAATCTTAACATACACTATCCTTATCTGTTCGAGACTGAGTACGTTAAGAGTAGCATATATTTTTTTTTCTTTAACCACTTAAAGCACGAGTTTTTTTCGGAAAAACTGGTAGAAAATGATCGAGTTTTTTTTTGACAGAAAATGAATATATATATATATATAGTGTAAGTTATTTTTTGCGATTTCAGATGCGAGGGGTGGGGTAAAAGTTATAAAAAAATTATTATACAAACAAAGTGTAAACGATTTGATTACATGTTTATTTTGAATTTCAAAATATTAATAATAATAAAATATTAACTTCAGATTCACTTCCATCACTCAAGAGATCATCACTTTCATCGCTGAAACTTTCTGATAAATTGGCATATTCAAAATCGTCACAGTCGCTCATTATCAGATAACTTTTTCTAAGCAAGTTACAAAAACGCTTAGTAAAAATTAATTTATGGTTAACTGTTTACTTTTATGATATTTAACGTAATAAAAATGGATATATTACCTTTTAGACACCTAACAACTGCTTTATAACAAAGAATTCCTAACAAACTTATAGCTAATCATCAAAATGCACCACTTGGTTTACACAAGAAAAATGGTGCATAATGGTGCCATCTACGCTAAATAAGTTTAATATCCATCTATAAATAAGTGGTAAATCATCTATGATAAATAAGTTTATGCCATCTTTGGTATAAGTTTAATCTAACCTATCTATTTTTACTAGAACGGAAGAGCACCCGTGTGAGACACGGGCATGTGCAAATTTGCCGGTAACTTTCGCCCTTGTCAAACACGGGTAAATGCGTTAAGTGGTTAAGACACTGATCACCCAGCCTACCCAGAGTGTGTAAGGCTAGTATTGTCAGCCTCGTAAGGTCCTCAGGGCCAACCGGATCGTAAAAATACAATTGATTTATATGAGACAAAAACAAGTTACGAAAAATAAGCAAGATCCAAAGACCAGTCAAAATTACAAAAGTTGTATACATTTCAGACTGGTAAGGTCCAACCGGATCGTCAAAATACAATTGATTCAAATGAGACAAAAACGAAATACAAAATAAACAAGATCCCAAAACCAGTTAAAATTACAAAAGCTGTTTACATCTTGTAGACCCAATAAGAATACATAGGTTGCCAATGTGAATGATTCAATGAATAAATGATTCTAATGAACAAAAATAAAACTAAATAAAATACATTGCATCCCGTAGAAGTTAGTAGTTATCATATCCTTAACTTTTTGCAGCATACAGCCAATCGTCCACCCCAATCCACAGTTCATTTTGACATCACGTTACGGTTGGTTGATTGCATTGAGTTTTTATGGCACGAGGGCTATATTTGACTAAGCTGTTCCAAACACAAGACAACGTCAAGTAATGGACAAATATAATGGAAATTTTACTGACACAGAAGAGAGAAATACGCCCAAGGAGGAATCGAACCTGCACCGCCAACTCATAGGATCAAACGTTACGGAAAAGGGCGAATTTACCCCATCGGAGCTGAAGGGGGTGACTTGTCCAGGCATTTTATTTTCAAATAGCTTGAAGTGCCGTTCACGATTATGTAATACATATTTCCTTTCATTATTTTCTCATCACAAAAGCGATAAATAAACAAATACCCAAAACAAAAAAAGAACAAAAAACTCTTGATGCCTGATTTTGAATAAAATTTTTAAAAATGCAATATATTTAGAAACTAAGAAATTCTTCTGAAAATTCTCCACAGGAGTCAATTATCCAAGGGACGTAATCCTACCTCCTCCAATACAGTCGACGGAATGCTTTGTTACCAAGGTCGTCGATGATTATTAAGTTAAATGAGCAAAAACTTTCGATATTTCCACTAACATAACAACGTAAAAGGGTTATTTCTTCACTTCATTTGGAATTCTGAAATACCATCCCGGGAGTGCAGCCGAACGTCTCGGAGAAGGTGTAGCGGTGGGCGCCGAGGGGGCGCGAGGGAGTGTGGTATGCCACTCAAAAGCACACCAGTTACCTCTTTGACAAGAGTCAAACAGTTTGGCCGGGGCAGTCAGTAGCCCAACAATGGAGCTTGTCCCCACAACAAGGAGGAACTTCATGATGTGCGGAAGGCCCCATTCAATGGGCACTTGATGATGTTCTGCCCCCCCCCCTTTCTGCCAGACCTACCCCGTGCACAGGGGGTGCGTCTGCAACATTCGAAAGTTCATCGCTTGCGCCGAGTGTGGAAGGGAAGCATAGTACCTGGGACTCCATGTAAAGGAGTCAATAAATCGTCGACTTACAAGTGAAACACACTATGGCCAAATTTTCAAGATATGAGTTTTTTAGTTTTTCTAGGCCAGAATGTGGAGATCTAGAAACTGGTGAAGTGCAGTAAGTCATTTTTTCACTGCATGAAAGTCAGATTTCTTCTTGAGAAACACACTTGGGAAGCACATTTGAGAATCACATAAACAAATGAATATACTTTATTATAACTAACAGACCCGCGCATAGCATCTGCACTAAACTAACTTAATTGTTTATATTTATTAATTGCAAAGTGTCGTTACTTACATTTCGCATCTTATATCAATCCTTTTATAATGAATGCATTCATACTCCATAAATGGATTTCATACTTCTAAGTGAAATAGAATTATTCAAAAATATATAACAGCCTGTCGTTTACTTTAACTGATTTTAATTCTTATTTTTTAAGGCAAAGAGCACACCACAGACATGTTAGCTCAATCAGGTTGTGAACGTCTACTTTCCCTTAACCATGGGCAATTCGGCAAAATGACGAGTTGTTATCCTTGGGTCTTTCCCTTCAGGATTGATCCCGGACAGTCGTCAATAGCCCGTTGTGTTGCTCCAATGCGACGTTAATTCAACCAACCATATAAAACAATTTATCTTATGAAAAGTGTGTGAAAGAACATCTTAAAGACTTTTCTTTCCATATAAATTTAGCTGGATGGGCTTATGTTAATAATTTAATAATTATCGATAAATTTCAAGTAGCTTAACATAGAATTCGTCTCCTTAGTTCGACACATGATTGTTTAGGACAAATGAGAAACAATCTCTTCTAACTTATACTATTCTTTAGTGATCAAGGTTGTGTGAAAAAAAATGGCACATTGAACTGTACAAAGTAGCAAAGCAATCTGTTATATCTTCTGTTTCAAAATATGTTACAAGCGTATTAATTTCTTTTACACAATCTTTTTAAAATAATCAAACTTAATTTTTTTAATTACTTAAGTTGGAGAACCATCGAATAGGAGAGGAAATAAAAATACATTGTTTACTAACATTGGAAACTCCAATTTTGTTTACAATAATTCCAGCTATCAAAACAGCTTATTTATATCATGTGAAACTGTTTTCCAGCAGGCAATAAAACTAGATTTTGTAAATAGAGATTAATTTAATCAATTTCATAAACTAGGCATCCCATTAAAAAACTATGAAATTAGATTCCGATTAAAACAGACTGGTGACGCAATCACCATCTGGCGATAATTGAGGACATTACTTCTGTTTTTGAGCAGGATCAATTAAACTTAACTTGCACAAACTTGGACGGCTTTTGATTCTTAGCCTTAAAAAGGCTGTATACATTTGGAAGTAGTGAAAAGATCTTATTTTATTAAATGAATTCATTTTCATAAAGCCACGGAAAATTGTTTGGTGAATGGTAAAAAGTCTTTGCGTTACTATCTCTAGGGACTTAGATCCGTTTTTTTTTTTTTTTTTTTTTTTTTTTTTTTTCCAATAATGATTTACCAGATTTCGGTTAAAATATAATTTATGAGACGTAGGTTCCGATTGTTTAAAGTCCGATTCTCACCCCCGCAAGTGTCATGAGATGTGACAATTCAAAAATATTTAGAAAAATTGTTTTTCTTGGGAAAATTATTTTAAAAATGTTATATGTCTAAGCACAACTTTGTCTTTGTCACAGAAGTATTTTCCGTGCTATGCATATGAAGTGATTGTGCATGAAACTAGAAGTCACTGGCACAATTTAGCACATCAATTGGTGGTTCAGTTTTCGACATTTGGAATCAAATCAACAGTTACAAAATTCAATGATGTCGTTGTTCTAAACAAAACAATTTAATGGCGAACATAATCACAAGACTTACAAGATATATATAACAGGAAGCCTACAATTTCATTCCAGTCTATTGACTCGAAATTGGCTTCTTGCCAATGAAGAACAAAAAATAGTTATAGGCGGTGTAGCGCCCTCTGGAGTTATAAATTTCTTTACAGTGCATTCATGTACTCCATCTTGAAACTTTTGAACGTCACAAGATTTCCCAGTAGTGTAGCATCTCTTTCCCCCACAACACACTTAATGACTGAATAACCACATCTATTATTTGAATCACAGGAATGATTCTATTGGTCATGAAAGTCAAAACTGATTAAAAGTCATGATGAAGACTGCAGGTTGTAGGCGAATATATGCCTGTAAACACCTCGGAGGGTTAAAATGCAAAGCTTAAAAGTCAATTCTTTATTTCATGTATCCCCTGAAATCCTATTGCTATTCAGAAAAGAAAGATGAGGGAATTAACATTATACTTTCCCAAACGTCTGGGGATTACGAAACAAGACAGGGACCTACTTCTTTCTTACTTCGTCCAGGAACTATTAAAATGCTTTGCAAGACTCATTCGTAAAGCCTTTTGATAGTTTTTATGCATAGTCAATAATTAATTTCAATAAAAAATTTAAATTGAGAGCATTAGTATATTAACCCTCCAAGTGGTTTTGACGAGATATCCCGTCCATTAAGATCAAACCAATTTTGCTAATGACGAGATATCTCGTCATAGAGATAATGACAATTTTTTATTATGATGAGATCAAGATGTGGTCAGTTTTTTTCTAATAACGAGGTATCTTGTCCATTAAGATTTTGTCAATTTTGTAATGATGAGATAACTATGTCAAGACAACCACCAGGAGGGTTAACAAAATTTATAACTTAAATTAGTATTTTTTATCGTAATACCTTTGTTTTACGTATGTAAGTTTTGTCTTGGACATGGTGACATCAGCCTCATTCACCCAAGGTCCCGAAAAGTCTAGCTACGCCTGTGTCTTTCATATGCAAATGTTGCAAAACGTTATAAATTCATTAGGTCAATGTTTGATTCTTATCAGTGGTTCTGTGATTTGAATAGATAATCAGATTGATAAAAATCACTGCTTTTCAGCACATGAAAGAGGAAGCAAGCTGACGTTCACGAACTACCAGTTGTCTAGCGTAACATTTACAACTGGGGATGTTGCGATTGGATATGCTTTACTATTAAGTAAACGTAAATAAAAGGAGACAGTTCGATTTTTCTCCCTCTGTTATAGACGTCTACTCAATCCTGTCGTACCACTATAGAAACGTCAGTACATGGTTTTTGCCCGCAACTGCGAAAGATTGTAAATAGAATTTTTTTGGTTTTAAAGATGCGCAATTCTTCATACGCGGTAATTGGCATGCGGTAAATCGTCATAAAAATCTAATAAATTTTCATCCGGTATAAGAATTCACTTCTATAATGCTAACACGGTAAAAAATTCGGTTAATAGAACATAGAATGTTTTGCTGTGAGAAGATGGAATAAAAGAATATTATCTATCACTAGACACAACGAACCTACGCAGTAAACGCGCATGCATTTTATCATATATTCTAAGTGCAGATAGGTAGGTATTTAATTAACGTCGCACAGGAGTCACACAAGGGCTATTGTCGAAGGTCCGGGATCCATCCTTAAGGGAAGAATCCGAGGATAACACCACGTAATTTCGAACCACGGTCAGATGACGAGGTGACACCTGAGCTGGCATACCACTCTCCAAATTTCCATACCACGTCAACGTGAGAACATTTGAAGCCACGACAGATTTAACTGCACCAGCCCCCTTTGTACACGACGATCTTTGGTTGGATTCGAGGTTGCTAATCCGTTACTCTTCCAACCCGGATACCGCGGCCCTTCCAAGTGTAGAAGACAGCGCGTTGTCTCACAGCATGGTTCGATGACAAGGCCTCATAGCTTCATCGACCTTCTAATGAAATAGTCGGAGCGTGCTATTTCTTCGTGGGCTTAAAGATCTGTCCCGTGGTCAAGTGACAGAGAGGACGCGACGATGGAAAACAGGAGAAAGTGCTCATTTGAAATCGTAACCGATGTCCGCTAAGATTTGTGTCAAAAAACCTTTCATATTTCATATTTTCTTGATTCAGTCACTGACTTACAATTTTCTTTCAATAGACGCTATGCCACTTCCAACTAGAGATGGGTTGTTATTCCAATATCAGTTTAAACAACTGTGTTATTGCAAAATAACAGTTAACAACTGTTATTATTATATTAATTAATATTGACAGTTATCGATAAATATTATTGGAGTAGCAGTGAAGGAGTTTGAATTAAATTAATTTTTTATTAAAACAAAAAATGTTTGAAAAGAATTAAAGGTTGAAACTAGTACATTATTTAAAATAATTTAATCATTACTTTAAACAGTTAAAACTAACTGTTAACATCAATTTCCAAAAGTTAACTGATAACAAGAGTTAATTGATAAGTGATATTAAAACACCTAATGACAGTTATTACTAATAACAACTTACACGGTTATCGTTAAATAACAGTTTTGCTCATCTCCTCTGCCAACTACAAGTATCACTCTTGTTCAGCAGCAACTTGAGCGATCTGTCGTGTCTGGCAGTCGTTGTGGTAACCCCCCGACTCTTGACACAAGGGCGGTTGTGTTCCGGATTATGTGTATGGAGAGAGAGAGTCAATGTGTGACGACAACAGGGATCCTATTGTGGCACGCTCTTTGTCACCTATCGTGTTGTTCCCCGTACAGAAGGTGAGGAGACCCTGTCTCGGTATAAATAGTCTGCAGAGGGGGTCTAGGGGAGGATTTGCACTTGGCTGTCGGGACACAAAATAGACAGAGAGGGAAGAGTCACTCTATGACATGAATATGTTCCACCGTGCACAATAGGCGGTAATTGTGTACTTTTGCTGCATCAGCTTCGGCGTCAGTCCTTTGGATTTCAGACAGCTATGAGGCTGATCTTTGGTAACCAGTAGGAATATTTGTTAGATGAGTATTTGAAATAGTTAATAAGCTTCCAACTACATAATAACTCAAAATATACGAAATGAAGAAGTGAAATCAAATAGAACATATACTTGAATGACATCATGTCGGCGGTCCATATCTTCAAAAGGTAGTTAATTATTAAAACGCTGAAGTTTAATTTTCTGATCAAGTTTATTAAAAAATTAACTAAAATAAAGCATAACAAACAAAAAGACAAAAAACCTATAACAAGTTTGTTACCGATGGAGATCTGAGCAGAGAAGGTAAGAGCAGTTCCTTAGCGATGGTGGAGAGTTTAGTTGTTAGGTGGCCGCGTGTTAGTAATTTAGCTACAAGTACGCGCGCCCACACATTGATATGGATAATTGTCAAATAAAACAAATGGGAAATTACGCTCGCTAAAAATCTAGTGCTAGAAGGAAAACTATAACACGCGTGTTAATGCTGAAAATGGCTCACACAAAACTACCCGCAGAGGTAGCAGAAATAGTCATTGAATTTGAGCTTTCTTTTTTCTTATTCGTTCTTACGTTATTTGTTTATCTTGATCAAATCTTATTTCGTTTATACCTTTAATTCTGTTTTGTAATTCCATATGCAGGAGTGTTTGGATGAACGAATTTGATCTGTTTATTTTCTAATTTCTGATATTTTGCTTATTGTTAGATGTCACCGGGTTGTAACCAGCACAATTTGGCTGGAAAACGTTATAAAGATTCTTACGATGATATGGATTGGCCATGGTTTTAGATTGATAGGTCAATGAATAACTTCAGTTAAGATCGGAAACTTAGCCGAAAAATGAAGAAACATCAATGTGTTTATTATGATCCATATTTTTTTAATATTAGTCGTTCTCAATATTTCAATTCGCCGGACTTCAATTTCACGGTTGTTTTACTAACAAAAATAAATGTGGAGTATATATTCAATGGAGTATGTGACAAGACCAAAGAGATTAATTTGAAATCTCAACTGTAGTGTATCGATAAATTGTAAATGCTCTATAGAATTGATAAACTCTATAAAAAGGATATCCGGGAAGCTAAGAATTTACTCTAACTACCTTTCAAATTATATTCAATCTGAAAGATTCTTACGATGATATGGATTGGCCATGGTTTTAGATTGATAGGTCAATGAATAACTTCAGTTAAGATCGGAAACTTAGCCGAAAAATGAAGAAACATCAATGTGTTTATTATGATCCATATTTTTTTAATACACTGCTGGCCACCCAAATTGCAACACCAAGAAAGACAAGAGATATCACAACAAAATTTATTTTGTAGATAACATGTTGACCAAGTATCAAATGATTAAATTTATAGACTTCTGTGAAGTGTGGTTCCTGCCAAAATCAGTAGCCAGAGTAGCCGCCATTGTTGGAGATCACCGCTGCCACACGCCTCGGCATTGATTCAAAGAGACTTTGGATGTGTTCTTGGGGTACAGCAGACCAAGCAGCTTCCACACGTTGCCAAAGTTGATCTGGTGTGGCAGCTGGGGATGTATTCTGGGTCAATCGTTGAGCAACCATGGACCACATGTTTTCTATCGGCGAAAGATCCGGAGAGCGAGCTGGCCAGGGAAGCAATTCAATCCGGCGATTGACGAAGAACCCTTGGACAATGCGTGCCACGTGTGGTCGCGCATTATCCTGTTGAAATATGGCTGTGGGCAAGCCCTGAAGGTAAGGAAGGACAACTGGCTCCAACACCTCGGAGATGTAGCGCTGGCTGTTTAAAGTACCGGCAATGCGTACTAGAGGAGTGCGAGAGTGATATCCAATACCGCCCCATACCATAATACCCGGTGCAGGACCAGTGTGGCGGTGCATAACGCAGCTGTTCAGCATCCTCTCTCCACGGTGTCTCCAGACTCGAATCCGACCATCGTGGTGTTGCAGACAGAAGCGTGACTCGTCAGTAAAGACAATTTCATTCCATTCTGCCGTCCACATCCTTCTTTCATCGCACCATTGGCGGCGGAAACGTCTGTGGTTCTGCGTCAAGGGTAGACGAAGCAATGGACGTCTTGCGGACAGACCACTCTGCTGTAAACGGCGTCGAATGGTACGCGCAGACACTGGATGATGCGGTACAGACTGAATGTGCTGTGCTATGGTTCGTGATGTGGCTGAGCGATCCGTCACTGCCATACGCACAATATGCCTGTCATCACGTGAAGTGGTGCACTGAGGTGGATGCGATCGAACACGTCGGTCCGTCGTACCCTCCTGCATCCAACGATCACATATCCGCATTACAGTTGTTTGGTTTCGTCCAACACGACTACCGATTTCCCTGAAAGATAATCCACAATCTCGGTAGGCCACTATCCTTCCTCTGTCGAACTCGGATACTTGATCAAAAGATGATCGCTGTTTTCTACGAGGCATAATTGATCGTTTTTTTGAAAAAACCACAAGAAAAACACAATTGCCGTACTTGAAATCGTCGAAATCTCCAAGTCTTAAATAGCGTTTTGAAGTGGCGCCACAGGCGCGCGTGATGTGCGTCTGCGCTGAAATTCTAATCATTTGCATATCTCACCTCCGCTAATGCATGTTGTAAATTTCATATTATTTGCATGCTTCCTTCAGGGTGTTGCATTTACGGTGGCCAGCAGTGTATTAGTCGTTCTCAATATTTCAATTCGCCGGACTTCAATTTCACGGTTGTTTTACTAACAAAAATAAATGTGGAGTATATATTCAATGGAGTATGTGACAAGACCAAAGAGATTAATTTGAAATCTCAACTGTAGTGTATCGATAAATTGTAAATGCTCTATAGAATTGATAAACTCTATAAAAAGGATATCCGGGAAGCTAAGAATTTACTCTAACTACCTTTCAAATTATATTCAATCTGCTCGGTGAAATTTGTTTTTTATTTACATTATTGATTCACATCGCTTATAATGGAATTTGTCAAAACGGTGGAAACATCTCTTAGTTTTCTAGTGGAAATCTTCCAACTGCCCAAGATGCCTATTTTTTAGAAAAAGATTGTTTTACATCTATTCTATAACACAGTAGTTTCCAAACCTTTTATTTGCGTACCACCATCGAAAGTACATTACTATAAAGTGTATGCCTGAAAAAAAATGTTATTATAGTTACTGCGTTTTACGTTTTATAAAAGACGAGAATAGAGTTTGGTTTTAGTTTGTCATTCTAAGAGTTACAAATACCAGAATGAAAAACTCGAAATAGTATTACAACAGATTGTGTAAATCGATACATACTCAGATGCCAGTTCGGTGAACTAGAGCTTCTTTACAGCGTGAAGTTGAGAGGCGTGAACAAATAATGAATATCTTGCATTGCTCAAAAGTTATACTGCCCATTGACAGATTTAATATCAGACATTTTCTAACAGTAAAATACCTTTATAAAGTAATACAAAGCAATACTTGAGCTTGTTTTTTCAAGTACGTATTTTTATTAAAGGAGATTCGACATAAATAAGCATCAAATCTGAACCTGTATTCAGCAGAGTATGGTATTTATTTTATAAGGATTTAAGGTATAGAACCCTATTCATAATTCAATATTTTTAAGTGATTGGTTAGATTCAATAGCACAAAGGTCCCAGACACACCCATACTGCGCCAAATACAAGACAGACACAGCACCAAGTAATGGATCTACACATTCAAGGAAAGTTTTACTGACACAAGACAGAAATTCACCCAGGGAGGAATTCAACTTGCGCCATCTACAACTTGCAGGTTGTTAGCGCAGTGGGCATACTCAAGAACCCACGAGGGCCCCATTTTTAAACGGAAACCGGAATTCAGTTTCAGTACGTGGTAGTGATAGTCTTCTCTACGCGTAGCTCCCTAAGCAATGCTATTGCTTCTAAGTAGTCGATCAATTTTTAGTTACATTCACAGCTATCATCCTGAATGCATTTCTTTTCTTCCAGGCTTTTCTCAGTAGTTTCTTACAAATCAGCAGTCTCTATAATTAATCTTAAAATTGAGGATATCCATAAAATTGGACTTGAGAGAATTCAGAATAAATCATGTCCTGAGAGTGGAAGGGCTGTGTCTGCTTTTTGAGTAGCTACGGTTTAGTTTTAGCTTTAGACTAGCTTTAGTCCATCGAAATAGATCTGGAATTTTTAGCAGTCCCGAGTGTCCTTTCTTCACCAGTGGTGAATTTTTTAATGCTGACCATCTCCTCTCTTGACCGACCTTGACTGGAAGAACTATTTATTCTCTTTATTGGGAGGCTAGAGATTTTTTGTCCTTATAGGTTTTTTAATTGATTTTTCCTGTACAGTTTTATATTCTGCTTTAATGTTATTTTGTACTGTATTTTCTGTTCTGACTTCGTATTGTGGCCGAGAATGTTGGTCTATAATGCCTACTCTATTGGGAAGATAAAACCAGTTCCGTGTCGGCCACCTTTTCAGCCATTACTCAGGTTTGAACGCATCGTAGAGGTACAAGTGTTTGTTTGGAATTTAACAATAAAAGGTGAAAGAATTCTGATATTCAGCATTTGTCATTAAAATTCGTTTGCGATGATTACTACAGGATGGTACTACATTCCAATTTAGGTGTGGAGCTTTTCATGCCATCTTCCAAGAAATCGAAGATATATATATATATATATATATATATATATAAATCAGCTTTCAAATATTTTCCATAAAATCTTGTTGATCACTAGCGCGAGGTATGCCAGGTAACGTCTTCAATAAACTGATTCTTTTGCTTCAAACCAGTGGCTTCGCTTAAGATCGCATTGTGAGATATCACACGTACCACAGATTGATAATCGCTGTTCTAGCTTAAAAAAACTACTTAGAAGTATGTCGACGCCTACAAAAATCCCCCAATGTCCCCATTAGGTATCGACTCACCCACCGATCCTGAACCACCCCAGAACTTTATTTTAAACCACCGAGCTTGAAGATTAAGCGAATTCTGTCTCCCCTTGACTCACACCGAATCTGCTCTCCAAAAAAGCCATTCCTCGGCTATTAGCGCGTTTACCAAACAGACCCTGACTGGGCCTTTTGGATGGAGGCTCGGGCCCACTAAATTACTCTCCATCTGTCGATACTTTATACACTTCATCGCACCCCTCTGCCCCGTCAACGCCGGCCCCCGGCGCACAAAGGGCCCTTTGAAAGGCGTGAAGTGGCCGTCTGATTGCCCGAACAAAGGGACAAATGCCCCCATTCCAGTGGGAGTGCGGAGTCAGGAAGGTAGGAGTATCGCGTTGCCTGTCAGTGAGTGGCTGTACATCAAGCGGGGCCCATTGTCGGGAAGGAGAGACCATCAAAAAGGCATGAAATACTTATGAGGGGTCGGGATGTTAGGGAGACCATTTTTCATTTCGGGCCTTCTACCGGGGTGAGGAAATGATGCGAAATGTATTTCTGGACACTTTTGATCTCGTTTGCTGGGTGGAGTTCTGCGAAGGGGAGGGGTGTTTTCGGGGTATTGTGTGAACAGGGGGTTGTTGATGTTGTCTTCGAGTCCATAAAACCAACTTCTGGAATACTTTCAGGTGCGCGATGCAGCCCTGTGAAGTGTTTGAAAGGAACAGGATCAGATATCTTTCAGCCGGAAATGTCCGTATGTTGACACGAAATAAATTTTAATATACACCAGTGGTCGAGTGACTAAAGGCGGTCGCTATTGGGAAACTTATAGAAACTCTTAATCTCGCTCTTAGAAACTCTTGAGAAACAAGAAGAAAGTGCTTGGTTACGAGTTCGAATCTGATCTGCCGAAATCGGGTAGACTGCTTGAGATTTCATGGCTTCTTCAAGACCATACGTAAATGTGAGCCAACTTCTGCAAAGTCCTCCGGGAAGGTATGTCCCTCCTCAGTCCATGGAGGGTACGATTGTGGCAGCACCTCCCGAATAAGAATGTCAGTAATTTGAAAACCCACCACACTACATTCACTTCAAACTGAACCCGAGAGTAGGTTAGTTGGCTTGGATGGCATAAGGGACAGATCTGGCCAAGTTGCACCAAACAGTGTGCATACAATGAATATGCACTCACAAAGGAGAGTTTTTTCTGATACAGAAGAGAGAAACACATCAAGGGTAACTACAGGAATAGAACCTGTGCAGCCTTCATTGAGCAAACTCACTGTGCCTCCCCGAAAGTAGGCACTCTCTATGATCTGCTAGTCACCTTAATACGAAACACTGCTTTCGATCGCTCCAAAAAGCAAAATATCAAATTTTCATTGCAACCATTAACCGAACCGGAGAATACTACAAAGGTTGTTTCTTTCTTGGGATTTATGGCGCAAGTGCAATATTTTTTCAAGTTGCGACAAACACAAAACAAGCAATACAACGACGAATTTTTTTTCTGACACAGATTAGAAACCTCACCGCTACACTTATCCTCCAAGTCCCAGCAAGACTCTATAAAAGTTCTGGATAACTCACTGCCACTCTGTTAAGAGTTCAACATTCATCGGAGGGTCCACTGACCCATGTTTTCCAGAAAAGAAAATACCGTTGCCGCAGAGGAATACAGTCATGGAGGAATCGAACTTTCCTCACCTACAACTCGCAGGTTCCTAGCACAGTGGGCAATCCCACTGAGGCATCGCAAGAGTAGGCCCTCTCAATCATCTGTCAAGTCCTCTCTTCCAAACTGTTTTTGATTCATAAAGTAAAATCTCAAATTTCCCTCCATTACACGGCATGGAGCAACCATCAACCACGATCCGGAGATGCATCGCGTAAGGAAAGATCGCCTGAAGATCGCCCTCAATTAGGTCGTCCAGATCAGAGAAGGCCGCCGCCCCAATCATCGTCCCTGCAAGGTGGTCCGGCAGGTGCGGAAATTGGACAACACCTCATCCGCGGCGTCAATCGCTCCGCGTTCACACACACGCGAGTGCGAGCTGGAAACCCCGTGATTTCCGATTCGACTCGCGCATTATGTGAAAATTTAGATTGATTCGATTCCAACACTGGGGCTTTTGTTTTCCGTGGGAGGACCACCCGGGCCGCATGTCATAAGCTGAGAGATGCCTGTATTAAAGGAAAGTAATGGCGGATATATTTATAGGTAGATACCCTGCGTAATGAAAAATTACCCGTCGGTCCTCGCCGGGATGGGTTAAAAGTGGCCGGCACCTGTTGCTCTGGCGTTGCAAACTAATGTGTCAGTGTGAGCTGTCTTACTTAGTCGTGAGGCTTGGTGAGGAAATTACGCCGCTGTGAAAGATGGTAGAAGACGCGAAATCGACAGTCCGAAGGTCAAAATGAAATTGAATACTCAATGAATAACAGTTTGCGTCAGATAAATCCCGGTTTCCTGTAACGGAAATTTGAATTATAATCATATTCTGCAACTTTCCTTGTGTGTGTCCATTACGTCTTCAGTTTTGTGTTTGGTGCACCTTGACTAAAAAGGCCCTTGAGTCATGAAACCTGACCATTCTAATCTACAGCCAATTTTGCAACAAAAAATAAGCGAGAAAAACAAAAGATAAAAATAATTGCCAGATCGGAAAAAATCTCTATCGTTGGTAAAAAAATTTTTTTTTCATCCTTAATAATGAAAAGCATTAAGAAATCAATTTGAAGAAATCGGGCACAAAAAATGAACTAATATATAATTCAGTAATTCCAATGTAAGACAAATACTCGTTATATAATAGTGTTATACTATTTATTGGCATTCTTTAAAACTAATAATGACGATCCTATGTAATGTGAGATCCTCATCTTGTTGATATGCAAAACGATTGACTGGCTATTTAAGAATAAAAATAGTTATAATGAAACCTCAAAACGTAATTCCAAAGATTTCAATAATTTTCTCTCTTGAACAAGTGTGTCCGATCTACAAGCCAATAACTCTCTAAAACACCTACTTTTCAAATTGCCTTCACTGACAAATATGCAAATCTGTTCTTTCACTGTTCTACCGATGATTGCCAATTTATTCAAATATATAGAAATCCACTACTAGTTCAGTAACTAACAACCCTCTGAGGTTGACTGTTTAAGTTTTATGGCGCAACGGCCATATTTGGCCACGCTTCGTCGAACACAAGACAGATAACTTCAAATAATGGGCATACACATACAAGAGAAGTTTTACTGACACAGAAGAGTGACATGTACCCAGGTAAGTTACAGGAATCGAAACTATACCGCCTACAGATCACACGTTGCTAGCGCATAGAGCAAACCCACTGAGCCATAGAGGTCCCAATAACCTACTGAGAGACATTAGTTGAAGAAGGAAGACACAAAATTTGCACTAACACAAGATTTCTTCAGTTAATTCTGTTATTTTATAAATTAAGATCTTTCATTTCAGTTTAAAGTACCACACCCTAAGCACGATGTCCTGTGACATCTATGATGACGTTCCCCAACTTTCAAATGTACCTTTCTATATCTCATAAATATGATGTTCTAGAACTAGTAAACACTGTGTTCAATAACTCGTAAATATAATGTTCTATAACGTATAAATCGTGGGTTTGCAAGGAGATAGGTAGGTAGGTATTTAAAATAACATCGCACTGGCGACGGTCCGGGATCAAACCCGAAGGGTTTACAAGGAAAAGGAGTCTAGTACAAAAACACAAAACGTTTTTCATGATAATGAATCTAAAATTTCGTTGTGTTTACAGGCTAAAGGCATTAAGTACTAGACTTTAATATTTATTTACCTATTAAACTTCACAACATTAAGTCTATATTAGAAAAATGGTAGGTAGTTGAATTTAAGTCGCACTGGAGTGACACGACGGACTATTGACGATTGTCCGAGTAGTATAGGTGGGTACTTAATTAACGTCGCACTGGAGCAACACAATGGGCTATTGGTGACTGTCCGGGATCAACCCCCGAAGGGAAAGATCCGAGGACAACACCACGTAATTTTGAACCTCAGGTGACGAGGTCACACTTGAGCTGACACCCACACTCCAAACTTCCACACCACGCCAATGTGGATCAGTCCAGAAGGGAAAGATAGGAGGACAACACCACGTAATTATGAACCACGCGATCACGAAAAAAGTGCATCAGTTGTAAACTTTCAGAACTAAAGGCATCATATTTATCTCAAAACTATCTTTCTGGACTTAATATATTTTCCATGCAAGCTCATGAATTCGTGTTCTATAACTCGTACATAAACCGATTTATAACTCACAAATACGTTCTTTGAATAGTAAATATAAAGTTCGATTCGTAAAAATCAAGGTTTATATGGTACGTGTTCTCAAACCAAAACCAACAAGAAGTTATTCAGTATATGACGCACAACAAAAAATAATGCATTGAGAAAATAGTTTCATGTTAGCAACTGGTTCTTGATGCGTTTTAAATATCATACCAACAGCACACGCCTTAACCCTTGTAAAATGATACATTGGCACGCAGCCTTCTTGCGCTCAAATCTATAACCTGTGAACACGATACTAAGTTTATAACATGTGGTTAATTCGCCCCGGAAGGGTTTTTGTATCCTTATTCACAGCTGCTATTCACTCTTCATTTAAAGTATCACTAACCTCGCATGATAGCATCTTTTTAATTCCTCTCTAATGGGAGAGGAAGTGATCTTTCTTTCCAATAAAATAAAAATACGCATGTGCTTTCAGATCGGCGAGTCCAAAGCAGATTTAATGAGACCAAAATGCTGATAACGGATTGCATCACAGCAGCGTCAACACCCCTCGAGAGGAGACGTGTTGTCACAGTTTGTGGTTGCAAATGAGAAGTTTCACCGGACGCGTCGATTCATTGTCAACGTCTCTGCCCAGAGATAATCAACCCTTTGATCCCTCAATTAAGACGACCTCATTACGCCAATCGCAGTGGAGGCAGGTGTGTTTGAGACAGAAGAGGGGGTAGAACACCTTTCTCCCGAAACTCTTTTTCTGTGTGATTCGTTAATGGTGGGAGAAACTGGTTTTCCCGTACCCGCGTTATGCGAGAAAAGGCGATTTCAGAGATTGAAGCCTGGCTTAAACGTGCTTGCGTTCGGGAATGAATTTCCGTCTTTGGATGTGGTGGGAATTGAGATCTTAATGTTGTGTTTAGTAGTTAAAGAGGATTTGGTAGATAAAAAGGACTCGCTTTCACATCAGCGTTGCATCTTAACGCGTATTGTGCATTGTTCTTGTTCCCTGAGAATGGCTTTTTAAAGTATACTGCAGCCGATCTGTGGTTAGAATTCTAGTAATTTTCCAAAATGCTAATGTAGTGCAAGACGTGCAGAGCTTATCTGATAATACTCCGAAATGAGAGATACAAGTCGAAGCATGTATATGGGGTTTTGGTGTTTAGACATTTATTGCAGATTCGTGGACAGACGCGCATTCAATTAGGTGACAAACAAGTCAGATAATACCATCCCGGAGAATAGTACAGCCTCGAGCTCTCCGATAGCAACACATACCTGGTCGCTAGTCGTACATGACAATAACAAAATGTTTACAATAAAACGTACATAGACAATACAAAGTGTTAGTGTCAAAGTGTTTATACAAAGTATATATAGTGCTCCCTGGTGACCATTCCTTGTATCTCCACAATCAGCCAGCCTAAAGGGTCAGTCAGCAGGGACCACTGGATTGGCATCTCCAATCTGCAATTAACGCCGACACCAATGAAAACCCTACATGTATATGCCCACATACTGGGGTCACGGTAGCCCGATTGGAAGAGTAACGGACTAGCAATCGGAGGATTGCGAGTTCGAATCCAACCAAAGACCGTCGTGTGCAAAGGGGGCTGGTGCACGTTAAATCTGTCATGACCTCAAATTCCCTCACGTTAGAATGGTGTGGAAGTTTGTTGAGTGGGATGCCATCTCAGGTGTGACCTCGTCATCTGACCGTGGTTCAAAATTACGTGGCGTTGTCCTCGGATCTCTCCTTTCGGGTTTGATCCCGGACCGTCGTCAATAGCCCGTTGTGTTGTTCCAGTACGACGTTAATCAAAATACTTACCTACCATACCCACATACTGTTCCTGTCCACTTCTGAACCCTCCCGATGGTTGCCTCGACGAGGTATCTTCTCATTAGCAAACCTGATGGATCTTGATGGACGAAATAACTCTTCACTAGAATAAAACTGACCCTTGATCTCGTTATCATTAAAAACTTATACGATCTCGTCAAAAAAATCGGTAATATTTTGATTAAGAGATCTTCTTTAGCAAAGTTGGTCAGATCTTGATGGACGAAATATCTTGTCGAAAGCACTTGGAGGGTTTATTGGGGATCTATCGCTCCGACTAATCAAAGTTAACTACGAATATTGGGAAAGTCCCCAATTAGTTCTCGCACTGTGCCCTGACAAGAGCAAACAGCACTCGCTTTCCACAGGATGTGAAAATTAAAATCAGATATAGCTCCAGTTGTATCTGTCAGTAGTATACCCCCCCCGTATAGGACACGGAAGTGACGTCATACCACGTGACCCGAAGTGGGCGGGGCCAAGTGACATCACAGAGTGACGTCATCGAAAAGCGGAAGTGACGTATGGTTTGTTTACATTTTGGACTTGGAATTTTTTTTTGTCATCGACTTCGTGCAGGCGTTGAGTTGTTTCAAGATGGCGTCGTTTTGTTGGTGTTGCCATGGTGATGAATCACTGGTGGTGCCATCTGGTGGAGAAATTCGAAACCCTATTATTTTTAATTAAAAAGGAGTTTCTTGGATTCGAACCCGGGACCATAGGATCCGAAGTCTAGCGCGCTATCCGTTAGGCTGTAAGAGAGTTATCTTAAGATGGTGAATTAATGTAGTGTTTCTCTCTCTTTTGGACTTGTATTTTTTCTTAGTATTAGGAATGGGTTATTTTTAGAAAATGGTTTGAATAATTGCATAGGGGTTTTAATAAATGCTTTTACAAAATGACTTATGGCGCCATCTAGTGATTTTAAAAGTAATTAATCTAAGGGACGAATTGATTTCTTAATGTTTTTACTTTATTCATCACCAGTGACGTCAGTGTGTTTACGTTTGGGACTTGGATTTTTTTTTCCTTCTGAGATTTCGATGTGACGTCACGATTATGTCCATCGAGCAAGTCTGAACTTGAAAAAGTCTACTCACAATTCTTTATGTTATGAGTATGGTAAATTGTTTACAGATCGTGAAGGCTAGGCATATTTCCGTCGATTGGAAAACGAATTAACGTATTAAAAAAAGACGAAATTTAGAAATTTTAGGTCAAAAATATACTGTGCCTTGTAAACTTGTAGCATACGAAGACGAAGGAATAAGCTATACTTTTAGCGGGTCTTCTATTGCAGCCAAGCCTTGATCTCCTAAAGTATTGGAAATAAAGGGAGAAATGGAGCGAATAATTGGTGCAAGGTTTAATTTTGAGTTGGTGAAGCGTTATAAAGATGGTAAGGACTGCATAGTTGCCCATAAAAACAACGAGAAGGACTTGGAACTTTATGCACCCATAGCGTCTGTTTCATTTGGACAGAAAAGGCAATTTGTGTTTTCTAGAAAGAACTACAATTCTTTAAAAATTGTTCTGGAAAATGGAAGCTTGCTTGAGATGAAGTATCCAACAAACCAATTTTGGTTTCACAGCTTGCCCCGTGCATTATGCCCTAGAATAAATTTAACGTTTCGTAAAATTCTTGTATAAAGCAGCGATAAACCACTTATGTGCCCCCGAACTAGAACTCAGTGTCGTACACTAGACGATATTTGGACAACGTTGCAATTGATCTTTGCCTTTCAGAATAGTATTTTTATAAATGCTTACATCTCGTTTTTAAATAAATTTTTAGCGTGTCTTACCACATATACTGTATTTTGGATTATTTGGTTTTTTTTATTACATGGTTTCATAAATTTTCTTTTAAAATGCAAGATCTGAAATGAAATTTTTCTTTGCTATATAGATTTATGTTTTTTTTTTTTAAGTTAGATGTTTTTACTCAAAAATTAATTATACATTAGATGCTATAACACCTATTTTATAGCAGAAATTTTGTTTTAAATAATATACACTTAAGTAAGAGTAAAATTTTTGAAACTTTACAAGACAAATACTATGAATATGTTTTCTTGTACATTTGAAGAAGTTATAATTTGTATAAAAAAAACCATTTATTCTATAAATCTAAATTAAATGTTATTTTTTAATTAATCTTTCCTTGCATATTATTCTTACTTTGAATAAATCTTCATAAATTTTAGTGATTTAATTTATATTATATAGATTTACAAACCTGTTTTTGGATGAAATATAAGGATTTAGTATTTTAAAAATTAATGTTTTTACTTAAAATTAATTATATATTAAATACTATTACACATATTTTTAATGTTGAAGATTTTTAGAAAACATTTTACAATTGAAACATATACATTAAATATTATGACAAACACTTAAATGCAGATCCATAAGGGAATATTGGAAATCTTTTTAATGCTTACACCTTTTCTATTCTAAATAAACTTTTGCTTGTCTTACCACATACACTGTATTTTGGATTATTTGTTTTTTTTTTATTACATGGTCTTATAAATTTTCTTTTTAAAATGCAAGATCTGAAATGAAATTTTCCTTGATTTTAAGATTTATGTTTTACTCAAAAATTAATTATACATTAGATGCTATAGCACATATTTTATTGCAGAATTTTTTAATATTATACACATAAGTGAGCGTAAAATTTTTGAAACTTTACAAGACCCATATTATGAACATGTTTCCTTACACATTTGAAGTAGTGAAAAATAGTATTAAAACCCTTTATCCTGTAAAATATAAATTAAATATTATTTTTAATTAATTTTTCCTTCCATATTATTGTTTACTTTAAATAAATTTTCATTCATTTTAGTGATTTTATTTATATTATAAAGATTTTCAAACTGTTTTTAACGAAATTTTCTTTGATATAGGGATTTATATTTTAAAAGTTAGATGTTTTTTACACAAAAATTAATTATATATCAAATACTATTGCACGTATTATAACATTGAAGATTTTTAGAAAGCGTTTAACAATTGAAATATATACTTTAAATATTATTACAAACATTTAAATGCAATTTGCTTTTTATTTTTTAATTTTACAATTGAGACATTTTTAAAAGTTTGGTTCTTAAAGTGCGTTTTATGCATAGTAAAAAAATTATTATAAAAACCTGTAAGAGTAAAAAGAATTTTATGCATTAATTTGAAACTTTACAAGACCCATACCATGTTTCCTTGCACATTTGAAGTAGTGAAATATAGAATTAAAAACCATTTGTCCTTGAAGATCTAAATTAAAAGTTCTTTTTCTTTAATGCTTTTGCAAACCACACATTTTACTAAATATGAACTTCCTTTTATTTATTTGAAATCCTTATGCACATCGTACAATTTACATTGCACAGCAAAATACCAATACTGTACGAAGCTATGAAGTATTTTACAAGATACTTTGTACTGTTTTCTTAATTTTAAGTGTTCTACATTGCTATATTAAATGGATAGTAAGTGGGTTTTCTGTTTTTGAAAATAATGTGTGCACATGTGTAGCCCATAGATGAAATTGTACAGGTGCTGGATGAAATCAACAATACCAATGGTTTTATAAAAAAACCGATGTATAGCTTTACCCCTTAGACAACGACGACTTTGTAAAATTTGCAAGGAATCGGAAAATGAATGCTACTTTACAGCCTTGCGGTCATCTGGTGACATGCATGAGATGTACGAAGAGTCTTTCAACGTGTCCTATGTATCGAACCAATATTTTACATAAAATTAAAACGTACATTTGTTACTAAACTCTATTTATTAGTGCAAATTTTACAAAGTCGTTCGTCCTTGTCGTTGTCTAAGGGGTAAAGCTATACATCGGTTTTTTTTATAAAACCATTGGTATTGTTGATTTCATCCAGCACCTGTACAATTTCATCTATGGGCTACCAAACATTTTGGATAAAACTTTGTGTTTGTGTCTCACTACATCTTTTTACCAATTTTCAAGCCCTTCGCCACACCAATAGCACCTGATCACGTCCAAGACACCGGTATAATACGATCCGTTTACGGCTAGGTCCCTAATGTCAACGTCTGTGCGTTGGTCAATCTCTAAACGTAGATAGGCGCATAGACATGCTTGGAACTTTTGGCTTCAAATTTGCATAATGGTTATTCATTTTCCTTAAAACTATAATATGCTCTATTACTCTTAAGGGTAAAATTATGGAGCAGATTGAGTTAAATCCCATGAAAAAAGGTTCTTCTCTGAATCAATTTTTAAAAATCTGATACTTGTCAAAGATACTAGTTTCCTTTCAACAGAGGCAAAGACTTGTGTGTGCACACAAATAAAATAATTCAATTTGTTGATGTAATTTTAGAAAAAATAAAACTGCAGAATCAAGAGAATTCAGTATACTTTAAAGTTCTCATTTTAAAGAGTCAAAATACGTTTCTCTTATAAATTATATTTGGTTATATTTTTTTTCTTGCTCAAGTTTAGTCGTAGAATTGAATTGCATTCAGCGCATAAACGTGGTAGAGTAAAAAAAAATCACACGCACATTTAAGTATATCCTTTCGTTAAAATCTTGTATTACAACACAAAATTTTATTTCGCGCATTATCACAAACACATGTTTTCTGAGTATGTACATTCTTTACTTAGTCTTATCTTTTGTGAGTAACTATGGAACGCAAAAGATAAATTTTAACTTTACTGATTAGTAAGTGTATGGTGTTATATAGTCCAGTTCTTCGTGGCCTCCAGTTTATAATTATTTTTCCAAGAACAGCTAACGCTTTTCAATAGCAATGATTAATATTTGTGCAATTGTGGATTTTGATGGATTTCAGATTCAATAAAGTTTCTTAGTACGTAAATACGCATACATCGCTGTAAAAATCACAAGTAGCTTCAAGTATTCGTTTTAACTTATCGTCTAAGCATAAACTGAGTGCCAAAGATCGTACAACTGTGTGATATGTTAAAAATTACGTATGTGCACTTCATTTCTGTCCCATGACAGCAAATTGTGCTCCCTTAGAAAATCTAGACTCTAAGCTTTTAGAATATTGCGAGCAGACCAAGAGGGTCACTCAGTACCTAATTGCTTACAAAGGTGGTTGTGTGGAAAAGAAACGCTTAGATGCATTGAATATTCCGAATATCAACTTAGAACAATATGGGTTTCCCAAATTCGATGCATTTTGTGCTCTAAGTAGCAACAAAGATATCCAAAAACTATAATGTGGTCATCACAAAAATAATTTGCATTGCCCCATAGCTGAGGTGATGGCATTGAATAATTGGCTTGTCGGAAATAAGTCTCTTAAAAAAATGTAAGTATGTAAAAATAAGTTCTTTTTTTACTACAATGTATTATTTTTGTAAAAATATTAATCATAATGTTTTTACTATTAAAAAGTGTTCTAATTTACTTTGTTTCCATGTGGCTTCCTTCAATCTGTTTAAGAATTGTCTGCTGGATTTGCAGAGATTGTTTTAAGAATACATAGAATTCAGACTTAATCCATTATTTCAATAATTTTTGTTCATTTTAAAATTCACATTAATACTTAAAATTTTCAGTTATTATTTAATTTTACTCATGGGTAAAACTATCAGCGGTGTGAGTAAATATTTAGATTATGCATTAAATATCAAGAAAAGGGCAAAAGTTAATTTGCTTAGCAGCACAGATGTGCACACATTATTTTCAAAAACAGAAAACCCACTTACTATCCATTTAATATAGCAATGTAGAACACTTAAAATTAAGAAAACAGTACAAAGTATCTTGTAAAATACTTCATAGCTTCGTACAGTATTGGTATTTTGCTGTGCAATGTAAATTGTACGATGTGCATAAGGATTTCAAATAAATAAAAGGAAGTTCATATTTAGTAAAATGTGTGGTTTGCAAAAGCATTAAAGAAAAAGAACTTTTAATTTAGATCTTCAAGGACAAATGGTTTTTAATTCTATATTTCACTACTTCAAATGTGCAAGGAAACATGGTATGGGTCTTGTAAAGTTTCAAATTAATGCATAAAATTCTTTTTACTCTTACAGGTTTTTATAATAATTTTTTTACTATGCATAAAACGCACTTTAAGAACCAAACTTTTAAAAATGTCTCAATTGTAAAATTAAAAAATAAAAAGCAAATTGCATTTAAATGTTTGTAATAATATTTAAAGTATATATTTCAATTGTTAAACGCTTTCTAAAAATCTTCAATGTTATAATACGTGCAATAGTATTTGATATATAATTAATTTTTGTGTAAAAAACATCTAACTTTTAAAATATAAATCCCTATATCAAAGAAAATTTCGTTAAAAACAGTTTGAAAATCTTTATAATATAAATAAAATCACTAAAATGAATGAAAATTTATTTAAAGTAAACAATAATATGGAAGGAAAAATTAATTAAAAATAATATTTAATTTATATTTTACAGGATAAAGGGTTTTAATACTATTTTTCACTACTTCAAATGTGTAAGGAAACATGTTCATAATATGGGTCTTGTAAAGTTTCAAAAATTTTACGCTCACTTATGTGTATAATATTAAAAAATTCTGCAATAAAATATGTGCTATAGCATCTAATGTATAATTAATTTTTGAGTAAAACATAAATCTTAAAATCAAGGAAAATTTCATTTCAGATCTTGCATTTTAAAAAGAAAATTTATAAGACCATGTAATAAAAAAAAAACAAATAATCCAAAATACAGTGTATGTGGTAAGACAAGCAAAAGTTTATTTAGAATAGAAAAGGTGTAAGCATTAAAAAGATTTCCAATATTCCCTTATGGATCTGCATTTAAGTGTTTGTCATAATATTTAATGTATATGTTTCAATTGTAAAATGTTTTCTAAAAATCTTCAACATTAAAAATATGTGTAATAGTATTTAATATATAATTAATTTTAAGTAAAAACATTAATTTTTAAAATATTAAATCCTTATATTTCATCCAAAAACAGGTTTGTAAATCTATATAATATAAATTAAATCACTAAAATTTATGAAGATTTATTCAAAGTAAGAATAATATGCAAGGAAAGATTAATTAAAAAATAACATTTAATTTAGATTTATAGAATAAATGGTTTTTTTCATACAAATTATAACTTCTTCAAATGTACAAGAAAACATATTCATAGTATTTGTCTTGTAAAGTTTCAAAAATTTTACTCTTACTTAAGTGTATATTATTTAAAACAAAATTTCTGCTATAAAATAGGTGTTATAGCATCTAATGTATAATTAATTTTTGAGTAAAAACATCTAACTTAAAAAAAAAAAACATAAATCTATATAGCAAAGAAAAATTTCATTTCAGATCTTGCATTTTAAAAGAAAATTTATGAAACCATGTAATAAAAAAAACCAAATAATCCAAAATACAGTATATGTGGTAAGACACGCTAAAAATTTATTTAAAAACGAGATGTAAGCATTTATAAAAATACTATTCTGAAAGGCAAAGATCAATTGCAACGTTGTCCAAATATCGTCTAGTGTACGACACTGAGTTCTAGTTCGGGGGCACATAAGTGGTTTATCGCTGCTTTATACAAGAATTTTACGAAATGTTAAATTTATTCTAGGGCATAATGCACGGGGCAAGCTGTGAAACCAAAATTGGTTTGTTGGATACTTCATCTCAAGCAAGCTTCCATTTTCCAGAACAATTTTTAAAGAATTGTAGTTCTTTCTAGAAAACACAAATTGCCTTTTCTGTCCAAATGAAACAGACGCTATGGGTGCATAAAGTTCCAAGTCCTTCTCGTTGTTTTTATGGGCAACTATGCAGTCCTTACCATCTTTATAACGCTTCACCAACTCAAAATTAAACCTTGCACCAATTATTCGCTCCATTTCTCCCTTTATTTCCAATACTTTAGGAGATCAAGGCTTGGCTGCAATAGAAGACCCGCTAAAAGTATAGCTTATTCCTTCGTCTTCGTATGCTACAAGTTTACAAGGCACAGTATATTTTTGACCTAAAATTTCTAAATTTCGTCTTTTTTTAATACGTTAATTCGTTTTCCAATCGACGGAAATATGCCTAGCCTTCACGATCTGTAAACAATTTACCATACTCATAACATAAAGAATTGTGAGTAGACTTTTTCAAGTTCAGACTTGCTCGATGGACATAATCGTGACGTCACATCGAAATCTCAGAAGGAAAAAAAAATCCAAGTCCCAAACGTAAACACACTGACGTCACTGGTGATGAATAAAGTAAAAACATTAAGAAATCAATTCGTCCCTTAGATTAATTACTTTTAAAATCACTAGATGGCGCCATAAGTCATTTTGTAAAAGCATTTATTAAAACCCCTATGCAATTATTCAAACCATTTTCTAAAAATAACCCATTCCTAATACTAAGAAAAAATACAAGTCCAAAAGAGAGAGAAACACTACATTAATTCACCATCTTAAGATAACTCTCTTACAGCCTAACGGATAGCGCGCTAGACTTCGGATCCTATGGTCCCGGGTTCGAATCCAAGAAACTCCTTTTTAATTAAAAATAATAGGGTTTCGAATTTCTCCACCAGATGGCACCACCAGTGATTCATCACCATGGCAACACCAACAAAACGACGCCATCTTGAAACAACTCAACGCCTGCACGAAGTCGATGACAAAAAAAAATTCCAAGTCCAAAATGTAAACAAACCATACGTCACTTCCGCTTTTCGATGACGTCACTCTGTGATGTCACTTGGCCCCGCCCACTTCGGGTCACGTGGTATGACGTCACTTCCGTGTCCTATACGGGGGGGGTATACTACTTCTGTCCATTGCCATTCACGTTTTATAGATTTCATATAAGGTAATAGAAGTTTTGAGGTAGTCATAAGTAAATATAATTATGAATACTTCTTGAAATACAGTATCTCTTATTAACAAAACGAGGTCTGTGAAAAATGTTCAGAAAATCTTAAAATATCCTTTAATTGTATTACATTAAAAAAAGTGTCAAACAGGTAAAAAATTTCTATTATAATAATTAGTTGCTTTCTTTATAGTAACCTGGTTTTGTTATTGAATTAGATTTGATTTTGTAGGCCATAAGGGAAACAGAAGATGTATCTAAAATGAAGTTTGGGGATTTGAGCTTATCATATTGATGGTAATAGCGAATGGATTTAATTACCGTAATTGAATATAATTACCATTATTGGATATAATTGCAAAAGTGACGTTTTGTTTTCGGTTACTCTTACTTTCGTTTGCTATTCACAATCTTCGGATTTACTGTTGCCTTCGATCCGTAATAAAACTATCTAAACTGTTTTCTGTATCTTGTAGTGTACATTGAAGTATGTGATAAGAACTCAAAGCCTTATCCTAATTAATTACTTTCGCAGAATAAATAACTGCTACTTTTTCACTATTCATTTTCATAGATTACCAAGATTCTTCATTAATCTATCGTGTTACCTTGGATCAATTGTGAACAGCCCGAATTTCGGAGAATAACACTCTGCTACCACTTTGCGACATTGAGGCTTAATATGGGGTATGATAGTCTAGTCCTGAATTTCTTAATTAAATATGCTTTCGGCCCATGTTCTCTTCGAAAGTAGAATGAAAATTATGTATTAAGTTTTGCAATTATGTTCTGTTACGATTTATTTTTTTAAGCAGAAAACAACCAAAACTACTTGATATACAGAGGCTGTTCGGACATTTTTTGAACGATTTTGATGAGCTGCAAAAATTGCATGCTACGAAAGAATTTTATTTCCGCAGCAGTTAAATAGTTAAAGTATAACTTATCGTCTGCTAACTCGTTTACTTTCAAAATGGCACGTTTAAAATAAGAATGGAGGAAGGCTGTTTCCGCTCTTTCCGAAGAGAATTATGCTTATTCAGTTATTCAAAAACGCTGTAAAAGTCATGGTTTATTTGATATCGAAAGGTACGATAAGTAATATTATTAATGAGAAAGGAAAAAAAACGTGAAAGTGGAAAAATACTTCCACATACGTATCCAAAAAAGAAAAGAATTCTGAGAATATTTGTAAGGTAAGATCTTTAATTTTAAAAGAGAATCCGCCAAGTCAAGGAACAATTGCAAAGTCATTAAAATGTTTATTTTCTTTCAATTGAAAATAAAATAATTAACAGTGATTTCAATCTTAAAAAGGCCAAAAAATACTGTTTTCATCGTCTTTCACCACGACATATTGAAGAACATAGAACTCGCTGTAGAATTCTGTGTGAGCAGCATTTAGGGTATTTAAGGGTATTTTCAATTAACGTCACACTGGAGCAACACAATGGGCTATTGGTGACGGTCCGGGATCAATCCCAAAGGGAAAGATCCGAGGACAACACCACGTAATTTTGAACCATGGTCAGATGACGAGGCAACACCTGAGCTGGCACCCCACTCTCCAAACTTCCACACCACGCCAACGTGAGGACATTTAAGGCCACGACAGATTTAACGTGCACCAGCCCCCTTTGTACACGACGGTGTTTGGCTGGATTCGAACTCGCAACCCTTCGGTTGCTAGTCCGTTACTCTTCCAACCGGGCCACCGCGGCCCCAAGCAGCATTTAGTTGGAAAGATGAAAAAATGTGACAATAGACGAGGCGTGGGTGTATTTAAATGATTGCAATTAAAAAGAACAATTTATTATAAAAGAGGAGAAAAAATCTTAAAACGGTTCAAAGAATCTAAAGAAACTCTCTAAGGGATTTATGATTGTTGCCGGTTTTGCATATAACGGAAAATTAAAAGTAAAGAGAGTGGGGAGAAATTTAAAAATCAATTTCCACATACTACCAAGACCATATTTTATCCCCAATATTCAAAAAATAAATATATCTTTACCCACAGTGCCAACAATCAGTAGAACTGCATCAGAGTAAAGCAGGCAGCCACACATCTGAATCCACTATTAAAATCTTGGAAAAAAATGGAACAAACTGGTATCAAATCATACCCTTTACTGATATTCCTGCTAAATCTTCAGATGTCTCACCCATGGACTTTTGGACTTTTGAAGAGTATTATCGAAACGTCGTCCGAAAACCATTCAAGGACTTTGGAAAACTGTGGAACAAGAATGGGACAAAGTACCTCTGTCGATACAACAAAAGTCATTACTATCATGGAAATTAAGGTGTAGAAAGATAGTTAACAAAAAGGGCTGTCAAATAGAACATATAAAACACAAAAATTTCATCCAAAAATTGATCTTCAGTTCATTAAAATCGTTCAAAAATGTCCGAACAGCCTCTGTAGTACCATTATAACTAATTTCGTTGTTGATTAAATGCAACTTAAGTTTCCTTTATATTGAATTTAAAAAATGTCGAGACAAAGTAACTGCAAGCGAATCATTTAAATAATTTGATCAATTTAGAAAAAATTGGGTAGACAGCCTCAAGGTTTTACGTGAATATGTCTCAGTGCATTTATTTGGGTGTAGTAAATGAAAGAAAGACAAATTCAGTAGTCAATTCAGTGTTGATCGAAAGCTGACGATTTGCTCTTTCGCATAGACTACGTTTGATGTATTTCTGCTTGGCTTTTCGACAAGTATAAGCGGACATTATGAAATTTTTAAAATGTTTCAACTGCGATTCAGTTTCACAACCAACACTATTCGATTTTACTTTTAATGTCCTATAAAGACAGATCTCAACGCTAGCCTTCGTTTGAGACAATTTCGACGTCGTAGCGACATAGTCCCGGAAAGTCCCCAAACACTTCCCCTCCCCGCTTATCACTGCACACGAACTCAAGATCACTAACAAGTCTTTGTCTCCTCAGCTATCGATGGTGCACGTTAAACCTGTCGTGGTCTCAAATGTCCTCACGTTGGCGTGGTGTGGAAGTTCGGGGAGTGGGGTGCCAGCTCAGGTGTGACATCGTCATCTGACCGTGGTTCAAAATTACGTGGTGTTGTTCTCGGATCTTTCCCTTGGGTTTTGATCCCGGACGTTAATGAAATTAGCATTAGCATTCTCAGCTATCGAATGACATCAGGTTAGTTTGGTCGCGTGAAATTATTACAACGAACTCGATGCACATTTTTTCGTACTGGCCACCTAGTACTGGTCTGATTTTAAAGACGCATTCACATCAAAAACATGCCAAAATGTATGAACAATACTTTCTCCGTTGGTTTAACATACTAACTCATTTACGGCGTCTGTGGTCTTACAATTTATTTTTTATTTCTCTTATCGGAAATATCAAATTTTCTTATAATAGGAATTCCGTTCTTTTTAAAACCGAAGTGCTCGAGTGATCTTTACTTTTCATTTGTGGTTTACTATCTTTAGTACCCCGATCCCTCTTTTTTTTCCTTTCAAGGTATTTTTTACTTGAAGTTGTCTGCCTTGTGTTTGGCGCAGCTTGGCCAAATATGGCCCTTGCGCCATAAAAACCAAAAACAGCCAATGTAGAGTACGAACTTCCATCTGTACAATCCGTCTATTCTAAAAAGTTAAAAGCGATTGCCACACCACTGCAATGTTTCTCGTACTCTTCCACAGTTCGGGCCATTTACTGTGACAAACGACGCCAATTTACCTTCCCAGAGACAGTCGATGAAATTGCAATAAGTAAATAAAAACATCGATTAGTTCTACTCGATAAAATCTGTTTCCAAAATACAAGACGTTGTTTGTAGCAGGAGGACAACATCCTCTTCCCCAAAGGAGAGGGGAGGACACAGGTGTCTGATTTAGTGGCAATAAACCTTCACCCACCATCTCTCTTCGCGAAATATTTCGTTGGCGGTACCCCGCAGTTCTGGAACGGCTTCTGTGTCAACGGGGGATCCTTGCTGCAGAGGTCGTCCCTTGGGATTGGATTTGGCTTTTTTTGGTTGGGGTGGCTGCTTTTGGTCATCCAACTTCCGCTCTCCCCTCCGCTTGCTTGTGTAACGTAGTGGAACGAGTGTTGTGTTAAAACTAACTACACAGCCAAAATACTTAAAAAATGTTTTATTAAACACAAGAATTTACACTACTTACATTGTTTTAACCCTTCTAGTGGTTGTCTCGAAGAGGTATCTTGCCATTAGCCAAACTGACCATATCTTGATGGATGAGATATCCCGACATTAGAACTAACTAGATCTTGATGTCGTCATAAAAAAATCGGCGATATCTTGATGATGAGATATCTCGTCATTATCAAAATTGATCAGATCTTGATGGACGGATATCTCGTCGAAACCACTTAGAGGGTTAATATTTTAACCTTCCTGGTGGTATATTTTGGTGTCGTAAATTGTCTTGTAGTGACAAACCTCTGATGCAGAAACCCGTTCGAAAATGTCACCAGTACTGAGCAAGGTGCAATTTGTTCTCACTTAGATCTTTAACCCTTTGGAGTAATAGGGCAGTTTTGTCTTGATGAGGTAGTTCGGCATTAATAAAACAGGCCAGATTTCATGGACGAGATATCTTATTGAAACCACTTGGAGGGTAACATTGATTTCTGTTCCTTGGTTGTGGACGCTGTAAAAAGGAATTAGTGTCTTACGAGATCGACACGAAACGGCCGGCGATCACGTGCCAGAAATACCTCCATTCGAGTTCGAGTGTGTTTGAAATCTTTTCTTTCGCTCGTCCCTCCAGTTGGCAATGAGGGACATGTAATTAAAGAGGGAGAGGTTGTGCACCTCTTTAAAACAGCTGAACATGAAGGTCTTCCAGTTGAATAGGTCAAGATTTTCAACCGGCGGTCGGTGGGAAACTTATCATTGACTCCTGTCCCAAGCCATTATTATAGACGCTACACTTGTCTTCCGGTACTCGACGATGGACCAACCAAGATGAAATCCAGGACAATAAACTGCATTCTAAATATTTGTCCATCGGAGGCTTGAACAATCTGTCACAAAAATAAAATTCTCAAAGAATAGCTAAATTTTTTTCTACCTCTCCCTCAATTACTCAATCATTTTATATAGAGACATGTATTGAGACTGAACATAGTGTTTCATTAGAAAGAGCCAAAAATGTCGGACAAGATTATTGTAAAAGGTTTATTTTCAAAAGAAATGGGCATCGTCTCATATGCCTCCCAGGTAACGCTATAAGTAATTGTTTAATTGAAACATCGTGTTATTTGCTCTCTATAATGAATAGGGATAAATGTACGAGTGAAATTTATTGGCTTCTTCGCCCTTGGTTTTTTTACCAATGGCATGGAAAATATCTGCACTCATACATTCAAAAAGCAAGCACAATTTCGACAGCTCGTCAGATTAAAAAGAAATGAATAAATTCATCAGATTGGTTGCTTTCAGACCAGAACATTTTTGCTCTAATTTATACTTCATATAAGAACAGTTAAATCTGTGGCATAGGAATGGGGGAAGGACTCGTTGAGTATCAAAGTCGAATCTTTTAAAGAAAGTGCTCTCTTTTAATGTTGCAATCTAAGTTTTGTTCACTTGAAACTCAAGATGAATCTAAAACACCGATTTGAAACTAATTCAAATTGACCATAACCTGAAAAATTTGTCACGTTTTTATAAAATGCGTGAAAGATATTTCTATGCAAGGAATGATATTTGTAGGACGTGCTTTACACCATAAAATTAAATACACAAGTTCGTGTTATGATATTTCGAATTCTTAACTGCTACCTGCATGTAGCTGTTGAATGTGCAACTTTATGCATTGCCTTTTACTTTCTATCTTGCTAAAGGTTTTAATTTGAATTGAAAAACTTTTGGGTTTCTTGATTTCTCAAGAACATTTCTAACATTAATTATCTTTATAAGTTTTCCATCAGAACCAGCTCTTCAGGTTATCAGGACGGTTATCAGGTTATCAGGACGTGCTTTCAATTTAAGTCTGCACTGATCATTAAGACAGGTTAAAATAGTTTCGATATTTAAGATTTCACAAGTTTTCTTTCCATGCACCAAGATTACTTCCAAGATCCTGGTTACTTCTATGTACCTGTATGTTAAAAAAAAACAATATAACTGCTACATAAGCATCGAAAATATAATTGTATTTATTTTATCCCTACAGACCTTTGACCAAGCGGTTTTTATTCTGCAGAAGTTTTCAAACTGGTATATGCGCCATTGTACATACCTTCACACGCAAAAAAAGTTCTGTGAGCCAATAAAAGAAAGACAAAAGAACGACGACCATATAACTCAATGCTCGGCTCGAATAGCTTTAGCCATTTCAATTGCTGTTAACGAGTAAGGAGTGATATATTTTTCCTCCATTTCAAGAAACATAGATCAAGTAATAAATCTGTACAAGCCAAAATGCCTGGATCGCTTTTGTTTCGAAAAGAAGAAACGATTCAAGTGCAAGTTCAGGGTAAAGCCTGAATCAGAAAACAAGCATTCACCTTGTTCATGAATATTCTTGTGTTTCTTCTTTTGGGCGTAGAGCGTTTAAGAAAGAGCTCAACCACACCCACGGTTAAGGTACATTGTTCAAAAAGTAGTGCAGTTTCTTATAAATCTATACTTGTAAACATTATAAAGGAAAAATAGATTACAAGGTGAGACTTATAAGTCGTTCTTAATTTCTTCAAGGAATCAAGCCTGTACTATCAAATGTCTGTGGTTGGTTGGGTTTTATGGCGCAAGAGGCCATATTTGGCCATGCTGCGCTAAACACAATACAGACAAAGTAAGTAATAGACATACACGCACAAGGAAAGGTTTACTGACACAGAAGAGAGAAATACACCCAGGGAGGAATCGAACTTGACAGGAATCGAAACTGCGCGCCTACAACTCGCAGGTTGCTTGTGGGTATACCCACTGAGCCATGATGGCCCCAGGTAGGTAGTTGAATTAACGTGGCACTGGAGCAACACGGGGTCTATTGGTGACGGTCCGGATCAATCCCGAAGGGAATATACGAGGACAACACCTCGTAATTTTGAATCACCGTCAGATGACGACGTCACATCTGAGTTGGCACCCCACTCTCCAAACTTCCTCACCACGCCAACGCGAGGATATTTGAGACCATGGCAGATTTAACGTGCACCAGCCCTCACGTAACACGACGGTCTTTGGTTGGATGGAGTTTCGAACTCGCAAACCTCCGGTTGCTAATCCGTTACTCTTCCATCCGGGCTACCGTGGCCCCAGGAAATGTCTATGAATATTTAACTTGTATTTCTTAATTGTTATGTTAACAGACTTAATCAATGTGTTGTTATGTTAACAGACTTAATCAATGTGTTACAAAACACGATTAGTTTAGTTTATAAAAAGTTATTTAGCTGCAAATATGTGGCACTGATGTTTAGTGACTTAGCGCCCATGTTATCCCAAAGCCTGGCATTCCCTGATTGAAATTCTGTAACAAAAAAAAATCAAAGCCCTGATAAAACTTGAAGCTAAAAGACGATTTCTTAAACATAAATCCGAATGAGATGTAAGTTTCTATTCAAACCGTCCTTGATTTTTGCTGCAAGAAACAAGGGAATGCGACCACCCGATCACTTCAGCTTCGAATGGTTTTTTACTATGATTGGTTAATGGTGTTTACCATGCTCAATGGGAACCTTGCACTAACCTTTACCTCTCCATATCTCGATTGAGATTAACATCCAGAGATACCGATAAAATCCAAAAGGAGAGAAACTCTTAATGAAGAGTTCCTTTCTCTCAAATCTAATTGTTCTACCTTTTGAATGTTGAAATCTCTTGATCCCACTGCACAAATCAAAGTGAGCATAAGTTGTAACTTGTTGTTACTAATCTCCTTGATCAAGGTATAACCTAAAGACTGTTTTTCAAGTCATGCAGAACTGCACTTTAATCGTTCAAACTGAAAATTATTGTCAAATATTCACACACACAATAAACAAGCGTTCAAATTTCCAACATCTGCTTCATTCATTTTCCACAGTCCAACATCAGACCCGAGTATTCACGTCAAAAGTATGGTTTGTATCCTCGATACACCTATCAATTTTTATTTATACCAGAAGTAAATTTCCGCGGCGGTGGGATCACTCTTTGCAGGGCAGATATGCTCGCAAACCTCCTTTACCAGCAAATCAGCTATCTCACCACCAAATAAAATGCGACGTTAATTAAAATACCTACCATCACCAAATAAAATAGCGTGATAAGGTATCCACTGCAACCAAATATAGACCGGGTGCGTCAATTCCTTAGATAAGAGTAAAAAATTATCTGGAGTAGTTCTGTCCATAATATCAGGCCAAGATTTAATCCTCCTGGTGACAGAATATCTTGACGAAGTATCTCGTCACTGGTAAAAACTGACTAGATCTTGATTGACGATAAACTTCGTCATTTGAAGAAAATTGACCAGATCTTGATGGGCGAGAAATCTCGTCATTTGAAGAAAATTGGCCACATCTTTATTTCGTCATCATCAAAAACTCGGGAAAAAATCAAAATCTTTATGACGAGATATCTCTTCATTAGCAAAATTGGTCAGATTTTGATGAGTGAGATATCTCGTTGAAACCACTTGGAGGATTAAAGTGCTATATTGAAGTTGTAACATTCTTCCGATTTCCCTCCAAAAGCCCATACAACACGACATTCTGCAAAGTTGAAAAACATCGACTCTTTCCTCTGACACCAGGACATCGCAGAGGCTGTGAAGGAGGTCGAAGAAGAAACCTTCTCAGCAGAGGGTCGTGGGAAGTCGGCGGGCCACACCGTTGAAAACACGTCGTTTGGAATCTCGGCAGGACGTCCCTACAGGACAGTAGACACTCCAAATCACTTGCAAGTGTCAGTCGGTGGCGATTTACTGCTGTACCGCACCTGCATTCGCATCTTTCTCTCGGGTGCCGTTTGGGAAACCGAATATTGTTTTTTTTACCTCCCCTTTCCAAGTATGTTCTTCTCGTTCCAAGGAAACGTGTCTGGAATGGATTTTCTGGGCATTAGGGATAAGGCGTGGAAAGGAGCCATTTCACTTAACCCTTACACCAGTGGGAAAGCGCTTGTTTTGTGTGTTTTGTCGACCATGACGCTGCGTCCATCACTCTCCTGCGGATGGAATTTTTCATGCGATTTATTGTGTCGTTGTTCCTTTTAGTTTTCAGGTTTGGTTTCCATCCAAACATGTGTTGAAATATGAGTTTATGTTATTGTGATTCTTATTTAAAGAAGTCAGAGTTTAGTTCTGTACAAAGCTATCCCATGAAGCCTTCAAGAATTCTTCCTTCATTTGCAGAATAGTTTCCCAAACTCTCTCGCTCACTTTGAGAAACTATGATTTAAAGTAATAAAATAATTACCATAGTATCACAAGCAGCAACGATAAAATCCATAATTAGTTATTTATTGGTGTCTTATATATAAATTGTGGTTGCAACGCCTTCAGCCAGGTGCCTTTGTCTCCAGTATTTGTCACAGCGAGAAAGCAGTATCACAACTTGAATATCAAGATATACGGTAAACAACAAGTTGTGAATAAGCAGACTCAAACAGAAAAACAGTGGTCAGATTTATATGACAGGATTATAATAAAATGTATATATAGTTTTCTGACAGATTGATATTATACACTTTAGTTACCTAAATGAATACATACGAAGGCATACTTTTGAGCACAAAATGCCATTTGTATTTATTTCGTAAGTATGTACATTTGAAGTTTATGCTACAGCAGTGTCTGTCCTATTTTTCCAGAAGCCATTTGTAATTCGTTAACTTTTTTATTGAACAATAATTTTCGAATTGAATTAATTTTTTTCCCGTTTATATGTTGTTGGTACGCGTTTGCCGTATGTGCATTGATATTTTGACTCGCGAAGAGAATAAAGAATCGTTTGCCGTTTTTAATTTTTGCTTTCATTCTTTAGAAGCCAGTTGTGACAGCATTTAAAAGAATATCTTTAGAATTTGTGTTCTTGCTATTACGCTTCAGAGCAAATTTTGTACATACGCATGGAAGCGTCCACTTTGAAAATGGCTAACTTTGACAAGAGAACATTTGAATCAAAAGAACATTTTAGTGAACTGTACACATCATCACAAGTTTGCAATATTTTATTGACACTCGCTACTAATGATATGAATTTAAAATTTTCCCTTCTATCAAATTATTTTAAGTTATGATATTATTTTCGGTTGATATCAGATGAAAACAATTATTTCTTTCTTAATTATACTAATATCGCGACTGTCGCTCATTCCACTTATCACAATAAAAATAAAAGTTTTATTTCCCGAATAACAGTTAAACAAAAAAAATTCCAAAGTTGTTTCATCTCATCGGTATGCATAATAAGTAGCTCTACGGAGTTTTCCTTGAACGAGACATACAAATTCTACAGCCCCAGTGTGCATTGAACTCCAAGACCTTGGGCAAATATTACGACTGCTCCTGCGCTTTGTGTGGGGAGGGGGCCACCACTGTATTGCCCCCTGCGGCTGTTTGATTTAGGAACGACAGTTAGAGGCGTTGTCACACTTCCAGTAATACACATAACTCAGTCAGAGATCGCCCTCTCTGTTCGAAAAGAAAGAACACATCCTGTGGGTCGGAGCTCAAATGAATGAAAAAAACCTCGCTCAATTTTTGAGGTACGATCTCAACTGAATGAAAAAATAGTGTCTCTCTTAGTCGAGGAGTCGGATCTTTCCCTTAGGATTGATACCGGACAGTCGGCGGCAATAATCCGCTGCGTTGCCTCCAGTGCTCCGTAAATTCAACTACCTACCGAAGATTGAATCGATTAAGTCAGTGAAAAAGCTTTTCTAATTTTCACTTCATGTTAACGTCAATAGGGAATGGTTTTAAATGGCTGGTCTTCATATTTTGGGCTGTCTATCGAGATTGCTGATTATTTTCATCAAGTAGTGTGTGTAAATAGAATCTTACTTTACATGCGATCGTAAATGCTCCCCATTTTATTCTTAATGTTTTCATCCATTGGGATCTCAGAATTAAGCCCCGTAATTCTCCCCTGCAAATCAACTTACAAGTCCCTTTAGGACAAGTTACTGTCCACCAATAACTGGGGAAATAATACGATATGACTTCTAATTGTATCACAACTATTATAGGACCACTTTTGTATTACTACTGGAAAACAATGTCGTTTTCAAACAACCAATATCAGTTAGAAATATAATCATTATTCATAACTAATAGACTCTTTCTTTTGTGCTTGTACGGTAGTTACAATCATCTATTTTTTTCCAAGTTCTAATTGCCTTATTTTATCCTGATCTTTATGTAACGAGTAGGTCCTCGGATTGGCCAAACCTGTTGCAGGTGATCAAGTTTCTAAAAACATTTTATATGAAAGGTGTACAAGAATGAAAATTTTCAGTCTAAAATATAATTTCATGCAAACTAAAACCGCGTATTACAATACTCCTTTACTGTATTGCTTAGTATTAAAAATGCAAAATAAAAAATTTTTTGTTCAGAAAATAATAAGCTTTTGGATTTTTAATAAATATTTTGTATTCACTGTTGTAAAGTAGAACGCACCCCTAAAAATAATGTTTATAACCAGCCTTGCTTCTCCACACTGTATTCTTATTTATTAATCTTATTCCCCCAGAACAATAGATTAAAAACACTTCTAAATGTTCCGACATTTTTATTATCATTAAAATTATCATCAGTCAAATAAGTGCCTGCAAGAAATAGAAAACTGAAGAAATATAATGCTTAACCAACCTATTATATCGTATTTATAAATTACTAGCTCAAATAATTCAAAAAAAATTCTGATATATAATATATCTGAAGAATTTTAAAACAAAACTTTTTTCTCGTTCACGTTCTGTGTGAATTTAGCTAAACCATACTTTACATATTCCTCTTAAAACCTAAAAATTTAAGAATTGCTTAACAAATGCTAGATGGCAGCACATTTCATGTTTTATTTTAAATGAATACTTTTCGTAATGTATTTCATTGGCTAACATGTGTTGCAAGCTTGTTGAATGCCTATCCAAAAAAAAATATTTATTGGCATTAAAAGAAAAGAATTATTGTGTATAAATTGTAACACAGTTGAATAAAAAAATTTTATACAATGAACAATGTTCCAAGAAAACATGTTTTAGTTATTCTAACCATATGTAGATGGCAGCTCGATAGAAAATTGTGATTTTGAAATTTAAAAATGTTGAGGTTTGGGAAATTAAAATTTCATCAAATAAATTACATCAAAATAAATTGTTAAAATTCCATTCAAGAATATTTCAGATTCTCTTTGAATTAGTACCTTTCTCAGAAAACTGTTGATGAAATTATTATTTTCTTTACACCAAGACATCCTAGATGGCAGCACTACAAAAGATTTTACCGAGTTGTGATTTTTTTATAAATAATTATTTAAAATGTAGGTAAAAATTTATTTTTATCAAATACACAGAGAAAAGGAATGCACAAATTTCAGACAAAAAATAAAACACAAAATGGCAAAAGCAAGAAAGCTCGAAATACGTTTGAATAAGTTTTGCATTAAAAATACGCGAACAATTTTCTAAAACTGTGTATTGCATTCGAAACTAAGCGTCCAATGCATTTTTGTATGTTCTAAAACCATAAAGCTAGCTGTTTATTTTAATATCAAAGAACTTAAGCTGAAAAATATGCCAGAAAATAAGAAATTATTTCGAGAATGATACATTTCTCCTTATATTTTTTTAACATTGCATTTAAGAAATCAAATTTTGTTACTCTTCGAAACGTATATATCTTCTATTATACTACATGAAAATTTAAAATAAAATACACAAATTTCAGAGTTATTTAGAATTAGTCTAATTCTTAGCACAGAAGTGAAAATATATTTTTTTATTGACCCGACAAAAGGTAATCTGAAGTAGTTTAGTCATAAGATATGTGACCGAAAATAAACATTTGTGTGTTGACATTGTTAGAATTGTTCTTGTTAGTATTTAACACGAATGGTGGTGTTTGATTCAATAAAGATAAGTAAAAAATAGGAAAAAATCTCCCCAGACGAGATGAAGAAATGATCATGAGAGAAATTTGATCTAATTTTATTCATTATCCATTCATTTACTATTACCATGAATTTCATATTTTGTTTCTTAAACAATTATTTTGAAGATAGCTCATCTTTTATCAAGTTTCTGCTACTTTCGTGTACAAAAAAGCAGGCATAATAAAATAAGTTGTAATAGCCATTTGTTTTGTATGCTTATTGTGAAATACCTATGAAAACAATTTGTATAAAATGTATTGATGTGTCTTCCGTTCTGCTTTTTCTTCCGTAATATAGATAAACACTTAAGTTAAAACACAGATGTGAAATAATAAAAGTGCATCATTAGCATATCTAGCTGTAGCTTGTGGCAAAGAATTATTTATCTGCAATTATGATGTAAATACTTTCAATTAAGGTGATATATTTTAAAACAGAAAAGAGCTAAGTAAAATCGCTACTTGTGACCAAAGTAATGTGGATTGTTGAATGATATATATTTTGTGTGTGTGTGTTAGTAAGTATATATCCTCATGTATTCAATCGAAAGCAAAAATCGGTATATTGTGTCAGGGACTCAAACCATAGTATTGACATGAATACTTGAACCTGATGTTGGATTCCGGTATGAAAAGAGCAGACATTAGAAGTTTGAACGATTTTTTTATTGTGTGTGAATATTCAACAATTAGTTAACAGTTTGAACGATTAAAGTTCTGTTAGATATTAATATTGAAGGATAATTTTATTGATTAAAGGCTTATGATTGTAGCGTAGTTTGGTAGCTTTCGAATCAAACCACTTACGCAGTTCTCACTCCATGCAACCCAAAGTTACATTGGCCCAAAGCACGCCCACTACAGTAGAATTTCGACATATTGCGGATCCCCCCTCCCTCAGTGCTCCTGCGCATTCGGTCCGAAGGTCATGTCAGTTACAGACATCCTTTGTTTACACGACACTATTTATCAACTGAATGTTTCTTCTAGTTCTGAAATCATAAGACAAAACAGTTGTAACGCCCAACTTTTCATGCATACTGCTCCGATTTTAAAGACGTATTCACTTCCTGATCAAGTACTGTAAATTCTGTAACACTCTGTAAATAAGTTTAGTTGCGCATAGTGCAATACGCAGGAAAGCAAATTATGTTGAGATACGTTTATTCGCATGTTGGTAGAGTGTTATGGGAATTGTTTGATGATTGGTGAAACTTTGTTTTCTAAATATGTATATGTAGCAGTTAGTAAAGTGAAATAGGAACTTCGTATCTATGAACTGATTTTATTACCTGGCAAGTTCACTTTATCCCCTGCCTTTGTCTATATGAATTTCATTTTTTATATATTCTGCAGTAGCCTGAAATCTATTGTAAGGCATAGGCCCAACCAATAATCTACATCCTTCCTCCACAGACAGTACATAGAATAGGATAGGATAATATTATACATAAGATATAGGATATGATAGTATTATATAGAAGATATAGGATAGGATAATATTATATATAGGATAGGATAATACTATATATAGGATAGGATAATATTATATATAGGATAGGATAATACTATATATAGGATAGGATAATATTATATATAGGATAGGATAATATAGATAGGATAGGATAATATAAATAGGATAATATAGATAGGATAGGATAATATAGATAGGATAGGATAATATAGATAGGATATTATATAGTATTGGGGATCGGATAGTAGATATTGCTAATGAAAACTGTCATAGACAAGTGCAAACCAAATCAAATCTGTTTGTGAAACTAATTTCAGAAATGGACTACCAATGTACTTGTAATTTTCAACTGTAATATTATCACAGCTATTGATTCACTTATCTAAATGTTCTTTCATTGTGTGGAAAGTAGTTAAACTACATACTGGCGTACTGCCTGTATTCTAAAAATGGAATTGACTGAATTTCTCTTCTAGGTTCTGTATTTCTTTAAATACAGAACCTGGAAGATCAGACTTTTAATTACTTGATGAAAATTAGAAAACCCCAAGTTTTCAGTTAGCATTAAATTTAACTCCGCATTAGCAATTTTTTTCATGAACACACTGAATTGATTCTTGACTAAAAGCTCGAAAGACGTCTTAATAGTTGAACTTCAGCGACATTATTCTGATTGATTTATGTGGTTGTTTTTAAGTGCGATGAATAGAAAATATAATTTATTGAAAAATAAATATTTATTAAATTCACACAACCACAGAAAACAAAACGAAATAAAACTAAAGTCGGAGAAAGAAATTGTTCTTAAAATATTAATTCGTGATTCTTTTTTATCTCGTAATATTACAGAGTTGTCACAACTTACAACTAAAAATAGAAAACAGTTTTAAAATGCGAAATTAATTACGAATGAAAAATAATATCACTGCGCGTGGTCAACGAACATGAGGTTTCCGTTGAGCACGCGCTGGAAATTAAACCGTATTAGCTAATCAAATACTTATTCTCGTTAAAATCAATTATTCATCTGAAAGCAATGAACACTTATATACTATAAACTTAACTATACAAACTAAATGTTTCGATGGTTTAGACAAGGTAACTGAACCAAAAGTTCGACACTGATTTTATTATAAAACTAGAAAAACTTCATTCCCAGGGGTCCTTTTTATCAAATAAATTATCCGTTAAATTTATTCTAGAGTAAGTCTGATATCAATAATGTCACATTAGATGTAAATAAATTTCATTGAATTTAACAGTTGTATATTCAAAACAACGAGTCCGTATATTTTCAGCTGTTACGAATTGATAACCTCTAAGTTGGTAGTCTTTTAAAATCTTTTCAATAAACTCAGGGACAACAAGTTAAGGAATAAGTAGGTCAAACTGAATCTTTTAGGTGTTATAAAATAACTGAGCTCGTTCAATAAAATAATTTGCACTTTTTATTTCAAAGACGTTAATTTACGAAATTGTAAATAAAATAGAGGCAATATTGTTATCATCTCAATTGACGCAATTACCAAATAGAACGTGATCAGAGGCGAAGCAAGACTTTTGGGGACTGGGGAAAATGAGGTTAGTACTGCCTTCTGTCCAAAACAAAATGTAGATATTTAGGTAGTTGAATTAACGTCGCACTGGAGCAAAATAACAGGCTATTGCCGACGGTCCGGGATCAAACCCGATGGGAAAGATCCGAGGTCAACACCACGTAGTCTTGAACCATAGTCAGATGACGAGGTCAACACCTTAGCTGGCACCCTACTATCCAAACTTCCACACCAAACCAACGTGAGGATATTTGAGGTCACGACAGATTTAATGTGCACCAGTCTCCATGTAGACGACGGTCTTTGGTTGGATCGAGTTTCAAACTCGCAACCCTCCGCTTTTAATCCGCTACTCTTCCAGCCGGGCTACCACACCCTACGAAAAATTTGGGTATTTAAAATAAAGATAATGTAGTAGTTAAATAATTGTAACAAATATTTTGGTGAGTACCAGATTAATTTGTGAATAAATTATTTTTATAATGCTAATTATTGATTACAATTAATTATTGGTGTGCATAAAAATTAACAAAACCGCCAGACTATGTTAATAGGTCTGAACCCCTGTATTATTTTGTGTTCTGTAGACATTTGTGAAGATAATTTTATTGCTTTGTCCCTTCTCTCTTTTTTAAATACACTGCTGGCCACCCAAATTGCAACACCAAGAAAGACAAGAGATATCACAACAAAATTTATTTTGTAGATAACATGTTGACCAAGTATCAAATGATTAAATTTATAGACTTCTGTGAAGTGTGGTTCCTGCCAAAATCAGTAGCCAGAGTAGCCGCCATTGTTGGAGATCACCGCTGCCACACGCCTCGGCATTGATTCAAAGAGACTTTGGATGTGTTCTTGGGGTACAGCAGACCAAGCAGCTTCCACACGTTGCCAAAGTTGATCTGGTGTGGCAGCTGGGGATGTATTCTGGGTCAATCGTTGAGCAACCATGGACCACATGTTTTCTATCGGCGAAAGATCCGGAGAGCGAGCTGGCCAGGGAAGCAATTCAATCTGGCGATTGACGAAGAACCCTTGGACAATGCGTGCCACGTGTGGTCGCGCATTATCCTGTTGAAATATGGCTGTGGGCAAGCCCTGAAGGTAAGGAAGGACAACTGGCTCCAACACCTCGGAGATGTAGCGCTGGCTGTTTAAAGTACCGGCAATGCGTACTAGAGGAGTGCGAGAGTGATATCCAATACCGCCCCATACCATAATACCCGGTGCAGGACCAGTGTGGCGGTGCATAACGCAGCTGTTCAGCATCCTCTCTCCACGGTGTCTCCAGACTCGAATCCGACCATCGTGGTGTTGCAGACAGAAGCGTGACTCGTCAGTAAAGACAATTTCATTCCATTCTGCCGTCCATATCCTTCTTTCATCGTAACCATTGGCGGCGGAAACGTCTGTGGTTCTGCGTCAAGGGTAGACGAAGCAATGGACGTCTTGCGGACAGACCACTCTGCTGCAAACGGCGTCGAATGGTACGCGCAGACACTGGATGATGCGGTACAGACTGAATGTGCTGTGCTATGGTTCGTGATGTGGCTGAGCGATCCGTCACTGCCATACGCACAATATGCCTGTCATCACGTGAAGTGGTGCACTGAGGTGGATGCGATCGAACACGTCGGTCCGTCGTACCCTCCTGCATCCAACGATCACATATCCGCATTACAGTTGTTTGGTTTCGTCCAACACGACTACCGATTTCCCTGAAAGATAATCCACAATCTCGGTAGGCCACTATCCTTCCTCTGTCGAACTCGGATACTTGATCAAAAGATGATCGCTGTTTTCTACGAGGCATAATTGATCGTTTTTTTTTGAAAAAACCACAAGAAAAACACAATTGCCGTACTTGAAATCGTCGAAATCTCCAAGCCTTAAATAGCGCTTTGAAGTGGCGCCTCAGGCGCGCGTGATGTGCGTCTGCGCTGAAATTCTAATCATTTGCATATCTCACCTCCGCTAATGCATGTTGTAAATTTCATATTATTTGCATGCTTCCTTCAGGGTGTTGCATTTACGGTGGCCAGCAGTGTAGTAATACGATTGCAGGAGGCTACATGAAAAGAAGTATTGACTTTTAAACGTCGTATTCCAAAAATAGAACGCATGAAAGCACATACATAACACTTTACATATATAACACTTTAAATTTCTGTGACAAGATGGAAATTGTGCTTATAATTTAGAAAATCTTTTCTTCTTTTGAAGAAAGACCCATAGACGAGGAATCTAAGTAGACTGAGCTTTGTTATGGAGAAGAGCTTCAAAAAGTGTGCCCGACATGTCGACTAGTACTCGTGTGACAGTTCTGTTCAAAATTGACTTAGTTGGATGATTTGGCATCTTATCGCCTCTTTTGGGGAGAAAATCTCTTAAGACAGGGTAATGTGGGAATTCGCATTTCTACAGAGTGGCGAAATCGCCAAAGTCAACTACTATGTCGCTCGGCCCAATCAGATAATGAATCAATGGTTGGGCGTATTTTCCCGTCTCGTGGACCAATCAGATGTTCGTTCGTTTCCACCCGGCAGACGAAGTAGTCTAAGGGTCAGTTTACTACTAGTTTTGGTCACATAATCCAGGGCTCATTAAAAGGTTACTATTGCTCACTCCATTTTTATATTTCCTCTATAGAAAAATCACAAAAGTTTTAAACAATTGTTTGAAATAGTCGCTTTAGATATTGTCACTTGAGGCCACATTCCCTGTCTCCAATCCTTAGATACGCCTCTGAGTAGTAGCCCTACCCAATATGAATACTTTCATCGCTAAATGAGATCAGTAGAATAAATGCTCTTTTGAGGATGCATGATCAAACTGGTGTGCACCTTCCTAAACGCTTTCTTCAGTTCCACTTGTCCAAGTCTCGTGATCAAACTTTTAGCTGAAAACTACCTTGAACACGATTATGAACATTTCTATGTAGCGGAAACAGTAAGAACAGTATTAAGCGGGTGGCATCAGAAACATCCACTATATTAAGCGGGACATGAGTTCTAGTGATTACGATCTCTGGACGAAAGAATGTTTTATGAATTCTTTCTGAGCAGCTCTTACCTGATATAGTGGTTATAGCATTTTCTGCCACCCTGCATGTCCTGGGTTCGAATCCCGGTTTAGATGTTGGTAATTGTGCCTGTCAGGAGTTACTTACCCATTGGGTGTTCGGCCACAAATAGCCGTCAGTTTTCTCCTTGTGTAGTGCGAAGACAATATAGGTGTGTTGTAGGGCATTAAAAAAAGCTTTCTGAGCAGTATGGCGCACCATCCATGATCTTAATAGAAATCTGCTTGATGGTATCCAAAGACTCCCACACATTTAGAAAAAGGTACGGAAAGAATTTAATGGCTAATTTTAAGTAAATGCACTTGTTCATGTGTATTTCACGTTGTTGTTGGTAAATGCCGATCATTTTGATGATACCATTATCTCACTACTTCATAATTTCTGCAGCAGAATTACGGTTACAGTTTTTGAGTGCTGTGCACACGTCTACATAATCAACGTTGAAAGCAGCTTGTATTCAATCACATAACAAAGATAAGGGAGAGTATAGGTCGGGGCAATCCGAAAGAAAAGGACAGACAAATAGATAGGGCCGTTCTTAAGTGGTGTACTGGGCGTACACTTGCAGGCCGTCAGAAAAAATTGGGACAGACAAATAGATAGGGCCGTTCTTAAGTGGTGTACTGGGCGTACACTTGCAGGCCGTCAGAAAAAATAGGGGAAGCCAAAGCTATGCCACCAATCTTTAAGAAAATATTCACTTATTACATTATCTGATACTTGTTAGTTTTCATACTTTGTCCACCTATATTTTAAGATTTATTTTTGCTTCCTGTCTAATACTATCTTTTATCAAAGATCTTGTGAATCTAAACATAATGAATGGCTTCCATCTTTCACCATCGCGACTGGAGAAAAGTAGATTTCGCCCTTCGGTTGAAACTCCAGTTGTTAGTGATTTGTCTGAATCAGACAAAGGCCTTTACATTAGAATATTAGAAAGCCGCTAAACCTTTGGAGACCAGGTTCCACATTTGCCAAGTAGTCAGCCATTTCTCGTATGTTGTAATAACTAATTCCCTAGGTCAAGGTATGATCAAGACCAAGTCCAAAAGACCATCTTTATCAAGTCGAACGGTGACCAACTCATGTTCATTTCGAAGCTGTTCCGCAGAGATACAGATACAATTCAAAATATGGGAAGGAATTGCTGGCGTTGCGGAGCATGGACAAGTTGGAAAGTTCTTTATTCCTCTCACTAAAGCCATATACCTTGTGCACGCTTCTAAATCTTGCCAGAGCAGTCTGGGACAGTCTTGAACCTTTAATTGCAATGAGAGCCAGGGAAACTTTTCGGGATACCAAGAAGGTGGGGAAAGTGGGTAGGTAGTTGAATTAGCATCGCACTGTGGCAATACAACGGGATATTGGCGACTGTCCTGGATCAATCCAGAAGGGAAAGATCCGAGGACAACACCTCGTCATTTTGAATTATGGGGAGATGATTTGAGCTGGCACCCCACTCTCAAAACTTCCGCACCACGCCAACGTGAGGACATGAGGTCAAGACATATTTAACGTGCAGCACCCACGTAAACGACGCTCTTTGGTTAGATTGGGTTTAGAACTCGCAACCCTCTGGTTGCTAATGATGTGGGGAAGGAACATATCTTTTGAGAATTTCATGCTATCACTGCTTTATTTGCAACTCTCGTATTAATATTCCAATTAATAATGCGATTAGTATTTGGTATATCCACCAATAAACTGAGGTATATTTGTAAATGAGAACCCCGTAAGCCATAAAATTCGTCAATGTGATAACCTAAAAACAAAATGAACAATCCCTACTTCTTTCTGACACTTCTCCAGCTGTTAAATTTTAATTCTACCTTTCAATTGCCCCAGGCGCGTTGGTGAATGCATATTAATTGCCAGGACGAGCCATTCTCCATCAATTCGCAGATGCGAGTAGGAAACGTACCTCCTTGATCTCGGGCCAAGAGAGAGAAAAAAGATAGAGAGGCAGCAAAAACACGGAGAGAGAGGGGAGAGGCTCTCCAGAGCGGCCGATGAAAGAGGGCCGCATTCCAGGGCCTTTAAAGTCCGCCAAGGGCCCGGATTTTATTCCCAGATGGGGAGGATTTGTCAGCACCCCTCCTCCTTTGACTAATGGATCCGTCATCCACGACAGACAGGTTCCCTTCACCCGACAGAGGTTAATATGCGCTCAGAAATCGCTCGTGTGCCCGGAATTTGATAAAGTAGCTTAAGGTGAGGTATAAAAATTCTTGAATCAGGCGAAATGGAGGGTGCAATCCCGACAATGTTAATTTACCGAATTCAAAAGTGCCTTTTCTCGGAAAAATCAAGATATCAGTTTGAAATGGTTTTTGTACACTCAACTGACATTTAGCTATGTACTGAAGTGGAGATTTAATATGTGGTGAACTTAGCCACCATTACAAAAATTGACTTACACTATAGAACAGAAGTGTAACGAAGAAGATTATGCTGCTTATCTGCAGAACGAAGTGGTTTTTGGTGGACAAAGTTCCACTGTTTTCCACACTTCTTTCTAAACGTATCATAGTGTATATCATTTTATACAATGTATGAAGGCCTGCTGATACTAACTTCAAAGCTCAGCAAGGAACTTAATGATACTTTGAAGTATGAAATTTCTCCCACTTGAAGTAGTAGGTAGAATTAACGTCGCACTGGGCAACATAATGGGCAATTGACGACGGTCCGGGTTCAGTCCCTAAAGGAATCGCTCGTGTGCACGGATGTTGATAAAGTAGCTTAAGGTGAGGAATACAAATTCTTGAATCAGGCGAAATGGAGGGTGCAATCCCGACAATGTTAATTTACCGAATTCAAAAGTGCCTTTTCTCGGAAAAATCAAGATATCAGTTTGAAATGGTTTTTGTACACTCAACTGACATTTAGCTATGTACTGAAGTGAAGATTTAATATGTGGTGAACTTAGCCACCATTATAAAAATTAACTTACACTACAGAACAGTAGTGTAACTTATCTGCAGAACGAAGTGGTTTTTGGTGGACAAAGTTCCACTGTTTTTCACACTTCTTTCTAAACGTATCATAGTGTATATCATTTTATACAATGTATGAAGGCCTGCTGATACTAACTTCAAAGCTCAGCAAGGAACTTAATGATACTTTGAAGTATGAAATTTCTCCCACTTGAAGTAGTAGGTAGAATTAACGTCGCACTGGGCAACATAATGGGCAATTGACGACGGTCCGGGTTCAGTCCCTAAAGGAATCGCTCGTGTGCACGGATGTTGATAAAGTAGCTTAAGGTGAGGAATACAAATTCTTGAATCAGGCGAAATGGAGGGTGCAATCCCGACAATGTTAATTTACCGAATTCAAAAGTGCCTTTTCTCGGAAAAATCAAGATATCAGTTTGAAATGGTTTTTGTACACTCAACTGACATTTAGCTATGTACTGAAGTGAAGATTTAATATGTGGTGAACTTAGCCACCATTATAAAAATTAACTTACACTACAGAACAGTAGTGCAACTTATCTGCAGAACGAAGTGGTTTTTGGTGGACAAAGTTCCACTGTTTTTCACACTTCTTTCTAAACGTATCATAGTGTATATCATTTTATACAATGTATGAAGGCCTGCTGAGATTAACTTCAAAGCTCAGCAAGGAACTTAATGATACTTTGAAGTATGAAATTTCTCTCTCTTGAAGTAGTAGGTAGAATTAACGTCCGCACTGGGCAACATAATGGGCAATTGACGACGGTCTGGGTTCAGTCCCTGTTAGAAAAGATCCGTGGACAACTCTTAATTTAGAACCACGGTCAGATGACCATATAACTCTTTTGAAGTATGATGTACTAATTTCATACGTTGAAGTATTGAATTAATCCAAATCCACCGGGCATCCAAATGTGGATCGGAGGATACTTATGACCTCCCCTATATAGAGTTCTGTCGCAAGTATTATGGGGTCCAAGGGTAGAATCAGGAATCTCCACGCAGCCAATTTGCCCTCAACATATACGAGGATCGAAGCCAACTAAATGCTTCAGTTTAATATCTTTCCAAATAGGTCTTTAAATCACTACTGCGGTGGCTTAGCACCTTTGTGCACATGAACAAAGCAAAATCATTTGTGATCAGATCGGAAAAAGTTGGGGACAAATTTAAGGACAGCTACATGTAGTAACAGGATAAATCCAGTCCTGTTAAAGATGCTATTAGAGTTAGGCATATTCAATCTCCCAGCTCATTTGATGCATAGAACACGAAATTTAATGTGCTAATTTTTCTTTGACTGCGTTTATTGGTGGTAAGTAGATTGTTGAATTTACGTCACACTGGAGCAGCACAACGGGCTATTGGTGACGGTCCGGGATTAATATCCAAGGGAAAGATCCGAGGACAACACTTCGCAATTTTGAACCACGGTCAGATGACGAGGACAACACCTGAGCTTGTTTATTGGAGGGAAGAAGGGTGGAAAATTAACAGGAGTTGCTTCATTGAGATCGTCGTTGATCTAAAAATAAAAGAATTCTTCCGATCTTAAATTCCATGCTTCAGTTATGGAGAAGTGACTGACATATTGTTTTGATGGTATTGTATTGACCGACTTTCTTCTCGAAAATTGTCTGATGAAATATTTTTTACCCAAACGGATTGTTATTTGATACCCTTTTTTGTATGAGAGCTGTTCAATTAGTAAGATACCAAAGCCTGATATGTGTGTGCATTTATCCCAAGGCGACCATAATTGAAACCTGTTACATCCTGGTAATTTATAATTTTTAAACATAATTCCATATTGTTCTCACATCCAGAAATACATCAAGGCATCAATTCCATCAGAAAAAAGCAAGATGAAAGTCTTGAAGCCAGGTCATAACTGTATTCTTGGCCTGGTTGTCGGTTTCATACAGGTCTTTGGGTTGGAAGTATGTGTCTTCACGAATGCAACTTTCTATGCGATTCGCACATTTTAAAAGGTCTTTCATCGTACTGGTCTTACACACAAATCTTTCGTGACATGACATTCGGTTCATATACATATACAAGTTGGCGATGAATTTCCGCGTTGAGAATTGCACTGATCACCTCAGCGTTTGACCTATGTTTCCAAGAATGCAGTGAAGCAGCTTGTCCTATTTAGGACCCTGAGCCATAAAATTCAAAATCTAATCCAATAGGAGTTTAAATTCATGTTTAGCACGAATAAATATTAAATAAGGTAGGCTTTACCATCTCTTGATGCATAGAACGCATAATTTAATATGCTAATTTCCTCCATATGGTATAAAATGCTTCAAAAAATTATATTTTCCGTCGAAACATATAATTTTATTTGAAGGACATCGGCAACATAGTAATAAAAAAATTGAAAACAAAATATTTAAGAGGATCACAAGTATTTCTGATTATTTGAATGAGTACGTAATACTTAATAGATTAAAAAACATGACCTCTAGAATAGTGGATCAATCATTACGATTTTTGAATTTTTTTAAATCAGAAAATTGCTATTTTTGCTAAAATTTGAAAAGTGGCTTATCATTATGTTGCCCAAAGCCCTTCATTTGTATTATTTCTGGTCTGAAATATCTCTCACAATATACGAATTACTATACAAAAATACCTAGCCATTTTATATTATTCCAAGAAAATGTCACACACTGAAAGTTAGTGCTCATGGAACCAATCCGTAGTTGTATATGTACTGTAGTAGTAATATGTAGTCTCCGTAAATGTCACTTTCATTCCGAACGGATATCACTTCTACCCCACTCCAACGTTCTTAGAATAAAATCATCACCTGACAACTCTGCATCTTACTCCGCGATAAATATATATAAACAAGCCTTCAAAAAATAACATCGAGGTTGGAGGCTATTTATAATATCACATTCAGGAATTATGAATTCGAAAAAAATCGCTCTCACAGCGTTACACAACAAAATACTTGCACAGCGTATGAAAAATAAACATAACGCATAACTTGAAGATTGAATTTTAGGATAAGCACACAAAAAGCGAATGTTTAGAATATTCGTATGCCTGATGAAATATGTACGAAAAGGTGTAAACAGTTTCTTTTAGCGTTACTACTTAGACGGTGAAATATTTGTTTATTTACAGAAGTAAAGTTTACACTTTTTTAAACCGTCTCTTAAAATATAGGGTTTTCATAGAAATGGGGATGGGGAGATGAGTTTGGGATGTTTAGCTTTCAAAAATTACTATTTTTTTTACAAAATGTTTATGGAAAAGATGTGTTTACATATGTGATGTGCTCTTGCGGTTTACACAGCCTTTGCTTTCAGTTTGGAAACTAGTCTCAGATCAGAGCGTTTGGATATTGTGTTGAGACATGGGCCGATGTACTTTGGTATGCTTGTTACCAGTGAAAAGTACGAAAGCAATTCTTACTTGAACATCTGAAATCAAAGAGAATAATCGTAACTTTTCAAGTGCAATTTTATCGCAGGAAAGAAAGACGTGTTATACCCAAAGGTAAATTTTTTTTATCTCTTTCTAACTGACCTTCTATGCAATAAGGTATTGGGGATGGGAGAGATGCTATATTAAAGTCTGAACATTGTCTACTTTTCTAAATCAATACTTTTGTATCGAATCGAAAGTAATTTATACAATAGAAATGGCTGCTTTACTTAATCTGTATTTTGTGGAACCCTGAAATGTCCCGATGATTATTTAAGATGTAGGCAATACCATTTATTAGTGTTCTTTGATAGAATTATGTTGGAATTGATAATAAGCTGTAATTCTTTTTAAAATTGGTATTCCTTGTTATTCTTTGTTGGGAGTATTTTTTCTTAGCATGCATTCTTTATAATAATCATAATTTTTATTTGAGTAGCTATTTATGCTAGAATGCCGTTTTGTTATTCTGTTACAATATTGGTTTTGCATTATTTGTTAGTATAAATGTTTGGATTCTCTATTAAAGTATTTTGCTAGTTCGTTTTGTTACGATTTGTATCCTTTATTGGAATTAGTGTTCTTTAGTAGTAGTATTGGTTAGAATTTTTGGTTATTGTGAGAATTGATATTCTCTTTGATAGTTCTTTGTCAGTGTAATACTTCGTTAGTATTCTTTGAACTAATATTCCTTAATAAAGTTGAGTATCCTTCGTAGAATGCTTTATATTCTTGATATGAATATGTTAGTGCTCTCTCTTTAGCAGTATTTTTTCTAAGTAGTAGAATTTTAGTACAATTAAAGTTCTTGGAATTAATATATTTTGTTAAAACTTAGGATATGTTTGAATTTTTTGCTACTAGTATTAATATTTCATTATTAACATACTTTATATTCATTATAAGAATCAATATTTTTTATTTTATTTTATAAAATAAAAAACATTTCTCAAAATAACATTGTTTTCTTGATGCTTTTGGACTTCGAGTAACAAAAATTGAGAAATGTATAAGATTCTTCAGATAATCCTCGTAATACACTATTATTCATAAAATTATCGTTTAAAAAGTAAATATACCTCGATGTTATGGCAACTGTTTATTTTTGTATTTTTTTAGACTCGATAAATTATTGGTAAATTATGCTTCTTCGACGCGATATATATTTGTGAATATTTAGAAAATTTTTTAGTTCTATATTCAACAGTGTGTATACATTTCTAATAACGAAAAGAGCGGTACAGTAAAAAATATGTAGATACGTCTTTATGGTAGATTAATGCTGTATATATAAGATTGCCGTATGGTAAATTAAGTCTCTTATACATCTTTTTAATACTTTTAAAAGTGCAGAGAACGCTTGCGGTATGTGTTTCCTGGATCCTACCTTCCGAAAAAGCAGTCTGTGACCAAAAATGTTTGAGAAAAGCATAACATCAACCATCCAAGGTAACACTGCAGCGAAAAAATTCATAGCGAATAAATCTGCTTTGCTTTTCCGACTCCGCAACCATTGAAATGTGTCCTATTTTTCGTTCTTCACTAATTCTCCCTCTGCTTTCAAAAGATTTCAGTGTGAGCTCAAATTTATCTGTTTTCGTTTTGCTGCTTTAATTGGCTATTAGGACGGTCGACAGACATTTCTGTCCCGACAGGCAGTTAGTCTTGCCGGAGTTAAAAATCTTCCGGCAAAACAAAAGCAGAGGTGTCTGTTTTGAAAGGGACCAGATTTTGGCAAGGGATTCCATGATTTATCTGACGACACAATGCGAAGTAAAAACAATACTTCAACTTCTAAAAGAGCTATTACGTAAATATTGGTATGTATTTTTGTCATCGGAATCTTCTGATTTTCGTATTATTTCTGAAGTAACTCAAGACTAATTCGCAAGACGATATATAGAAACAAAATCATCTAATTCCTAAAAAATTCCTAATTCCTAAAATATTCCAGTGTGACGTCAATTAATTACCATTACCACCTCCTAAAAAATTAAAACTCCTAACAACGTTAACTTTAAATAAATATGCATTTAATTTTTAAAATGGTACTCTTCATATATACATGTATATATTCATATTATTTGTAAAATTTGGAATGTAAACCATATATATGCACCACTTTTTATGTAATAAAAGATTTGCCACATAGTATATTAAATATCTGTACATAATGCCTGGATTTATAAGTAAAATATTTGGCTGCCGTCTCAATAGTTAGGATGGTAAAATGAGATTTACAATCACCAAAATTTTCTATGCACGTTTCCTATTCTCCAATTTCTTACTTCAAATGAGACTTTAATGTCATATTTTCATTTCAAATTGTGTTTCGAAGCATGTCTGGATTGACATATTTAGTTGGTAACATAAAAAAACTAAGATAGAAAGCTTAATTTTTACTTTGGTTTATAATTTTCGTTCACATTTTACGAATCATCACAGTACTTAAGGTTGGTTGGTTTTAGGTTTTATGGCGTAAGGGCCATAACACAAGACAGATAACTTCAAGTAAGAAATGCCGTCAAAAGGAAAAAAAGAGAGATTAGGGAATAGAATAATAGGAAGAAAGTAGAAAAAGATAGCTTGGGGAACCCTTGGAGCAATATGGGAGGGATCAATATTAAGGACATTTCCTGTTAAAAACTGCTAAGATCTTCGTTGAATGGAAGTATTCAAATTGTGCTGAATGTTTTGAATATCTCTAACTGCCATGCTGAAAGGTTAATTACCAAAATTAATTTAGAGCAAATCAACAAAGAATTAACTAGATTCATGAAGACTTGAAGTGCATAATTTGATCTTTCAACACAATGAAGTGGGGAGAAATAAGCTGTAATGAGGTGTGGAGAAATATAACGAAATAGCACGTGTTATTCACATTAAGAATTAGATAGTTTCGTCTCGTCATAAACAGCCATTTCGGTAAAAAAAATAGGTTGTGTTGAGGTAACACAACCGTAATTTTGACGTGAATACTCGGCTTGATGTATGATTGTAGAATGAATGAAGCAGATATAGGAAGTTTGAACGATTGTCATTTATGAATATTCAACAATTAATTTACAATTTGAACGATTAAAGTGGTTTGAGAAAAAAAAGTTGAAGTATATGTACGCAGAGTCAGTGGTTTTGCCAAAATAAAAGCAGACATCACCTCAGTTAAAAGAAAAGAAGAGTTTATTTCGTCGTCTCGACGCAATAACTGAATTAAAAGAAAAATCATAACTTCGGCCGGTCATCCAACCTGCAAATTCAAGAGACGAAATAAACATCAGAATTCCCGTAGCACTGCCAACATCAGAATAAATTTACATATACGGGAATACAGGCGTCGCCAAATCATACGACTTTATTCCTAAAAATTAAAACACCGTTCTCCCGAACGGCCGGGGAATTTTCAAGTCACGACCGAAAGGTGCACAAAAAAGGTTAACAGTATAATTTTATTGATGAAAGGCTTGTGATGGTAGCGTAGTTCGGTCTTTTTCGAATGACACCACCTACACACTCCATGTAATCCAAAGTTATGCTGGGCCAAAGCTCGCACAGCATCTTAGAATTTCGACATATTGATGACCCCTTCCCAACGCTCAGTGCGTCTGTGCACTCGGTCTGAAAGTCATGTCAGAAACGGATATCCTTTGTCTACACGTCACTATGTTTATCTTCTGGATGTCTCTTCTAGTTCTGAAATCATTTCTAATATTTATTTAAATTCTACTCAATTATCACCAAGTTCTTCTCGTGCACGATTGTTGTTGTCCAATATTAATTGTAGCGTAGTTCGGTAGCTTTCGTGTGACACCACTTGCGCAGCCCTCATTCCACGCAATCGAAAGTTACAGCGGCCCAAAGCTCGCCTAGTACGGTAGAATTTCGACATATTGCGGACTCCCGCACTCAGTTCACCTGAGCATCCGGTCGAAGGCCATGTCAGGTACGAACATCCTTTGTCTACACGACGCTATATTTATCTTCTGGATGTTTCTTCTAGTTCTGAAATCATTTCTAATATTTATTTAAATTCTACTCAATTATCACCAAGTTCTTCTCGTACACGATTGTTGTTGTCCAATATTAATTGTAGCGTAGTTCGGTAGCTTTCGTGTGACACCACTTGCGCAGTCCTCATTTCACGCAATCGAAAATTACAGCGGCCCAAAGCTCGCCTAGTACGGTAGAATTTCGACATATTGCGGACTCCCGCACTCAGTTCACCTGAGCATCCGGTCCGAAGGCCATGTCAGGTACGAACATCCTTTGTCTACACGACGCTATATTTATCTTCTGGATGTTTCTTCTAGTTCTGAAATCATTTCGAATATTTATTTAAATTCTACTCAATTATCACCAAGTTCTTCTCGTGCACGATTGTTGTCGTCCAATATTAATTGTAGCGTAGTTCGGTAGCTTTCGTGTGACACCACTTGCGCAGCCCTCATTCCACGCAATCGAAAGTTACAGCGGCCCAAAGCTCGCCTAGTACGGTAGAATTTCGACATATTGCGGACTCCCGCACTCAGTTCACCTGAGCATCCGGTCGAATGCCATGTCAGGTACGAACATCCTTTGTCTACACGACGCTATATTTATCTTCTGGATGTTTCTTCTAGTTCTGAAATCATTTCTAATATTTATTTAAATTCTACTCAATTATCACCAAGTTCTTCTCGTGCACGATTGTTGTTGTCCAATATTAATTGTAGCGTAGTTCGGTAGCTTTCGTGTGACACCACTTGCGCAGTCCTCATTTCACGCAATCGAAAATTACAGCGGCCCAAAGCTCGCCTAGTACGGTAGAATTTCGACATATTGCGGACTCCCGCACTCAGTTCACCTGAGCATCCGGTCGAAGGCCATGTCAGGTACGAACATCCTTTGTCTACACGACGCTATATTTATCTTCTGGATGTTTCTTCTAGTTCTGAAATCATTTCTAATATTTATTTAAATTCTACTCAATTATCATCAAGTTCTTCTCGTGCACGATTGTTGTCGTCCAATACTAATTGTAGCGTAGTTCGGTAGCTTTCGTGTGACACCACTTGCGCAGCCCTCATTCCACGCAATCGAAAGTTACAGAGGCCCAAAGCTAGCCTAGTACGGTAGAATTTCGACATATTGCTGACACCCGCACTCGGTTCACCTGAGCATCCGGTCCGAAGGCCATGTCAGGTACGAACATCCTTTGTCTACACGACGCTATATTTATCTTCTGGATGTTTCTTCTAGTTCTGAAATCATTTCTAATATTTATTTAAATTCTACTCAATTATCATCAAGTTCTTCTCGTGCACGATTGTTGTCGTCCAATATTAATTGTAGCGTAGTTCGGTAGCTTTCGTGTGACACCACTTGCGCAGTCCTCATTCCACGCAATCGAAAGTTACAGCGGCCCAAAGCTAGCCTAGTACGGTAGAATTTCGACATATTGCGGACTCCCGCACTCAGTTCACCTGAGCATCCGGTCCGAAGGCCATGTCAGGTACGAACATCCTTTGTCTACACGACGCTATATTTATCTTCTGGATGTTTCTTCTAGTTCTGAAATCATTTCGAATATTTATTTAAATTCTACTCAATTATCACCAAGTTCTTCTCGTGCACGATTGTTGTCGTCCAATATTAATTGTAGCGTAGTTCGGTAGCTTTCGTGTGACACCACTTGCGCAGCCCTCATTCCACGCAATCGAAAGTTACAGCGGCCCAAAGCTAGCCTAGTACGGTAGAATTTCGACATATTGCTGACCCCCGCACTCGGTTCACCTGAGCATCCGGTCAGAAGATCATGTCAGGTACGAACATCCTTTGTCTACACGACGCTATATTTATCTTCTGGATGTTTCTTCTAGTTCTGAAATCATTTCTAATATTTATTTAAATTCTACTCAATTATCACCAAGTTCTTCTCGTGCACGATTGTTGTTGTCCAATATTAATTGTAGCGTAGTTCGGTAGCTTTCGTGTGACACCACTTGCGCAGCCCTCATTCCACGCAATCGAAAGTTACAGCGGCCCAAAGCTAGCCTAGTACGGTAGAATTTCGACATATTGCGGACTCCCGCACTCGGTTCACCTGAGCATCCGGTCCGAAGGCCATGTCAGGTACGAACATCCTTTGTCTACACGACGCTATATTTATCTTCTGGATGTTTCTTCTAGTTCTGAAATCATTTCTAATATTTATTTAAATTCTACTCAATTATCACCAAGTTCTTCTCGTGCACGATTGTTGTTGTCCAATATTAATTGTAGCGTAGTTCGGTAGCTTTCGTGTGACACCACTTGCGCAGTCCTCATTTCACGAAATCGAAAGTTACAGCGGCCCAAAGCTAGCCTAGTACGGTAGATTTTCGACATATTGCTGACCCCCGCACTCGGTTCACCTGAGCATCCGGTCAGAAGATCATGTCAGGTACGAACATCCTTTGTCTACTCGACGCTATATTTATCTTCTGGATGTTTCTTCTAGTTCTGAAATCATTTCTAATATTTATTTAGATTCTACTCAATTATCATCAAGTTCTTCTCGTGCACGATTGTTGTCGTCCAATATTAATTGTAGCGTAGTTCGGTAGCTTTCGTGTGACACCACTTGCGCAGTCTTCATTCCACGCAATCGAAAGTTACAGCGGCCCAAAGCTAGCCTAGTACGGTAGAATTTCGACATATTGCGGACTCCCGCACTCAGTTCACCTGAGCATCCGGTCCGAAGGCCATGTCAGGTACGAACATCCTTTGTCTACACGACGCTATATTTATCTTCTGGATGTTTCTTCTAGTTCTGAAATCATTTCTAATATTTATTTAAATTCTACTCAATTATCACCAAGTTCTTCTCGTGCACGATTGTTGTCGTCCAATATTAATTGTAGCGTAGTTCGGTAGCTTTCGTGTGACACCACTTGCGCAGCCCTCATTCCACGCAATCGAAAGTTACAGCGGCCCAAAGCTCGCCTAGTACGGTAGAATTTCGACATATTGCGGACTCCCGCACTCGGTTCACCTGAGCATCCGGTCCGAAGGCCATGTCAGGTACGAACATCCTTTGTCTACACGACGCTATATTTATCTTCTGGATGTTTCTTCTAGTTCTGAAATCATTTCGAATATTTATTTAAATTCTACTCAATTATCATCAAGTTCTTCTCGTGCACGATTGTTGTCGTCCAATATTAATTGTAGCGTAGTTCGGTAGCTTTCGTGTGACACCACTTGCGCAGTCCTCATTCCACGCAATCGAAAGTTACAGCGGCCCAAAGCTAGCCTAGTACGGTAGAATTTCGACATATTGCGGACTCCCGCACTCAGTTCACCTGAGCATCCGGTCCGAAGGCCATGTCAGGTACGAACATCCTTTGTCTACACGACGCTATATTTATCTTCTGGATGTTTCTTCTAGTTCTGAAATCATTTCTAATATTTATTTAAATTCTACTCAATTATCATCAAGTTCTTCTCGTGCACGATTGTTGTCGTCCAATACTAATTGTAGCGTAGTTCGGTAGCTTTCGTGTGACACCACTTGCGCAGCCCTCATTCCACGCAATCGAAAGTTACAGCGGCCCAAAGCTAGCCTAGTACGGTAGAATTTCGACATATTGCTGACACCCGCACTCGGTTCACCTGAGCATCCGGTCCGAAGGCCATGTCAGGTACGAACATCCTTTGTCTACACGACGCTATATTTATCTTCTGGATGTTTCTTCTAGTTCTGAAATCATTTCGAATATTTATTTAAATTCTACTCAATTATCATCAAGTTCTTCTCGTGCACGATTGTTGTCGTCCAATATTAATTGTAGCGTAGTTCGGTAGCTTTCGTGTGACACCACTTGCGCAGTCCTCATTCCACGCAATCGAAAGTTACAGCGGCCCAAAGCTAGCCTAGTACGGTAGAATTTCGACATATTGCGGACTCCCGCACTCAGTTCACCTGAGCATCCGGTCCGAAGGCCATGTCAGGTACGAACATCCTTTGTCTACACGACGCTATATTTATCTTCTGGATGTTTCTTCTAGTTCTGAAATCATTTCGAATATTTATTTAAATTCTACTCAATTATCACCAAGTTCTTCTCGTGCACGATTGTTGTCGTCCAATATTAATTGTAGCGTAGTTCGGTAGCTTTCGTGTGACACCACTTGCGCAGCCCTCATTCCACGCAATCGAGAGTTACAGCGGCCCAAAGCTAGCCTAGTACGGTAGAATTTCGACATATTGCTGACCCCCGCACTCGGTTCACCTGAGCATCCGGTCAGAAGATCATGTCAGGTACGAACATCCTTTGTCTACACGACGCTATATTTATCTTCTGGATGTTTCTTCTAGTTCTGAAATCATTTCTAATATTTATTTAAATTCTACTCAATTATCACCAAGTTCTTCTCGTGCACGATTGTTGTTGTCCAATATTAATTGTAGCGTAGTTCGGTAGCTTTCGTGTGACACCACTTGCGCAGCCCTCATTCCACGCAATCGAAAGTTACAGCGGCCCAAAGCTAGCCTAGTACGGTAGAATTTCGACATATTGCGGACTCCCGCACTCGGTTCACCTGAGCATCCGGTCCGAAGGCCATGTCAGGTACGAACATCCTTTGTCTACACGACGCTATATTTATCTTCTGGATGTTTCTTCTAGTTCTGAAATCATTTCTAATATTTATTTAAATTCTACTCAATTATCACCAAGTTCTTCTCGTGCACGATTGTTGTTGTCCAATATTAATTGTAGCGTAGTTCGGTAGCTTTCGTGTGACACCACTTGCGCAGTCCTCATTTCACGCAATCGAAAGTTACAGCGGCCCAAAGCTAGCCCAGTACGGTAGAATTTCGACATATTGCTGACCCCCGCACTCGGTTCACCTGAGCATCCGGTCAGAAGATCATGTCAGGTACGAACATCCTTTGTCTACTCGACGCTATATTTATCTTCTGGATGTTTCTTCTAGTTCTGAAATCATTTCTAATATTTATTTAGATTCTACTCAATTATCATCAAGTTCTTCTCGTGCACGATTGTTGTCGTCCAATATTAATTGTAGCGTAGTTCGGTAGCTTTCGTGTGACACCACTTGCGCAGTCTTCATTCCACGCAATCGAAAGTTACAGCGGCCCAAAGCTAGCCTAGTACGGTAGAATTTCGACATATTGCGGACTCCCGCACTCAGTTCACCTGAGCATCCGGTCCGAAGGCCATGTCAGGTACGAACATCCTTTGTCTACACGACGCTATATTTATCTTCTGGATGTTTCTTCTAGTTCTGAAATCATTTCTAATATTTATTTAAATTCTACTCAATTATCACCAAGTTCTTCTCGTGCACGATTGTTGTCGTCCAATATTAATTGTAGCGTAGTTCGGTAGCTTTCGTGTGACACCACTTGCGCAGCCCTCATTCCACGCAATCGAAAGTTACAGCGGCCCAAAGCTCGCCTAGTACGGTAGAATTTCGACATATTGCGGACTCCCGCACTCGGTTCACCTGAGCATCCGGTCCGAAGGCCATGTCAGGTACGAACATCCTTTGTCTACACGACGCTATATTTATCTTCTGGATGTTTCTTCTAGTTCTGAAATCATTTCGAATATTTATTTAAATTCTACTCAATTATCATCAAGTTCTTCTCGTGCACGATTGTTGTCGTCCAATATTAATTGTAGCGTAGTTCGGTAGCTTTCGTGTGACACCACTTGCGCAGTCCTCATTCCACGCAATCGAAAGTTACAGCGGCCCAAAGCTAGCCTAGTACGGTAGAATTTCGACATATTGCGGACTCCCGCACTCAGTTCACCTGAGCATCCGGTCCGAAGGCCATGTCAGGTACGAACATCCTTTGTCTACACGACGCTATATTTATCTTCTGGATGTTTCTTCTAGTTCTGAAATCATTTCTAATATTTATTTAAATTCTACTCAATTATCATCAAGTTCTTCTCGTGCACGATTGTTGTCGTCCAATATTAATTGTAGCGTAGTTCCGTAGCTTTCGTGTGACACCACTTGCGCAGCCCTCATTCCACGCAATCGAAAGTTACAGCGGCCCAAAGCTCGCCTAGTACGGTAGAATTTCGACATATTGCGGACTCCCGCACTCAGTTCACCTGAGCATCCGGTCCGAAGGCCATGTCAGGTACGAACATCCTTTGTCTACACGACGCTATATTTATCTTCTGGATGTTTCTTCTAGTTCTGAAATCATTTCTAATATTTATTTAAATTCTACTCAATTATCATCAAGTTCTTCTCGTGCACGATTGTTGTCGTCCAATACTAATTGTAGCGTAGTTCGGTAGCTTTCGTGTGACACCACTTGCGCAGCCCTCATTCCACGCAATCGAAAGTTACAGCGGCCCAAAGCTAGCCTAGTACGGTAGAATTTCGACATATTGCTGACACCCGCACTCGGTTCACCTGAGCATCCGGTCCGAAGGCCATGTCAGGTACGAACATCCTTTGTCTACACGACGCTATATTTATCTTCTGGATGTTTCTTCTAGTTCTGAAATCATTTCTAATATTTTTTTAAATTCTACTCAATTATCATCAAGTTCTTCTCGTGCACGATTGTTGTCGTCCAATATTAATTGTAGCGTAGTTCGGTAGCTTTCGTGTGACACCACTTGCGCAGTCCTCATTCCACGCAATCGAAAGTTACAGCGGCCCAAAGCTAGCCTAGTACGGTAGAATTTCGACATATTGCGGACTCCCGCACTCAGTTCACCTGAGCATCCGGTCCGAAGGCCATGTCAGGTACGAACATCCTTTGTCTACACGACGCTATATTTATCTTCTGGATGTTTCTTCTAGTTCTGAAATCATTTCTAATATTTATTTAAATTCTACTCAATTATCATCAAGTTCTTCTCGTGCACGATTGTTGTCGTCCAATATTAATTGTAGCGTAGTTCGGTAGCTTTCGTGTGACACCACTTGCGCAGTCCTCATTCCACGCAATCGAAAGTTACAGCGGCCCAAAGCTAGCCTAGTACGGTAGAATTTCGACATATTGCGGACTCCCGCACTCAGTTCACCTGAGCATCCGGTCCGAAGGCCATGTCAGGTACGAACATCCTTTGTCTACACGACGCTATATTTATCTTCTGGATGTTTCTTCTAGTTCTGAAATCATTTCTAATATTTATTTAAATTCTACTCAATTATCATCAAGTTCTTCTCGTGCACGATTGTTGTCGTCCAATATTAATTGTAGCGTAGTTCGGTAGCTTTCGTGTGACACCACTTGCGCAGTCCTCATTCCACGCAATCGAAAGTTACAGCGGCCCAAAGCTAGCCTAGTACGGTAGAATTTCGACATATTGCGGACTCCCGCACTCAGTTCACCTGAGCATCCGGTCCGAAGGCCATGTCAGGTACGAACATCCTTTGTCTACACGACGCTATATTTATCTTCTGGATGTTTCTTCTAGTTCTGAAATCATTACTAATATTTATTTAAATTCTACTCAATTATCACCAAGTTCTTCTCGTGCACGATTGTTGTTATCCAATATTAATTGTAGCGTAGTTCGGTAGCTTTCGTGTGACACCACTTGCGCAGTCCTCATTTCACGCAATCGAAAGTTACAGCGGCCCAAAGCTAGCCTAGTACGGTAGAATTTCGACATATTGCTGACCCCCGCACTCGGTTCACCTGAGCATCCGGTCAGAAGATCATGTCAGGTACGAACATCCTATGTCTACACGACGCTATATTTATCTTCTGGATGTTTCTTCTAGTTCTGAAATCATTTCTAATATTTATTTAAATTCTACTCAATTATCACCAATTTCTTCTCGTGCACGATTGTTGTCGTCCAATATTAATTGTAGCGTAGTTCGGTAGTGTTGGAATCGGTCTCAAACCTCCAATTATAGTGCCGTGTGGGGCACATAAATTTGAAGAATGTAAATCTTTGAATGTATAAAAGTGAAGAAAGATTGGGGATCATGAGCTGATCAGACTTCTTGTATGTTTTTAAACCATAAGACTTGGTCACGTAATAAAATTTATTTTTTTATGTATAAAAACTCTGTCTTCAATTGATAAAACCCAACAATTGGTTATGGGCCTCAGACCTTAAGCTGAACCTGAATTCTGCCACTACCGGTTTCCAGTATGATGGGTATTCAAGAAATGTCCATGTTTTCCTTCCCGAAGTTATCGGATTTCAACTATGCCACGTGGAAGACGGACATGAAGGTATTGCTAATGGACCGGAACTGCTGGGAATTTATCACTAAAACGGAACCTCTATTATTGGAAGATGCTCCAGAACAAGAAAAAAAAGACTATCATTATAGGAAACAGAGGACATACACAACTATCTACCAGGGCATAGACAGAAAATATCAAGTCTTAATTTCATCTACTGAGGACGGTAAGGAAGCCTGGGATATATTAAAGACCAACTTTGAACCAGCATCTAGAGCACGATTGGCAGGCCTTGTGGACGAGTTCTTTTCAATCCGCTACCAGCCGGAGGACGAATCCATTGGACTCTTCTGCAAACGAGTGCATGAGAAGCTGTTACAGATAAAAGAAGGTGGATTCGAAATCCCAGACCTCTTAGTTTGCTTTCAACTAATAAGACATTTGCCTCACGAATACGATAATCTGGTACAACTGCTATACAGGATGGATGACAACGAGTTCACGCTAGACAATTTGTCTAAACATTTAATAACAGAATCCAGCCGGATCGAGCTGAAGCGGAAGGACGAAGACACAAAATTAAGTATCGTGGCCGATGCTTATGCTACAAGAAACAAGTCATCTAGATACAAGGAGACACGGGCGTCTACTCCTGATCACAGCAGATGCGTACTGGACCCTGAATTAATTCCTTCAAGCCCAAGAAAGTCGACAGTTTGTCGTATGGGGCCGCGACCATTCTGCAACTACTGCAAAAAGTCGGGACATTACGAATCGAAGTGCTTCAAGAAATGCAATCGGCAGAAACCTGGTGGTGAATTATTTTATATGGAGGACAATCCAAAAACTGATCTTCAACGTGCCTATGCAATTTCAAATTTTCCAAATGAAAGACCGAGGGAATTTCTTATTGATTCTGCTGCAACTGCCCACTTCTGTAAAGAACGCGATATGTTTACGACATTCAGAAAACTACCACCACAGAAGATCCTAGTCGGAGACAAGGACAGCACCTCGGAAGTATTAGGTATGGGTGATATTCAATTTACAGTTTTAGATAGAAACAGAAATTATGATATAACTTTAAAAGATGTGTTATACTCGCCTAATATGAGAAGAAATTTAATTAGTGGTGCTCGTATTGACCTTGTGGGAAACCAAATTAAATGGGGAAATAACAAAATGATTATTTATAATAGTTATAATAAATATTTGTTTACTGTTCCCAGAATTGGAAAATTGTATATCTTGAAAGGTTATCCCAAGATTAAAAATTATACATATGTAACTGGTTTAGATCTAGAAAAAGCCCACCGTAGGTTTTGTCATGTTAACATGCCCTTAATTGAAAATATGAGTAAAATTAATTGTGTAAAAGGAATTGAAAAACTTAATTGTAAAAATATAGATAAAAATTGTAAGATTTGTGCTATTGCTAAATCCACTAGAATATCCTTAAAAAGAAACTATATGTACGAAAGGAAAACTAAAAATGTTTTGGAAAGGATCCATATGGATTTGTGGGGTCCTGCTCCAGTTAACTCTCTAGGTGGAAATAAATACTTTTTATCTATTATTGATGATTTTTCACGTAAAGTAACTGTTTATATTATTCGAAATAAGAATGAAGTTTTTGATTACTTTAAAAAATACTTGGTTAGAGCTGAAAGACAGCTAAATGTTAAGTTAAAATGTGTCCGAACTGACAATGGTTTAGAATTTTGTCACAAAGAATTTAAAAAGTTTTTAAATGATCTAGGAATAAAAATCGAAAGAACTTCAACTTATACCCCTGAACAAAATGGCATTGCAGAAAGGTTCAATAGAACAGCCATGGATTGTGTCAGAGCTATGCTTCAAGACAGTGGTTTACAACCACAATTTTGGTCAGAAGCACTTTTAGCATTTATTCATACTAAAAATAGATGCGAACACAAATTAACTGAGGGTATATCTCCTAACGAAATATGGACTGGTTTCAAACCATCAGTAAAACATTTTAGAATTTTTGGCTCTTTGGCATATGTTCATATTCCTAAAATACAGAGAAATAAATTACAACCCAGAGCTAAACTTGGTATTTTGACAGGATATGGTTTGAAAACTAAAGGTTACAGAATATATGTACCAAACGAGAAGAGAATAGTTGAAACAGTCCATGTTCATATCGACGAAAGTAAGAAAGCCGTTGATGTACTATTTGGTAAAAACTTTGAGTACGTTTCTTTCGATCTTAATTCTAATATACCTATTTATCAATCAAATGAAAATATAAAAGTAAAATCGGAAAGTGAAACTCAAGTTTTAGATTCTAAAGATTTAGTTAAAACTGAGGACTTAAAAAGTCTTAACATTTCAAATTGGCGAAGAATCGAAAAACCTAGAAATAAAAGCAATAGGATAGATGTATACTATTATTCTCCTGAAAATTTGAGAATGAGATCTTTAAATGATATTAAAAAGTACTGTACTAAAAATAAGATTAGGTTTGATCCTGTAAATTTCAATTTTAAGCCAGAAACAGAACATCCTAATGTGGATATTTCTAATGTGCCATCTACTTCTAGTGATTAATCTAATTTTTTAGACCAACAGATGTACGACATGTATGATCAGTGTTACAATGTCGAAATCCCCAAAAGTTATGAAGAAACGCAGGCAAGTAAGGATAAAATTAAATGGAATACTGCCATGAATGAAGAAATTCAGATAATGAAGGATAGGCAAGTATGGAAATTAGTGGACACACCCCCAAATACAACCATAATTGGAAGTAAGTGGGTGTACAGCATAAAAATGGACGAAAACAATATACCTAAAAGGTATAAAGCTCGTCTTGTTGCTCAAGGTTTTAAGCAAAAACCCGGCATTGATTTTAAAGATATTTTTTCACCAGTTGTGAATTTTTCTATTGTTAGATTATTGTTTGTACTATTGATTTCTATGTTGGGTTGGTATCACTGTCAAGTTGACGTGAAAAGTGCATATTTATATGGACACCTTAAGGATACTATATACATGAAACAGCCAAAAGGATTTGTGCTGAAAGGATCCGAAAACAAAGTATGTCTATTGGAAAAGGCTATATATGGTCTGCATCAAAGTGGTAGAGAATGGAATTTGGAATTAGACGGTATTTTAACTAAATTAGGATTTTCTCAGTTAAATTGGTGTAATTGTGTCTACAAATTTAAAGATGTAATTTTAATTGTTTATGTAGATGATATGGTTTTGTTTTCAAAAAGGGAACATTTGATAAATGAAGTAATCGAATTATTGGACAAAAAATTGGATCTTACAGTCCTAGGTAAAACTAAATATTTGTTAGGCGTAAACTTTCAAGAAATTGAAAATTCGATTTATTTACATCAAATTACCTACATTGAAAAATTAATGTCAAAATTCAAAGATCTTCCTAAAAGTTTTGTGAATTTACCTTTTAAAATTGGTTGTAACTTACCTGATAAGGTTAAAGAGGAAGAAATAATTGAAAATGATTTAATGAGGAAATTTCCCTATCGTTCCTTAATAGGATGTTTATCGTTTTTGTCAGATAGATCCAGACCAGGTATTGCATTTGCCGTTAATATAATGTCTCAGTTTTGTAATGGTTATACTTACAAACACTGGTCTTACGTTGTTGATATTATGAACTATGTTTTTCTTACAAAGGATTTTAAAATTAATCTTTCCAATGTAGAAAATTCAAATTTGATTGCTTTTTCTGATGCAAATTGGGGATGTGGTCTCACAAACAGACATTCAAGCAGTGGCTATTTAATTTATTTTGGTAACATCCCAATATCATGGAAATCTTCTAAACAAAAGTGCATAGCTCTTAGCTCAATGGAATCTGAATTTATTGCACTAACCGATTGCACTAAAGAAGTTATTTGGTTTAGTAGAATTATAAATGAATTAAGTTTGTGTGATTACATAAGACCCCAAGTATATTGTGATAATCAATCTGCTATCTATTTTTCAAAAAATAGTCAGGAAAATCAGAAAACTAAACATATTGATATCAAGTACAAATTTATTCGTAAATTAATAAAAGATGAACTATTTAACGTAAATTATATTTCATCGGAAAATAATTTGGCTGACTTTTTAACAAAGCCTTTATTGTTAAATAAATTTAAAAATATTATTAGAAAAATATTTTGTTAGATTTATATATATATATATATATTGAATTGTAATACATCTGCTGAGGTTTTACAACCGATGGGGCCGCATGTTGGAATCGGTCTCAAACCTCCAATTATAGTGCCGTGTGGGGCACATAAATTTGAAGAATGTAAATCTTTGAATGTATAAAAGTGAAGAAAGATTGGGGATCATGAGCTGATCAGACTTCTTGTATGTTTTTAAACCATAAGACTTGGTCACGTAATAAAATTTATTTTTTTATGTATAAAAACTCTGTCTTCAATTGATAAAACCCAACAGGTAGCTTTCGTGTGACTCCACTTGCGCAGTCCTCATTTCACGCAATCGAAAATTACAGCGGCCCAAAGCTCGCCTAGAACGGTAGAATTTCGACATATTGTGGACTCCCGCACTCAGTTCACCTGAGCATCCGGTTCGAAGGTCATGTCAGGTACGGACATCCTTTGTCTACACGACGCTATATTTATCTTCTGGGTATTTCTTCTAGTTCTGAAATCATAAGACAAAATAGTTGTAACGCTCTACTTTTCATGCATACTCCCAGTACTGTTCCGATTTTAAATCGTATGCGCGTCAAAACTATAAACTCAAGAACACTGTACCTCGCCAAATAAGCGACTGAAACTTTTGTCGCCAAATGGCTATACGGATAGTCTTATTGTGGGTTACCAAATTTCATAATTTTCGCCAATTAGCGATGGTACCGTGATCTTAAGTCTAACCTCATAAACTATAATCTGCCTTCAAGGCATAATCTGAAACTGAGTAATCGTGTGCGAAGTACAAGGTAGTAATATTGTCAAATTATCTTATTGGGGAACGAGTAACTTCTTTGCTTGATAAAATAATTGTGTGAAAACATCTTTAGTAGCGAATGGATTGAGATGAAATATATCTGTTCTCTAAACTCAGTTCCTATACACTACTCTGATTAACGTGTTACAAAAATACCACTATTATCATCTATATTATTTCTGTAGTATAGATCCCTTTACGCCTCTTACACGCGATGAATCTTAACAAGTGTTGTATCAAAAGAAAGAGAATTTCCCGGAGCACTGACGAATCCGTTCTATTTCTCCAAGGTGTGCAGAGGGGGGACTAAAAACAATTTGAATTCCCCATAGGAATTACATTGAGTGTAAAACGATTGCGGTACGCAACTCAGTTTGTTTTACCAGTATTGATGGAAAACAACTTTTCCAATAAAATTGTTTTACCAGTATTACTCGGAAAACAATTTTTTTCATCATCTATATTATTTCTATAGTATAGATCCTTTTACCCCTCTTACACGCGACGAATTATTTATTTATGTATTGAACTACAATAGTTTTTCATTTCTATCCATAATATTAATATTTTATGAATATGTGATTTGATGATATAAGGATATTAAACGACGCATGTACCACACGAGGTTAAGATTTGAAAAAAATTTAAAAAATATACAACTTAACAATTTTTGTGAATTCTAGAGTTAAGATAACCTTATTAGGCCTTTTGGCGGAAGAATTACGTGCTTTACACAAATGGTTGGCGCTCTTTCATTTACTTATTCAACCGTGATGTTTTAATTCCATGTTTGTCAACAAGCTCAAAAGAAAATCTTTGAGCACTATTACTGAGAGGCGTCGCAGACAACAAGCAGCAAGGAATGAAGACTCATCTCAGAGACAGCGGAGGTTGGCCAAATTGCGAAAAAACAAGAGAACTCAGACCTATGAACAACAATCGGCACATCCACAACCACCTACATCAGTTGCAACAACACAGCCACCACAACCATCTAAATCATCCACACCAACACAGCCAGCTCCACCATCTGCATCAGCCGCATCAACATAGCCGCCATTAACAAATGAACCAAGAAATTCAGACATTTACAGGTTAAGAGAGGATATAAATATATATAGGAAACGTGTTCAGCAAAAATTACCTGTAAGTTTAGTTGTGCAAGGGTTATGCGCAATGACAGTGAGGTTGAGACGCACTCTGTTGTGGACTCCATGAATATACTTTACATTCACTGTGGTGCTAAATTATTTCCCCGGAGAACTTATTAGTGGGTTTTCTTCTATTTATTGTAACAAATGCAAAGTTAAGTTGCCTGAAGAAGCTATATGTGATGAGCTTAAGAATTTAATTGAAGCAAATGACCAGAAAACCAAAAATATTCGTCAATACAATAATGTACTTGCATTTGATTCCATTCAAGTAGATTCAGTAAATCCGACAGGAAGAGGGCCTTATTGTTTTAAATACATGGCCAAGTATATCACCTTTTTTGATATTTTGGATACAAAAAAAATTCGCTTACATCTTTCACCCTTACAATGGACGGGGGAGGTTGGGGTGTGCGGAATTGTTCATAGAATTCTCACATACATTCTCACGAAATATACATGCTAGTAGCAAGTATATTTCGATTGTAAGGTGACCAACTTTCGACCATTAATTTATAGAAGATTTAGATGGATAATTTTTTTCGCATTTTGGGCGATACGGTGGTATTCAAATGCTGCCTAAACTCAGTTTCTATACGCTAATATGAATAACATGATGCGTCAACAGGTTATTTAGAAGTTAACAACGTCACTGCTCGCGGATTTTAGCAGTGTTGTTGTATGCAACTGCTCTCTAAGCTCAGTTCCTGTGGTCATTCTGAATAATATGCTACAACAAATATAATCTATACATATAAAGAAGAGTTGGCATCTGTCTGTCTATACAAATCTCCACCGTTTGACCAATCTACACCAAATTTGGTACACGTATTCTTGGAAATCTGCCGTTAACATATTAACCCCGTTCTATTTGTCTTGGGTGTGCAGAGGGGTGTAACGTCCCATCATCCTGGACAGAGCACTTGCTAGGGGGTGCTCTCTCCCGGTCTGGCTGTGCAGATGACGTCAGAGTTAACATCTACAGGAGTCGCCTCTCAAGATGACCTTGGAGTTTTTTAGAATCTTAGAATATGATGCAATCGTGGTTGCGCTGAAAATCGCTCAGTATCATATCGTTTATGTATCCTGTCTGTAAATTCGCAAACAGCTTTATTATTGGAATGTAAATTTTTTTGATAATATAAGGTTAAAAATTCGAAATGCTCATAGGAATAACATTGCGTACTTATATGTCAGACATATGTACAATGTCAGACCAATTCACACTAAATTTGGTACATTCATCCTGTAGAATTCTGCGGGACACATAGGCTATATATTAACCCCGTTCGATTTGTCCTGGGTTTGCAGGGGGCTAAAAACAATTCGAAATCCCCATAGGAATAATACTGAGTAATATTACGATGACATAAACAATTCAACCCGAGCAACGCCGGGTAATTCAGCTAGTTGATTACTATAACCAACAAATTTCGATTGTAGGGTGACTAACTTTCTGTTATGAATTTAAGGGAGATTTAGTTGCGACTAGTTTGAGCACTTATAGCTGCGCGGTGTCACTCCAACAAATCGACATTTCAAAGAGATGGACGTCGTTGCATTCGTAAATTTACATCTCTGAGAAATATTTCGAGCTCAACACTACAATTTGAATGCTGACAAGTTTTGAATCCATCAGTGATGTAAATATATTATCGTTTTTTCTTGTTTAATTAATATTCTCTTCTAAATTTCCTTTTTACGTTTGGTACAGTATTCGAATACAAAAGCAATGTAACCCTAGAATGAGAGAATTGGATGAATTAAAAAACGCCTGACTTCAAAACTTCAATAGTATTCAAGAATTGAAATTTTCAGTCATACACTTCCGCCGCAAAGGAGAAATAATTACAGATTCAAAAATAAACGAAATGAAGGCTAAAATCCTAGCTCAAAATTATCAAATGATAATATAAGCAATGTACGAAGTCAACAAAAATGGAAACTACAACCTATTGTGCATTCCAGTGCAAAATGAAGGCTCACAGATTAATTGTTTCATAAAACTGTTAGTTTCAACTCCCAATGTTGTGCTTGAAATCAACAAGGAGGGTAACTGAAACTTGCAATATTCTATATACATTAATCGACCACATAACGACGTCAAAAATAACAATGGAAACAAGAGTTATAATATTATAACAAGACTACAAATTACAAATGCGGTTAACAATATCGAGATAGAAACTGCATATTTTTATTGTGTTGGTCAACAATGATGGGATATGCTATTGTAGAATTCAATCCTCAAAATCTGCAAATTGTTTCCCTCCTGCAAATTGCAAATCCTCAATGTGAGATAATCGCTTGTATTTTATAGTAATCATCATTATTGAATATATTATAAAGAATAACTTATCAGAAACTACACAGTAAAAGTATTTTTACGATTTAAACTACATACGAAACGTTAAAATAACATGGAAGAAAATATAAATGCTGTTTGAATTCAGTTAAAAAAATACTTGTAATAAATAAAATTACGTTCTGCTGTAAAGGGTTATCTTCAGAAGATCAAATTTCCGCATAAATGCAATTTACGTTAAGAACTTTCTCGTATTGAAAGATCTCTGGTATAGAATTTTCAATTAGTTTTACATTCATATTTACTAAGATAGTATTTTGAGGGAGAAATTGCTATCAATATTATTATATTTTCGTGTTGTTTGCTAAATGTTCAAGTTCATATATTCAGAAAATATAACAATTACAAATATAACAATTACAAAATACAACAATAGTTATGTGAGAAATATAAATTCTAGTTTAATTGTAAGGATACAATCTTTGATTGTTAAGAACTTACTCTTAATTTTTTAATTCCTTGAGTTTGGAATAAGCAGAAAAATATCCTCATGTATACTGATACCTTTATTAATGTACTTTGAAAGTCTATGTACTTGCAAATTATTAAAGCTCTACTTTGTGTCTAGAAAAAATAGATATACTAAATTTTAAGAAAAAATGAATGTATTAAACATTTAAAGTTATTCATTTTAAGTATTAATTAGTAGTTTAGGAAGAAAAAAATGTTAAGAAATAAAGAGAATTTCAAGCATTTTAGAGAAATTGTATTCATATTTTAAATTCTTCAAATTGCCTAGATATATCTTAACAGAAAAAATGAACTATATAAATCTTTACATTTGCTTTATTAATTAAGTGTTACACTTGTAATATCATCATTCAAAAGCAGAATACTTCCAAGAATCGAATTATTTATACATTATTTATAGTTTATGCATTATCTATTATGCACTTGACTTATCTCTTATGCACTTGACTTTGATGCATTTGAATATCACGTGGCTTATTTTTAATGCACTTACGGTCTATCACTTGACTTGTATTTATTTGATGTACTGTTGTCTATCACTGAGCCTGTCTCAACCACTTAAAACTATTTTGTCAGAAGCATGTCCATCTGTTGACTAACCATGAACACTGAGGAACTGAAGGTGACATCACATTTGAAGTATTTGATGGTGTGTCGTTTTTAGGAGAAATGTGACTATTGGACTCAATATTGTCATTGAGATGACCAGGAGACCTTCCTGGACAAGAAACAGCCATTTCAGGCTGGGCGTTAGGATACTGGAAAGTCCAATCTTGTCTGGAACTACTTGTCTGTGACAGTTGGTCAGAAGCTTGCTGTCCGTACTGCTGTCCCACCGACCTCTGTATATAGTTCTGGAGTTGCAAAACACTTCTGTCTTGCTGTTGGTCATTGTTGTTGTTGAGAGTGATATCTTCGATCTCTGAGGCCAGAGTCGACACCGCGTTGTTGAAATTGGTGTTGGCGTAGTTTTGCGCGTCGACCAAGCTGGATGGATATTTAGCAGTCCCTGGAGTGGACTGAAGAACATTTCCTTCACCAAACAAGTGTTCATTTTGCGTCCAGTGAGCCTGCACGGAATTCGATGCTGGCCAGGCATTTGTTGTAGACATGGGTTCTTGAGGAAAGTATTGTTGTTGGGGCATGGTCGGAAAGTTCCCAGGGTTTGGAAGCCAGCAGGCTCCATTGCTGTTGTTGGGAAAGGTGAAGCCATCATAACCTAACGTAAAAAAGGGAAAAGTTATTAGTATTCCAAAAATTAGTATTTTTTATTAGTAATATTCTTAAGCACCAGATATTGACCTATTTAAACGCTTTCCTGGATTTTTATTATTTAGAAACGCTTCAATTCATTTGATTCCAGATTTTACAAAACAATTTTTACTACCGATACCACAATCAATGCTTAGCTAGATCTATATTTAAAAGCTAACTTTTAAAAAGTGACTTTTAACACAGTCTCTTCAAATACTCTTGCTGGCACTTCGTGGGAAATTACTTGTGAACCCTCTTCAAGTTGCTCTTTGCCCTTTTATTCTAAAAAGCCTTTTTATTTAAAATGTTCAATTATGCCTTCTGTTTAATAAAATCTTCAAGGAATCTTCAAGGACTGGGAAATTCTAAAAGGAAATCCTTGAAAGATTAATATTCTTACCCTGCGTAACTGTGACAAATAAAACAAATTTTAGTAATGTAAGAAGTTTGTGTGATCAACATAATTAATAGTATTTCGAAGCACTATCGTCAAACTCAACAGTTTGTTGAAACTAGTATAATTCTTAATCCGACAGAGAGAAAAATGGCAATCTTAAAAAAGTATTTTTAGCAAGTTTTTTCATTATTTTCATTTTAATTGTTTCAGTTCTTTATTATTTTTATTCAATTCTTTTATTATTTTTCTGTTAAATAAACGGTTGTAGTTATTAAGGAGGTCTATATAAGCGGAATTATGTCTATGTAATGGCCGGACGTTTAACGGGCCGTTATAAAATGCTTAAATCAATATGAATGCATGATCTGCACGACCTACAGTTGCATGATCTGTCGTAAAGCTATTTATACAGATTTTTTTTTTGGGGGGGGGGCTGCTAGTCCAGTTAGAATTAATCTCCCTAAATAAGGGAGTATTTATGTCTTTCTAAAAAAAATTCAAATATCTTCTATCTCAAAAAATAGAAACATTTCAAACGTTTAATAAAAATTGATAGTTCCATTTTTCGTCAAATGGCTGATGAGTTTGCGCCAATTCAATAGACCAATTGAAACAGTTGGGTTCTTGTTTTGAAAAAAACTTTCATCCTTATGGTCGATATGAAATTTCCGATGCATGATGGGGGGGGGGAGTTGTAAGACAAGTTTCAAAACACTGATTTTGTCAAAATTTTAAAACGAATATGCGTCAAGAATTGACGGTAAAAATGTTATAATTAGGAGGAATATGTTAAACTAAGTTTGTAAATAATGTATACTTTTTTTAAACGCGGCTAATATATTTCATTCTTCAGATTTTTTATATTTCTTATTTACTTTTCTAAGACACAAATTTTATAACATTGAAAAACTTACGTTCTTACTTATAGTATTGTATTTTGCAGTGTAGTGTGTACTGTATATTGTATTCTCTAACTTAAGCCTTATAAACTTTTACAAGTCCAATTTCTTTAATTACAATTTCATGCTTTTCAACTTTAAAATATTTTTCTAATTATAGTAACGGACTTGTGAATGTTTGTTGTGAAATGTTTCAAAATATGTTTCATGTTTGGGAAATGTTTTCAATAATAATTTAAATTAATTATATGTACATTATTTTTAGTGTAATAATCTAATTGTTTTAAAATATAATTTATTTATTTTACCATTTTAAATCAAGGTAGCGAACTTACTTGTAGCGAATGTACAGATGTAGGTAGGTAGAGCATTTTGTAACTCACTAATAGCATAATCTCTTCATATGACATTTAAGGCATTAATTTTTCAATTAGGAAGAAAAAATTAAACTTGAGTTCTTAATACTCCCCCGATTATTACGTAACCATGTTATTTACACTTTATGCCAGGTGTTTTCAAACTCTGTGCCGTACAGATTGTGCAACGGTTTAAATTGTGTAAGATTTATTTCATTTCAACGGTTTAATTTTGAACTATTGACAAGTGTGTTTACAAATAATTTCAAGAAAAACTCTTTTTAATAATTTTGAGTATTACTTTTTATTAAAAAGTATCATAAAATAAATTGTTTCAAAATTCTTTTTAAAGTCACTTCGGAGTAAAAGGGGATAGTAAATTCCTTTTTTCTGTAAATCAATCAAAATTATTCCTTTTTTCAGATAGGCAAAAAATATAATATTTTTGGTGCGCCGCAAATTTTGGAAATTTGTTTATGTGTGCCATGAGAATAAAAGGTTGAAAATAACTGCTTTATACTGTTTAACTAAAATTAATGATTAGAAAATCATTTTGCTTTACACCTCATAATTTTTCCCAATTTATTTATTATGCACTTCTACTCAAAATTGTATTCTATTAATTATTTTTATTCAAATGTTTCTTAAAACGCTTTTATTGTTTATTCCACTCTTGGTGTTTTATCTTTGTGTCAAAAACTATCATGTAGTGGCCAGCCTCTAGTGTAAAAACCTGTTTCAAACTGTCAACAGTTCTGGGCAAGGGACAGTTTGATTTTTAAAGATGGATATTCACTCCCCTTGGAGTAATAGGGCAGTTTGGTCTCGATGATAAAACTCGTCCTTAGCAAAATTAACCAGATATTGAACGAGATATCTCGTCAAAACACTTGGAGGGTTAAAAATACGAGTTATGAATGTTTTTAAACCACGAAACGCAATGAAGTATATAACGGTTAATAAAATTGATGATTCTAAAACAATCAAGTTTAACTTCAGTGTTGAGACTGATATTAGTCTTTCAATATAGCGATCTTTATAATCGATGATTTATATTTTATGTATATCCCAACTCAAAAGAGCGTAAAAATATACATTTGGGATGGAAACTTTCCGAATCACGCATTTTCATTAATTTTTATCAAGTATAAATTATTTTAAGGCTTTAAATTTTTATTTTCATTTTAGTTAATAGTTAACCTCGAATGTTTTAGAAAACCACACTTTTAGAAATTGTTCTTCATTCTCACTTCTGTTTTACAAAATGTTAAATTGTTTTAATTTGTTTCTAAATCTACATTTTTTTCTTTGGAAATTTAGATCATGACAAATTTAAATAAAAGAAGACTGTCTAAAACTGATAATTTGATAGTTGTGTCATTTATGTATCCATTTTCACGTTCAGGCCGAATGCGTATGTATTCCATTATTTTGAAGTTTTAAAATATGAGCTATAAGTTTTAGATCATGCAACATTTCAATATGTGCAGTTACCTTTCGTCTGATGCCACTTGCATGCTTTTATCACCCATTTCACCAAGTAAATACAGTGAAAGCAAAAATATTAATGTAAAAATTTATTATTAAATCATACGCAATTGATTCAAAATGTTTCCAATGCTTGAAATGAAGTAAATGTTCAAACTTCGTGAAGGTTGATTTCTTCGAAAACAAAAATGTATTAAATGAAACTCTAGATTTTTTTTATTAATAGGAAATTTTGGTATATTAGAAAATAATTTGATTAATATTCATTTCAAATTTTAATACATTTAATATCCCTTTCACGTGCAGTTTCTGAACACTTGGTTTTAGAAGCATTCATGTTTAAAGAACCTGTATTATACATTTCAATAAATACGAATGTTATAATTTAAAGTGTGTGTAGTAAGCAGTTAAACATTTTTAATTGTTTTTAACGACAGTACAGAGGCATTTTTATTCTTTGGTAATTATTTTTAATAAATATGAAATTCCATCTAATTCGATGGAGCATGCTGTTCAGTTTAACGATAACTTCTTTAAATTTGAAGTATAAAATATTAACATCGAACATCCATTTTAAGTAATTTTGAATGCATTATGAAGTAATTATTTATGATAAACAATAATACATTATTTTTTTTATCAAACGTGTGTTTGAAGTTCTTAAACACCGTATTCCCAAGAGTAGAATAGCTATCATTCGAACTTTATTCTCAATTCGATATTACTTTTCGAATAACTTCATACTATTGGTGCGTTAGATTAGTTTCAGACAAAAATCTTTCGAAAATAAAAATGAAATCGTTTATTGTTCTTTTTATATAGTAAAAGTGAAAATAAAAATTTAAAAACACAATAAAACGATTGCTTCTTATTCACAAAAAATATGTTTTTGAAGTATTCCTGTCGAATGTCATTATTTCACAGGAGAACAACGATTGACAATATTCTCAACTCTAATGTCAAGCATTTTACATCATTACTGCTCTTCAGTGATGAAACGAAATAGAAAATAAGTATTACAGAAATTCCACCCACTCTAAGAAAGACCTTTTGCTTGAGAACACAAACAACGGGTCAAAACAAGTTTTTTGATTGACTTTAAATAAAAACGTATCCGCTTATTGAACAAATACTGTGTACAAATAAAACTATTTATTTAAAGTAGACTGTAAACAATAAAACAATCTTATATAGTTGTCAATAGTAGTTTGGAGGATGTAAAGGTAAAGTAAACGTAGGCTCTATGTTAAATTACAAAAAGTATTCCAAGATGAAAAAGTAAATTTTATCGATTAATTTTTAAATATATGATGACATGAAAGATGTATTAATGCAAACAATTTTTGTCGGTACCTTCCAAATAATATCCCGGAGATTTTCCTGTATGCATAATTTTTTTCTTTCATCATTGTTTTTGCAAGGTTTTAAAAGTATTAGCAATTATAAAAATGTAATGTCTACAGAAACATAAATTTGTAATTTGATTCCTAAAGGATGAAGTTCAATAGACTATTTTGAGTTGACAACAGTATTCTTTTGCACAGATTTCGTTACTTTCGATATTTTTATTAATATTATATTTTATAAGTTTAATTGAAAATGCGTTTTAACTATTTGTTGATGGTTGGTCAACATAATGTAAAAAGTTACCTTGATCAACAAACAGTCACTTTCTCAAATGTATAGTAAAGCAAATTCAATTTCAATAAAGGTTCTCATTGGGATAAATATATGACTCCCTTAGGCATTTATCAGAAAACCAAAGCTATACTTTTAGCAAAGAATTTTATGTGATCTAAAATTTAGTTTAGCTAAATATGTCAATGTTTCTGTAATTCTAACTTACATTTTAACCATTTTAATTAAAGAAATTAATGAATGCACGATTCTGCTTAGGTTTAGGGAAATAAAAATTGATACAATTATATTTTGAGTTTTTGAATTAGTAGATTCGTTACTTTTTATAATTACAATAAAATATAATAAAATTGATGCCGGAGTATTCTTTCAATTTCAATCAGAATTCCGACAAAAGCAAAGTACAATAAGGGAATTAAAATGGAAATTGGAATTTTGTTGGTCCTAAATGGGGCCAAATTGCAGATGTAGAACAAATGCATAGGGTACTTAGTAATATAATATAATTAATGTAAACTGAAAGTAAATTGCAGTTTAAACTGTCGGAAACGCATGAAAATTTAATAGAAAAATATTAAAATTTAAACTTAAAAGTATATGTATATCATGTATATTTTGTAAATGCTGATTTTTAAGATTTCTGGAGGGTGTTTGTCCTTGTATATATGGGTTAAGTGTATTTGTGAATTGAAGAGTATTCTTCTTTGACAAAAAAAATACCTTGAAAGGAATTAAAGATTTTGTGTGATCCAAATCCATTTGTTTCGTCTGCGTATTCCCCCCGCAATTTATTTAATACACGCTGTGGTTTCGTCGAATCGATCATCGTATTTGATTTTTCCTAGATTTAAGATGTCTTTTTATCAGTCAGCAACAAATGAATTTACAATTTTAATTTGTTTTCCTTTGATAAGTTTAGAAGTTACGATTATCTCTAGTTAAACATATTAGTTTTAAACAAAAAGGGTCACCTAACAGCTAATGGTGGTTATTTTATAATAAAAATACTTTAAGTGAATTAAATAGGATTAAATTTTTATGATTAAGTAAACTCAACTGCTTATTTCAATCTAATCCCGAACAGTTTATTAGAGATTAGTACCTTTTATTGTTCTTTTAATATTTGATTATAATTGCTGTTTTGAGTTGACGAAACAAAGATTATGAATATGTACTCAGTACTTGATCACAGCATTTATCTGAAAAATTCTTACCACTTTTAAATTATTTTATTTCGTATATTATGTTAGGATGACTACATTAGCTACATTAGATAAACTCAGTATAATTTAAAATAATCCTAATTGTAACAAAATAACATATGAACACCAAAATACTTCACAAAGCTTAGATGTAAACCTGAGGTATCTGATTTTAAAAATAACAGCTTGTTCAAGTTGTCTTTTCTAAATCAGACTCGTCCAAAGGAAGAATGGAAAATTAATTCTAATTAAAATTAATTAATGGCATTCAGTGAATTGATTACAGTGTTTCAGTCTAATGCTAGTTTTTCTGTCGTTGATCAAAAAGTTTCACGACTGTAGATAATTCTGCACATGAGGCTGAATATGAAAAAGCTATTCTACTTACCAAACTAGGTGGTCAAGGTATACCTATCTGGTTTATATTACGCATTGATAACACAGGTCTGCAGTGAAAAGTTGTTTTTTATGTCATTTTAATGTCATTCTGAATACAAAATTAGTAAATGTAATCCATTTTTCTCTACCACGTCAGGAATTTTCACAATAACAAAAATATTATTTGCAATCATACTCTTTATTTAAGTTTTGATGCATAAATATATTCTTAGTTTTAGCAAAAAGGCCTTCTTGAGGTTGTATAAACAGTCGAAGTTCCTTTCGTTATATATGTGGATAGTTTGTAATCCAGAAGTCAGAATATAACTGAGTTTGCAAAAAAGGTTTACTACGTCTGTTTTAGTGTGAAACTCAGTGATCAAGAAAAACAGTGGACTCCACTAAAAGTCTGTTTGTGATCTGTATCAGTTTCTGTAATAGCAATCTGTGTTAAAGAACTCTTGCATTTGTATTATAGTAAGTTGGGGGACCAAAGAAACACAGGGGTGACAGTTGTGTTTTGCTGATGCAAAATAAACTGCTATAATTAAAAGAGTAAGAATAATACTTTTTAACGCAATCTTCGGCCTATTAGACCTGTGCCGCATGGACCTAATGTTTCAATCCGTACAAATCTGGATTCCACTATTTGTGACTTAGAATAGATTTCTGAAAGTACTGATGAAGAATTCATTCCTGAGCCCTAGAGAAATGAGCCACAACCCTTAATTCCCTTAATAACCATTACTAATATTTACCGGAACAGATATTAGGAAATTAATATCTGATTCAGAGTTCGAAGCAGCCATGAACACCAGAGAACATGATGTTTCGATTTTATTCAAGGAAGAGAGCTATGAGTGAGGATCAGGGCAAAAAGTTCCACCAAGATATTAAGGGCATGGAAAGAAGGTACCAAGAACACAGATGATACCATAATGATGGATTACTGCTGGGTGATTTACAGAGATGAAACTGAAGCGGTATACAAACGTCGTGCCACTAAGCTCTTTTGGATATAAAAGACCCCAAAAGTGAGGGAAAATAACACATTTTATTCAAATTATTAATCAATTCCAACTGTTTCCCTTTTAGGCATGAAAAAGCAACAGCGATATTGACAAAAAGAACATAGAAGTGATAATTTGTGCATAGTATTACATTTTTTCACCAAATACATTGAATATGTAACTTGAAATCTGTTTTATGCGAAAATGTAAAGTGATAGAGAAAATTTTTAAAAACATTTTTATTATGTTTGTAATAAAAATATTCAAAAATTTTCAAATAACTTTTCTGGAATTAAATTTTGCCGACCTATGTAATTACGGCTATTTCGTTTCCCTCACTATGAATGTGTCTTCTATAATACAAATGTAGGGGCGCATCCACCGAGGGAGTTATTTGGGCTTAAGTACCTCCCATATGAAAAAAGTAAACACATACTTATCTAATCCTTTGATTTGTTCTTTAAAATATCGTATGTGAAGAGCTTATCACATTTTCTACTATCTTTCAATCAATAAATATTTCACCATTATTTCTTATATCCGATTTACAAAAGTGCTCCATTTTAAAAATATTTTATGTTATCTATTAATAAGAGAGTTGAGCAACCTTTAGCTTCAATACAGCTGCTAACTATCTTAGATTAAAGTAAATCTAAAATTTGTTTAGTAGTTCTCTAAAGCTATTCTACCCCATTACAAATAAATACATTTAAAAATCCTGATCCTCTACAGTGGTTTGGGTCGACATTCTAATAATTTGAAATCACACTCACACATAGAGTATGCACCCACAAACAAAATCTATACCAATGTAACCTCCTCCAGATTGATATCCTGATTAATAACCATTACACCTCACATACATCCATGTACGAATAGACCGTTTTTTTGACAAATGCCAGCTATGGCAATCATTAATCCTGAAATAACTGTATTACGTCAAATAGATACGCATATTTGCAGGATCAAATTTTAAAAAATCTAAAATAGCGTTATTCACCTGAATTGCTCAATTAAGGGACTGTGACTGTTTCAATTACTCCCGGGCAGTGTTAATAACACGTGTAACGTGCGTACAAATTTATTAGCCTTTTCAATACAATGGTAATTCAATGGATTGTACAATAAGGATATAGTATGGTTCCAGGGAGAAGGCAGAGTGCGTTGATTTCTGAATAGGTAAGAAAGCGCGTCAGTAGAAGGCTTCTATACGCAAGAGCATGTATGGCGATATCCGTGGATGTTCCTCCCCCTGCCGACCTGTTATCAATGCTATCGCATGCACACCAAACGATAATCTTAGAACCAGAATTCACGCTAAAGACGCTGATTGTGGAAGGGATTTTTGTTTACATTACCACGTGTCCCCTATTTCACCTAATAGATTCGTTCAAAATCATGTGACCCAACACTGCCTTTTCCCATGAGCCGCACTATAGAGAGTAGATTGCGCTACGTATTTTTTAAGCATTAGTGGTCTTTTTGTGCAATGCTTATATTTTCTATAAAGATATGGGTATTTATACTAATTTGTTTCAATATCACATCTTACTTGGAACAACTGTTTTTCAATAGCCCTTGTTTTAGCGTATTTATTTCGTGTTAAGAACTAAGACTACACTGACTCTAAAACGTCTTAATGAAAATTCTTGAGCAAAACGAAGTCCTGGAATGAAATTTTCACAGGCTACCAGTCTACGACGTTCCCTAATTCTATTTCCAAACTATGATTCCTTTCCAAATCATCTTGCCCGGAATTAACTTTACTATTATTTTTTATAACGAGCAATTGAACTTAATAATTATGGCACTGAGAGGGAAGATTTGTGAACCACTTAGCGTTCCCCTAGATATGCATATATCCACATATTCTAGGCACAACCCGTTTATAGAGTGGCCACACATTCGTTCAGGACGACAAATATCCATGTCTTAACCCTTGATTCGAACCAGGAACCTTTCGATATGGAAGCCAGTACTATGACTATCAGACCAATTGGTCGGACCATTGCTATTAACCCTCCTGGTGATCTCTATGAGGTATCTCGTTATTATTGAAACTCATCAGATCTTGATGGACGAGATATCTCGTCCATCTGTCCAAAACTGACATCTTGATCTCGTCATTATAAAAAATGTGGCAATATCTTAATGACGAAATATCTCGGCATTAGCAAAACTGGTTAGATCTTGATGGACGAGATATCTCGTCATTAGAAGAAGACTGGCCAGATCTTGATCTCGTCATCATAAAAAATTGACCATACCTTCATGACGAGATATCTCATCATAAGCAAAATTAGCCAGATCTTGATGGTCGAGATATCTCGTCGAATCCACTTGGAGGGTTAAAAAGCACCCTCTGTAGTACACCACCACCTTACCCAGAAAGTTATTCATGGCTCCAGAGTGGTAGAACTGCGCGTACGGCTTCAGGGCCTGATACCGCCGCCTGAATCCCCTCGGTCTCCGCCTGAAGGATCCCTCCTCGAACATATACTCGCTGGCCGGGTCGACTGTCCAATAGTGACCTTTGCCCGGCCTACCCAGACCTTTGGGCAGTTTGATGAAACAGTCGTTGAGTGAGAGGTTGTGGCGAACAGAGTTCTTCCAGCCCTGGTACTGCCCCCGGAAGAACTGGAAGCGGCTCTGGAGGTACTGGTAGATTTCGTTCAGGGTGAGGCGCTTGGAGGGAGAGCTCTGAATGGCCATGACGATCAGAGCGATGTAGGAATAGGGAGGTTTCTCTTGACGTCTTAAGCCTGAAAAGGAATTCAAGAATTATTTCTGTGAGGATGCAAATGTATAGTTCAGCAAGAGAAAATAGTCAAGACACAGGTCCGGCTTGTTTGAGAGTTAGTGGTAAAATTAAGTGTATTTTATTTATTTGAATGGTATTCAAATGTTACAACTTTTAGTAATGAAAACTTAACTATTAATCAAAACTAGTTCTTATGATAACGAAGAACTCAATCTAGAGTCAGTCAATTTATATTTTGTGGAATTCCTAGTTTTGCTACATTGGATGTAAAAGTTAAGAAATGTTCACAAACAACTTTATCACAGTTTGATGATTCGTTATGCTTCTTACTGTTACTTTTACCATTATTTACTTATTCTAATGTGTAGAAATGAGCATAATAATAATAATAAATGTTTAAAAGCAGTATAGTACTGTTCGGAATCAAAATAAAGTTGTATATAAAATTGTATTTTTTAACAATATAGTCAGCTGTTTTCTTAAAACTTCTATTTTGTTGATTTTAACACATATTTTACGTTACAGTCTCGGAAAGAAAATTAAATGCATTCAATATTTTATCTTGATAAACTTTTCGATGGTTGACATACCTATCTTACCTGCGTATACAGCTTCAGAATATTTTTTCCTCTATTTTTGTCTGTTAAGGCTCAATTAACTATTAATTATGCTTAAATGTTAGTTTAAAAACATTATCACATTACAAAAGTTATAAGTAATCATTACAGAAATTCTAGGTATCACTACTGAAAATCTATCATCTTATTACTGATACGAATAGCCAAAGTTTTTCACATCTGAAACCAGTCATCGTCGCTAAGGTAACGGAAGTATCCTACTGATCTATTCTTTTCCCATGGGGTTTACTGTCTTTGGGAAACAGGGGGGTCGCGACCCCTGAATGCCCAAGCGATCTTTCTCCTTTCCTACCCCTTTTCACGTTGTCTGTCTTGCTTTTGTTGTCTAGCTTGGAGAAGTATGGACCTTGCGCCTTGGAATCTAAATCCACCCAACCAACATCGCTAAAATTCTCTCGACTCAAGAGATGGCAAAACTAGATGAAATAACGACTCTAATTATTATATCTACAAATATAAATAAATCTCTTTGCAATCTTTTGAAAATCACATTCATGGAAGCTTACAAGTTTGCGATAGAATATTAACGTAAGATATGTTAACTTGATTTATTTTCCTGTCAACATACTCACTAACTGAAGAATTGTTTTCATTCAATCCATTCAAACAAAAAACTAATCAAATTTAAATTCTTAGAAAATTTTGTACATGAAACTTTTCATCTTTCTAACAATATTGTATTTTTCAAGAACATCTACAGAAGGTCAGTTATTTGAGGCATACCGACCGTCTCACTACGAATGCCAATAGGAAATATCAAATTCTAGCATAGAATTTGAGTCGATTTTATTCCAGCATAAATTGTTATCGGAAACACTGAGTCACCAGAATCGAACTCAGAATCTCCCCCACTTGAAGTTTCCAAGATCATACTTTCTCATTTCCAAGAAAATACAATTTAAAAAGATAAAGTTCTTATATTATGTTTACATATAATTACCACCAAAAAGTGATCGCGATTGAAAATTTGCATGAACAAAGGATCTATTTCTTCAAGTATTTTCATTATATTACACATCTTAACTCCGTATTTATCTCTTCAAAATTACCTGTATATATGCCGAGTGGAAAGATGTAGTATGTATAATAGTTTTTTTATTTCCGCAAAAGCTCACTCTAAAACAAGTCAACGATTATCAATACGGAAAACTTGGTACTTACAAAAATTTCCAAAAAATTTGCACTGCTCAAAAATTAATACAAGCTCGTAAAAATCAATTGAAATTATGGCTAGGTAGGTATTTTAATTAACATCCCACTGGAGCAACACCGGGCTATTGGCGACGGTCCGGGATCAAGCCCCGAAGGGAAGGATTCGAGGTCAATACCACGTAATTTTGAACCACGGTCAGATGACAAGGTCACACCTGAGATGACACCCCACCCTCCAAACTCCTGCACCATGCCAATGTGAGGACATTTGAAGCCACGACGGATTCAACGTGCACCAGCCCCTTTGTACACGACGGTCTTTGACTGGATTCGAACTCGCAACCCTCCAGTTGCTAGTCCGTTACTCTTCAAACCGGGCTACCGGCGCCCTGAAAATTATGGGAAAAACTTCTAATAAATAATGTAACAAGCTCTTAGAAATACTTTATTGCTGTTTACAAAATGTGGTAATGTTCATTAATGTAAATGTATCATTTATTGTTAAATTAAAAGAAATTAAAACAAATAAATGTTGATAAGCAGAGCTATATACATCCTCATTCATAATTTTGATCATAATGTTTATTAGTTTGTTAATTTAAGATGTTTATTCTTGGAACTATTTATATTCTTTATATTTCTTTATATATTCTTAAATTTAGTGACTCGTAGTTTAGTTAATATTAAAAACTGCCTTATATTATTCTTAAAGTTTTAAAGTAAATATTCTACAAATCGGATTTTACTCTGAAAACTAAGCACACTGACTCAGATTACTTACACTCGGAAAACATAAAATAGATGGCAAAAAGAAGACAAATAAGAATGCAACGAGAGATGCATATTTAAGCTTGCAAACTCCACTATAAAATTCGCTTGAAATCGAATTATTGCTTTTAATTAATACATGTCAAGGCCTTTATCATTTATGCTTACTTAATGATTTGGTTAACTTGTGTAATTGCATGTTTATCACTCTTTATCAGAGTAAATGGTTGTATTAGGTATGTACAGTTTTTCCAGTTAGTTTTTATTCAGATTCTTTCTCGCACGAATTTGCGAGCTTATTGCCACCTTTACACACAAGACGGTTTGAAATTAAAATCCTTGAAATTAGTTGCTTAAAAGGGTATACAGTCCTTTTGTTTTACTTGATCATTTGAAAATAGGTACAGAATTTACGTGCTGAGGTTTTTCAGGGGTTTAAAATTTCGAATCAACTAATCAACTTCCATAGTAAATATTCATTGTATTTCGTCTTTGCTATTACCTTTTCTAAGATTCATAGACAAAATCAAAAATTTTAAGATATAAAAATATTTTCCTGTATAAATGTGGTATATCGAAGCTTTAAGCTACATAATTCTTAGCGTATTAGCGAGATTAATACGTTGCCACTAAATACGTATTTATAAGACATGAACCATTTCGTCTATAGATCTATGTGATTTCATTCATAGCGTTGCACTAAAAGCAGAAACGTTCGATAAAACGAGCATCGTAAAAATGAAAAACAAGTTCCTAGTTTATACTCAAAATTTTAAAGCAAGTCTTCTGTAAATTTTTATATTTGTATTATAATATACAATCTGTATCTAGTGAAAATATATTGTTTATTGGGAAATTTTTACTCTGAATAACTACACAAATTTAAAAAATAATTGAACCTGTAAACTTCTAAAACTTAAATTTTCAAGCATAACCATATGAAAATTTGCTACACTAGATTAAAAATGTTATTAATTCTTAAAAAAAGTTTTTTTTTAATTTAGAGGGTTATAAAAATATTTCAGAGAAAGAAAAATTGGATATTTAAAATCTATACAATTTTCATATTCTTTATGGTGTCTTCCAAACCAGCAATTTGAACATAATCCCTCATTTTTTCAAGACCTGTTATCAAGTTTCAATAAAATCAGCAGCCTATACTGGGCTGCGGTAGCCCGGTTGGAAGAGTAGTGGGTTTCGAGTTCAAATCCAACCAAAGACCGCCTTGTACACTGGCACTGGTGCACGTTAAATATGTCATAGACTCAAATATCCTCACGTTGACGTGTGTGGAAGTTTAAAGAACGGGTTCTCAGGTGTGACCTCGTCATCTGACCGTGGTTCAAAATTATGTGGTGTTCTCAGATCTTTCCCTTCGAGACTGATCCCGGACCATCTCCGATAGTCCGTTGTAGTGTCCAGTGCGACGTTAATTAAATATCTACCTACCAGCTGCCAATACTGAATGTCGTGAAGATTTAAAAAATGAGACCGCTTGAAACCCGTTGATGCACTTCTTGCTCTTCTGAGTTATTAATTTTGGAATTGTTTTTACTCTAATTTATTTTATAACAGTTTTAATTTTCTTCTTCACTCAAAAGTAGCTTTAAAAAAGAATTTCGTGCCATGTCATTTAGCATTTTGCTGATTGCTTAAACTTCCATAAAATTGCGTTTCTTGACCTACATACAGAACCCCCAATTACAGCTCTTCTAATCTCTTTTATGAAAACCTCTTTAAGTACAATTCAATTTTAACTTTCTGTAAACTTTTTTATAAATAAAAATTCGACTTTTCTGAATAATATGAGTAGTACTATATAAAAATCACGTGATGAATATTGTGAATATAAGTTACTCCTTGTCTTGGTAGTAATATGAATACAGTTCATAAATGAAAAGGTATGGAGTAATTCGAATGTCATTTATTTTATGCTATTATATCTATTCTGCATAAGAGAGCAATATACCACAGTGTGAAGAAACTTTTTCGGTGGGTTGTGTGCGATATCTGAATGAAAAACTAATTTTCTTTTAAGCTACTATATAAGTCATTGATTAGCTATATTTAAGTACAAATATATATTTATACCACATCTCATGTTTAGTTTGCGACTACCTATAGAATTTTATAGTTTATGGATGTGTGTATTCCTTGATGTGTGTGTATGTTCTTTTTAAAAATAAAACGAAACCGGTACATAACTTTTGAAGAATTGATTGTTTAAACTATAGATATATAAATCGATATAAAAATTAAGAACATTTATATCTAATTAAAATAAGCAAACTTAATATGTATGTGTGATGAAGTAAATCGATATGTAACAGGTGCATATTAAAATTATTTTAACCAATAGTAATAGGAAAATTCCTATCATATACCCTAAAATTAAAGTAAATTTGTGGTAGCATTTTTTTATTTCAACAACTACAAAAATGTAGACATTAATTTTGAGTGTAGAGAGAAGGAAAGTAAGGTATTCGCGCGATCATACAAATTCAAAATGACGTTAATGGCAAAATAAACTACTTCTATTGTCAATTAATGACTCTTAATTTCTAGTGACAACTGTTAAGGCTATTTGAAACTCTAAAATGTTCTATACAATCTAAATTACTGTTCCAGATGGCTATTACGAAAATTTGTCTTGAAAAAAGATGCCCTAACACCATTCCATTGCATTTCGTCTAAAAAAGGACCTATTAATTGTTAGTTAGTAGGAAAGTTGGTAATTAAATTACGTTGTATTGGAGCAAAACAACGTGCTATTGGGACTACCCGGGATCCATCCCGAAGAATAAGATCCGGGACAACACCTCGTAATTTTGAACCAGTCATGACGACCTATTAATTTTGGACAAACATTTAAGTTGCTCACGGAAGTCATGTAAATGAAAGATTAAAATATGAGTTCAGAATAGAGTAGCATAGCTAGAATTTCATTTTGGAGGGGCTCAAAATCAAAAATACAATTGTTATGCCAAATGAAGATAATACATCGTTATGTATACCATGTTTTGTCACTCAATTATTTTTAAAGAAGCATCTACCTGATCATAGCGTCCCTCATACAGTCGACGCTCTTTAATCCGGCATTCTTCTTCGGTTCGGCACATTCTGTAATCCGGCACCTATCGAGCTGCTCGTGCTCGGATTTTTTCGGATGGATTCGTGCTTTTGTAGACCTTGACTTCCGGGTCGCGCCACTGTGCTGCCCGAGTTTTTAGTTCGCTCAATGTTTATCATGACAGTCAGTTTTCATTTCAGTAGTGTTTCCTGTTTTCTAGCGGGTTACATATCACGTTTGCACAATATTACAACTGTGTACATACAGTGTATTGTACTGTGTAAAATGTAAAATGTTCTCGATGCCCAACACGAGTTCTTCAAGTGCTAATAAAACTAATAAGCGTAAGCATGTGACTGTCACTATACAGCAAAAACTAGAGATCGTCTCGAAAAAGGCGAAAACAGAAACGTCATAATGCGTGATTTCAATATTGGTTCTTCGACAATTTATGATATAAAAAACAAAAAGAAGAACCTAAGAAGTTTGCTGCTCAAGGTGTAACAGCAAAAGATACGGAATCAAGATACACAATTGAAGAAACCTAAACTTGAAATCCTTGATAGAGCCTCGTACACTTGGTTTAGTGCGAAAAGATCAGAGGGAAAACCTGTGACTGGGTTCATCATCATCAGATCATCGAAAAAGCAAAACAGTTTCATCGCGATCTGAATATAGAAAGTGCTTGTGTGTTTTCCGATGGTTGGCTTCAGAAATTTAAAATTCGACATGGAATCCGGAGACTGGATGTGACTGGAGAGAGCAGATCAGCCGATGAAAACGCCGCTGAAGAATATAAGAACACTTTTAGCAGCCTTGTTGGACGGTGGGAATTAACCCATTGTCAAGTTTACAATGCCGATGAAACCGGCCTTTTATGGCGTTGTTTGCCAACTCTACTCTGGCAGGTGGGGATGAAAAATGTGCTAAAGGATTCAAGAAAAATGAAGACAAATTTACTGTTTTGTTGTGTGCAAATGCTTCTGGCGATCATCAGCTGACACCTGTCGTGATTGGTAAATATAAAAACCTAGAGCTTTAGAAGGAGTCTTAAACCTGTCTGTGCATTATGATGCGCAGAGCATTGCATGAATGACAGCAGATATGTTTTAGGACTGGTTTTTCCATCATTTTGTACCACAAGTAAAGGAAAACTTTAAGAAACGTGGAATGTCAGAAGATAGCAGAGCACTATTGTTATTAGACCACTGTATCGCTCATCCTCCTGCTTCTGATTTGTTTTCCGGCAATATTTTTGCAGATTACCTACCACCAAATGTCACTCCCTTGATTCAGCCGATGGATCAAGGTGTGATTCAAAATTTCAAGTGTTTTTATAGATCTTTTGTGCAAGCCTTTTGGACTCTGACTGTGATGTAAAAGACTTCCAAAAACAGTTTAATGTCAAAGATGCAATTTTCGCAATTGCCTTAGCGTGGAATCAGGTGAAAGAAGTGACTCTACAGCGGTGCTGACGCAAAATTTGGCCTAATGATGAAGATGCAGATCAAGATCCAAACGTTACCAGTAATGGTCAAAATTTGGTGCTAGATTTGGTAGAAGCCGTTCCAAACAACCATTTTACAGATGTATCCCGTGAGGAAGTTATAGACTGGATTGAAATCGACAAAAGTGTGCCAGTGGTCGAAGAACTGAGTGACGAACAGATTATACGAAGTGTTGTGAACCCACAAGAAGCCCAGGTCCAGAAGGTGGAATTGGATGAAGAAGGAGCCATGGGCAGATGAAGCTAAAGTCTCGTTGGAAACAGGCTTCTGATGCATTAAATACATTTATAAAATTTGTCGAATCAACAAAAGCTATAACTTTCCAGAACTCAGAAATTTGTGTATAATCCGTAATGATTTTTTGAAGAAGAGATCCGAATCATGGATGCAACGTGATATCAGAGATTTTTTTAAACAGTAACGCTCATGTGTACTTTTTCTTGCCATAGAGCAGCTTATTACAACATGTTTTATGTATCATTGTACTGTATTAATTTTTCTTTGGTATTCCCTTTAAAACTATCATTGTACTGTATTAATTTTTCTTTGGTATTCCCTTTAAAACTATCTTGATGTTCGATAATCCGGCAAAATCGCTAATCCGGCAAGAGCGCCTACTGTAATAGGATAGCCCTTTGTGTTGCTCCAGTGGGACGTTAATTAATTACCAACCAACGTGCCAAGAGGTTCGCGTTCCAATCTCGTTTAATAAGTGCATGGATGTTTGATTGTCCCTGTTAGGAATAACCGCGATTTACCCATTGGCAAATACAAATAGTCGTAAACTCGACATTTGTAGTGCCGGAGGCTGAAGAAGTCGATTGTCGGGTATTAGAAATAAAAGTTCATTTTAAAGGTAGGGATTATACAAGCACAAACATATGATGCATCTCCGTTGACCCGAGTACACGTATCATTTTAAAATTCAACTATTAGTCAAGAGTGGGGTGGCAGCTGAGGTGTTAACCTCGTCATCTGACCGTGGTTCAAAATTATGATGTTCTCATATCTTTACCTTCGGGATTGAACCCGGACCGTCGCCTATTGTGCTGCTCCAGTGCAACGTATATATATATATATATATATATATATATATATATATATATATATATATATATATATATATATATATATATATATATATATATATATATATATATATATATATATATATATAAATTCAACTCTACCTAACCTAATAACCTAACCCTCCCTAACCTAATTTCTAATGCCCGACAACTGATTTCTTCGGCTTCCGAAATTACAAGGGACGAACTTACGACTATTTGTGAGGTGGCATCTAGTTGGTAAATGTTAGTCAAGCATTTATGACAATAAAGTAACATTAAATGAATATTTAAATCTTATTTCTTAAAATTCATTTTACATTTCTGTCACTTTGAAGGTTGGATGAGATATGTAGGCCTGCGAATAATGAGATATGTCAATAGAACAAATTAATAATCATAATGTTTTTATATTTCCTAGTAAGCGGTTAATTTATAAAACCATTAATTAATCTAATACCTTTTATTTTAATACCTCAAAAGTATTATATGCATTTTTAAGATTTCATTTGTAAAAAGGTGTAAATGAGATGCCAATATTTACGGGAGGGGCCCCTCTGGCTACTTCACTGCAGTATACTTCGAAATTGTAGCGTTTGTCCGTGAATAATTTATAATTTGATACTTTTTGTGATTAAACCCTCTGAGGCATACCCCTCACACGCATGTATCCGTTCTGTAACCTGTTGTCTTCCCCGCATGACTTCTAACCCGTTTTGGCCTTCTTGACCAATGGTCCTAGGATTCTTTTAACCTACAGATGTGGATATTTAGCTATTAAATATGATGTAAAAGCAATGCTATGAGTACTCGGAAATTTTCGTTACGCTCAGAGGGTTATGACAGTTATCTGTAAGCCTATTTTTCTCATATTCGAAGATGAACGTCCATACATTGGTAGATGAATGTCTACCCTTCATGCGAAGTTTAAATTGAAGGAAAACTAATCATTTTCGTGTATGCAAAACGAGAAATATTGTGTTTGTAAGGTATGCAATTGTAGATACAAATTTCAGTACAAGGTCACATTTACAATCTGTCGTGTACAATCCTAAGAATGGACTTTTGACAAAGTCAATAATTCTGTCCGGATTAATTTTCAAAGATGATGTGTATAAAAAAAATTAAATGTGTAATTTCATTTAATCCTGCTCAGTAGAGTTAAAATTAAATTCAAAAGACCAACAAATTTTACGGGAAGTGGAACATTGACAACTATCAATTTGTAGTCTCTAATAATCAGAAAAATAGCAGCTCTAATAAAAAGGTTTTGTCATGGATGATTGAACAAAATTACACGTATGTAACTTTTACGATAGGATATACACGTTTCCTTGATAGTAACATCAGGCATATTTGACACAAGCTCAGGCCTTTTAACACACGCTCAATCATCAAATTATACTCATGATAGACATTTTTACAATTCCAAGAAGATTCTACGTTCTTATAGACCATCTCTGACCAATAAAAAAGTGCCCAAACTATATATTTTAAAGGGGGCATACACTGTTCACTGCAGTATTCCGTTCAGTACTCTTGCTTTTGAGGACTAAGAAAATCAATTTCATATTTGGTATTTTTAAGAGTCAATTTAGCATGTTTTAAGAGAAGCTAAAAATAAACTCAGAAATCAACTCTAGAAAAAAAAAATCGTACAACGTAGTCATGATAATTGAATGGTATCTTTGAGATATTTCAATTTGTTTAAATTTAAAAATTATGCATCACAATTATATCAACCACATACATCGACTGCAGCAGTATGAATATATAGTTTTAAAATACAAAATAACAGCCGCAACGACATAATTCTCAATTATTGAAGAATCAGTTTTCTAGTCTAAGAGCTATGTGATTTAGGCTGCCCAAATTGTTTCTTCGTCCACAAATGAGGATATTTGTGAGAGGAAGTAAATATTTTACAGAAACATAACATTTTAAATGAAGATTTGACTACATATGAGAAAGTTTCGTATAATTAAGGTTAAATTAACTATCGAAAAACTCATTTGAATTAAGTGGAAAATCTCATTCGAATTTATTCATTTCAAACAATTCCGCTTAAACTAGAGTTTAATAGTGACATTAGAAACTTAAGCCATCCTTGGCAAAATAGTTTTGCGTACATTTAAAAATAAGGATCAAAGAACTTCTCTCAAGTTCATTTTTAAACTTGATCCAGGCTAGTAAATATCAAAAAGACTTAAAAGATTTTCACTGGACTTGAAATTGCCCGGTGATACATCTGATTCACACCGGTTAGGTTCCTAGTCCATTCCCGAAATGTTGCAAAACACATCGGGCAGACGAGACGTAAACTTTGTAGAATTAAAAGCTGTATAATATAGTTTTTGATGTTTTGAGAGTCAGAACAAGTCATTAGTCACCGAGAGGTCTTCGGCAATACCTTCAACTCAAGTAGTCAGGTGATATTACTTGTTATTCTCCCGAATACTTTACTTTTAACGGACTAATCGTGCTGACCAGACACAATAAGCATACAAAGAATATTGAAAAATACTACTGAACAAAATACTGTATATTGTTGGTTTACAAGTGAAACACCTGTCACAATTTCCAATTACGTGTTTTTTTTAAATTTTCTAGACCAGAATGGGATGATCTGTAGACTAGTGAAATCTATTATTGTAATTTTGCATGAAGGTTAGATTTCTTCTTGAGAAACACATAAATAAATGAATAAATGTACATTATATATTCTACTTTTATCAATAAGTTGCTATTGCAAAACATAATCATAATGAAAGTATTCTTCCCTGTATAATTGATAAATTCAGTAAATACATAGTGTAATAAATAATTGTTAAAATGATATCGCATTGTTTGAAAATTACAATTTCCCCTTTCGTTTCCTCAAAACTGTTTTTGACTTAGTGTGTGTCACTTGTAAGCAACCGAAATTCTTTGTATTTCCGACTATGTATTTGATTTTGTACATGGGTAAACTGTCTTAACCACCCTGGTGGTTAAGTCGTCATTAACTCGTCTGGTTACTCGTCATTAACAAAACTGACCGGGTCTTGATTGAAGAGATATCTCGTCGTCATCGTCTCTAGTCATTGAAGAAAACTGACTAGATCTTGATCTCGTCATCATCAAAGAATCGGCAATCTCCTAATTTTCGAGATATCTCGTCATTAGCAGAATTGGTCAGATCTTGATGAATGAGATATCTCGTGAAAACCACTTGGGGTATTAATGCATCATAATGCATGCGTGAAAAATTAGAATAATTTACAACTCAAATTTTATAATTGGAATTCTCAAACACAAAAGCAGATTTAAAAATTAATTTTTAAAGCTCTATGATCAAATGACCAGACTGTTCAAATTCCACCTGTATTAGGTGACAAGGAATCATAAGAGAATACTTCTATAAGCTCGAGGTACCCGGCGTTTTAGATAAAAGTTGGAAGAAATGAAACAGTGCTTAGTTTAATTTGAGTTTTTTTTATATAAACAAATAATACAAGAATATGCAATTCAAAAATTAAAATACATTTTTATTAAGTGTTGTTTTAAACCAAATCTGAAGTTCCCAGGTGGTCTAATGACATGAATTTATTCCAAGGAAATAAATATTAGAATACATGAAACTATTATAGTTCAAAATTTTGATGAACACAAATTGTTTAACACAGTAATGTACTTTTTCTTGGAACAATCTAGTTACTACATTTTTGAGATCCACTGTTTTCCAACATGCAAAAAGTTGGGGAACAGAGTTTATCAAAAGTTTTTGCTTTAAAAATATTTCTGAGAATGTTTGAATTTAGTATTAAAGAACTTCATTACTTTTTGCTTTTAAATATTGGTTGAATAGGATGTTTAATTTCTTCATTCTTCGCATTAGTTTTACTATACAAATAACTTATTCTCATTTCCTATTATGTCAGAAAATTTCATCATTCTAAAAGTGGACAGCTTGAACCGTTTATAACAACAGAGAGTTCTCGTTTATTCATCTGAGTTGTATTTTTATATCGTCTTTTATATACTGTTGTTTTTAAGAGTGTTTAATTAAAACTCAATTAAAAATAGAGCAATTTTAAGCTAATAATTCTCCGTTAATTCAATTATAGAATGCCATCTCGTGTTTTGATTAATTATTGGCAATTTTCTTCAATATACTGAAATTTATTTTTCTCTATGTATACTATATTCTTAGCTACCCATTTAAAAGGAAGTTTATCGTATTTTCTGATATTCTGTAATTATTTAAAGCTGCTATTTAATAAAAGTATTAATCCGATTCATAGGTACTTGCTGACGAGATTAAGGAACACTTTGACATAGTATATAAGACAAAAAGGTGTCTGACAAAAAAAAATTCTCTCTGTGTGCTATATATGAATGTTACAATAAAATCAAATTCATCAAGGATGTAGAACGATCATAAGATCTTGATAAAGAATCTAATCATCTACGAAGTAAACAAACGTAGGCAATTCCTTCCAGCTTGTAGAGCATATCCCATGAAATAATATTTATCTTGAGTGCATGATTATATTCATTTTTTATTGTCTGAAAGTATTGTCAACATATATCTGTCTCACGCGGAAGGGTCAAGTGAAGTCAAAAGGTTCCCTGTTTTTCAAAAAGGCAGATCTTTAAGATTGGTCTTTTTGAGGGGACGACGCAATCAAATTTATGTGGGGACAATCAGTAATTGATATATTAAAGATATCAAAGAGGCTGAGGGTACGGACTAATAATGTTCATTTTGGGGTAATAATTTTACAGGTGGTGTATTTATTAAACTGACAAAAAAGGGCCAAGATACTAGAATTAGTGTACCATAAGATTAAAGACAATAATTAATTTAGTTAATTATAGAAAAAGGGATATCGCTACAGAAAGATAATGTGATTAATCTATATATTGAAATATTGAACACAGTAAATGAGTACTTTTTATTAAACTTAATGTGATATATGAGTATCTAATCCTTTACGAAACTAAATTCTTCTATTATCCCTTAACCAACTGTTTGTTGAGCATGATTTAACTGTTTCCTATCGTAACGAGACATCAGGTACTTTTATATGTAGCATTTAACCCCAAAGATGAAACTTCAGGGTACATGATGATGTACTTGAGGAAACTTGAGGGAGGGATTCTTGGCATGCACAATTGTGTAAAATAGTTGAATACAAATTTAATTCCGAAAAAGAATGACCAGAAAGAAAGCTTTTTTGAATACGAGTGTTCAAAATGCGATTAAATTTAACTGTAAAAATATCATTTCTAAAATCAATATCATTTCTCAAAAAAATATCATTTCTCCGTCAGAAACCGTCATTAGATTCTATGGATACTCAATTAATATAAACTCTTTATCAGGCTATCTATCTGTCTTGGGACGTTTCGAAAAATCTTTCCAATTACAACTGAACTCTCACTACATATCTAAGGATAACAGATTACAAAGTGGTTGGACACGATGGAGGAAGGTTGCTTACCTGATGAGTTTTTCCTCGAATGTCCTTGGACAGATTCTTGGACTTCTTCGGAGGAACTGGACGGTAATTGGGGAGGTTGAGGCTCTAGAGCACTTGAGCCCATCACCTCATCAACACTCGAAGTATCCGCGTAGACCCCTTTGGCTGGGGTGGTCGTGGACACGGGCGCGAACTCCATGTCCAAAAAATCGGTCGCCTCTATGTCGGTCATGGTGTTTAGGCTCCCTGGTCTGTCAGATATGACTTCCAGCATGGTGCAGAAAGAGTTCTTCTGTTGGTGACGTCAAACAGTGGCGACGAATGGAATATTTCACATCTCCTGGCTTCTCTCCTGATCACTGCCTTCACTTGAAGGGAACAGATTAAGGGTACCTGAGCCGTGCCGCTTTTTACGCTCATTTGCATTCAACCGCACCCGTGGCGGATGAAAAATTATAAATAAGTATGCCAATTTTTTCGAGGCTTTCCCTCCCTACTATAAAACGGAAATAAAAGTAGTAAGCCGAACTGAAAAACTGCGTTCCACTCACTGAAGATGTTACCAACTGTAGGTTCCGTCTCTCTTTTCGTTCGTTTATTTTTATTTATTCAGTCGACTTTTAACTCTCCATCAAGGAATTTTTTTTGGTAAAAAACGAAATGTCAACATGCACAAAACACGCTCCTTAACTCTTCGCTCGACTCCGAATTTTCTAATAAAAGCAGCGGGGATCCCAAAAAACGTCGCGAATATCAAAATTAATAGCCATTTTTTTCCCGGTCTCTACCGGCACAGTCGGAAGCTGCTTCTTTTTTTGTTTTTATTTAGATAGTTATTTTTTGGATTAACATCCCCTATATATGACGGGTATAAATATATTTATATATACACGCGCACACACGTGTCCCTCGCTATCGCACGGTCGAGTTGCAATACGGGGAGGGGAACGGATTCAAGAGTGGAGCAAAAAAATGTTGGATTTTCTGCAACATGGGGAATGCTTGGAACAACCGGGCAAATGCCTCTGCCAATCACGGGGTGCGTCACATGACGTCACTCTCACGTCACCGGCGATGATGTTCAGAGGGTGAAAAATGATGGAAAAGAAAAAGATGAGGAGCCAGAGAGAATTAAAAGTTTTGCCAGCCGGCCTCGGGAGTTTTGGAAAATTGTATTTAAAGTTGCGGTGGAAAGGAGGAAAAAACGGAGGTTTTTCGTTAAAAAGCACAGCCGTCAAATCCAAGTACGAGTAAATTATTTTAGCTGTTCTACATTTTGTTACAAAACAGTTAAGTACTGATTTTTTCCTGCCGCTCCTCCTTGAGGGTGCAAGATGGATGTGTTGATGACAGAGTGGAGAATTCCTTTCAAAGGCCTTAAATCCGAAGGGTTTCCAAATGAAAGCGGGATTGTGCCTGGTCAGAGTGGAGTTATACTGCTTAAGAACAGTTGATGCAATTTTCAGCATTCTTCGGCACTTATCGCCACCTTTAACAACATCAAATTTCAATATTTTAGTTTGATTTGCTGAATTTTGTTTTGTCACGAATCTTCTATACCAATATATCTTCTATACCAATCCTGTTAGGCGTCGTGAATTTAGATCCAAAGTAATATGCCAATAGGCAATTAAGGGATGGGATCGCCGGTATCGGGGCCAGAATCAAGTACCATGATAAATGTAAAAAGGTATTTGCCTTATATTGTTAATCTGTTATCTAAGTTCAAAAATGATAATTTTATACAAAGCTATGTGCAGACTAATACATCAAGAATATTTATATAGCACTAAATAAAACATTATCTTCGATAATTCTTACCTAATTTAATAACAAAATTTTATATTTCAGTTTGATTTGTTGAATTTTGTTTTGTCTCGAAGTTGGTGTGCCGATATCCTGTCAGGCGTTGTGTAATTAAATATAAAATAACGTTTCAAAGAGAACCAAGGAAGGCAATAAAGGGATCACCGGTATCGCGATTCTAGGGCAAGTGGCACGGGAAATGTAAAAAGGAATTTGCCTAATAACATGAAGACTGATAGTGCTTATGTTTGTGTTAATGCATGTTATACATCACTACTTTAACTCGCAGATCTAGTATCCTCAAACAAATTTTCCAAGAACAAGAGCTTATTTTGCATTGTATTTGAGCCATATCGTATAATAGGTATTCGAAATGCTCCTTGGAACACCTATTTTACAAAGCTCTCTATAAAGAGCATTTTAGATTAATAGTTTTCTGTAAAAAAACCAAAAATATCACATTTGTCAGAAAGGGGATATAAAAGTATCATGAAAAATTGGATATTAATGTTATTATTAAATAAGACAAGTTCAGGTATTCAGTGCCATAGGAAAAGGAATACTCAAGCTACCTGTCATTGGATATCAAATAATACCTTTTATCGAAAAACTTATTTAAAATGCCACAAGTTATTTTTACCAAATATCGAAGTAGATTTTTCTGTACCCTGTTGAATTCGTTTCGTTGATGAAGTTTTTCAGAAGTAAGCATGTTGTCGTTACTAATCTTCTTGGTCAAGGTATAACCTAGATCAAGTCCGAAAGACCACGTTGTTCAAGTAACACAGTGACTAACTACTGATCATCGAGAGGAACTCTGCAAGCATTACATCTACAAGGTCCATTCGTTCAAATCTTCTGAGATTTCTTTATTCTTGTGCCTTATTTTGGAACATCGAAATTATTATTTGTTTCCATATTCCCTGGCAAATTCTAACCAGGCAACTCCTGAGATTAAGTCAGATTCCAACTTTTATGGTACCTCACTAAAATGAAGCTGCAATTTTTTCCTTATAGCATCTCACGTTGGATTACTTGGTAATGAGATAGCTGATATGCTGACAAAGGAGGTTGCATGTGATTTGTGTTCATAAAATTAATCCTAAAACGGAGCATTGAAAATTGATTCTTAATTGAATTTCCTAATTTAACAATTAATTTGAGTTATTGGAAATGGAGGAACTTTTGAACCCTTTTACGGGAGAAACTCATAAAATCGATCACCGAATGACAGATCCCCACCAAAAGGGTTGATTTCTGATTTTTAAAATACCTTTTCAAGCAAAATACTATAAATGTATAAAATACTTTTTATCTCCTTCAAACAAAACTAATTATTTAATATTCGTTGTACTATTCTTTAATAATTTAGTATCCATTACGAAGTAGGAAAGCAATAAATATGGACGTCTGATTTCTGTGCAGACTCAACCTTTTCTTAAATATTCGCATATCTAGGTATCGAATACAACAGTGGTACAAAGTAAAATGTGAATTTCGAGAAAAACGATTTCAATATTGCTTAATAATATTTAGTTTCTTGCGAAACAACCATTGTAGTCATTTATAAAGTTAGCTAAACAAGATGTGTCACTTTTTATACTTACACAGGAATTGTTTGCGCTTACAGGAATTCTTTATATATTCATAGTGTAGGGCTGTCACAAGCGACTAAAAGGTGACTTTTTGCTGCTATTTTTCAACCTTGGTGACTAGGGATATCTTTTCGATCAAAATTATTTCAAAAGCTCCTATTTTCAAATTCTGTCGGCTGTTTTTGAAAATTCACTAAAGGTCAACGAAAATGTAGTCCTTTTTTATACTAATAGCGGACGAAAAAATTATTTTCCGGATTCTTTAGGGAGAACATTTTCCAAGGGACGCCAATTTCAAAGTTTTATCGCCAAGTCGTGGCAACCATGACAGAAAAACATCGGAATCTGTGGTTGCTAGATTGTCATAAAAACTTAGTAAGAAAATATATTTCTTTTTAATTTTAAAATTTGAAATTCTTCGCGAGATCTACAACGTCTGCTTGATACTTAATTAGCACATTTTGTGCATTAGCCGATTCAATTTTTGTATATGAGCGGGTTCGAGAGGAGACTTTCTTACTAACGTTTCTAAAAATTTATGCTAATCTATATATTAATACGTGAAGAAAAAACTTTGTACCCCTTTTTAAGCACATTGCGCACACGGAGGAGTATGAGATTTGGCATAATTAAAGTTCATATGGAGGAGTGCAGAAAGATAAAATTAATGTATAATATGCGTTATAAATATATTAAATTAAACAAAATAAAACATACATTGTTTACGTTCATATATTGTAATCTATATATTAATACGTGAAGAAAAAACTTTGTACCCCTTTTTAAGCACATTGCGCGCACGGAGGAGTATGAGATTTGGCATAATTTGCCACCCCATAAGTTAGTATTGAAAGTTAATTGCATCGCTTTGCTGATCAGAAACTTAAATACAAAGGAAGCATTAGTCAATGGAACAAGAATGCGCATCAAATTTATGCATCGTAATACTATTGATTGCGAAGTTTTAACTGGAACCGCATGCAATAAGAGAATTTTGATTCCACGTATAAATTTAACCATATTCCGGAACTATTTTACCATTTAATTTTCAAAGAACTCAATTTCTAATTATACCTGAATTTGCGATGACAATAAGTCTCAAGGACAAACATTCGAAAAAATTGGAATTTTATTGAAGTAGACAGTTTTTACACATGGTCAATTGTACGTCGCAGCAAGTAGAGTTCGATAATTCGATGGTTTGAGATTTTATATTTCAGAATATAACGGTCAAGGGCATTTAGCAAACGATGAAAGAGTTTTTACAAAAAACATCGTCTACACAGAAGTTTTGAATCATTAAATTCATTGTCGAACTATTTCAAGTTCAATGGACATTTATTTTTTTTAACCACCCGTTTTTTTTTTGTTTCAATAAAAATATATAAAAAAAAATACGAAGCACGTATTCCTTATTTCATTTGTCATTTTTTGGATTTATTTTTTATTTAAATTTTATATAATTTGAAAAAGATAGGCAAATTAACTGTATAGCCTTGGCGAAACCTGTGGCCAGTATAGCAATAAAAAAAAGCCAAGAAAATGTCAAACAACGCGTTATTATTTTTTAGATATGGCTTAACCAAGCTATACCGCATTTTTCCTATGACGTATTTGTACATGCTCGCAGCTTACGTAATAGAACAAAATTCAAAAAAATTATATGCAATAAATATAGAGATATACTCTTTGACAAAAGAACATTATCAAACTTAAAAATTAAATGAATTATGGTCGAATTTCGACCACTGGGCGACCACTAGTAATGCTATTATTTCACAAGTGCTTTGGCTGTGGACGCCTTGTAGTGTGGTAACCAAAAACAACAAAAAAAGATCATTTAAAAGTTCATAAGATTTTAACTTCGCTTAATAAAAATTTCTTGGCGAGATCTTCAACTTCCGTGTTTCATACTTAATGAGCACATTTTGTGTTTTAGCCTATTCATTTTGTATCCGATTAACTAAAATTGCTACTAAAATAGAATTTAAGAGGAGACTTTTTTTACAATTTTTAAGAATTTATGCTACTAATGATATTGTTTCTACAAGTGCCTTGGCTGTGGCAACCTTGAAATAATAATAAAAGGTTATGAAGTTTGCATCATGTGTACTATTTTTTACGTGAATGCGTCTTATTCTTACGAGTCCGCAATGTGTCGAAATTCTACGATGCTCGGTGAACTTTGGGTCAGTCAGTGGAGTGAGAACTGCGTAAGTGGTGTCATTCGAAAGCTACCAAACTACGTAGCAATTAATAGTGGACCACAACAATCGTGCATGAGAAGAACTTGGTGGTAATTGAGTTGGATTTAAATAAATATAAATAAATATAAAATTTTAGAACTGGAAGAAACATTCAGAAGATATATATAGCGTCGTGTATACAAAGAATATATGTACCTGGACTTTCGGACAGAGTGCGCAGACGCACTAAGCATGGGGAGGGGATCCTCAATATGTCGAAATTCTAAGGTGCTGGACGAGCTTTTAGCATTTGAAACTTTGGATTGCTTGAGGTGAGAATTGCGTAAGTGATCTCATTCGAAAGCTGCCAATTGGACAACAACAATTAACATCAAACTGTACTTTAATCGTTCAAACTGTAGATTAATTGTTGAATGCTCGCACAATAAATAATCGTTCAAACTTCCCGTGGCTGCTTCATTTCCACAATCCAACATCAGGCCCGAGTATTAGCGTCGAAACTACGCTTATGTCCTGGACACAGCCTACCAGTTTTTTTCAGAAATTTACGACTTACTGGCTATGCTTGTATAATTTTTGAACTGCTATGCTCTTTGGTTGTATTCATTGTATAAAGCCTGGTGCATTAGTAGGTCTATGGGGGTAAGGTAGTAAGTCGTATACTACTATCACGGATTATTTTATACTCATCCGTCACTCCTTTTTGCTTGATTACTTCAATTATTGCGACGAAGTATCTTCCCACGACACTCAGAATCGCTTAGCGGGTGCTTTTGAAAGCGCTCATTTATAAACACAAATGACTCGACCATCCTTAATCTCGGCGTCTGCTATAAATAATACACCAGAGAAAACATGTTGCAGATTTTTCCACCATCAAAATCCAAAACCAGAGGTAACGGAAGGGGAGCAGTTTATAAACAAGAGTTAAAAATAAAACAGTCGACAAAATATTTAATTCGCTCCATCTTGGCCAAATGTCTATAACTTACGGTCTTGATCGTTAGAGGAATACACTTTTTTTTAAAATTCGCTCCTTTGAGAAATGAGAAATTTTGCGCTTGAAGTTTGCTTTTTGGTGTGACGATAGTGAACGCAATTGAAACGAAAATATACCTCTAAGAGCGAACAAATGATTGATGTACCGAAACTTTTGTATTATATAGCTGCGAGAGGTTCATGAAAAGAGCCTATGTCAATTTTCGGATATTTGGAGTTGAAGCTAATGTTTACTATTTTTTTCGCATTGATAGTAAAAGAGGCAATGCCGATTCAGTTTTCCCTCCCAAAACAAGTAATAGCCAACAAAAAAAGTAAAATTCGTTATTTCAAAGAAATAATTACTCACATCTCTTGTGGGCTACAAGTGGAAAAGTGTGTGTATTAGGTTGGACTCATTCTTTCCTACACACATCTTACAAAACTTGTATTACATAACTGAATCGACATCAACCTTTTTAACATCAATGCGAAAAAAACTAGCAATCATTAGTTTTTTCAACTCCAAATTGCCGAATTGACACGAGGTCTTTTCATGAACTCTCGAAGCTATATCATACAGATGAATGTGTTTTAGTTTGATCTTAGCCGTCTACCTGGTATAGTGGTCATAGTGTTTTTCTGTCATCCGGTAAGTCCAGGGTTGAAATCCTGGTTTGTTGGCGCATGGATGTTTGGTGATTTCCCCAGATATGAGTAACAGCGGCTGCCCACAGGATGCTACATCACAAATAGCTGCCAGTTATTAAAAATGGATTTAATGCTTATGTTTATTAGAAATGGATTTTAATTAGATATGAAATGTAAGGTACGCATTGCCCATCAAGAGATATAAATAGCTGACAAACTTCAGAGCAGATTCTATGCATGGGTTTGCTAATACTTATTGTTTTTGGTTTTAGAAACACTTCACTGGGGGACTCAATATGCATTTCCCTCAGAACATTTTGTTTCATGCGCTGCTTTAAAAATATGTGTATTTCATTAAAAATCTAGATTGTTTTAATACAATAACAATCAATTTTAAATTTATTTACTAATTTATTACTTTGTTGTGCATAAGAAATATTTATATATTTATTATGCATAACCAAGTAAAAAACTATTGTTTTTTTATTTATTTTAAAATTGTTATTTCCGTAGTAATAATTATTTTTAAAATATCTAAAATTTGAAATTATTTTGGAGAAAGTTATTAAGGATGTTCCCACATATCAAAAATGTCCTGAATGTTCTCAATCTATAGTTTCCTGAATCATGGAATCTTCCTCGTTGCGTCAAACATATTTTACATTGTTTTTATTAGTTCAATTTTAAAAAGACTACTGAATCACATTTAACTTCAATGAAATGCATAGTGACTTTGGAATACATAGTGGTTTTGCTAGTTTCCAATTTCTCGTTTCCATTGAATTCTAATAATCTAATCTTTAGTCCTTTTTCGTTTCAGAACATGAATTGTAAAAGAGACATTTATCATGGCCCAAGTTGTATCTGACAATGCGATCATAAGAGAAGCCACCGGCTTGGAGCAAAAAGATTCAGATATGTAGAACATCGATCTTCAAATGAAAGGAATGTCTTAGAATTGATGACTACTTTTGCCTGGATTTTCTAACGGATTTGTAAAAGGAAATGACCTTAGGATTTCTTGGACTAAGGAAGAAAAAGAAATGGCTTCGCAACACCAGTTGATTGCTTAAAAGACCTGTGATACTTATTTGAAATAAAAATTGTAATTCGTTTGAAAAAGCTGGATATTTGAAATTCCTTCCTTTATTTAAATTTGGATCTAACACGTTTGGATCACTCCCTGCTCTCAAGGCTATGCGAAAGTTTGCCTGGTTTTCCTCCCACGTAACGCGAATGCTGGCCAGTGAATAAAAGTCCCTCCAGTGCTGGGCCCATAGATGCACTAAGTGACATAGCCATAGAGCCAGCGGCATATTTGCCTGTTAGTTAAAATATTGCTAGACAGGAAGCAGTTTATGCGACTACCTCCCTTAATGCCAGTCGTTTATCGCGATAGGAACCGTATCAGTTGTTGCGATACCCACAGATCTGGTCCTTGCTCACCGAACGTATATCTCCGGAGTCTAACCCCTATCTGTAATGATCTCATCCGATCGGGGCAGAGGGACTGTGCCCCCAATTAAGAAGGCATGCACTTGTATATAGACAGAAAAAAATAGAGGCGTCTCAAAAAACCTTGAAAATAAATATTCAGCAAATAAGAATAAGGGGTTTCAATGATGAGGTCAACATTACATGATTAAAATATAAAACAAAATATCACTGCATTATTACCAATAAATATGAAAGAGCGGGCTATTATAAAAGTCAATATTTTTATGTTTACTATGTATTGCTATAATGATACCTATAAATCTCAGTTTTTTAATTTAAATTGTCAAAATCATTTTTCAAGTGTGATTTTTTAGAACTTCAAATGTGTTTTTATAAAGGTGACTTGTTGAGATTTGTTCAGTCAACACCCCAGGAACGGTTCACTTCCATCAAGGCTAACCAACTAGAAAACTCCTCTAAACTATATCTTCATTTTTAATCGTAAAGTTAAACTTAATCAAATGTCCTTCTTATCTAGAATTCTACAATCCTACGAATTTCCCTCCAGCTTGTAGGTACCATTGGAGCTCTTCAGGCCACCCATAGTGTCCTGGGACAGATAGACCTTGGCCCAGCCATCTGGAGGCCGTTATCACCAGACTCTGTTCATTCTGGTGAGCATTGTATATACACAAACTGTAAGCTCTGTTTATACGCCAGGGAAGAATGCTCGTTCGCGTGTGTGGTCTTTTTACGGAGGACCTCGATTGGAGAGCTTTTACAAGCTTCCTGAAAGATGGCTTCCGAGAGGAACTCATTTGGGACGTTTACTCCCACATGAGGAGTTTTAGGAACGGCTTTGTTTCTTTCAGATTCCCCTGTTCCACGTGTATTTGAAAATGAGCCGTTTTCCTAATTTGAATACTTACTTTCTTAACCCTCCAAGTGGTTTTGACGAGATACCTCTTTGACCAATTTTTCTTATGTCGAGATATCGCGTCATCGAGATATTGCAATTTTTTTATGATGACGAAATCAAGATCTGGTCTTTTTAATGACGAGATATCTCGTTCATCAAGATCGTTTGTCTCACGACACTAGGCACTGGAGTGTGGTAGTGTTAGTTAGCAGTTCATCAAGATCTGGTCAGTTTTGCTAATGACGAGATACGTCATCGAGACAAACATCAGGAGGGTTAAATGCCGACGGAAAGCTCATAATCTTTACATATACATTTCACTTTCGTACGTAGCACAGAAATCGAAGGTATTCTTCTATTGTCTTGGCAACAAAGGACATAAACAATATAAAATCGATCCGTTATGGGATTCACTAGCCAATTTCGCCCCTTAGTTTAAGTATGCTTGATTTGAGCTGTGGAGATGCATAATGTTTCTAAATCTACACGGAAGAGTTCGCCACTAATTAAATTCTTTAGCAGTCTGATTATAGAAAGCAACGAGAAATCTGGTATTTAGAAATCAGAGGAGGAAAAATATGAGTGAAAATGGGCTTAGCGGTTAAAATCGCCTTTGAACAAGGGAATGACATGAAATAGAATTAGACGTTTAGAATCTAATCGTGGTAACACCACTGAGCTTTGCTTTTTTGCCAAGAATTTTATTGGAAATAAGAATTACACCAGTAAAAGTAAACGAAATGCTGTTTCATATATTTTGGATACCTTTATTTCATTTAGAGGTATAAAATGCAATTGTGTGAATATGGATGCTATATTCATTATAAATGTATAGAAATAGGGTATGAAATGTGAGTAATGACCCTTTACCATCAATTGACGTAAGCAATTTTGAAAGTTTAGCGCAGATGCTATGTGCGTGTATGCTAGTATAGATTTAAAAGACATCGATATCCATCTGATACGAACACAGATGTAAGGACAATTGTAGCACGGAATAAGGCTATTTTGATTTCTAAATATATAGATCAAGGCTAACAAACCTCAGGTATTCCTAGGCACCCATCTAGGAAATAACGTACAGATATTAAAGCATTTAGAGTCTTACCGTTACAGTTAGATAGCACTTTTAAAATTTAGTAACACCAGAAAGTCATGATGATATATTTTTCAATGAACATCCGAATTTGAATTTTTTTAATTAATCGTTGCAAAAGTGCTTTTCCAAATGTATGAGTTCCATATCATTCAGAATATTTTAAGAGTCAAAAGTCCTTTAATTTCGGATATTTCACTTTTGATAGTTTTAAATCTTCACCTTTCGTCTGTCAGTATAAAAGAGATGCAATTGAAATCTATATGCAGAACTTACCCTACCAGCCAGTGGTTAAATAAAATCTAAAATATTTTCAATTTCCTAAATAACACAAGAGGTTCCTGTCTAATTAGCCTTCGTGTAACCAAAAAGACGGTAGAGTGATACCAAAATACAATTCCTCTCTCTCTCTCTCCATGGTTGCTTCACTACTTTATATGAAAATGACATTGTTTTAGCTGAAACTGACGTTCCTCAAACTTCTTCATTTTTACAAACTATTCTTTGCAATTAAGGAAAAGGCGCAACACAGATTAAAAATTAAATGCACTTGAAACAATGAGAGCAGGGCTGGGGCCACAGGCGACTTTTACTATTTTTCAAACTTGGTGACTAGGGTATATATTACTTTTAAAGCAAAATTGTCTCAAAAGCTACTACTTTCAAAATTTTGGTGATTTTTTTAAATCCCCAAAGGTCAATTAAAATGTATTTCTTTTTTAAAAAACTAATAGCGCACGGAAAAATATTTTTCGGATTTTTCTTTAGAAAAAATTTTCCAAGAGACCCCAATTTCGGCGCCAAGCCGTGACAAACCCATAAAAACATCGGAATCTGTGATTGCTAAATTGTCGGGAAAATCTTCTTAAGAAAGTAGTAAGCTTTTTAATTTTAAAATTCATGGCAAGATCTTTAACGTCTGTTTCATACTTAATCAGCACAATTTGGGCTTCAGTCGATTCATTTTGTATCTAAGCAACTAAAATAGGGTTTACTAGACCCTTTTTGCTACTACTTTTTAAGAATTTATGCTGCTAATGCTACTATTTTACGAGTGCTTTGGCTGTGGCAGACCTGTGAAAGGTACTACGATCTTTTAGGTAGTTCAATGACTTAAAGTCGCCTTTGGAAGATAGTGACCGCGTTCGTAAACAACTCTCTGAAAAAAGTGCAAACCAAAAAACAATCCATCACGTGACCTCCGTTTCACCAGTTCTGAAGTTGCATTTACCAACGATTAGGTTTTTAGTCTCATTCGTCATGTAATTGTCTATTTGTTTTGAAAAATTCAATCTGAAAATGGCCCTAAACCACGAGTAGAGATGCATTTCAACATTCACATCTACCTTTTCGGACGCCAACTTCTGAACTGACAAAACCTAGCACAATCTCAGTTCGTTTCAAAAGATTCTTTTTCGTTTTCAGTGATTCATTAAACGGCTTGTTTTCACACTAGAAAATCTGAGAGACTCTTGGAACACTCGGTTCGAATAACTCGTACAACCGGTGCGATTTATTAGCGTTCCAGTGTTTACGCTAGGAAGTGATATTTTGTAACAATAATTTCATTTTTTCAACGCGATGTAGAGCAAAAATCCAAACTTACACGAGAGTGAACTTTCGGACATTCCTATTATAGAAATCAAAAATGTTGAAATTCGAAAATTTTGATCATCCTCAATTCTTTTCTTCAATTTCTTCAATTTTAATCAGTTACTTGTGCCTTTATCCCGCTCCTTACGATATTTATACCTATTATACTTTCGATCAGATTTCGAGCAATATTTGATTAGTTTCGTCCGAAGGACATTAATACTCACAGTTGGACAGTCAAGATTTGAAAAAAGATTATATATGATCACGTGAAAAAAACAAAAAACTTCCTCAAATTGAGTCGTAATGAACTTCAGAGGTTGTTCCGTTGTGTTTTTCTTCTACGACTCAGATTTAAAAAATTTAAATAAAAAAATATTTGTATTGAATGATTTTCAATATAATTTATTGCATGAAAATAATTTATTACCAACAAGAAAATAGCATTATATAAACCTACATTGTAGGTTGAGAAACCATGTAATCACATAAATATAATGCATAAAAGGAAAGACTAATGTATAAAAAGAATGCCATGGAAAAAGTGAAGACTTGTGGACATCGAGGAATTGTATGTTTTCTCTCACTTGCGGTCCCTCATTGCCGCAGTCAAGCCCTGAAGTTAAGGGAAGACAACAGGCTCCAAAACTTCAGATATGTAGCTGTACAGTCAGATGAACAATAGTTCATCTGACTATACAGCTACATATAGTCCATGAACAACCCTCACTCCTTCAGGTGGAAGATTTGAAACGATTTCATAGACTTGGAAATCAAATACGGAGCAGACGAGGTGAAAGCAAACCTCCAATTCTAGAGCACCAAACATTTAGACGTCAGCGAAATTAAATACGCGGTGGAGATGTCGAATCCGGGGCACTAGCGATATATCGCCAAACATGGTAACCTTGCTGTTTTGATCCAGCTTTATGGCACCCCTATGCAAAAGGTTTTCACGATGGAAAGCCCGCGTTTTTTTAATGAAATTGCGATAACGAAATTACGAATTGCAAAGACGACTGGCGTCCAAAGCCATACTGGCTTTGGACGCCATCTTGATTTGGCGACAAACATGCCCCGGATTCGACATCTTTACCAAATACGCATCTTTAGAACATGTTTTGTAATGAACTTGTTGTGTAATAAACTTTTGTTATAATAAACTTTTTGTGTGAAAACGTCTCTCTCAAACACAATATCCCTTTCCTTTTGAATGCGGGGACGAAAGGAAGGTGACTGTAGCCTTGGCTGTTGAGTATACCGGCAATGCGTACAAGGCGGGTGCGGGAGTAAAATCCAATGGCGCTCCATATCATAATGCCAGGTGACGGACTGGTATGGCGTTCTTATGCATAATGTAAGAGTCACTCAGTCTATCGCCGCAATGCCGCCAGACTCAGGTACGACCATCGTAATGATGTGGACAAAATCGAAATTCATCTGAAAAGACCACGTTTGTCCATATGCGGCGTTCCATTGCAACAGCAGACGCTTGTGGTTAGTGTCAAAGGTGGTCGCAGCAACGGACGTCTTGAAGAAATTCCCCGCTGCTGCAGACGTCGTCGTATTGTACGTGTTGACACATGTTGTGCAATGCACCCTAATTTTTTAGCTAGGATTCTTGATATTACAGTACGATCCGCAATAGCCATGTGCATGAAATGTCTGTTCTCTCGTTCAGTGTGACGAGGTTGCTGCAATCGTTCACATCCATCAGTCCGTCCCTCCTGCACCCACCGATTCTATATTCGCATCACTGTGGCTTGATTTCGTTCAACACGAATATGGATTTCTTGGAAGAATCGACTGTTCAGATTTTTATGGTTAAATTGGTTTGGGTGTATATTATATATTACATAAATAATATCTCGTTTTGCCACCCGGTTTCGTTCGATAGGTTTTGCTACTTCAGACAAATCTAGGTGCGCCTGTTTCCTTAGCAGTTTAGTTGGTCGTCGAACAGCTTTTCGAGCTATAAGTCTGATTCACGTGTTTGCATTATTTCCTCTTCAGATTACTTGGCTTCAAGACAGCGTTTGACGTTTTGTGTTGATTCGAGTTTGATTAAAAATTGGTATCTTCCTGCATAATGTTCTATATAAAATTTTACTTCCATGGTTCGAAAGGAACGCGTAGAGTTTAATATACGCAGTTTCGTTGACCTAGAAATTCCAGACAGAATAAACTGCAATTTTCAACGTTCGAGAGTTCTTGCTGCTTTATAAACATGCTTTTGCTTAAAAATGAGTTTGTTACATTATAGCAAAAATTCTGTGTTTTGTTTTACTCATTAAAAATTATATCTCTATTTTGTTTTACGTCATTGAATAAAAGTGGAAAAAGAATATCTCTTCCATCCCAAATGAGCTGTATAAATACCCACATTCTTTTCAATTCTTTTCTCCAATAAATATTGATTATATTATTATTATTAAAAAAGAATGTGGGTATTTTAATCCTATGAAAGAAATTTTATGCAATAAAACTTACAACGAAAATACTTTTTTAATCCTACATCAGACTTTAGCCTTTTCCTCATAAGTCTTTGTCTGACAACCCCAATATAATCTAGAAACATAAATAAAAATACAACTCTATCAACAGTTTTATTTACTGCGACGTCAGTAAGATAGGGACAACTATTGTGGTGAGTTTCTATCATGTCTGAAAGGCCACGCAGAGGAAAGTTGATAGGTAGGTAGTTAAATTAACGTCGCATTGGAGCAACACAAACAGAGGAGAGTTTGACAAGACAATTCGGTATAGATGATTTTGTAGATAGTCTGTCCAGTGAGAACATGAAAACAAGAGGCACCTATCGCTCTTAGTCAAAAATAGTATGTACTGTAGAATCAAAAATGGTAGAAGAAAGGTATGTAATTTTTTTCAAGAGATTTAATCACATCGCTTGGAACTTCTCGAGTTTTGCCAACTGCTACCTTGGGTATAAAAACCAGCGTCTCCTGATTACCGCTTATGATGTGATAATCAGAACCCAAAACAAGACACTCCTATCTTTCAATCCACCCCCTCCAATCTTTTCAAACACGATACACTTTTTTCACTCTCCCCCTTGCTATCTCATGTCGTCTTCTCGCATTTCCTACCTCATTTCGGTTTTTATTTATAAGGTATTCAGCCCGATTTCACTTCCTTCCACCGTCTTATTTTAATTTCTCGAGCAATAAACTTTTTTTTACCCCTCCCTTCCTAAGAACCACCTGGGCAATAAAACCGTGTTTATGCGGAAGCCGGAGATAGCATCTCCCGTCCTTGTTTAATGAAGACGAGTAGGTGCGGAAAACAAGGGGCCCTTTTAGTCCGAGGGAAGAGGGGTTGGTGGCCCCCTCGCGAAATGCGGAAGCCCTCACTTAGTGATATGCCATGTGGACTTGGCTCGCGATGCAAAGGTGAAATCAGACTCTAGGAGCCGGTCCGTTTCCTAACATTTGTGCGTAAGTTGAGGAAATGCCGTGATTGAATGTCTTCCGTGTTTAGCGAACACTTTATGGCATTATAAGTTTGGAACGAAACCTTTTAATCCATAGCTTCCCAAAATTTTTGGCTCAACGCCTCCTTTGCAAAAGCAATTTTGTTCTGTGCCCTCCTCTGGAAAACTCTCAACTTCTAATGAAATGCAAGTGTAGATGTGCGTATTTGAAGTGATTTAGGTCTTCTTTTTGTAGTATTGTACAGTAAACGATATGACAGATTCCTGCCGCTGCATTCATACATGTGAAATATAAGTAGAAATATAAGAGGACCTTCACAACGCGTAAGCAACATGTCGACCGATAGTCACGTGACTACTCTGAAAAATGGACTTGTTTGGCCAATTTGGTATCTTATCACCTTGTTTAGCGATATAACATCTAATGACAGGGTAGGTGTGGGAATGCGCATTTCTATCGTGTTGCGACAAAAATGAGGATATCGCCAAAGTCCATTACTATCACATGATCAATCAAATGACGAATCAATGAATGGCCGTCTTCTCTCGTTCCGTGAACAATCATCTGATGAATGTTAGGTTTCACCCAGCAGACGAAAGTAGTTTAAGGGTCAAGTAACTGCTAGTTTTGGTCACAGGATCCTGGGCACATGAAAAGGTTAACATTGCTCACTCTACTTTTATTATATTTCTTCTATGACTGCACTCTAGACTTGCAAAGACCTGCCTAAGTAGAAAGTGCATGCAAATACATGCTAACACTCGCTTGTTACGACCTGTCGCCTTGTTTCCAGACCGATCAATTGCAACATTTTACTACATATAATTCTTGAGACAATGTATCATTGTAGTGCGTGTGTCTGTATGGTCAAGTGAACAAGTGTTTCTTTAAAACATTTTTAGCCGACATGTTTTATTTGCATCTTCTTATTACTCACATCACTTATTTTTGCATCTTCTTATTGCACCTCAATGTCCTGTGTTTCCTTCACACTTAACAAGTATAATAATAATAATATAAGTAGGTAGTTGGTAATTGAACTTATATCGTAGTGGAGCAACACAATGAGCTATTGGCTACTGTCCGGGATCAATCCAGAAGGGAAAGATCCGAGGACAACACCGCGTAATTTTGAACCACGGTCAGATGACGAGGTCAACACCTGAACTGGCACCCACTCTAAAAACTTCCACACTACTCCAACGTGAGGACATTTGAGGTCACGACAGATTTAACCTGCACCAGGCCCCACGTACACGATGGTCTTTGTTTGGATCGAATTTTGAACTCGTAAACCTGCGGTTGCTAATCCGCGACTCTGACAACTGGGCTACCTCGGTCCTGAAATAATATCGGGAAATTTATTGTTGGGCATGCATATTTATAAATGAAGACCTGACTTTTGACCCCCCCCCCCTATTTTTTCTGACTGCGTGCAAGAATACGCCCAGTACTTAGGAACGGCCTTGGTAATACGATTGGTGTCCATGTCTTCTGATAAAGTGGTGACGCGACTTAAAATGTGAGGTAGAGCTGTCCAGAATCCACATTATCTGTATATTTGTAATTATCATCCCTCATATTTGGGCCTGTCGGGCCAAGATCATGAAAGTATCGGAGTGCCAAAAAAGTCTAGGCCCTAGGATTGGATACCTCTGTTACTTTTTAAACACGCTTAACATGCCACTACTGTGATACTTCACTTTTGTTTTGAAAATGAATTCGGTGACAGCTCGAGAGAATTTTTCAGAAGAAACAAATAAACTTACAGCATAGGTAGGTAGGTAATTAACGTCACACTGGAGCAACACAACGGGCTATGGGTGACGGTCCGGGATCAATCCCTAAGGGGGAAATCCAAGGTAGGTAGGTAGGTATTTTAATTAACGCCGCATTGGAACAACAAAACGGGCTATTGAAAAAATTCAAGGACAACGCCTCGTAATTTTGAACCACGGTCACGGGGTCGACACATAAGCTAGCACCCCACTCTCCAAACTCCCACACCACGCCAACAGGTGGAAGCTCGAGAATTGGGTGGTAGAGTTACTAAGAACAATATAAAAAGATTTCTCCCATGAAAATCGGACTTTTTCTGGAGACAATGAATTGTGTTTTGCTTTTTTTAAATTGATTTTTTCTTGTAAAGATCTAAATTTTCGTCACCATGACATATTCCGTTACGATTACGATAAATTGTCTTCAAAATAAAATACCTTTTAAGCTTTATCCACATTTTTCGAAACTGATCTGTCAACAAGTTTAAAACTAACAGAAAAATTATGTTCGAAAATCACATATTGACGTCAAATATTAGTATGTGCGTCACCAAGCGTAAGCATCGACCTTCAAGTGAAATAGACGGATCGTGTGAGTATAGTCGCTGTCGTAAGATCTCTGAAGGGTAAATCACAAATCGACTTAGCCGATTGTCTATGGAAGCGCGAACTAGTGTTTTTGATCACGGGGATAATCACTCTAACCAATCAATATTTTAAGATTTATGCTTTTACCCACATCCACGGGATAGATCTTCAAACCGAGCGACTGGAAGAAATAACATGAAGTTGCGGGCACATGCTCCGTCTATTTCATTTTAGGCCCGGTGCACACATCCGATTTTTAAACGTACGGTGCCGCTGGGGTACCGTAAGTGCGGTCTGAGATACAGGAGATCAAATAGTATAGTGCACACATACCTCTGATGATATTGCGAAGACGTACGTCCACCTTGCGTGCAATTTGTGCCGTAGTTCCCCACGTCGCCGCACGGTAGCCGCGCACGCTCCTCCGGTCCTTCAGTACCTTATTCACTATTGAGTGGTGCACACATCCGTTATTTTAAAAATAAATGCTGCGTACTATTTTATATAAATTATTAATGTTTTTATAGTGATGGCGGTAAATTTTGATGATTTGGATGTAGAATTGTTTATTGGCGAAGTAAAAAGGTATCCTGTGTGAAATGTGGTATATCGCTACAGAAAACTATCATGACCGAATAAAGAAAAGAGAGCGTGGGTTGGTGTTTGTCGAGTGTTTTGTTTCCTATGGTGGTATGAAGAGTCTCATCTAGGTATTTTGAGACAGACAAAAATTACTTGTCAGTAATTTTTTCCCGCAAGCTCGTCAAATGATAGAACACTCATTCGGAATTAAAAAACTTATCTGGGTTTTCTCATAAATCCGCAAAAGATGTATAAAATCTACCACTTGTAAGTCTTAAATCAATAAATGGATGTATCCAGTAGCGTCTATTTTATTTCAAAATATATTTTTGTACACCAAGTAAGCGAAACAAACACGTTTCCTTCGACAGATATGCATTGCAACTGGCGGCCAAATGAGTATAGGCGTCATTTCACAGTTGTGTGCATAGTTGGCTACAGCGACGTAGCGGCAACGCAGCGGCGCCGTACGTTTAAAAATCGGATATGTGCACCGGGCCTTAAGGTCCATGAACATAGGTAAATGATGTCTACACCTTGCTTTTCTAAAGTCGTCTTGTTTGTGATTCGTATTATAAAGCATGAGCTTTTAAATTACCAAATATCGGATGAAAACTAATCCATTTAGTTTATTGCAAATGTTTAGAGTTTTTATGCAAGAGTTAAATATTAAAGCAATTAATATATCAGGGTGTTTTGCTCCGTATATCAAGAAGGAAATTAATATGCTTAAAATAAAATCGTTTTGCAGGACACTTGAAGAAGATGAAAGAAAATCAAGAAAATATTTTATACATACTAACGATATTTTATAGAAATTTTCAGGGTTTGGCAAGGAAAAATTATCTGCCATAAACTTAGCCAACATCGTCTAGAACCTACAACAATATGTAGAATTTTCCCTGGATGAGAGAAAGTTCTTTAAAAGTGATTTGACACAAAGAATTAAAAATACCAAGGAAACATAGAAAGATCATTCAACATTAACTGTACACAGTGATTTTTAACAATTTCAATGTTCAACAATCAATTTTGGGGAAACCTTGAAAAAGTACAAATGTTAATCCAAAATTTGAAAATCAGTGTCAATAAGATTTTTTTAAATTCTGTATTTTGTCTTATACCTTAGACTGCTTTCTCTTAATATTCTTGTTTTCACCAGGTATTTGGTCAAACGAGAACCAATTTCATTCTATCCTAAGACAGATTTTCAATAGATTTCACTATTTTATAACTTAAATGTGATTTCTTCAGAATTGATCATAAAGGTAATGATAGAATACAAATATATTTTTCCGAGATCAGATTTTAAATCATTTTGATCTTTCATTTGCCAACTAAACCTTTATATGCAAAACACTATACTTTCGATTACCGTGATGGTAAACCAAAATTTGTACTTTAATTATTTGTACGTCACAAATTTTCTAATTTCTCTCATAAAATCTCACTGCCCATTTGGAGCGCTCCTAGATATCAGAGTATTAAATAAGAGAATATTTGTATACCTTTAGAAACCTTAAAGGGATAGTGTAAAACAGTTATTTTCCGATTGTTATGAAATTTGCAGACTTTGTGTTTTTTTTATAAAAAGCATTGTTTAAAGTTTAGTCTAAAATATTACGTCATTTTGAAGTTATTGCATAAAACGCGGACAAAAATTTTGATAAATTAGTAAAAATGGATAGATCCCATGCACATTAATTTTCCATGTAGTGTAAAAATTTTGATTCATATAACAGTTTGTGTAAATATAAATAAAATTAACTCCATTTGGTAACTGTGTCGTTCAACTGTAAAGCAAAACAAAAAAAATTTTGTTCCCAAAATACCTAAAATTTTGAAAAAAAAACATAGGTTGAGCAAAGATCTAAACAAAAATTTCAAAATTTTGAAGCATAATAAATTTCTCATTTGCACGTGATACATACAACATATTTCAAGGGTTATCCAAAAAAAATTTAACTAAATCAATTAAAACCAGATGCGCAGGGAACATTTTGTAATCAGAAGAATGTCAAAAACTCTCAATCGGAAGAAAACGAATTACTATATTTATCAATCATATCTGATCAAAAAATTATCGTAATTGAAAAATTCCAGATATTTTTGCTATCTACAAAGTTTGATATCAATTAATTTTTATCGCCAAAATTGAAACATCCATTTTTTATCGCTTTTGGTGACTGAAAATCTACTATATCCTTAATACACCCTGAATGTTAATAACCTTGACTTAGCCATTTCAAGCAGATAGGACGCCGGACGTCCCATCTTCACTGAAATGGATCTTGTGAAGCTATATTTATCTTCTAGTAATTTGTGCAGCAGGGGGAGGAAAAGAATCGCCTTTTATCGTGCATCCTTCAAATTATCAATTCAAAGGCATCGTTCATTCTATGACAGGCATTTTCTGTCAAGCTAAATAAAAGCGGGACCGTGGTTCAAAATTACGGGCGTTTTTCAAAATTAAGGCGATCTTTCTCTTCGGGATTGATCCCGGATCGTCGCCTAGTGTTGCTCCAGTGCGACGTTAATTAACTATCTAAATAAAGGAGGTAGTATTTCTGCTGCGATTCGGGTTTCTTATTCGTTTACTGCATCGACTTTCTAATGAAATAGACAGAACATGTGGGTGGAGTCGCTTTGTAAGAAGGGTAACTCACTTGGTTATGCGGGGTCACTTGCTCTTTGGCTATCGAAGCGCAGACTAATGTTTTTAATCACACTGAATATTCACTTCACTCAATCAATAATTTAGGATTCATGCTTTTCCCACAACCACGAGATAAAACTTCACACCGAGTGCCCAGAAGAAATAACATGAAGCTGAGAGCACATGCTCCATCTATTTATTAGAAGGTTGATAGATTCTTCACGTCAAATACCTACTTGTCACCTATACCTAGACGTCACTTGGCTTGTGTTTCGAATGCAATTTCAGAACTTCGCCAATAAACATTCCAAAGAATTAAGACCGAATTGATATGGGATCATCGACCTTCTAATGAAATAGACGGAGCATGTGCCCGCAGCTTCATGTTATTTCTTCCAGTTGCTCGGTCTGAAGATCTGTCACGTGGTGTGGCATGAATCCTAAATTATTGATTGGTTTAAATTGATTATCCACCGTGATCAAAAACACTAGTCTTGCGATTCGACAGCCAATCGGCTAAGGCGATTCGTAAGTCCACGTGATTTACCCTTCAGAGATCTTACGACACCGACTCCCGCCCACTTGGTCCGTCAATTTCATTAGAAGGTCGATGTATAGGATGATTGATTGATCCGAAGTAATCTTCCCATCAGGCTGAATTTTTTTTCCATGTTACTGCTAAAGTCACGTTTTGTGAAAACGATACTTTATTCGTATAAATTTATAGATGTTATTTCCTTTTTCGGAATATGAATACGCATGTTTTGGATATAGGGCTGAAATCGAATCATTGCGAAAAATGTATTTTGTATGCTTGCATTTACGAATCAAATCGACAAAAGAAAATTTTAGTTATTTTGACGGAAAATACATAATCTGTTGTGAATATACAAAAATAATTTCGATATTTTAATACTTTGATCGATTTTAAAAATATAATACAAAATAATAAGTATTACATGATGGGAGGGGAAAATATTAAATATTTTTTACATGAAGGGAGTGATTTTGCTGATTTTCAAAGTATCTTCTTTAAATCAATCTTTTTCAAAATTGTTTTCGTCCACTGCTCCCTTTACATACACGCAAATCTCAGTATAAAAAATGCATTTTAATTACATACATAAAAATATTAATTTAACAAAGTATTTAAATTCAGCTTATTTTAATTAGTTATTGGTTTACTAATTCGATGAATTATTTTATCGAATTTATTAAATTTATTGTACTTTATTGGACTTACAATATATTTTGCAAGTTTCTATATAGTAGGTTTCTATATTGTAGTTCTTGAATTTTATGGCACAAGGGCCATACTTAGCCAAGCAATACAGACAATGTCAAGTAATTGTGAAAAAAAGAGGAAAAAGGAAGAGAATAAGGGGAAGGAAAGAGGTGGAAAAGAGAAAGATCGCTAGGGTTGCTCGGAGACGTGAAGCCCTAGACACCTAAAGGAGATGTGCCCCTGAGGAGTCAAGACAGTAGGAAGGAGATGCTTGCTTTTTCTTTTTCGGGTTTTCATATTGGGGCACAAGTTTGGAAATTGCAATTAACATCTTTTAATCGAGATTTAATCACAATCTCTATGTAGTTTTGATGATTGCCGTTTCTGAAAACGCTGCAAGTAGAAAGTCGTTAAAAGAATCATAACTGTTCAAAATCATAACTAGTAGGAATCATAACTATTTACTGAAGAATAATAACTGTTACACGACTTTTTCCGGAATGTTTTTCTCCAGTGCGACGTTAATTAATAAACCAATACTCGAATGTTTTATCTCGGTAGATAGCGAGGTTTACTTCCGGAACAAGCATAAGAAATACACTGCTGGCCACCGTAAATGCAACACCCTGAAGGAAGCATGCAAATAATATGAAATTTACAACATGCATTAGCGGAGGTGAGATATGCAAATGATTAGAATTTCAGCGCAGACGCACATCACGCGCGCCTGTGGCGCCACTTCAAAGCGCTATTTAAGGCTTGGAGATTTTGACGAATTCAAGTACGGCAATTGTGTTTTTCTTGTGATTTTTTCAAAAAAAAACGATCAATTATGCCTCGTAGAAAACAGCGATCATCTTTTGATCAAGTATCCGAGTTCGACAGAGGAAGGATAGTGGCCTACCGAGATTGTGGATTATCTTTCAGGGAAATCGGTAGTCGTGTTGGACGAAACCAAACAACTGTAATGCGGGTAAGTGATTGTTGGATGCAGGAGGGTACGACGGACCGACGTGTTCGATCGCATCCACCTCAGTGCACCACTTCACGTGATGACAGGCATATTGTGCGTATGGCAGTGACGGATCGCTCAGCCACATCACGAACCATAGCACAGCACATTAGTCTGTACCGCATCATCCAGTGTCTGCGCGTACCATTCGACGCAGTTTACAGCAGAGTGGTCTGTCCGCAAGACGTCCATTGCTTCGTCTACCCTTGACGCAGAACCACAGACGTTTCCGCCGCCAATGGTGCGATGAAAGAAGGATGTGGACGGCAGAATGGAATGAAATTGTCTTTACTGACGAGTCACGCTTCTGTCTGCAACACCACGATGGTCGGATTCGAGTCTGGAGACACCGTGGAGAGAGGATGCTGAACAGCTGCGTTATGCACCGCCACACTGGTCCTGCATCGGGTATTATGGTATGGGGCGGTATTGGATATCACTCTCGCACTCCTCTAGTACGCATTGCCGGTACTTTAAACAGCCAGCGCTACATCTCCGAGGTGTTGGAGCCAGTTGTCCTTCCTTACCTTCAGGGTTTGCCCACAGCCATATTTCAACAGGATAATGCGCGACCACACGTGGCACGCATCGTCCAAGGGTTCTTCGTCAATCGCCAGATTGAATTGCTTCCCTGGCCAGCTCGCTCTCCGGATCTTTCGCCGATAGAAAACATGTGGTCCATGGTTGCTCAACGATTGACCCAGAATACATCCCCAGCTGCCACACCAGATCAACTTTGGCAACGTGTGGAAGCTGCTTGGTCTGCTGTACCCCAAGAACACATCCAAAGTCTCTTTGAATCAATGCCGAGGCGTGTGGCAGCGGTGATCTCCAACAATGGCGGCTACTCTGGCTACTGATTTTGGCAGGAACCACACTTCACAGAAGTCTATAAATTTAATCATTTGATACTTGGTCAACATGTTATCTACAAAATAAATTTTGTTGTGATATCTCTTGTATTTCTTGGTGTTGCAATTTGGGTGGCCAGCAGTGTACTTTCCACATCAAAAGCAATGTGTCATTTGGTATTCAGCTTTACAGAAGAGCCTATCATGTCCTCTCATTATCAACTCAAATAGTCTTCACTTATTCAAGGCTGGCCTTCAACCGTTATCCGTCTCGGATTACCTTGTCAATGATCTCAACCAATGACATTAATGTCATTAACAGACGAAGTTTTCACAATCGATTCGAAGTTTTCGAGTTCGAATCCAACCAAGGACTGTCGTGTACAAGGGGGGCTGATGCACGTTTAATTTGTCGTGACCTCAAATGTCCTCACGTTGGCGTGGTGTGGAAGTTTGGACTGTGGGGTGCCAGCTCAGGTGCTGTTCATGTCATCTGACCGTGATTCAAAATTACGTGGTGTTGTCCTCGGATCTTTCCCTTTGGGATTGATCCCGGACCGTCACCAATAGCCCATTGTGTTGCTCCAGTGTGACGTTAATTGAAATTCTCCCCCTCCCCCCTACCGTAATAGATTCTCAATAGCAAAGGATTTATGATTCCTTCTTGATTTTTAAACCATCTCACAAAACACAGACTATCAGAGTGTGATCAATCTTCCACGGATTTCTTTAGATAAGGATTGATCCCGGACCGTCACCAATAGCCCGTTGTGTTGCTCCAGTGTGACGTTAATTAAAATACCTACCTATCTTTAGATGGGTAGGTAGGTAATTGAATTTATGATGCACTGGGAGTAACGGACGATCCGGAAGCAATCTCGGTTCCCACCCACTCCGAGGACACCTCGTAATTTTGAACCAGAGCAAAATTACGGGTTATTGGCAACCGAGTTTTTCAGGGAAAATATAAATAAACTTCCAGGTTAGGTAGGAAGAGCACTGGAGCAACACACAGGGTTATTGGCGGTCCGAGATCAAACCCGAAGGGTTGGTATTGGTATTGGTATTTTCAATTAATGTCACACTAGAGCAACACAACGGGCTATTGGTGACGGTCCGGGATGAATCCCAAAGGGAAAGATCCGAGGACAACACCACGTAATTTTGAACCACGATCAGATGACGAGATCACACCTGAGCTGGCACCCTACTCTAGAAACTTCCACACCACGTCAACGTGAGGACATTTGAGGCCATAGATTTAACTCGCACCAGCCCCCTAATACATGACGGTTTTTTGGTTGAACTTGCTTTCCTCCGGTTTCTAATCCTTTACTCTTCCAACCGGGCTATCACGGTCTTCAATTTGTAGCCGTTTAGAAGATTTTTGGCGTTAATTTTTAATACAAGCGGCACGGTGAAATTGCATTCAGGTAAAGTATGAAATAATGCCTCAAATTACGAAAGAGGTTATCGAAACACTAGCGCTATCTGTATTCAGTTTTACAGAGAAACTCTCATAAAAAATTATATCGTATTTTTTTTAATATTGTGAGATTCCTAAAAATGTAACACAAAAATATAACATTGCACAAGTTGCATGAAAAACTAGTTTCAGTTCTGTTTTACCCGTGTGGAAAATGTAACTGTAACTGGACCCTTTGCAAACCGCTTTAATTGTTTTGTTGTTAAAGTCAAGAATCGAAAACAATGCAGACGAGTTCTTCGGGTAAATGAAGTGACGAAATTTGAATTAAAGAAAAATTATAATTATGGAGGCATATTTGTATGAAGGAAATTCTCCTATTTTATCTCATTCCGAAGATTCAGGCTGTCAGGAAGACGAGCCTAATCATACAGTAGCATACATTCATAGTAAAGAATTTGAGCTACATTTAAATAAACATCCAAGATTATATGGAACGGTAAGAAATACAACAGATCTGTGTCAAAAATCGTGGAATTTTGTGATTCATTTTAAAAATTTAGTTTTACCACCGAGGAAAGTTTTTAGTGTTGTGTGTAAGGCTATAAGGGAAAATTAAAACTTGATTTCTTTGTCTCGAGCATATCCTACCAAGCCGAAACATGACACATTTTGAATATTATTTTTTAACCGAAAAGTTTAGTTTTCAGACAGCATTTTTACGTGATCCAAACTGGCCAGAAAAATGAGTTTTTTTCGAAGTGATAATTTTATTTCAATCTTCCTTTTTCATGTGTATCGTATCAAAACACTCATAAAATTAAGAGTTGATTTGTATTGTCGCTCTGCAGTCACTTCTTTGCAACTCGAGGTCTAATTAGATGCATCTACAAAATTAAACGATTGGTTATTTAAAGTTTTTTTACTTTTTTTCTATAATGGAAATGTGCGTAGTTGGAGATAAATAAGTATTATTTTTTCTGTGTATTAATTTTTTTCAACAGTTTCTTTTATTTCATACATGGCAATAATTTTCCAAATAAAAGTATCAAGTTCTACAATTTTTTAATAATAATAGTAATTTAATAATAGTTTTAAGTATGGTCTGAGGGTTGCTTTGCTGGTCAATGAAATTTTTTTCCTATACTCAAAGTTATGGATGTTTGTTTGAAATTGCAAAACTTCTAGTCTCTTAAATGTATCATTTTATGTCTGGAAATAAGAGAATAATTTTTAAATGCATCTAATAACACAACTGTTTATGTATTGAATAATAAAAATCAAAATAAGTTCCTAGCATATAATTTCTTAAGATCAGTATGTAATCTTTACTATGTCATAAAGCTCTTATCCCCATGTCATACATAACTCTACTATAACTTATTGTAAGGATATAGGTAATCTGGGACTCTGCTTATTATATGCAGCTTACAAGTAATAATATCTGCATTGATCAATATTTATTCATAAGGTATTAAAGAAAAAACAAAGCTAAAGTCAAATAGCAAGGTTAATTATAAATTAGTTTGCTACTACTTACATGCAATTGATTAAATGAAATCTCATGCAGTAGCATAGATCACAGTATATAGAGTATATGAAAAGAACAACAATAAAATCATTTCTTATTTAGCAGATACAGACATAATATTGAATGTATACATTGGATACAATTTATTTTTATTTTATAATGATTAGTCTATGTCAGAAGTGAATTGGCCATGTAGAATTTTCCACATCCACCACATGCCTGTTACTTTATAGGGCGGAATAAGTCGGCATGCTTTAAAATTTTTTAATCCTATCAGAAAATTTACAAATATTAGATTCAATAAAAAACATTGAAAGAAAGGCTGTTACGACCCATTTATGATTTCTATCCTGCCTTTTTATCTCCTCTATCTGACCTATCATGGAATTAACAAATTTTTAAACAATTATACCTTATTTTAGGTAACTATCACTAGCTGTGTGTGTATGCATATGAAGAAAACAAATTTACATATGGAATCATTCCATGTCAAAACGAGTTTTGAATTATTTTAGTCCATGATCTGGGAATTTGGTGAAACTTGTGTCTGAAAGGGCTGGTTATGAATGGAAAAATGATAATATCTTTTTGCCTTCCATTCAAAAGTTATTAAGCTTTAATTAAAATTTGAATGAAAATTCCTGCATCTTGAGATTGTTAACTATCATTTCAGCAGGAACCAGATAAGATAGTCTTGGGTAATGTCTCCTTTTAAAGCTGATCAGGTCATACAGGGTAATAAGTTTCACTTGTATGGAGACAACCCTCATACAGTATGTAGCTTTTAACAAAAGTCCAATTTTAAGCAAGGCTAGCTAACTGATGGTTAGAAAATTATACTAGAGTTTAATACAAATTTAATTCTACATTTTTAAAGCCCATGAAAACTAAAAGTATGAATTCAGTTTACAATTAAACAATGGTTTTAGCTACTTACCCTGAAAAATACATAGTATCAGTCAATATGCTGGATGTGGTGGCTGCTGCCTAACAAAAATTTATTTATATTTTCTGTATTCTAAGAAGTGCCTAATGACCTGCAAATTTCCTTTAGTAGAGTGCAAGCTTCTAGTGAAGTATAAAGCTTGATTAGTTTGTATGACTAGATTCATTGTACAAATTATGCCAGAAGAAAGAATCGAATGGACAGAGGATAAGAAGGGGATCAGGGTTTTCAAAATCAAATTTGACTCTAAGAACTTTTTTCCAGATGACTACTACCTCCCCAAAAAGAACTTACTGAACTTTGGCGATCACAAAAATGATTTTGTAAAGGAAGCCCAATGGCACTTTTCAACTACATTTCTTGGTAAAGGTCATGTATTGGGTTAGGCAGAGCACTTAAAAAGGAAGCAAACAAGGAAGAATCTACAAAGGTCATCTCTAAATCAGAGATCATGGCACCTTTATAACTCTGAATGGGCAAAACTACCTCTTGAGGACCATGAGTTTTACATACTATGCACAAGGATATGATAGGGGTGGCACATTGGCTCAGCTAAATTATGATAATGCTACAAGAACACGAAAGTTACACACTTTTATTTCCTAAAAAAATTAATGCTAAACATTTTACATTTGCTCTATTATCAACTAGCTATCCATTAATCCCTTATCGAGAAAAGTTAGATTTTGATAAATTGAATGGATATGGTCATTTCTACATGCTATAACTGATGGTGGCTGAGCTATGTTTTGAGTAAAAATAGAGATGAAATGAAGTGGAAGCTACATTTCTTCTATTCACATTAGGTTTCTCTTCCCTTCAACTCCTTATATACTATTGATTCCTTCAATTGATGCAATTTGCAAAGTGAATCCAGTCACACCAATTGATTGGGCTTACCAGAAGGTGAGTGAAAAGATGAAATTAGCAGGGGCCAATGGAATGTAGAAAAGCTTAATAAATTTGAGTTAGGTTGCATCCACCACATCCATCATATTGACTAATGCTGTATTAATTTTTGAGGGTAAGCAGCTAAAACTATTGTTTTCTTGAAAATTGAATTCATTTTTATTTGTCACATGCTTTAAGAATCTAAAATTAAATTTCTATTAAACTACTGTAATTTTCTGAACCATCAGTCAGCTAGACTTTTTAAAGTTGGACTTTTTGTGAAAAAATACCTAATTGCATATTATATGTGGGCTGCCCCATACATTTGAAAGTATTTCCTCCTTGTGTGACCTGATCTTAACATGTAACTTTGAGAGTTGTAAGACAATAAAACAAATTATTTTCAAAATTTTATAATTGCTGTTTTTGAAATACTTAAAATTTAACTTTTAAGAAATTTAAAAAATATTAACTACAATATGTATTATAAAATAAATTTAATGCATATTAAAATAATCTTTAAATGAAACAGTACCCAGGTTTGTATCTTCTCTGGTCCCTGAGACAATGACAGTTAACAATCTCAAGATACAGCAATTTTCATTCAAAAAATTAAAATAATTAAAGCTTAATAGCTTTGAATGCAATACAAAATAAATTTATTTTTCCATTCATAACTATAAAGTCACTTGATACACCATGTTTCAACAAAATTTAATAGGTCAAGACTAATCAGGTCATGTAATGACTCAACTGTATTATCTTCACAATTATTAAAAAACCATCTGGTCTGGCCCATCTATTGATTCTAATCTATTAATTCTCTTCTATTAGACTTTTTGTGAAAAAATACCTAATTACATATTTATGGGCTGCCCCATACATTTGAAAGTTTTCCTCCTTGTGTGACCTGATCTCAACATGTAATTGAATTTTTTTCAATTATACAAATTTCAGAAATTTTTCCATCATTATATATTTATCATGAGTAAAATGTTCTGAATTACTTTAATTATTTTGATAGAATTTAATTTATTGGTTCAAGACTTTTGAGAAAAAAATTAGGTCTGTCCTACAATTGCATCAATATTGTAATTTGATTGCATTGTTATCAAAATTTATATTATGAAAAGAATTTATATTTGTATAGAAATTAAAATTTTTGTAATGAAAAATGTATGCATTTTAAGATTGATTTGCCTTTTTTTTTAAAAATATTGGAAATTAGTCTGTTCCTGGTCTGTGATGAGCAGTTTTATAAGTAACCTACTCTGAAACAATGCCATGCAGGAGCTGAAATGAAAAAAGGAGCAAAGAATTTTATACTTGGAGGAAAGGAAAAGATTCAAAAATTATTTTGTGTGCTCACTCCACACATCTTAACAATCATTCAGTAACTTATGAAAAATAAACTGTAATTTTGACTAATTTTTCAAGTAAGAAAATTCAACTATCTTTATAGGAAAAAATGTGAGTTAAAAGCTGACCATTGAAAGCTAAATGTACATAGGCATTAGGAACAATATTTATCGAATTTCCACTCAAAGAAAATTCATTTTTGAATAAGGTTATGAACAAAAAAATTCTGCTGTATAAATTGAAGGCTTTTAGACTAAAATATTGCTAGATGTTTTGTAAATTATAACATACTTCATTAAATTTTATGATTAAAACATCTTTCTTCAAAAACTCTTTTGACCCAATGTATGTTAAAATGACAGGCTTAAGCCACTGTAGTCCTCTGCATGACTACACTTAAGTAAAAACTTCAGAAATATAATTTTATAGCTTATTCTTTTAGTAAGGAGTTACATAATGATGCATATAAAATCTGATATCTAGTGCATGATATTATCTTTTAATGTCAAATTCATAAAGTGCAAGGAAACATTTTTTGTACTTTATTGATAATCAGTTTTTTTATTTCCAGGTCACTGTTACTCATAATCTCATCGATGCTTATCAGCTATTAGATCATGTAGCAGTTATTCCTCCAAGTTTTGCAACTGTAGAAGAGTTAAAGTCATTTCATTCAGAAGAATACATAGACTTCCTACAAAAGGTCAATGATCTTTCAGAGGAAGAACTCTTGGATGAAGAGGAAGAAGAAATGGAAAAGTATGGAATAGGTAAATATGTCTAAGCTTAATAGAACTTTTAATCCTGTTACCTGAATTTGGGTGAAACAATCTTTTACTGATTATTGTACCTTATATAAATTTCTTTATAAAGTACTTATTGGGATGACAGCAACTCTAAATTCTTCAGGATTATTTTTATGTGGTACAAAAGCTTTCTGAATGTCAACAGGTCTCAAAGAAAAGTTTACAAATTCCATACAAAGAGAACTTACAGTTAAATTGCGGAAAAATACATTTGTTCTATTACTCAGAGGTTATAAAGATCCAGAAAACTAATTCGAGTTAGGTTGCATGTTTTTTTGCTGCTATTATCTGCTTTCTGTGGATAATTTTCTCTGTATTTTTGTATCCCTGGAAACATAATAATTTTACTATAAAAAATGATTTAGCCATATGATGCTTATGTCAAGGCAGGATATAGTAAAGGGTTACTATAATTTTATGTAAATCTAATTCAACAGCTAAATTATGAGTCTTCTAAATTTTGTATGAGTACAATAGAATCTTGATTATCTGAGGTAATGTGAATAACTGATAATACAGACGTAGTAACACAATATGCCTACACAAACAGCCTATATGAAAAAGTTTTTACTGTGCTAAATGTTACTGATACTAAAAGATTCATAAAGCAAATATTTTACTCTTGAAAAAGGCCTCCTTAATAGTCTTCTATTTTGCAGCACTTTCACCTATTTGATCAAAGTGCACACACCAGGGTGCTCGAAGCTTTATTTAAAGCTTAAAGAAATTCTGTACCAAATTTGGCTTGGATAGCATAGCCATTTGGATAATCACAGGTCTACTATATTCTAAATTTGCAAAAGTTTAATTTCAAGGCTAATTCAATTTGAATGAAAAGTAATGTTTTTAGTTTCTATTGGTTGTTCCAGTTGTACTATTCATTACTAGGTTAGAACTTGTTGGTTCCATAATTACCATTTTAAAAATAGTCTTTAAATATAGGATTAGTCTTAGGACTTAAACTCATTAACTGACATTTTTTCGGAGGTACTAAATGTTTATTTTCATGATAAAAAATACATTGTCATATTGTAATCTTAACCTTTACGATACGGCGACCAAATTTCGTTACTCACGTCTAAGAGCGGCAGATTTCTCTTGACTTCCTTCCCCCTACAGAACTTGTGAGAGAGTTGCAAAAGACTTTTACGACTGACCACCTAGCGTGCTTTTCTTTCATAGTATTTGGCATGCTAGAGATATGACCGGCATGACTTTCTGTATTTCCAAGCGTTCACAGAATGATCGACACGATAGGGCTTTGAACAAAAGGACCGTCCTTCTTTAGGGCCAGTTGCTGACAGTTCGCAAATGGTGATTGATGTCAGCGGTCACTTAAAAGGTGGATAAAACCGCATCTGTACCAAGCCGCTCTAGGAAAGAAAAATCTCACAGTAGGACTGTTATACTGCCCATAGTCTAAACATTAAAAGATATGTACTATCAAAATGCTTATTTTTATTTTTTGACCTAAAAATTAATAGTTGGTCTATAAAGAACTGTACAGTAAAATATTTGTTTGTCAGTTAATTAGTTTCTGCTCTAAGCCAACGATGTATTTATGTAAAGGGAAATTACTGTTATATTTATCAATCTTTTAAGTTTGCAGTTTTTTACTGTCTCCCTTATTTTTAAAATCCAATTCTTAACAATATTTTAAATGTTTTAGGTTATGATTGTCCATTTATTCCTCACATATTTGATGCAGCCGCTATTATTGGTGGAGCAACAGTAACAGCAGCAAAGGCCTTACTGGGAGGAGACTATCAAATCGCTGTGAATTGGGGAGGAGGATGGCATCATGCCAAAAAGTATTAAACTCAGCTCTTATGTTGGATAGTTTTTATCTGTTACATTTTCATCTGTCACATTCAGAGCTTTAACAATGATTAAATGCTTTTTTTTATCTTCATCCTGGATTTTGAATAAACGGGTGCCATGGTCTATCAATTTAAACTCATCTTCAGTATTTAACTTGTATTTTAAGTTTTGTGACATTCAGTTTTCTTGTATCTGTTTTCACTTCAAAATATATATTTCTAATCTTTTTTAACTGCGCATTTCAAATTAGCAATGGGTAGAAATGTTAAACATAACTTGTAAAACTGTTAGTTCAAATTTATTAAATGATAATTTTTTTAGCAAAAGAAAATTAACAGTTCAGCAAAGTCTGTTCATGTGAATAGGTTGCTTAGTTGAAATGTGTATATACTAGTATTTAGCATTTTTAACTTTGAAAAGTTTTACTGACACTTCCAAGTGCAAAATTTATTTTAAAAGTTCGAGTTCATTTTGCAAAATGTTTGAACAGTCATTTGTATTTTATTTCTCTTGTTAAATGCTTGTTATTCAGCATGTGTTTCATTTTTAAATGGATGTATAATTCATTGATTTGAAAACCAAGGACGTTTAAAATATTTTTAATTAAAACAGTTTTAATTAAATTTGAAGGACAGTTGTGATTAAAACACTAATAAAATCAGGTGTAGAAATTCTGTCTTTAACTCAATATTTTCTCATACATATTCATTACATTTCTTTATTAAAACAATTTAACTTGGGAGTGCAGAAAACTTTTTAAACCAACATAATTGTGTTCATATTTTATACTATTTGTTTTAAATAACTGATAACAAAGCTTTTATTATAAACCATGAAGTATAATGTTGCTCACAGAATCAATGCGTAGACAATCTGCAATGTTTAAAAATACAAAAAATTGTGAAATGTTTTCATGCCATTAAAAATATTTTCCTATGACATGTATAAATGCTTCACCTAGCCTTCAAATAATTATTTTAGGAGACATGATTTGTGCTCACTATGCTCTGGCCATTTTCATATCTCATGATAGTAGCATTTGAAACTTTTTTGTACTGAAATTTCTTGATTCTTAAATATGTAATTTTTATTTAGAGACCAAGCTGATGGTTTTTGCTATGTAAATGATATAGTCTTAGGTATATTGCAATTATTACAAAAATTCAAGCGTGTGCTCTACATAGATTTAGATCTTCATCATGGTGATGGTAAGTATATGATAGATTAAAATCGATTCCTAAATGAATAATATTGTTCACACTTGTTTTTTGTTTTACATATAATGTAAAAAGAAATTTAATTTAATATTTTCTTTATTCAAATAATTATTTCTTAAAAGCTTTATTTTTATAATCGAAGAAACTCAATAATATAACCCTCAAAAAGAATGTTCTACTAAAAATATACCACCTTTGGGCCATTCCATTGCAAACTGCACAAAAAAGTGGCATTTTCAACCTGACCCTAATTGAGTTTTAGAAATTTGGCAATTTTATTTCCCAGCCACATAAAAAATTTGAAAAATTTTATCTCAACTTGTAAAAGTTTTATATTTATATTAATTTTTAATTTAAAAAATTGTGCAATTTTTCATGATTCGAGACTTTTTAAACCTGTATCTTAATCTAATTGTCCATTTGGACTAAATTAGAAACTTATTTGTAAACAAATGTACAACCCTTTTAATGATGTGTAATGTCACCCTGTAAATAATTAGTTTCAAGGTCATTCAATTTGACCTTATACCTTGAATTACAAAAAAACATACACAAATATACAGGGTGATTCTACGGTCATGGGACAAACTTCAGAGGGTGATAGAAACACAACAAAACAAACACTTTTCCCCATAGAATGTATGGTCGCAAGTGCAGCGGTTGGCCGCTAGAGAGCACAGTCAAACGCTTGTATAAAGCGTTATGTCGGCGATGCTAGGCCTGCATCAGGTGTGGTGGTCAACATTTTGAACAGCTTCTGTAATTGTGCATTTGCATTGTACTTACTGACTGATGTTTGTACATGTCGTTTCATTTTCATGTGAAAAGTTTCTCATGTTTTGTATGTTATTTCTTTTTTACCCATTGTTCGTTGTACTTATCTTTAATTTATGCAAATCTAATTGTATCATTTCGTTTTGTCAAGCAGTTTTTGATGTTTATTTGACATTAAAGCGTTGTTTCCATACTTCTTGCCTCTTTCCAACTTGCGTCGGACCGTGTGTTTGTGCCGAAATGGAAAGCGCCCTCTAGCAATCATACATTCTATGGTGAAAAGTGTTTGTTTCTTTGTGTTCTATCACCCCCTGAAGTTTGTCATATTAGTTTAGACTCACCCAATAGACATTCTATGGGCTTTTATACAAGCGTTTGACTGCGCTCTCTAGCGGCCAACCACTACACTTGCAACCATACATTCTATGGGGAAAAGTGTTTGTTTCGTTGTGTTCTATCACCCCCTGAAGTTTGTCCCATGACCGTAGAATCACCCTGTATATCTAAAGCATAGATAAGTCGTCAATCAAGGGACCAAGGAGAGCAACAACAGAATGCACTAAATGAGCATTACTGTAATGGTCTTGTAAATTTTAAATTTATCATGTGTGGTATTCATAACAATATAATATAAATTAAAGTACTAAAAAATTATGTAAATGATTAAAGAAAAGTTTAACTTTACCTCTTTTGAGCTTTATTCGAACATTCTTTAAGCTTTTCTTACATCTTAAACATTCTTTAAACTTTCTCTTTGCATACATATTATATTTCCAAGTACTTGTCTAAATTTAACTGAAACACAAACACTTGTCTGTACAACTAACTGTAAAACATTTAATGCTTTGACTTCATCTTAAACTTACTTAAGGTAATGTCAAATTGTTTCTGAGACTTTAAGAACTTGTGTTTTATTAGGTGAAAGAATTTCCTCATTTTCATTTTCACCATTTGCATTTTCATTTATTCTAAGAACTCTATTAAATCTTTTGCGGTTTGAGAATATACTGCAATCTTGTTATTTATACCTATGTAGTCATTTATTTCAGCAATAGTACATTCACTTTCAGTTATGATTTCAAATACATTTATTGAATTTATTTGAAATCGTAATTTAAAAATAAACGAGGATTTAATTACATTGACGTCTATGACAGCTAGACACGACTGAATGAAATTAATGACTTGTCAAGGTTTAATTGTGAATCATTTTTTTCTAAAAAATATGTTAAAGGTACTATTTAACTTTATTTTCTGAAAGCTTCAATTTGGGACATGTTTGGGTTCATGGTTAAAAAATATTGCAAATAAATATAATCAATACGCATAAACACCTGTGTCATTCAACCTAATTGTCCAATTGAATTCATATTGGGCTTATTTTGCATTTAAAAGTATAACCTTTTTATGACATTGAATGATCTTTTTGATTTTCTAAAATCATTCACTTTGATGACAAAAAGTATATGTATATTTCTAAAAATATCTTAAGATCCACTAGTTTGTAACAAGTTGTTCGTTATAGAGAAGTTTAATGTTGGGTTATGCATGGGTTCATTGTGAAAAAATATTCCTAGTTAATAGAATCCTGCACATAAACCCATAAACAACTGTATCTTTTAACCTGATTGTCCATTCGAAGTAAGACTGGGGCAATTTGATATGAAATGACCCCTTTACTTTTTGATATTTCCCATGGCAGTCAGTCTTGTGCCATCTGAACATAAAGTGTATCATTTCAAAATTGATTCTTGTGTCATTCTGAAATTAATCCTGTCTATTATGTTCTAAATTTTTAAAGTAACAGTGCTTTTTCTATACTTCTAACTTACAAATACTTGTTTAAGATTGGAATAGAAATGTCATCAAATGTAGGAGCAATGTACTTTAACTGAAATATTGATATACAATTGAAGTATTGATGTGATTTCTTTGAATCATAGCTTGCTTTATTGTTATGGAATTCACAAGTAGGCCAAACGCAAATTATCTTAATTTTATTATGAGTGTTTGCTCTGTATGTATTTAAAATTATTATAATAATTAAAAAATTAGCTATGCCCTCTCATCTTGAGTAAGAAGTGTTTCCCTAATCAATTAATTGTAACTTTGTACCATTATTAGTGATTTCTGTTTGGTTATTACAAGTACTTAACTATGAATAATATTAGAGTTCCATAGATTTTTCAAGACTTGTTTTACTAATACATACAGCCCTTGATTTAAATATTGAAAGAAATATGCATTGGGATTGCTGAAATTAAACTTCATTAAACCTGATTTTCTCTTACTCTAATACTAGGTGTTGAGGAAGCATTTGCCCATACCTCACGAGTTCTGTGTTTCTCCATCCACAAGAATGAGATTGGGTTCTATCCAGGTAAATGTTAGCATTTTCTAATTTAATACCCATACTTATGCGGCAAAGTGTTAAATTATCTAATCAATAAATCATTCAGATATTAATAAAGGCCTTATTTTATATATTTTCTTTAGGTACTGGACTCCTGAATGATATCGGCTATGGCAAAGGGAAGTATTACACTATCAATGTACCTTTGTTTGATGGCATTCAAGACTCTCAGTATATTGAGTTAATTATTCCGTGAGTGGTAGTTACTTTTCTTTCTGTCTTTCAAGTATGGTCTTGTAAAATTCTTTTGTTATAAATTAAATTAATATGGTTTCTTTCAACATTATTGCTGTTTCTCTGGATCATTGTTTCCAAAGTAGGTGCACCCCCATTGGCAATGAAGGAATCTTGGGGGCAATGCTAACCTCTGGAAATATTGAGGAACAAGAGTGGGCAATAAGATGCTAAAAATTTTTGTCTAAAATTATTTTGACTGACACCTATCCACTTGATCATTCAACCATACTACAATGATGCATTGTCACAATAATTATGCATTGTAAAGTGCAAGTTACAGTTGACGATCTAAAGTCAAGATGTTGCAACAAGCGAGCTTTTGCATACTCGCATTTGCTTGCACTTTTACTTTTTGTTATTTCGTTTTAATAAATAGTTTTGTTTCAGTTCTGTTTCCAAGCTCGCTTTTTGAAATTATAAAATTACGCATACAACTATAAATATTTTGGTAAAATTCAAAACTTATAGGCACAACTGCACTTGCAATTTATTGATAGTTTATTTAGTTTTTCAGAGGGAAGCACCAAAGAAAATTTTTCCTGAAAAGGGGCATTGAGCTAAAAAGTTTGGGAAATTATGCTCTAGATTGAGGCAAATGGGGAAGGCATGTTTACATAAAAAATGCTATACTTTAATCTACCCTAAATAGGTACTTTAGAGATGCTGTAAGATGTAAACAACAGCAAAAACCGTTGAGTACAAATCAAATATTGATAATAGTTTTGAATGTTCAATTTGGAGAATCCTGAACTCTAACTGTTTAGAATTGGAGTTTTTCCCCAAACATGTGAAATATGACATTAATATAATGGAATTAAAAAAGAATTGAGATTGTTTTTATTAAAGCTTTTAATCTAAAGCATAAAATTTGCTTTGGCTGCATTTTGGACAGATAAACTCTTCTGGCAAGCTTGAAAAACTTAGGTAGCAATGGCTTCATCAGATTTGTATTTAATTTAATTATAAACCTAACTATTGGAATAAATTGATTTAATTGTATAAAATTCAATTATTAAAAATAATAAATTGTATACAATGAAAAAGTATCCAAACCAAGGAAATTGTAATTTTGAAAATAATTCCAAAATGAGCATTACATTTCACAAAATTGAAGTATTTAGAAACAATAATTTTAATTTCTGCCTTTACTTGTGAATGGTAAATACCAAAAAATAGTTCCTTTTTGCAGCATTCAAAAGGACAATAAATTGATTAGAGATTCGTTTATTCATATTTTGTAATAAATAATTGAAGAGAAAAACATGTTTATCAAAGCTTTGTATTTTTCCTCTAAATAAATTGATGCGAATAAGCATTTTTATACATTTAAAGTAAATCAGTAGCTTTCATCAAGGCTGGATGGAAGTGCAATAATTCTGATCAGCTAGAAAACCTTGTTGAAAAAGAAGTCCTGTGCAAGATAAATAACAGTAATAAGTTGGTGTTGATTTAGTACAGTGATCATAATTTTTTATTATGTTTTGCTGGAGAAAAACAGAAAAATTCTGAATTTTTAATTCATATTCAGAATATATTCAAAGCAATATTTTTTGGTTTTAATTTCTGAGCAAAAAAATATGAGCTTTTCCCCATAGATGTTTCAAATATATCAATGGTACATATTTTAGGCAGTTAACAATATAGCTTTTACGTACATGCAACTATTATAAATATTCAGTGTCAACTATTTCTGATATCTGATTAAATTTTAACCAGAGCAAAAAATATTGTTTCCCCACAATGGCTTATTCCCAATCATAATATATTTCAAGTCATTGTAATGCAATTGTCTTGTTTGTTGTATATTGTTGTACAATGATTTTATTGTAATTTTGAGTATATAAAATTATACTAGAAGTTTTCAAATTTTCTTTCAACTTAATAAATCCTAAACAATTTTCATATAGAAATAATTTATTTTTAGAGGTAGATATATATTATTACTCATGGCGGCATAAAATTTTACTTGGCATTAAATATATCAGCAAAACCTATAATAACCATCTTCCTCAAACCCACAGAGATATGATCACTAGAGATTTTACTGGCTATTGTATTTAAATAATTTGTACTGTAATGTTAGGACTCTAGTACTTTATGTTAATTACTTTTTAATATTCTTATTAGTAAGTCATGATTAAGTTGAATTTTAAACAAGAGAATTTTATCTTCTCTCAAAATGACTTGAATTGTCTTGAAAAAACTGCTCCCACCACCACTTTGAGTGAGGGTAACTTGGGTGGATACCTTAGTTTAATTTTGTTTTTGGCAAATGTGGGCAGGTGTAAAGAGATTGCTTGTTATGTAAATTCTCTTGCCAACAAGTAAAATTTATGACAAGTATATTCCAATTTGTTGTTATGCATGCCAATGCGACAAACTTGAATACATATCTACAAGCATCTCTATGGAAAATAGAATAAGGTTTGCAACAGAGTGGAAGACGTTGTGGTAACAGCAGTTTGCATGATGAACACACTTTAAAAATTGGAAAAAATTATGCAATGTGTAAAATGTTTTATAAGAGTTTAATCGAGAACTCAAGCATTTTTCACTTCATTCCATTTACTCAGTGGATGCAAAAGATTATCTAATTTATGTATTGGTTAGCTGCAGTGTGATCAATATCTTAGTGTGTGGTTGATGAATTTTGAAAACTTTGACATACATTTTCGGAATAACTAAATGAAGGATATTTTCTCTTGACTTTAAAATTTAACTAAAAATTTATATTTTCTATTTGCAGATTATTGTCTAAAACTCAAAAGAAATTTCAACCAGATGTTGTTGTTTGCCAGTGTGGAGCAGATACACTAGCAGGAGATCCCTTTGCAGCTTTCAATCTCACTCTTAATGCTCCAGCTGAATGCATCAAGCTTTTTAAAACTTGGGATATTCCATTATTAGTACTAGGCGGAGGTAAAACCATAGTTTTTAAATTGCGCCTTCTGTATGTGGTTTAGTTTTTGTATCACTCTTCCCTTTATTTTCACTTTTGAAAACTTTACCTAAAAATGTACCAAATGTAATCTTGTTTTAAACGTAAAAAATAATGAAACATTGATTCTAGTTTTGGTGTATGTAATAACATTCCTAGAGGCCTAATATATATTGAATAAGTACAATTATAACAACTTTATCTACTGGAATCTACCATGTTTCCAAATGTCTTTACCTGCTTTAATATATTTAAATTCTGTCATTGCTTTTAACAGATTGTAAATCTTTCTGGGTAATGTGCCAAAAATTAAATTACCAATAAAATAATTCATTCAGCTTCATTTTTAGGGACTGAAATAACTTTAAGGATACATCTTAACACAGTTTGCCATTTTACGTTTTTAGCAGGTACCATTATTTGTAACCAAAAATAAGTATTAACTAGTTTTTTTATCATTTTAATATTTTCAAATGGCAAAACCCAGTAGCCACTTAGGTTATGATTAAAAAATAATTTTCCTTTTATTAATTCAATGTAATTTTAACAGTCAGGTGTTTTAACTTCAATTCATTTCTGTATTACCACGTTTTGCAAATATTTCTACATGGTACTTGGTCCATCATTTTGCTACCCCACCCCCTGGATTCTGTTTGAGGTGGAAAAATATTTTCCCACTATAAACACATTTTACTTTAACATAATGTTCCTTTAAAAATGTTTAATAATACATATTTTTCTAATTTAATAATACATATTCTACAAAATGCTTCTAATTGTATGTGTATTAGTGAAAAGTATTTTAGCTAAACAAAGCACAATATCATGTAGGCAATTTTAAAAATAACATAATTCTAAATAAATGCTTTTAAATTTAAAACTAGTTATGCTCTGCAGAATTGCTATTTTCTATTATAATTCATTTTACAGGAAATTCCCATTTGTAAATATTGTTTCTTATTCAATGCATGAATCCTGATGCTAATAATTTCTAACATCATAAAGCTCTGTTCCTAAATAAAAGAATAGTTAGTAAAAGCCCAATCAAAAACATTCTGAACCATCAAAACTATTTCTTGTGATCAGATTCATCTTAAATGGTTGAACATTTGTATACTTTGTTGATGGACATGAATATGAATTTAATGGCAAACAAATTTGGGTGTTGTGTGGAATAATATTTACTATTTTAAAGATCTCTAACTTTTTTAAATTAACAAATGTAACCATCACTGAAACAAGAACGAAAAACTTTTAAAGTCGATGGGGAAAAGTTATAACTTTTTTAAGAATTCATAGTTTTAGAATTAGCAACAATAGTGCCTCTACTCAAGGTGCAATGAACAAAAGGTTTCAGTTTCGTTTTGCACATGCCAGGTTTTTCCTTTCACAATTTCATTATATACTAAATACCACATTTGACCAAATGACAATAGTTTCTCTTTTGACAAAGAAAACTGTTAAGTTCAAGATAATCAGATTTTGTTGTGATGTATATTTTTATTTGTTATAATTTAAATGACTTTCTTTTTAAAAATAATTTACTGATTTATCCCAGAGAACTTATCACAATATAAATATAATTTTATGGAAACTTTTCTCCTTTTGGCGTATTTGGTACCATTTTATCCCAAATCATCAATATATTAATTTAATATTAATATATTGATTAATCTAACATTTGTAATATTTCCATAACTGCAACTACTAATTTCAGGTGGCTACAATGCAGTTAATACTGCCAGGTGTTGGACATACCTTTTGTCTATACTAGTAGATAAAAATGTGGAGTCTGATATTCCAGACCATAAAGTAAGACATGTTTATTTGCTGTATTTATTTGCTCATGAAATTCTGAGTTATTAAATGTGTGAAAAACGTGTTATCTTGTAAAGCAACTGGAGGGTTGGAAGTTCAAAACTTGATCCAATCAAAGACCATCATGTATGTGGGAGCTAGTGCATGTTAAATCTGTTTTAAGTCCTCACATTTTCATGTTGTGGAAGTTTAGAGAGTGGAGTGCCAGCTCAGGTGTTGACCTCATCCTGTGACAATGGTTCAAAATTACAAGGTGTCCTAGGATTTTTCCCTTATAGATTGATCCCAGACAGTCTCCAATAGCCCATTGTATTGCTCCAGTGTGTTTATTCAACTACCTACCTGTAATCAGATAGTTAAAGAATTTCATTAGAGTGTTAAGCTCTTCCTTGTTTTAGAAATGTTATGCAGCTCCATACTCAAATCGAGCATATTTGATTTAAGTGGTAAAATTGGCAAATGGATCTTAAAATGTGTCTTATATTGTTTATATCCATTCTTGCTCTTTGACAATAAACAAATAATGTTGATTTCTGTGACGTGTATGTTAGCATAATATATATATAAATTCATTCTGAAAATTGTCTATTTTCAGTTTTTGATGAAATATGGACCGGACTATGAAATTCATATTTGCCCTAGAACAATGCCAAATAGAAATTCTACTGAGCATCTCAAGTTAATTACCGATACAGTTTTAAGTAAGTTTTAATTCATTTATTGTATTTACTATATCCAAATAGCTACTGTATCTAGAATATAACAACTTGTTTCATATCTGAGAGCATAGATATATCATTGGCATCAAGTCAAAAACATGAATTTGCTTTTGACTGTTTTCACCTAATTGCCCTTTCTAAGCTATAATAAGATACTTTATATGTTGCTAGGGTATGATTTAATTCATAGCTTAAATTGGTACTAAAAATATATTTCAATTATTCTACTTTTTCTAAATTATCAAACCCTGAAGAAACATGTTTTTGTGAAGACAACATTTTTGCAGGTTCATGGTTTGGCATTGAATTATTTATTTACGAATGTCAGGCATTGATAACACCCATTAACCTTCTATTTCTGAACAATACATTCAAATTCATTAAGGTGTATGTGTGCAGTAGAAATCATGAAAATTGATCAGAACAAAGCAACAGCTGAGCCACAAGGAAAACTTGTAATTGGGGACTCTCTCAGACCTTCCTTCCCCTACCTTTATATATTGAATTTGTTTTTTCCAAACTCCAATTTTTTTCCTTTCTGGGTGTATTTCTCTTTTCTGTGTTAGTAAAATTTCCATTGTGTGTGTGTCTATTACTTGATATTGTATGTCGTGTCTGACACAGCATGGCCAAATATGGCCCTTGTGCCATAAAACCCCAAAATCAACCAAACTTCAATTTAATTAGACGTTTTGCAGAATAAAATGGAATCATTATATTTAAATATTTATCACATGAGCTCTTGAAAGTAAATCTCTATTTGTCTTGCATCTTTTACAGGAAATATAGACTACATTGAAGGCCCATCATGTGATTTAGCTGGTTCTTGAAAAATCTGATAAAAAGATCTCGAAACTGTTGAAAGGTAGCAGCATTGCTGTCAGCATATGTGCAAATGCATGTGATTGTTCTGTGACCATCAAAGTTGTTTGCTGAAAAACAAATTCCCAAACCAGTTCTCACACAACTGTGACATTACAAAATTGTATTCAAAAATTCTTCCTGTTGTGTATGGTGCATCTTGTGTGTTCTGGAATTTTATGTGATGTGGTGCATTACTATATAAATAACCCATTTCGTAAATGATTGCATATTTACCTCAATCAAATATTCATTTATTACATATTTTGAGTTTTAATATTGTGCTGGGAATTTCATTATTTTTTTTAACTTGGTATCAAATTTATGTGTATTAGTGTGGAGCTTATTATGTGTTGTATGTACATTTCACATTGAAATGCAATGCAGATCTTAAAATATATTACCAAAAATAAGTCTTGTCTAAATATTAATATTTTATCAATTGGTGTATGCAATTTTCCCAAATATAATTGCTTTTCATGCTCAGTTTCGTGCAGAGTAATCTACTAAAATCTTCATGTTTATGAAAAATACCCTACATTGAACTATACATGAAAATGATGTTCTGTTATTTTGAATGCATTATTTAAATAACAATTGATTGAAATCATTCTTAACAATCAACAGTCACACAAAAGCATTAGAGATAATGTATTAATAGGGGGCATAGGAAAGTTTTTATTGGACATTTTAGATTAATAAACTATTTCACATACTTTAAATTTCTCTGAGATTTTAAAAAATAAAACATTTTAATGAGAAGTAACTTTTTGTTTTTATGCCCTTTTCACATCTGTATAAAAGTATATGGCTAACTCAAGTATATTGAGGCTCCTTTTTTATTTTAATATTAAAATTAAACATTAATAGCATTATATGTAAATCCATTGTACTACTTTATTTTTAAAGTGAATATTAAATAAACTCATGCATCTTTAACTAAATTTCAAAACTGTTCTTTTTAAATCAGTTACATGAATTCCAAAATGCGTTACAATTAAAATATCTCTTTACTTTATTAGTGGATTGTACTTATATTTGTAGCTATGCCTAAAATTGGTCATGTATGAGTGGAATAATAAATCAAACTTTTATTTCAAAATCTCCATTTCCTATGGGTTTTAATACCTAAATTTTTGTTTTGTTGTTAACAGAGTTTGTGAAAAATAATTTGAGCTCTTATCCAAAATGGGTTAACACGTTTTTGGCGAACGTGCATTTTTGTTTGTTATTTTGTGTAATTTTTTAAAGCCAAAGTGTATTTTAACACACTTGTGATTTCTGTCTTACATGTGTAAATACATCATGTGATATGTATGTGGTGAATAATCATCTTTCGTTCCTCTTTTGTGTTCATATACTCTGGTTATATTGATAGGCATTTTAGCCGAATTGCAGCATGAAATGTTTTGTTTTTTATTCTGTAACTTTTTCTTTGCATTATTACTGGAAAATGTTAAATAAAAAAATTGTTTCATTCTTTAGTGTTCATTGATTTTAATAACATAAAAATGCTTTATACAAAGTTTAAAGCTCACTTATCTTCGTTTTATTACTATCTCTGCAATTATAAATGTTTTAAAATTATCCTAGATTGTCCACTGCAGTACGGAACCTGGTGAACACTCTCCAGTCATTGAAGCTGACTTAAGAATTTTTATATTTCAATAACCAACCTCGACATTCTCCAATTAAAAAGACATGGAACTCTCCCCATGTGTTAACATTCTGTAATCCATATTGGGAGTAGCCAAAAATTTTCAATTACAAGATTCTTGTGCCATCAACATAAGGTAAACTGGGAAGCCTTGAACCACTTCTAAATTTTCATACCAAAGTTAGTTTCAGTTACTACAGTACTCAGACAATTATCCTATAGGAAAGTAAAAATATTCAATCTCTAGTGTTTGATCCTAAGAGTAAAGATTTCGATCAGTTTTCCAAACTTTTTGGCTCTAAGCCCTGTTTTCAGACACTTGTGTGCTCCCTCGGGAAACTATTTCAACTAATAATAAATTGGAAGTAACTGCCTTGTAATTTTTGAATTTCAACAAAATATCTAGGTAAATGTTATTTTAGAATTTTAAAAACTTTGTTTAGAAATAAGCAACTTGGAACTGAAATTATAAAACCATTAATTCTAGAAAAATTGAAAAACACAATTTCTCTTAGTAATTAATATCAATCAAATCTTATTGGAATATCCTTTGTATGCAATCAATAGACCTTGAATAAGCACTAAAATTGTTAAGTATTTCACTTGTGTGCAGCATACCAAACTGATAACTGCTTGCCACAGGTTGGAAAGTAAGTGATCTAAGTCTTGCCAATTTATGGTGTACACTGAACTGAACATGTCACCAAAGATTCCTTCAGTTTGGGAAACTGATTAAAACATTTTGTAAGATTTTCTTAAAATAGTTGATATAAATCTACAAGTAATGCTGAAAATTAGCTTTGTTCTAGATATCAAATTTTCACATGGAATAGGGATAAAATAACCATGTAATTTTTGTTATGAAATAGCTGTGTAAAAGATGACCCACTCCATGCGAGGGAGGATCAACAATACTGGCTCAGTTAACTTTTTTAATCTATCATTGCACAAATCCAACATTTTAAAAACATGTATATACTTGAATTTAATTTTTAATCAATGGGAGGGGTGTCAAGAAAAACGACATTCAGTATTTAACACTGAAGTCATCTTATTTGTAAATGTTTTTGAACTAATAGTGTTAAAGATATACGATTCATTGAAATGTAGTGTTGGCACCAGTGCAACATTGAAATGTATTTTACATATTGTAATTTCTCTATAAACCGTAAGGTAAAAGCTTATAAGTATTCTCAGAAATTATGAAGGCAACAGTAAAGAAAGCCAGAAAGGACACAAAGTTAGTGTAAATTCTCAGCAGCAGACAAGAATCTGATATTACTTTTTAAAATTTTCCAAGCATCTGGAACATTGCAAAAAGGAATGTTTAAAATTTGAGATTGTGAAATTTGTTTTATGCTATGTTGGGCAGATGAGTTAGATTATTATGGAGTGGCAATGTGAACATTAACATTTATTCATTCTGAAAATGACTTAAAACAGATATGGCAAACTTCAATTTTCAGGTGACACCAGTTGTAATGTGCAAGTAAAATTTGATTTTCATTTTTTTTAATTCATGAAACTAGGAATTTTAAGCTATAGCTTCAGAATTTGTTTTAATAAATATTCACATTTAATAAAAAGCAACAAATTGTTTTCATACTAATCTATGGCATTGTTTTAATTTGACTATACAATTTTTTACTTTGTCTAAAAATATTATTAAAAGTTTAAGATTACTTTACTCAATATTGTAGTTCACTGCAAATATAAATTTATGTAAGAGAAATACATTTTATATCTTAATCAAAAATCATTTTTTATTGTCCAGGTCAAGTCTCCCTCAAAAGAGACTTGATTCCCATGACTGGGTTTTAAAAAGCATGAATTTTTCAATTATTTTTATTTAGCATAAAATTATACTTAGTATGATCAATAATGAATTTATAATTTGAAAGATATATTTTTATACATGGTCAAGAGCTGCTTATTTTGAAATCATGCCATTATTTCAGGATATTTTAATCACATCTCTCCTAGCAGATAGACCAATTTCATGAAGTATATAAAAAGTAGATTTGAGGTTTTTTATGAATTTAGTTTTATTGAAGAGGTGGGTAGATAGTGAATTAATGTCACACTGGAGTAACACTACAGGCTATGGTCCAGGATCTATCCAAGAAGGTAAAGATCCAAGGACACTTCGCAATTTTGAAATATGGTCATATGACAAGACCACACATTAGCTGGCACCCCACTCCAAATTGCCACACTATATCAACATATGGACATTTGAGGCCACAACAGATTTAACATGCACCAGCCCCTACATGCATGAAGGTCTTTGGATGGATCGAGTTTCAGACTAGCAACCCTCCTGTTGATAATCTGCTACTCTTCCAACCTGGATACTGCAGATCCAGTTATTGGAGAACAGGAACTTAATCAACAAATAAGGCAATCATCCACAGTGAATGTTTGTTTAGCATTAGATTAATTTATACAAAAAAACAAAAGTAAAAACTAATATCAATAAAATTTTATTATACACAACTTTGAGTTTATAAACATTTATGTTATATAAAATAGCAATATACTGGTGCATAAATAATGAAGCACAAGTATTTTTCCAGTACTGCAAGTTAAAATACTTTTTACATATTTTTCTATACAGAAACAATATATACAACCCAGTCGTGATATATCCTATTATTTGACTACCATTTCCATAAATAAAACTAAACAAAAATCGTAAAAATTTTTTAGATTTCTTCGATTTAACATTTATAGAATTTCTCATGACCAGTGATTTACATGGTAATGTATGCAAACAAATGGAAAATATATTAAGTATAAAACTCAGTAGATAAAATGACAAATATACATAACACCAGTATTATTGGGTTACTTATAAATTAAATTAGTGTTTTAATGTAATATGATCTTAAATATTTAATATTAAGTATAAGATTTACTCATTAAACATAAGAATAAATAAATGTTTTTTCCAGTTTCAGAATGAAATTATTCGAAAAAAAAATCACTTAAGGGTTTTGAATGTATTTTATTCCAATATTTAAAAAAGTCAGGTTATTGATAATTTTTCATGTTTTAATGCAATAAATGATTATTTGATTACCTAAGAGCACAAAAGAATAATGATAAATGCTTATGTTTTCATACAAGAAAATGTGAATGAAATCATAAATACAATCTAAATGAAACAATGCACTTTATGTACTTTTGCCAATATGAATTTTTATCGCTACTTGAATTTACATAGTACAATGTTTAATATGTTATAATTTAAAATGTTGCTACATCTATAATTCCAAGTCTGAATATTTGGATGCAAAGACAATTTTGAAAAATAAAAAGTACAGGATGAATAATTTCAGAATATGTGCAGTATATGCAAATACATAATTTCATTTATTTTTAATACAATACAAGTGTATCAAACAATCGTTTTGATAGATCTACTTTTTTAAATACTTGGCATACTTTGATAATTTTATTTTCAATACAATTTAAATTCTTGCTACTTAACTCAGGAGAACTCGCTGCGTGAAATGCTCACCCTGTGAAATATTTCGCTTCCCGCTCAAAACTAAGAAAGTTCGGAGTTTCCGCTCTTGTCTAGCTGGTATTGGGGAGTAGGGATAAGGGCTGCCACAGCCATCTTCAAGCAAGATTGGCATTAAAATAAATAAGTAAAAAAGAAGCACAAACAAAATTATCACTTTTAATTGCAAAGTTGAGAGAAGGGTGAAATTTTTGGTTAGGTAATACTTTAACACTATAATATTGGCAAACGTTACAAAATGTGAGAGAAAATCTCGCGCGAGTTCTCGTGCACCAGCAAGCCTACCGAGTTCTCCCGGATTAAAAAGAATTACAAACTCCTACTGAAAAATTATGACTTAAAGATCTTCGAAATAGCTGACATTTAAAAACATTTGTACCAAGCTTCACTAAGTGCAATTGAACTAGAAAGCTACAATATAAAAATAGATATTGCTTTCATAAGTTCAAAATGTGGATCAACACAAAGTATTAATCATTCTCTAGAAGTGAGTCCTAATAACAAGGCACTAAATTAGGAATCGATTCCAGTTAAATATGAAGTGCTAATACTTAATATGAAACACATAACTGGATGTCTGACACTTTGCTTTCAATGCACATCATACTTTCTTGAATAATGCAAAAGTGTACTTAAAATGTCCCTATAAACTGTATATTTTCAACCTTTTGAGTACTATTTTATACAGAAACATCTTATTCGTTTTCATTATGGAATAATGCCAATATTGGATTTAGTTTACTGATTTTCTGCAGGGAAAAATTACTTTATACATGATTGTCTTTTAGAGGCTTCCAAAATTATGATGCAGAACATGCATAAACACACACAAGAGTGATGCATATTGTTTACAAGATTCAAGATTATCTGTCCGTCAAAAACAATTGAGATTATTAAAATAGAATTGTTACAAAGGATCTCAAGCTTTCCCCTGCAAGATTTTTCTTGGAAAATATCTTGAAAATAATTAACTCCATACTGAACAAAATGAAATATAAAACAATTTATTGAAATTTTTGAAGAAAACAAGTTTATAAGCCTATGTAGATACTACTATGTATGTACGAATGTCGCCTATGAAGTTCATTGTACAGGTTTGTGAGAATTGAGAAAGAACTTGAAAGGCTCATCTATCCCTTTGTTGCAGCATTGTAAATAACAATAAATTATTTATTTACCATACAACCCACCATACAAAATAACTGCATAGATTCATCGATGTTTATATCAACGTTATCAATTATTTAACTTACAAAAATTGAAAATATTTTGCATGTGCAATATGCTAGAAGTACAAATTTGAAGAACGAATGTTTGATTTGTTAAAATGCAAAGCTCTACAAGTTAGCCACGAGTTCCAAACTGGAAATTGATCCAAAATATCTTCAATGTTCTCTTAACTATATAAGAAATAACTACCTAATTTACATACTTAAAATATCAGATCCAATATGAACTATAGCACCAAATTGTTAGAATCAAAATAACAATATCCAAAGGTGAGTTTCACAGAATTCCTTGTGTAGCATTTAGACAGCAAAATAAATGCTCCTAAATTTATTCCATGTCTTTATGACAAAATGGTAACATGTAACCTAAATGCTAAAAATAACGATAATATAAAGTAAATAGTTCTTTAATATAATACAGATTTAATACAAGAGTGATACAAGCTCAATTATTAAGATTTCGATTGCTACAATAAATGATTTAGAGTAAGTCAAAGCTCCATCTTTAGGATTTATAAACCAAAATTAAAATTAGATATTCACAACAATTTCTTATTTCATTTTCCCCCCTTCAACATACTGTTATTTTAAAGGAACAAAAAAATATAACATCCTTCGGGATTTAATTTTTTGGAATGTAGTTTAATACTAAAATATATAACAAATAAATCTATTATTTGAATCTTAATAAACATTTATTAATAAATGCACAAAACAGATAAACCAAGTAAAAACAATTTAATATTAAATAAAAATCAAGTCACATTAATTTTAACATGAATAGTTCTCTCTATCATAATTAAGGAAAATTAAAATTTTTCAGGCTTATGCATTAACAAAATAAAATATAAGGAAATGAACTTTTATGGAAAAACAAACATGCATCTTATTGAAAGTAGATATCTCACAAAGAAATAAGAAAATTCAAATCAAATTTATAATTAAATGCATATCTTCTGAATTTTTGCAGAACATTTTTTCTAACTGATAACCATAAATGGAATGTTCATTGAAAAAGGATGACTTAGACTTCATCTTGAGCAAGAAAATCACACCACACAATAAAATCAACAGAAATTGCTTGGTTTCTTAATTTGCAATAAAGCTCTTGCTTAGACACTGGTAAGTGAAAGTTCAATGTAGAAAAGCATCTTTCATTCCTTTTTAGATTCAATGTATTAATAGCATAAACATTAACACAGAATTTATTGTATGAAAGTATTCAAAAATCTTAATTCTAATTAGAGCTCTCAATAATCTATATTTTCACTAGTAAAAAGCTCATGAAGTTTCCTAACTATCATTAAGAGAAGAGAAACAAATATGCAACTCAGAAACTACAAAAAAGCTAAAAACTATATTTCTGCTAGTTATTGATTCCAACATAAAAAAATTAAAAAATAAAACTTCAGTAAAGTTTTTTTGCTTGGGGTGATTAAAAATAACAATAAGTGAAACTGAAAATAGTTTGTTTCGGTTTCATTGTATACGTATTTATACTTCTATTTCAATAAGTGACTTCCGTCATTTCATAAGAATTCTTAAGCTTCTAAAATGTTCATTGTTGTGCAATAGTCTAACCTACAGTGTATATTATTAAAAATTTATAACTATTATAAAATTAATAAGCATATCTTTCAAGATTTTGATTTGTAAAAGCCATAGGCAAGTTTCATGCATTTTCACTCAAAGATCTGCAAATAGAAGGCACACTAGTTCTAAAGCTTTTATAAAGAGAAACATGTTTCTTATGCACCTTGATATGAAAATCTCTAAGCAATATAAAATTGCACATCAGTTCTTTAAAATAATTTGTCATAATTAACAAGCAGGGTATAAATTATACACATGTAAAAAGTAATATGTACAAAGTGTCAATGATAAGCATGACAGAACTGTATAAAATGTGTTAAATTCAAAAACTGACTGATGACAAGAACAGATATGCATGAACATTTCAACTTCATATGACAAGAGGATCTGTATCACTATCACAGAGAAAATGATTTCCATCTGTTTCAACTGACAAACCAGGGGAATCCGTTAGGGCAATAGCCAACGTCTCAAGACTCACAGTTTCAGGGGATGAGGTATTTAGTACAACAGAACTAGAACTTGTGCTCTCATTTCTTAAACTTTTGCTACCAATAAATATAGCAGTATTTCTTTGCTCGTTAGAGTCACTGTTGGAATTCTCCTCTTTAATGTCCTGACACTGTAGTTGTGTTTGTGGCAAAATCTCTCCTCCACTGGGGACTGCAGTGGCATTGTCCAGCACACTGACTTCCAAGGCAGCTTGGGAATGTGCCGAAACAGTTTGGTCTTCACTCGCAAGAGTGCAATTGCAGGGTATGGGACCACCACGTGGAGCTCTACTGTGTCGCGAACGTCGAGATCTGCGCCGTCCACGGTGGACTTGCACTCCATAGTGCAGGTTTTCCACACAAAGGCTGCGGTGAGGCTCGCCTTGCACAGATGCTGCATAGGATGGTGGTGGTTCTCGGAAAAAGAACTCCCTGCTCATGCGGGAGAGAGGCGTTTCTCTATTTGTTGTCAGTCTGTTCTCCAGCATCCGCAAAGCATGCAACCGACAAGTGCAACTGATGGCGATAACAAGTAAGAGGGCACATATCAGAGATCCCATTAAAGCTGCTGTCAAAACACTGTTCCTCAGACCTAATCAAGAGAACAATTGGAAGAAATTGTATAATTTCAATTGCATGAATTACATATTTGATTTTTTAAATCAAGTCAATTTTCAGTACATTTAAACTATACAATCTGCTGGAATTTAAAAATCATTCTTTTTGTATGATTCAATTGAAAAAATTATGTTTGGAAAAATGTGTTCACAACTTAATTTTATAAGTACACATTAATTTCAAAATATCTTAATTAGAGAAAGGAAATTTAGTTCAAAAATGTTAAAGAGATAAAATTCATATAGAAGCTTCTAGAAAATAATCAATATCATATAAGTGGTAAATAATCAAAATATTATTGGCCACTGAAACTAATTTCAAAGATAGAATGTTGAATGTATACAAAATACCATTATCAAATCGTGTTTGATATAATTAATACAAGTAAAATAGTCCTATTAAAATATATTATATTAAAATAATTACATTAAGTATTTCTAAAACAATTTTTTATTAAAGCAATAGTAAATAAAATAAAGCACATAAGATGAAGTACGTACAGCTTCTTTCATCGGATCCATCCCCACAGTCATCGGTTCGATCACATGTCCACACTTCTTGAATGCAACGACCATTATCACACAAAAATCCACCATGTTCATAATTGCAAAGTTCAGGCACTAATTTGAAACAAAGAATTGTGATAACTTTGAAAAAGGTTGGGTAGATTTACGGGAAATCAAAATAATTACAATTTTTGATTAAATTCTAAGATTTCTCTAAGTTTAGATAAAAATATTTACTAATACTATACAACTATTGATAAGAAAACAGTCAAAACTTGCAATTGCATAATTTAACTTTTAGTTATGGTAAAGGATAAAAATATTCCCATGTCAACTGTAACATCTTATGGTTCCCTAAATTCAGAGGCCGAAATTCCTTTCTAAATCCACACCAATGGATGTATCTGGTGGATTTCAGATCAAATGGAGTTAAGGGGTGTACAGCAGCCAGTTAAGAGTTCAATCTCCCTCTTCAGTAGCGAGTAATGGGGAGATCGGCTGAAATTTTGGAAGTGAATTGTCTGCTTAGATGAAACCGCAGGACTGAAACCCATTCTTTCTTTTAGCCTTGAATTAAGTTTTAACTTGTTAAAATAATGTAAATAGTGAACATCAATTATTAAATTTTTTGTTTGTTGCAAAAGCTGTTTTCAAAACCTAAATTCACTCGCCACAGTTTAAGTTTCATTTAACAAAACATGAATAGAAATTTTAAAATCTAAAATATTTGAAAATATAATTTACACTAATTTTTATATTATACTAATTTTAAACCAATTTATTGAAATTTTTACACAAAAACATCTAGTTTCAATATTAAATAATAAGTAGCAGCAGTAAAAAATAAAGTGAAACAATTTTCTAAGAGAAACCTTACCACAATTTCTCTCGTCAGAGGCATCCTCACACTGGGTCACGCCATTGCAACGCTGTTTTGTTGTATAACAACCCCGTCTAGATTCACATGGAATCTTGCCAGGGCAGAGACCAAAGCAATCCACTTCATCTTCTCCATGTAAGCAATTGAAAATTCTGCAAAGGATAAGTATTTTTATAAACTAGGCAAACATGCACATAGCACCTGCACTACATTCTTAATCACTTATATTTATTGACAGCATTGTCATTACTCACATTTCATCTTATTACAATCCATTGATAATGTACATAGCATGCACATTCAATAAACGATATACCTCAAAATGAATTTAATTATCCAAAAATATACTCAACATTTCATTTACTTTTACTGATGTTAATTCTTATTTCCCATAAAATGCATGGCAAAAAGCACACCTCAGTGATATTACTACATTTAGTTTCTGAACATCTACTTCAATTTCATACCATTCCCTTGCTCAAAGACGATTCAGTATTTTTTAAAGCTAACCTATTTCCCTCCTTTTTTCTTCTTTTGCACTGATTTCTTTCTTCCAGATATCTAATTTTCTCTCTTCTGTAATCAGACTGATGAAGAATTTCATTTGTGAACTCTGTAGGTTTAGCATTATGCAGCTTCATATCTCAAATCAAGCATATGTAAACAAAGCAAAACTGACAAATGAATTTCGTATTAGTCACTTATATTGTTTATATCCAGTGTTGTCATTCAACAACAAATAATGTCGATTCCTGTCAATATTACTGAAATATATAAATAGATTAGTCTTGTACATATAACATTCATTATCGTTATTTTTGTAAAAATCTCTTCCAATTTTTTTTTATTAAATATCAGTTCACTTTAAACTTATAACTTACCTATCACATCTCTCAGTAAGTGGATTGTAGCAAACAGTCGAATTGCTCCCGCATCGGGTAAGATTAGGAGCACAAAAACCGCAATCAATTTCATCGCTGTAATCTGGGCAGTCGCCTTTGCCATTGCAGTGATCAAATGCATCGTAGCACTGGAATACTGTATGACAAGAACGACCAGAGGAACATTTATCTGAAAATAAATTCAAAGCAATGCTTAAAGTTAATACATTGAGCTTATGCATGCAACTATAAGTTAATAGAAGAATATTTCATTCCACAATACTTCTTAACAAAAACAAAGCTTCAGTTTCCTAATAAAATTCAAAAGTAAAAGTAACTAGCATTTGTGAATATGATTTCAAAATTAGTTTTAAAACCAATTCTACACATGAACAAAGCAAATTGGTTCGGGTTTATGGCGCAAGGGCCATATTTGGTCAAGCTGCCCCAAACACAATACAGACAGCATCAAGTAAAGGACATCACATGCAAAAATTTTAATGACACAGAAGTGAGAAAAACACCTAGGTAGAAAATTAATAAAACAGGACCTTGGAAGAGTAACATGTGTACGTTTCAATCAGAGGTATAGCAAGACATTTTTGAGACTGGGGTGAAAGATGTTGATGTCCCTTTCACACAAAACAAAATGTATCAAAAATGTAAAATAGATAAATTATCCTAATTAGTAACATTAATTTTTATTAACTAATCAGACTACGATAGCCCAGTTGATAGTCACAGATCAGTAACTTGAGGGTTGAGTTCAAAACTTGGTCTAGCTGAAAACCACTGTGTATGGGGCAGCTAGTGCACATTAAATCTGTCAAATGTCCTTAAGTTGGTGTGGAGTGGGTTAGGAGAGTGGGATGCCATCTAGAGTGTTGATCTGATTATGGCTTAAAATTATTGGGTGATGTCCTCGGATCTTTCCCTTTGGGACGATCGAGGACAGTCGCCAACTACCTGTTGTGTTGCTAAAGTGAGACATGAATTCAACCACCTACCTACCATTATGTAATTGTTATCCATGTCAGTAATTATTGATAACAAGTAATTGTACTTAAGTTACTGTTAATATAATTTCTGTTTACTGATACATTACATTAACTGAAACAAATTTACATTGTCATGACTTTAATACAACTGAAGACTAAGTGATTTTGACTAGTATGTTAAAATTCTTGCCTCTATTCTAAATTGAAAAAAAAAATGAAAAATCAGCAACGTATTTGATATGCAACCGACAGATTTGATTTTTTTTCAGCTGAAAACTCTTTTACCATATGAAACTAATTTTAAATCAAAATTTTTAATGAAGTTTTGCAAGAATGATATAAATTATTTTAATAATTTCAATGTTCCAATGGTGGAAGCTGGTTTTATGTGCTCAGTTTTTATTAAAAAAACTCAATTTACATACACCTGAGATCTACAAAATAAAATAGAATTTATCATTGAGTTCTGAATTTTCTAACAAATCAATTGTTGTAATTGGCTAGTCATTTCTATAATTGAATAGTTTAATGCAGACCATTAAGTAAATACTGTGAGCTTAAACGAATTTTCCTTTTGCCAAAACATGATTTTTGCAGTTCCTGCCTTAATAGGAAATGTCTAGAGAAATTATTTAGTTAGTATTGCAGCATTGGCACAATTTACCTGAAGTTTGAGCATGCAACACATCATGGACAAAGTGTAAAATATAAATTTTATTACATTGCTGTGATAAAAAACTTAATTTAATTACCTACTTTAATTACATTTACATTGCTTAATCAAAAAATTATAATAGTTTTCTTTCTCTCAATAACTCAGAAAACATTGGATGATCAAACTAATTGTGGTACACCACTTAAAAATAAATGCTAATAAATGTTTACAAAAACAAACTTTTTAAAGAAAATTGAATCTTATGGGAAATGAAACTTATTACAGAAGTAAATCTTACCTTTCTGCCCAAGAAACAATCAAGTAAAAAGGGTTGTATGGAATTAATGTTACTGAAGCTGAAATTGATTAGAAGGCTCCCGATATTGCAAATGGGAGAGATCAGATAAACTACAAAAATAATTCCCTTTTTGTGTAAAGGAGGATCCTTTGAGGTTCGTGTGCTGATAAAGCACAATTAGATGATCAATCTCTAATTTAAATCAGTACAATGTAGTTTCAAATATAACAATCAATACTATACTTTTTAAATCGAATTCTCCTTTACACTGTATTTTTTGACTAATAAGCACCATCCTAGTACCTAGGGTTTAAATTACTTTTCCCCTTAACAGTAAGAATCTTTGATTAACAAAATGACAATACCTCCCATCTCAGATTGAATTAAGATATTCCTATACTAGCACATCCATTCTGATCCCCACTTTATCCTGAAAAGGAGCCCCTCACAAGTTAGGTAAATAAAACATAATAGAGGGTTGTCTCTGGACATTTCCTCTCAAATTTTTATTTTTTATTACTCTGTGTGTATGTTATCTAAATAGACTTGATCTTTGGATCCATAGTGTGTGCGTATGTTTGTGTTTATCGTACTATATAAACTTACAGCTATAATGAAAATGATCTAATGATACTGACATACGTAATTAACACACAAATAAAACTGCTCTGAAGTCAGAAGAGAAGACACAAAAACATTTGGAAAATATTTTAAAGAGAAATAAGACTAATATTTCAGAAATGCCACCATTTTAGACATTGGCACCCAAGGTTGCTGCCTCCCTTAGCTATGCCACTGGTTTCCACTTCAATATACATATAAAAAGGAAGGTGTTGAATGAATTTTGGCCTTTTGCTTTGCAATTAAAACAGCATTCTCACAAAAATATAAACATACGATAAAAAGGCTTACTTGAGCAAAGATATTCATCAGATCCATCTTCGCAATCTGGAAAGCCATTGCATCTCATTTTTGAAGGCACACATTCGTTATTATTACATTTGAATTCATTGCTTTGACAGCTACTAGAAGTTGAATTAGGTCCTAAATTACGAAGACGATAATTATAATTTAAAACGCAACTTGAAAATAATAAAATAAAGCAGAAATGAAAACAACAATTTCATCCTAAATCATTAGGTATATCTATACACATATAATGTTAGGTTACAAAAGAGCCCACTTACAATGGCAACTGACAAAAAATCATTTGTATGACAAAATAAACCTGCTAACATTTACAAGAGTATCAGTAGATTCCACACATAACAAAAATTACTTATTCTGCTATGCAAAAACCTCAAGGTTAAAATTCTAAATTTTCATGGTTGGAGTTAAAAACTCAATCATTTTTTTCTTAAGAAAAGCAAAAGGGATAATTGCACAGGATACTTATTTAAAGTTAATAATTACATATTAATTGAATTAGAACTAAAAATATTCTTAAAATGTCACAAAAAACACCTTATTAATATAAAACACTTACCAATTTTATAGTGAAAACGAAAGCCACTACCTCCTTTTTTGAAGTCTGAAACATGAAACTTTATCAATAGCTTATTAGAGCTAGAAATAAAACTATGACGACCCGGTATTCCTTTCCCACAAAACTTTCCATCAGTTCCATTCAACAGTGGTCCAATTTTCAACCAGTTCATAGAGCAACATGGATGATGATCACAGCAGCAACTTTCCTCGATATCTAGATCATTGAACCTGTATTGAATGTTTGAATGAATATATATGGATGCTGAACTGTTAATGAAATATATTATATTAACAGTTGAATAGTTGCACATGAAATATAAAATCTTAATCTGTTTACATGAACATAAAATAAAACATTGTTACATACTTGACATTTTTAAACATGAAGTAAAGCATGCTAAAAAAATTCCATCTCAAATTGCATATTAACTACAGCACCAAGTTAGGATCCATAAAATTTAAATTTGGTTTTATGTACTATTTCTGTCAAGCTATCATGAAGGATTAAAATGAATAACCTTTGTGATATCTAACTACATGTGTTATCAAGTGGCTTATGAATGTAGAACATTTTTTAAAAGATGAAATTCAGAAAGAGCAAGAATGATTTCTCCTTCCACGAAAAAAGACAAAATCATGACTTAACTTATTCAACACTAGCAAAATTACTCGACCTTTCTCGGTTTGAATTGGTTAACTAGATTCAAAAAGTGGCCAAAATAATCACTTTCCTCTTTCGCAGAGAAATGCCAAATCATTTAAGTATGAGTAAAATAATTTTTTAACCCCTTTTCAACATTTTTATAATTTCCATAACCTACTTTGGACACAAATCCTATGCATGCATATCCATCCATGTAATACATTTTACATATATCGCACACCTGCTAATGTACAAACCGATGAAAGTAGACAGACACTACAGTAATTATTACAAAAGATGATTTTCAGGATTAGGAATTCCCTTTCTCAAGTTCTTTTCCTATAAAATTGCTCAACTCAATTCGATAAAATGACAAATATCTATGGTGAATACTCACACTCAGTTTATCTACCAATATTTTGACTTGTGGCACTTTTGCACCAGGCTAGCGACATTTTCGAATATCACCATCATTAAGGAAAAGATGACAAATTGATTTGATAAGATGTTTAGTTCTACTAAGTTTGTTTTAAAAGCGAATCCGTTTTTTCTTGAAAATTCCATTTTGTGGCACAATAATAAAATAATTTGTTTTAAACTTGGATGTCTTCAGTATAGAAAAAAAAAAAGTAACCTATCACCATTTCTTTAAATAGTAAATCAATTTGACAGCGTTTCTTCTAAAGAAAATCATTGTTTCAAGCAAACTTTTCTTGCATTAGTTGCTTAAATATAGCTTCAATTCGCAAAACAAGCCACCTTGACCTCATATCGCTATGACAAAAAATTTGTAATATTTCAAAAGTCTTAGTTCGGATTTTTTAAACTACTGTTCTTTCAAAAATGGCAAAAATTCACTTATAATTTGCTTTATTCTAACTTAAGTGCCACTTTAAATCAAATAATTTGTGGTGGTGTTACATGTGATAAAAAAGAAATGCAATTTATTAAAATAATAAATATTTAAAACAGAATAAACGAAATAAAACAAAATAAAATTTGGCAGGAAAAATGTTGATCTAAAGATATAAGTTCATGATTCTTTTTTATCTCACAGTTGCCACAATGTACAACTAAAAATAAGACAAAATTTAAAAATATGAAATTAATTCTGAGTGAAAAAAACAGAAAATATCACTGCACGCGACAAACGAACACGAGTTTCCGTTTTGTTACAAAATATTGTCTGTCCCAAATATTCAGAAATAGTTTATGTTTCGCAAAGAGAATAAATAAGCTCAAAATACAAAAGTATTGGAATTTTAAATTCCGTAAAAATAGATTTTAGAAATACAATTTGATTTTTCACAGTACTGGTAAAACAATCCAAGTAATTGCAATGCTCAGGGGTAGTACTGCCAAATTTCAAATTTCAGGACAGCATTTTTAGTAAATTTCAGGACATTTTCAGGACAATAAATTACAAAAACTGAGTTAACGCAATATGACCTCTTTTGTTATTTAAGCTTAAATAGGGTCAGGTGGGGTAAAATGACCATAAAATTGGCTTTCTTCAACTTTGCTAAGTTACACTCCTAAAATTATATAAAATATTTACACTTTTGACACATATTTTACTTACACTATCTGAGAGTTGCTACAATTTTTATTTGCTTTTTTAAACAACAAAACTGTTTAACTATTACTTTTTTAGGCTTATTATTATGACAATTTTCTCCACCTGATCTATGATTTTTTTAAAAATCCAAGTTTTAAAGAAAAATAATATTGCATGTAGGACTGATGACAGTCAGCATACAATGTATTATTATACAAATACACATAATTCAACTTAAATTTGCTAGAAAAAAATCAAATGTAAATTTTCATATTTTTAAAATAATTAATCTTTTACTTATTTAAGTTTATACACTGCCCAAGAATTCATCACCACAATAAAGAAACCCCAAATTTGGCTACAATCTGTAAATTTGCAAGGTTCCCGGCGATAAATCAGGGGTATCACAAAACCGATTCTGCCTCAATTTTACATATTTTTTTGTGTATAACGGTAGAAAAATATTTGCACTAAATTTCAAAAAAAAATGTAATGTCATTAATTAAAAAATAATAAAAATAAGGACAAATTTTGGACCCGTGTTATGATGGTTAAAAGTAGAAACAATGTTCTTTAGAATAAAATAAAAATTTATTATAGTTTCTTTTTAATTTCTGCAAATTTTTGTCTAGTAGCTGCTAGCTTTTGTGATACTAATTTTATTTTTTCATTAGCAGCTTCCAACATTATCTGGGCAACTTTTACTGCTTGAAAGTCATTGTTCTTTACAGCTTCATTCAATTTCTCAGATGCATCATTCATTAGATGATGAGCAGCAGCTTCATCTTTTAGATGTTCATTTTCTTACACATTAAGAGCAGCAAATACATCTTTAAGTGCTTCTTTCTCCCTCTTCTTAAGATTCCTTGCTTCTTCCTCTTCTAATTCTAGCTTTCTTTTCCTAGAATTATTTTCTTTCTCCTTTCTCAACTGCTCCAAATACGATGTATACTCAGCATGTGCTTTCTGCATAAATTTAATCAACTCCTTTGTAATCAAATCTGATATAGAATCTTGTCTTTGCAAAATATCTTTGCAAACACGCAATGATCGAATACCTATATCTGACAGTGATGACCTTTCTTGAGTAACAATCGCATTGTTGGATGAAAATCCACGCTCTGGTGTCGAATTGCCATGAGATAAAGTTAAACATGCCTTAACTAATTTCGTCAGATGATCATACTTTCGTACTCCAGAAAGGTCTTTCATTTGTGATATTTGTTCCCAGTAATGACAAATGTCATGACTTATTTCGAAAGAAGCAAGTTCTTTCTCTACATTCTCGCACAGGTAAATTTGTACCTCAGATTTCACAGCATCACAGATTTGGTTTGTTTTTGTGACCTTTAACAGGTGATCAGTAAGGCGGGTTATAGCCTCCTTTGATTTGGAATCCTGTTGTTTAGATGGATGTATATATTGCAGGTCATGCAACAATGGACTGGAAAGAGGCAATTTTTTCTGTAAATAGTTGCATGTTTTTATGTACACACTTCGGATGTTGTGGAGGAAATTTTTATGATCTGGCCAAACGAGCAATTTCTTTGCTCCGGAACCAACTTCAATACGTTTTAGGGGTAACCAAGAACTGGCTTCACTACAATTAACATTGCAATGGGGCAACCCTTCTTTTATTCCAACAACATCAGTTTTTATAAAATTACGCATTATGTTTCTCACTAATTCATTCTGCTTGCTAAATAAAATATAAATCAGGGGAGTCTCCATCTGGAACAGTGTGATATATGACACAAAAGTATTAGCAAAAAACACAGTGAAATGTAAATATAGTAAATTTATCGGATCTTTCAAAAATTTTGAAATTTTACTACATTTTTCACTACTATTCTTCTTCTCAATAATAAGAAAATATTCTTGAAGAGCAGGATATTGCTCAATTATCCTCTCACAAACAGGGCCTAGGGTTAACCATCTGCTTTCAACGTGCCTCCTAAACACATGGTCTGCAGCAGAATCCACCAATGTTTCAATCTGAACTTTGTGAAAGTCCTCTCTTCTCGCTGCTGACAACTTAAACCACTGAAAAATATCCAATACAAATCTGTCTATATCACAGTCTAGTTCTTCCATACCCTTTCTCATGGCATTGTGAACGACGTGCAGACTACACGTTCCAACATCAATTAAATTTGGAATGCCCAATGAATTTAAATGTGTATTTAACTTTTTCAGAAATGATAGATTGACTTTAGGACCATCCATAGAGCATTGAATGACTTTATCAATGCTTAGTCCATTGTCCGAAATTAAATTCAGAATCAATTCAAGAATTTTGTCAGATTCTGCATGTCCCAGGAAAAAAGAATCACAATAGCTTGTAATTATCCGTGCTTGTTTGTTCGACCAATACGATATATAAACATCTAACTGTTTTTTTACTTGACATGTTGTAGTTTCATCAAAATACAATGTAAAATAAGTTGCTGATTCAATTACGTCATCATAGGTTCTTTTAAGGAAATACGGGGCCAATCCAAATTTTGTGACATATCGAGCCTTTGCATCACCAAGTTTCACATGTTTAGCAATCTCTGAATCATCAAAAGCCGTTGAAAAAATACTTCCTAGTTCATTAATCGAAGCAAACGAATAATTACACTTTATTGCCGTAAACAAAATTAAAGCTTCTGCCTTTAGGATTTTCTCCTGCATGCTGGATGGTATCCAATGTTTGCATGAAGACAAAGTTGAAATTTGTAGAACAGCTGAATTACCGGAACTTTGCGATGAACTCTTCTCCGCAATGACGAAAGTAGATTGTTTAGATCTTTCTTTTATTCTTTTTTGAAGACTTAGCATGAGATATTAGTTGTGCAAATCCCATATTTGCAATGCTGAACTTCTTATCACATACTTTGCAAAATCCGGCGAACTTGTCTTCCGAACATCCTCGGCACCAGCTACTGATCAAATCGCCGTTTGTATCTGTTCTTTCAGAAGAAATCCAAGTTTCTGAAAATTTTGTATTGTGAGGCATTTTTAAAAACGTGAGGAGTTAGACTAGAAACCTTATATAAGCTTATCGCACGGTGCGGCTGGCTACTAATGTAAACAACACTTTCAATGATGCCAGATCTCTCACTCGTTTAAGATTCTTCTTTATTCGAAAATCGCAGAGGTACTGTCGGATGGGGAGAAGCTAACACATCATTGGTTGAGGAAGAAGCATCGTATGACGTCATGGCGAACTTGGGTGTTTTTCATTCGTCCGTCATAGATAGGCATAGGCCGTCCGTAAGGGGATGAGGAAAAGAGGGAAAATGGACGCTTTAACGGGTAAACATTCAATGTCGGAGAAAATTTCAGGAATTTCAGGACAAAACACAAAAATTAAGGACATTTCAGGACGTATTTTGTTTTTTCAGGAATATCAGGAATTTCAGGACAAGTACGACCCCTGAATGCTTGATATACCTTCCAGCTACTCCAAAACTACAAAATTATGGTTGATTTAAGTAGTTACTCAGATGTTTTAGCACGAAACTTGCTAAATATGTAAGCAAAGGCATTGCAAATACTGTATTCACTACACTAAAATATGATTAATCAAGTATAGAACATAGCATTCAAATATGTTAAATAAAAGTTGTATGATACTTGTACAAACACAAAATCAGACATAGAACGGGAAGACGGCCAGACAGACTTACGCAACCAAGTTCAGTCACTAAATGAATGTAAGAACTCACAGTATGTAAAGTTTCATGAAAATCTATTCAACCATTTGGACATAGCATGGGCACATACATACAAACAGATGGTCAGACAGACACCAAATGGACACAATAAGCAGATTTTGCATCAGAGGGGCCAAAACGTATAGAAAACTTGAAATGGGTCGAAAAAATTTAATGTACAAACACTCCATTCTTATTTATATAGATTAGTAATAAAAGTAATAATAACAACGACTTTGTAGAAGACGCCTCAATTAATTTTAAATACAGAATTACCAGAACAAGTGAATATGCAATGCAATAAATGCATTGTGTCAAGCATGGAATGTCATCACTTACGTAACAGTAATAACTTCTCCAATTTTTCCTTGTATGAGCCAACTGCAAGACAAGTGACTAGGGTAGGTTTCGGGATAAGAAGGGCTGGAGAGAGTTCCTTCATGTTCAGTTATCACCGAATTAGGACAATCTAGAAAATTTGCTTGAGTTATACATGGTAACAAATTATTTCCCCTTGACACATTGTTTTATGAATATACTTAAGCTATTAGATACTTCATACTAAGATCACTTCAAATTGAGTCAGTAAAACAACTAAAACAAATGCAGGAAATTTGATTCCTTCGCAGGATGAAGTAAAAATATAACACTAACAAATAAATTTCAAGTGTCCACAGGCATTTTTTTATTTAATTGTCATGTCTTACAATATGATTTGAGTAAGCCAAAATTGCGCAAATGGTAACAAAAAAATAAAGTACTTTTTTCGAGCGAAAAAATAACAGAATTTTAAGTGTAAGTTTCGAACCCAGTATCAATAAAACAATAGCAATAGGTTTAGTTTGTTGGGGTTTTATGGCAAAGGGGCCATATATGGCCATGCTGAGCCAGACACAAGACATACTATCAAGTAATAGACATACACACACACAATGAAAGTTTTACTGACACAGAAGAGAGAAATACTCCCTGGGAAGAATACACCTGAAAGAATTGAACCTGTGTCGCCTACAACTCGACGGATGCTAGCACAGTGGGCATACCTAATGAGCCACAACTGCCCCCAATATCAATAGGTCTATGCAAAATCTTTTTATCCATTTGTGAGATTGGTTCTATACAGGATTCAAACAACTAAATCTTAAAGTATAGATCAGAAAATTAGCCACGATTGATTTATGATTTTTTTAAAAACAAAACAGAATTTAAAATAAAAGTATACATATCCATTAAGAATTTAATATGAAAAAAATATCACCTTTTACAATATTTTACACTACATTTATCATATAGCATCTTTCACATACAAAAAAGTTTATTTCTAGTTATTTATGGAATTTAAAGTTCGTAACTGAACAGCCTATATTTCCCCCTCAAAGTATTTAGTATACTTTGCAATTTTCCTATTGCCACATACACCCTCTCTGAGAAACCATTCATTACAAATTATGACCCAATGTGGTACCAAACAATACCCATCAACTGTTTGCAAACCATCCACTGTCATGTTTAATATGAGATGGTGCATCTTAGGGGAGTTTCCTTGTACAGAATAGATGTAATTGTTTGTGTTTGAAAAGGATTTCAAGATAGGTTTTGGAACAAGTTGGATGTGTCGATGGGCAAGGAAATACAGTGTTAACACTCCTGGTGGATGTCTCAAACAGGTAGGTATTTTAATTAACATAGCACTGGAGCAACACAAAGGACTATTGGCAATGGTCCAGAATCAAACCTGCAGGGAAAGATCCAAGGACAACACCATGTAATTTTGAACCAAGGCGACGGTCCTGGATCAACCCCCAAGGGAAAGATCTGAGAACACCATGCAATTTTGAACCATGGTCAGATGATGAGGTAACACCTGAGCTGGCACCCCAATCTTCAAACCAAAACAATAAATTACTTTGATTCCAAAGGCGACATTACAAGTCTACATACATATTATGTTGAGAAATTCCCTTATAAGATCAGGAATGGTGATCAATAATAGAATGAAGAACCAAAAGCCTGCAATCTTAATTTAACCAGGAAGCTAAAACACTTTGATACTAGATATGGAATAATTTAGGACACAAAAGTTATATGTAATACTAAACAGTGCAATATAGCACAAAATGATTCCAAATTATCAGTTTCTGTGTTCTACAATTTTCAAACCAGAAACCAAATATCACTAATAGTATTAAAATATATATCAAATAAGAAAATGACCAACATTTATACCTTCAATCACACACAAAACTAGTATAGAAATTAAACAAAAGAACAACTGACTGAGGACAGCAGGGCATCACCTCAGATGTTCATAATATTGTACAAAAATTAAAATTTACAAATTGAAAATATTAGATATGTGATTTCTTGTAATTTGATACAATACAGTCAAATTTTAATGAACTCTTTTGTTTAGAATGTGCAATGTCCCTCTTTTGAGTTTAATTTTAGTATAATAAAGTACAAAAGTGCAAGACCACCATTGATTGAATCATTAACTAAAAAAGGCTTAAAATCTCTGCAATCTACCACTGAGAATGCTGATCAGTTTCGAAAAATACTGAAAGCAACATTTTCTGAATGAACTTTTATATAAAACAGCAATCAACTTCCCATAACAAGTTCTAAAAATATTAAATAAATCAAAAAATTTGATCAGTTTTAAAATTTAAAAAATCATAAAATTCTTACCAAAACTTGAAGGTTTAGATTTGATGTAATCCAACTTTGACTCTGATAAACTGTTTGCACTTGCAATGCACCATAAAGATAAAGCTGAAAAAAAACTTCATGCAATAAAAATGTTTGAAAGAAAGAAATCTGGATCAGTCAAACAGCAGTATGAAAAAGTGAAAGCTGAAATACAAACCAGCTAATTCTTTAAAGAAGTGGTCATTATGACCACATTCTCAGTCCAACCTAAGAAAAATTCTGAGTGTATGACTGAGACAAAATATTATTAGAATTGATGCATATGTTAGAAAAAATTGCCTGACCCATTAAAAAATTAAATCTCGAATATGATCCTTGGGAAAACCTTTCTGGCAAGGTAGGTATGTAGTTCAATTGTTGTATTAGAGCTACACAACGGACTATAGATGATCCGTGATCAATCCCCAAGGGAATGATCTGAGGACACCTTGAAATTTTGAACCACGGTCAGATGAGTTGGCATCCCACTCTTCAAACTTCCACACCATGCCAATGTGAGGACATTTTAGGCCATGGCAGATTTAACATGCACCAGTCCCCATATACACAAGTGTTCTTTAAAATGTTTATCAATACTAAACATTTTACTGGTTCTAGTATCTAGAAGATCCTGGTGGCTTCTTGTTTGTTTTGATCGAGTCATGAAGGTTGTAATTGCTTTGGAAACTTTCTATTTATGTACTATGCCTTTCTAAAACTATTATCAATTTTTTTGTTCTCCTGATCAAACTAAAATCACTTGGACGATAATCAAAGTTATATTTTCACGAATGAAACCGATGTAAATAAACTTGCTTACCTGTTGAGAACAAACACAACTCCATGTACATTTAAATTCTGTCAATATCCAAAAAGCAATGCACCTAAAACGGAAATATTCTTGATTTTAACTCATAATTGTTTCAATATTAGTTCTTTGGAAAGCATATAACAAATGATCAAAGCATTTGTTAACAGAAATATAAATTGAAATTGCACTTTTACATGAAAGAAATCATAGAAAAATTGCTACTTACTTTATTCTCAGAAAAAAGGAAAACAAGTTCAAACCAAAACATAACAAAACGAAACGAAGGTGTCATTATGCAACACATCTTTGAACACAATTGAATTCATTGCTTGGTGTTTAAAAAACAGAAACTTAAAAATTCTGGATATCTTGTTCAAATAAAACATGAATTTCAATAATTAATATATATATAATAGTCTGTCCTAAATATTAATCACAATACAAACACGTACATCTATTTAGCTTAAATCTATAAAGATAATAAATAGATTTATAGATTTTATGTTAATAATTTATCTAATTTTCCTTCTGAGAGTTTGTTCTTATCGCCAACAGGTAGCGCTGAAAATAATTGTTTACAATACTTATTTCCACAGAGTAAATAGCTACGCTTTACCTTAAATCTTTAAATTTATGCAGAAAATTTCAAAGAAAAGAAATTTTCATTATAAAAGTGACGAAAGACACTTAAAAAACATTTTCGTAATTTATTGTTTATTGTGATGTTTAGGGTCTTGTTTGCAAACTATAGAAAAGAAATGAAGCAATCGTCAAACAAGAATGAAATAAAATAAAAATAAACTTAAACTGATCATGGCGGATAATTCGAATTCCTTTGGAATTCATGTTGAGATATTGCTCACAGAGACGAGGTATCATTTGTAACAATTTATTTCACACGATTCACCAATATTAATATAATTATTTTCTTACTTTTCCAAAAAATTATGGTTACTGTATTATTTTAGTCAATACAATGCGAACGCAAAAGTATTCTGTTCTATATGAAATCTATTAATTATTCAATTTTTCGAATGCTAATCGAGGCAGTCAATAATTTTTTACGTGAAATATCTCATGAGAGTTCTGAATTGTTTACAGCGCATTTGCAGTCAGTAATCAGTAACACATGCTCCACTAGCAATGTGATTTCCCCAAGGAGCCGCAATACTTATTACTATGTTATTAAAGCTGTATCTAAATAAATTCCAAGCTGTGTAATAATAAACCTGTATCTGTTAATAAGTTCTAAGAGAAGCATGAAAAAGGAATACATACATTTTAGGAAAAGCTTTTCCATCTAAATACCATCTCAGCCCAAACAATTTTATGTAAACTGCAATGACCAAGACTGGAAATTCCTCAGTGAAACAAGTAAAGAATCTTAATTTAATTTGTACAAAAGCATAAATAAATGGTTATTTTAAATCTTAAGCACACTTGAAGTTTTTAAATAGATTTTTCACTTTATTTTGATTAAGAACATTTTGATTTTTTTTCATACATTTTAATTCATAACATGTAATTTTTCAGTTTGCTGGAAAAAGATGCAGCCATTAAATTGGTAAAAAAATGGCTACCTTCTCACATAACCCCTTGTGATACATCTTTTACGGAGTTTGATGATGAATTATCTCAGAACATCGCCCGAATTTCACTATATAATAATGGCTATAACCAACCGGTAAAGTATAATGAGCATTTTTTGCAAAATTTACAAAATATGTTACTGTAAAATTCGAAATTCAATAAATTAGTTTTATGGAGCAGTTAAAACTAGGTTTAACTCGCTCCTGATTAAAACTATTGATTTTGGAGGCCAATTTTGTTTATTTAAATTAAAGTAAAAATTTGTCTTGAAACCCATTTTAAAAACAAATTATTTCATTTTTTTCAAATTATAGCTAAAAGGATATCAATCCTGAGTGGTAACTCCTCATTTATGAAGAACAATATTCGTCCAAATATTTAATAAAAATAAAATAATCTAATAAAATACAAGTTCTTATTTGCCCTATGCTAAATATCACAAATTCTAAAGTAATAGACAGCTGTCCAGTGTTTTTATTTTGAAATTGTTTATTGGATATTGTATTTTTTAAAAATCTCACACAACACAGTATTTTTATAGACAAAAAAATATCCTTAAAAATAAGTTGATTTATCATGAAATTAATATGTGTGATTATAGTTTTAATTATTTAAATAGTTTTATTTAACTATTTCATATCATTCATAATTTATGAATTCAGTACGAAGTGATATATTTTGCTGTGGTTTTTCTCAAGGCATTGAACATTTTATCTTTTTTCTTCTGTAGACTGGAGATGCTCCTAAAATTCATTATCATACATATACTTTCAATTCATATGCACCTGAAATTCAAGAAATTGAAGATGAGCAGCAAATCAGCACTCAATGGATTTTACCAACAAAAGATTTCCATGGCTTATGGGAATCCTTGTATTATGAGTCTCAAGTTAAAGACCAAGTGAGCTGTTGTGTTGTTTTGTTTCTAAAACGGGAAATTATGCACATTTATAATAAGCAATATTATGCACATTTATGTAATTAACATTGCAAGTTAGCTGAAGAACTAAAAAATTTTAAATTAATATTAAATTTTGATTAACATTTTAAAATTATTAAAAGCATTCCTTCTAAACTTTAGAGATACCTATTATTGAGCAGTCATTGTAGTCTTGTGACAAGTTTTCATTTGTACTAAACATGTTTTATGCTGAATGAGTAGAACAGAATTTAAATCAATAATGTATTTTTAAAATTTCAAGAATTTATTTCAGCATTTCTCAACATGATTATGATTAACTGATATGTGCATGCACTTATCATGTTTTCTGCCTTAGATTTTGTGAAGTGAATAATTTATTTCTTTTTTCAAAATCATGTTTAACTGTAAGTCTGATAAAACATTAAATGACTTCAATAATACTGGAAATATCTTTAAACATTTTATGCAAAAATTTAATTTATTTAAAATGTATAAAATTGTTATTATCTGTTTTAAACATGTTAAAAATATAATAACAAAATTGTTATCTATTATGAATTTTGCTCACATTGCTCCATAAATCAAAGAAAACATTACAAAAGTATTTAATGCTGTTAGCATTTTATTGATACAACATAAATAAATGTAATGAAATTATTACAAATGAATCAAAGCATTTGATTAGCAGTTTAGAATATTTGATATCTTGAAACGAATTGAAATATTTTGATGGAACTTTATCTGGATAAATACTCGGTGTGAGTAAACAATGTGTTTCGATTTGTAAATGTCTTCTCTTGCTGTATATACATCATCATACAATGTCCTGTAAAAACCACATAAACTCTGCATTCTTATATTCCTTTCTGCAAGTGGGTAACATTTGTTGAAAGAACAATACTTCCATCACAAAAAATTTTTAAAAGCCATAAAAATTGATGTTATCAATTTTTATCAATTGATAATGTCATATCAATGGTGAAAAGTAAAATCTTTATTTTGTGAAAATTGTCGTGTTCATTTGGCTCATATGAAAAGAAGCCATCACGAATCAGCTGGTTAATAACTAGTTTCAATACACCTAATTTTTGTTAGAACATTTGTGTATTCTAGGCATTAAAGCAAGCATGAAGTAAAATAAATATTACCAAATTAAAATAATGTCTCTTCACACTCCTATTGTATGCTTGTTTTCTAAAAACTATGAGACAGGAATAGCATGCTTTTAAGATATGTCATCCTGATGACAAATGATTGTGATCTTATTCATAAAATGGAAATGGTTTTTTGTACGTTATAAAATTTTTGTTGAAGTTCATAGTTTCTTTTGGCTGTAATACCCACATAATATGTGCATTTAATATACATAAATAATTATTACAGTTGCTAAATTACATGTCTACAGCATTGCAGTTTTCTGAAAAATGTGTGGACCCAAACATTGTATCTTGGAATAGAATTGTTCTATTGCATGGTAAGTGATTTAGTTATTTTTATCTTCATCTGAGGTGACTACCTATCTTCATTGCTTAAATTCAACTGTTTTCTAGTTTTGATTTAATATTTCGATAATTTGATTAACTGTTTTCTAGGTGTATAAATTAGACTAGAAAAATGTTACCTGAGTTATGATAGTCACACTAATTGTCAAGAATAAGCTAATCGAAGATTAAGTATATGAATGGAGATATATATTTTAGTTGATTTTTTAAAATATTGCTTTTAGATTAAAACAATTATTTATTCATAGGTATGAATTTTTAGCTGTCCTTTACCAAGCTCAAAACTAGAATTGTGTTTGATCATTTATTAAAAGACAAATTTCAAAATATGTTGAACGCTATTTAGAGATATCTATTAGAATGTTTAATAAAAAATGTTGCATAATACTGAGGCGCACTAAAAATAAGACAATTAAAACAATGTGAAATTCACATAGAAATGTTTAGATAAAAATCAATTTGTTAAACTGAGGTTGTTTATCGATCAGTCACAAAAGTGCATTAATGTGGCGGCAATTTCAAAGCAGCTTAACAAAATTAAAACAACAGATCGGATGATAATAGCACAACTAACACCAGAAGTAATGTTCAGAAGAAAACCTAATTTAACAAGCTGCATTGAATCGTTGAAACTAATGATTACTAGTGCTAGGATTTTGATTTTCCGTCTTTTCTTTTTGCGAAAGTCTGAAACCATTAGTTGAGGGAATCAAAATGTATTTCTTAAAAAACTAAGCTGGTTTCTGTTGGTGAAGGAGTATTTTTTGTTTAAAAACTTTGATGGGGCAAATAGAAAATTATTCTTTTGGAAATCTGCATTTGGTTTATGTTCTGCTTTGCAATTCTAGACTGATGAAATATGAACTGTGGGAAATTGAAAATATTTAAGTATTTTTTGTAAAATTCAAATTTTCAATTTGAACAAGAACTGTCAGAAAATGTAATTTGTATTTATTTGAGCTTCTTTTTAAAGCTCATTTTTCGTTAAGTAAAGACTTAGTTTGGAAGAGAAACTGTTACAAGTTAAATTATGCTTTTTCTACAGAGTATGTTTAAATTCTTTTTGTTGCTTTGATGTTTTTGCAAAAAAATTGATTTTTAGGGCATTTTTGTTTTTTGGGCCAAACTTTCTTGGCCTTCCACTTTTTCTAGGTCTTCAAAATTCTAGCCCTTATGATTACCATGCATAAGAGGATGTATGAGGTTATGCAACCAACTTAAATAAATAACAATAAATTGAAATTTTTTCTGAAATATTGTTTCCTTAATAGGTCCTCCTGGAACTGGTAAAACTTCACTGTGCAAAGCTCTAGCACAGAAAATATCCATTCGCTTTTCATCAAAATATGCTTATGGCCATCTAATAGAAGTGAATACTCATAGTCTCTTTTCAAAATGGTTTTCTGAGGTAATCATGCATTACATAAATTGTGAATAGTAATAGATTGTTTTTCTCTTGTAACTTGGAACTCTTGCAAATTCTGATAAATACACTGATTATTAAATTTAAAGTTTTGAATTTCTATTCTTGAATAAGGTTATTTACTTTTTACATTTGAATTGCACTTATCTTTTAATATAATTACAATTTTCTTTGAAAATTAATAAAATTACAAGGCTTGTTAGATTTCTCTAATCAACTGGTTATTTTAACATAAAAAACAGTAAACTATGACATTTCATATTTAATGCTTTGATGAATTAACTTCCCATTTCGTTTTTTATGTTTAAAATGTTCTACGGTTTGTTTTGTAATTATATTTGAAATAAATATTCTAAAAGCACAATATATTTTTCATTTTTTTAAATGAAATTATATTAATTATTATAGAGTGGAAAATTGGTTACAAAAATGTTTCATAGCATAGTAAACTTGGTTGAAGATCCTCACGTTCTAGTCATTGTCTTATTGGATGAGGTAAATTTCTACTTAATTTTTTTCCTTTGATTGTTATGTTACATTGTGTGTTAGAACTATATTTATATTTCGTTATTTTTTAACCATACAAATATAGTGTACTTATTAAGTAGTGTATATTTTGCAGTTAAATTATATCTTCCATAGTTTTTATTCATGGTGAATTTCTCAAATTTCAGCATTAAATTTGATGCCATTATTTTAGATTTAAAATCAATCCATCTTAATTTAACAAACTTTGTTTCTAAAATATTCGATATAAGTTGTAATTTCATTAATAATTTTCTTCAATATGCAGTTATAGTGACTTTACCATGATAAAAGTTAACTAATTTGAGACTTCATGATATTAATTTTTTTGCAGTTAATAATCTCCTTAACTTAAAGAAATAAAAATTAACACCAAGCTTTTTTATTTTATTTATCAACCAGTTATTTTTATTCAAGAGAAGCAAACTAGAAAATGAAATAAGTAATATAATAAGCAGAGAAAGTAACCTAACTGCTAAAACAAATTCATTTAATTTTAGTGTTCAGGTATGTAGTAATTTTTGCTATTTTGCGGTAGTTAACTATTATAGGGTAGTTATGATTTCTTCTATTAGTTACAGTAATTCAGAGTTGCTTTTCATTGCGCTTCCTCTGCTGGATAAATGGAAGTTCAGAGCTAGCTGATCAAAATATTTTACTTGGAACATCGTCAGACATAAAACATCTAGTACATTAAAAAATAAAGCAATTTTTTAGAATTTAAACTAATAATGGGTATAAATACTTTTCATGAACTTTTCAATGACATATTTGTGTTTTACTTAAAAATTGCATTTATATCAATGCTTACTCTGATGTATAATCTTTTGTAATAATGAACTTGTAGGTTGAAACACTTGCGTGTTCCAGATCATCTGCTCTTAAGGGTAATGAACCATCAGATGCATTACGTGTAGTAAATGCTTTACTCACACATTTAGATATGATTAAAAGGTAATTTAATGCTTTTTATTTAAAGTAATTATACCTTCCGTCTTAAGATATCTGGTTATGATACATGCTTTAAAATAGACTAAATGAGATTAAGAATTTTTTTCATTTTATGAAAATCCCAGCATGGAAATAAGTATAATGTGTTTGTATTAAGTGCAAAATAAAGAACCCTAAACATGAAACAATACCTGTTTCATGTTTACAGAATATATTTATAGTTTTGCAGCCCATTGAGTGTTTGCAAAACATTTTTATAAGTTTCAGCTAGACTTATTGCAAATGTAAATAGTTTCATTGCCACTTAATCTGTTTTAAATAATTTGATCGTTACTTCTGCGAAAAATATATGTATATTAGTGCTACATATTATAAACTGTTTTATAATGGCAATTTTTATATATGTCAAGCTAAAAGTATCTAGAATAAAATATTTCTAACTTAATTTATAAAAAATTAATTTATTTGCTTAGTTTTTAAGTGAATCAGGTTTGACTATAAACAGTTAATTTTGAAAAAAGAGTTTTAATAAATTAATTTTTCAATGTTTACTATGGAACCAATACTTTTATGCACCTCCACTATTATTCAAATAATGTTTTTAATGTATTAACTAGTACACATTTTGAATCTAAATTCAAATGCAGTAAATGTTTGTATTTTTCTGGAAGGAAGTTGGTTTAGTTCTTTGTACTTTTGCAGATATCCAAATGTTTTGATCCTCACTACATCAAATATCACTGATGCTATTGACGTTGCTTTAATTGATCGAGCTGATATTAAGCAATACATAGGTTTACCATCTGTTCAAGCTATTTATGAGATATATTGCAGTTGCATCAAAGAATTACAAATGGTAATAAATTCATTTTTATTTACATTCTATTTTGTTTTTAAATATTAGTTTTATTTGTTTAAACTTGAAATTTAATTTTTTTAATTATAGACAAAATGATAGATTTTTTGTTCAGGAATAATTGTTTTAAAGTTTCAATTTTTACTGTTATGTATAAAATTCAATGTGTCATTTTGATTTCTTCAAATAAAATTTCCATACTTCTATTTTTAATTTCAAATTTACACTTGGATAACATTTTTTATTGTATGTTAACATTTGCTATATAGTTTCAACTTCAAATATTTAGTCCTGTTGCAACACATTGGGATATATCCATAACCAAAATCTTAACTATTAATTTTAAAGTTATTGAGAGATATAATTTTATATCTTAAAGTTATATTTGTGAGAAAAACTTGTTTGAATTCTGTATTATACCAGTTTAAATAATTTTTCAAAACCTTAAGAACTTAATTTTTTAGCAAAAAAAGTGTCTTACCATCCTTATCAGAAGTCCCAAACTAATCTAGTTTTGTACACCAATTTTCTTTTGTTTTCAAAAGAAAACACCAGAGAAAGCTGAAAACTAAATTTTCCTTATTGTTTGAATGCACCAGTTGATACAAAAAATTAGAAAACATTTCCAAGTTGCAGATTTTTTAATTTTTATTCTGATTTTTTCCAAAAATTATTTCATTTTGTATTTGGTCACTAACAAAATATGGATATACTAATGAAAGATCTTCTACACTGCTGAGTGACATTTAAACAAAAATTATAAATGGAGATTTCTTAAAATTTTACAATTGACTTGTGTATTTATCATTTATTATCATGTCTTATATTTAATTACTTTCTTTAAACAGACTGGTATCATATGTACTGACAATTTTTTCATACCACTGCATAAGTTTGAAAATGAAACAAATAGTAATGGAGAGATCTTGCAAGAAAATATGGTAACTAAAGCGAGGAGTGTAAAGTTAAAATCAATTTCTGAGTAAGTGCAGAGATTATATTTTTATATTTATTTTGAAAATAACATTGAGGTTACTTTGTAAGATTTTATGATATATGTGAAATTCAGTTTATTCCAGAAGTTTGTTTCATTGAATATATTGAGAAATTCAATGATATATGATTTTTAGTAAAATTATGTGTATAATTTTAATCTTATGTTTAATAAAAATTTAATGGTAAAGGAATGAAAGTTAAATTATGTCAATTGTCCTTTTTTTTAATTGAAATATCATTATCAATTACAAAGATAAGATCAATAATAAAGTTTATAAAATTTATTGACATGTTATGTGCTATCAATTTTTGAACTTATGATTGCTTTTTAAATTTTTAGGCAGAGTGTGGGTTTGAGTGGCAGATCATTACGAAAAATGCCCTTTATGGCCTGTTCTCTCTTTGTTAAGGTATAGTATTTTAGTGCATGATTTCTTCGAATATTATCCATTCTTTGAGTATCATGGGGGATGCAGTAGCCCGATTGGCAGAATAGCAACTTGAGGCTTGCGAGTTCGACATGCACCATCCCCCACAACCATTGTGTATGTGGGGGCTGGTACATGTCAAATCTATCGTGGTCTCAAATGTCCTCACGTTGGCATGGTGTGAAAGTTTGGAGAGTGGGGTGCCATCCCAAGTATTGACCTCGTCATCTGATGGTGGTTCAAAATTACAAGGTGTTGTGCTGGGATCTTTTACTTTGAGATTGATCTTGAACCATCAGCAATAACCCATTGTGTTGCTCCAATGCGACATTAATTTAACAACCTTTTTGAATATTGTGATAAAGTTCCAAAATTAATTCATAATGTAGTTAAATCAAAGTTATTGGAGATGACAAGCTGCTTACAATCATAAACTGAACGCTTCTATTTATTTCCATTGTTTGTTACAAACATTGACCCTCTGAAAGCATAGGTACTTTCAGCAACGTGCAGTCTTCATTTTACGACTTCTAACCAGTTTTGACCTCCTTGGCTAATAGAAATTTTATTAGGACTCTTCAAACTGAAGGATGTGATTATTTAGTCATCAAATGTGATGTAAGGTAAAGTCAATAAATACTACACTACTCAGAAATCTCATGGCGTTCAGACAGTTAATGTCTGCTTGCTGTATTACAGAAACAAGGTGTTAAGTTTTAACTGACCAACTATTTCAAGCAGTGTATTTCTAGATTTCTTATTGGCATGTATGGGGCTGAGGTCTAGAAATCTATTTCTTCTAATTCTCACCACAACACTTGATGTTGAAGTTCAGACTAAAAATTGCTTTGTTTTAATTACATTGCCATCACCACCCATTCATAAAGACTTATACAATCTGATTTAAAAGCTGCTCTAAGGCTTGAGTTTTGGATTAATTTTAAGTAGTCAAACTTTTGTTTGATTTGACTGCTAAAAGAGAGATTGTATTGCAGTCAATCCAAGAACACTTCAGAATAACGTAAGATTGATAAGGTTGATTTTATGGCCAATAGAGGGCAGAGCCATGTCTAGGTTTTTGGAGATACAAATTTTTAGAAAGAAATTCCTCCAATTCAAAGTGGATTGAAAATTCTAATATTCAAATCAACCTTAACAGTATTTTCCTTCTCATCAAAGATCGGGGTTATCTGATTCCCTTCTTTCATCTGAATATTATCGCTAATATTTACTATAAATTCTTACCATATTGAAGTAATTGACAAACTCTCCAATCCCTGTCTTTGTTTCATCAGAATTTGATCATTATAGGGAAGCAAGGGTCTTTTTGGATAGACTTTTTCTACATCTTGTAAGAGTTATATTTTGCTTTCATTGTTCCTTTGAGATTTTCACTACCTTTTCTATACCTTGTGGATTCAAAATAAAAAAACACTCCCTTCCGTGCTATTAAATTTGCACACATTACTAATATGTGTGGTTAGAGCAGTGGTTATGTAACTTTTCAGTTCAAGAACCCCCTCGAAAGTTAAAAATTATTGCCTTAAGATTATACATAAAATGGGGTGCATGAGACCATAGTGATCCTTATTTTTCACCTAATTAATGAGAGTAAAATATTTAAATCCATGTAAAATAGAATAGCCCATTGTGTTGCTCCAGTGCAACGTTAATTAAATACCTACCATGAAAAGTAGATTGTAAAACAAGTAAAACTTCATATTAAGGATAACTAATGACTAAACCTTAAATTTTTAGGTGCTAAAAACCTAAAATTAGCTATTTCAAATCTATGATTTAATTTATTATAGGTCTTTAAAACTATTTTAGATTTTTATAGGTTTTAACAAAAACATAACTTTAAATTATTAGACAAGTTTATAAAAAATTTAGTCAAGTTATGGAGAACTATCTACCACTGCAATGGTTAATTTTATACTACAACACTGTTTTAAACAGCCAATAGTACCCATAAATTTATTTCTTTATGCATTGAAGTTTTGTCTTTATGAGTTATGCCTAATTTAATTTCTTAAAGCAATAAATGAGCACCAGATCATTAAATAAAAAAAAAACACCCACACAATATACTTAACTGGAAACCAATGGAATTAGTTTGAACTTGCTATTTTACAATGCTAGATGAACTTCTGACAATTACCAGATGGCATTGTTCACAATATATCAAAGACAATTTTTCAGTGCTAACCAGTCACAAGGCAAAGTTTCTATCATTAATTTTAGTGCAAGTTTAGTTCTTTTCATGCAATTTAGCTGCCAAAAACTCATGTTTTATTATGAGAAATTGAAACTTTTGCACTTTGGTGAGTTCTAATGACAAAGCAGATGTGAATTTATTTTATTAAATAGCCAATTAGATAACAGAATGAAGAAAAGATAGCAGAGTTGGATTTTGTTTTGATGCAAGTGGGGTTTGACAAACATCAGAAGTGATGTTTTTAATTGAGTAAAAATTTGGATTTAACATCTAGAATTAGAAAGATGAGACAAGTTTAGAATTATCTGCAGCAGACTTAAACATTGCTTCAAGGTTTCACCAGTGCTGTTCCTCTGAATTGGTGAAGTTAATAGTTCCTGTTTGCAATGTTTATCTTTATGTGGAGAATTTTTATTTTTCATATTTATATGCAATCAATTTATTTAGAATATCCCAAATTATAAAAATATGTTAACAGATTTGAAATGGAGTGCATAGAATTGAATATGTAAAAACCTAAGAATCTGGGGCTTAGTGAGTTTAAAGTTTTGAAACAAAAATTAGTTCTGAAATAAGATTAAACAATAAATACTATATAAACTCCTTTTTATTAATTAAAATCCAAAGGCTCTTAATTTGCAAAATTATAATATGACAGCAAAATATATACTTTAATCTTAATGCATATATTTGCATACAATGAAGCTGCTCTTTAGCAATTAACTCAGCAATGTTTTATTTACTGTCTGATAATGGCTGGTCATAACATTCATCTGCAACGATCCCTGTTTGTAACTGCATGAATGTTGGTGATTGTTCTTAGGAGCATCATTGGAAGCTCACCCATTGTTCTGCTTTACAAGAAGCCATCAGTTCGCCCCTTGTGCCAAAGAGGTCAGTTGTTAGGCATTAGAAATAAAAATAATGTCTAATAATTTCAATATTGAGTAATTCTCAACTTCAATGCTATTTCAGATCAATAAATACAGGAATATCTACTGATTGTTTTAATTCTAAAACTTAAAATTTTAATTTTTTAGAACATAAAAGAATCATAAAATAATGGAATATATTGTACTTTTCCTTGAAAATTCTGTTTGATAGTGAAATATTACATGTTTTTTTCTGAACCCCTGAAACCTTGCCATGGCCCCACTTTGGGAACCATTGGCTTAGAGCATAAATTTATATCCTTGTAATAAGTCTACATTAACCATCAATTTCTTTTCAGACAGAAATAGTTACTCTTGATGTATTTTTGGATGCTCTATCTTATGCAGTACAAAAACATTGGGATGATGTAAAACATCTAAATGTTCATGTATAGAAGATTAATATTATGCTTTATGCCAGGCTTTTGCTTTGTATTATACCATGTCATTTACAAATATATCATTTTTGTATTTAAATAAACTATGTCCTTTTTCTATGTGTCAGTCAATTATTTAGAACAAAAGTATATGCTGTATTAATCTCTTAATTAAATGCATAAAAACCTTTAAAGTAACTCAAATATCAAAAATTATAAATTATTTTTCAGTTTCATCAGTCAAAAACTAGCTAAATTTTTAATAAATCCATTGAGCTTTCTTAGTATTACTAAAATACTTTGAATTATTTTATTGAGAACCAAGTGTTTCACCGTGATCATTAAATTACTAAATAAATTTTTTGTATTGTTAACATAGTAATATTTGAAGACTTCTTTTAAGATTGTGCTTTTCGTATTTACAAGTAATTTCGAACATTTCTCATTTTTTGAAATCTGATTCATTTTTTTGGATATAAGCAAACTTTAAAATTAAAATCTAACTTAACCCTATGAGTGTTAGTTTAAGAAAAGTATTTATGATTTCTATGCTACATCATCTTCAGTTTTCTTCTCTACACTATTTATGATTAAATAATTACACCTGCTGGTTAGTAAACCTTCCATTTGTTAAAATAGTACTATTCAAAGTAAGGAGGGGGTAAATATGGGAAGAAGTTGTAGAAATAAACTATTGTGGTTGCTGTTTGGAATATCCTCAATGCTCACATTCATTTCCTTACAACTTGGAAAGTGTATTCACCAAGTTTCATCTTATTGCAGTTGGACTTGTGACATTTTCATAAATGTAGAACAGATTATTTGGTGTATTGACCCAAACTTGTAAAGATAAACATGCTGCAATCAAAGTTATTTTATGTCCTTATATTGTTTTCTTTGTGTGCATTTAAATATCTCTTCAAAATAAAACAATTTGTGGGAACCCTTAACATTCTTTTGGATTCTTATCCTGCATCAGTTATTTCATTCTTATCCCCTATCATTAAGTTTGTGGGAACCTATAACACAAGAGTAACTGTTATAAATTCCAAACAATTGTTCCCTTAATGTTTTGATCTTAAATTGTTACTTCATACTTAATTGAATGAACTAGTTTACTACTTGAACTGCCTATCCTGTTCCATTTTGGCTTAAATATGTTCTGTTTTTTCTGAAGTCTAGAAATTTAATTTTGTAGTAGGAGACCAAATTTTGAACAGAGCGTCAATAACTGGAGATTGTAGGCTAATTTTAAATGAATTTTTTTTGTAAAGAAATGTTTAAGAAAATGGTGTAAATCAACCAGCAATCACCAATGAGAAAGCCACAGCAAATTGCATTTCATCTGTTTTGCACATTATGTATTGCAACTAATTGAAATTCCATATTATATATAACACTCACAATTGATTGGATTTTAATCTGATTTCCCATAGCCATGCCAGCTACTTCAGTTGGTATCATAAGTATTGGTGTCAACTTAGGGAAAATTAAACTAGATTCCTACTTTTATTCATCAAACAGCATGAAGTATATAAAATTTAAAAATGTTTTCATGTATGTACACATTTTTTAAAGTTACAGGTCACATACATGTCGCACCTTCTGGATAAAAGTGACAGCTATAAAATATAAATTCTTCAGGAAAGCCAAAAGATTGAAAATCTAGCAAATTTTGGCTTCTCAATTTAAAATTTGTCCACATTTTAAATTCCGCTTTTGTTCACTTCTCGAAAAGGAATATTTTACGAAAGTAATGATCAGTGAATATTTTGCGGTTTTAATTTCTTAATAGCTTCTAGAATGTGTGGTGTACACAAAGAAAAAATATGTACCTTATCACTTTACTTTTTATCACTTACTGACATTTCCTTCAACTTTTCTAGATGCCTATGAATTCAAGAATTCCAAGCAAAATAATAGGGCTCGGCCGGGATTTGAACCCGGGACCTCTCGCACCCAAAGCGAGAATCATACCCCTAGACCACCGAGCCACTCTTGTCTGAGATAAAGTTGTCAAACCACTGGGGAAAAGGAAGAACGTTCCAGTTCACGAGACGACCTCGTTTCTGCTGACACGATAGAAAATGGCAAGGCTAGTAAAGGAGACAGGTTGGTCCATCAGCCTTTGTCCCTTTTCCCGCGAAAAGAGGGGTGACCTTATGACGTCACGTGGAGGAATGCGTTTTCCACCTGTCTTAGGAACCTTTCATAGTTTTACATCTATTTGAAAAGTAGATCTATGTAACACAGGTCTTTAGAGTTGAGTATGTTTCGATGTAAATAGACGTTTTTGACTCCCTTTCTGTTTATATTTGTTTTAAGAACCGTTGATAGTTCTATATCTATTTGAGCGGAAAACAGTATAGTTCTACATCTATTTGAGCTCTGTATAACAGATCTTCTGAAGAAAGTATGTCGGCCTGTGCAGTTGCAACTCGCAAAAATTACAGGAAGAGAACACCGGATGTGCTGTTTCATAGATTTCCCTCCGATGAGTATTACAAAAATGCATGGATCGCAAAGTGCAAAGAAAAGATTCTTTCAAGCCTCAGAGCTCGAGAATTTGTTCTATTAATTTTACGGAAAACGACTATGAACGTGATCTGAAGAATGAACTTTTGGGATTTCATAGCAGGAAGGTATTGAGTAAAACGAAGAAATCTCAAATTAAGAAATCTCAAAAACCATCATAAAAGGATAATTGTCGCCTTGTTGGAAGATGTTTCATCACATGGGATAAGTTGTTTTTAAAACTTATTTATTTTCTTTTTAATTTATAACTAAAGCATTTACGAGAGGTTCAATCCAGAAAAAAACACTTCGCCGACAACACAAGAAACCCAATACTAATCAACATTGTTTAAGGATTTACAACGAATGCAAATAACAAAACTATCTGCTTGACGTTCATAGGTTTTACATGTAGGAACCGTATCTGTCTATCTGCCGATTCCTCCAAGTGACGTCACGATTCCTTCCCTTCCAAAACCACTCTGGTGGACCCTACCTTTCCCCTTAAGTAGCCTTTAGAAAATGGTTCGACGGTCCATCGTTTTGATGTAGCACCGTTGTAACATTTCATTGATGTTAGTCGAATGAAACGCCTACAAGCGCCCTAACTCCTAGCCCCTCAATATTTTACGATTCCCCTTGTCGGAAAAGAGTCCCAATAAATATAACAATTATACGTTTATGCGTAACCAAAAATTACAGTAACTGGACCAGGATCTTTTTCAGGTAGGTCGTATGACATTTGAGTAAATACGCATAGGTCCGAATCCCCCACCAAGAAAACATGACGAGGGTCAAATAAACAGTAACTCAACCTGATTAACAGTATGTAGGTATTTAACTTTGCACAAGCAACATAAAGGGCTATTGACGACGGTCAACCCCCGAAGGAAATGATCCGAGGACAACACATAAGTTTTAACCACGGTCAGATGACGAGGTCACCTGAGCTGGCACCCCACTCTCCAAACTTCCATGCCAACGTGAGGACATTTGAGGCCACGACAGATTTAACGTACACTAGCTCCTTTTGTACACGACAGTCGAGTTGGATTCAAACTCGAAGCCCTCCGGTTCCTAGTCAGTTTACTCTTCCAACTGGGCTACCGCGGCCCCCTGATTAACGGAACGGACGTATCAATTAAGGTAGGTAGGTATTTGATTAACGTCACACTGGAGCAACACAACGGGCTTTTATCAATTAAGGAATACCTTACTGAAATCAGCCACCTCCACATCATTATTAGTATAAAATTTATAATTAATTGAACATTGTTATAAAAGAGAGAAGTTAAAGAAAGTGACGTTAAGGCACTTGATTTATAGGAAGATAAATAAAGATAAAGGATGGAATTTAAAGTAATTGATACAAATAGAATCACTTTCCGAAGGAACACAAGAGGCAGACAGTCAATATGGTCCGAAAGAAAGGTGGGAAAAATCAAGGTCTTAAGAGACCGATGGAAGAAGACGGGCACCAAAGTCCAAGGGCTCCGATCCCTTATAACATTTCTGGCTGGGGCGCTTTGTAGTCGGACTTGGCTACAGCTGAACTGATTGAATCCATCAGGGAATCGCGGATTAGCAACTGGAGGTCTGTGAATAAATTTCGTCCAATCGACCGTCTTGAACGTGGAGGCTGGTGCACATTAAATCTAGCGTGGCCTCAAATGTCTTACGTTAAGGTGGTGTGAAAGTTTGGAGAGTGGGGTGCCAGCTCGAGTGTTGGCCTTGTCATTTACGTGGTTCAAAAATCGCGGGGGGGTCGAATATTTCCCTTCAGGATTGATCCCGGATCATCGTCAAGAGCCCGTTGTATTGCTCCAGTGCGACGTAAATTCAACTACCTACCAACCATTAGGAATCCTTTCTATGCAGCAAGGTTGTTCAGAGGGAAGGGCAACAGGGGCTGAAACTCACGCCTTTTTGGCCCCCTCTTTGTGTCAAAATTGCTATCATGAAAACTTTTCCTGATTTACAAAGTATTTTTATTAGAAGCCTTGAATAACGCCACACAGAAATTGCCTGTTTTATATTCTTATTCAAAAGAGCATTCCTTAAACTGGAACTGACTTTATAAGGCTTCATCTAAGATGCTTTAGCCCTCCCTGTAAACAGGGTTGAATATATTTATTTGAAAATTGATTCAAATTTCCGTCTTTAATTTTTAATTCAAAATTGATTCAAATAAATTTCCTTTTTTATTTGTCTATTTTTTTAACAAGTTACGATTGATTGTTGGTGTGGAGAGAGCACAAAAATAACACAATACCCTTCTCTAAAACAACCCGGGTCCCTCTTACTCATATCAGTTCCTGCCACCCTAATGATTGCATACTGCCGAGCAGCGAATTATTTTTGGTATTCATGGCTCTCTCTGCTGTTACCGGAAAATATCCTATTGAACTTTCTTCCAATTTGATCAGATGCTTGACATGCTCTTGAAAGATGCTTGGATGAAGAGGAAATTTTACTTCTCAGATTTCCGAGCTAATATCAGACGTCCTATAATCAGAAATTATTTTCTGAAATTGAAATTTGCTTTTTCTGAAAAGTCTAATTATAAACGAAGTCCTCAGTTTCTTCGGATTTTTTTTATTGCCCTACAACAAAACTGCTTTGCAAAATTATCACTTAAAAAAACTTGCCATTTCGAACTTTCCATCAATTTGCTTGATTTTTACTAAGTTATTTTAATAATATTTTAGTTAAAAATATGGTATTGATCTCTTGATTCAACGAAACAGAAATAATTTATTGATTTGTTAAAAAGTTCACGTCACAGCGATATATTTAAGGAACATGTTTAATTCATACATGTGTTCACTTAATTCATTTGATTACGGATACAAATAAAAAATTTTAGTTGGGCTCGGCCGGGATTTGAACCCGGGACCTCTCGCACCCAAAGCGAGAATCATACCCCTAGACCAGGGGTCGGCAACCTGCGGCTCGCGAGCCGCATGCGGCTCTTTTGATGTAAAGTTGCGGCTCTCCAGTTCCATACAAAAAAATTAATAATTTATTATCAAAACCCTTAAAAAATAAGAAAATCTATTTTTAAGTACCTAATTTCTCAATAGCTTCTATTTTCATAATCGTTAAGTACAAATCGCTACGCTTAACATGACCGTAATGAGATAAATTTGAACTATTGTTTTGTTCTTAGAGATGAGACTCCGTGACCATGTTTATCTTTCAGCCAATTGCATTCCATTACCGTCTCACCCAAACAACCACCGTCTAGAGTCTAGACAACACGTAGTCAGTCATCCTCGGATAGCGCGGTCGACGTTACGTTGCATGTGTGTTAATTTAATCGCTTGCGGATTTTTGCGTGTCTATTCGCTTGTTGTTTCAAGAATACGATTTAGAAACGAATTATCTTCTCAAAGGTATGTACGCGTATAATATAATAAAATCAGTAACAGAATTGGATTACATATCTGAGGATCGTGTTAACGAAGTAATAATGGTAAATAAATTGTTTGCCGTTTTAGATAGCTAAGTAAAATTTTAAAAAATCATTTTTTCAGCTCCGCCGCCAGCATGGCATCTGGTAAAAAAAGAGAACTGAAGAAGAAAACCGAGAATTCAATCAGGATTGGACGGAGTCGTTTGCATTCATATGCAACACCAGATGGCCTTCCGACTTGTTTCATTTGCCACGAAAATCTCGCACACAATAAGAAGTCAAATTTGGAGAGACGCTTCACTACAAAACATACCCAGTTTGCTGGTAAATATCCAACCGGTGACGCGCGAAAAAAAGCTGTTGAAGAGCTCCAAAAAAACAACAGTCAAGTTCCATGCTAAGTAACTGGGCGCAATCTTCCAATAATGTAAATCTGGCAAGCTTTGCACTATCATTAGAAATTGCAAAAAGAGGAATACCATTCACTGATGGTGAGTACGTCAAAGATTGTTTTATACGTGCATCTGAATAACTGTTTCGTGATTTTAAAAACAAAGCAGAAATCATGAAAAAAAATCAAAGATTTGCCATTATCTGCTAAAACAGTACAAGATAGAACTGCTAAAATGTCTTCAAATGTAACACATATGCAAGTGGAAGACATTCAACTGGCTTCTGCCTTATCACTTGCTATAGATGAGTCTTGCGACATAAAAGACACGGCACAAGTTACCCTTTTCGTCAGGTATATGTCGTCCCAAGGTCCAAAAGAAGAACTGCTAGGATTGCTACCGCTCTCAGGGCAAACTCGTGGAGAAGATATAGCAAATCCTGTGCAAAAATGCCTGGAAGACAATGGAATCGATATAAATAAAATCGTTTCTATAGCAACTGATGGAGCCAGAAGTATGACAAGAATACATAGAGGGGTAACATCAATTCTTCAGAAAAAAAATAAACCACGAAATTCTAACGTTTCACTGCATAATTCATCAAGAAGCGCTTTGTGCTCAAACATTTCCGGCCGAAATAGTTGAGGTCATGAACTTTGTAATTAAGATTATTAACAGCATCTTGGCAAAAGCACTCTACCATCGCCAGTTTAAAGATTTCTTTGAAGAAATAGATAGCCAGTTTTCTGACCTACTTCTGCACAATAAAGTGCGATGGCTTTCCAGAGGTAACGTATTGCAACGTTTTGCTTTGTGCTTGAGTGAAATAAAAACATTCCTCAATGAAAAAAGCATTGACCATCCCGAATTGGAAGAAGACAAATGGCTGCAAAAATTCAACTTCATGGTAGATACCACAATGAAACTAAATGAACTAAATCTAAAACTGCAAGGAAAGGGCAACCCAGCCTACACCTTGCTTGAAGAAGTAGTTTGTTTCGAAAAAAAATTACTTCTTTTTGTTGAAGACATGGAGAGCGGTAAATTACTTCATTTTAAAAATCTGAAGCAATATCGCGATGAGACCAATGCAACTATTGACACGAATTACTACAGCATAGCTTTAAAAAACATGAAGGATGGATTCGCTGAGAGATTCGAGCAATTCAAAACAAACAAAAGTACTCTCGCGTTCATAGTAAATCCTCTCAATACAAATACAAATGAGATCAACATTGAGCCATTTGGAATTGATGCTGGATCGCTTCAAATGCAATTGCTAGATTTGAAAACCAAAGACTTGTGGAGTGGCAAGTTCACAGAACTCAAGAGCGAGTTGGATGTCCAGAAATGCATGCTCATCGCGCAGCACAAGTGGACAGCTCTAAAAGAAATTCCGCGAGTTGAGGCCCTCATATTCGGCGCATGGAATAGTCTTCCAGAATGCTACAGTGAGGTGAAGAAGTTGGCATATGGAGTGCTGACGATCTTCGGGTCGACATATTCGTGCGAGCAAGCGTTCTCTTGCATGAATATAATAAAAAGTAAAGTTAGAAGTCAACTAACAAATAAAAATCTAGAGTCGTGCTTGAAACTTAAAACAAGTTATAAGCCAGATTTAATCAAACTTTCAAAAGGCATGCAAAGCCAATGCTCCCATTGATGTAACTATCTATATTTGTATTTTTATATGAATAAATATTATTCCGTATTTAAAGCCGTTTATTTTAAATCAAATATATATAAGCAAATACTATAATATTGAAACGAAAATTTTTAGTGGCTCTTAAAAACTGGGAAATTTTGTAAATTGTAACTTTCGGCTCTTCCGTTTCAATAGGTTGTCGACCCCTGCCCTAGACCACCGAGCCACAGCAGTTCGTGATAAGACTGACCTGACCACTGCCAAAATGAGAGGGGGAAAGTTCATACGTATTTAGTTGCATAGATTTAGGTACGTATTTAGTTCATACGTATTCACTTTACTTCAGTACAGGTGATACATAAAAGACTAGATGAAAAGAAAGATGCAAAATATTTCTACTCTCATTACTCACTCATCCTGTTTCGGTTCCCACGTAATTGCAAAATTTTGTGAAATGAGAGACAAACTTTATAGGACACAAAAATTGATTAATTTTGTCGAATTATTGAAGTGCGTAACTTTTGCACCTTGACACGAGTGACGACTCCATAAATAGCACAGACATGTTGAATAAACGTTGAGGAATTAGATTGTTTAACCATTGAAAAATCGTTGATAAACATTTGCTAATTCGACGTGGATATGTCTACTAATCAACGTTGAAAAAAATGTTTTTCAACATTAAGTAGTTCCTCTTTTAACATTGAAATAGTATTGCTTTAGTGATGTTTTCAACGTTGAAATAACGTAGTTTAGCCTTCGTTTATCTGTCACATGGAATCAATAGTTGTTTCAACATTGAAATTGTATTAGTACTATTTAGCCCTTTGTTCAACGTTAATTTACTTATCTAACCCGTTTTCAATGTTAAAACTTGGTTGATATAACTTATCTGTTGCTTTGTTCAACGATGATTTCCTTAAATCTAGACATTTTCTTAACATTAAAAATTGGATATTTAGTCATTTGTTCACGTTGAAATTTGGTTACACATTTAACTTCCGTTGCTTCCACATGGCTTTCTGAGTACTTTGTTTTAAAATAAGACCTTGAAACCTCCAAACGGGAGCGGTGTTTAATTAAGTATTACCACTGAGTAATCAAATTTTTTTGCTTCAATAGAACATCCACAGTAAGGGCACCAAATTCTAGAGGCCTGACCCTTTAGCATCTTTATGGTTGTAGTTCGGTCCCAAAAAATATTTAAGGGGTAAATACTATGTGAATAATACGAGTAACAAATATACAGTGATTCCAACCTCAGGTCGTTTGGCCTAAGGATTTGAATACTTGTACCCTATATTGTAACCCCAGTTTCCACTCCAAAATGAGTATTAAATATGTATCACAAATATACCAATAATATTGTTTTTGGTATGTACCTATAAACAAAATAAAGGGTCTTAACACATTTGTTGAACCAGTGGGTACTTGATCATTACCAATAATTTCCCCAAGTTGACGGCACTGAACCTTTAGAACCTATACTCATTCGCAGGATCAAAAATGTGAATGATTAGTAGGTTTTTGATAATTTCAAAGAAATCAATGTTTTCTAATTCAAAAATCACGATGTGAAACACACAGAAATGTATGTACAAAAGATAGAAACACGTGGGCATCTCAATCTATAATTGGTAAACTATACTACATAATTGTATTATTTTCGTTATTAACAAATGCAAATCTCTGCAATGTTCATTTGTAAAAAAATGCTTTACAACTTGTAATTCAAAGATTTATATAGATTTTTTATCCTTATCTTCCTACTTTCCGCGACAGATTCAATTCAGGAGGTTTAAAGTTTCAGGAACTTTACTTTCACGAACAGCCAAAAGACATATAGATCGCTTAAGCAGAGTCCATACTCCCATTTTCATTCGGTAGGTTGTCCTCGGTTCTTTCCCTTCAGAAACTGTTCCTGGCCGTCGCCTATAGCCCATTGTGTTGCTCCAGTGCGACGTTAATTCAACTTCTCACACTTTGTAGGTAGGTTGAATTTTACGTTGCATTGGAGAAACACAATGGGCTATTGGTGACGGTCTGTGATTAATTCTGAAGAGAAAGATCCTAGGACAACTAATCGTAATTTCGAACCACGAGGTATGACGAGGTTAACACCTGAGCTGGCACCCCACTCTCCAAACTTCCACACCACGCCAATATGAGGACATTTGAGATCACGACAGATTTAATGTGTACCAGCCCCAAAACACGACGGTCGTTGGTTGGATCGAGTTTCGAACTCCAACCCATCGGCTGCTAATCCGAGATTCTACCAACTGGGCTACCACGGCCCTTAGAAATACTGCACTTGGAAGGAATAATGATTAATAGGATAGATCGAAATATCCTCAACTATCAGAGAAAGATTAGTAAACAACATGCCGTGAATCAGTTTATAAAACTTGTACATTTTCCTCAATTAATAAAATGGAACTGTTCCTGCTTGTTTCAAATAACAAATTAAATTTATATTTTCAAGTCTCATATCACCTTTTGGTGAATATAAGTAATAGATGTCTTTTTTGAATTGAAACATCTTCCTCAAAACGTAAATTTCAGTCAGAAATATATCGTGATCTGTCAGTAAGTCAACCAGTGACGGATCAAATTCTTTTCAGGACAATCCGTATCAGTCACCTGCACAATCTCAAATCTGTTGACAAAGTATACGCATACAATGTGTCTTGTAGAGATGAAGCAAGTATCTCTTTCCTCGCATAGACAAAATGCGGAAGTAGAGAAAAGAACAGAGTAGACATTCGGAGCCTGTTTTTATGGACGAAATGACAGAAAACAAATATGGAGTAAAGTCCTAAAGAAAAACCGAACTAATTCCCAGCAAAAGCAAATTTTAAAAAATGAGCAATTTTCTTTTTGCTGGAAATTTTATGACAAATACATTTTTTCTATTAAGGCCCTTCATAAAATAACCCTAGGGGCGTCTAGTAGGTGATCTGTCAGTGAATCTACTCTGCGATCATCGTCGAAAAAAAGCCAGTATATGTACATAAAACGCGGTTATTTATGGAACAAATGTAACATCCTCAGTGGCATGCCAAAACACAGCTCGGAAAATTCAGATCGAATAACAGCCAGAGAGAATACCCGCAAGACAGGCATCAAATCTGAAATATTTAGGCATCCGGTTCCTCGAAGTATTTTGGGTCTACACCTTCTGTGCACAATTCCCTCCGAACTGTAATCGGGCGTGCCGTTTGGAGGCGAAAATTAAGTTTAGTGTCTCAAACGGGATATGAAAAACAAAATATCCACTGTTCCTCCTTTGTTTGAATGGGGGCCACTGTAGGTAGAGTAGGGGATTAGTAATCGGAAAATTGCGAGTTCGAAACTCGATCCAACCAAGGATCGTCTTGTGCGCAGGAGGGGGCTGGTGCACGTAAAATCACTCGTGGCTTCAAACGTCCTGACGTTGGCATGAAGAGGAAGCTTGGAGAGGGGGATGCCAGCTCCTCGTCATCTGACTAGTTCAAAATTACGGGGTGTTTTCCTTCGAATATCTTTCCCTTCGGGATTGATGTCGGACCGTTACCAATAGCCCATTGTGTTGCTCCAATGCGACGTTATTTCAATTACCTTCCTACCTACCTTTGCTTGAGCAATACCTTATATTTTACTTGAAGGAACACTAATGCATTCCCAATCAGTCTTGTTATACGTCAAAACGATGGGAATCGCTTACGATTAAGATTATACGACACAGCCGACCTTGTCTTGGGTGTCAGTTTCATTTCCAGTATGACGCTATGAAATACAACTCCATCTAGATGAAATCCGCTTCCAAGTTCTAAGTTACGAAAAATCTGGGCGCAATCTGCCGACATCATAAATTAACATCTTAAACCGAATCCCGTAAATTTCACAAATCCTCGTTTATCTTCTCTCAAACAACTGCGATCTGCTACTTATCCTGCTGGATTGCCTTTCATTTAGGGGATGGCGTGTTAACAGCTTTGATGCGTTGTCCCCGGATGTATATAAAGACAAGGGAAAAGATCTCGTGCTTTTCAATTCTACATCTTCTCGTGTCCATTAAGTGCGGACTGACAACCTCAGACTTTTCGATGATTTCGGCGGTCAGGAAAAGGACCTTGTCCAATAATTCGAACATTGACTTTGAGAAGCTGAGCGAAATCGTGATGCAAGATTTTGCAGTCAAGCCGGAAAAGGTTCAGGTGCCCAAACCCAAGTCCCGCTTAGGTGAGAGAACACACATATGTGCTTAAACATTTACGTAGTTAATTCCAATTTTAATCTTTCCTGTCGCTAAAATCAGTTGTTGATATCTAACAAGGTGATCGGTGTGGTGCCTATACATAGGCTGACCATACTTACCGTTTTGAACAGGACAGAACCGGTTTTTTTCTTATAAATCGGTCGTCTAGTCGTTTTTATAAAAATGTCAATTTTGCCCGGTTATAAATAAAAACTATGAATATACTCTAATACTGGTCAGTCTAAATTATTATTCTAACCTTTTTTCAATATCCCATGGATACCAGCAACTTGTATGATCATGGAGTCGTGTTGTTGGATACTAAGTATCTCTTACAGTGATTTATTTAGAGAAAAGAGAGCAAACGTTTTGTCATTTTTTAAAGTTTTTCTTTTTGCAATCCTTGCATTGTCAAAGATGCGAAACTGCTGTCTTAATGATGATCTCTAAAAAGAATCCATCGTATTACTTTTGAATAAAAACAAAAATATTCGTGTCAAATATCAAGACCAAACAGCCCGAGTTCGGTATAAATGGCTACACACCGAGTTTTGCCTTAGGTCAACCTAACGTCAATAACGTGTGTAAGAAGTTTCTACCCAGTTCTCTTGCAGACGCGTAGTATTTAATGTGCAATGTACAGTTCTGTCTTGTTTCAGAGCTTTTCCATTGATTGATCAATTTTTATGGTGCAAGGTTCTAAGGGAGTGAATAATGTAAACGTTGAACTACAATGAATGAATTATTCTGGTGACGAGTTATGATTCGTGAATATTACAAACTAGGATGTAGTTCGTGAAGATAATGATTTACAAATACCCTCGCGATAAAGGTTGATTTTTCTCATCCTTTTTTGGAAACCCATCGGCTTTAAGGAACTTCTGTTGAGGGTAGTTAATACAGAATTAAAGAAAACTTCAGCGTCTTCATTATCACGCTGTACAAGTCAGTAAACTTTTCGTAAAGCCGATGGGTTTACGGAAAGTTTACAACAAACATTAACAGCGTGATAATGAAGATGTGCCGAAGTTTTTAATGTCTGCATTAACTACTCACGTTAGGAGCGTGAGAATGCCGTGTTTTCTATTCAAAATAAACGCACACCTCTGTGCAAAAAGTGATCCGAAAGGTCTAAAAGTCAAGTACGAACACCGGTGATTACGGCTCTTAAGAATCTGTCTTATCTTTGGGAATAAGTGTGTACACACACTTGTACTGGAAAAAGCGGCCTTTGCAAATACTTCCCGCGATGCCGACAACTCGTCAAGATTGACTCACTATTGTTAGATTGAATTTGCAATGCAATGCCAAGTTGATGACGAGTTGTCTGTCGACGTCTGAGGGGGGCTATTGTCTGTTAGTCGACATGGGTGGGGAGCTGGAACGTTTTTGTGCATACGTTACCCCATATATTTGAAATATGTCAAAGCGCACATGTAAATAAAGAAGTGTTGGTTAATTTTGGGGAAGACACTTCTATACTTTCACTTGCTGAACAAAGCAACAGAACCAACAAGGAAACCTCTACGATTTTCATGAAATATTGGTGGCTCTGTTTTGGAATAGTTTGTTTTTAATTTTGTTTGTGAGGCGACCCCCTTTGGAACCCCTAGACCATATTTTAATTATTTAAAAATATTTAATCAATCAAATTAGCGATTAACTAGTGGTCAATCAACCAATCAATCAAATTAGCGATTAACGTGGAACAAAAAGTGAAAATAGTGAAACTCAAACCAGTAACCAACCAATCTACACTGGAATGAAAAACACAAAAACTCCATTGTTTTTAAAGGTTACAAATTCTAAAATATTCGGATTAAACGAGAAAGCCGGTGGCAATTTGCACGACCGATTACATTCCGTGTAAAAAGCAGGTGCATATTCAAATTTCGGAATCGTGTTGTCAGAGGCTCAAATAATTGAAGTTAATGCATATCTTAGCGGTCGTCTGCCGCACCGTCTTTTTTATTCAAACATCAACTGTTAAAAATCTTTCTCCGATATGGAGGACAGATCCGTCATTACTGGGCGAGTCACACTCAGGTGTCTGCCTTTTGTCTCGATAGCAGCTGCGCTCACTGGTCGACGAGGGATTTCTGATACCACATACTCGTCCATCCTCGACAGGAAAGGTCCTCCTGTTAGCACATATAAAAGAAACGAAAAAAAGGGTGTTCATCGTAGCAGCATAGAGCAAAAGCTCTTTGACGTCGTTTCCTGCTTAATTGGTGATTGAGCTTAGCTATTCGTCTTCGGAGCTCTCTATCACTCAGCATTGAGGCGTAAAAGCAGGTCGTCTTAACAGCTCTGGTTGTCTATTTGTCACGTGGCTGTCGTCGTGACTGTCGTGCGTGCAGCTTCATGTTATTTCTGCTGATCGCTCGGTTTGAAGATATGACACGTGTTTGTGGAGAAAGAACATGCATCCTAGTGTGCGACAAATTATTGGTTGGTTAAAGTGATTATCCAAAGAGACGAAAAACACTAGTCTGCGCTTTGATAGCCAATCGACCCAAGTTGATTCGTAAGCCTCCATGTGACTTAACCTGATTATATAACTAGATCAGTGTTCTAAATCTAAAAAATATCTGCCTTTAATTTGAATATTAAGCTAAAAACCAATACATTCTTATATTTAAAAGGTGATATTAGCAATAAATTAGTAATTAGATTATTTTATTTTTCAACGATAGTCACAATGTTCGAACCAATAAATCAATTGTTTCATAAGCTCACCTTTATGTAGGTAGCTTGGATTCAATGGTATTATGCGGAAAGATCAATATTTAGATTTAGTTTAAGCTTTGAAATGCTAAATGTAATCTACTATGAGACAGGCCGTCTTTCTCTCACGGAGGTTTTTTGTTAACCCGACCGCGCCACGGTAGCCCGGTTGGAAGAGTAACAGACCAACAACAGGAGGCTTACGAGTTCGAATTCAACCAAATACCGTCGTGTACAAAAGGGACTGATGCACGTTAAATCTGTCGGCTTCAAATGCCCTCATCTTGGCGTTGGCGTAATGTGGAAGTTTGAAGAGTGGGATGCCAGCTCAGGTGTGACCTCGTCACCGTGGTTCAAAATTGCGTGGTGGTGTTCTCGGATATTTCCCTTCGGGGGTTGATCCCGGACCGTCGCCAATAGCCCGTTGTTTTGCTCCAGTGCGATGTTAATTAAATACCTACCTTTAACCCGACCACTGTCCCCTCAGTCCTTCGGTTCTACAAGGGGGTAACTTGACCGCTACTTGTGAAGGAGCACCCAATGGGTGAGCATCCTCTACTAGAAAGGACAATCAACAACATTCACGCGCTTACAAAGCCCGATCTTTCATGGAATGAAGTTTGTTAAACGAATGTCACGAAAACGTTATTTCACATAAGCGCCATTGTTCTTGTGGCGCAGAAACCTTCAGAAGTTGATCTGAAAGTCTAAACAGAGAACATTCGAATCATTTCCTTCGCATTTCGAAGAGCAATAACATCATTAAGTTTCTTTTCAAGTCTGACTTAAAATTCCACTCTTCGCTCTTTAACTCGTGTTTTTATGAAGTGTATCCAGAATGTTACTACCAAAATAATTGGTAAATGGAAGTTGTTTGACGACCTTGCCTTTGCACTTTCCTTTAGTCAAATTAACGTTATGCGGCAGAAAGATGACGTATGATGAAAAAGAAACGTATTTTCCAGATGCTGCTCCCTTGAGATGTTTTGTTAACCGTTTTGCTCTGCTTTCAAGGTTTGTTTTGCCAAGCTCTCATTTTTACTTCTTATAATCTGTATTCTTCTCGTTCGGAATTGGTTTCAGTCTGCTTTGAAAGAAAATCGGAAAGGAATTAGAAGTTTATATGAGTTTACCCCTCTTTCGTAGTTTATTGTTTTATATTAAAATTCGAAATTGAGAAAAATGCAAAACAATCCCAAAAATTTAATAATTTTAGAAATTGAAATATCTGTTTGGATATAAATTGTAGGGAGATAAAGGGACCAAACGAAACACACTGACAGCAAGAAATTTTTTTAATTGATCTCCACGAACTAAATAATGGAATCTTAATATCAATCAAAATCTCAATATAAAATATATTGCACGCAATCCAAGATGCGTGCCTGGGGTAGCAGTAGCCTGGTTGGAAGAATAGCGCATTAGCAACCGGAGGATTGAGAGATCTAATCTCGATCCAACCAAAGACCGTCGTGTACGTGGAGGCCAGCTCAAGTGTTGACCTCGTCATATAACTGATTCAAAATTACGAGGTGTTATCCTCGGCTCTTTTTCTTCGGGATTGATCCCGGAAAAAGAGAGGATTCGTTGTGGTTAGACGTTAATTCAACTAGACCCTTCTACATATTTTATAGTATCATTATTTCCTATATAGATTTTGTAGTGGGTATATTATTCACAAGTGGGGACCCGTTGTTATCCAGGGTGAACTCTTATTATAACATTGTCCTCGTATCTTTGATGATGCGAACACCATTTTTGTTTAAACTCTACGTTCTTCTGAGAAAATAAAAAAAGATAAATTGAAAAGATAAATCTATCCAAAGCAACTATTTAATCTAATGTTTCACTCCAACTAACCGCAGCGGCGTTTGGCGTATTATAGCGCAAGGGCCATATTTGGCCAAGCTGCGCCAAACACGACAACGTCAAGTAAAAAAATGTCGTTAAAGTCAATTAAAAAAAGAGGAATTGGGGAACAAAGTAGTGGGATGAAAGCAGAAAAAGATTGCTTGGGTATTCCGAGTACGCGATCCCGTGTTTACTAAAAACAGTAAGCCAAATGTGACTAGAAAAGATCACTAGAGTATCGTGGTTCCATGAATCACGTACACGCCTAAAAGAAATGTGCCCCTGAGGGTCACTAAATCGGGAAAACAATCTAGATTTTTCGCCTTTATTAGGTGCTTTAATGGCTCATTAAATACCATCATGAGGAAATTCATGGCTCAACTTTCTTATAAAAACGCCAAGTGATAATTTTGTTCTAAATTGTTTCAAGGATTTAATCAGCAAAAACGAGAGTCGATTGGGAAGACGCACGGCCACAAAAACAGGTGCGTGAAGAAATCACTTGCCCAATCAGGATCTTCGTCACTACCTTCTCCACCTCGATCGCCAAAGTAGGCGTCGACTTTCAACAAAAAGCGACGAATATCATAAACTAGCCACCCTGGACAAGACACGGCAACCTGGCTGCAGGAACGACGTAATATTCCCACAAGAGCAATCCAAACATGCGTAATCTGAACAGGTAGAGAACCAGCTACTTCAAGCACCCGTATCAGGCAGTGGGGGCACCGATTTCACAGAAAGGCCGCATCTCCTGATAAGGGGCCCTTGAGGGATTGAGCAAGAACTCCCGATTTCCGCCAAAGATCATGCGACCGTCGTCACGTGGATGCCCCTCTGTGGTGAAACGAAAACCACAGAGTAGTCTGGTTTTCCGTGTACTGGATCTCTTGCATAAACGTGGGTTTGAGATGGGGCACCGTAAGGGGTGTGACACTTATGGGTGAACAATGTGAGCTGTCGGTGTTAGGGTCGGTGTTGTTGAATTATTTATGTGCCAACTTAGATAAAGAATCATCGAGAATATTCGAATGAGGGCTACCACCCTCAGTATGTTCTAGACCAGGAGTTATCCCTCTTTAATAACGTTATATTTCTATGTATCTCTCACATTCATAAGAGGTCTAGGATTGCCAGAGGATTTGACACTGCGAGTTGTAGGCGCGGCACAGGTATGGTAGGTATTTTAATTAACGTCGCACTGGAGCAACACAACGGGCTATTGGCGACGTTCCGTATCAACCCCCGAAGGGATAGATCGAGGACAACACGACGTAATTTTGAATCAGATGACGAGGTCACACCTGAGCTGCCATCCCACTCTCCAAACTTCCACACCACACTAACGTGAGGACTTTTGAGCCCACGATAGATTTAACGTGCACCAACTTGATTCCTCCCAGAGTAAATTTCTCTCTCTTCTGAGCCTGTAAATTGTGTGTATGTCCACTTGATGTTTGGCGAACTTGGCCAAACATAGCCCCTAATACTATAAAACCCAACCAACCAATTTTCAAATATCCAATCGAAAAGTAGAATATACTTGAATGTTTTCAGTTTTCTGTAGACATTCAGAGGCCGTCGTGGCTCAGTGGGTTTGCCACTGAGCCAACCATAAAGAGGTTTACGGGCACCCTACCAGTACCAGGCTAAATCATCAGTCTAGTAAACGGAATGAAATGAAAAAATGCGTCCCACGTGCACAATGTTCAACCTGTGCAAATGTATGACTTTCTCTTTTCCTTTGTATAATCGCTGAGCACCTTTCAAAGCGCAATGGGAAGTTTAATAACTTATGGTACCGATGATACAATCTCCTATGTTGAGGCGGGTTCCCAGTAGTTTAGTGGGTTTAAGCACTGCTGTAGTAATCTGATAGTTATACATAGATGGCGCAGGTTTGTTTCTCCGTGGGTGTATCCCTCTTCTCTGTGTCAGTAAAAAAATTTCCTCGTGTGTTCATGACCATTTGCTTGACTTGTCTTGTGTTTGGCGCAGCTTGGCCCTTCTGCCATAAGACCCAAACCAACCTATGTGGAGTCTTCAAGATCTACATATCGTGGACTGACAAGCAAAGGGCACCAAGTCCAAAATTAAAATTTTACGATAAATATATGACCTTATTTCTTTTACTGAATATATTTCGTCTAATATTGGCTTGATATTTTCTGTAGGAAGCAAAAGCCGATTAAGCGTACCTTATAGAGTATTTAGAACTTCTACACAAATTACCATCTCCTTTTTTTACTTTTTTTAACACGATATTAAAAAGTATTTCTTTTATTTCTAATGCCCGACCACTGACCCCTTCGGCCTTTGACACTACAAGTGGCGAATTGACGACTACATGTGGTAGAGAACCCAGTGTGTGAGCCGCTTCTACACTTTAACAGAGACAATCACCAATATCTATGAGCTTGCAAACCGGGATTCAAACCCAGGATCTACTGGGTGGTAGACAAACGCTACGACCACTATACCAGTTAGGCTGCTGTGTTTAAGAAATATTAGTCACGATATTATCAAAAAATCAAAAATTTTAGTGATCCTCTTTATAACCAACTCTATGTCTTATAAGATGGTGATGGTCTCGACGAATTATCTCGTCATTAGCAACATCTGACCAGATTTTGATAGACGAAATATCTCGTCCCTAAGAAAAAAATTGACCAAATTGTGATCTCATCATCATAAAAAATTAGCAATATACTGATAATGAGATAACTTGTCATTAGCAAAATTAGTCAGATATTTATTGACGAGATATCTCGTCGAAACCACTTGGAGGGTTAAAACAGAATTAATTCAAGTTGGCTTGACATTTCTGCGTTCCTTTTCTTGTCAAAACATTTGCCTCCATCTATGTTAGCTTTAAATAATAATAGTATACATAGCGCATATACAGGGGGTGCAACGCAAAGTCCGTGCCCACCCTTTATTTTCGCAACCGTTGATCGTAGACATATACTTCCAATTGCAAAAATGTTTCACATGAGGTAAACATTCATGTTATGACATTTAAAAAATCAATTCTGTAAAAATTACAAAATCTAACTTTTTATACAGTCCCCCGTTCCTTATAGTGATATTTAGTAAAAGTTTACACTCATCCTAACAAACGTAACACAAAAAGTTTCACTTCTGTGTGACAAAAATTGACCGAGATATTTAATTTCAAAGTTTGGGATTTTTTCAGATTTGTTTCGCCTTCATTGAGGGGTCGGTTAAAATATAACTTAGAATAATTCGAGATTGAAATCAGAGTGCAACGCCTCTGGTAGTTTGCATTCCGCTGCCATTGATCCGGTTCTTTTTGCTCATTTTTCATTTTAAGGGTGTCGATTCTACATAATTCGACGATGGTCTACAACTTTCGAATTAACATCTTTTGTCTATCTTGCTTAGTTTCGGAGTTAGATTTCCAAACTTTCCCCACTGGGGGCGCTGTGACCACTTTCAATGAATCGGGCATGTCCACTTTACTATACATGCACCCATCGTTTATGGTCGGGGAACCCCCTTTGGCCGTAAAATGGGCGTTGCACTCTGATTTCAATCTCGAATTATTCTAAGTTATATTTTAACCGACCCCTCAATGAAGGCAAAATAAATCTGAATAAATCCCAAACTTTGAAATTAAATATCTCGGTCAATTTTGGTCACACAGAAGTGAAACTTTTTGTGTTACGTTTGTTAGTATGAGTGTAAACTTTTACTAAATATCACTATAATGAACGGGGGACTGTATAAAAAGTTAGATTTTGTAATTTTTACAGAATTGATTTTTTAAATTTCAAAATGTCATAACATGAATGTTTACCTCATTTGAAACATTTTTGTAATTGGAAGTATATGTCTACGACCAACGGTTGCGAAAATAAAGGGTGGGCACGGACTTTGCGTTGTACCCTGTATATGCTATAAAACAATATCATTGCCTGTAAAGTACGAGTGCAAATCTATGAAAGAATCCAGTAGGATTTCAATAACATATTATCATCCATATGACGAACTTTCATGAATGAAATAGCACATATAACAAGCACCATATAAACTGTTTTATTATAAATACCATAAACAATACTTCTACGAAACACGTTAGGCACCGTTATATGAGCCAGTGATCACAGTAAACTGAAGAAATTGAATAATTCATCGTACAAATATTTCTGAACGCAACGACGCGTTAGAACTTCATGAGAGCAAAAGAGATGAAATTTCGTTTCACCTAGAGAATGTTGGAGAAGTAATATAATCCGTGTCAATCTTTCAAAAAATTTTGTTTAACACAAAAAAATTTTAAAACGAGACTAGCATATTTTCAATCACTCTGTGTCCTGATCAACTTTTTATTTTTGAATTCCACGCTGGTCGTATTTAATGAAACAAGTCAAAATGAATATCATTTACTCCAGTTACTAACGAGTATAAATTTCTCTATTTCTACGTGAATTTTGTGGTACACTATACTCATGCTTGGATTTTCAAAACTGAAATTTCATCAAATATTTGTGCTTCAAATGCAAATAAAAGCGGCAAATGCTTTGGGTTTGATAGCAATGCAATGGCAGTAATGGATAAAAAAATCTACCGTTACGAGATTCATTCGCAAATACTGTCGCATAATTTAAATATGCTTAATTTGAACTACATAACATTGCTAAAACTGCACAGAAGAGCTAGCCAATCTAATGAAATTATTGAGCGTTCTGATTACGGAAAACAATGAGAGATCTGGAAGATAGAAATCAGCACAGAAAATATGAGGGGAAGGTTAGCTTCAAACAATGTAGAATTGCTTTTGAACTAGGGAATGAGATGGAATTGAAGTTGACGTTCAGAATCTAATTGAGACAACATGACTAAAGTGTGCTTTTTGGTAAATGAAATGCTGTTATAAATATTTGGATAATTTTATTTCATATAGAGGCATTAAATCCACTTATGTAAATATGAATGTTGTATTCATTAAAATTGAAATAACATGAAATGTGAGTAACGACACTTTGACACTAGATATAAGCAACTCACAAAGTTTGGCGCAGATGAATCGCGGGTCTGCTAGTTAGTGATAATTGCATAAAATTTCCGAAATGCTATATACTTTTGTAAGCAATTTGAGCTTTGGTTTATTCAAATAAATTCCAAAGGTATACGGACATTCCAGTTTGAAAAATACCGATCTTGCTCAATCTGCATTTTGCCCTAAATTTTCAGAGGCAAGGACACTAAAGACAAAAACAGGGATTACTATCAATACGTCTATCACTCATTGTTTATTTAATCTCACTCAGATAATTCATTTCCTAGCTTCAATCGAGATGGAACAGGTTAAAAATGATAACAAATTTTAGTCAACGCGTGAGTGAGGGTTAACATCGGGTTTCAGAGTGTGGGAAACATTTTCCATTTCGACACCAAGGAGACTTATAGTTGTGGAATCATGTTTTGGAATTTCATTGTTCATCCAGGAAAATTTTCCATACCCGAAATTTCCTCACTGTACTCTTGTGAAACTATTTTTTTCTCTAGTAAAACTTTGTACATCAAGTTGATGATGCAAAATAGTTAGTCTTTTTAATCTGGTTTGAAGTATATCAATCGAAATGTTGTGCTTACTCAGTTACTACATTGTGTTGATCGTGATTGACCTTATGGCCATTGATAATAAAAAAAAATTCTGGTTGTTGCACATTTCAGCTCATTGTTTGGGAAACATAAATACTTTGCTTCTTATATTTTGAATACTAGAACTCCTTTTTTGGTAAATTTGACCTTTTAATTAAAATAATTAACTGCTAAAGATTAAAACCGAAACGCTCAGAAACAATAAACGAACACCTAAAAGGTTTTTATTTTTATGGCGCTAAAGCCATATTTGCCCAAGCTGTGCCAGACAATGTCAAGTAAACGGATATGCACAACCAAGGAGAGCTTTACTGACGCAGAAGAGAGAAATATACGCAGGGAGGAATCGAACCTGCGTCCTTACAAATTTCAAATACCTAAATGGATACATAAGGATAAGAACCTATTAGAGGGTTGGATTAGAGGGTTGGAAGTGACTGATTTTGAATCGCTAAAAGATCTAATGATAGCAGACCAAGTCAAAAGACGGGTCTCTTTCGAAGTCAGGGAACACTTTATCGACGATTGGGCAAAAATTAAGGACCCCAGCAAATTAGCCGAACTGTTAGACTCCTATGAAGACCTGCGGAAACCTAAAAACAAATCGTTCGAAAAACCAACTAAAAATGCACACTACTCATCGAAAGTGAGGGAGGGGGAATACGGATCGACCTCACTCTAGAAAGAAACCCCGATTCTTTCACAACCACCTTCGCGTCGTGAGGGTTGGAGAACGTTTTTTTATTTTCTTTCTTTTAGGTAACTTGAATGAACACGTGGCCACAAGTAAAGAGACGGAAAGAACAATAAGGAAGTCCAGAAACCATTAGGTTGTTTCGATTGCACCCTCCTCCACATCCTCGGTTCTCAAGAGGTGGTGTCTAAATCTCCAAAATATGAAATCCACACGTTCGAGAGATTTCTGTCACATTCTAAACGATGTGTCTCGAATGTGAGGTTCTTTTAAACTACACTGCTGGCCACCGTAAATGCAACACCCTGAAGGAAGCGTGCAAATAATATGAAATTTACAACATGCATTAGCGGAGGTGAGATATGCAAATGATTAGAATTTCAGCGCAGACGCACATCACGCGCGCCTGTGGCGCCACTTCAAAGCGCTATTTAAGGCTTGGAGATTTCGACGATTTCAAGTACGGCAATTGTGTTTTTCTTGTGGTTTTTTCAAAAAAACGATCAATTATGCCTCGTAGAAAACAGCGATCATCTTTTGATCAAGTATCCGAGTTCGACAGAGGAAGGATAGTGGCCTACCGAGATTGTGGATTATCTTTCAGGGAAATCGGTAGTCGTGTTGGACGAAACCAAACAACTGTAATGCGGATATGTGATCGTTGGATGCAGGAGGGTACGACGGACCGACGTGTTCGATCGCATCCACCTCAGTGCACCACTTCACGTGATGACAGGCATATTGTGCGTATGGCAGTGACGGATCGCTCAGCCACATCACGAACCATAGCACAGCACATTCAGTCTGTACCGCATCATCCAGTGTCTGCGCGTACCATTCGACGCCGTTTACAGCAGAGTGGTCTGTCCGCAAGACGTCCATTGCTTCGTCTACCCTTGACGCAGAACCACAGACGTTTCCGCCGCCAATGGTGCGATGAAAGAAGGATGTGGACGGCAGAATGGAATGAAATTGTCTTTACTGACGAGTCACGCTTCTGTCTGCAACACCACGATGGTCGGATTCGAGTCTCGAGACACCGTGGAGAGAGGATGCTGAACAGCTGCGTTATGCATCGCCACACTGGTCCTGCACCGGGTATTATGGTATGGGGCGGTATTGGATATCACTCTCGCACTCCTCTAGTACGCATTGCCGGTACTTTAAACAGCCAGCGCTACATCTCCGAGGTGTTGGAGCCAGTTGTCCTTCCTTACCTTCAGGGCTTGCCCACAGCCATATTTCAACAGGATAATGCGCGACCACACGTGGCACGCATTGTCCAAGGGTTCTTCGTCAATCGCCAGATTGAATTGCTTCCCTGGCCAGCTCGCTCTCCGGATCTTTCGCCGATAGAAAACATGTGGTCCATGGTTGCTCAACGATTGACCCAGAATACATCCCCAGCTGCCACACCAGATCAACTTTGGCAACGTGTGGAAGCTGCTTGGTCTGCTGTACCCCAAGAACACATCCAAAGTCTCTTTGAATCAATGCCGAGGCGTGTGGCAGCGGTGATCTCCAACAATGGCGGCTACTCTGGCTACTGATTTTGGCAGGAACCACACTTCACAGAAGTCTATAAATTTAATCATTTGATACTTGGTCAACATGTTATCTACAAAATAAATTTTGTTGTGATATCTCTTGTCTTTCTTGGTGTTGCAATTTGGGTGGCCAGCAGTGTAGTATTGCAACTGCAGATGAAAATCGCTCTGAATAATAGTAGACAGTGTAATCTTCAATAAAATATTGTAGAAAATGGTTTAAATAAAAATAAAAGGAAATTTACAATACATGTTCAAAATGTTTTCCATCTGCAGCAATGCAGAACTTAGCTCTTCATTTTTGGCCATCGTTCTAAATTAGATACGGCCCCCTTAAAATGGAAACTCTTGTATCTCCGTTACTATTCAACCTACAGAAATATGGTTTTTTTACTAACGATAGGGATACAGGTAAGGAATATTTTTGCTATCTCGGATTTTTATCTAGAGGGGTTGTATAGAAATTAAAAACTGTATCCGCTTAAATTGTTATCACATGATAATTTTATTCACATATCTTAATTACTTACCTTATTTGGTGCACTTTTGCAATTTACATTGCCTACCTATCTCCAAATGGTAAAAAGATAAATTGCGTAACAACCTTTTTGGGACACCCTTTCGTCTATGTCAGTGAAACCTTCCTTGTGTCCATTTCTTGAAGTTGCCTGTATTGTGTTTGGCGAACATGATCAGATCCCTTGCGGTATAAACCCAACCAACCAAAATTTCAATTGTGAAGAATTTAAATACTGACATTTGTTTTTAAATTATCTCATTTTTGCTTATTTTAAAATAAATCCTATCCTTATGTGAAACATAAGTAGACTGAGCATTGCTATTGAGAGACGCTTTAAAAAAGTGTAATCATCATGTCTACTTGTAGTCAAGTGACTACTCTGTGAAACTGACTTGGTTGGCCGATTTGGAATTTTATAGCCTCGCTTTGCGATATAGCATCTTATGACCGGGAAGATGTGTGAATTCGCATTTCGATAAAGTGGAGTCACGCTATGTGGATATTCGACTCCACTTTATCCACGCTATGTGGATAAAGTGGATAAAGTGGAGTTCGACTATATCACGCGGGCAAATGAGATGATGAATCAATGGATGGTCTTTTTACGTCCCATACACAAATCACGTGATGGATGGGCTTCTCCCTTTCCATCATGTGATGAATGTTCGTTTCCTCCCGGCAGACGAAAGTAGTCTAGAGGTCACGTTGCTTCTAGTTTCGGTCACATGATCCTGGGTACATAAAAAGGTTACTATTGCTCACTCTACTTTTATATCTCCTCTGCCTCCTCTCTTATAGGGGCCGTCGTGGCTCAGTGGGTATGCTAGTAACCTTCGAGTTGCAGGCTGCGCAGGTTCAATTCCTATCAGGTGCATTCCTCCCTGGGTGTATTTCTCTCTTCTGTATCAGAAAAGCTTTCATTGTGTGTCGGTCTATTACTTGATATTGTATGTCGGGTCTGGCGCAGCATGGCCAAATATGGCCCTTGCGCCATAAAACCTCAAAACCAACCATCTCTTATATGTCCTCAACCTGACAGTTGAAGACGGCGCAAGCTTGATTCCTTCCTGGGTGTATTTCTCCCTTCTGTGTTTCTAAACTTTTCCTTGTGCGTCTGTTATTGACGTTGTTCTTGTGTTTGGCACAGCTTGATAAAAAAATATGGTCCTCTTGATAAAATAAATATGGCTTGATAAAAAAACTCCAACAAGACTATGAGCGTTCACTTTTCGAGGCGAATAATTACATTTATCATTTTATTACAGCCAATTTGTGTGTTGATTTTTAAAAAATATCCTTAAATATATCATTTAAATCTTAGAAGGTTTTTTAATGAATTTTGGAGACCACTTACGGTATCCAAAATTCATTTAAGATGTCTGCCAACATGCATCTATTCCGTTCATAAAAGTACTTTTTGTTCTGCGAAGGAATAAAATTTTTACCTGCCATTATCAGTAAACATGACACAATTATGAGATATTTAAGAATTTACCAGCGGAAATGTAATTACAATAAGGTTTACCCAAATTCGAGTCAATATTTTCTCGTAAGATAAGAAAGGCGAAAAACACCGACGTTTATCAATCGTTCTCCATCTCTTGCATCACATGTTTTGATCAACAACTCTAAATGCATATTAATTTTTATTTTCAAGTCTAGTTGAAAGGGAAGATGGGAGCGAAATCCCAAACACGTGACGCAGAAAGTTCTGTTTTTCGGTCTCGAAACCCTTCAACTTGAGATACCGAAGGACGCGGAGAATGTTTTTGAACACATCGTACCTACTTCCATAAACAAAGTCAACATTTTTTTACAAAGGTAAACGAGCTCCTTTGGCGCCGACATCACGTCTTGCAAACAAACATCTGACCACATGGTCTGCGCCTCGCGGTCTGTACAAAGGAACCAAGCCACCATGCTCCAATCATAAGCGCGAGTCGCTGTAGTCCACTTGAAAGAGCAACGGATGGCTGGTTGGGGTTTTATGGCGCAAGGGCCATATTTGACCAGATTAGGAAACGGAGGGTTGCGAGTTCGAAACTCGGTCCAGCCAAAGACCGTCGTGTACACGGCGGCGGGTGCACGTTAATCTGTCGTGGCCTCAAATGTCCTCACGCTGACGTGGTGTGGAAGAGTGGCGTGCCAGCTCAGGTGTTGTTCCCGTCATCTGACCGAGATTCAAAATTACTAGGCATTGTCCTTGGATCTTTGGGATTGATCCCGGACCGCCGCCAATAGTCCGTCCAGTTAATTACCACTTTGACTAAGCAAAAACAGTTTGTAGTCGAATTAACGTCACACTGGAGCAACACGACGGGCTACGGGATCAATCGCGGAGGAAAAGATCCGAGGACACCTCGTAGTTTTGAACTACGGTCAGATGATGAGGAACACCTGAGCTGGCACCCCACTCTCCAAACTTCCACACCAGGCCAACTCGAAGTTGTGCGAAAACCCACTAAAGCATAGCTCCTGAGTACTGAAAGAGAAAGCTGAAAACATTCAAGTATATTTTATTTACCGATTAGAAATTTGAAGATTGGTAGGTTAGGATAATGGAGCAAGGGCCATATTTCGCCTGGTTCGATTCCTCGGTGTATTTTTCTCTTCTGTGTTAGCAAAACTTTCCGCGTGTGTGCATGTTAATTACTTGATGTTGTCTGTCATGTGTTTGGAACAGAATGGCCAAATATTTCCCTTCCGCCATACGTTGTGTTGCTCCAGTGCGACATTAATTAATTACTTACCTACCTGCCCTTCCGCCATAAAAAAAAACAGCCATATTTGGCCAATCTTTGCCAAACACTAAGCAGACAACATCCAGTAATTAATAGACACACACAAGGTAGATTGGGGTTTTCATGGTGCAAGGGTCATATTTGGCCAATCTCTGCCAAACAACATCAAGAAATGGACATACACAAAGGAAAATTTTATGGCGTGATATTTTTAATTGACGTCGCACTGGAGCAATACAACGGGCTATTGGTGAAGGTCCGGGATCAAACCCGAAGGGAAAAATTCGAGGACAACACACGTAATTATGAGCCATGGTCAGATGACGAGGTCACACTTGAGCGGGGACCCCACTCTCCAAACTTCCACACCGCGCCAACGTGAGGACATTTGAGGCCACGACAGATTTAACGTGCACCAGCCTCCTTTGTATACGACGAGAATAGTTTATGAAATAAAAAATAATATTTTTTTTATTTTGAGTTCTTCCGATATCCCCTTGACCGCGGTAGCCCGGTTGGAAGAGTAGCGGATTGGCCACCGGAGGGTTGCGAATTCGAAACTAGATTGAAGCAGAAGCCGTCGCGACATTGGGATTGGAGGATGTTAAATCTGTCGTGGTCTCAAATGTCCTCACATTGATGTGGTGTGGAAGATTGGAGAGTGGGGTGCCAGCTCAGGTGTGACCTCGTCATCTGACCGTGGTTCGAAATCAAGTGGTTCGGAGATTGATCCCGGACCGTCGCCAATAGCTTATTATGTTGTTCCAGTGCGACGCTAATTAAATACCTACGAATCTACACTACGGGTTTGATCCCGGATCGTCGTCAATGGATACTCTAACTGTATCCGCCAGGAGGTTCCACTGCTACAATCTGGATGCTAAGAGTTCAGCTTTATTCTTTGGCAGTTCTAAATCCCTAATCAGGTCATGAAGTTCACATTGTGTGATTCGGTGCGATTACAGGAGGTACTTGTCGGTTGAAATGTTGGATCTGCATCACTGGTGCTTGGAACACTTTCTAACACATCAAGTTCACTTCCAACATCCTCTACGTATATCACTAAACTATCGGAATGTTAGCGGGGGATCTGGAACTGGCAATCCTTCTCCATGGACTACTGGGCGAATGACAGATGGCATCTCAGAGTATTCAATCTTCTTCGTATTAATTCCTTTCTTCAAGCATGGTACCATGCAGAAATAGCAATCGGTGGTATGGTTTGTTGATTCACGCCAAACGGCGGGCACACCAAAACGCATGGAAACTTTTTTCCCAAGAATCCATTGTGGATGAACAAAATCGTACAACAAACGTGGGGAGCCCACGATCCCATAGCGTTATATGTAAAATGTAAACAGTGCAATTACTCAAAACTCTGAGCCAGGAGAGAATTTTAAGGGTGATTTTCGTGTTCAGCGACCCAACATTTATAAAAGGTGGCTACTTTCATTTTGGTGAAAAACAAAAAAAAAAATGAAAAATTGTTGAACAGTGTAGCCGCTGTGTTGCTCCAGTGCGACGTTAATTAAATACCTACCAACCATCCCTCCGAGTTGTAGGCGTGCAGGTTTGATTCCTCCCTGGGTGTATTTCTCTCTTCTGTGCCAGCTAAACTTTCCTTGTTTGTGCATGTCTATTTACTTGATGTTGTTTGGCCCAGCTTGCCCAAATATTGCCCCTTGTACCTCAAAAGTAAAGTCGACATTCCGATATCCTCAACTCATTCCACGAAAACGCATTGCAAATGCAGAAACGTCCACGAAAACGTATTGCAAATGCAGAAACGTCCACGAAAACGTATTGCAAATGCAGCAACTCGATTTCCACGCGCCCTCATTTTCCACTTGGTTCCTTTCACAATAAACAATCGCTTTATTTACAACCATCAATGAGTCCAGCGCGTGGCCAATGGAAACATCGCCAAGAAACCGCCAAGAGCATCACGGAAACGTCCTCCGGACAGGGCGGTTTATTTAATTCATATTTGAAAAGGCGGTCATATCGTATCTCGCCAACAAGTTGTTGATATTTGATACGTGACAGCGTATGGGGAGATAGGTTCTCTCAAGAAAAGATAGATAAACGCTTGCGGTTAATAATTACGCGCCGGGTCGGAAGAGTGGTTCATTTCAAAATTCTACTCAATCTCTAGAAGATCGTGCTCAATTCGCTCCTGTTGGAAAATTCATGGGTTATCAGCACTGGCCTGCAGATTTCTCAGAAGAGATCAAGACTCCTCTACTTGAGAAAAGACGACGCAGAAAGACTCTCATAGGCAAGACACTTCGCTTTATTTGTTTTAAAATATCTATTTTCAGCTTATAATATTTTACGTAAATCTGGGGGTCCGATCCCGGGACGTAGGATGATGGGTCTTACCATAATATAAAATCGTTCTGTATGTTCATAGTTGATTCCTCATCAAGGGTTTACTTTCTTTAAGTTGTAAATGTAGCGAATGGGATGAGATTCCCCTTTGCCTAAAAGGAGCCATGGTAACCCAGTTGGAAGAGTCGCGGATTTGCAACCGGAGGGTTGTCAGTTCGAAACTTGATCCAACCAAACACCGCCGTCTGCGTCGAGGCTGGTGTACGCAAAATTTGTGATGGCCTCAAATGTCCTCGCGTTGGAGTGGTGTGGAAGTTTGAAGAATGGGGTGCCAGATCATCTGACCGTGGTTGAAAATTACGAGGTGTTATCCTCGAATCTATCCATTGGGAAATGATCCCGGAGCATCGCCAATAGCCCGGTGTGTTGCCCAGTGCAACGTTATTTCAATTACCTACCCGGCTTGTTCCAGTCTAATTTTGTTCTCTTAACCTTTGCGTAAGTTAAATCACATTAGAGCACGAAAGGAAAACACTATTTGGATTACAAGAGGAAAAAATGCAATCTTTCATCTGGAGATTATTATAAACAATCAGGTCAAAAATAATCTAAGATGAGATCTGTTTTCTATTTTCATACCAGTTTACATAAATTTTTGATAGTATGAGTTTTTTATACAATATCCGCTTTAGTGTTTACTTTTTTAAAGACAATCTAGTTTTTCTAAGTAAATTTTTTATCTGTAAGTGCAGGAAAAAGATGGTAGGTAGGTATTCTAATCAACGTCGCACTGGTGCAACACAACGGGCTATTGGTGACGGTCCGGGATCAATCCCAAAGGGAAAAATCGAGGACACACCAAGTAATTTTGAACCACTGTCAGATTACGAGGCAACACCTGAGCTGGTACCCCACTCTCCAAACTTCCACACCACGCCAACGTGAGGACATTTGAGGCCACGATAGATTTAACGTGCACCAGCCCCTTTTGTACACGACGGTCTTTGACTGAACTGAGTTTCGAACTTGCAACCCTTACTAATCCGTTGGTCTTTCAATGGTTACAGCGGTCCACGGGTTGTGTCTAGACTGCATGGTATGTATGTGAGGTGTAACGTGAATCCACCCTCCTTGTAGCACATGGGCAACGCCAAGTGTTTTCAAGATTCAGGTAGTGCCAATATGAATAATATTCAATTGGCTGGGCATTTGGAAGAAAAAAAATTTTTGCCTATTTTGTAAACTAAATATTTTTTATTTGATTTATTCATAAACCCGGTATAGCCTCATATAATCTTTTTTATTCTCTTGTTTCCATGAGTAATGCGTATACAGTGAATGAATTTTACCCTCAGGGTTATGTATGCATTAATTCCACCATGCAATCTGTAGTTTTTCCTGAATGATTTGGTTCGTCATCTGACCGTGGTTCAAAATTACGTGGTGTTGTCCTCGGTTCTTTCCCTTTGGGATTGATCCTGGACCGTCACTAATAGCCCATTGTGTTGCTCCAGTGTGACGTTAATTGAAAAATACCAAATACCAAAATACCTGAATGATTTGGGCCGTGGTAGCCCGGTTGGATGAGTAAAGGATGTTGGGAGTTCGAATCGAACCAAAGACCGTCGTGTGCATGGGGCTGGTGCACGTTAAATCTGTTGTGATCTCAAATGTCACGTTGGCGTGGGGTTTGGAGAGTGGGGTGCCAGCTCAGATGTGACCTGGTCATCTGACTGGTTTAAAATTACGTGGTATTGTCCTCGGATCTATCCTTTCGGTTCTGATTCCAGACCGTCGCCAATAGTCCTTTGTGTTGCTCCAGTGCGACGTTAATTAAATACCTACCTACCCTGCATGACTTCTAATCAGTTTCAGACTTGACAAATATAGACTTTCTAAAGATTCTTTCATCCAATAGGTGCGACTATCTAGTCATTACATGTGTTAAAGAGTAAAAATACTCTACTCGCGAAATCTTGTCACTCCCGGTGAGTTTTGACCCGTGATCTAGATTACTGAGATCGGATGAACAAACGATCCAGTGAGGAAAAACGATCTTTCGTTTCATTAATAAATGGGTTGAATGACATTTGAAAATGAAGACTGCAATCTCTGAATACAAGTATTATAATTCGTGCAATCCCTTTATTTCACAACATTCATTGCTAGCATCATTTGTTCATGAGACGATGCCAGATTTCTTTCGTAGTTAAGCAAACGTGAGCTTAACCTTATTGCACAAAATATTCTTTATAACAGAAATCGAGATTACGTTGCTTCAATGTGGTGAAACTTTCCCTTGAGTAAATATTTTTAGCTTGAAACAGTTTCGAATTCACAAAGAATGCAGGTTACATTTCTTCCAGTGCAATCCTTCTCATTCTTCGAAAATGTAATTTCTGAGGAAATTAACTGTTGAGAAATGGAATTCTAACCATTTCTTTGGATTAAAGCGCATAGCTCATTTATTTACTTTAGTCATTTTATTATTCGACTGATGGAGTTCATTGACAGTGCACTAGTACATAACACTACGCGATTCAATAATTTGATCCATGATACCATTTCTATTTGATAATCGTAGTAATTCGTAATTAATAGAATAATAATTCATTCATAATTCAGAAAAAATGACACAATCACATTAAAAGTAAGAACGTTGAAAAATTAAAATGTTCTATGAACAGACTGAGAATGAGGGCTGATTTCATCTTGTATACTTGTCTATTATACATTTGTACAATTTAATAATATTCTTTTGTCATTGCCAATTGTTTGAAATAATTATGTTTGAATATTGAGTCAGAGGATGGAATACAAATAAAATAGGAAGTTGAAAAATGGGCCATCTTTCGTTTCAAAATGTGAACATAAAAATTTAAAGCGAATAATCTGTTTCTAAAAAATGATTGCAGTTTCCACGACGGTTAATTAATTAGGTGAATTAATTATATCACGTAAAATTAGCATACAAAAGAGTTTCTAAACGCATCTATGACCATCCATGGAATTGTTTCCTAGAACTTATTAACCATCGTTAACAGCCGTTTCATGTTTGGTTTAACAATGTGCTTTGAATTACCCTTGTAAAATTATTTAACTTCGAATTATTTGCAAAAGAAAATACATCTTTAATTTCAATTATGGAACTCATTTTAAAATGCGTTGGTGTACATTCTATAATAATCTGAATAAAAAATAAACGCTTGATTGAATTTTAAAGTAAGTCATACTGCCATAGATTCTTGGAATAAAGAAGCATAAAGGCTCTACTTAATACATTCCGACAGGAAAGACCCCGTGCCTATCCTTGTAAGAATTTACCGGTTTAGTAGTCTCCCTTTGGAGTTTATTAGTTTCCCGACCGCGGGATTGCAGGATATCTATGATTTTACAAATGTTTTCTCTACATTTCCTATGCTTTAGTGCTAGGTTTAGCCATCCTTGGTCTTGGTAGTGGGCAACGCAGGTGGAGTGAGCTTCTAAGGGGGCATTCTAAAGGCATAATGCATTGGAGTTCCCTCTATCCCACAGGAGCATTGGTTGGTTTGAGATAATCCGAATCTGTGGAGATAGCTAAGGAATGGGCCATGTTCCGTTACAAACTGAAAAAGACGTCTATCTTTGATGCGGGTATCCATGGAGACGTTTTGGAAGAGATCTTATGTTGAGCTGCCTGTGTCATCTGTGTTCCATTCTAGCTGTCACATTTGAAGAATGTGGTCTCTAGTGAGGCTCTTGAAGTGTGAGACTGGAAGGGCTATTTGATTGTCCTCTGGAGCATCTTTGCTGCCGCTTCCCTGGCAAGACTGTCTGTTTTTTCGTTACCCTCGTGTCCAACGTGAGCCTTAATCCATCGTAGTTCTAATGCTGGCTTGTGAAGGAGGTTCTGTTTGATGAGGGGATTTCTGGACGTTGGGTTACGGAGAGCTTTTAAAACTGCTTAGCTGTCTGAAAAGATTGGTGCTTTTTAAGGAGCCAATCTAACTGCTTCTCTGATTGCAACCGAGAACATACTGTTGTTAACTTGGAGTCTAGTCAACCAGGTTTTTGTTAATGTTCCTTCTTCGTAGAGGCAATAAGCTGATCCCACGACCGAGTCCGTTTTGGAACCATGTGCGTAGATGGAAATGGGGGATGGGATGTATGGAGTGTCAATGGAGATTTTTGCTTCTTTGCTTTGTATAGATTGGTGGGAGAACCATCTTGTTGTCTTCGTTTCAAAGTCTTGTGAATTAAATGTTTCAGAGTTCATTTGAACCGGCTTATGAAGACGAAGAAGTTTTGTTGTTTTTCCTTCATGTGAAAGGAGGATATGTAGAGGTGGTACTCCAATAGTGATACAGAGAGCTGATGTTGTGGTAGTTGAATAGGCTGAAGAGATAAAAAGCAGGAAGAGCCTTTGAATGGATTTGAGTTTCCTTATGTTACGACAAGTGAGATTTGTCGCCCATATTGAGGCTCCGTAGGCTATTGATCTCGGCTACTGATTTATACAGTATTTTTCTCTGTGTGTGATTGAAACCCCAGTTGGCCATTCTTCGGAAACTGAAGGTTAATTGTAGCTTTTGCTTTAATGTTATTCAGATGGACATTCCAGTTTAGTTTTGTATCCGACGTCACTCCTAGGTATTTTAATTGATCTGTGTATCTAATGGAAGTAGTACCTAAGGTTACTTTTGGTTTGGCACTAGTTTCTAAGGCTTATAGAGTAGAGCTTTGGATTTCTTTTGTGAAATTTCCAGGCCCATTTCCTCACACCATGATAAGACTTGGTCAGGGCTATCTTGGAGTGTATTTTAAGGATCTCTCTGGTTCTTCCAGCAACCACTAGAATCATGTCATCAGCAAAGGCTTGGATGCATTGAGTTAAACCTTGTCCTCCTGGAGTACAATCCAGGAGGACAAGGTTTAACTCAAGAGGTCGTCGGCCACCAGGTTCCCAAGGATGGGTCCACTACAGGATCTTTGTGGACAACCACTGGTTTGGTCGGCTTTCGCTATAGCTGTTCCTGTTATGCAAACCGTTTTCTCCGAACGGAAGCTGGAGAAAAGTTTGAAGAGCTTTGTTGGACAATTTATTGTTTTTAAGCGTTTTACCTACTTTATACGGCCATATATTGTAGGATTGCAATGCAAATTTAAATTGGAAAGATAAAGCACAATTAAACAAAACTCCGCACACTTGTTTTATGCACACACTATTTTACCCATTCTGTTCAACTTGTCATAGTCATTTTACTATTTGACCCATTTTGACTGAATATAAAGCTTTTAATAACAATAGACGAATCCGATTTGGAGTTGCAAATCCAACCAATAAAGACCTTTTGGAAGATCCTCACAATTTATTTCTATTAATTTGTGTGAGCCGCGGAAGCCCGGTTGGAAGAGTAACGGATTAGTAACCGGAGGGTTGAGAGTTCGAATCCAACCTAAGACCGTCGTGTACAAAGTGAGCTGGTGCACGTTAAATTTGATGTGGCCTCAAATGTCCTCACGTTGGCGTGATGTGGAAGTTTGGAGAGTGGGATGCCAGCTCAGATATTGCCTCGTCATCTGACCGTGATTCAAAATTATGTGGTGTTGTCCTCGGATTTTTCCCTTTGGATTGGTTCCGGACCGTCGTCAATAGCCCGTTGTGTTGCTCCAGTGCGACGTTAATTAAAATACCTACTTACTTAATCTATTAATTTGTGACATCTATTTCATAAATTTTATAGTCTTAATACCTTGAATGATTTCAATTGGAAATAGTAAATTGCTTAATCTTATATCAGCCTTGACGTTCAAAGTTCTTTGTCTTGTGATTACCTCAGCTTGGCCAAGTATGACCCTTACGCCATACAATCCAACCAAACATACTGCCAAAGAGAACGTTTAAAGAATTTAATCTTACAAAGGAGAGTAGACAGATAAATTTATATTAATGTAAAAACATGGAATATATTATATGTAATAAAATATGGAACGAAATAAAGTATTTAAAAGAAATGTGATAATCTCACACATCTGGAGCCAATCAAAGGTTTCTTTTATTGATATTTTATATTTAGAACTAGCTATGTCATGCATTTTGATTTCCCATTTGCTTACACATTTCAGTCTGTATATTCAGATATAATGCCTGCATAATGACGGGTTGTCTGCCTCCCGTTTCTATTTCACTGACGAGCAAATTTCTCGTTAATCTATGCCCGATCCAAAGAGCGAAGTCAGATGATCACGAGACAAAGTTATCGAATTAAGAATTCAAAGGAGGCAATGCACGGTCTCATCTAAGCTGTTTTTAATCAGATGTATACAATGTGATAGTGTATTGCATAAAAAAACGGATGGAACCAGATTCAACCTACGGTAGGAATTCGAAAGTGAGATTATGGAGGGCATTGATTAATTTTTTTTAACCCTGAACTGCTAAAACGGTAACCGTGACCGGAATACAGCTGTTCGGTGTCTGCTTACCTGTTGCTATGGTATGAAAGAAAGTTTCTAAACTGAATCTCGTGGCTCTTAGACAATGTATCGGCACAATTTGTATTATATTATTCATTGCATTTGTTAACGGCAGCATGTGTAAAATTCATACATTGTATTTTCTGCCAAAAATCAAAAGAATGCGGGACTTTTTTTGACAAAGCATGAAATATCCGTTTCTTTTCCTAGGTATTGTATATAATACCTGGACATTATACAGAACAAGTAATATTTAGGCAACGTATGGCAAGAGAGTCATGAAAGAGCCTTTATTGAAAAGTACAAAGTACTTATTAAAAAACAAGAGAAAAGGACTAGTATTGACCTACTTGATGCAACAAGTTAGACTAGACTAGCATTTTGACTTGCACTTGTCTTTTTCACACAAGAGCACTTTATATTTCGGTATTTATTCTTGCACATAAACCTCCCGAATCCATGGCTCCTTCATGGGGTCTGATGATAGCATTATTGACTAGAGTATTTTATATTTTGCCAGTTTACCTTTGGATATTGCATAGAATACCTCTGAAATGTGTGAAATATTATACGCTTCACATGCATGGATGTCCCTGTCTTGTATCTGGCGGAGCAGGGCCAAACATGGTCAATTGCGCTATAAAAAACAACCCCATTGACGTCCCATCTACGGGATTCTATAGATTTCCTAGGCAATATGTTCAATGCCTCACCACGTTACAATACAAACGCCATTGATATGAGTATTTTATACTTTGCCAGTTTGCCTTTCATAGAATGCCCAGGCATTGTGTGAATTGTTATGCATTTCATACTTTGACGTCCCATTTATGGCATTCTATAGATTTTCTAGGCAATATATAGAATGCCCAATTTCGCATATTCACGGTTACATGTAATAGGATCCGATTTCATACCGCAATATTTGCAAAAATTATTACAAATTAATCTTGAGAAAGGTAACTTCTGAAAAATAACTAAGCCGTAGGTCACGATCTAATTTTCCCTCTTAAAAGAAAAAATGATCGTAGAGCGACAAACCAAACTTCAAAAAGTTTTACAGGAAAGTCAAGATCTTTTAGCGTATTTCACGTAGTCATTTGAAATTAGTAGAATTTGTTCATGTCTCCATTAAAAATGAACATTTTCTTTCATGATTTGTTTCTTCATTGTCAGATTATAATTCATTGTATAAAAAGATGACATTTTCGTTTTGTGTTGTGTTGTAGCGAACGTGCGATATACATGAATACATGCAGTTCCAAATGCATACTTGTGATAAAGAGCGAGACTTGTGGACAAGTGATTGTATGATAATTTTTTGCAAAGAACGTGCTTTAAGCCAAACCAAATGAATAATGCAGTTTAAAATAACCAAATTTTTAACATAAACCGTGAAAGAAAGTGGTTACGGTATTCGAGAAGGGGGTGTATCTGATTTTAGAAAATTCTACTGGTTTAGGAATTTTACCAGTCAACCAAAAACATTAAGTTATACATGAGATATAAATTTATTTGTAAAAGTGGGGAAGAATTACAAACACACTTTTAAGACTTCACTTAAAGTTCAGATTTAAATAACGAGTAACCAAGAATATATGAATGAATAAATGTTTTGAACGTATAAAAATAACAAAAAATTTCAAATTAAAAAAGGAAGTACTACAATTTTATGAGAGTATACTAAAAATGTGATACTAAATCATTATTTTACAAAATTAACATGCCTAACAGCAGAGAATAGATTGCGGGCATTTTGAAAATAAAGCCCGGGAAAAAATGAAATTTCGACATTTTCAAAGCACTGGAAACAGAACACAGAATTTATATACTTTTCATGTACCTTGGGAACCCTGGGAAATTCAGATTATAAATTTGTATCAATATCATTTCAAAAATATGATGCATTTTCAAGATCCTTTAAACTTATGGATGCACGATTTGGGTTGAATTACCACCTGCGATAACTTTCGCAAAATGATATAGTCCCGACCTTAGCACACACAAGATGTATCTTTTCCAACCAGCTAGATAGCTTAGTTTTCCCGCCTGTTTTGATCACAACGTGCCGAACGTTGGAGTAGTAACTTAAAATTCTGCTCTGTACGGGAAAGTCCTTGAGAAATGTATAAGTTCTCTACCTGACCCTCACTAAAAAAAGTTCTTTTTGCAAGGTCAGACGTTCATCATTCACACATGCAGCATGTTTCAACCTTGAAAAAATCGGAAGATAACGTGCATGTCTTATATAACAACGCTTTGGTCACCGTCATTCAAGTAAGTCATCTTGGTTTTGAAGGTAAAAGGTAGGTTTAGTATGCGAGAGAAGGGAGCCTTCATAAAACTAATAAAAATGTTGGAGGATGATTATAAATGAAGGACGAAATGGGATTTCATTTTTTAATATTAAATTTTCAAGATAAGATCACAGTAACGAATTTCCGACAACGACAGACAGGCCCGCTGGGAAATCGGGAATTCCCGAGAAGTTGGTGTTTCCAGGAGGCTTGTAGGACTTTCAACCGAATAATGTGGTAGCGAAGGAGTGTATTTAATACAGTAATTTAAATATTTCTTCAATTAGAAAGATATAAAACAAATCAATAATGAAATCAACTATATCATAACGCGTCTATTATTAGCTTTCTATTGTATATGGACCTTATCGGTACCATCGGAATAACATCAAATTTGTTTAATCAACATCCCGGACAGATGCATAACAGCAAGACAATAATAGACAATTAAAGCTACAGGAACATGATGGTAACCAAGCACCTCCTACCACGGGCAGTGCTTGGGAGGGTGACCCAAACGAGTACGCAGTGACGAATGGTTGCCCAGATTTATTCAACCAAATTCGTATCACTTTTTCCTCTTATACCTTTTAATCTCAGAAATTACATGAAATTATCATGATTTCTAACATATATTAACCATAATTTATCTAAATGGGCAAACTGAACAAATAAATATTAAATTTTTCTAACATCACATTCTAATAAGACACATCGACCGAAGATTAACATATTAGATTATAGATCTACATAATACTGTGGATGTTTTAACCCTCAGAGTTATTAGTTAAGAAATGAATTTTAAATTATTTTAAATGTTAATCCTGAAAAATCTTGATTTTGTATGATTCTATGGTGAAAAAAGTTGAAAAAAAAACCCGATTCCCTCTAGCAACTTGATTGATAGTCTAAAACTGAATAATATTATTATTAATTTCCAACAGGAATTATCTTTCTGAGCAAATTAGAAGACACCACTGTTAAAAATCATGCTAATTAGTTAATTATATCTAAATTATATTATCAATGATATTCTTAATTTGATTTTTTCACACTGAAATGGTTTAAATATAAACCAATCACCTATTGTAAAAAAGTTAGGTTTTTAAAGTCAAAATTAAAAAATCTTGTTGTATATAAGTACCCCTTAAAAAAGGTGAAATGCTACGTAAATGAAGTAGTGCTTTTCGGAATGAATACTTACAGTGAATCTGTCACAAAAAATTATTTAAAAAATTGAATGAAAGTAGGAATGAAACCCATGTCGGCAGAGTGGCAGTCGGTCATGTATCTAACGAGTTATGCTGCTTACTCGAAACTCGTATAATAGAGCCAGTATATAAAATAAGCAAATGTACTTTTAAATTGACATTTCTCGAAAATGATTGAACGTCACTTCCTGTCCCTTTGTACTTATATTCCTATGGCGTACTATCCTATATTTAAAAAGTACTAAATTCGACGATCCGAAGTTCGTGTCCTTCCCATGTTAGAGCTCATCCAAATCTTGAGATCTTGCTGTTCGTTTGATCTGTTCTTTTATGGTAAGTATTCTACTTTCCGTGAAGTATTACACCTCTATTTATTCAAATAGCATCCTTTCGTGTTGCAAATACTGAAATAAATTTAAGGAAACAAGCAAGACATTTGAAAAATTTTATCAGCATGCAATATTTATTATTTCAAATGTATTGTTATTTTCAGCGAGCTCATAAACATGCCGTGCTGAATTATTTATGCGAAATAAGTACGCAGACCGAGCGATTCGCCGACTTAAACGTTCATATTTACGTAGTACTTCGTCAGTTACGAACATTTTCGAAAAAAATGTAAGTGATGAGTTGAGGATTGGCGTCAGAAATTTCACCGATGTTCAACAATTCATCATATTCCCCATACCGAAATCTGTTCATTCTCAAAGGCGTTAGGACCATGCACATTTATATTCTGTTTGTCTATATTCAGGAAAACAAATGCAAGAAAGGCTTAGGCTTGTATATTCAACAGACTACCGGCATTGTTTCACAACCATGTTCTGGAACGGAACTTTATCGGAATGTGTGTTCTTGTTGAAAGATTGCAAGAAAATATTTTTGTTGACAAAGCAAAATCTTAGGTGTATTCTGACATGACAACAGATCAAATACCTTGCTAAAAATTATGAGGAGTTTAAGCAGTCAAAAGCAATGTTATAGCCCAGAAGTTTCCCGTGCTTCTAATCCTTTCAAAAGATAAAGAACTCTGTTGTGTAGTTTGTACATCAAACAAACCTTGCATCAAAAATCGGGAAACATTTTAAAACTTTAGAATTCTCCCTCTACAATATAAAACCTCAATGAATTAGTATTAACCCTCCTGGTGGTTGTCTCGACGAGGTATTTCGTCATTAGAAAACCTGACTAGATTTTGATGGACGACATACCTCGTCATTAGAGAAACTGACCTGATCTTGATATCGTCATCATCAAAAAACGTCATTATCTTCATTGTGAATTTAATCGGAATTCTTGATGGCCAGGTATCTTGTCATTAGCAAAATTGAGCAGATCTTGATGGACGAGGAATCTTGTCGAAACCACTTGGAGGGTTAAAAAGATACAATTGGAATATTAGCTAAAATTGGAATTGTTAAAACTGGATAGTAGAAAAACACTAATATATATGTAACATCTTTTATTTCATAACACTTGTTATTCATCCAACTAATTGTCGAAATACTTCGAGAAACTTAATACTGAAACTTAATGCGTTAAATCAAAACAATACCCGTACAATCGTGATGTAAACACTTACACAGTATTTTGAATTTCAAGGAAAAAAGATGTGCGGTAACATATTACGGTGTAAAACAATGCTGTCTGGTTTATTGACTAATTTGCCCAGTCAGCTTTATTTCAGACGTCGTCTGTTTTAACGTAACTACAAGGGTTTACGAAAGTTCAAGTCCCGCCCACGTACAGGACCATTTACGTATTCGATGTACAGCAGGCCAATTAGCAGCTAACCAATTTAAAAACAAAACATTTTCGCTCTTAATTCTAGAAAGTTGACGAGCTTTCCGACGTTGGGATGAGGCAAGAATGCTATCACGATGGATCAACATAGAAATATCAATACCAGAAGAGCTTCTCTAATGTATACAATATGAAGATGTTTTTTCCCAATTTTCGGATTGCTAGTCAGATGATACTAACCATTGCTTGTTTCCATCGTTGTCTGAGAGATCAATCGGTATGTTACAAAACTAACTTTTGTGTTCTGGAGCCTTCATGGGTCAAAGCAGACTGATGCTACCCTACTGTGTTGAAAGAGATCTGTGTGTGAAAACTGTTTTGAAAATATCTGAAAACTGACTTGATCGCATGGACCAGTTTGCATCTGTTTAAGAAAGGAAAGGGTCGTTATAGTTTTCATGGAGTGCCATAATGAAAAAATGAAAAGGTGAATCCCTTCACTTTTCTGAGTTGATTGTTATGGTAGAGTTGTCTAAAACGGTCCCAATTTATTTGGACAGTGGTGCAATATCAGTGGGGTGAGGGTTTTAGATACGTCACTGCAGAGAACCCATGTTAGCTTCTATTGATATTGCATTTTACGAAACTTCCTAGGACTAGAGTGGTGGTTTGGAAATAAATTGTGGGACGCTGAGTACATTACGTACGGTTCACAGTCAAACAAAAGAATATTCCAGTGCTAAAGAATATCTTAAATTTTGGATACGCAATAAGGTACTAGCAGGAAAGTGTGGAAGGTAGGTTTGGACCTGACTATAATCACATATGCTTCGCCTGCCTACCAGATGTGTATTTTAGATTAAGCAACGAGCAGGGAATTGAGGAAGTAGGTTTGAACTTAACTACGTCATCCGTTAAAGCAACGTTAAGCACCTGTAGTTAAAGACACAGAAAATGGTGTGTGGATATTACGCACGATGTTACGGTTTTCCTGTCTTATTTAATTTGAATTTGAATATTTAGTCTTACTCAGGTGTCCAAGAATTCTCTTCTCCGTAACACTATCTTGATCGAATTGATGTACCTCGAAGTGAGGACTTTGATGTCTTTCGATAGTTTTCAGGCATGGATACATTTTTCTCCCTGTGAGAAAAAAGGAATTTCTATTTGCCGTGTTCAAGACTTCAGACTTCGTTTTTGAGTGTTTTTAGCATGTAAAAATATTTCTGGGATAGCTAATACCCGTGGACCCACCCCTGATTTTGTCCATGTTACCCGCGTATTCATTCGTACTATCGAAGGAAATGTTTGTTTTGCAACCGGCTCTGAACATTTTGATTCTTTGAGGAGAATGCCACGAAACCATGAAGTTTTTTTCTCTGAAAACCAAGACTAAAGGTACTATTTCTTCTATACCTGGATGTTCTCAGTTTGTCCGTACGCTAGCTCTTGTGAAACAAAATCAAACCTAGTACGTTCGATTGGAATTTTCTACAAGACTTCTTTACAATGTTTTTGATCTCTCGCAGCATCAACATTTGTGTTACATAACAATGTTTAACGGCTCCATTTAGTGAATGCTGCATTCAGTTGGCGAAAGAAAATATCCTAAAAATATAAATTGTGACAAGCGGTTTTGAAAACATGATAAGCGAGAACACTAATTCGTGTTTTTTAAGGTGAAACTCATCAAAATAAACAGATGAAGGTGTCGACTTCTGAATTCATACATTAGGCATGCCTAAACGCTTTCCCTTTGAAAGTCTCTCTTTGGCATCACCCAAGCATACATCACCGCCTTTTTTTCGACGCCGGATTATCATAGGCGCCAAAAGTATTTATATTCTGTAATGCTTCTACATACTTCTACAACAATACTAGTAAAGGGGTATCATAAATAAGGACATCAAAGAAAGAGCCATTTGGTTGCTAATGTATTTACAACTCCAGGTGTTAGTGGAGTAGTGAGAGACATCATATCGTAAAAATATGGATCCCGAGAAAGTGAAGAGCGTTCGTTGTTGTTGCCGGTGCAGGATAAACTACGGTAAGTGGTACTCGTACAAAGTTTAATACCGAGATTCTAACGTGGGATGCAGTTCCTATCTGTTTTACAAATTCCAGTATTTATACTAGTTATATTCTTTGGAGTCATTGTTTCGAAAAACTTGATGTCAAACGTCTTGGATTCCCACTGCTTTAGACTAGTTGATACAATGCGCATTGTATGTGATTCCAAGTGATGTAAGATGCCATTGTTTTCGTTTTTAGCTTGCATGATCTCCATTCTGTGAATTTATAATTCGTTTTATATTCATTATTCAATGCGTCACAGTTCTAAAATACATTTGGATTTAACTTTTTAATTTGATTCTTAAATCCAACCTAGCGAGGTGTTTCGTATAACTTAGGATATCAACATTTATTTGTCTTTTTATTACGTCTGGTCCAGAATGCTTTCAAGATAGTGTTGGCATTGGTTTTAATAATTTCCAGTTGGTTTTTGAAGACCAACCAAGGATAGCTTCCACACTGACGCTAAGTTCATGTTAGAATAAAAGCACTGTGTTACTATTTGAATACTGTCTGAATTTGTTTACTGATACTGTTGATATATTTGAATATTGTCTAAATTTGTTTGCTTTCTGTCTAAGGCGATACATATCAAAATTAAATTAATTCCGCATTGTATTTTATTCACTTAAGTATCCAAGTCAATTTTCAACATACTGGCTTCAAAGTTTACGTTTTACGCAAATATATATAAATTCTGTTCTTCAATTAAAACAATAAGAAAGCCATTTCAGTTATGAAAAGAGCTCCAGTGCCTCAAAATAGAGTAGTCTGATGATTTCATTCGTCATTTAATTAGTTTGTTATTGTTGACTTCGATGTTGTGTCTTGTGTTTGGCGCAGTTAGTCCATGATGTAGACCTTGCACCTTAAAACCTGTTTGCTATTGACCTTTTAAAATTGACGCTTACTAAACTAGTGACTAAAATCGAAACCATTCATAATAAATAAGGCTCTATACCAACTACTATTAAATTTTATTGTACCCTTTCAATGCCATATGTTTTTATATTATGTGCCAAATTGTTTTCAGTATCAAGGTGGGGTATGGTATGAAATGGATAATACATTGGGTAGAGTGAGCCCTGCTTTATATTTTTTAGCCAAAACTCAAATGTATAAGAAGGCTATCATGTGAAATGATGTCCATACAGTATGCATTTTCACCAGAAAGTAGGTTTTATGATTTTTGTCTAGACTGAGAAATCCGACTAAAATTGTCTTGTATTCGGGTTCTTGTATGAGAAATACAAGTACAAAATATATTGTAGTTACTCTCTAATTGAACAAAATAAGTAGATTAAGCAAGGTTAGTTGTTTCGAGGTTTTATGGTACAAGGATCATATTTGGCTTAGCTGCTCGAAACGCAAGACAATGTCAAGTAAAAAATATTTTTAAAAGGAAAAAAGGTATTTGGGGAATAGAGTAGATGAAAGCTGAAAGAGATCGCTTGGGTATCCCATGAGAGCGACCCCCATGTTTACTAAAGACATTAAACCCCATGGGAAGGAAAAGATCACAAGAATACCTAGGGTCAGTAGTGAAGCCCAAGGTAATATTACGATCTTTGGAAAGTTCAGATTGATGAACACTATGACCAAACCTTAGTGTTCCTTGCTTCAGTGATTACCATCAAAAGTAATTCTCACGTCACATTAATAGTAATTGAGTTCAAAGTTTTAGTTTTGTTACTTATGTTTTATTTTATTGCCTGTTACTATAAACTCAACAACACATTTCTATGGTCAGAAATATTAGTATTGTTACAAACCTGGATAAGCTCTTAAATACTATTGATAATTTCAGAGTTCTATGTTCGCTATATTTTTAATATTTTCATTCCTACTGATTGTCGAAATTACATCGTTGCAGGTCCGTTTTTATATTAGATATGCATGCCTTACTTTTAGCATTGGAAAACATAGCTGCATATCCCTGCAAAAACTGTATAATATTCTTATTCGAAAAGCAGTATTGAAGCACTTGCAAATATTTCAATGAAAAGTCACCCCCCTGATATTCAAAAATGATAAATCTCTATAAATTCAAAATCACAAAATTATGCTTTGTTGGAAGTAGGCATTATGGCCATGTAGGCATTCCAGGAAACGAGATGGCAGACTTGGCAGCATAGAGCGTAACTATGCAGCATGGATAACAATTTCAATTTAAAACAATAAGCCAATGTCAAAAACAGCAATAAAATCAAACTGACAAGTTTCTTATAATAAAGAAGCACAAAATATACTCCACTGTATACAGCCACCTACTACAGTTCCTCAATTCAAATTTAAATAGGAAATGAGGTAAAATTAACAAGACTTCGCAAAGGCCTCGTCCATTTTACACACATTGATCAGGGAACCTGATCAATGTGTTCAACTTGCCACTGCCATTTTGCTATTTCACATTTTGATTGAATGTAGAACTTCAGAAATCCGATTTACAATTTCAAATCCATCCCTTAAAGACCTTTTGTAGGATCCTCAAAACATAAATTTATTTATATTCATTTCTGGATTCAGTTGTGGCTCATAGAGTATGCCCACTTTGCTAGCAACCTGCGAATTGTAGACGGCACAGGTTCATTTCCTGTTAAGTGCATTCCTTCCTGGGTTTCTTTCTCTCTTCTGTGTCAGCAAAACTTTCATTGTGTCTATTACTTGATATTGTATGTCTTGTGTCAGGCGCAGCATCGCCAAATATGGCCCTTGCGCCATAGATACCACAAAACCAACCAACCTATTCATTTCTGACATCCAGTTTATAAACTTTATTTAGACTTTATACCTTGACTAATTTCAATATTATTAGAACTACCCTTGGAAAAATTATTTAAATTTGAATTATTCGCAAAAAGAAATGCTTACTTTAATTTCAATTAACTCAATTTAAAATGCGTTGATGTACATAATTTTATAATGATCTGAAAAACAAACTCAAAATGAAATAATGAAATAAATCATCATGACAAAGATTCCTGGAGTAAAGAAGCGCAAAATAAGCTTCCCGTTATAGAGCCATCTAATACAGGATTCTGCAATGGAAATTTAAATAGGAAAATTGAGACACAATTATCACGACTTCTCATAGGCCTATTAACACATAATAACCTCACAACATAAATTTATTCTATTCATTTCTGACATCCATTTCATAAACTTTAATTGGACTTTATAACCTTGTCTGATTTCAATTTAAAATAGCTAATTTCTAAATCATATCAGTCGAGTTAGTTAAAAATTCTTTTTGTCTTGGCGCAGTTTTTGATCAAATACGGCTTTTGCGCCATAAAATCCAACCAACCTACTGATAGTCGGATGAAAAAATTTAACAGTGCAATATTTTAAAGCATACAATTTTGTTCTAAAACTGATCGATGCGACATTTTTGAATCTTTATGTTAAGTGAAAAACCGAAATTTTGAATGTTGTCATGAACTTCAAAAATATTTTCTGAATTTCCGGTATTTTAACAAATACTGTATAATTGACTTCACTACTCAAAATTATTGTTGTGAAATTTCACTGAAAATAAGTCGTATCTTAAACTAATATCAGTATCATTTGATACTCACATACGGTCAGATGTTACTTTTTTATATACAACTCTAGTACAAAATATTTTTATATAAGAGCACCATTTTGGAATAACTTTTGAACGTAACATTTTTATTATTTTTTACATTGTCTAGTCAACTAATAGCAAATAATCTGTAAATACGGGCTCTTTGGACAACGTTATTTATTCAATTTCTTCACGATTTGTTTCGACATCAGTGCAAACGAACTAGCAGAACAGCCGTTATTGAAGATTGGAAAATCCAAGGATAATTCATGAAAGTCATCGTCATCCCCATTGAGCAATTACTCGGTGTTCATTTTGGAGTACACGCATTATTGAACCATTTTCCTCCGAGGATACTAATGAAAATGCAGTTACTGTGGATTGTGAATGAGATTGTACGATGCTGCAACATTTCTTTGTTTAAAATCGATCGACAAAAGGTTTACAGCGCATGAAGCGTTTTTAGCAAGATGATGGAGTATGCCATAAAGCTCGTGCAACAATGCGAATTCTAAAGGACGCTGTAACGTCTTGATTCACGGGTAGCTAGACTAGTTACCATTGAAAATATCCGATTCTGGACTAAATTGGTTTATTTTACAATTTGTACAAAAAGTCGGAAAATGAATATAGAGTTCATTAATGTTAGTTTCCTTGGAAGGTCCAAAGTTCTATCGAGGCGCTTAGGCTACTGGCGAGCCTCACAATTTCGCTCGGGGAAGTCTAACGCACGGCTACGGGTGAGCCTATTCTCAACACAAAATTACTCGAATGAGTACAGAGTTCCAAGGCAGGAAATCTCAGTCTTTCTGGACAGGATCACTTCTAGGATGAACAGTTACACGGATCTCTAGGAGGCTCCTCCTTTACGGCTACGGTCGAACCTTTCTCACTAAAATACTCCGGCGAGTATAGGATCCCAAGGTGGGATAAATGCACAACAGTGAACGGATATTCACTTCAAGCTCCAAAAATGGTCTCTGCTGACCGCCTCTCTCCAAGCTCTCTCTCTGATCCTCTGTGATCCTCTGTCTCCGTCTCTCCTCTCGTCTCCTCTCGTGATCTTTCTCTCGTCCTCTGGTGATCTCTCTATATGTTGGGTGCTTATCGACTCCTCCTTTCCGTTTCTGGTCCGCCTTTTAGTCGGTGCTGGATTGGGTGTTGAAGATTTCTCACGTTCTTGATTGGCTGTCTCACGTTGGTCTTTCCCCTCAACTTTTACGACAGACTTCGGCGGACTTGAAAGGGGACCATCAAACCCTGTCGGAAACTCATCATCATTTATCTCTGTCTTCTTGGTCTCGAAATGTCGAAGAGAGCGACAGAAAGGCGCCTGCCCTTTGTTTTGAAACCAGAACGATTTCCGACCCCTGCTGGCTGGCTGTCGTTAAGAAATCATTAAGATGTTTTCGGGTGGTCGTTATGGAGTGTGGGCTTTTCCTCTCGACACCTGAGTCAACAAGATTTTCCATTTTCCCACGTTGTCGTGGTGATCGTTTCTCTAGCTGCCGTTACAACGCATTTCCTGCCCGAATCGGGCATATCTCCTTAAGTGTGTACGGGCTCCACAGACTCTAGGTACTTTAGTGACCTTTTCTTTTCCAATGTAAACACGGGTGTCGCGCTCCAGGGATAGCGAAGTAATCTTTTCTGTTTTAACCACACTATTTTATTCTCCACAATCCCACATTCTCTTTCCTCTCTTGACATTTTTTACTTCAATTATCCGTCTGTGGCACAGATTGACCAAATATGGCCCTTGCGCCATAAGACCCCCAAACCAACCTGGCCGAATAATGTCAAAATCTGATGATGTCGGTTGGCTCCCTCGTTTCCCTTATTTAACCCTCCTGGTGGTTGTCTAAGCGAGGTATCTCTCGTCATTGGCTAAATTGACCAGATCTTGATGAAGGAGATCTCGTCATTAGAAATATACTGATCAGATTTTAATCTCGTCATAAAAAAAGCAACATCTTGATGACGAGATATCTGGTCATTAGGAAAATTAGTCAGATGTTGATGAATGAGATATCTCGTCCAAACCACTTGGAGGTTAACCGCTTCAGAGTTCTTCATAGAACTTCAAGGAAAGAGTCTACGCTAACATGCAGACAACGATTCAACACATCCAAATGTTACTCGGTGCAAGATCAAAGGATGCGCAAATTCTTATTTTCAACTCAAATATTTCCAAAAGTTAAATGTGAAAGCATTTAGGGTACATTGACTAAAGGCGTTGCTCTTACAAAACTTGTCTTAGTGACATCAAGATATCCACAAAGGAGTTCGTCGACTCCTTGTGGCAAGAGTCATGGAACCTGCAAGTCACCAATAAGTTACATTCTATAAAGTCCATCATTCATCAGTGACCAGTGTCTCCAATGCGGAGGACTGAAGTCAAACTGACCCTCCTCCGCATTGGACACACGATTCACCCATCGTCATCTATTACTAGGAGAGATCGCTCCCAATTGTAATTCATGCTCGACTCCATTTTCTGTTTATCACATTTTAATTGTTTGTCCTGCTTTTAATCATCAAAGTATCAAATTTTTTAAAAGCACAATTTTAAATCTGCGAGAATGGGGAAAATCCCCATTCAAACCTTTTCTCGTTTTTACGTTCAGTTGGTTTCTTAAACCACATCTAACTTTTTCCCATCTTAAATTTCACACTCAAAATTTTATAGATGTAAATTAAGTTCTTCAGTTTCATTAGTTATGCTGCAGACAATGATCTTGTTTTATCATCTGATTATTGTTTGAATATTTTTATTCCCATCTATACATTTTACATGTTTTAAATCACCTTTTATCTTTAACTTAGACTTAATTTTTAAATATTTTATACTTTTATTGGGTCATATTCTGTTGTGTTTGGCGCAGCTTGTCCGCTTTTGGACCTTACGCCATAAAACCCAAACATCCAATCCTTACTAAACTGGAGGACTGAAAGCGTTTGGTTTCGAGTTTGAATTTCGCATGGGCTGAAGTCGGGTTGGATGATTGAAGCTTCCTGGTTTCAAAACGACAAGGAAATGAGGGCTTGCTTCCCCAAATACTTGGAGGGTTATTTTCATGTCCTCCAAGGCTGGTAATTAAAAATAAAAGTCGACGATTTCTATGAAAACTAACGTACTTTTCTTTTCTTCCAGAACGCATCCCCGCTCGCTATGTCTTGACCTTCCTGACCTTCTTGGGGCTGGGTATCCAGTACACCCAGCGTGTCAACCTCAATGTGACGATGGTGGCCATGGTCAACTCCACCTTTATCGAAGGGAAGGAGAACGACACCACTTCGGACGAGTGCCCGAACGCCTTCGCTTCCGCAAACGTCACCCGAGAATACAAGGAGGTAAAATGACCGATGTGCCTCCCAGAGGTCACTCTCCCCCCTCACATGCAAATGGTTACTCCTCGTATGAAAGGTTGCAATACCAGAGAGCTTTAATTTCTGATCTAGGCGAGTTGAAACTTAACTCTTCCAGGGAGGTTTGATCTCTCACTTCCTTGAAATATTTAAGGCTATGCATGTAATTTTAGGTATATCAAGGCTGCTAAGACATCAAATATTCTCTCATTCGATATTCTTATGGAGTCACTGACTCAGTGGGTTCGCCCATTACTCTAGCAATCTATGAATTCCTCCCTGGGGCATTTCCCCATTCTGTATTATTTCTTATGACCTTAACATTCGATTCTGATTTTGATAATTTTACTATTATTTTATCTATGCATCTATTTTATTGTTTTACCTTGTGTTGTCCGTTTTTGGACCTTGTGCCATTAAACTCAACCCCCCTTCTGTATTGGATTCTACATCCCCTCCTCCCAACTCACCTGCTGGTTTAGAGTTTTGTTGTGGGCTTCGGGGATTAGGTAGAGCCGAGCAGCAATCCACTATACATATAAAACATTTAAGACAATACATAAAAAAACAAGGTAGGTGAAGGGCAAAGCATCGTAGTCTGTCTTGTGTTTGGCACAGCTTGGCTATAAATCGCCATTAAATCCAACCAATCTAAAATACATTTGGATTTAATTTTTTAGTTTGATTCTCAAATCCAATCGTAGTGATGTGTTTTGAATAATCTGGGATATCAATATTTATTTGTTTCTTTTGTAAGTTTGATCCAGAATACTTTCATTGACCTCGTCATCTGACCGTGGTTCAAACTTACGAGATGTTGTCCTCGCGGATCTTTCCCTTCGGGATCCCGGACTGTCACTAATAGCTAGATGTGTTGCTCTTGTAACGGCGGCTAGAGAAACGATCACCACGCCAGCGTGGGAAAATGAAAAGTCTTGTTGACTCAGGTGTCGAGAGGAAAAGCCCACACTCCATAACGACCACCCGAAAACATCTTAATGATTTCTTAACGACAGCCAGCCAGCAGGGGTCGGAAATCGCTGTGGTTTCAAAACAAAGGGCAGGCGCCTTTCTGTCGCTCTCTTCGACATTTCGAGACCAAGAAGATTGATATAAATGATGATGAGTTTCCGACAGGGTTTGATGGACCCTTTCAAGTCCGCCGAAGTCTGTCGTAAAAGTTGAGGGGAAAGACCAACGTGAGACAGCCAATCAAGAACGTGAGAAATCTTCAACACCCAATCCAGAACCGACTAAAAGGCGGACCCGAAACGGAAAGGAGGAGTCGATAAGCACCCAACATATAGAGTTTTTGGAGATATCATCAGAGAGGACGAGAGACGAGAGAGATCACGAGAGGAGACGAGAGGAGAGAGAGAGACGGAGACAGAGGATCAGAGAGAGAGCTTGGAGAGAGGCGGTCAGCAGAGACCGTTTTTGGAGCTTGAAGTGAACTTGTTGTTTGTTCATTGTTGTGCAATTTATCCCACCTTGGGATCCTATACTCGCCGGAGTATTTTAGTGAGAAAGGCTCGACCGTAGCCGTAAAGGAGAACCCTCCTAGAGATCCGTGTAACTGCTCATCCTAGTAGTGATCCTGTCCGGAAAGACTGAGATTTCCTGCCTTGGAACTCTGTACTCTTTCGAGTAATTTTGTGTTGAGAATAGGCTCACCCGTAGCCGTGCGTTAGACTTCCCCGAGCGAAATTGTGAGGCTCGCCAGCAGCCCTAAGCGCCTCGATAGAACTTTGGACCTTCCAAGGAACTAATATTAATGAACTTTACATTCATTTTCCGACTTTTTGTACAAATTGTAAAATAAACCAATTTAGTCCAGAATCGGATATTTTCAATGGTAACTAGTCTAGCTACCCGTGAATCAAGACGTTACAGACTAGTTAACTTTCTGGTGGCAGCGGTGGGATCGACACCCAGTCGTGAAGAAGTAACGGAAGAGATCGACACCCAGTCGTGAAGAAGTAACGGAAGCGATCGACACCCAGTCGTAAAGCAGTAGCGGAAGCGATCGACACCCAGTCCTGAAGTAGCGGAACCGATTGACTTCGTTCGACATCCAGTTCTGAAGGAGCATCGAACCGACCGACATCCAGTCCCGGAGAAGTAGCAACTTCGTTCGACATCCAGTTCTGAAGGAGTATCGAACCGACCGACATCCAGTCCCGGAGAAGTAGCGACTTCGTTCGACATCCAGTTCTGAAGGAGTATCGAACCGACCGACATCCAGTCCCGGAGAAGTAGCGACTTCGTTCGACATCCAGTCCCGGAGAAAAGGACGCCTGGTCCGAAATACAGTTACGGAAGACGCCGAGTCCCGAAAAAGAAATAGAAGACCAAGTTTTGTGTGGAAAGTGACCGACCAATAACCCTGATCTGAAGTAGATGAAAGTGACGAGATCCTGTGCAGCACGACAGCAGGTAAGGCTTGATTTTACTTTAGAGGCAAAAATTGTAGTAAATTAATGTGCTAGGAATTTAAAATTGTCTTAATGAAATTATATTGTATGTGTAATTGAGTGGTTGCAACATTTAGCAAAGTGCTGGATTTGAAAAATTTAGAAAACTATTGTGTTATCAATTCAGGAAGAACTTTCCTTTGAAATTAGAGTAAAAGTCATTTATTGAAATTAAGTACTGTTGTAATCTAAAAGTTATCGAAGTATTCTGTGTAGAGTTACGCTTAGTATATTTTGTGAAATTTGAGTTAAGATTGTTTTGAAATTTAAGGTACATTGTTTTATAGTGTTGCATTGTGTTTTAAGTATTGGTCACATATATTAGTATATTATTGTGTGTATAATTGTGTGTAAGGGACAGGAGAATTTTAAAATGGCATTTTTAGCAAGGCAACGTAAGGCAGATTTGCAGAAACTCGCTTATGAGTTAGGTATCGACCTAGGACCTAATGATAGGGTGTTAGATATAACCACAAAGATATCAGAGCATCCACAATACGACGAAGAATGGGTGAAGGCTCAGTTGCAGGTTATAGTAGAGGAACGGGAGATAACTGACACTCAGGCTAGAGAGGAACGGGAGATAGCCGAGAGAAATGCTAGAGAGGAACGGGAGATAGCCGAGAGAAATGCTAGGGAGGCGGAAGAGCGAGAAGAGCGAATTCGAATGTTCGAGTTAGAAAAACTCAGAATTACGCAAGCTGCTGAAACAAATAGCTTAGGTTCGTCACAAACGGATAATTCTAGACCAACGAAAAACTTGAAATCCGTAATGCAGAAATTTGACCCAGAAAAAGGAGACATGGCCCTATTTCTCACCTTGTTTGAAAGACAGGCGAAAAAGATGGGAATAGATGAGGTTGATTGGGTGACTCACCTTCTTTACCTACTCCCGATGGATATTGCAGAAATTATTATGAGAGAGCCCCCTGAAAAATCCGAAGATTACGATCATATTAAGAGTACCCTCCTAAATAGATTTAAATTAAATCCGGAAACATTCCGAACCAAATTTACACAGCATCAGAGGCGATCAGGAGCGCCCTGGAAAGATCTAATATTTGAATTAAGGAGTTACTTAGAGGGATGGCTAGATGGAGTCGGAGTGCAAAGTTTTGAGGACCTCAAAAACCTAATGCTAACGGATCAAATAAAAAGGAGAGTTTCTCCTGAAATTAAGGAGCATTTCATAGATCAGTGGGCAGCCATAGTAGACCCCGAAGAATTAGTATTTAAATTGGACCAATATAAAGCCGCTAGACGCACTGTCAGGAGACCTCTCACAGCTAAGTTCCCAGAAAAACGTTTCCCAGATAAGCCAAAACCTGACAACAGACCTGCAGTAGTGAGGAAATTTGAGCCAGAAAAGAGCGAACGCTCGAATTGGAGGAACCCAAATCCTAATGAGCAAAAGTGGAGGAAGCGAGAATTTGAACGGCGAACAGCGCCGGCGTGTTACATATGCCATTCGACGGATCATCTGAGACCGCAATGCCCTGAATTAAGGAGAAACCCGAATCACGAACGCGTGAATCATTTAAAAATGGAGAAGAATTTCGCACCTTCGTTTGCCCCTTATCTGAGTGAGGCTAAAGTTAATGGGATAAATACCGTGATATTGAGAGATAGTGGAACCAGTTTGGACGTAGCTCCCAACCACTTAGTAAGACCAGATGATTACACCGGAGAAACAGTTTGGTTGAAACAGGCTCTGGAAAATCATTTCCGATGTTTACCGATAGCAACAATTAGTTTAGAAAGTGAAAAATTCGGCAAGATAATCACTAAAGCAGCGGTAGTGGATAAAACGGTAGAATTGAACCATTATCTCCTGGGAAACTCGACGCAAGAATTGCTCGAGGAGGCAAGGAAAAACCCACATTTAGTTAATGCTGTCGTTACGCGTAGTCAAAACAGGGGAAACAAAAGATCAGGGAGTTTGGAGAAACTCAAAACCCCCAACTGCGTTAGCGAAAAACCACCTCTTCAATCGAATAGCCAGGAGCGCGAGCTTCCCATTCATCTACCCCCTGCTGAAAAGCATACAATTGCGATTTTGAAAGTAACCCCCGAGGAGTTTTCCAACGCACAAAAGGAATGCTCTGAATTGAGTACGCTGTGGAAAAAAATGGAAGAAAAGCGAACTCAGGAATATAGGGTGGATAAAAATTTGTTGTTTAGGATAACCGCAGATCACCGAGGTGAGGAAAGGAAACAATTAGTCATTCCCGCAAGAATGAGGGATGAAATTCTAAGGTTATGCCACGAAGAAGTAGCCGCACATTTAGGCTCGACAAAAACCAAAGATAAACTATTGAGATATTATTTTTGGCCAAACTGCATTAAGGATGCTGAAGAATACGTCAGAACATGTGACCCGTGCCAGAGAGTGGGAAAACCAAGGGAAAAGAAGAAAGCCCCATTAAAATTAGTGCCGGTGATTAAAGAGATCTTCTCGAAAATTAATGTAGATACAGTAGGACCCCTTCCTTATTCAAGTAAGGATAATAGATACTTAGTAACTGCTATCTGCATGGCCTCAAAATATCCTGAAGCGATACCCGTTCGCGACATCAGTTCAGAATCAATAGTGGAGTCTCTCATGATTATATTTAGTAGATTGGGATTTCCCAGAGAAATACAGTGTGACTTAGGCACTTGTTTCACGAGCAAGTTGACCACCACGTTTTTTGAAAAATTTGGCATTAAGGTTACACACAGCTCTGTAAGACACCCACAAGTAACCCAGTAGAGAGGTGGCACAGATCCGTAAAAAGATTATTGAAAGTTTTGTGTTTGGAATCGGGATTAGATTGGGAGAAAAATCTACCCGCAGCTCTCTTAGCATTAAGAACGGTGACTCATGAGGCCACAAATTTTAGCCCCGCTGAACTCGTGCACGGAAAGAATCTTCGAACCCCCGAAACCTTACTTTTCGAACATTGGGTAGAACCGGAGGAAGAAGAAAATGTCGTGACCGAGTACGTGTTCGAATTAATTAACAGGTTGAAGCATTGTCAGGAATTGGCCTATGAACGAGTTTCAGACATGCAACATAAAAGGAAAACCTGGTACGATAAAGATGCCGTTCGTAGAATTTTTAAAAAGGGAGATAAGGTGTTAGTCGTAGCGTCATCCAAACCAAACAAATTATCGGTTAGTTGGATAGTCCCTGGAGTGATCGAGAGTCAACTCTCAGATACTAACTACATAGTTAAGATGCCTGGTAAAACCGAAAAATCTCAGGTGTATCACGTAAATCTTCTAAAACCTTATAATAAGCGGGCGGAAGCAGTGAACTTACTGATTAGTGGAGAGAATGTCGGAACATCAGATTCGGATTTAGAGATAAATTACCCGTCGTCAAACCCCAATTTGTATGATTTCGAGGAGATAGTGAGGGATAGTTTAGCTGGAAAATGCAGCCCTGAACAAATCACCCAACTCGAGACGTTATTATTGTCTCATAAGAAAATATTTTCAAATGACCCAGGTAGGACAGATTTGGTAGAACACGACCTAGAATTGATCAGTAATCAACCAGTGAGGTCAAAACCTTATAGGACGTCACCCCGACAAACGGAAATTTTAAAAACTGAAATCAAGAGGATGTTGGACCTCCAACTGATAGAGATAGGAGAGTCAGATTATACTTCTCCAATGATATTAGTGGAAGCTCAAGGCAAAGATCCAAGGCCTTGTGTAGACTACCGCAAATTAAATTCTATAATTAGAACCGAATATTTTCCCTTACCGAATATCGACGAAAGAATAGAGAAGGTATCAGCAGCAAAGTACATCACTGTCATTGATTTAACAAAAGGGTATTGGCAGATTCCGTTAAGCCCCAAGGCTCAGAGATTAGCCGCATTTGTGACTACTTTTGGAACTTACCGACCACTAGTCCTTCCTTTTGGTCTGGTAAATGCCCCTTTTTGTTTTTCCAAATTCATGTCACAACTCTTGCAAGGATGCGACGAGTTTAGTGTACCATATTTAGATGATGTAGCCATCTTTTCAAATACGTGGGAAGATCATCTAAAACACCTAGGCCTAGTTCTAAATAGAATCGCGGAGGCCAAATTAACGATCAAACCATCGAAATGTCGGTTCGCGCAAAGCAGCGTAAAATATTTGGGACACGAGGTAGGTGGAGGTCTCAGATCCCCTGCCGAAGCCAAAACAAAGGCAGTATTGGAATTTCCGGCCCCCAAAACGAAAACACAGATACGCCAATTTCTAGGCTTATGTGGATTTTATTCACGATATATTAAAAACTATGCTGTCATCGCGGAGCCTTTAACCCGCGCCTTAAAGGGAAAACATAGAAAGGAAGCGATAGAATGGACACCAGAGCATGAGCACGCATTCCAAACACTAAAAGGGAAACTCACCGAAAAACCCGTACTTTATGCCCCGGACTATAGTAGGGAATTTATCCTGCAAACCGATGCATCAGATAAAGGAATCGGGATCATTATGGCTCAACGAGGGCCACACAATAACGAACATCCGATCTTGTTCTTGAGTCGGAAATTTAGCGAGTGCGAGAAGAAGTTTAGTGCTACAGAAAAGGAATGTGCAGCTATCATTTATGCAATTAAGAAATTGCGACATTACCTAGATGGTCAAAAGTTTACAATCGAAACTGACCACAACCCTTTAGTTTGGTTGCGTACGAACGCAGGAAATAACCCTAGACTCATGAGATGGGCGTTGGCGTTGCAACCATTTGACTATACAATAGTCCACAGAGCAGGGAAAGACAATAAGCACGCTGATTGCTTAAGTCGCGTGGAATAAATAACATCTGACACTTCAAATGAAAATTTGATTGTAAATATTTAATAGTGTATAAATTGTGATCTATGTAAAATGTAAATACAAATGATGCTTGTGCTTGTAAATTATATAATTGAATAAGATTGTAAAATGTTGGAAGGTTAAAACCATTAGTTATAGCTGCCTCTGAAGTATTGTCAAGACCTCCTGTATGTCTAACCCCTTCCTTTTAGATTTTGCTCTCTAACACATCGCAAAATCTCTCTATGGGGGGAGGAATTCTGTAACGGCGGCTAGAGAAACGATCACCACGCCAGCGTGGGAAAATGAAAAGTCTTGTTGACTCAGGTGTCGAGAGGAAAAGCCCACACTCCATAACGACCACCCGAAAACATCTTAATGATTTCTTAACGACAGCCAGCCAGCAGGGGTCGGAAATCGCTGTGGTTTCAAAACAAAGGGCAGGCGCCTTTCTGTCGCTCTCTTCGACATTTCGAGACCAAGAAGATTGATATAAATGATGATGAGTTTCCGACAGGGTTTGATGGACCCTTTCAAGTCCGCCGAAGTCTGTCGTAAAAGTTGAGGGGAAAGACCAACGTGAGACAGCCAATCAAGAACGTGAGAAATCTTCAACACCCAATCCAGAACCGACTAAAAGGCGGACCCGAAACGGAAAGGAGGAGTCGATAAGCACCCAACATATAGAGTTTTTGGAGATATCATCAGAGAGGACGAGAGACGAGAGAGATCACGAGAGGAGACGAGAGGAGAGAGAGAGACGGAGACAGAGGATCAGAGAGAGAGCTTGGAGAGAGGCGGTCAGCAGAGACCGTTTTTGGAGCTTGAAGTGAACTTGTTGTTTGTTCATTGTTGTGCAATTTATCCCACCTTGGGATCCTATACTCGCCGGAGTATTTTAGTGAGAAAGGCTCGACCGTAGCCGTAAAGGAGAACCCTCCTAGAGATCCGTGTAACTGCTCATCCTAGTAGTGATCCTGTCCGGAAAGACTGAGATTTCCTGCCTTGGAACTCTGTACTCTTTCGAGTAATTTTGTGTTGAGAATAGGCTCACCCGTAGCCGTGCGTTAGACTTCCCCGAGCGAAATTGTGAGGCTCGCCAGCAGCCCTAAGCGCCTCGATAGAACTTTGGACCTTCCAAGGAACTAATATTAATGAACTTTACATTCATTTTCCGACTTTTTGTACAAATTGTAAAATAAACCAATTTAGTCCAGAATCGGATATTTTCAATGGTAACTAGTCTAGCTACCCGTGAATCAAGACGTTACACTCTTAATTCAACTACCCCCAGAATACTTTCAAGATGCTGCTTGGAGTTGGCATTAGTTCTAATAATTTCAGGTTGGTTTTTGAAGACATTTGCCAGGGGGCAACCTCCATTGACGCTAATTTCATGTCAGAATGAAACCGCTGTATTGCTATTTGAATACAGTTGCTTTCTGTCAATAAGAGATAGATATCAAAATGAAATTAATTCCGTATTGTGTTTTATTCACTTTAGTGTGCGAGCCCATTTTCAACAAACTAGCTTCGAAGTAGATAATGTTTTACGCGAATACGTGCAAATTCTGTTCTGTAACTAAATGCTTTGAAATAATGCATCCCTTTCGACATTTGAGTAACTATTTGCAAGTTCTAAAGTTTAAGAAACCGAAAGAAATTTAAATCTTTTAAAAGTTTTAGAGTAAACCATAACTGACCTCGGCACTAGAATATTTCCTGATAACCTAGGAATAAACAATAGATTATAAATCTATTGTTTATTCTGACTATTAGTTAAAAAAACTTGTAATATCAAATTCCTCTGCTCTAGAAAGTTGTATGGAATAGAGTGGATACGGAAGAATCGTTATTTGTACAAAAAATCGAAAATTTATTTCATTTTCTCAAGTAATTTTGCAATTTAAAACTTTGACAACATTAATTTCGAACAAGTTTTAGTCAGAAAATCCACTTATTTTCTATAATAAACCAAACAAATCGAATTTATTATACATTTAAAATGATCAAAAATCAATACAAGTTATTTTGGGACGTTTGCTGATTTTGTTATCTAATAGCCACCAAAGTGCCTCGATTATCTTAAGAGTATGTCTGTGTAAGGTATAAGGTTTTACAGAAATATGCTCTCCATTAACGTGGTTTAGAGTCTAAGTTAATCTTAATTTAAGTACTAGCAACTTTGGAATCGTGAACAAGTTAAATAGTTAAATTAGAGGACTGGTAGTAACGTAAGCAAAACGCTTCCACAATAGGCGTCTTTAGCAGGGATTCTGGTTATAAGTTTATTATTCATTGCTGTAAGCGACTGCAGAGATAACGAGTTGTCGGAAAGAAAATCATCGACGGCGGTCGTCATTCATGCTTTTGGTGTGGCAATCCTGCTCCTAACGAGTTTCCGAGCCGCGGTAGCCCAGTTGGAAGAGCAACGGATTAGCAACCAGAGGATTGCGAGTTCGAAACTCAGTCCAGCCAAAGACCGTCGTGTACACGTTCAGTCTGTCGTGGCCTCAAATGTTCTCACGTTGTAGAAGTTTGGGAGCTCAGGTGCTGCCTCGTCATCTGACCGTGGCACAAAATTACGTGGTGTTGTCCTCTAATCTCCCTTAGGATTGATCCAGGACCGTTGCCAATAGCCCGCTGCGTTGCTCCAGTGCGACGTTAATTAACTACCTAACTAACAAGCTTCTACACCTATTCAAAAATCGGCTGACCCAAGGTCGACTGCCTTCTGGTCGAAGCCGCACTATAGCACTTTCCAAGGTTTAACATTCCAATTTTATAAGTGACAACACTTAGCTTTTGCATAGAAGTCTATGAAACACGCTTTCTTATTTGGCGAGTGAATAGCAATGCTTATTAGCTGCAACTGTGTCTAACAAATAACAGCTTCAGCGTCCGCTCTGTTCCCTTGCCACGGCGACGTGTGGTGCAATTTCTTGGTAAAATGTAGCGATTGCTCTTTAAATCTTTTTCAAGGAAAAGGTTGGTTATATTCTGGGTGAGCTGGATCTCGGAGATGTCAGAATAGCTCAATTTTCTGAATTTCTCCCATAGTGTTGTCTCTATAATCAAACCTTTGAACAGGTACGTATTGATCCTTCCTACACCTGATCTTTGTAAAAACCAACTTTTAATGTAGAACAGTGGTTCTCAACCATTCTCATACCGTGGTCCGGTAAATTCTGTATTAAGACGAGGGCCCGGTCCCAACATTTTACTCGTAAATACCCCTTTCCATTTTTTAAAATTCATACATTAAGCAAACCTAAGTATTAATAATTAATTATAGCATAATTATAAAGAGTATAAGTAAATTTATGTGTATGGGGTGGCACATGTTGACAATTTCAAATTAACTACCGTTACTAGACTAATAAAATCTCGTAGTATATTGAAATTTCCTCAGGCTAACACCATTAAATTCATTTGTGCTGATTTTCAATGACATCCTGCTTCATTATGCCGTTCTGATCACAAAAAATTATTACAGCTGTATTAAGCTTATTCTATAATTCTAAGATAAGTGATAGCCAAAGAGTCATAAAGTTAAAGACGGTTTCTGTTCGTTTTAAGAACAATCATGATGGAAAATAGTTGCAAAGATATGAGGTAGAAAAATAAAGAAATCTCACATTTCTGTTTCACAATTTTTTGAAACATTCATTAATGTTATTCTCAGAATATTTCCACTGTAAAATATTTATTCACAAAAAATCATAGGAAACTAGAGTGACGAATACCAGAACTTTTCGCGGCCCGATATAATTGATGCCTGGGTCCGGTACCGGGCCGCGGTCCTGCGGTTGAGAAACACTGATGTAAAAACATGATTTTTTTTCTTTCGTTTCATTGTTTTGAAATGTTCGTGGCCCCTAAATGTTTTTCATCTCCTATTTTTTATCCCTTGTGGTCTTTATAATTGCAGATTTACTTGCATGTAAAAATCTAGATCCCCTAAATATTTTAATTTTTATTTATGAATGTAGTCTATAACTTCGCTATGCAAAAATCTTAGTTTATAGTTATGTAGTCTATTTTTGCTCCGTAAAAATCTAGATTTAGTGATGAAGTCTATTTTCGTTATGTAAAAATCTTTTCCACTTATTTTAAATTTATTTCATTTATGAAGTAAATGAGATGTCGAGGAAATTATTTTAGAATAGCTTTTAATACATTAGATGTAATATTTTAAAAATAGCGTTCCTATAAATTCTAATCCAATGCTTATGGCCACGGTGTTAGTAACCTGCAAGTTGTAGGCGGGCTCAATTCCTGTAACTTATCCAGTGTGTATTTCTGTATTTCTGTGCTGTGTCAGTAACATTTTCATTGTGTATATCTACGTATCAAGACAGTACTTAACGTCATCTCTCTCGTGTTTGGCACAGCTTAGCCAAAAAATGGCTCTTGCGCCATAAAACCCAACCAATGCCTCTTGTAAACAGTAGCGTTCCCACAAATGCTTAGTTTGTAAGTGTAGATTTGTTTGCTAGATTTATGATTTATTACATCATTAGATTTACATAATTTTTAAAATAGATTTATTTTGCATTAGATTTATGATTTGTATGTTACATTTGGAATTTGGATGTTACATTTCGTATATTAAATTTATTTAGAATAATACTTGATTGTTGAATTTTCATAATTGTCTTATAGTTAGGCATCAGAAATTTTTCTCCGGTAGTTTATTAAATTTAAATTGCGCAAAAATTTACACGATTTGATTTTCAATTTTTTTCCATGCATGAATTCAGCCGTTCCCCGAAAAATAGCCTTTATTCACGTCAAGTAGCCTTTTTCTCTTACTAGTGAAATAAATTTAAAGAACAAGATTAGTTTTAAAAATCGTTGATGTTCTAAAATTTTGTTTTAACCAATTACCCATTTCTTAGACTGTTTAATTGTCTGAATTTAATTTGCATAACATAAAAATTAAACATCAAATGTTACGAGTCTAAGACTTAGCATTAAATAATACATATAATTATTTTATCCGAATTACTATTCTTATATATTCTTCTAATAAAAATATAGCAATAGTTTATTTATATAATTGGTGTCTACAGAAAAATATCCAATAAAACAGATAAAAAACACATACATTTAGATAACATGTAAAACAAAGCAATTTATTGAAGTAGATTACTGAATTGAAATCATAAATATACCTCAGTAAAAGATTAAAACAGTTTTAAAATATATTTGTAACAGAATTGTCCCATACATTTGTTTTAAAAGGTTTAAAAAAATAATTTACAGTATATCTGCAATATAAAATATTTTGACTGAATTCCACTTACCAATTACATGTCTTACTAAAAATGAAGTTAAGTGAAGCAAGAATAGATTGTAGGCAAATTAGCTGTGGCGTAGCATGTATGAAAGCCCAGAAGCCCGGTATCTTCTAATAAAAAAATTGAAACTAGAAACAATTTGGTGACAAAACAAAATCGATTAAAACCTGAAGCAAACACGACGATTTTTTAAATGTAAATCTGAGTTTATTAGGGACAATCTACATCAACCAGAATATATTGTCTCGTCTAGTCATGTGACTGCCCCTATAAAACTTCAGGTCTAAATTATTACCTTGATGTGTATAATATTTTATCCTTTCAGTGTGCAATGTTTAATGTGTATGCTCTAATCTTATTTCTCTTTAGATTCATACAAATTTTTGTACAATTCATCCCTCTAGGCACATTTTACTGTCACATATTAGACAACCACAGATTTTAGTCATGAAAATGACTGCATCTTTTATTATTTTTTATCAACCCTCTATGGGGTTCACAGTCAAATCCTTTCTGCATCCTGCAGTCCAAATGAGCCAAATATGGTCCTTGCGCCATAAAGTCCAACCAATTAATCGATCATCCGTGCATGACTTCTAACCAGTTTTGACCTTTCTGAATCAATAGAATCATTCCTAGGATTCTTTCAACCAATCTATGTGATTATTTAGTCATGTGTGTTATGGGGTAATCAAGACGGTTCTCAGATAGTTAATCAAGAAACCTTTCTGATCTTGATATGTTCACTTAAAATAAGCTTATCCCAAAGTTGTGGATATATCCCTCATTTTTCTATTAAAAAAACTTATAACAAGCCTTCGCGTATTGGACATCTCAATGTGACCAGAGATGTCTCGATCGTGACGGCTTGATATTAGCTTTTCTCAATGTGACCAGAGATGTCTCAATCGTGACGGTTGGAAATTAACTTTTCTCAATGTGACCAGAGATGTCTCAATCATGAATATTACCTTTTCTTGTATTATGAATAATCACATATTGGTTGAAAGGATCCTAGGAAGGATTCTATAGATCAAGAAGGGTCAAAACTGGTTAGAAGTCATACAGGGATGGTTGATTGGCTAGTTGGGTTTTATGGCGCAAGGGTCATATTTGGGTCATGCAAGACTACAGGCTGCAGAACGAATATGGTGCAATGATGGGAAGATAATTTAAGTTAGAGTTTTTGATTAATAAAGAATAAAAATGTACAGCCATTTTCATGACAAATCTGCGTGTGATTGCCCCATTTGTAGCAGCGCAATATCCCTCTATTGGCTTTAAACCATGTATTATGTCACGTAGAACACTCAATTCATCATAGACTGTTTTCTTCCATAGGGTAAGTTCACCTGGACTCCATCGACACAAGGTGTGATTTTAGGCGCATTCTACTACGGCTATGTCTTCACCCCTCTACTGGGGGGTCGTCTGTCCGAGATGCTGGGAGCAAAGTGGCTGCTCGGGGGTGGGATCTTCTTCACCTCTCTGCTCACACTCATCACCCCCATGGCGGCAGAGTTGGGAGTGGGCGTCATGGTGGCTCTGAGAGTCATCATTGGTGCTGCACAGGTGAGTGAACGATTTTTGTTTTTTAATGCATTTTGGATCTATCCAATTACGTAAGATTATCAGGGTATGTGGGTGAAAACCACTTCAATCGATTCGAATTAAGTATGCAAATACCTTAAAAAGAAACATAATTAATTTTTTTGACAATTGTTTTTAGAATTGGACTAAAAAATTGCATTGTAATGTATGACAAACTAAATCTGTCTTTCGACTTTCCTAAATGGGAAAATTTCAATGTACCGATCTTTGAGATTTCGTTTCAAGCATTCATATTCATAGATCAGAACCATGTAGCACTTATTCGTAAGCCGCGACAAGTATAAAATAGGAGTTTCAAATCTTAGATCAAGTTAGATTAGAGACCAATTTATAAACATTTTAATTTCTGGAGCATGTCTCATAAAAGCCTAATCATATTCATTGAGTAAAATTTTCTCCATGAAACGAATCTTATTTTTTCATCAAGTTTTTTATGATCATGACTGTTATCGTGACTGTGTTCTTAATTGAATTAGAAAAAAAAGAGAGCATCGTACCTTTAAAACTTTCAGCAAATTTTCAATTTTGATGTGTTTTGAAAGTCTAAAATCTTTTGATTTGGGGAGAAACGTATTTGTTCGTCTGCAATACAGACTTTTTCACACACACCCCTCCGATTCGATCCCTTTTATTGACAGCTGTAGTACTTTTTTAAAAAATTACTAATTTCTGTTGTCACCGTTTGCCGCCAGATGGCAGCAGCATTGATACATCAAATAATAAAGTTGTTCCTCTGGGTCCGGAGAGATTCTTTGCTTTCGCAGGAGAGAGAATGAATCCCTACATTCTATTTATTCAATTTAAACCAAAATTTGAGCGAAGACTATAGAATGAAAATTTTCGTTTCTTGTCCTTTTACCTATTGGGGAGCAAAAATAAAACCAAAGTTCTGCAAATCTAACACCTTTTTCGCACATCTATTAAATAATTATTTTATTTCCTGTGTTGCCTCATGGCAAACGAACATTAAATAAAGATAAATAAGAAAATTTAATTCATAAACAATTGAAATTCAAATTAATACATTTTTTGCTAAAATAATACCTGGTAGTTGGCAATGCTTGTCATTTGCAAAAACATCATATAATTCATAATCGTAAGATGAAATATTTCAAGATATTTACTATAAAAAAAGCGTTTGGTAAAACTAATAACAGGTATATTACTCAATCAGTATCAGTGAAACTTTCCCTATACGTGCATGTCAGTTACTTGACGACCCTCAGGGCATATCTTTAGGTTTGCACGGGCATCACAACCCTGAGATACCCGAGTGATTGTTCCTCCCTTTCATTTTTACACTCGCCTACCCTTCTGCTTTTTTTTCCTCTCATTGTGTTGTCTGCTTTGTGTTTGGGAGCAGCTTGGCCAAATACGGGCCCTTGAGCCATAAAACCCGAAAACAAACAAATATTACTTGATGTTGTCCTCCCCAGCTTAGCCATATATGGATCCCTTGTGCCACATATCCCCTCGGAGCACATCTTTAGGTGTGTGTTGGCTTTAAGAACCCGAGGTACCCTAGTGATTTATTCTTTTCCAATGGGGTTAACTAGCTATGGTAAACATAGGTTGGTTGGTTGGTTTAAGGGTTTTATGGCGCAAGAGCCATATTTGGCCATGCTGCGCCAGACACAACATCAAGTAATAAACACACACAATGAAAGTTTTACTGACACAGAAGAGAGAAATATACCCGGGTGGAATGCACCTGACAGGAATCGAACCTGCGCCGCCTACAACTCGAAGATTGCTAGCGCAGTGAACATACCCACTGAGCCACGACGGCCCCTGGTAAACATGGGAGTTGCGACCCCAGGAGTCCCAAGCGATCGCTCTACTTTCTTCTCTCCATCCTTTGGGGCTGTTGTGGATCAGTGAGTAAGTCCACTGCGCTAGCAACCTTCGAGTAGTAGTCGGAGCAGGCTCGATTCCTGCATTCTTCCCTGTGTGTATTTCTCTCTTCTGTGTCCGTAAAAACTTTCGTGTGTGTATGTCTGTTACTTGATATTGCATGTCTTGTGTTTGGCGCAGCATGGCCAAAATATGGCTCTTGCGCCACAAAACCCAAAACCAACCAACCTTGTGCCTTATAAGAACCAACTCAATCGTAAACAAGTCTCAGTGAGCGATTGTAACAGTATTGATGCTTTGTCTTCAGGGCGTGAACTCTGCTTCCATGTATGCCATGTTCTCCAGATGGGCGCCCACTCAGGAGAGAAGTCGCCTGCTGTCCATCTGTACCATCGGTCAGCACGTGGGCACCATCGTCACCATGCCGACCAGCGGCTTCCTCATACAGTACGAGGTGGGCGGGGGTTGGCCCTCCGTCTTCTACCTCTTCGGTATGTGGTCACTTTCCTTCCACCCTAAAGATGAACTGTTATTTTACGATAACAGTGATAATGTTTATTGTTTATCTATAATAACAGTTATTATCTATTAATATTAAGTTTCGTTAAAAGTTTAATAATGCATGCTGTCCAACGTGTGATCAACAGACAATCCTATCTGTTAGACACATTTTAAGTGAATGTCCTAATTTTAATACTATTAGACTCAACCGCTTTGGTGCTACTAACCCTGGTGTTAATGATTTATTAAGTGATCCTCCTCATCCAAATCTGTTTTTATTTATATCAGACATAGGTTTTTATAACTTTATTTAAAAATTTATTTGAAATGTGTTTTTATACTATTTTATCTGTTAAATTTTGATTATTAGTTTTAAATTTATGGATAAAAATCACGATAAAATGTATTTAAAACTACCGTTGGTTTGGCGCAGCTTGGTCAAACCTGGTCCTTATACCATACAAATTCAATCAATCAATTAATAATGAAAGCAGTGTCTAACTTACTTTTGTCTATTTCAATCATTTAATGCATTGTATTCTTATTTGGTCTAAAAGATGTATACCACTTTTGATGACTGGTCTTTGGATCCTGTTTATTTTTTTGTAACTTGTATTTGTTCTATATGAATCAATTGTATTTTGACTGTCCGGTTGGGTCAAGGGCTCTGAAGACTACTGAGCCTGACAAAGGTCCTCCAGACAACCTCTCGTGTAGCCTCACACTCTAGCGTTCAGGCCCTAGAAAAACTTTTTAATTACTGTTTATAAATGCCGGACATAAGCTTTCATGCCATTAGTCGACGAGCTCTACAATATTTTTGAACGAACCAATCAAAACCTCTAAGTGTAGTTGCACGTGTCTAGGTGTTCAGTAGGCAATAACGTTTACCAATAACTTAATATTTTGATAACAGTTGATAATTGTTAATTTACGATGGCGTTATTTTAATTCCACGTCATTTTATGATAAGGAGAAGCCTTATGCCTAAAGAGCAAGAGCTTCGGGCAGACTGCTACCTGTAGAATTTGACGGTCTAATTAGCCTTCCAGTAGAAATAAATGACAATATAACCACAACTATAATACTGGAATTTGCATATAAAATTATTAAATACAGCAAAATTTGGAAAGTGGAAGTAATGTCTCTTATTCTTGTTACAATACAAATATTAATGGATCTAGAGCACATTCTTATAAATGTAACAGGAATTGTTCATACCTCCTGGTATGTGGATATATAGTAACTTGGTATGGAAGTATTATGTTAATTATGAATTAATATTCCCCTTTCGCCAATGAATAATCAATTTTGTAGAGTGCTACAATATAAATACAGAGAGGAATTCTTATTCTTGCTAGAGTAAAGATATTAATGGTTTATTTTCATGATCCTAATTTTATAGTTGATACAAAAAAAGTCACCCATATTCCTAAAGCTAAGTAAAATGACAAAATTTAATATTTAAATGAGGAAAAATGCAAAAATCTTAAATTGGAATACTACTGCAACACCTCTAGTTTTCTCTTTTCGTTTTTATCAAAAGTAATTGAAGAAAGAATTGACATAGGGAAAGATTATTGAGCATATGCAATACAACAGTAAAATATATATAGACCAATAGATTGAGAACTGCTCAAATAATTTGAAATGATTTAGGATGCTAATTAAGTCCTATAGAACCCATTTTAGTACATGCATAATGTGAACGGTCAAAGATTGTACGTTAAAAATGCCTTGACGTTATGAGGTCCCATCTGAATTGTTAATTAGGTAGAAATGTTAACAAAATAGTGCTCTCGTTCATGTCCTTCATGCTACAAGGACAATCACACTTTCTTGATATTCTCACTAGATGGCAGCACGATAACTGACTGTTGAACGTCTGGAGAGAACAGTAGTTAGTTTTTCAATTCTTTTTATAAGACTTCTTAAAACATTACTTGAATCAAATGGGGAGGGAAAAAAAATACAGTAAAAAATTCTTAATTAATTCAAAAATACTTCAACCGAAAATTGGCAGGAAGAGTTGAATTTCATTTGAATACCTATTTCATTTATGTCGCAAAATGGATATTTTTTTCTTCCACAAAATTTAAAGTTGTAAATTTTATTTTGTAACTCACGCTTAGGTTTGATGCTTGAGGTTTAGTTTGTTATTGGAGTTATTTACTAATATTCACAGAAAAGTAAAAATAAAGGGAAAATTTCATACATTTAACAATTAATATGGTTAAAAAAAAGAGATCGTGGTTCAGAAGAACCTAGAAAAAAATACTAAGCTTTTCTAAGAGTGATTAGAACAAATACATTTGCAATGTTTTACCACAGTTAATTTTGTGATTTTTTTTCAGCGAGTTCAATCATTAAAACTAAAACTTTTAAATTACACCAAACACTAGTTTTTCAATTTTATACTAAGCACGTATAAAATATTGAACTACTTAGATTATAAATTATTAAATTTGCAAGTTGCTTTTAATAAATTTCTGCGCCATGGAAACCAACCAACCTTCAGGTTTTGGTTTCAGTAACCAGTTTGACATCCTACTCAACGTAATAAAATCAAGAACCACCCATTCTAAGCCACATAGACAGCTTTTTCCTTATCCTACGCCATACCTCGCCTTTTCGCAATGTCTGTCTCACAGTCCCATATTATCTAGGAACAGAAATAAAATATGTAACTATTATCAGTATTATTCACTGCGACGTCAGTAAGATCAAGGCAACTATTGAGTTGGGTTCCTGACATGCCTGAAAGGTCACACAAAGGGCAAGTCGGAGAGTTTGACAAGTCAATGTGGTATACATGATTTTGTAGGTAGTCGGAACAATGAAGAACACAAAAGAAAGTGACTCCTGCAGCTCTTGATAGATAGATCTTGTAGCAACTGAGACAGAGGAGTTACTATGCAGAAAGTGAAATTCACTATCATGACAGACATCTGGGTAAAACCTAAATGAGAATTACCTTAGTGAGTGGGATGACTTCTAATCTTCGACTTTCTCTTTAAGTGTTTAACCACCCTGGTGGTTCACTAGGTGAGGTATCTTGTCAATAGCAAAACTGACCAGATCTGACCTTGGTGAACGAGATATCTCGTCATTAGGCTAGATCTTGATTTCGTCATCATCAAAAAATCGGCAATATCTTGATGACTTGATATCTCGTCGTTAGCAAAATTTGCAAGATCTTGATGGCCGAGATATCTCGTCGAATCCGCTTGGAGGGTTAAAGGAGGTAGAGATTATTCTTCACCTAGTAATTCGGAATCGGATAATTCAGACACCTAATAGGCAAAGAGAGATTTCAAATTCATAAGAGCAGTACATATTACATATCATACCTGTAAAACCGATAGGATATTATTACCGATATTTAGATTATTTTGAGCTAGTTAAAAACAAGTTAATTAAGAATATTATTCATGTTCGACTTTGAGATTATCGTCGACAGCGTGGCTATAGGCTGGGTGACAAGGGAAGCGGACAAGAACCCCAGTCTATAGGGACATTTCGGAAATTTTTATAAAAATGTTTTATAATTTTAAGCACAGTTTTGTACTTGGAGTATTTTATTAGTGTTATTCAGTTCTAATATCAGTGCTATTCAGTTCTATATCAGTGCTATTATTTTTGCACATTTCATGAATTGCAATCAAAAATTAACATTTTGCACAATCGATTAACAAAATTAATAGGGTTCTAATCAGTATATATTTTAACCTCATTTTGTAAATAGATATATTTACAAAATTCGGATTGTGTCTGTTGCTCCGAGACCCAAAAAATCCGCGGGCAAAAATGGCCCTTCGCCATAAAAACCCAACCGAATCAACGAACCCGAAAAATTAGACTTCGCCTGAGCTTCGAGCGACTCAATGAGGGTTGAGTTGGTTAAGTTTTATGGCGCAAGGACCATATTTGACCTGTGCCAAAGTACTCAATATGATAATATAGTACTCTTCTCTAATGATATAATAAGTGTTCTGCTTCTATTCCAGGCACCATCGGTTGCATTTGGTTCATATTTTGGGTGATGTTGGTGTATAATACTCCTGCCGAACATCCAAGAATCTCCAAGAAAGAGCTCATGTATATACAACAGAATCTTCCACAAACCTCAGCTGACAGAAAAGTGAGTGCATATTTGTCTCTTAGCATAATTTGACCAAGCATTAACCTTCCTAGTGGTGGTTCTCGACGAGGTGTCTTGTCATTAGCAAAACTAACTAGATCTTGACGGACGAGGTATCTCGTCATTAGGAAAACTGACCAGATATTGATCTCGTCATCATCAAAAAATCGGCAATACCTTGATGAAGAGATGTCTCGCTATTAACAAAATTGGCCAGATCTTGATGGACGAAATATCTCGTCGAAATCACTTGGAAAGGGTTAAAGCAAACAGCGCAATTTGAAAATTAAGAATTTAGTGAGTATTGCTGGTTAATAATGGTATCAAATTCGGATGTCTAATTTTTTAGACGTTATACAGCGCAATACGACTCTGCTAATGCAGAATAATTGGGACCACGGAACATCTAGGTATGAGGAATATTTGGATAATTATCGGAATATACCTCATATTTGATTATTGCATTTTTTTTAAGATCTAGCACATATGGTACACAAACTTACTGAATATCAAATATATTTATTTATATATTCTGCACAAATAAAATTGGACTTAGACAAACAATTATTTTTAGTCCACATATAATTTACAGAATATTCTTACGTATAACCTTTTCTGAAGAAATTAGAGAGTAGTCTTTCTTAGCTTTCGCGTGTTTTTTAACAGAAAAGTTACGTAATTTGGATCCATCCGAGAAATTAAAGTGCCTGATAACTGGGAACTTAGTGCGTAAAGTTAAAATTTTAGTTAGAGCTAAAAAAGATCTCCAATGTTTTGAACACAAATATCAAGCATTACCCGCAGCTGGTATAGTGCTGTTCCGACGAACAGGCAGTCAGTCGATTTTTAAAAATACGTGAAAGCTCGTTAGAAGACTACCACACGCAAAAGCATGAATGGCGATAGCCGTGGATGGTTTTTCTCCACCAACGCCTCATCACTGCTTCGCTTTCGTTACAAGACGGTAAACTTGAACGCTAAAATCGACAGATATGGTTGTCAACGTAACAACCTATCAACTAATTTAACTAAAGAACAGACTCATTCAAAACCATGTGACTCATGCCAACTCCACCAGTGCGCTGCCATAGCCCAGTGAGTTTGCCCATTGCTCTGGCAACCTGCGAAAGTAGTAACCAGCTGGTTACTACTTCCGAGTTATAAACGGCTAAGGTTCCTTTCCTGTAACTTACCCTTCCTTTCTTCTGTATCAGTAAAACTTTCATTGTGAATGTCTAGTACTTGACATTATCTGCCTTATGTTTGGCGCAGCTTGGTCAAATATGGTCCTTTCACAATTCCCTTTCACATTACCTTTCACAATTCCCTTTCCATTTATTATAGAAAACAATCTGGAAATTTTAAGTTTTAGAAAGTTTAACTTTTAATCCTGATAGCAAAGTAATAGTCGAAAGATCGTCGTTTTCAATTCCGAGCGGAGGGGCCGCCGTGGCCTAGTGTGTTTGCCCACTGCTCTGGCAATCTGAGAATTGTAGACGGCGTAGGTTTTATCCCTCCCCGGTGAATTTCTTGTGTGTCAGTAAAAATTTTCCCTTGTGTATGCATATCCACTATTTGGCGTTGTCTATTTTGTGTTTGACTCAGCTTGGTCAAAGAGGGCTAATGCGCCATAAAAGTCCAACCAGACAGCCAATTTCGAGTTGAAAAGGGTTGTACCCCTTTGAACTATCAGGTGTTACCGTGATTATTTCTACTTTTCATCCCCCTAAAACCATGAGCCGGCAGTGCAGTTTCTATTCCACCATGAGTGTATTTATCTCTTGTGTCAATAAAACTTTGACGTTGTTTGTCTTGTGATTGGCGCAGTTTGGCCAAATATGACCCTTACGCCACAAAACCCAACCAAAAATCCCATCCCAAAGCGAGGCTGCGGTAGCTCGGTTGGCAGCGTAGCGGTTTAACAACCGGAGGGTTGCGAGTTCGAAACTCGAACGAACCAAAGATTGTCGTGTACGGGAGCTGGTAAGCGTTAAATCTTCCGTGTCCTCAAATGTCCTCAGGATGGCGTGGTGTTGAAGTTTGGCGTGCCACATCTCTGGTGTTGACCTCGTCATCTGACCGTGGTTCAAAATTATGAGATATTATCCACGGATCATTCCCTTGATTGATCCTAGACCATCCGCCAATAGCCCGTTGAGTTAGTTGCTCCAGTGTGACATTAATTCAACTACCCTACCCAATTCTCCTGTCCCAAAGCAAAATTCTGGGCGCTCTTTCAGAATAACTAAAAGTTTCGAGGTTGAGTGTCCAAAAATGCATCACCCTGCGGGGGCACATATTTAAGTGTGTACGAGCTTCACGTACCCGTGGTACCATAGCAATCTATTTTTCCCCATGGAGTTTACTGTTTCTGGTAAACATGGGGATCGCGACCCCAGGATGCCCAATCGATCTTCCTCTCTTCTCTGAATCTCTTTTCAAGATTACCTGACATTGTCTTATGTTTGGCGCAGCTTGGTCAATTATGGCCCTTGCGCCATAAAACCTAAAACCAATCAAAAATGCATCGCCATGTTAACTCCCACTGAAGTTCAAAATTTCCAAACAGCAACTGCACGCGGTTGGTGATCCACAGATAAAGAAAATCTGGTGGACATAAATACGCAATGCAACTCGAAAGATAAATCTGTTTACCACTTTGCGAAACACATTTTATGTGCACATTTCGCGCAAGCCAGGGCGAATGCACTGAGAGTTCTCAGTATATTTCCAACGCTTACAGACCACTCAAACAACAGGTCAAACCCTCACGCTCTCTTCCACTTTCCGGTGGATGTGTCTTTGACAGCTCTGCACACACATTCCCGATGGAGTCTCTCGACCCTGATTTTTTCCGCGAATCACGGGCCTGTCGCACGGCATTTCCCTGGAATGGAACCCAGGGTCCACAAACCCGTTTTCCGTGGAACGTGCGGCCTGCAGCAGACGCCCGTCTCGCGCGACGCAATGATATCACCGGTGTCGACACCCTCGCAGAGCGGTTGGGCTTTTCGAGAAACGTTGTGTCACGCGTGACATCATTTGCGTAGGTTACGTCAGAGTGCCATCATCGCTTTGGATCTCCTTTTTGGAAGTGGTTTTCTGCCGGTTTGCGCTGCCTCTTTTTGGGGAGGGGGCTGGAGAGTGGAAAACTTGAAATTCTCTCGAAAAGGAAGAAATGGGAGAGCGATGCTCTTTTCTGTGGGCTTTGTGTGTGAGTGAAGGAAAGCTTTTCGGCAGTGATTCATTTTCCCCGTATGGAGTGAAGGTTATGCCGCGATTACGTCACTGACATGACGAGTACTCAGAATTTTTCATAGGGAAGAGGCTGAGAGTGGCCATAAGCAAGTTACTGATGTAATGCATGTCTACAATGAGAACTACTCCCTTCACTAAGTAGGGCCACGGTAGCCCGGTTGGAAGAGTAGCGGATTAGCAACCGTAGGGTTGCGAGTTCAAATACAAATAAAGACCGTCGTGTAGAAAGGGGGCTGGTGCACATTAAATATGTCGTCCTCACGTTGGCGGGGTGTAGAAGTTTGGAGAGTGGGGTGCAAGCTCAGGTGTGACCTCGTCATCTGACCGTGGTTCAGAATCATGTGGCGTTGTTCTCGTATCTTTTCCTTCGGGTTTGATCCGTCTTCAATAGCCCGTTGTATTCCTCCAGTGCGACGTTAATTACCTTACCAACCTACCTACCCTTCACTAAATCTGGGTGGTGGCTATTGCTATTGGAATAGGACTCGTGCATTTTAAGTAGGGGTCATTTTGGCATGTATTTTCCGGCATGTCCTCGGACTTTTCTCACACATTGGTGCACTTGATGACAAATGGGAAATATATTTAAGATTTTCACTTGTCACCGAGATTCCTCTTTTCGCCGCCAACAAACAAAATAAATTAAAACAAAATAAAATTAAGTCAAAATAAAATTAAGTCGAGAGTCACCCCTACTCAAAATGAATGAGCCCTGTTTCTATAGAACCTACACCTGTTGTCGGGTGCAATTCTCTCCCCTAAGGTCCCTCAATATTTTCATGGTTCGACCTCCTCAAACATGAGGTACAAGTATTACAAATATACTTATTATATATCATAAGGGGTGGCCGCCAAAAATTCAGGGTAATTCAGCCACCCTCACATTAGGTAACCCCAGACATGAAGTCATAATGAACTTAAAGCAACAAACCGAACCCACTTGTAAAGTTCAAAAAACAATAAATTTCCGAATTATTTAAAAATATGTATATTAAAAGAAACAGTATAGAAGTTAGAATTCTGCTTTCAATAAAAATTTTATATAAATTACTTGGCTTTTGACTTTCTCAGCTGGGAATTGCTGTTTGAGTTTCACTTTCACAAAGGGATGATCGCCGACGGACTGGTTTGCAAAATGTACTTTAGGAAAATTTTTAACTGGCCCATGTCTTAAGCTTTACACAAATGTTTAACTAAAAATTTTCTTTCATTTTTCAAAAAATTATTCAGTTTACCAACAGTGATTATACTATTTCCAGTTTGTAATTTTTATTTCACAAATAAATGAAAATATAAAAAATAATCGAAAAAATTGTAAACCTCTTTTCTTGCAGTCCTACCATAAGACTGGTTTATTCGGACCCTGAAATATACCAGGCCGCATTTTCCACCATCTTATCTAGTCCGTCCCTGTCCCAATTGTCCTCTTCACTACAGCTACATAAAAGAATAAGACAATAGAGAGGTTAATACTCAAATAATTATGAAAATATATACCACCCGAAGTATGTAGACGGCGCAGGCTCGATTCATGTCAGGTTCGACTCCTCCCTGGGTGTATTTCTCTCTTCTGTGTCCGTAAAACGTTCCTTGTGTTTGTATGTCCATTACTTAATATTGTCTGCCTTGTGTCTGATGCAGCATGGCCAAATGTGGCCCCTTGCAATCTAAAACCCAATTCAATCAACTCACCTGAAGTAATTTTTTCACTTATGTTTGGCACAGCTTGGTCAAATAAACCCTCCAGCCACAAAAACCCACCCACCCTAAGTAGAGAAACCCTTTGTTTTATCACTTATTCAGCTATGCTGTTCATTTTTACTTTTCACCCCATTGGGTTTTAAGTTTAAGACGGAGGAAATTTCAATCTGTTTCTTAAGAATTCGGAGTTTGAGGACCACCTGTTTCAACCCGTTACCTTTCCCTTTTGATATGGGTCCTTGAGACTACCTCGCTTGCCCTCTATATTTTGCTCTCTTTTCTTTCTCAATAGCCCATTGTGTTGCTGCAGTGCGACGTTAATTAACTACCTACCTCTTTTCTTCCTCATTGATTGCTTGACTTTGTCTTACGTTCGGCGTAGCTTGGCCAAATATGACCCTTGTGCCGAAAATGAAACCAACCTTAAAACCAACCTATGGTCCTTCTGCCACAATGTGAAATTTCGTATGGGTAGCTACAGTCAAGTTAGAGGGATTGAGATTCTTCATCAGTCGGATCCCCATACCCAGAGTTTTACGTAGTTTTTATAGTGCACACTTTTTAGCATAATATAATATATAATTTGTGCCTTCTTTCTGTAATAAAGTTTTCTTAGCCCTCCGTACATACTATTTTCTTGTCCCCTAGAAACACGATGTACTAATAAGTTACTGTATTATAAAAGTACACTGTATCAAACCTTTCAAAGATATTCAATACCAAATATCATTTCGCCCTCAGGGGCACATCTCCTATAGGTGTGTACGGGTTTCACGGACTACCTGAGTAGTTTTTTATTTTCCCATGGAGTTTACTTTCTTTACTAAACACGGGGATCGCCACTCCCGGGATACACCCAAACAATCTTTTTTTGCTTTCTCCCCACTACTTTATTCCCAAATCTCTCTTTTTCTGCTTTCATCTCATTACTCTGTCCCTTAATCCCTTTCTTTTCACATCTTTTACTTGATGTTGTCCACTGTTTGATGCAGCTTGGCCAAATATTGCCCTTGCGTCACAACCCCCAAAACAACCAACCAAATATTCATAAAAGGACTTACTTTGAACATGAGTCACTTCTGTGGTTCCTACCTCTGGAAATCTCCTCGGGGATACATCTTTATGTGTACGGGCTTCACGAACCCGAGGTATCCTAGTGATCTATTCTTTTTCCATAGGATTTACTGGCCTCTGGCAAACATGCCATCTTTCTCTACACACTTTCTTCCCTCCTTCCTTTTCACGATTACTTGACGTTGTCTTGTGTTTGGTGCAGCATGATCCAATATGGCCCTTGCACCATAAAACCCTAAACTAGCCAACTAATAACTGGTTTCTGCACACAGTTACACGAGTACTCAATTTATTTTTCTGGATTTCATCGCCTATATTTTATTAAATGATTGATGTTTTTGAGAAAGATTTTACAGCAGAGAATGATACACGTTCTTTTGCAGAGCCGGCCCATTCCTTGGAGTAAAATCTTCCGTTCCCGGGCGGTGTGGGCGGTAACAGTGGCCAAATTCGCCGGAACCTGGGGCTTCACCTGCCTTCTCACCAAGCTACCTGCGTACCTGGCCGACGTCCTCCACTTCCCCATACAGAAGGTAAGAACCTACTCCTCACTTATACAATCTTGAAAGAAAATTGAAGCCACTGTACTATTATGATGATTTCATCTATGATAGCTTGTTAACCCACCTGGTGGCTTATATTGGTGTCGAAAAATGCCCTGTAGTAACTAGCCTTTGATACAAACCTGATCGAAATTGGCGCCAGTTCTGGGCAAGGGACAATTTGTGTGTTTTCCTATTTTTATCTTCATTCCTCCTTGGAGCAAAAAAGGAAAGTTTCGTCTCTCGAGGAGGTATCTCGTTAGTAAAATTGACCGGATCTTGATGGACACAATATCCCATCATTACCAAATTGGACCGTATCTTGATGGATTCGATATCCCATCATTATCAAAATTAACCGGATCTGATGGAATCGATATCTTGCTATTTTCGAAATTGACCTGATTTTGATATACGAGATACTTCTCTCAAGATTGACCAGATCTTGTTGGACGCGATATCTCGTCATTATCAAGATTGACCACACCTTGATGGATGATCTTGAGTGCTAAAATCGTATTTGAAAAACAAGCCAACTGACTTGTTCGTATTTTGGTATTTGGTATTTTCAATTAACGTCACACTGGAGCAACACAACGGGCTATTGGTGACGGTCCGGGATCAATCCCAGAGGGAAAGATCCGAGGACAGCACCACGTAATTTTGAACCACGGTCAGATGACGAGGCAACACCTGAGCTGGCACCCCACTCTCCAAACTTCCACACCACGCCAACGTGAGGACATTTGAGGCCACGACAGATTTAACGTGCACCAGCCCCCTTTGTACACGACGGTGTTTGGCTGGATTCGAACTCGCAACCCTTCGGTTGCTAGTCCGTTACTCTTCCAACTGACTTGTTCGGAATACGTACAGGAAGCACGTATCGCTGCAGAAACACTACAGCCACTATATAAAGCTTGACAGAAAATGCCTCCTGTTTTCTTCATCGGACCGTGGATCAAAATATCCGTAGGTATCGCTGCAGAAACACTACAGCCACTATATAAAGCTTGACAGAAAATGCCTCTCCTGTTTTCTTCATCGGACCGTGGATCAAAATTGCGAGAAGATGCCCTCGAATCTTTCCCTTCTGGTAGGTAGGTATTTTAATTAACGTCATACTGGAGTAACATACCGGGTATTGGTGACGGTCCGGGATCAATCCCAAAGGGAAAGATTCGAGGACATCACGTAATTTTGAACCACGGTCAGATGACGAGGCAACACATGAGCTGGCACCCTAATCTCCAAACTTCCACACCAACGTGCTTTCTCTTAGGGATTGATCCTGGACCGTTGGCAATAGCCCGCTGTATTGCTCTACTGCGACGCTAATTCAACTACCTGTCTCATTTCCCAGCAAGCGGTCAAAATTGAGTAAAATACGATGTAACTCCGTCTTCTCGAGTCTTTACAACACCGCGTGCAATTCTTTTTACGGAAGTAGTAAAAGCGTTTCAGTGGAAAGAAAAAGTTGGTTACGTTCGACTTTTATTTTTCAAAATATTTCATTCATCTGATTTCCGGCGACGGTAATGACCGCTTCACCGTCACGCCTTGCTGATATTCAAATGATATTCAATGTTCTCGTTATGTACAAGAACAATCGGTGGATTCTAAATGCTTCTGTAATCGACCGCAAAATGGCGGAACGATTACTGCAGCGAACGATTTCATTTGGTGAACGACACACTTGGTTACGAATCGCTTCCGCCGAACTGTATCAACACGAAATCTGATGCAAGATTTAACTGGGATTTTTCAACTAGGTCTTGTAATCATGTAATTAGTTTGTAATTCCTGGATTGATCGAAAAGCGATATTAACTCGGAATAAATTTCGTTTCTTTTAGATTGCGATGCGCTAAACCAATACTGAATCTGGATAAGATCCAGGATTGGGATCTGTAGAAGTTTGTTTTTTGAATACAGATTGTGTGACAGATTGCGATAAAAAATTATATGAATCTTCATGTAACATTCTTCGGAATTGCGAAATTTCGGTTTCATTACTTTGAAATCTCCGTTGAGACATTACTTTAACAAAAATTTTTTACAACTTCTTACATAACGAAATTGATTCGTCCTTTTTCGGTTCGTGTATCGATTTTAACGTCCCCAGGTATATCACTAGAAACTATAAATTATTTTTTGCAAACCTTTAAGAAAGAATGCATTTAAGAATATTGCTACAATTAGATCTTTTATGATTACAAACAAAATGGTATAATAATGTATACACTCCAAATTGCCAATCGTCATTAATTGGGTAAACAGTATGTTAAAATTTTATTAAAAATGCTTTCATAAAGAGTTATTCTCCAAAACAAAATGGTACCCTTACATAAAAAAACATCCTGTACTTGTAGTCCAATTTGGAATCTTAGAGATTGAGAATGACTGCAGTTTTGTAAGTATATTGCAATAAAAGACAAAATTAAAACTGAAGAAAAAATTGGTAGACGTTGTGTGTAGGACATTAATGTTAATTTTGACGTGAATACTCGGGCCTGGTGTTGGATTGCGGACTGAATGAAGCAGACATCAGGAGTTTGAACGATTGTTTATTGTGAATATTCAACAATTAATTTACAGTTTGAACGATTAAAGTGCAGTTTAATATTAATTATAGAGATATTGGTGTCCAATATTTATTGTAGTGTAGTTCGGTAGCTTTCGGATGATCATTACGCGGCCCTCACTCCTCGCAATTCAAAGTTACACTGGCCCAGAGTTCGCCCAGCAATGTAGAATTGTAACATATTGCGGACCCCCTCCCCACGCTCAATGTGCTTGCGCACTCGGTCTGAACGTCATTTCAGGTATGGACATCCTTTGACTACACGACGCTGTATTTATCTTCCAGATGTTTCTTCTAGTTTTGAGGGCCGCGGTATCCCGGTTGGAAGAGTAATGGATTAGCAACCGGAGGGTTGCGAGTTCGAATTCAAAGACCGTCGTGTCCAAATGGTTCTGGTGCGCGTTAAACCCATCGTGGCCTCATGTCTTCACGTTGCCGTGGTGTGGAAGTTTGGAGAGTGGGGTGCCAGCTCAGGTGTTGCCTCGCCATCTGACCGTGATTCAAAGTTACGTGTGTTGTCCTTGGATCTTTTCCTTTAAGATTGATCCCGGACCGTCACCAGTGGCCCGTTGTGTTGCTCCAGTGTGACGTTAATTAAAATATCTACCTAACTTCTAGTTTTGAAATCATAAGATAACGCTTTTTTGTAACACTCAACTTTTCGTGCATGTCCCCATTACTGTGCCGCTTTTAAAGACGTATTTACTTCAAAATAGCATCAATGTAAAATTTCTTTGAATGTTGATATAAGGTTCCTAATTGATTGTTTGTGAATGTTCTTTCTGCAGAATGGCCTGATCAACGCTTCTGTGTATACCGCCGAAATTTTAGCCATGTTTTTATCCGGGTGTTCTTCCGACTACCTAAGAAAAAAGAACTGGCTATCCAACACCAATATTAGAAAACTCTTCGAGACATTTGGTAAGACACTTCGGTACATTCATTCTTTTATTTCGAAATCCACTGTGATGGTTGAAACAACTTAAAACAATAATTTCAATTAACCCTCCTGGTGATTGTCTCGACGAGGTATATCTCGTCATTAGTGAAACTGAACAAATCTTGGTGTACGAGATATTTCGTCATTCGAAAAAACTGACCAGACCTTGATCTCGTCCTAAAAAAACCGGCAATATCTTGATGACGAGACATCTTCTCGTGTTCAGACCGTCTGACCGAAATCGTGGTCTCAAATGCCCTTACGTTGGAGTGTTGTGGAAGTTTGGAGAGTGGGGTGCCAGCTCAGGCGTTGACCTCGTCATCTGACCGTATTTCATAATTACGAGATGCTGTCCTCGAAACTTTTCTTTCGAGATTGATCCCGGACCGTAGCAAATAGCCCGTCATGTTGCTCCTATGCGACGTGAATTCAACTATCTGTATACACACTGGAACTGAAGTCCCGGTTGAGATATGGAAGACATATCAACCATTTCAAACTAAATGAAAGTTAGAGGTTGCTTATTTGCTTTTCTTCACTGATTCAAAACAAATCCTCTTTCTGCATCTCCTTCAAAGAACACGCCTGTACAGCCGAATGAAGGCTGAAGTCCCAAAACACAGTATCTTCGAGATCGCCAAAGTCGCCAACTCCTTGAGGGCCGCAATATTTTTGCAGTTTCCCCACTATTACATGTGTGGGGATGAAATGCAAAGAAAATAGCACACACAAAATAATTTTGCAACTGGGATCTTCCCCCAAGTTGCCCCAACTGCCTCTATTCGAATGCGATGCACTCTCCTTGATTAACAATCAATCAAGAGTCATGTCCTATAGCAAAAAAAAAAAAAAAAACACCGGCAGATGGCGCTAAGTAATTTATGACATCTCGGACGCTTTTAGGACGCGCAGTGTCGCAATCCGAGCGTCGTATTCCGGAACTTCGGATCCGTCCAACGCTCTGGATGCGCCGAGGCGAGAAGTCATCCTCCCCTTCCCCTAATTGCACTTAGAAGAAGAGCAGTCAAAAGTGGAGCACCGGCAGACTTCAATGCCAGAGTATGTGGGTCACGTGACGAGCCGGATTCCAAGGAGCCGTAGCTGTTCCTGACGCACTTCCGGGACGTCTTTCGAACAAAAGACGGAGGTATGCGGCTGGCCTTCCCCACACGTGCTACAACCCGGCCCTTTGTTTCCGAGGGTGGGCCTTTTATGGACCAGCTACCGAATCGCTTGGCGCCCAGGGATCTAGCCAAGATGAGGCAAGACCATCCTGGATCCTTGAAAATCATTCTCAATCACACGCACATCAAAACTATTGAAGAACACACGGCCTTAGAAACTTAAAGATGCTTGAACGATTTAAAGTACGTGCAAGGAAACGAATTAGCGTCGCATGGAGCAACACAATGGGCAATGGGCGACGGTCGGGGATCAATCCTGAAGGGAAAGATGCGATGAAAACACCTTAATTTTGAACCACGGTCAAATAACGAGGCCAAACCATAGCTATCACCCACTCTCGAAACTTATACACCACATCAACGTCAGACTTAACGTTCACCAGTTCCAAATGGGTATACAAAAAGAAAGGATTTAGTGATACAGAAGCGAAAAATACACCTAGGGAGGAATAGAACCTGCGACGAGTTCAACTAGTAGATTGATAGCGCAGTGGGGTTTGCCCACTGCGCTAGCAATCTTGAGCTAAGGTGTCCCCAAAGCTCAAGACTGGTAGATCGAAGCGCTGCGTTAAACGCTTCCTTTGAATGAACGATTTCAAATATCTACGAAGAGGTAATTGAATTAACGTCGCACTGGAGAAATACAACGGACTATTGACGACGGTCCGGGATCAGTCCCGAAGGGAAAGATTCGAAAACACCTCCTAATTTTGAATCACGGTCAGATGACGAGGTCAGCACCTGAGCTGGCACCCCACTCTTCAAACTTCCACCTCGCCAACGTAAGGACATTTGAGGCCACGACATTGAATATCCACCAGCCCTTACATGATGGTGCTCGAAGAGACAGTACTAGGTAATTGAAAATTCATCATATTAGAAAAAATATGCTGAGTTGTAAAATGTCACTGAAAAATCACGAGTGTACTCAACGAAGTTCTAAGGGTTACAAGTAACCATCAAATTTAAATTAGGAATTACCTACTTAAACAACTTGTTTAAGTAGGTTTGAAACTGTATGTTCGAAAGTAAACTTTTAAGACACCTAATTCCAAGAAACATCTGTTGAACTCTTACATGAAGCCGAAATCCAACGGCAAGTGTCAACAATTTTCATCAAAAAGCTATAATTTCCCGCATCGCAACTCCTGATAAGGCTTGGCCAGACCTAATTATAAAAGTGAGACCAGGCAGCCGAATGTTTAGCTATCTGGAGTTCATAATGCTTCGGAATTTACTTTCAAGTGACTTACTTAGCCCTCGTGGAGCAAAAATTGATCGTAGTGGCACAACTCAAACCGATAAGAGGGGAACAACTAAAAAAAAGGAGAGCCAAAACAAGACTGACAATTTTTAGGCCTATTGTGTTGGTCTGTCAAGAGGATCTCTATGGAAGTATTGATCTAGTGTACCTAGCAGTTTAGCTCATAGAGGAAATATAAAAGTAAATTGAGCAATGGTAACCTTTTTGTGCCCAGGATCACGTGACCAAAACTAGTACTAACGTGACCCTTAGATTACTTTCATCTGCCGGGTGGGAACGAACATTCATCTGATTGGTCCAAGGGACGGAAGAAGACGCCCATCCATTGATTCATCATCTGATGGGTCCGCGCGATACAGTGGTAGACTGGCGTTTTCACCATATTTGTCGCCACTATAGAAATGCACATTCACACATCTACCCTGTCGTAAGATGTTATATCGTCAAACAAATCGATAAGATGCTAAATTGGCCAACCAAGTCGATTTTTCAAAGCAATCACCTGACTACCAGTCGATACGTTGATCACACTTTTTGAAGCTCACCTCAATAGCTATGTTCAGTCTACTTATATTTCACGTCTATAGTTTAGTTAGATCTTAAGGGATATATAACAACACAACAGGTCTATTTTACGTCTCACAACTTGAAAACTAGAATACGTTCATGTCATTAAAAATTGGTATCGTATTTCCTGATTTTAGTTTAACAGAATTTATTAATTGAACAAATAAAATCTTATTTCGGAGTTATTTTTTTAAAGTGCGATATGGTTTCCAAAATATTCGGAAACTTTCAAATTCATTTTTTGATGGTAACGTGTCTGCAGAACTTTTTAAAACTATTTTAAAGCGTTTTTCAATCTTAAAAAACGTATTCCTCAATTCGTTTTCACTTGTTTCCCTTGATTAGCTCTTCTGGGCCCGACGCTCTGCTTGACCATGGTGCCGGCCATGGGCTGCAACCACTGGCCGGTAGTCATTCTCATCGTCATGTCCATGTTCTTCTACGGGATGGTTGGAGGAGGCGACATCCCGGCCTTCGTCGACATCGCACCCGAACTAGCTGGTCAGTCCACCACCATTAAGATTCCTTTCGATTGACTGTGCTCACGTGTTTTTATTGCGAAGCTAACTCTTGTTCAATCTTGCAGGCACTATCTTCGGATTAGCGAACGGCTTGGCTGGAACCACGGGATTCCTGTCCCCTCTGGTGGCTGGCGTTTTCCTTGATAAAGATGTAAGTATGATAGGTTTTTCCTGTCAAGCTAAATTTAAGTAACTGCAATGTTTCTGCGGCAGAACGTGCTTCATGCGTACTCCGGACGTGACGTCACATGGCTTGTTTTTGGAAGATCTCAGCACGTCACCAGTAGAAATTGCAAAGAATGAATTCCGAATTGAAAATACATAATATTTGATTGGTCACCACCAAGTAGATTAAACGTCGCCAAACCCCGAAAATGCATTATTCGAGAGCATTTGAGTAACTGGCAATAAAATCTCCGTTCTGTTTTGGTTGCACTGAAAATCACTGAATTGTCAGAATTGACAGCAGAATAATCATACCATTTGTCCACCCTACATCTTTCATTCCGCGATTCCTAGAGGTTATGAAATGGCTTGAGCCCCTTCCATTCTTTTTAAATTTCTACGTCCTGTGTTTCAGAACAATATATCCTGAGAAACGACATTTCTCACATTTTATACCATCTACCACAAAATCTCTCGTCAAAGTCTGGATGGTGGCAGTAGCGTAGGAACATTTTGAAGGGTAATTTTGGCCTGTATTTTGTTTTGGACGGAAATGTAATTTACTAGTACAGATCTCGGAAACAAGTTAAACTATAACACATATTTCCAATAGCCAATTAACCAAACTTGAATACGTTTCTTTAATCCCTATGGAAAGTCTAATTATCCCTCGTAAAAATGAATGCAAAGCGATAAGCTAAGTCTTATGGAAGATGAGGTAAAGCCCATTTCTACGACGACAGGCACAAACTTTCTGATGGTAGACCAACATGATCTGATAATAGATAGACAATACTGTCTGTACCACAAGAACTCACCAGAAAGTCTGGTTGGCTGTTGCAGTAGAAACGGACATTGTGCCATTTTCCACAGGGGATGCTTAAAGGAATACATTCAAGCTTGTCACTTGAAGCACTTGATGACAAATTGGAAATATAATTAAGAATTTTACTTGTTTCGCAGAGATCTATACTACTAAAGTACCTCTTTCCGCTGCTAACAATCGCAAAAAAAACGAAATAAAATTTAGTCATCCACGAGTCACCCCTTCTCAAAATGAATGAGTCCTACTTTAATAGCGACCACCTCCCCCCCCCCCAGACTTGGTGTCGGGAGCAGTCCTCGTGATAAACAGACATAACCTGACCAGCACTCTTGTAACCAATGTCCTCACAAAGTGGAAGCAAAGAACGCAACGATGCAACATTACTTAACAGTTCCTATGAAGACATTGAAATGTTATGTTTGGCGTACCATTAAAGACAGAAATAAAATCAAACTGGCAAGGTTCTTCTGGAATAAAGAATCGCAAAAAAGCTCCACTGTATACAGCAATTTAATGCAGGATTCCACAATACAAATTTAAATAGGAAATAACAAGACATCGCATAGGCCATGCCCATTTTGCATATAGGCACTTATTGATTGTAGAACCTGCTCCTTTATGTTCAAATTGCCATTGTATTTTGGTACTCCAGTGATCTTTTCTTTTACCATGGGGTCTACTGCCTCTGGCAAACATGGGGATTGCCACTCCAGGATGCCCAAGCCATCTTTATCTATACTCCTCTCCATCCTTTCTTTTCACAGGGGCGTTGTGACTCAGTGGGTATGCCCACTGCGCTAACAACCTTCGAGTTGTAGGCGGCGCAGGTTTGATTTCTGTCAGGTTCATTCCTCCCTGGGTGTATTTCTCTCTTCTGTATCAGTAAAACTTTCATTGTGTGTATACTTGATATTGTATGTCTTGTGTCTGGCGCAGCATAGCCAAATATGGCCCTTGCGCCATATAACTCAAACCAACCTTTCTATTCATAATTACTTGGCATTGTCTGTCTTGTGTTTGGCGCAATGTGGCTAAATATGGCTTGCGCCAAGAAATCCCAAAACAACAAATCATCAAACTTTTCTGTTTTCAGCACGGTGGCATGCTCCAGTGGTCCAAAGTGTTCTACACGTCGTGCGGCATCTACGCCACAGGCGCCGTGGTCTTCCTGATCTTCGGCTCTGCAGAGCCAGAGTCCTGGGCAGTGTCCGAAGACGAGCCAGCGGCCTCCCCCGGCGACCTCTCCCGGAAGGCCTCCGTCCGCTCCGACATCGAGATCTCGCTCAGCATCCACGCTTCCGGATCCACCACGCAGTGGCGATGACTCTTCAACTCCACTCGAGAGGACGCCCTCTGGTCGGAGCGGCCTAGCCGAGGATCGAACTGATAACCGTCCGCTCCCTCCCCGTTCCCAGGGACGCGTTTTATGGGTGTTCTACGCGAAATCGTGTGTAGGCGTGTTGTTATGTAGTGAGTGCGTAAAGCCCATAGAGCAATTGCAGATTGTAGCAATTGTTGTTCCCTTTCGAAGTTGGTCACTGAGACGCATAGCTCCTATTGGAGTGGTCAGTCGTTGATTGCTCTTGTTTTAATGATTTTAATGCTGTTTATGAAGCCTTCTGATTCGATTTTATGTCTCCCTTGTTAAAATGAGAGTATTTGAACTCTACCTCACGAACCTCCCCCTGCATTTTTTAAGTCGCTGAGCTTCAGCCAATCATAAAGTAGAACTGTTTTTTCTGTCCAATCAAATTTCAGTATAATTTGGTTTCGCAGATCAAAATGTTTAATCACCTTGAGGGTTCCTCACGGTTAATAAATCTAAGCAAAATAAAATTCATTCATTTCATACTAGCGAATATAAGATTTATCATTGTATATCGAGACAGAAGACTCTTAAACCATTGACATGTTCTTAAATTATTATCAGTTTAACTATATTCTTTATTGCGAATCTTAATTGGTATGGATTCTAAATTCCATATGGTATTTTTCGATACCCCTTTAGATGCGTCATTTGTGAAAACTAAAATTTTACTAGCTATTCTATGTAATTTTATGACCTAGTTAACAAAAAGTTTTACACAATGGGATACTTAATGCTTTATTCTCTTGTGGTTTGTGTGTGTGCTGTATCAGTATTAAAGAATTTTTTACGCAACATAAAAAGTGAAATTCAATGGGCTACTAAAGGATGCTAGTTTATATTAACTATATCTTTCCAGTTGATTGTATCGTACTTAGCACAATACACGAATGAGTGTCTGGAAATTTGGGTTTGAATTGTTTTTATTAAAAATTTCTTCTATTTACTCATTCAATTTTATTCGAAATCATTTGCAGTGGTAAAGAATTCATTATCAAGGCACGTTTTGCGATTCCATTGTTTTTATAAAACAGAAAACACCGTTGAAACACGTTTTTCATGTGAACATTATTTTAATTTATCCTTTAAATTGTTTATAAATTTTAAGATTATGTGTGAATCATTTTATAAATGAACTTAATTTATAATTGAATACTTGTGGCTGTATTTGGATGTCTTGTCTTGAAAGCATTGTTTCAAATTTTTAGAACGAAAGTTACATGTTTTGAAAATAATTTATTTAAATTTATTTCTATAATTTCTACTAGTATCATTTCCTTTCCGAAATTTGCCACCAAAATAATTTTTGATTAACAACTATAGATTGAATTTAGGTTATTCACGAAACACTAATATTTTCCCATATTTTTTATTCAATCGCTTTATATAAACATTTCGCTTATTTCACTATTTGTTATTTTCGTTTAAAAACAGTGATATTTCTTAAATTTCGATTTTATTTCTATCCTTGAAATTAAATTTTTAATTATGTTTAACAGAAAACGATGTTTTAAAATATAATGTAGTGTTCTTAATTGCATTATTCAGTTATAAAATTACTTTTTTTGCGAACGTTGAAATACGAATATAGGTAATACGGAACAGGTAGAATTTTTTGTTTCCGAATTTATATAATTGTTTTTACAATTTCTGGAATTAAAGAAATTTTAGTCCCTTTTCGCTGTTTCCACGATTTAGGTGTTTTTATTGGTACTGGGATTTCCGAAACAATCATTCTGCATTATTGTTTCTATAAATGTCAACGAGTGCATTCCAACCTTTTTTCTCAATGGCTAAATTCAAATTCGTCAGCTTTCCGAAATTTCCCACCCAAGGCCGTAACCTTTACCCATTTCTACGCTCACACATACGCGTGAAAACTGCGCATCAACAATGGAACCGAACAAAATTTCCCAAACGAGACATTTTTTACGACCCATAAATAATAGTAAAGGCCTCGAAACCAGGCTCCCATTTTTCTTTTCCCTTTCTTCTTTTTAATTCAATATTATCGTTTGCGCAACAGAATATATAAAAAGAGTAAAATGACTGCCAATATGTGCAAGGACAATCTCTTCAGTGTAGCAAACGATAATGTGTAGGAAATGAGAGGGAAAATTGTTCAGGAAGAACACGACGCTTTCGAAACGAGCGCTTCTGTTGTGGAATTGAAAAGTTTCTCTTCTTCCTATTGTTCTGACCTTCTTTTAGGCATGGCGGATTCCTTTCAAGTTCTGTCCTTCGTGTTCTGTTGCACAGTTTGTTGAAATTTCAAGTGCTTGACTTAAAGTCGGTCAATAAGATGATTAATCCTTTTGACATTTCCTCTAGCTGACATTTGTTTTCCACTAAACTTTATTATAAACCTAAAGAAACATAAAATACTGCTTTGACTTTTATAAAGTTTTCATTTTTTACGAATGAAATTGAAAGTATTTTTTCGTTTTGATTGTAGAAGCAAATGTTCTAAACTTCTACAATCATACGAAGGAGGTACACAAATTTTAAAAGATTAAAAATTTATTCATTTCATAACGTTATTTTAGTTGACATTCCGAATTAAAGAATATACTAATTGAGAAGCAGATCCAATATTTTTAAATTGAACAGAAATCCAATCAATAAGGGAACTTTTAATTTAATTTTTCGTATACTTAACAGCAAAATACCACTTTTCTAATTACAACACATTCGTAAGAATTTTAAATTTTACTATTTATATCGATGCACGTAATTTAAAAATTGGCTTGCAAGTCAACTGCTACAAACATTTCTAACTTACTTAGAATATTTCAACTTTGTTTTTAAATTTTGAACTGAAAAGAGTTATAAATCAAATATATTTTGTTTACACATAAATATATATTTAAGTATACATTTCAAAAAACATTAAACACTTTTTTAGAAATTCTTAGAGAAATAAATATTATATTACATTTGTTTCTATAAAATGAACCGAATTCTCTGTTATTTATAAATATCACTTATTTGAAAAAAAATATTTTACAAATGAGCATAATTTTTCTTTAATGTTTTGTTTATAATTATATTTGTATTATTTATGGAACATTCATTGAGGTTAGTGTGGATTTATTTTAATACTCCCATTTGTAGAGGTGTCGTATAAGTTATTATATTTGAGCTAGTTGTGTCGTCTTCAGTATTTATATTTGAAAACATACATCGTAGAATGTGCATACGTGTATGTATGCAATGTTATCAACAATAGATCTATGTATAAAATCTACCACCATCTTCAAGTGATGCAATTTTATGTATATAACAATAAAACAGTTCTCAACAATGCGTTGTAATTGTGTTTTTATTTAAAAATTATTTCTAGATTTCCTTGAAAATGTTGCAGATTTTTAAAGAATTGTGTGGAAATGTCCCATCGATAATGGTGAGCCTCTCGCATTAAGATTCCTAATTCGGGTCCCGAATGTTAAATAGATGCTGCTATTGGTGAAAACATAAGGCCTGCAATTTGGTCTCAGATTTTCAATGCGTAGAAATGTTTATTCCGCTATTTTATTTATGTTTTCTAAAACAATACAATTTTTTTCAATTGTGAGACAAATGTACATATTTTCCCAATGATGTGATGGCTGAGAGAATAATTAGATTCAGCGTAACCAGGAATTCATTTCATTGGAGTGGTAAAGTTAGAATTCAATATTTATACCAAATGGAAATTTGTATCAATTTTATAGAAGTTTATCATCTTATTTGATTAAAGGGACTAACCACAAGCATTAAAAGTAACGCAATTTGGCATATCCAAATACAGAAATCACTACAGTTGGGGCACAGTAGCCCGGTTGGAAGAGTAACTGATAAGCAATCGGATGGTGCGACTTCGACACTTGTTCCAACCAAACACCGTCGAGTACGTGCTGGCTGGTGTGCGTTCAATCTGACGTGGCTTCAAATGTTCTCACGTTGCCGGTTTTGCATATAATGGAAAATTAAAAATAAAGAGTGGAAAAATGTTAAAATCAACTCCACATACTATCAAGACCACATTTTATCCCCAATATTCGAAAAAGAAATACCACAGTGCCAACAATCAGTAGAGCTGCATCAGGATAAAGCAAGCAGACACATCTAAATCCACTATTAAAATCTTGGAAATAATGGAACAACAAACTGGTATCAAGTCATACCCTTTACTGATATGCCTGCTAAATCTCAAGATGTCTCACCTATGGACTTTTGGACAGTATTATCGAGACGTCGTCCGAAAACCATTCAAGGACTTTGGAAAACTGGAACAGGAATGGGACAAAATACCTCTGTCGATACTACAAAAGTCATTATCATGGAAATTTAGGTATAGAGAAAGATAGTTAACAATAAGGGCTATCAAATAGAACATTTAAAACACAAAAATTTCATGTAAAAAATTGATCTTCAGTCCATTCGTTCAAAAAATGTCCGAACAGCCTCTGTAACACCGAATGGATGTTCTGAAAGTTGTAAAAAAGTTATTTTTTCGTTTCTTTCGGAGTAATGCGTTAAGAATTGTGTGTTCTTACGGGACATGAGTTTCACTTGTTCGTAGCTTAATTTATTTCCAAGTAAGTCGGTAAGAGAGAGAGAGAGTCGAATCAAAATGGCATAGAGGTGAAGAGTTCTAAGAACTATCAAAGAGTGAAGAACCCTAATTTAAAAGTAAGTTTTTGTTCTTTAAAGCACCTTTTTAATAGAAATTTTTATTGATTGTTAATTAAAATAGTTTTTGAGGTTATTTTATCAAAGCATAACTAAAGAAATGCTATTCACTTTAATCTTTCGAATTTACAATTTTTAACTAGTCATGTACATGCATGATTTGATGCCAAAATATTTTTAGAAACATACTTTATACATTGCCAAATGTTTATTGCTTTTTTTCGGGGCCGTGGTTGCCTAGTTGGAAGAGAAACGGATTAGCAACCGGTGGGTTGCGAGTTCAAAACCCGGACCAGTCGAAGACAGTCGTGTAAACGCGGTCTGGTGCGCGTTAAATCTGCCGTGACCTCGAATGCCCTCACGTTGACGTGTAGTGGAAGTTTGGAGAGTGGGGTGCGAGCTCAGGGGTCGACCTCGTCATCTGATCGTGGTTTAAAATGAAGAGGTGTCCTCGAATCTTTCCCTTGGGATGATCCCGGACCGTAGCCAACAGCCCGTTGTGTTGCTCCAGTGCGACTTTAATTATCTACCTACCTAAACAATCGGTTTTTCTGTAAAGCTGAACACAGGGCGCTAGTGTTTTTCTAGCCTCTCTCACAATTTGGCATGCTACTCGAAGGTAAAAACATGCATGTCGCTTTTATAAAATAAGCATGTCGCTTATATAAAATAAGCATGTCGCTTATTTAAAATAAGGATGTCCCTTATTTTAAACTAACACCAAACATCGAGAAAAGCGGTGATAAATCAGACTAGATCTTGATCGAAAGTATATTTTCTCCAATAGTTTATTTCAAATGTCCTCACGTTGGCGTGGTGTAGAAGTTTGGAGAGTGGGGTGCCAGCTCAGGTGTTGCCTCGTCATCTGACCGTGGTTCAAAATTACGTGGTGTTGTCCTCAGATCTTTCCCTTTGGGATTGATCCCGAACCGTCACCAATAGCCCGTTGTGTTGTGCTCCAGTGCGACGTCAATTAAATACATAAACTACCTAACCTAACCTCCTCAACAGTTGTTGACACTAAAAATTCATGTATAAACTATCAGATAAAAGTTTCATGTTCTGTTAATTCCACTTTTAAGATTTCTTATGGTAGGTAGTTAAATTAACAGACACCGGATCAACGCAACGGGCTATTGGTGACGGTCCGCGATCAGTCCCGAAAGGTAGGTAGGTATTTAATTAAAGACGCACTGGAGCAACACAACAAGCTATTGGCGGCGGTTCGGGATCAAACCCGAAGTTAAAGTTCCGGGAACAACACGTACTTTTGAACCACGGTCAGATGACGAGTTCAACACCCGAGCTGACACCCCACTCTCCAAACTTCCACACCCAGCCAACGTGAGGACATTCGAGGCCCCTGCAGATTTAACGTGCACCAGCCCCCTTCGTACCCGACGTTCTTTTGGTTGGATTCAAACTCACAACCCTCCGGTTGCTAATCCGTTACTCTTCCAACCGGGCCATCGCAGCCCTACTGCATTCGGACTATAGTATGGTAATCATTATTCTCTCAATCAGCCAAATGCACTTGTTTGAATAGACTGTTTCAACTCACAACCCAAGATAACCGTCCTAGTTTCCCATGAATCGATACATGATTATTTTGATTAAATGTTACCAGCTTTCTTCTAATAACAAAATGTTTGAACAGCATGTTCAACAAATGTTTTTCGCAATGCGAAATAAACGAAACGAAAATAGCTTTTTGGATTCCATCATAAATGTAGTTCGTTAGAATAACTTCGACGAATGTAATAAAGAAATGGTTATTTCTGTGATTTTATAAGTTCTTTTTATTTATAATGGTATTCAGAAAACAAAAGCACACAATACACAGGTTAGAAACAAAAGAACGCAGAAGCAATAAGTTTTAGGATTGGAGCGTTATTTTTGCAATGCTTTTCAAAATGCTTACCCCTGAACAGATCATCTGGCCGATCTCCTTAACTCCTTCAATTCAGAAGCGTTCTTTAATCAAGATGACCGTGATCATAATTTAAAACTTCCATTAAAAATTAACATAAATGCGACGAGAAAGAAACCCGAGGAACATAAAAGTGGAACTGGAATATAATGATGGCCGGAGTAATAAAATTAGTATTCCACATCATGGTTAAAGATAAAATATTTAGATACATTCAGTTGAATTTCCGTCGAACTGGAGGAACAAAACGGCATATTGGCGACTAGGGTCCGAAGAGAAAGATCAGAAGACATCTCGTAATTTTGAACCACGGTCAGATGACGAGGTCCACACCTGAGCTGTCACCCACTCAAAATTCCGCACCACGCCAACGTGGACATTTGAGGCCACGACAGATTTGACGTGCGCTAGTCCCCACGTTCAAGATGGATCGAGTTTGGATCTCGCAACACTCAGATTGCTAATCTGCGACTCTACTAACTGGGCTACAGCGGCCCAAATACATTCACGAAAAATGTGGGCACGTGCTCAGTAAATATTAAAACGTTTAAATCATGACACACCAACAAAGCGAAAATTAAACGGCTCGTTCTCTAAACTCACGACTTACTTGTTACCAGTTTCAGACACTACAGGAATTGTCACCACGTATATGGTCTGCGGTCCAGGTAAACCTCTTAGGAGGGTCGGGTACTCCTGGACTTTGGGCCAGTTGAACATATTCAGAGGACCGTATCTGGTCTGTAGGCCTGATAAAATATTTGGAGGGCTATATCTAGTCAGCGGGCCTGATAAAAAGTTTTTAGGGCAGTATGTGGTCTGAGACGAATCTATTCGCTATAACTGATTTATCTAACACTACAACAGATAATGGCTTTTTTAGGAAGGGCTAGTTAATTCTCTTCCCGACGAGAACAATAGCTATTTCTCAAATAGCTCACAAATTGAAGTGAGTAAAATAGCAAATAAAATAAGATTCAATCCCATAATGGTCTCCGCGACTCTTCCATTCCCAGTTAAGCATTTGGCATCTATTCAACGATTTATGGAGCAAGGTGAATTCTTAAATTATGAAAATATATGCAGTCTTATCCCTCGACAGTTCTCGTTCGTTCTCCATTGCCTCACAGTTGATATTTGACTTCTGAGCGCGCACTCATTCAAAGAAAGATTTGATTATTTATAGAAATTTCAAACCTTGCATTTGCGATCTGATTTTCTGCCAGGTACGCCTTAATGTAAACGACCGAAAAGTTCTATTTAAAGGTTTTTAATATTTACTTCGTTTACTTATTTACTAAAAAGAGCATAAAAATGTAAATGGAATCAAGAGTAAGGGGAAGAGGTAGCTGCCCTCCTTGTCCTTTAGATTGAACCTTATATCAGTTCTTTTTATTGAATTCTATCTTCAGTTTCTCATAATCTATATATAAAGCAGAGTTGGCGTCTGTCCTCTATACAAATATACATTGTTTAACCAATCCACTCCAAATTTGGTACTCATATTCCTTAGAACCTTGCGGGTAACTTAGGCTTCGTATTAACCCCTGTTCTATTTGTCCTAGGTGTGCGGAGGGGGCTAAAAACAATTCGAAATCTCCATAGGAATAATATTGAGTATAAACCGATCGCGGTACGCAACTCAGTTTACATTACCAGTGTTGATGGAAAAATAACTTTTCCAATAAAATTGTTTTGCCAGTATTGCTCGAAAAACAATTTTTTCCTAAACTTTATACTTAAACAATATAAATTAAATTTTAATATTTATGTTAGAACTGACTATTTCTTTCCATAATATAAATAATTTATGAATATTTTATTGATGGTATAAGGATATTTAAAATATTTAATTTTCATTACTTACATTTTGTTAAAAAAAAAACAAGTCTAACTCGAAAAGCCCAAACGAAACATTGATTACGAAAGCGTAATTTTGCTTCTCGGTATCTGGCAACGCCAGAATCAATGTTTTATTTTTTAATTTGATTTAGAATTCTGTGTATCTAGGTATCTGGCAACGCCAGAATTAATGTTTTGTTTTTTAATTTGATTTAGAATTCTGTGTATCTAGGTATCTGGCAACGCCAGAATCAATGTTTTATTTTTTAATTTGATTTAGAATTCTGTGTATCTAGGTATCTGGCAACGCCAGAATTAATGTTTTGTTTTTTAATTTGATTTAGAATTCTGTGTATTTGAGTTAACAGCGAAATGTTGCGGTCATGTTTGAGCATTTCCAAATATTATAAACATGTGTTTTTTGTAAATAAATCATTATTGTCTTTATCAATATTGTTCAAAAGTCTTTTGTCGAATTGTTCTATTTCAGAATATATTCGGGAAGCGAAATTCAACGTTTGCGCATATCTTTCTTTTTTTCAGAATTCTAAATTTTTTCAAGGATCGGAGTTTCGTTTCCGTTTCTATTTATGTGTTCCAGTATTTTACATATTGCAGATATGTTATTTAAGAGTTAAATTTTAATGATTGATTTTTATTTCCAGCGAAATATCACTAGAAATGGGTAATTCTTGGCTAATTTCTCTAAGTAAAAAAAGTTTTCGTACTCACTTACTATTTGAAATAAGTTGCTTTATTATTTGCAAAATATAAATATTGAAGAAATAAAAATGGTAAAACCGATGAGCTTAATTTTATTTGCATAGAAAGTTTCTATTGCATTTAAACAAAAAATATTCATATAATTTAACGCATAATTCACAACACAAAAATGTGGAAAATATAATGCAAAAAAGTCTCCGTACGGTAAAAAATATCTCATTAAATGTTATTTCCCCCGTGTTTCATAATTTAATGGTCAGTTGAACCTGTTTTGCTTTAATGGCCATTCTCAGAAATTTAGGCATGACCCCCCCCACACACACACAAACAAGTTTTTTTATTGTTTCTGGTGTAATTTTGTTCCAAACGTCCAGAATGGCACTTTTCAGGTTATCTTTGCTGCTGGTATCATAACTTTTCAGTTCACGACCGATTTCTTCCCATACGTGTTCCATGGGTTCCAATCAGGAGACTGGTGGTGTGTGAAGTTGCCTGCGACATATGGTAAAGGCATCATTTTTTACAGACCGTTGCAGTGTGTTTTTATTTCTTGTCCTGTTGGAAGATAAATGGTCTTAAAGAAGTTTCATATCACTAGCAAGGACATTTTATTTCAAAATGTCTAGGTACACATAGCTATCATGTTAACTTCAACAAAACATAAATTGTACACACCAGAAGAACTCATGCAACTCCATACCCCTTTACATGTCCTCCGCCGAGTTTTACAGTTCTACATAAGTGTTTTGTTTTCATTTGATGCTTTAGTTTCCTCCATGCCGTAACTCGTCCATTTGAACCATAGAGACAAAATTTTGATCCATCCCTGAAAAGTACAGAATCCCAGAAAGTCAAGGGCTTACTTATATGCAAACTCAAGACGCTTTCTTCTGTTAAGTTTGCTAATGAATGGCTTCTTAAGTGCAACATGCCCATTGTAGCCAAACTTCCTTTTTCGATTACTTTTCTTTCATTCTGAGGTTATATTTCAAGATTGTAATCAGTTTTCAACAAGGATGCAAGTTGTGGTGCCTAATTCGGGGACTATCGCGAACTTTTCGCAGAATATTCCTGGTGTATATCAATTTCTGAGGTCTTCCGGATCTGTTCCTATTTTCAAGTTTCTTCCTAATTGTATCTTTCAGTGATTTTTGCAGTAGATTTAGAGTGCGATTTCACCAATATTTTCCTCATTGATAAACCGTCATTTCTCAACTTTATCACCATCATACGAATAGCTTTTGGAATTCCCATTTAAGACGATCCACTGGTATAAAAATCGTTTGAAATGATTACTTACACTATATTGAAGTTCTTTTTCATTTGATAGTTATGCTAATTGAATGCGTGACAGCTAGACTGTATATTCTAATCGATTTGCATAGTGCGTACGGAAACTTTTTTGCCTTTCATTTTGTATATTTTTCTCAGTTTTAATTAATTACTTTTTATTTGTGAAAATTAAGGAATTTTTGTTACGAACACATTCTCTAGTATGAAATACGTTTCTTGTGCATTTCTGAATCCTTGGTGAGATTTCTTTAGAAATTATAATAATTTATACGCCGTTTTCATTTCTTTACGGAAACTTTTTTATCCACTGTACATGTATATGTTACTGGCAAAGTTTGAAATCCGGCATTCTATAGAATACCTAGTCATTTTATAGAATGCCGAAAACTGGCCGGCAATGTATGAAATGATTAATATTTCACACATTTCCTAGGCATTCTATAGAATGCCAATTGACAAACCGGCAATGTATGAAATACATCTCCGATTCGTTTCGAATATCACATGGCAAGGCACGTGACTTTTAATCCTCCGCTCAGGCTCAGAATTTGCCATTTGCATTTTGCGCTTTATTCGGGAGTGTCAAAATACGCGATTTTACTTAAATTTGTTCAACAAAAAATTAGTTTTATACTGTGCTGCATGGAAGAGCAAGATATAGTGTTGGAGGAGTCACAGTCAATAGACATGCAACGACGATTCGAAGATGAATTGTCTAACCTTCGAGTTAATGCTTCAAAAAACAATTTGTTCTTAACCGAAACTGCTTACCAGAAGTTAATAAATGATGTAAAAAAGCCAAAATGACTACTAAGAAGGAACCACGGGACTATTGGTTGCTGAATCGCTATGATGTGATGTTTGTGGAAAACAAAAGTAAACTCATTTATCTTGTTAAAGAAGGCGTCAGTACTATACAGTATTACGTCACGGACACTAAGTTATTTCAAGTACTTCATGGAACTCATTTGGCTATTGGACACGGAGGACGTGATAGAATGTTGAAATAAATTTTGTTTAGTACAACTTTAATTTTTTTTTTACGTATTTCGAATAAAAATTTTTTAATGGCACTCTCATTATTTTTTCAAAATAACATTTGTATTTTTGAGGAATGAACGGTTTTTAAATAATAGCCTTATCATGACCTTTTTTCATATTTTGCCTAAATAGCATTTGTCATTCTATAGAATGCCTAGGTATTATATACAATGCCTAGGGAAAGTATATAATAATTCTCATATTTCATACTTTGCCTAAAAACACCGGGCATTCTATAAAATGCCTAGGTATTCTATACAATGCCGGCGTTTCAAACTTTGCCGGTAACATATGTATATTTCGACCAACTTTCCTTAAGTCTGAATACGTAATGGTTTGTAGAATTATGATTCATAAAAATAAATCGAATACACAAACAAAATCTTTCTAAGTAAGGTATGAAACTACTTACTTTAAAATGACCGGTAAAGTTAAAATAAAATCACTTTAAATAAGATGGGTTACGTTAAATTAGAATGGGTAGCCATATGTTGTAATTCAAAGATATTTAAAATCTTGACATAGATTTTAATTACAAGACGATTAAAATGAATTAAATTTACATTTGTTTTTCATGCTTGATGGATGTTATTGAAAACTATACTCCATAGTCAAGTAAGTACATCCATCATTCTAAATAGGTACGTGGTTTCCATTTAGAAACCAAATCTCTGAATTTAGAAAAGTACCATAAGGATTCGATTTAAAACTGACTATCTATTGGAGTAAAGCGAATTTTAAACAAGACTTTGCTGATCTTGGAATATCAGTTAGGAATTTTGAAAATCGAATTTTTTTTGTCTTAAGTGACAGATGGTCGATGTTGCTTACTCTACAAATTTAAGCTGTTCTTACGCAATTTAGATACATGTTAAGCATTCGTTGAAAGTACTGATTTCCTTTTTTAAAATACGCTGTAAAATAGACCTGTTTCTTGAAAAATTGTAATCGATTGAGTTTGCTTTGTCTACACCGATGAAATTTATTTTTAAAACAAGCTCCGTTATTCCACGAATAGAATTTTGAAGAAAAATTGCGTCTGCTTCAAAATAAATTAATCACGAATGCCGTAACAATTTAATTTATCATCCTCTCATATGGATGATGGAATTCGAAAGCATATATGTATATATTTTCGGCGGTATGTGTATATTTCCATCAACTTTCCATAAAAGTCATAATATATTTAAGCAACTTATAATGTATATTAAAAATTTGTTTGAAAACAATGATTTTCTTTTCGAAAAAGGCTGTCAAATCGATTTACCATTTTTAACTAGTAGTATTTTACCTTTGCTTTGTCTGCACTAGACATTCAATTTTGAAACAAGTTCTTTTATTATTGCTCGTGCCACAAAGTGGAATTTTCAAGAAAAATGTATTTGCTTTTTAGAAAAACTTAGTAACGAATATCATCAAATTAATTTGTCATCCTTCCCTTAAAGATGTCGAAATTCGAAAATGTTTCATGCCTGGTGAAAGTGCCGCAAGTCAAAAAAAATATTCATAGGTAAAATATAAGTGCGAGAGTATTCGTCGTAGATTCGTCATTCGTACGAATTGAGTTGAGCAATTTTATAGGAAAGAACTTAAGAAAGCGTATTCTCAATCCCTCCCCTGAAAAAAGAAACCCTCAAAATCGTCTTTTGCTACCTTAGTTTCAATTTTCGCCATTTTGTAGTTTTGTCATACAGCAGGGGTGCGATGTATGTGAAATGTATTACAAAGATGTACATGCATGTATAGGATTTAAGTCCAAAGATATTTCTAAATCGACTTCTGAATTAGTCATCATAGAAAAAACTTGTAGTTTGCCTTCAACAGAAGGTGCGATGAATATCAAATGAATTATATGGGTGGATATATCATGTAACGTATTTGCGTCCGAAGTAAATGGTAGGAGTTATAAAAAAGTTAAAACGATGTTACAAAATTATTTTCCGTACACTTAAATGTTTGAATTGTCCTATAAAAGAAAAGTGATTAGTCTAATCACTTTTCAATGAACATTTAACCAATTTAATCCGAGCAATGCCGGGTAATTCTGACAGTTTTATTTAAATTAAATATTAAAACTGTTTTGAAATACTTATGAAAATAGCAAATTGCACTTTAAGGCAATTGTATGCAGCTTTATAGTACCATGTAAATACATAATTACACTGGATTAGAGTGCTGTGAATATTAACTAATATAAATTCAGTAGTTAACTTAGTTAACTGTTCATTTAATGAGTATTTGCTAATACTAATGAAAAATATGATAATATAATGAATGTAATTACATCTGGTAAGATTAATGATAATATTATTGTAAAACAAGGTCAAGTTTATAAGTGTTCTCACGTTTCATGCTTTAAATTTAATCACTCGCGTTAAAACATATGCAATTAAAATGTAAGACAGACTTCCTTTTCATTGTGCTAATGGGCACTCAAGACCTTGATAGAAAGTAATGCATTTCGTGCTTAAGTTGTTATTAATTATATTCCCCTACAAATTAGCCTTAAGAATGTAAATACTTTCGTTAAAATATGGAGTGTGCTTAGTGTGCTGAGAAAGCGATTCACTTTTAGGGTTCTGATAAGCCTATCACTTCGAGAAACATTGAATCTTAGCTAAAAGCTGCACTATATTTTGAAGGTGTTGACCAATGGTTGTGTATCAGAACCCTAAAAATGAACTACTTCTTGAGCAAACTATTCTCACTCCCAATCATACATGTGTTTTGGTGTTTGTATGGGGTTCTATGCTAGCTGCAGTGGTTGGAAATAAACTTTTTTTTGATGAAATCATAGAAAAGAGAAATATTTAACTCTATTGTGGAACAATTTTTAAAATAGTGCTCAAAATTTGAACTTAGAGACAAATTTTTGTAACTAGATTATGCTTCCACAAAGAGAGTTGTATTGTATTTGGTTTTATGACGCAAGGGGCCATATTTGGTCATGTTGAGCCAAACACAAGACAGACAACATCTAGTAATGGGCATGCACATACAAGGAATGTTTAACACAGAAGAGAGAAATACACCCAGGGAGGAATGGAACATGACAGGAGTTAGACCTGAGCCGCCTAGAACTCGCTGGTTTCTACAGAGTATAGAGCAAAAATAGTTCAATTAAAGTTTCTGTACCACCTTAAGCAGCAATTATACACTCCACTATAATCTCAGAACCTAAATGGACTTGAAAATTCGGGTCCTAGTTAAATTGGTTAAAAATCATGATATTGAAAGCACAGAACGTAAGAACATTTATATGAGAGAATGGGCAAAAATATTCAGAAAAACAACACAAATTCTTAATTTAGTACTCGGTGTAGAAGCTGTTTTGAATGCAAAAATATGTGCAACCGAACTTTGTTTTACTGTGTTTCTGCACGAAAAGGCGTGGTGTATACTCAAGTTTATGATATAAAATTCTGCAAATTTGACATTTAAACCCATCTTTAAATATAGCGAATATGGAATTGTTTCTTAATCCTCCAAACGGTTTAGACGAGATACCTCTCAATCAAGATCTAACCAATTTTGCTAATGACGATATCAAGATATTGCATATTATTTTTATGATGACGAGATCAAGGTATTGCAGAGGTTTTTTGTTGATAACGAGATCAAGATCTGGTTAGTTTTGGTCTAATGACGAAATATCTCGTCCATCAAGATCTGTTCAGTTTTGTTAATGGCGAGGTGCCTCGTCATTGGCAAATTCCAATTCTCTATTTCCTTAGAGCACACATATTTAGAAACACATGGCTTTCTTCCAATGAGAACTTCAAATAATTGTACGACACGATAGCACCCAGGTAGCAAAACAACATGGCAATCTGAGAGTTCTTGGAACGACCAAAATAGCCTGTCTGTGGGATAGATATCACATTCAAATCCTTATCTGGCCATGGTTGTGACGTTGAGCTATACCAGAGAATCCCCAGGGTTCCCCTAATCTAGTCCAATAATTTGTCTCAATTTTGATGGTTCAAGATCAGCTTTCAACAGTATTTTCCGGTATATTTAGTTCTAGAGTAGTTAACAACACCAATTAAAAATAACCAAGTCATAATAATCTCTTTAAATAACATCTTAATTGAATTTTCAACTATCAATAAGATATTTTCAACCTCTCTTATTTCCCAGAACGATTGGCACACTCTCCGGCAGACAGGTAAACAAAGCAATTCGTGGAATAGGTATCACTTTCAAATCCTTATCTGCCTACGGATGTTTGGGAGGCTGAGGTATACTAGAAAAAGAACCAGGGATTCCCAATATTGTCCAATGTTTTGTCTCAACTTTTATAATACAAAATCAGCTTTCAACAGCATTTTTCGGTATACTTAGCGCTAGAGTATTAAGTAGCCTCTTCAAAATAACCAAAATCCAAACTTTAAAAAATGTCTTCATTGAATTTTCAACCTCTCCGATTTCCCAGAACGATTGGCACACTCTTCGTCAGACACAGGTAAACACAAAGCAATTCATAGGATAAGTACCACGTTAAAATCCTCATCTGTCTACGGATGTTTGTGATGCTGAGCTATACTAGAAAAAACAGGGATCCTCCAATATAGTTCAGTGGTTTGTCTCAGCTTTGATGAGACAAGATCAGTTTTCAACAGTATTTTCCGATATACTTAGTCCTAGGGAAGTAAATAACCTACTATAAAGTAACCAAAAGGCATAGTATTAATTTTCAACAAGATGTTTTCAACTTTTTCGATTTCCCAGAGATTGGCACACTTAGTCAGACAGATAAACAAAACAATTCGTGGGATAGGTATTACGTTCAAATCCTCACTGCCTACGGATGTTTGTGACGCTGAGCTAAGCTAGAAAAAGAAACAGGGATCCCCAATATAGTTCAGTGGTTTGTCTCAGCTTTGATGGTACCAAATCAGTTTTCAAAAGTATTTTACGATATATTTAGTTTCAGAGAAGTAAATAACCTACTAAAAATAACCAAAAGGCATAATAATCTCCTCAAATAACGTCATCATTAAATTTTCGAATTTTAATACGATGTTTTCAACCTCTCCGATTCCCCAGAACGATTGGCACTCTCCACCAGACAGGTAAACAAAGCAATTCGTGGGATAGTTACCAGGAAAAGACACGGATCCTCAATATAAGTTCAGTGGTTTCGTCTCAACTTTGATGGTACAAAAGCAGTTTTTAACAACATGTTTTCCGATATATTCAGTCCTAGAAAATATAAATAACCTACTAAATATAACCATAAGCCCATAATAAGCTCTTTAACGTCATCATTGAATTTTCAATTTTTAACAAGATGTTTTCAACCTCCCCGATTCCCCAGAACGATTGACACATTCACTGTCAGACAGGTAGACATAAAGCAATTCCTTACAACACCAAAAAGACACTAGAGACGTAACCGGCAACGTAATTACCAAACGCGTTTCGCAATTAAAACACAGCTCCATATTCAACACCAGCTTTTATTTTTTAAAACGCTCCTTTATCGTAATCGTCGTAGATCGCGTAACTGTCTGCTGTCATCGAAATCGATGCAAAATCGGTGCACAAATACAGCGATGTTTCGGAATGACAACGTCGCAACGCTGTCTTACGCCAGGGGAGAGCTTTGCATCAATCAAAATGCTGGTTGGATTTACGTCACTTTTGGCTCGACTCGAAATAAAAATTTCATATCTTCTTTGTGTTGCGAGAGCGATTCTTTGCCAAGCGAGTTAGATAGACAGTAATGAATTGCGTTGTTTGCACAGAAGCGTTGTTCGGATGCCGATGTATGTATCGAAAGCGAATTCCCTCGCAGAGATAGGCATCTTTCGCAAACGCACCAACTGCATTCCGACTGTGCAGAGATTTTTTTACAACTTTTCTGAGATCATAAAAACCGAATACATATTTCATTGTAGTTGTAAGTCTGTTTCAATCTAGAAATTGCAATGAATAGAATATATTAAAATATGAGAGCTTAGATGTATGAAAGCAATGGGAAAAGTACTTGCTGTTAATCCAACGACAACGTGACTAGATATTTCATCTGCCCCAGAACGAATCGTTCGTATTGCGAAGTGCAGTAAATATTGTCACGTAAAATAATTCAAAATGTCCTACGAATAACTTATAGAAGGGCTAATCTGCTGCTAGAATCATTAATTTAGAATCATTAAAAATTCAATTGAATAATTATCGGAAGAAGTTCCAAGAATGTTCTATATATCATCATTTCAAAATGTGTAATTTTTTAAAAGATGTTTATGAAAAACAAATCACCTGGAACTGAAATTCTATTGGAAGGTTTTGCACCTAAATTTGATTTTAAAAAGGAAGTACGGTGTTTTCTAAAATAAGGTAATATTAATTCACTGTAGCTTAAAATATTAATTCAAAATAAAAGTTGACAAAAAATTAATAAGAAATATACTGCTAGAATTATCAAAAATTCCGTTAAGTATCGGAAGAAGTTATTAGAATGTTCTGCATCGCCATTTTTAAAAAAATCTATTTTTAATGGAATGTACTTTGAAGTATTTTACACTTGAACTCTTCTTTAAATAACTATCCATTGAGGAAGTACGGGCGTTTTAATATTTGTTCCATGTAACTTAAAACATGAATTCAAAATAAAAGTTAAATGCGAAACAAATTGACTACGAAACAAATTCTTAATAAATCTACTGCTAGAATTATCAAAAATTCCATTGAGTAAATATCGGAAGAAGTTAGATGTTCTAACGTTCTGTTCTAAGAAACTTAAATACAAACAAATTCTGAATAAATCTGCCAGAATTATCAAAAATTCCATTGAGTAAATATTGGAAGATGTTCTACATGCCATTTCAATAAATATAATTTGAACGGAAAGTCCATTGGAGGGTTTTACACTTGAATTCTGCTTTAAATAACTATCCATTGAGAAAGTACAGGAGTTTTAATATTTATTCAATGCAACTTAAAATATAAATTCAAAATAAAAATTGAAACAAATTCATAAGAAATCTACTGCTAGAATTATCAAAAATTCCATTTAGTAAATATCGGAAGTTATTAGAATGTTCTACGTCGCCATTTCAAAAATCTAATTTAAGCGGAAAGTTCATTGGAGGGTTTTGCACCTGAAAACTCTGCTTTAAATAACTATCGATTGAGGAAGTACGGGCGTTTTCTAATATTTATTCAAAGTAACTTAAAATATTAATTCAAAATGTATTTGACGAAACAGATTCGTAAGAAATCTGTTATTAAAAGAGCATATAGAAATCGAAAATAATTTTTCAAGAGAAATTCAATCAGAAAGCATAAGAAAAGCAATATGCATTTCGAATTAATTTGAAATAAATCTGAGTTAAATAAATTTTTAATTTCGAAATGGTAATATAAACTGTGCAAAAGACAAAAAACAACGAAAACTTGGAATAAATTAACGACAAAGATAATTTGGGAGTTTCTTTCCCGTTTCCTGCCAATGTTCCTTTCTTGTTTGCTTTACCCGTTTTCCTTCAATTTGTTTTATCCGCATTTTAAGGATAAAATGTACTGTATTTCAAAACAAGCAAATTTTACATTTTAGTGACTGACTCGATCAAATTTGTCACTACAAATCAGTCTTAAGGTAATCCAAGGTTGGCTTGAACAAATAAACAAGGAAAAAATGTAGCAGATATTTCATAGGATATTTATTCTATGATGCAAAATCTGAATAGAATAAGCGATGCTTTGTTCTTTTTGAGATCAGTTTTTTACTAGCTTGAACTTTTAAAAATTGATTAAATACTTTTGACTCATTCGTAATATTTATTGACATGGAAGCAAATGTTCATAATGCAGCAGTAGTATAAAGAAAATCAGTTGATTTTGTTCCTATCCCTACAGGCTTGAACTCCAACGATCGTTAGGGTTCTGTAGGTTTGTTTCTTCCCTTTCAATTTGAAAGAAACATGAAATGCACGAAAAAAGCCCCAAGTCTTGAAGGTCCAAGGAAAAAAGCCCCAAGTCTTACACTTTCACAAGCGTATAATATTCAGAATGCATTTCAGAGAGGACGAACTGAGAATATAGTTTCATACTCTATTCGATGTTGCCGAGAAAGAAATTCTGGTTAAGGGACAAGAGAGATGAAGGAATGAAATACGTTTTTATTATCAAAGCCTTTAGTCAGATAGTGGAATACTTTTATCAACAATGGTGAAACCTCTAAACAAATACTTAACTGCTTTTTCTTTAAACTCATTGCACTTAACATTGAACGTTTTCGAAACCGGACCAAACAACCGATATAGATAGTAAATGTCGCCAATAAGAATTTGCAATGGAAACCTCCTCTGAATTTCATTGATTCGTAATCTTTCTACGTTTACAAGAATCAACTTAAGATTACGTTTCCTTTACATTTTTTAACAAGTGCACTTTTCACCTTCGAACAAATACTGTGAAATGAAAAATGTCCCAGATTTTTTCCAAAAGGCTTACATTTAGAGTGTCTAAGAAAGCATAATTTGCATAATTTGTCTAAACAGCATAATTTGCTTTTGAATAATTTTAATATTTCTTTGGAAATGAGATTTTAATCCTAAACATAAATGGATAAAATCATGTTTAAAATTATTAAAACTCGTCTTTAAATACAATGTAGAAATTCGAATTAAAGCTATTTGAATCAAAAGATAATTGATTGGTTTGTTGCTCTATTGTCATTTTTTTGCAAAACGAATGCTAATGTGACCAGAACCAACGACTAAAAGAATGAAGGATTGGAATAAAGTCCACCACGAAGTGAAAATCCTCTTAATGTTTGCTCTAAGGTTGAACAGAATCATACCTACGTGAATATATATGATGCCTACAATTAATGCTGTAGATCTTAAAATATTTTTCCGGAAGGTTTTTAAATCTAAGAGAGCCAAATTTATTTTCCATGAAAATAAAAAATTTTCCTTGGGATTTGAAATCCATTTCAGAATAAAGCGAAGTTCCACCATCAAATATTTCTCCATATAGCAAAAACAGATTGTGTTATAGTAGTATTATGTTTCCTAGATAAATACTTCAAAACCATTTACATTTAATTTCAATAATCACCTATAACGCTATACTAATCTAACTTTCAGAAAAGAAATCAATATGAAAGAGTTTTATACTAGTTAATAGTTTATTAATAATCTTTTGGTAACTGTCCCTCTTCGTTAACGAGTAACTAGTGGTAACTAACGATTCCCCTTCTACAAATCTTGGAAAGGGGAGCGGTGACTTCATTCCTGACTCCTCAACAGAGATATCTGTTGTTTTTAAAGTGAACGAACGCAGAGCTGGTCTGCTCCGATTGAAACGCGGGGACTAAAACCATTTTTGTCTTAATTTTCATTTAGCCTCGAAATCTTCCTTGAGCTGTTTAACCTATGTAAATACTGTAAATTTAATTTAATTTAATGAGTTTGATTCAAAGTTGTTAAATTCATTTCACGACGTTACAGAACAGCTTGTTTTGGTTCCAACCCCTGCTTTGAATATAATCCGAAATGTTTTTCAATTGTAATCATAACGATAGGGCCAAGAATGTGAATTCATGACAAGGGTATGACACAAAAAGGGACGCTGGACCCCATATGGCTTGAGAGCGTGATTGCACCTGGACAGAAGGTCCATGACCTCCTAAATGTCGACATTAGTTTCGTTTCGATACAGATAAGTGGGCGATTTCGGCACGGACTTGCAATCGGCCTTCGGCGGCGAGTTTAATCTCGGCTTCGCTGGCCAAAGGTCACGAACTTTCGACTGCTATTTCAGGTCCCTCCGCTGTGATAAGCCCGTTTCTGTTTTATCTCTCAGCTGAGTTAAGGCGAAATATACGTGGGCCTCAAGTTTCAACCTCGTGTTCTATAAAAAGCTTTTTAAGTTTTGCTAAGATAACCTCTTCACTCGATGAGAGTGATATGTGGAAGCATATTTTGGGCAGCTAGCAAAGGTGTATGGGTGAATTGTTTTCTGGAGAAACTTATACTTATATTTTTACACCATAAAGTTCGCTATCAGCAATGTCGGTTTACCAACTGCTTCCTCAACACAACAGGGATGTAGACGGTTCAAAATTACGTGTTGTTGTCCTCGATCTTTCCCTTCGGGTTTGATCCTGGACCGTTGCCAGTAGCTCGTTGTGTTGCTCCAGTGCAACGTTAATCAAAATACCTACCTACTACACAACTGGGATGTACAGAATTGTTAAGACCAAGAGCCACGTAAATTCATTATGACTTATGGGAGGGTCGACAAAAAATCCATGAAAGTTATTTTATATATTATTTATTTTACTTACATTTATTATATACAAAGAAATATATTAAAAATAAGAACTTAATTTGATGCTTGATATTGCATTGATTTAACAATTCTTTTTATATTTCGTTCGATTTTTGTAGTAGCCAAGCGCAAAATTATTTTAGGTTTTCATTAGACAAGCGGTTCCTATTTTTCGATTTGTTAATATTCATTACTGAAAAAGTTTGTTCAAAGATATATGTTGGCCCAAAGAGTCTTGCGCACTTTAATGCATTATCTAACAACGATTTACAATTTTTTTTGTCGATACAACAGTTTAATAAATTGTCTTCACTAATTTATATCGCAGGTTCTCATCGTTTTGCTTGTTGAGTTCAAGCTGTTCTGATTCGGGTTAATTTTCGGGCAAAATGGCTAAAGGTTTGCTAAATAAATCTAGCAACGTTTTACTTTTTGGAAATCAGAAAAACAATCCTTAAAGGCTGGTATCAATCTTTTACACGTATAGTCTTGAACTGGGCATTAAACGTTTCAGAAATTCTTGTAATTAGGAAAATGGACGCCACAGCTACTTTTTGGTGTGCATGTGCAATTTTTAAAAATTACTTATCGCGCGACTTGTTAAAGTAAAAATAACACATTGTGAGACTGCCCTCCAGCAAATCAATGGAGGGCCACGGTCAGTGCATCCCTGCTCTACAGAGTTTGCCCTGTCTGTTGCCGCAGAAACGGATCTTATACAATTTTTGATAGGGGATGCTTGATTAAAGGAAGGGCTCCGGACAACATAGTGATAAGCCAAAAAAAGTGTTCCGTAATGAAATAAATTAAAAACAAAATATACACAAGATCAAAAGAATTTTGGATTGTTTGAATGAGTATATAATATTTGTAAATTTAAAATAACACGACCTCTTTAATGCTGGGTAAACCTCTAATGCTGCTTAAAAATTGGAAGAGGCTTATCATTTTGTTGCCCAAAACCTTTCAAACGCATTCAAGTTTGTCATTGATGCACTTACGGAAATATGCTTGCTATGGTTTTTACTGGTTGCTGAGAAGGTCTATACTAGAAGAGTACCAGTTTCCGCCGCCAGATAAATAAATGGATAAAATTAAGTTATTCATCAAAATCAAGCCTACTCGAAATGAACGAGCCCTGTTCTTATAGCGACCCCCACAACAGACTTAGTGTCGGGATCAGTTCTCATGATAGACAGACAGTATCTAATCTTGATCGATGCTGTTAGGGATAGCTCTATGGACTTTTATTGCCCTTATCATTCACCCACACTAGTTGAGACTCAAATCTTCAGATTCAAAGTGCACATATTCGGCGTTGCACGAAGGTCAAGAGCACAAATACATGCAAATGTCAACGCATATTTAAAAAAATTACTATGCTTTATTAAAATAAGCGTGTATTGATCCAAATGTAATTTTGATAGAAATAATTTTTCACGGTTTCCTAACTTCAGTTAGTTTTTCAACAAACTCTTCGAATGTTCTGCGGTGATTCTTAATTTACCTGTCGCGATGCCAAGTCCTAAGACAATTTGTTACTTTAGGCACCTAAAATAAACAGATTTCAATGAAATGTATTGTGCTGATAAATATCAGAATATTTAAATTCACTGATTTTAATTGGTACTTTTGAACTTTCGTTTTTATATTTCACTTAAACTGTTATCTCTGAATTCCTGTAGTAAACCAGGAAAATAAATTATTCTCTATCTATATTCTATAAAATAAATATTCTATAACATGGTAATTAAAACAAAAAACCTGAGATATTTAACAGATTTAAAAATCTATTACAAATATCTCAATATTTGTAAACTTTTTTATATTCATGATTGCTACGTCATTTGCGAAAAATATCTGTATAAACCTTAAATCCGTTCCCAATTTTTTGTTCCTTCTTTGTCTTTCAATAAATTCCTGAAGTTTCCACAGTTCTGAGAATGGCACTATTAATTTACCAATAAAGAAGCTAAACCCAATATAAATACAGAGCACTGATGCCATGTTAAAATTAAAAACGATCTAAAAAAACTAAATCCAGAAAAGCCATGACCCTTTAACGTGTATCTGAAAGCCAAAAAAATCTCAACTTCTTTCAGAAAAGTTTCCAATTAGTTTCTTTTAGAAGATTTTTTCTATCAACTTTTCCCCGAGTTCTTTTGACAAAATGGAATTAAAATCTTTTTGTTAAAGAAAAAACTGACGAGATCTAACTGAATTGATTCAAGAATAGATATACTATACTCCGATTAGAATAGGGTTACGGACCTAAAACTGGAATTTCATGATAAACTCGATTACCAGAATTTCTGACATTTCAGCAAAAGTCCGGACACAAATAAAACTCAATTGATGGAGTACTAAAAAACTTTTTTACACTGAAATCGTCAAATAAACAATGTTACAAATAAGAAACAAAACTACAAATTCTTCGATTAGAATAGGGTTACGGACCTAAAACTGGAACTTCATTATAAACTCGATTACCAGAATTTCTGACATTTCAGTAAAAGTCCGGACACAAATAAAACTCAATTGATGGAGTACTAAATAACTTTTTACACTGAAATCGTCAAATAAACAATGTTACAAATAAGAAACAAAACTACAAATAAAATAATTCCGGATTATATAATTTCCGGTGGAATTCGGCAGATTCCGGACCTCTGGTACCGATTATTGAAAGAAAACTGAAATTATCTGTAACGGTTATTTAGATACCAGTGACGGATAAGAAGCGTTCCACGCGAAGGAACAAATAAGATGGAATTCTGAAGTACCACCGCTTTCACGAACCGAAACTTTTCGAGTGTCGGTTCGCTAAAACAGGTTTAAAGCCTCCTGGTTCCTGCAATTGGCAGAGAATGGATTCCAGTATTCCTTTTGAGTGTTCTAGTTCTATTCTATCTGGAATATTCTTAGTTATTTTCATAATAGTTGGGAATTAATGTGTTTTCTATTTTGCCTTCACAACATCTAGTAAGTTCATTTTCATGTAATTCCCTGTAAAATATAGCTTTGAAGTTCGTATTAGAATGATTATGACGATGAAAATTATTACGTTAATTATGAAGATCATAGTTTAATTTTTGTTGGGTAGAATTTGGTTTTAGTTTATCAATTAGATTACATGACAAATATGACGAAAAACACTTTTGGAATTTGACTGAGAAGCTACGAGAGAGAAAAAATAGCATTTTACGTCAAAATTTAATGAATGATAAATTTAAACCAAATGTGAAGGAATTTGAATAAAAAAGAAAATTTGAATATGGATCAAGTGAAAAAAGAATAAATTATTTAAAGTTAAAAGAGCGAATATATGCATATTATTGTATAGTTCTAAAACACTAAATTGAACATTAAAATCTAAAAAGGCTTAAGAGTAAAATGCGAAATCATTTAGTTAAACTAAAAATTATTAAAAAACGATAAATAATATTTTCTGAATAACTTTGAATATTTTAATGACACAAATAACAAATTCTAAAGCCTAATTCTCGGTGTACAGAATTGGCAGTATTAAGCATCCAAGAATTAAAAATCAAAGAAATTTTCTGAGATCAGGACTGATCTCCTTTTATTCGTCGAACCCACCAGTGGTAAAGCATATTTATGTTTTAAACAAAATTATTCCGATGTTTTAAAAAGTGGATCAATAAAATGTCTAAACGTTTAATTGCCCGTACACGGGTTGAAATATCGCAGTTTAAGCGTGAAAACATAAGTGTTTGTTTGATTACATCAATTTACAATCCACAGCTTTGAAACGTAATATTTTTTATACTTTTCATTTGTTGAAATAGTGAATGTTCTTTCCCTTATTATAGTTGTATAATTGTACGAATTTATGCGAAATGATGAGCTCTTTTTGTCCCTACTGTACTTGTGCTGAATTTATCCGTTTGCTTTCAAAGTTCAAGGCCCTATGTAGTAGAATGCATATTGGTGATATGAGATTTAAAGATTTATTATTATAACAAAAAATGTACATTTTTTTAAAGCCAAAGCCAAATCTTTAAACTAAAATCAAATGCTTCCCTTAATGTTTACAAAACTCAGTTGCCTAAATAATAGAGATGAACATTTCAAGACTACTTTTGTATAAATGACATTAATAAAGCGTATAATTTTATTTGAGTATTATAATTTATACATTTGAAATTGTGTTTGAAATGGATCGCCAAATATAGCAACCTATCAAGAAAAAGATTCTCAATGTTTCGAAATTCTCCATTGGCGACATTGGCTACAAGAGCAGTTGATATTAAGAGTAGAGGGGAATTTTTTCAGCTAAGGGATCTCTGGCGTGATGTTCTTTTCTAGAGGTGCATCCTGGGATAGTCTCACAAATGACAAGTCGGGAAGAAAAAAATGACAACAGAGCATGCGCGTTCGGAATTCCGACAAGAAGTTAAGTTCATCAAAAGAGGTCATTCGGGTTTAGAGTTTTTATGCCATTATACTATATATGTATGTTAATTCAAATATCCACCTTCTACTGCCGTTTCATACCTGGTATCTTAACGCTCCTTGGTGCCCCTTTATTGTCAACTTCGAACAACTTTCTTTCTGAGGCAATATTTCTGCAATATTCTGTATAAAAATGTGATGGCCGAACGATTATTAAAACCCGCTAAGAAATCTTCTGAATAGTATTTTCCAACTTCCGTCAACAACATCCTAACGAACTAGAGAGATAAAGAAATATCTTATAACAAATGTAAAAATACGATCTGCGCTGCGTCGAATGTAAAAGCAGCAGATGGCCGTGTTGGATATCGAATCTTCCAAAGCGGAACTCGGGGAAAAGTTTCAGTTTTCAATCTCGACTCTCCCCGCCTCCTCTGCCGTCGGATTTCCTTTCTCCACGGAGAGAGAACACAGTTTTCGTTACTCCAAAAAGCTAAAACCGAGTTTCGGATGGCCGATGACTTTGGCGATCTCGAAGATATTGCGTTTGGGGACTTCATTCGGCTGTACCGGCATCTCCTTTTAAGGAAACGCAGAAGGTGGATTTGTTTCAAATCGAAGAGGAAAAATTTATTAAACTACTGACTTTCATTTGGTTTGAAATGATTTATATGTCTTCCATATCTGAGCCAGGGCATCAGTTCCAGTATGTAGGTAGGTAGTTAGTTGAATTTACGAAGCACTGGAGCAACACAATGGGCTATTGGCGGCTGTCCGAGATCGATCTCGAAGGGTCAGATCCAAGGACAACACCTCGTCAGTTTGACGCGTCAGTCAATCCCGGACTGTCGTTTTGGATTCCCATAACCTTTTTGAGAATCCTTAGACTGTTTTCGACTTTTTAAAGACGAGTGGTTTCATGGACTTGGTCTAGCGTGTGCTATAAAAGAGGAATGAGAAACAACACAACTCACAGTCTATAGGGCCGCGGTAGTCCAGTTGGAAGAGTAACGGATTAGCAACCGGAAGGTTGCGAGTTCTAATCCAACCAAAAGACCGTCGTGTACAAAGGGGTCTGGTGCACGTTAAATCTGGCATGGCCTGAAATGTCCTCACGTTGGTGTGGAAGTCTGGAGAGTGAGGTGCCAGGTCAGGTGTGACCTCGTCATCTGACCGTGGTTCAAAATTACGTAGTGCGTAATTTTGTCCACAAATTACGTACTTAATTTCGTACACAAATAACGTCCTCGGTTCTTTCCCTTGGGGATTGATCCCAGACCGTCGCTAATAGCCCGTTGTGTTGCTCCAGTGTGACGTTAATTAAAATACCTACCTACTTACCCGGCTCGTCGTCAATAGCCCGTTGTGTTGCTCCAGTGCGACGTTAATTAAGTACCTACCTTCCCAAAAAATCTAGCTCGCCTTTGCCGAAAAATAGCTTACAGGGGATTACTAACCATTGCGAACAACCTTGCCAATATAAAAGATTCGAGCCCAGTGAAGGTTAAACCGAGGGCCAGTGTATACTTAGTTCCGGAGAGCAGATGTGGAGGACCCCACTGCACCATGTTAAAACTCGAATTGTCACTTCATCACAAGCCGATTCACTGATTATCGATTCCTAATTCCGCAATGAAATCTGAGGTACATTTTTCCATTCGACTAAACAAAAAACAGCGCAACTCAGCATCCATTATTTTATTACCACCGCGAAAAGAAATCGGCAGGGTTAAGAAATAGATTTAATAAATTCAAATTCCCTCAATATCAACAGCGCGATCGACCTTGATGCTCCGGTGGCGCCATCTGCCAGCGAGTGACGCAAGACAGCCTCGAGATAGAGAACCATTGGAGCGTCTCTTTTGCAGATGAGTTATTGCAATATTGTTTCACGCCGTTTCGGAGCGCCCTTTGTTGTAATCTTCCGCGCGCACTGAGCGCGTGTTTTATCTCTTGCCTGCTTCCCGTCTTTCGCACACAAAAAGCGAAGGATACACAAGTGTCGAAAATAGGAATTTCGTTTTCTCAGTTCTGTGACTACCTCCTCGGATCGACCTATTTTGGGGCTTGGATTTCTATTGAAACGGCCTTCCGGTTGCGTTTTGCCTTTTGTTGCTGCAGCGGCGTGTTTTTTGGAATTCATGCGTCCTGGGCGATAAAATAATACGCTGCTTTGCGTCGACTGCCAGAGCGAGTGGGGGAGGGTTTTATTTGGTTTGTTTTGTCCTTTTTATTTTAATGATTCATTTGCCACTAAAGATGTCAGAGGTTTTTCGCAATGGAAGAAAGTGCAGGTTAAATGGGCGAACAATGGCTACTCTGTGGATAATTCATAGATGGCAGGAAAGAAAGAATAACATCTGTGGTTTGACGAAAGACAAATACTGAATTTGCTTTGTTATTTGCCCTCCGTTAAGAAAAGGATGGAGCATGAGATATTTGCCTTCACACTTAAGTTTCCGGGGATTTATTTTTGCATCGCGCTGCAGTTCTATTTTGCTACATTAGGGCAAATATTAAACTAGTATCTAGTCCTTAAAGTGAATCCTCTCCTACCAGTACACGCCCCGGTGTCTAATCACCATTGGGTGGTGGTAACGGAATTTAATTATTTTTAACGGATCATTCCTTAAGGGAAATATCCGAGGACTAAACGAGTTGCGAGTTCGAATGCAATCAAAGGCCGTCGTATACAAAGGAGGCTGGTGCGCGTTAAATCTATCGTGGCCTCAAACGTACTCACATTGACGTGGTGTGGAAGTTTGGAGAGTGGGGTTCCAACTCAAATGTTGCCTCGTCATCTGACGGTGATTCAAAATTGCGTGATGTTGTCCTCCGATCTTTCCCTTTGGGATTTATCCCAGACAGTCGTCAATAGCCCGTTGTGTTGCTCCAATGTGACGTTAAAATACCTAAATACCTACCGAGGACTGCACTACGAAATTTTGAACCACGGTCAGATGACGAGGTCGACACCTGAGCTGGCACCCCACTCTCCAAACTTCCACACCATGCCAACGTGAGAACGTTTGAAGCCGGGACATATTTAACGTGCACCATGCCCCGAGTACACGACGGTCTTTGGCTGGATCGAGTTTCGAACTCGCAAGCTGATCCGTTACTCTTCCAACCGGCCTACCACGGCCTTAATCACCATAGGGATTCGTCTAAATGACACAATTTTATACTCAAAGTTTGCTTCATTTCCTCAAGACAATGATTTTTATCTTCATCATGGTACTACAGACGACGTCAATTTAAAAGTAGTAATGGTATTTGTTTCTTCCCCAAACAAGTTTTTAAAAACCACTTCTTAGTAAAAAGAAAAATAGAACTTTTCAAGCAAATTTACCGAATGGTTTTCTGTCTGCATAACAATACAAATTTCCAACTAAAATATGAAAATCTGTGCAATATTCGGATTAAAATTCATCACATTCAAGATCCCATCGCTTTTTCAAAGGAAAGTCCTGTCTTCAAAACCATTCTATGAAACCAGAATACTTATAATAGCTATATTTGAATAACAAATACATAATCCCTTTGAATTTCCCTCACAACGCAGATATGACTTTCCTGATTCTCTTCTGTTCTGGTTTGAACTTTACCGACAACCACTTGAGGAAGCAGTGGTCAGTGACGGTTTCCGTGATGGATTGAATGGAATCGGCAACTGTAAAAATTGGGCGTTCCTTTTGCAAATCAAATGCCCCGTTTAGGGAATCTACCTGACTACAATTGAGAGGTGAGAGTCAACCAGTTCCTCAAAGCGGCCTTTTACAACAACGAATGATTAAAAAATGGAACTCTTCCTTCTTCCTGGATATTACCTACAGATGTTCCTTCTCGCGATTGGACTTACTACTTCCGTTAACGTATGATGTTCCGTTAACGTCTTCTGGAATGAATTGTCCCTGTCCACACACAAATTAGGACCAACTTCCTCTAAAAGTCCTCCAGGAAGGCAATGGGACCCCTGTTAAGTTTGAGGCTAAGTAGTCTTCTACCTTCAAGTGCCTTTGGTTATTACCAAATGAAGCTGTACCCTTCCGCCACGAGAAGCATGGCCATCTGGACTTGGTCTAGTACAGGGATGGGCAACCTATTTGTCAATAAAGAAACAGATGTGGCGAATGAGAAGTGAAATTCGTCACACCCTGCAAAACTGAGAAATTAGGTTGCTTACTCGAACACACTGTTTAATCATGTTTACTCATTACCTTTCGTCCGAAAAGTTGCTTAAACACTCGAATATTTGGTTGATCGCTCTACGCTTCTTTTTTGCTACAAGACGACTATTTAGATCGGGCTAAATATCTAAACAAAATGAGCATCCAAGCTCTGCCTCCACCAACGATTCAAAATCCTTTATTTTGAGCTCTCAAGGGCACATCTCCTTTAGATGTATACGGGCTTGACGGACCGGGGATACTCTAGTGATCTTTTCTTTTCCCATGGAGTGTACTGTCTTTAGAATAGACATGGGTAGTACTCTCGGGTTATCCAAACGATCTTTTCCTACTTTCATCCCACTACTCTGTTCTCAATCCCTCTTCTTTTTCCTTTTCACGACATTTTTTACTTGAAGTTGTGTTTGGCGCAGCTTGGCCAAATGTGGCCCTTGCTCCCATAATACGTCCAAAACAACCAACCAACCTTTATTTTGAACTTGAGGAATCGTATCATGGAATGACGACTCATGCACCCGCGCTAGTCCGAGCTTGGATCTATTCTGATGTGGACTTGGAAACAATTCAAAATCCCAAACATCGAATTAATTACATTTCAATTTTGAGCCGATTATGGCTATTTACGGTACTTATAAAACAGACCAAAACTTCCATTTGGACGGTTTATCAAATAATTGCATTAGTTTCGCCTTAACCATTCCAATAAAAGATGGAATGGAATATCTTAAACAAAGCTTAAGAGTCTTATAGTCCTCCCAACCTCACACTTCAAGAGGATCACTAGACCTAAGATAGAAAGTAGATTTATCTACCTTCTCCAATTATGTCAAGTAGAATGGGACATATAACACACGCTGCTCAACATACGGCGTCTTCCCAAATGTTTCCGGGGCCAAATATGAACCTTGTTCCATATAAAAATCAACCAACCAAACTGGCTCTTAGAACCATATTTGCAGGCGAAGCTGTTTCACACCAACATTTGATACATTAAAAATGTAGTTATTTGACCTAGCAGCAAAAATTGCTGTTGAGATTGAATTTCTGAAGGTATTTTGTCTCATAGAAAGTTCGATTCCTGTAACTTACCGGGGGTTATTTCTCTCTTCTATGTCTCCAAAACTTTCCTTGTATGTGTGTCCATTACTTGACGTTGTCTTGCGTTTGGCGCAGCTTGGCCAAACATGGTCTTTGCGCCATAACACCCAACCATCCAATCTAATCGACATGAGATGAAATATAACTCAAGATTTCGTCTGACAAAACAAACATTATAGTGGGCTGTGTAGCTTCAATTACTTAGGACGGGCATTGGCTCGAAATTATAGTGGTACTAAATTTAAGTACCCAGTAACAATTATTTTAAAATCTTTAGTTCTGGAATTCAGCAATCAGGAACTGAAAGTACCTGTTTACCCCACCATAAAAAAAGTAAATCTCGCTTTTATCGCGTTATCAATTTATTATTCTGTTTTATTATGTACAATCACAATTACCCCGGTGTTGCTCGAGTTGAATTGGTTAAATGTTGATTGAAAAGTAATCTGACTAATCACTTCTATCTCACAGAAAAATGTAAGCATCATTTAAGTGTAGTATTTTTTTAACATCACTTTTTCGTTATAACTTTCTAATAGTTTCTACAATTAATTTACTTCGGACGCATATATGTATACATGATATATACATCCATATAATCCATTTCAGGTTCATTGCACTCTTGCTGTAAAACAAGCTACAAAAGCTTTTCTAAGATTACTACTACAGAAGTCGATTTTTATTTTTCGAGTGATTACAAATGCCCCTTAAATTCATTTTCTTTAAAAATGACGAACTTGAAGCGTATAGTTTTGTACTCAGTTTTTCTATCAATATTTATTATTTGTGGCACTCTTGCACCATGCATTCGGTGTTTTCGAATTTCATCATCATTGTGAGAGAATGGGAAATTAAATTGCTACGGCATTCGTGATTATTTTATTTTGAAGCAACACATTTGTTTTTGAAAATCCTATTCGGCGCACGTGGAATAACGGAACTTGTTTTAAAAATAAATGTTATCAGTGTAGACAAAGCGATCTCAAAATCGATTACAAATTTTACAAAATCACTGCTTTTAACGAATGTTTCACAGGTACCTAAGTTACATACGAACAGTTTAGACTTCAAGTAAGCAACATCAACCTTCTGTCACTAAGATTAAAAAAATTATATTTTGAATAGTCCTAGTTTACATACTTCCTTACTATGATATTATTCCAAGATCAGCAAAATCGTATTTAAAATTCGCTTTCCTCCAACAGAAAAATTTAGTTTTAAATCGAATCCTTAAGTTACTTTTTTCAATTGAGAGATTCAGTTTCTATATGGAAGCCACGTACCTATTTAGAATGATAGATGTAGTTACTTGACTACGGCTTTCAATAATACCCCGGAAACATGAAAAACAAATGTAAATTGAATTAATTTTAATTGTCTCGTAATGAAAATCCGACAAAATTTAGAAATGTCTTTTAACTACAACGTATGGCTACCTGTTTTGATTTAACGCAACTCTATCTTACCTTTACAATGATTTTATTTTAACTTTATACCGGTTCTTTTAAAGTAAGAAGTTGCATAACTGATTTAAAAAGGTTTTATTATGTACATTTTATTTATTTTTATGAAACAGAATTCTACAAACCATTACGTATTTAACCAAAGACTAAAGGAAAGTTGGTCGAGAAATATACATATACCACCAAGAAATTATCTTTGTCTAGAAACTTGTCATTGAAAAATGTAGAACTGGTCATTGAAAAATGTAGAACTGGTCATTAAAAAATGTAGAATTCTGAAAAACGAAAGATATGAGAAAACGTGTTGAATTTCGACTTCTTGAGAATATTCTGAAATAGAGAAATTCGAAAAAAGATGTTTGAAAAATATTAATAGTTAATAATGAATTATTTACAAAATGAACACAAATTTACAAAACCTAAAATGCTCAAATATGACCGCAACATTTCTGTCTTAACTCAAATATACAAACACGGAATTCTAAATCTAATTCCTAAAATGAAATATGAATTCTGGCGTTGTCAGATACCGAATTGCAAAATTACGCTTTTATGCTCAATGAGTTTTTCGCTTGGGCTTTTCGTGTTCCATTACAAAATGTAAGTTGTGTACAATTAAGTATTTTTAGTATCCATTTTTCATCAATCAGATATTGATAAATTATTTATATTATGGAAATAAATAAAAAATCAGTTCAAACATAATTAAAATTTTACATTGTTTAAATGTAATGTTTGGGGGGAAAAATGTTTCGAGCAATACTGGTAAAACAATTTTATTGGAAAATTTGATTTTCGACCAAAACTGGTAAAATAAACTGAACTGCTTACCGCAATCGTTTTATGATCAATGTTATTTTTTATGGCATTTTAAATTGTTTTTAGACCCCCTCTGCACACTTAGGTTAAAGAGAACAGGTGTTAATATGTAGTCTACGTTATCCGCAGGGTTCCAAAGTATAAGTGTACCAAATTTGGTGTGGTTTGGTAAAACGGTGTAGATTTGTATAAAGAACATACATACATATACAAACACATCCATTTATATATACGTATATATAGATACATCAGAGGAAAATATACCAGAAGTCACAATCATTTTCTGACTGTTGGCAATCGATCGGAAGAGTACGCAACTCAGATGTCATTTCAGAAGGAAGGGCACGTAGAATAAACATCGGGGCTATAAGTGCGTTTAATTCGAATGGAACTTCAAGGAAACGGCTTCTGTTCTGGAAAAGTAAAAACAAGTTGATTTATCTCACTCTAAACTTTGCATTGAATCGTGATTTTCTTGCGATTTTGATGTTTGACATCTGGAAAACATCCAACTTTGTCATGCCGCACAACTCATCGAATGTATTGGAGAAAAACAAATTCCTCATTTTTTATCTACCAAATAACAAAAATTCGAAATATGTTTGATCAGTCACACTTCTGCGTCAGCAAAACGCACTATTTTGAGGATACGGGTCTTTCCGTGTAAATATTTGTAGATTTTTTGTTCTATTTAAGTCATCGTTACTTTAATGTAATTCAGCCGCTTTTAATAACATATTAAAACTGTTTTACCGTTGCCAATAGCCCATTGTGTTGCTCCAGTACGGCTTAAATTCAACTTCCTGACCTCAAACTATTTTGTATTGAAAATATTTTTCGTGACGACTCATCACACCTGAAGAAAAATGATACCTCAAAATTAAATTTTATTTTTTCAATTGACAAATGGGGGGGGATCGCGTCATAGCTCAATAGTTTCGCCCGATGTTGGCAACCATGAAGTGAAATGTAAGTAGACTGAGTATTGCTATTGAGAGGACCTTCAAAAAGTGTGACCAACATGGCTAGTAGTGAAGTGCTGGTCTGTGAAAAATTGACATGGATGGCCGATTTGGTATCTTATCGCCTCTTGTGGCAATATAACATCTTCTGACAGGGTAGGTGTGTGAGTGCGCATTCCTATAGAATGGCGTCAAAAGTGATGAAATCGCCAGTCTACTACTATCACATGATGATCAATTAATGAACCAATCAGATGATGAATCAATGGATGGGCGTATTCTCTCATCCAGTGGACCAATCAGATGATGAATCAATGGATGGGCGTATTCTCTCATCCAGTGGACCAATCAGATTATGTTAGGTTCCATCCAGCAGACGAAAGTAGTCTAAGTATCACGTTACTACTAGTTTTGGTCGCATGATCTTGGGCATATAAAAATGTTACTATTGCTCACTCTACTTTTATTTTTCCTCTATGCTGGTAACCTGCGAGTTGTAGGCGGCGCAGGTTTTATTCCTGTCTGGATCTATTCCTCCGTGGGTGTATTTCTCTTCTGTGTCAGTAAAAATTTTCCTTGTGTGGGGATGTACATTACTTGACATTGTCTGTCGTGTTTGACGCAGCTTGGCCAAATATGGCCTTTGCGCCAAAAAACGCAAAACCAACCAACCAAATCCACTGGCAAACGAATCTGACACTCGTTCAAAACATGGTAATTAAATCCGTAAATATGTCGAGAATGTCAAAAAGGAAATGGAAGAATTTGACACATTTCAAATAGAAAAATAAAAATATGCTCAAGTATTTTTAAATTTCTGACTATTCCATGGAATATACTGTTTTGAGTTCTGTTAATTTTCTCAGTTGTAACAGATATTTTCTGCTGCAATACTGCAATCCAGTTTGAATAATTTCAACTAGATATCGATATTTCATTTTTGAGCCTTTGTTTATAAGCTATGAATTATTGATACTATCCGAAGCTAATTTCGGCTTCTCTGCGCGGTATTCAACTCGCAGTGAAGCAATATTGCCAGAGAAGGTTACCATAACCCTGACTGTAGCTTACAGGTTACCATATGTGGCGACTAACTGCTATCCATTCTTGACGAAGCTTCGAAAAGGGCAATTAAAGCTACAATTACAACCAAATGAAACAGGATGAAATCATTTCTTGGGGTCTAAGTGAAAAGAGCACACCCAAACTTATTTTTTCTGCCAATTCTGAAAGACTTTCTAGATTGCAGAGTGACAAATACGCTCCAAACCTGCTTGTTATTTCTTTTCAGTGTCACACTTTTAGACAAATAGGAAGAGAGAGAGAGGAAGAGATATGAGAATTTTTAGGATAAATTGTTAAAAAGAAAATTTAATTTTATCGAAACCATCATTTAACAAATATCTTCAGAAAAATAAGGGAACCACAAACGAAAACATGCAATTAACTTTCAAGTTCGTATTCTTTTACGACTAACGCAACTGTAAACTCCGTTATTGATACTTGTCTCCTTTCTATTTGATAAATTTTTTTTCGAATGCAATTCATAACTGTTTTAATGGTATCTTTTAGATAAGTATTATGATAGATTTTCTTCTTTAAATCGTATAATATATTATTTAAATCGGTGAGGAAGTGTACTTCCTTCCAATAGTTTTTTAATAAATGAGTTAATTTAAATAATTTAAAAATTGAATATTAATGAAAATCAATGAATTCTAATAAACGAACGATCGATTAAACCTAATTTGAAAAATCGTATTTGAATGAGACTTAACGGTTATCTGAAGGAAAATAATCGAATGTTAAAGTTAAAAAATACTCATGAAAATATTACTATAAATATTTTTTCTATGATCGGAATCCACTTTAAACCGTAGATCGCGGTCTAATTCGCCTTTGAGTAGCAAATGGTGAACGTAGAGCACTCAAATAAAACTAACCTACTCCCCCATTCAATCTTCATAAAAAAAACGCCGTGCTTTTAAAATCGCTCGCGTGTGAGTATTTTTAATTATGCCATTACTAATAAAAAAGCTGTTGCCTATTATGCATTTTATATATATTAATTATTCAATCAAGGGAAACAAAACGGCTGACCAATTTATGCATTTGATAAGATAAAAAAGCCTATTTTTAGAATAAAAATTCATTCTCTATCACTTTGTAATTATAATTGAATTACAAAGTTCGTACAATATCACATTCCTATTTGTGAAGTAATCACATAACAGTTATAAGAATTAAATCACTTCGCTCTTCGTCATCTGATCGTGATTCTTTTCCCCCTTAGGATTGATCCCTGACCGGTTGCCAATAACCCGCGTGTTGCACCGTGCAACGTTAATTCAACTACCAGCTAAATACCTTAAGTCAAATACCCAGCCTGATAGCTGTGTGGTTAATGCGCTTGCCTTCGGCTCAACCGGTTCTGGATTCGAATCCCACTCATGGTATTGGTGTTCTCGGTGGTTCGGAAACCACTTTAAACTGTGGCCCAGGTCTAATTCGCCATATAGCAGCAAAAGATAACGGCAGAGGAAATGAACTATATCCTCACTCCATTCACTCTTCATAAATTAGTAGGGACACGAAAACGCTCGTCTGTCTGATCTAAATTATGCCATTTATTAACCCTCCTGATGGTCTCGACAAGGTATCTTGTCATTAACAAAACAGCGGATTTTGGTGGACGAGATATCTCGTCCTTTAGAAGAAAACTGACCAGATCTTGATTTCGTCATCATAAAAGAATCAGCAATATCCTGATATCCGAGCACATCCGAGATATCTCGTCATTATGAAAATTAGCCAAATCTTTATTGACAAGATATCTAGTCGAAACCACTTGGAGGGTTAATGAAAAAAACTTCTGCGTATTGCACATTTTATATATTTATTATTCAATAAAGGGGCGAAACGGCTGACCAGTTTATGCATTTGATATGATAAAAAAAGCCTATGTTTAGAATGAAAACTCATTCTCCTGACTGCCATTTCGTAATGCGCAATGAATTACAAAGTTCGTGCAATATCAGGTACTCTTATTCATGAATGCAACAGCCTTGAAGATTACGAACTAAGATACGATGCGCGGCGGGTGTAATCTGGTGTAATCCAACCGCAGTAGCGCACAATGGTTCTGCCATCTGCTATCATACACGCATCTGCGTCTCTTGAGCCATCTGCATGACTTGACAATATGCCTTTCCTTCGTTAATGGAGGCTGGTTACTCCGTCGTACTGTAAATCGATGACAGAGCAGCGAATGCTGGACCCTGTCTTGTCAATCACCAGCGGCGCGGCAATCCGCGATGAAAAGCGTAACCCATCAGGCACTGTCAGTAGCGCTTGATTTCAATTCAATTTATGTAGTTGAATAATCGTCGCACTGAAGCTGTTGCTCCAGTGCGACGGGTTATTGGCGGAGGTCCGGGATCAATCCCTCGAGATCGGGAAAAAACGAGGACACCTCGTAATTCTGAATTACGACCAGATGACGAGGTCAACACCTGAGTTGGCACCCCACTCTCCAATCTTCCACACCATAACAACGTGAGGACATTTGAGGCCTCGACAGATTTAACATGAAACTTCCTCCGCGTAGACGTGAAATATAAGTACATTGTGCATTGCTATTGAGAAGAGTTTCGAAAGTTTCGAGTGCATTGCTATTGAGAAGAGTTTAGCGTGATGAACATGTCGAACAGTAGTGACGTGACTTACTGTGACAATTTCAATTGGTTGGCAGATTTGGTATCTTATCGCCTGGTTTGGGGATGTCATATGTGTGTGAATCCGCATTTCTATAGTGGTGACAAAAGAGGTGAAATCGCCTTACTGTTATCAGTTGATGGACTACTCAGATGATAAATCAATGGATGGGCGTCTTCTCCCGTCTCGTGAACCAATCAGATGATGAATGTTAAGTTAAACCCAACAGACAAAAGCAGTCTAAGAGTCACGTTACTACTAGTTTTGGTCACATGATCCTGAGCACATACAAAGGTTATACCATTGCTCACTCAACTTTTATATTTCCTCCCTGATACACAACGGTCTTCTGTTGGATCGAGTTTGAACTCGCAACCCTCCGGTTGCTAATCTGCTACTCTACCTACCGTGCTATCGGGGTTTCTTGATTTCAGTTGCATCGGTGATTTGAAAAATGAAGCGACATTTTCTGATTTGAGAAGAAGCAAAACACTGTTTCTTTCCAAATACGTGAACTTAGCCACCATTATAAAAATTAACTTTCAATATTGTAGTATGAATATCAGTGTAACCTGTCTCCACCACACAAGTACAAAATTGCACTGCCTTTTACTCGTCTTGTTAAATTGGGTGATGAGCTTCAGCTACAGCTTCCATGTTGGTTCGGGTAAAAAACAGGAATCGCAACTTCGACGCCTACAACTCGAAAGTTGTTAGCGCATTGGGCCATGGATGCCCCGATTTGTGTTGGGATGCCGCTCAGCCTCATTTACATCAACCTGCCAGTTGCACTCACACTCAGCTGCTAAAGGCAACGCAGGACAATCATCAGTCACAATCATCCATTGCACAACTTAGCATAGGGAAGAGCAGCCATGATCTTAATACAGCTCTCACGATCTCCCGCGACTGGCAACCATCCAACTAGTGCCAGCATCTGCCGAATTCAGCCACTCTAAATTCTGCAGGGTTGGTTGGTCGTTTTGGCGTTTTATGATTCAATATTTACGGACAATATTCAGCAAAGCTGTGCCAAACACAAGACAACGTCAAGCGAAACATGTAGTGAAAGGGGGAGGGATTGTGGGATGAAAGCAGGAAAAGATCGATAAGGTATCCCGGGAGCGGAACCCCGTGTTTACTAGAAGTAAACCCCGTGTTTACTAGACAGTAAACCCCGTGTTTACTAGACAGTAAACTCCATGTGAAAAGACTACCTCGGGTTGGTGAAGCCCGTACGCAACTGAAGGAGATGTGCTCCTGAGGGCATTCTAAATTCTAGGGTGTTGGTTGTTTTGGCGTTTCATGGCGCAGAGACCATATTGGGTAAAGCTGCGCCGGACCAAAACACCATCAAGTAAAAAATGTCATGAAAGGGAAATGAAATTAGGGAATCTCTATCTTCACACCACGGTGTACCGAGGAAAAGAATTAGGAAACAATTGGAAAAACATTTTCGTTGGAAAACATCCTAGTCAATGTCAAACAAAAATCCCAGTGCAGTAACCCCCGATTAGTGAGTGATACGATCAGTTCAAGACTCTCGAATAAAAGGGCTCATATTGGCACAAAGATATGCCCAAGTGGGAGCATAACTCTCAAAATGGAGCTCTCTTTTTTTGGTTTTTTTGTCATCGATTCAGAAACGTAAGGTTATAATCAGTCTGGTTTTCCTCATAAACCTATTTCTTTCTGGTAAACCTCTTATGTTTTGAACAACGACTGCATGACAGTTACCAAGTGTTTTGCAAATAAAATATTTTGATCAAATATCGCAATTTTCTAATTCTTTCCTTTATTCATGCAAACCAATGTATTTGCGGGAAGGTGTGACAGATGGAATGATCTATTTTTTAGGTCAGGATTCTTTGTGTCTCACCCTGATAAATTTGTACAGACAAGGATAATTACACTTCACACAACACAACGCTAAATCAGGAACCTCTTTATCTTCACACCACGGTGCACCGCAAAAAAGAATGAGGCAACAATCGCAAAAACATTTTCATTGGAAAACATCCTGGCCAATGTCAAACAAAACTCCAGTGCAGTAACCCCCGATTAGTAAGTGATACGGTCAAGACTCTCCAACAAAAGGACTCCAAAGATGCGACCAAGCAGAAGCATGACTCTCACAATGACATTGTCTTTTTTCAGTTTTCTGTCATCGACTCAGACATGAGGTTATACTTATAACCCGTCTGTTTTTTCTCACAAATCCATTTCTTCTGGTCCTTTTATGTTTTGAACTACGACTGCATGGCAGTTACCAAGTGTGGTGCAAAAAAACATTGATGAATTATCGCAATTTTCAAAAATTTTCCTTTACGTATGAAACCAATGTACTTGCGAGGAGGCGACAGATGGAATATGAACTATTTTTATGTCATGACTGTGTCTCACCCTGATAAATTTGTACACATAAGGATAATTAGACTTCAGATAATTAGGGAATCTTTTTATCTTCACACCACGAGGCACCTCAAAAAAAAGAATGAGGCAACAATCGGGAAAAGATTTTCGTTGGAAAACATCCTGGCCAATGTCAAACAAAAACCCCAGTGCAGTAACCCCCGATTAGTGAGTGATACGGTCAGTTCAAGACTCTCCAACAAAAGGGCTCCAAAGATGCGCCCAAGCAGGAGCATGACTCTCACAATGGCGCTCGCTTTTTCTCAGTTTCTGCCATCGAGTGGAGACACGAGGTTATAACCCTCTCTCCCCGTCTGGTTTTTCTCACAAACCCATTTCTTTCTTTTTCTTCGCTTTCCTTTGTCCGGCGGTTTATGAAGGTCAGCGGTTCAAGAACTCCTCCGCCATTATCGGCTTCGGTGCAACCGGCAAAAGGACCCCGCGGGACAATCTAGTTTTTCATTCGTTTTCGCGTGTATGATGCTTCTTGCGGCCTTTACCCTCGAACTGTATCACCTCCGCTTTGGTTCCGAGCAGTCGTGAATGTTAATTGCTGAGAGGGATCGGTGGTGCAGATGAACTGTCTGTAACTAGACACCCACGCTTGAGGTTAACGAAACAGAATGGTCCGATGCCTTCGTTCTTGTAGGCAATTACTGAACGATGGGAAGGTTTTTTTTTAAAACAGTAGCCTTGTCTTCGGTTACACACTGCTGGTGAAGTGTCTTCTGAAGACCTAGGTTCCATGAGCCTGATCGTGCAGTTTATGGGAGTTTGAACCGGTTTGAATCCAGTGGCTTTTATATATGTGCTAAATTAAAAATAACGACACCTAAATTCAGTCTCTTGCCTCTAAAACCCTCACAGTAAAATTTTCTTACATCTGCATCTGCGTGCGCATTTGAAAACTCAAAATTTGTGCTTTGCATTCAAAAAAATTATTCCTCGTCCACATTAAGTCATCTTATGTAGTGGGAAAAAAGCTTTACCGTAAGTCTTTTGTAGGGACGTTATCCCATGATTGAGTCGAGTTGAGTTCCTTAGGATCAAGCAGAGATGTTCTTACAGTATTAATTGTTCATGCGCAAACCCTGTCATGTCGACCCCTCTTCGTAAAAACATTTGATTTTCCAAAAGGATACTCTTCATGCACGACCCTTGCACCCTAAAACCCAAACAAACCAATCATCATGCACACATTTTACAATGAACTACTTTTTTGATTCTTCATACTTCCTATTCCGATGGGGCCACGGTAGCCCGGTTGGAAGGGTGACTGATTAGAAACCAGAGGGTTGCGAGTTCGAATCCAACCAAAGACCGTCGTCTACAAGGGGGCCGGTGCGCGTTAAACCTATCGTGGCCTCATGTCCTCACATTGCCGTGGTGTGGAAGTTTGGAGAGTGGGGTGCCAGTTCAGGTATGACCTCGTCATCTGATCATCAAAATTACGTGTTGTCCTTGGATCTTCCCTTAAGATTTGATCCCGGACCGTCGCCAATAACCCGTTGCTTTGCTCCAGTGCGACGTTAATTAAAATACCTACCGATTCCGATGGTCTGGGATCAATCCCGTACTCCCACGTCAACGTGAGGACATCTTAGCCAAGACAGAATCAACGTGCACCAGCCCCCCCCCCGTATGCGACGGTCTTTGGTTGGATCGAGTTTCGAACTCGCAACCCTCTGGTCGCTAATCCGTCACTCTACCAACTGGGCCACCGTAACCATTCGAAGGGTTAAGACGTGAACCTGTTCCTCGTACATTTCATTGATATGTACGAAATCTTACAAATCAAAGTACGAAAAATATGAGCCTGCAGTACCTCCACAGTTGTAAGCAAGGGCCGCTGCACTTCAAAAGAATCCGGGTCAATCCGAATCTATCTGAATCCAGTAAAAACTGGCTAACGTAGATTCGGATGCATTGAAGACTGCACTGCATAATCCGGAGATTAATGCAGTGTGAAAGGTCAAAAAAAGAAAGCTATTTATTATGAAAGGGCTCTCTGGAATCTTCGGTAGTCAGTTTCTACTGGATTCAGATGGACGTAGATTGGTGTGGATTCACTTGGCTTGAAAAGAGCGCAAGGACTTAAAGCGAACCGTTATTGAATCGTGCTTTTCAAGGGATTAAGTTGAAACTTGACGCATAGACACCAATCAATCATTAGAAGATAAGTTGCTATCAACTTTTCAACAATACATAGCGCCTTCTAAGGGTTAAGATTTAGACTTTTTCCTCGTACATTTCATTGTACTAAATGTTTGGCGCATCTTGTCCGTTTTCGAACTTCGTGCTATAAACCTAAATTACCTAGCTGTACTGAATGTCAGAAACGCGAAAGCCTGCATTAACTCATAGTTGTAAGGGCCACCACATCAATAGAATCCGAAATAATTCGAATCAATCTGAATCCAGTAGAACTGACTAATGTAGATTCGTGAACATAGGCAGTGTTAAAGGCTTTAAGACGAACAAGTCAGAAAGGGCTGGCTTTCCCAAATCTTCGTTTGTAAGTTTGTACTAGATTCAAATTGGATCTGAATCGTGTTGGTGAAGCGTTCAAGGGCTTAAAAGGGTATAAATGAACTTAAATGAATCGTGTATTTTCAGGAAATAACTTGAAATTTGAGATAGACTCCAGACAATGGTTAGTAGATAGATAAGTTGCTATCAATTTTTCAACAATACATAACGTCCTTCAAAGAGGACTTAAGGGACTTGGACCTTTTCCTCGTACGTTTCATTGTAAATGTCGCACATTGATACGCAAAAAATACGCCCATGCAGTTGTATGGGCCACTTCACATCAACAGAATACGAGGTAATACTAATCTGAATCCAGTAGAAACTGACTAGCGTAGATTCGCGAACGTAGGCACTGTTGGTTTTAAGTCGAGAAAGCTGTTTCTTATAGAAGTGGTTTCACGAATCTTCGTTTGTCAGTTTCTACTGGATTCAGATTGCCCAGGATTCTCTTCGTAGATAGGGGAATTACTGTCTCACTGGAGCAACAAAACATGCTATTGGCAACGGTCTAGGATCAATCCCGAAGGGAAAGAATCGAGGATATCACCTGGAAATTTTGATCCACTTTCAGATGACGAGGTCACCTGAGCTGGCACCTCACTCTTCAAACTTCCACACCTCGCCAACGTGAGGACATTTGTGGCCACTACAGATTTAGCGTGTATCAGCCCCAACTTACACGACGGTCTTTGGTTGGATCGAGTTTCGAACTCGAAACCCTTCGGTTGCTAATCCTCTACTCTTCCAACCGGGCTACTGCACCCCCCCCCTTTCAGATTCTGTTGGTGTGTGAAGAATCCCTTAGGACTTGAAAGGCGTATGAATCACTTTAAATGAATCGTGTATTTCCTAGGAATAACTAGAACTTGAGATACATAAACTTCAGTCAATCATTAGTAGATAAGTTGCTATCAGTTTTTCAATAATACTAAAGTCGAAATGCGTTATTCAATCAAGCAAACTCATTTGTAGAGCACGAATCATTATAGGTTCCGCGATATGCACAAAATTCCCCTTCTATACTCAACGAAAACTTCAATTTTCTTTGTGACATACACAGGGGACTTCCCACATTCGAAAAATTCGACGCGCATCCAATGTCTTCGTGACATGTTGTGCAAAAGCAGTTGCACAACGATCGCAATTCCTCCAGAGGCATACTCAGATCGACGTTTGATAAGGGTTCTCGTGCTTAAAATGTACCCACTTTTGATAAATAAAGGGACACGTGTTTTGTGATTCCTCGTTGGGATGTCTTCGAAACTCGTACTGTGCGAAGGCGTGTAGGGAGTTTTTTCTTCTATCATCGGCCTGTGTGATTGCAAAGTGCGAGTGCGTCTTTATCTTAGAACACTCTTGGAAACTTCTTTTTTTGAGAAATTCTCTTGCACCTCGACTTCGAAGATCCTTAGGAAGGTAAAAATATTTATATTTTAAGAATTAAATTGTAATTTTGGTGTTTAAAATGTTTGTGGATACAAAACGCATTGGTGAATGATTGGTACAGATTTTGGTTCGAATGGTTCATTTTCCGTATATGTTCGACTTATGTTTTAGATTGTGACCTCGAATCGGTTGAGTTTTCATAAAATTAACATTACCTGTTGATTGTGGTAATAAGCGATACAAGGAAAAGTTATTTACAAATTTGGAAATACGGTTTATAAATAATTGAAGTTTGTCAAATATTTTCATTTTTATGCACTTGTTTAGTATTCAATCATAAATATTAACCCTATAAGTGGCTACGAAGAGGTATCTCGTCCATCAAGTTCGGATCAAAATTTTGAGATCTCGTTATCAATATTTTGCCGATTTTTTGAAAATTTCAATTTTTGATTGCTTTTGAAGTAAAATACAAAATATCCATAATACGCAATCTTGCAATTAGAGAAAGAATAATCCGAAACAATTGAATTTAAAAATTGTTTCCAAGATTTTTACTCAACAAATTTTGGCATTATATCACATGCGAGAATTATGTAACGTATATTTATTTATACATTATTTTTTCCGCACATTTATTCAAGAACATTTTTAGCAAATTTCTGAGCGTATTGTGTTGATTTGTTTATAAATTTTCATAATTCATTTCAATTTTAAATTGATGTTTTCTCTGCGTACATGCTGAAAAATCTAATATTTATCACAGGAGGGATGGTAGGTAGATATTTTAATTAACGTCACGCTGGAGCAACACAACGGGCTATTTACAACAGGAGGGAAGTAAAATTTTCACTCTCATCCTTTTAACTCGCTCAAGCCAGACAGTCATGGGGCCGCGGTGGCCCGGTTGGAAGAGTAACGAACTAGCAACCGAAGGGTTGCGAGTTCGAATCCAGCCAAACACCGTCGTGTACAAAGGGGGCTGGTGCATGTTAAATCTGTCGTGGCCTCAAATGTCCTCACGTTGGCGTGGTGTGGAAGTTTGGAGAGTGGGGTGCCAGCTCAGGTGTTGCCTCGTCATCTGACCGTGGTTCAAAATTACGTGGTGTTGTCCTCGGATCTTTCCCTTTGGGATTGATCCCGGACCGTCACCAATAGCCCATTGTGTTGCTCCAGTTAATTGAAATACCCAAATACCCCCAGACAGTCATGTACACGGGAGCTAGTGCACGTTAAATTTCGTGCCCTCAAATATCTTCAGGTTGGCGTAGTGTGGAAGTTTGGAGAGTGGGGTGCCAGCTCAGGTGTTGACCTCGTCATCTGACCGTGGTACAAATTACGAAGTGGTATCCTCGGATTTTTCCCTTCAGAATCGATCCCGGACAGTCTCCAATAGCCCGTTGTGGTGCTCTAGTGGGACGTTAATTAACTACCTACCTTTTAACTCGCACTGTAGTTCAAGCTCTCCCTTCCTAGTCAACACAATGAATTGAAGAGAAAATAAATTTTCTAGAAAATGACCAAGCAACGCTGACTAACATAAACAGCTCACCGGCATATTTCGCAACCCTTTTACCACAGCGAAAGCAATCGTCATTACTGACTCTTAAGAGTGAAACAAGGAAAGTCATCGTTTTTTTGCGACTCGGGGATTACCTTAGATGAACGCAGCCCGAAAAACGTCGCTGATAATTCACACTGACTCACAAGCCGCTGTTTCAGTGAATCAGAGAAACCGGAATAGCGGGTCTTTAAATGGTTAGCAAGGAAATTTAATTACTGTCATGTTTTATCGGCTTTTTAGGTGCTACTGAAAGCTGTTCAAACTTCAGATGTCACGCGATGCGAAACCGTCTAACGAAAATTCTGGAACATAGGGAAATTTTGTTAATATGGTGTAGGATTCCTTTTGCACCTTTAATTTACAGACTCGGATTTTTCATTACGTTGGCGTGGATGTTTGGAGAGTGGTGTACCAGATCAGGTGTCGTCATCAGACCGTGGTTCAAAATTACGAGGTGTCCTCGGGTCTTCCTAGGTTGATCCTAGACCTTCGCCAAAACCCGTTGTGCTGTTCCAGTGCGACTTAAATTCAACTACCTACTTATCGATTTTTTTTTATTGAGTCATAATCGATACAGCAACATCCTCCTCTACGTGGATCGCTGTAGCCCGGTTGGAAGAGTAACGGATTAACAACCGGAGGGTTGCGAGTTCGAATCCAACCAAGGGCCGCGGTGGCCCGGTTGGAAGAGTAACGGACTAGCAACCGAAGGGTTGCGAGTTCGAATCCAGCCAAACACCGTCGTGTACAAAGGGGGCTGGTGCACGTTAAATCTGTCGTGGCCTCAAATGTCCTCACGTTGGCGTGGTGTGGAAGTTTGGAGAGTGGGGTGCCAGCTCAGGTGTTGCCTCGTCATCTGACCGTGGTTCAAAATTACGTGGTGCCGTCCTCGGATCTTTCCCTCTGGGATTGATCCCGGACCGTCACCAATAGCCCGTTGTGTTGCTCCAGTGTGACGTTAATTGAAAATACCAATACCAATCCAACCAAAGATCGTCTACACGAGGGTTGGGGCATGTTAAATCTGTCTTGGCCTCAAATGTCCTCACGTTGGCGTGATATGGAAGTTTGGAGAGGGATGCTAGCTCAAGTCTTACCTCGTGATCTGACTGATTCAAAATTGCGTGTTGTCCTCGGATCTTTTCATTGGGGATTGATCCCGGACACCGTCGCCAATAGCCCGTTGTGTTGCTCCAGTGCTACGTTAATTAAAATACCTACCTACATCCACTACGTACAATAAAACCAGTGCCGGCCTTCGACAGGTTCTAGGTTCGAATCCCAGTCATGATATTATGTATATTGCGTGACGTTGTTTGGTTCAGCCTGGCCAATTAGGCCCTTGCGCCATAAACAAAACACATTGCAAAACAATTTTTTCATTTCATTCATCCTTACTACCTGAAAAATTAAAATTGTTTTCTTAATTGTTTTTAATTATTCCATTCACTGAAAGAGTATCATTAATGATATTTTTTTACTAATAAGCAACATTCAATATTACTTAGTAAAATTTGTAATTACGTGGATTATACAATATTTTTAAAATACGTGAAGCTTTTTTTAATTATCTTAAGTCCCATTTAAATTATACATTTGTTTTTCATCAGAACGTGTTAGAAATTTCATGCGAATTTGTTCTCATCAGCTAAATCATTTTGTGCCTCTTTTATTATGTAATTCTAGAACCCGTTTCAGCGAAACTTAGTCAAAATTGATGGCTCTGCGGCTGTGAAATCCCAATCTACCTACCATCGAAGTTGAACTTATCTTATCAATGAGAGAACAGATTAATTTCAATTATTGCAATCATTGCAATTAATCAGTTGTCTTTAACAATGAAATTTAAAAGCATAGTTTAAAACTTATTCATCAATCAAGTCCGGGAATTTTACTCGTAAACATGATTTCGTTGAGCAACAACTCTCCGTACAGTTGTAGTTCAAGTTATTTATAAGAGATTGCGTTTACTCATCTATCAAACTTTGATTTCTTTTTTTTCCAATTGATCTTTCCTGTCTTGATTCTATTGGTTCCACCAAGGGCGTCGGTAACTATCGAACAATGCGAACGAAATCGAATTTCCCAAAAGAGGTACTTCAAGTGGCTGAACTGAAATGAAACCACCCTTATCACTTGACATCAACAGCAGAACTATAAAAAGAAAACCGATGCGATAATGGAATCCCTTACTCAGCAGAAGAAATGTTTCTGGTCACCCAATCGTTATTACTGTAACAGGGTTATCAACTCCTAAAACTCAGGAGGGCCATCGTGGCTCAGTGGGTATGCTCACTGCTCTAGCAACCTTCGAGTTGTAGGCGGCGCAAGTTCGATTCCTGTCAGGTGCATCCCACCCTAGGCGTATTTCTCTCTTCTGTGTTAGTAAAACTTTCACTGTGTGTGTCTATTACTTGATATTCATGTCTGGCGCAACATGGCTAAATATGGCCTTTGCGCCATAAAACCTCAAGAAACCAACCAACCTAAAACGCAGGTGTCTCCGTGGCTCAGTGAGTTGGCCCACTGTATTAGCAGCCTACGATCTGTAGTCGGTGCAGGTTCGATTCGTGTAACTACTCTGGGTTCATTTCTCTCCTGCATCCTAAAACTTTCCTTGTTTGTGTTAACAGAAAAATATTGCTTGTAGAAGCTTGGCTAGATCTGGCCTAGGCGCTATGAAAAACAAGAGAAATATTGAGTACATTTTTGCTAATGCCCGACTAATGAAACCTCATTATCATAACGGATTTGTGAACCACTTAGCGTTACACTGGTGCACCATGTGCGGTCATGTTATACCTCACGCATTCTAGGCACAATCCATTCCAGCCGCACATTCATTCTAGACAGTGATGCGCAGACCGCGGCCCTCATTTGCTTTGCTGGCGGCCCGCCTCACCAAGCGTTATTTTAACATTAACAAGTCGCATGATAGGTAATTTTTAAGTTCAATGTCAACTTCAAGACTATGTGGAAAAGATTGATGATTTGATATCAGTCTCCAAGGGTCGTTTTTTTTCAGAGTAAAATCGTTGCTAGATTGCAACCCTTTTGTCATTTTACCTGAAAATGCACCCCTAATCAGTACAGCTTTAGTCAATTTTGCGGCTACTACAAAAATATTACAAAATATTAAAACAATTGTTAAATCAATGCGAAGCATCAAATTAAATTCTTTATTTACTTTTTTCTTTGAAACAATATGATAAATATAAATAAATAAATAATGTATGATAGATAATTTTCATGGGGTTTTTTTTGGGGGGGGGATTCCTCCCGTAAGTCATTGTGAATCTATGTGGGCCTTGGTTTCAAGTCTGTATCTCTGTTCTAGACGGACAAACACTATGCCTCCACCCACGGATTTCAATGCAGATGCCACCACCCTGACTGCAACCGGAGGGTTGCGAGTTCGAAACTCAGTCCAGCCGAAAGACTCTTGTACACGGGGGCTGCTGCACGTTAAATCTGTCGTGGCCTCAAATGTCCTCACGTTGGCGTGGTATGGAATATTGGCGAGTGGGATGTCAGTTCGTGTTCTCGTCATGTGACTGCGGATCAAAATTACGAGGCGTTATCCTTGGATGTTTCTTTTCGAGATTGATCCCGGACCGCCGCCAATAGCCCATTGTGTTGCTCCAGTGCGACGTTAATTAACTACCTATCTACCCTGTTCTTGACGGACAAACACCATGCCTTAACCCCGGATTCGAATCATGAACCTTTCGATGCAGAAGCCACCACCCTAACTAATAGACCGATTGGTCGGCACATTGAGTACCTTGATGCATATTTTTATTTCTTTAGAAACCCATTACTTAAACAGGTACTCGAATTTTTATGTTCACGTAACACATACACACTAAATTTCTTCATACATGCATGAAGAAATCATAAGAGGATTCAAAGGCCCCCACTAATTTCCCCAAATTGAAGCAGCTGTATGAAGCAATTGGGGAGTACTTGCCCCCCCTCCCCCAAAAATTCCCAAACTTGGCGCAGCTTGCTGATAATACCGAAGTTGGTATTATCAGCAAGTCCTCTTAAAGCCCCAGCTATAAGTATTTCCTGTTTCACCACCTTCGTTTTATTATCCTTTTTGCACCCCTCTGTCGCAACTGGAGTGTCATTAGGAGCTCCTCATTGCGCAAGATCTACATTCGATGCCCTTTGATACCTCTCCTCTGCTTTTTGTTCAGTTTCCTCGACAAACACCCTCCAAGAACGTGCAGAATCGGAATGGGAAGAAAAAAAGGAAGCACTAAAAGAAAAAGGAAGTGTTCCTCCACCTCCAAAATGTGCCCCCGCGCCCTCCTCTCTCCGTCCCATTGCGACACGTCTTCCGTTGCGTTGCGTAACGCGATAGGAGGCAGCTTCCTCGTTCTATTATTTCGCTTTTCTTGCCCGATTGGTTACGAATCGGTTGTCGCGAAAGATGTTACGAGAGGCACCTGTTTGAAATTCGATATGCGAAAATCGCTGAGACCATCTGCATCTGAAACATACTAGTTCCTTGCAGAACTTGAACGGAACACAGGTTGTTTGAATACAACATGATCCTCCGAATGGAAAAGCGATATCGTAAGGTATTCTCGATTTAAATTTTAAAACCTTTGACCAAGACCTTCCACGTAATAGGACAATAATAGTCATTACGTGAGAGGCCTTCGAGAGTAAATTGATATACATGGGTAGGTAGGTGTTTTAATTAACGTCGCACTGGAGCCACACAACAGGCTATCGGCGACGGTCCGGGATCAATCCCAAAGTCAAAGATCCGAGGACAACACCTCGTGATTTTGAACCACCGTCAGATGACGAGGTAACACCTGGGTTGGAACCCCACTCCAAACTTCCACACCACGCCAACGTAAGGACATTTGAGGCCATGGCAGATTTAACATGCACCAGCCCCCTTTGTACACGACTGTGGTTGGATTCGAACTCGCAACCCTCCGGTTGCTTATCCGTTAGTCTTCCAACCGGGCTACTGCGGTTCTGAAATACTTAGGGAGACTTGGTCATTTTATAACAACCAGCATGCGTCATAAAACTACATCCTTTTTAACCGGCCTCAGGGGTACAGCTTCTTTACGTGTGTACGGGCTTCACGAATCCGAGGTACTCTAGGGATCTTTTCTTTTCCCATGGGGTGTACTGTCTTTAGTTAACACGTGCGTCGCGCTGCCAGAGTACCCAAGCGATCTTTCCTACTTTCATCCCACTATGTCCCACAAATGCCAAATAGCCCGTTGTGTTGCTCCAGTGTGACGTTAATTAAAATACATGCCTACCTACCCACAATACCACTTTCTTTTCCCTTTCACAGCATTTTTTACTTGGCGCTGTCTTGTGTTTGGCGCAGCTTGGCCAAATATGGCCCTTGAGCCATTAAACGCCCAAAATAACCAATCTTTTTAATCTCAGGGAATGTTTAGAATGTTCCTCCAACGAAATAATAGTCCAATTACGTGGTAGGAATATCCTAAACATCCCCTATTGGGTTATAAAGGGATATACATAGTTTTATGACGTGTTAATTATAAAATGACCAGATCAGCCCACATTGCAAGACCATGTGTTCTTCAACCGGGACACAATCTCCAGTTGACAAAACAAATGTTCACACATAACTTAATTATGTATGTGTAACTGGAGTGAACTTGTTATTGGTGGACCATTTAGTGGGATTATGTCAGTTTGAACCGATTGCTAGTAGTTTAAGAGATGTTTTCTTATTTCTAATGCCCGACCACTGACCTGGTTATAGAGATCTACAAATACGCAAATTTCTTTTTCACTTAACTTATATTATACAAAAAGAAAGGATCAATCAAAAAAACATTAGAACCTTGACGATTTGAAGCATTTTGATTTCATTAACACTTAACACACCTAACGTAAGCGTAGTAAGTAGTTAGATTACGAATGAATACGCTAAAACGACATTTAGCAATGATGCCTGAAAAGGGACACTTTAAAGAGTTTTCTAATTACAAATGGAGTGCTGATGTTGCGAATTTTCTAAATAGTTGAAATTCGTCTAGCTCACTGAAGTGAAACACTTGGTTTGAAACATTTGCCTCTATCATCGTATTAAATCTGAGGAAATGAGTTTCAGTTTTGCACCAAGCAGGGTTCGAACCCTTACATCAGACTGATTTTGAACGACTAATGAGTTCTCGTGTTACGTTCTTGGTTGTTGCGTATTTTATGTTTCCTTGTATAACATGGATGCAAAATTAGGAAATCTTAGGAAACAGATTTGAACGCGGAAACAAAATTAAGAAACAGACGTGAATTCACAACGTCAAATTTTCAATGCCTCACAGAATTTGTAGGAGGACCATCTTTGAGGTATTATCTGCCCACGTGCATACCCAACAAGCTTCCCCTAGTTTTCCAAACATATTTGGTGTCTCAGTGTATTTGAGCACTGCCCTAGCAACCTGCAAGCTGTAGACGCTGGGAATGTTTTACGAGCATAGAAGAAATGCAGACAGATTCCATTCCTATAACTTACCCTGAGTGTATTTCTTCTGTCAGTAAAATGTTTTTGTACATGTATGCCCATTACTTGACGTCTGCCTTGAGCTTAGCGCAGTGGTTGACAAATATGGTTCTTGCGCCATAAAACCCAAGCAACGAAAACATTTGATGTTCTAAACACATCTTCGATTATTGCTCTTTGAATATTCTAATGAAATTTATGAACAGAATATACAGATTTATAGTCTTTACAATCCCAAAAAGTTAGCTATTTTAATTAACGTCGCACTGGAACAACACAACGGGCTATTGGCGACGGTCCGCGATCAACCCCTGAAGGAAAAGATTCGAGGACGACACCACGTCAACGTGAGGACATTAGAGGCCACGACTGTCTTTGGTTGGCTTCGAACTCGCAACCCTCCGGTTGCTAATCCGTTACTCTTCAAACCGGACTACGTGGCCTGCAACCCATAAGGAGACAGATATGTTTAAAAACTCACGATATCTGGGAAATTTATTTTGGGGCATATTTAAAGTTAGGGTCTTTTTTAAAGTTAGTTGTTTTTCAGGCATGACACCATTCAAAGTGCAAGTAATACTCGTTTTTAGACACTAACTCTTTCGCTAAGGCTACATGGATGGAGGGCGATGTAACATCCGTAATAACGGCTCGGGGTCAGAGGTCAACACCTGCTACCCCTGACCGGCGGTTGTAAATATCGACCTATCTATCAGGAAGATCTTTCCATCCAGTGTAGCCCGGTTAGAAGAGTAACAGATTAGCAATCGGAGAGTTGGAAGTTTTGAAATTCGATCCCACCGAAGACCGTCGTGTACGTGGGGGCTGGCGCATGTTCGTGACGTGGTGTGGGAGAATGGAGTGCCAGCTCAGGTGTCAACTCGTCATCTGACCGTGGTTCAAAATGACAAAGTGTTGTCCTCTGTTCAAATCCTTCGGGATTGGTCCCAGATCTCCTCAATAGCCCGTTTCTGTCAGGTGCATTTCTCTCTCCTGTGTCAGTAAACTTTCATTGTGTGTGTGTCTATTGATATTGTATGTCTTGTGTCTGGCGCAGCATGACCAAATATGGCCCTTGCGCCATAAAACCCCAAAACCAACCTGTTGCGTTGCTCCAGTATACCCCCTTCCCGCCCAGATAGTTTTTAAAGGGGTGCAGATTGGCCTCCTTTTAATTTAACTGTCCCTGAAGGCTGTTGCGTTTTGCGCAGCTTTTCCGCTAACGGACCTTGTGCCATAAAACCCAAACCAAACCTGAGTGTCAACTGGAGAGACGAAAAAGGGAGACGGTTTCAGGGAGTTGAATTGGGCAGACGTATTTTTTGGCACGCGCACGCCAGTCGTTTGAATGGATTCCATTTTTCCTATTTGCAGCGCCCACAAGCAGACATAAAACCCTGAATTAATTGTACAGAAAACGTGCATTCCTGTTGAATAAATAACTATTGTATTTGGGCTGTGTCGTCGTTTTTTGGCACATCACAAGGCCAAATACCAACTCCAGTAACCAAAGACCGTCGTGTACAAAGGGGACTGATGCATGTTAAATCTGTCGTGGCCTCAAATGTCCTCACGGTTGCGTGGTGTGGAAGTTTGGAGAGAGGGGTGCCGGCTCAGGTATAACCTTGTCACTTGACCGTGATTCAAAATTTCGTGGCTCCAATAGCCTGTTGTGTTGCTCCAGTGCTACGTTAATTGAAATACCTACATACCCGGATCGTCGCCAATCGATCGTCGAAACGGTATGGTATGGTGTTTTAATTAACGTCACACTGGAGCAACACAACGGACTATTGGTGACGGTTCGGGATCAGTCTTAAAGGGAAAGATCCTAGGACAGCACGTAACTTTGAATCCACACTGTCGTAACCTCAAATGTCCTCACGTTGGCGAGGTCTGGAGATTTGAAGAGTGGGGTGCCAGCTCGGGTGTTGACCGCCATCTAACCATGGTTCTAAATTACGTAGTGTTGTCCTCGATCTTTCCCTTCGGGTTTGATCCCGGACCGTCGCCATAACCCGTTGTGTTTGTTGCACAGGTGTGACGTTAATTAGATGTCTACCTACCTTTTGAATAAATAACTATTTTACTTATATTTTGGCTGCGTCGTCGGTTTTCGGTACTCCACTCTGCCCACTTCGTTACAGCCACTCCAGAAACCAGCTCGAATGTCGAAACGCGCACCTCGGAACCACCAAGGAAACGGAATAACTCCTCCCGGAAGTGAGCGAAGTGTTAAAAATCATCAGAATAATCAAACCCTTTTATCGTTTTCGAAACTAGGTAATCCACCCGTTGTTGAGGTTGAAACTATGTCACAAAGAGTGCTCTTGCAGGAGCGAGACTGGGTTTCCCTTCTGCTTGCAATTGAGTTGTTACCTTTGTATAATCGGGGCACTGTGCGATATCTCTCAAAGTCGGAGGTCTCAAACCCTTATCACAGCTCGCACGATTCTCATTCGCTCTAAATCTATTTATCTCGTGAAGTTTGCATCAGCGCTTGTATTGTGGTGCTTTGGAAAAAAAGTGACTGTTTAAGTTTAAAAAGTCAACCTTCTCATTCAAAACCCGTTATTTGCATGCACAATAACTGAAAATGATACAATATGAGACGTAAAATCATTTGTATACATACAATGAGGGAAAGGCTATTATGCAACCATGTTTAGCGATAGTGGTAAAAAACTTGTGATTTATTGCTCTAAATTAAATGCTCTAAACATTATAAATTATTATTAAATGCTCTAAACCTCACGGTGAGGTAGGAGGTGGGTCCACTACTATATTTAACTATTAATCGATTTAAATACTTCTGCCTTTTACTTTATTTTTCTCAAGTTGCCTGTAAACACTGACATTAAATTCATATTTACATTTAAAGTATGCTATTAATTATTTTCCCTCATTGAACCTCATGGGTTGTGGTAGCCCGGTTGGAAGAGTAACAGACTACTAACCAGAGGGTTGCGAGTTCGAATCCAACCAAAGAACGTCGTATACAAAGGGGGGCTGCCGCAAGTTAAATCTGTCTTGGCCACAAGTGACTTCACGGTTGCGTGGTGTTGAAGTTCGTAGAGTGGGGTGCCAGCTCAGGTGTGACCTCGTCATCTGACCGTGATTCAAAATTACGCGGTGCTGTCCTCGGGTCTTTCCATTTGGGTTTGATCCCGCACCGTCGCCAATAGGCCGATGTGTTGCTCCAGTGCGACGTTAATTAAAATACCTACCTTCTCTAGTTGCCTAGAAACAGACATTGATTAATGTTTACATTTGAAGTATGCTATTAATTCTTTTCTCTCACTACCTCATAGTATAGATGAAGAGGTGTCAGATAAAAAAATCGTGTTTAAAAATTACGAGGTGTGGGCCTCGTATCTTTCTCCTTGGGATTGATCCCGTGGCCCGTTAAGTTGCTCCAGTGAGACGTAAATTTAACTACCAACCCTATAGTATTATCGACATTTCTCTTATGTAGAGAGGGGGTTGCCGTGGATCAATAGGCTTGCCCACTACGGTAGTAACCTGAGAGTTGTAGGAGGCGGAGGATGGATTCCTCTCTGGATGTATTTCCGCCTTTGTCAAAAAAAACTTTCCATGTGTGTACTTCCCTTTACTTGATGCTGTCTGTCTTGTGTTTGGTGTAGCTTGGCCAAATATGGCCCCTGCGCCAAGAAAACCCAAAACCAAATATACGAATCCACAAAAGAGCTTCGTATCAACACGGAGTAAAGTGGCACCATAAGAGAGGTTAACACTGCTTCAAACGTGCAAATTTTTACTCGTTTAAATAGATACCCAAAACACACAGAGGTGTTCTCGTAGAGCAAGACATTCGCTAACATTCTCGCTGGCGTGCAACGAGAATGTTTGCATCCTCACATGTCCAACGAGAATGTTGCAATCCTCACATTTTCGGATTGCGAAGAGTGCGAGACTCGTGTATGCGATGTCCCTATTTTAAACCGGCAATTCTCCATCTTTGAGGATGCGAGCTCGTCCTGTTTATTCAGAGTTGCACGGAGGTGATCGGCCTCTGACTGAAAACAAACCGAAACAAATCGGTAAATACTTGAGCGGAAGTGCCAAAGACGGTGTCTAAAAATAAATTAATTTCGACGCGGAAAGAAAGGCGCCTGCGAGGAAGCGACATCTTCCGATTCGAAGAATTTATCTGTCGACCTTCTGCTCCAAACATCCTTTTCCTTCCACGCTTGATTATCCGTTTCTAAAGTTTTTTTTAGCTAATTCTTTTAACCCCTTCCTTTCGTTTAAGATTCTTGCTTCCAGCCGTTAGAAATAAGAAACTACCATAACCCATTATAGTGTGCCCTCAGGGGCATGGGTATCATAACTCCGAGGTACCCGAATGATCTGTCCTCCCTCCAGCTCGGTTGGAGGAGTAACGGATTAGCAACCGCGGAGGGTTGCAAGTTCGAAGTCAACCATAAACCGTCGTGTACAAAAGCGGTTGGTGCACGTTAAAATGTCCTTACGTTGGCGTGGTGTGGAAGTATGGGACGATGACTCAGGTGTGACCTCGTCGTCCGACCACAGTTCAAAATTACGTGGTGTTGTCTCGGATCTTTCACTTCGGGTTTGATCGCGGACCAGATGCGTTGCTCCAGTACGACGATAATTAAATACCTACCTGTCCTCCCTTCTTTTTTACTCTCGTCTACCCTTCTGCTTTTTTTGTTCCTCTCGTTTTTGTGTTTGTCGCAGCTTGGCCAAATATGGCCTTTGCGCCATAAAACCCAAAATCTCAACCAACCATTCTAGTGTTATTACATCTCGATACTCAACAGAGCATCCGTGATTTTGAAATCCTTCCTTGGCCAGAGAGATCTCCAGATCTGTCTCCTTTTGAGCATGTCTGGGACGTCACTTGCATCATCCTCTGAATATAAGGGATCTGAATCAGAGCTTCAGAATGCTCGGCATAATTTGCTCCAGGATACCGTCAGGACTCCAATTGACTCCACGCCACGCCCTAGATTGGCATGTGTCACCACCAGAGGGGGCTTTACAACTTATTAATTTAGACTTTGAGGTATAATTGTACAATAATAAAGTCCTCTAGATTTCTTGTATTGATCACTTTATCACTTCATGTTCACCGCTAATGCTAAGCTTCATTCCGATCAAACACTCGCTTTGGGGCGCTTCCATTTTTTTAGGGGTATGTATTTTAATTAACGTCGCACTGGAGCAACACAACTGGCTATTGTCGACGGTCCGGGATCAATACTGAAGGGAAAGATCAGAGGAAAACATCACGTAATTTGGAACCACGGTCAGATGACAAAGTCACACCTGAGCTGGCACTCCTCTCCAAACTACCACACCAGCATGAGGACATTTGAGACCACGACAGATTTAAAGTGCAACAACCCCCTTTGGTTCACTGACGGTCTTTGGTTCGAACTCGCAACTCTGCGGTTGCTTGTCCGTTGCTCTTCCAACAGGGATACCGCGGCCCTTTTTTAAGGGGAGGATACAGATAGATAGGAAGTTAAATTTATAGCAATGGAGGGGCAACACAACGGACTATTAGCAACGGTCCGGAATCAATTCCGAAGGGAAAGATCCCAGGATAGCACCTCGTAAATTTGAACCAGGGTCAGATGACGATTTTTAACAGAGTATAAATGCAGAATCTAATCTTTTTACAGTGAAAAACTTAATTGTTTTTAGAATTCACTAACAAAAATATGAGTAATTATATCGATGTTTCGGTCTGAATTTCGATAAATGCAATAACTAACATAACGTCTGATATTAGCTTCACGATAATTTAAAGTTGGCTAAATGTTGAATAACACCGAAAATTCTTTTGGCATGAATTCGTTCTTTACGATTGAGATTATTTTGTTTTGGAGGACATCGCTGCACTGTTATTCGGATTCTTTTCAATATGCACCTGTTGGAGTATCGCGTATAGAAAGGTCGCTTTTACGTGGTGACGTTCTTTTTACGCAGCTGCATTTTTTGAGTTAACGGTAGTTTTAGAATCGGTACTCCGTGAAAAATAACGTATTTTCCTCTCTTCCAACGAACAATTGAAGCGAATAAATTGCGTTTAAGCCAACCTAGTTTTCTACAATCCAGATTCCATGTGAAGAGTATAACTACACAATTGAACAATTGATACTTTTTTCTTACTTTCTTTTCATTCAAGATATTTCGCTGTCATTCAATTAAAGCAAACTTCTTTCACTTTGAAGGCTTGCACTTTGAAAGATAAATTCTCCTAGTCTCTTTTCGATTAGCTCCTATCTTTACGGGAACTTTTTTTTTTCAGAACCACACTTCTTCGACTCGCCAAAAGGTGTAGTCATAGTTGAAGAGGTGGGGGAAGCGACTTCCAGCACAAAAAGGGGCCCAACAGGGGCCCACCACACAGCACAAGGAGAGTATCTCTTCTCCCCGTGTGGGCGTGTGCAGCATTTATTGAAAATTAAATAGGATTACAGATTATACTTCATTACAATGGTTTACAACATGCATAAAAATGGGACAATATATGTCCGAACATCAGTAATAATATAAGGACAGAATTTTGAGATACAATAAAAGAAAAGACAAAATTTTGAAATATACGTAATATAAGACACAATACAAAGCAGAATTTTGAGTTACTGTATAAGGAAAGATAAAATTTTGAAATATACATAATATAAGACACAAAAATTACGGGGACTTTGAACCCTATGAGAAGTTAACACGCATATTCCCATTTTACAATTTCTAGCAACTTGAGCCATAGAATCTCCTAGAAGTTTTTCGATGCTGTGGTAGCCCGGTTGGAAGAGTAGCGGATTAGCAACCAGAGGGTTGCGAGTTCGAAACTAGGTCCAACCAAAGACCGTCGTGTACGTTAGGGCTGGCATGCGGTAAATCTGTGATGGACTCAAATGGGCGTTGGTCACGTTGGCGTGGTGTGAAAGTTTGGAGAGTGGGGTGCCATCGTAGGTGTTAACCTCGTCATCTGACCGTGATTCAAAATTACGATGTGTTGTCCTCGGACTTTTCCCTTCGGTATTGGTCCCGGATCATCGCCAATAGCCCGTTGTATTGCTCCAGTACGACGTTAATTCCCCTGCCTACCTAGAAGTTTTTCAACCAAACGATGTGGTTATTTAGTCATTATGTACGTTGTGCGAGTAAAGGCAGCACTACTACCCTGAAATGACGCTCAGAGTCGAGAAGTTTTCCTTCGGAAATTTTTTAATTTTTTTACTAAAATCGATTTATCCACTCCTTAAAACCATGAATCTCAATAGCTTGTTTTTAGTCTACCTTTATTTATAAGAAAATCTTAATTTAAGAATTTGTAATTTTGAATTTTACCCATCCCTCTTTCAAAAAGGCATTTGTAAACTTTGTTCCAACACTTCTGTTGCAACGCTTCTAATTTTATTCTGATTCAAGTTTAATCAATTTGCTGAGAAAATGAAAAAGTAGTCAACAATAGTGTTAGAATTAAATTTTTTATAACATTTATCCAAATACATTACTGATATCGAATTCGAAGAAAAAAATTGAATTGCGAATGTTCAAAGACTTTTTATGATTGATAATCACGTATTGTTTTTATCTATATCCATGACAAACTCGTGTCTGTTGTGTAGGAAAAATGCTCATTCATTTCTACAGTTTAAGAGCACGTGTTCAAGGTTTACGTGTTTTCTCATCTCGTGTCCAAGGTTCTTAATTTAAAATTTTGTTTCCGGCTTTCGTCACTTAAAATTCTGCGAAAGGGATACCATAATGAATTACGACGGATTTAACTGTTTAAGACGGGTGCAAAAAAAAATATTTTTTTTCTCCATTGACCTTCTAATGAAATAGACGGAGCATGTGCGAGCAGCTCCATGCTATTTCTACTAGTCGCTTGATTTGAAAATCTGTCTCGTGATTGTAAGGAAAAGCATGAATCCTAATATGGACAAATTATTGATTGGCTAAAATGATTATCCATCGTGATTCAAAGCACTAGTCTGCCCATTCGATAGCCAATCATCCCAAGGCGACTTGTAAGCCCACGTGACTTACCTTTCTGAGATCTTACGACAGCGACCCCACCCACATGCTTTGCCTATTTCATTAGGTTGATGGGTTTGTCTGCATGACGCAATTAACAATCGGGATTTGAATTTGATGAGTAAGCCAGCTGTAAGTCAGTTTCACAACCGCCTACAAATAACGGTTACCACACGTATTATGTAATCTCAATAGTTAACAGATGGTTCTTGCGCAATTAACCTAAATCCAAATTCATAGTTAATGGATTCTTGCAACCAACAGTGATAAAAGAAAAATCTAGCAGACTTAAGCATTGAATCTGCGCTAAACTGCTTAAATGCTTGTATCTATTGATAGAAGAGACGTTACTCACGCTTTAAAACAAATTTCAATCCATTTATAATGAATGTAGCATTTATATTCACATAAATGGGATTTATCCCTGCTGTTAGTCTGATATTCTTTTACGTCCATAATAATTGAATTTTATTTCGCCTTGCGTTTGGTGCAGCTTATCTTGAATCCTAAAACCTAAATCAACCAACTTCGTTGTTACGTTTTAGATGCACACATATTTCGCTTCTTTTGAAGAAAAAAGTTAATCCATGTGAAACCCTGTATTTTCAAACTTAAAAAGGTAGGTATTTAATTAATGTCGCACTTGGAGCAACACAACGGGCTATTGCCGACGGACAGGGATTAACCTCTGAAAGGAAAGATCCGAGGACGACATCACGTAATTTTGGACTACTGTCAGATAACGGGGTCACACCTCAGCTGGCACCGCACTCTCCAAACTTCCTCACCACGCCAACGTGAGGACATTTGAGGCCACGACAGATTTATCTTGCACCAGCCCCCTTTGTAAACGACGGTCATTGGACGGCTTCGAACTCGCAACCCTCCGGTTGCTAGTTCGTTACTCTTCCAACCGGGCTACCGCAGCTCCAATTTGAAGTGAGTGAAGGGTTTGCCAAATGCACTAGCAATCTGCGAGTTGTATGCGGCTCAGGTTCGAATCCTCCCAGTGAATATTTCTCTCTTCAAGCATCAGAAACGTTCCTTGTGTGAGTGTACATCCATTTACTTGACGTTGTTTGGAGCAGCGTGACCAAGTAAGGCCCTTGCACCATAAAACCCAACACAACCAAACATCATGTGATCGATCCAACCATCGATCGTTTAACTCTCCTGGTGGTTGTCTCGGCGATATATCGTCATTAAAAGAAAACTGACCGGATCTTGACGAGATATTTCGTCACTAGAAAACTGACCAGATCTTGATCTCGTCATCATAAAAATCAGCAATACCTTGATGACGAGATATCTCGTCATTAGCAAAGTTAGTCAGATCTTGATGGACGAGATATCTCGTCGAAACCACTTGGAGGGTTAAGTGATCCGAGTCCTCATTTTGGAAATACCACTACAAAATAACGGATTCTTGCTGAATATTAAATTGCTACCATCGGTGTCACGGTATAAGCTTTGCACATGAAAACCAATTACTTTTTCTCTGCACAGAATGATTCTATACGCGTCCAGCACAAAAAAAAAAATCATCCATTAAAGTCAAAGAAAATCGTTCCTGACGAAATGTTAACAATTCAAGATACCCTACAATTTAAAACCACTCTGCACCTGACCTAAACTCGTTCAAACCAGTCAGCGAATCATCTCAAGAATCCGTTTTTAAACGTAAATGATACTTTGGATCCCTCATTATAGATCCAAACTCCAGATAAACACCTCGGGGAGGCTCCACTGCAAATACTCCAAATCCGTCTGCATATCTTGTGGACGAGATTTTTCGTCATTAGAAAACTGACTAGTTCTTGATCTCGTCATCATAAAAATCAGCAATACCTTGATGACGAGGTATCTCGTCATTAGCAAAGTTAATCAGATCTTGATGGACGAGATATCTCGTCGAAACACCCAACCGCATATTGCGACAATCACAGGGCTTCCACATGGGCCGCGGCAGCCTGGTTGGAAGATGGCTGGTGCACGTTAAATCTATCGTGGCCTCAAATATCCTCACGTTGGTGTGGAAGTTTAGAGAGTGGGGTACCAGCTTCAGGTGTGACCTCGTCATCTGACCGCGATTCAAAATTACGTGGTGTTGTCCTCGGATATTCCCATTCGGGTTTGATCCCAGACCGTCGCCAGTGGCCTGTTGTGTTGCTCCAATGCGACGTTAATTAAATATCTACCTACCAGGGCTGCCAGTCAAAGCATTTAGGGCCGCGGTAGCCCAGTTGGAAGAGCAGCCGGAGGGTTGCGAGTTCGAAACTCGGTCCAGCCAAAGATCATCGTGCACGCGGGGGCCTCGAATATCCTCATATGCGTGGCGTGGAAGTTTGGAGAGTGGGGTGACAGCTCGGCTGTTGATCTCTTCATCTAACTGTGATTTGAAATTGCGGTGTGTTCTCTTATCTTTCCCTTCGAGATTGATCCCGGCCCGTCGCCAATAGCCCGTTGTGCTGCTTTTAGTGCGACGTTAATTAAATATCTACCAGCCAAAGCACTTGTGAAATAATTGCATTAGTAGCATAAATTTTTAAATATTAGTAGCAGTCTCTTAAAGCCCATTTTAGTAGCAAATTTAGTTGCAGTGCTAATCGAGTACGATACGCCAATTAAGTACGTTAATGTGCTAACTAAGAACGAAACGGATGCTTAAACTCTCGCTAAGTAATTTTAATTTTAAAAACTATTTTCTTAAGGTTTTCATGACAATCTAGATTCAAATGTTTTCTTTCATGGTTTGTAACCAAAATGTTTCATGGTTTGTAAACCTTTGGTACCAAAAATTTGAAATTGGCGCCCCCGGAAAATTTTCTCCCTAAAGAAAAGTCTTCAGAGGTGGTACATCTTTAGGTGTATACGGACTTTACGGACATTAGGTGCTCTAGTGATCTTTGCTTTTCCCATGAGGTTTACGGGCCGTCGTGGCTCAGTACGTATGTGCACTGCGCTAGCAACCTGAGAGTTTGTTGGAATCAGTCTCAACCTCTGCAGAGGACTTGAAATTTTAGTGCCGTATGGTGTATATGAAAGTAGAAAGCTATTATGTCAATCTTGAGTGTATATAAAAGATAGCAGAAGAAATAGTGTGATAGACGAGACGTCTTGATTTTGATGCATGCATGTTAAGTTTGTAAATTGGTTTCAATAAAATTAATTTTTAATGTCTCGTAAACTTTAATGTCCTTTGGCCCCAATCGATCAAAGCCAACAGTTGTATGCTGCACAGGTTCGATTCCCGTCAGATTCTATTCCTCCCTGGGTGTATTTCTCTCCTGTGTTAGAAAACCTTTCCTTGTGTAGGTCCATTACTTGTTATTGTATATCTTGTGTCTCGTGCAGCATGGCTAAATATGGCCCCAGCGCTATAAAACATAACCAATACATAGATTACTGAATTAAGTAAACATGGGTGTCGCGCTCCCAAGATACCCAAGCGGTCTTTCTCTGCTTTCATCCCACTGTTCCCAATTCCTCTTTTTTCTCTTCCAAGATCTTTTTTACTTGAAGTTTTCTGTCTTGTGTTTGGCGCAGCTTGGCCAAATATGGCCATTTGCGCCCTAAAACCCCAAAAGAAAAACCCGAAAAATGTTTTTCTGTTCGCTTTCGTTTGCCCTCCTGGGTGATTATCTCAATGGTATTACGTCATTGGAAAACCTGATCAGATCTCGTTGGACGAGGTATATCATAGAAGAAAACACGATCACGATCAGTAGAAGAAAACTGACCAGTTCTTGATCTTAAAAAAAACCCGGCGATATCCTGATGACGAGATATTTCATCATTAGCAAATTTAGTCCGATCTCGATAGACGAGATACCTCGTTAGAACCACTTGGAGTGTTAAAAAAGGGACTGAATTTTCTCCGACTTTTGGTGAATCTTCAAAACAAGTGGCAAGAAGATTGAAACAGGAGTTTTTGAGGCTACTCTTAAAAAAACAAGTAGCCTCAGTCCCACTGTATCGTAAGGTTTGGTTCGTGAATACTTGCGTCTCCGGTAAGCTTTAGATCTCTCCGCACTTGTCATAGGTTCAGATTTTTTTCGTCATGAACTGCTCTTTCAACCTGTTTACGTTTCCCATGCTGTAATTTAACTTTAGAGTGATATTTTGGCTTTATAGTGAAATCTTCGACAAATCGTCACTTTCCACTGCACACACTTTTCACACAAATGGTTTAAACTGTCAACTAGTCTAATGGAATCGTAGAACTCGTCGTTATCTTCAATTTAAGCACGCTCTCGCCACAACCCGTCGATTAGAACTGAAATTACAGCGGTTAAACATGCTAGTGTATGCCCGAAATATGACTATTTTCCCTCACCACGAGGTACAAAGGTCAGGGGGAGTGGATCACCTGACCTGGTGGACGCGGCCCACCACGATGGTAGGTCATTTATCCCCATAGGCTGATTCCTCCTAAAGTTATGGGGCTTTGAGATTAAAACACTTTTCGTGACGCTCAAGTTTCTGCCGATGACTCCTCATGCATTCGCCTAGACCCCCTGACCGATTTTTAACGACGTATTCACGTCAAAAGACACTCCTAGTCGCCAAGGTTGCAAAAATTGTAGCAAAAAGTCGCCTTTTAGACGCCTGTGGCAGCCCTGCAACCACCGCTCACGGAAACGCACACATTGTACCTAACATTTATCAATTCCTCTCCATGCAAACAGAGCAGCATTTCGAAACCCGACACCACCAGGGCGAGATAAAACCGACCATTTCTACCCCACTCTAGGGTCTTCCCGAAGATTAAAATTGGGGTCCCAAGTCCTGTTCCCGATTCGGTTATTTTTATAAACCCTGTGCGAGTGTGTGATTAGGCGCACACGTGGGACCGCCGTGGCTGTCGGTTTCGTCAGTAACGCGTTTCAAAACTTGTGCGTTCTGCCTTTTATCTATTTGTTATAGGCGACCTTGCTGAGTATTCGTTATACAATATAACCGATCGGTGTCGCAAGCCCGATTGCGCAAGTCGACGGAGGCAGATTAGTGCACTGGTGTCCTCGCCGTTCTCTCTATTCCTTGATGGTGGAAAATTCGTAATATATTCATCGTGGTGCTAGGACTGTTTATGGTCGTTGAAAAGAGAAAGAGCGCGTAGAGGAAGTGTCTTCGAGATATTTTTGATGGCTTTTGAGATGGAGCTTGTGCAACTTCGGCGACTAGTTTGGCATCGGTTGAGTCTAATCCGAGGAGTTTCTATTTTCATGTCAACCGACATCAGAAGCGTTCTTGATGCTATATTGAATACTAGCCGATATTTGCATAGCACATATGCGCCAAGCTTTCTCAACTATAAATGAGAGTGTCGTTACACAAATTTCTTATCCTACATTCATTGGATCTGCGATTTTCTCGTATCTTTTTTATAAGAACTGGCTTTTATTGCCATGAGTAATAATTTGTTAAATGTTGATGAAACTGATGAAAATACTAGGTTCAGAGAGGATTCCGAAGGTAGATAGTTGAATTAACGTCGCACTTGGAGCAACACAACGGACTATTGGTGACGGTCCGGGATCCATCCCGAAAGGAAGGATCCGAGGACAACACCTCATCATTTTGAACCACGGTCAGATGACGAGCTAACAACTGAGCTCTATAAACTTCCATACCATGCCAACGTGAGGACATTTGAGGCCACTACAGATTTAACATGCACCAGGCCCCACGACCATTGCAGTCATTGGTTGGATCGAGTTTCTAACTCGCAACTCCGGTTGCTAATCCCCTACTCTTCAAACCGGGCAACCGCTGCCCTCCGAAATAAGGGTACGCAAAAGTTAGACCACGGTCCTGTAGTGAATTAATAACATACCAGCAGACCCATGCATAACATCTACACAAAAAACTTCCTTAATTACTTATATCTATTGATGGCAAAGTGTCTATTCAAATTACATCTCACAGTTCATACTCACGTTCATTGGTAATAGCCCGTTATGTTGCTCCAGTGTGACATTGATTAAATATACCTATACCTACCTCGCATTCATTGGATCTGCAATTTTCTCGTATCATCCAGATCCGATAATCTTTTCATAATTGCTGGCTTCTATTACTATGGGTAATCACTTGTTAAACGTTAATGAAACTGATGAAAATACTAGGTTCAGAGCGTGCTCCGAAACAAGGGTATGGAAAAGTTAGACCAGTCTTATAACACTGGCAGACCCGCGTTTAGCATCTGAGTTAAACTTTCTCAATTGCTTGTATCTATTGATAGCAAAGTGTCGTTACTAGGATTTCATTTTATTTCAATCCATTTATAATGAATGTAGTATACATATTCACATAAATGGGTTCCATACCTCTAAATGAAATAAAATTATCCAAAAAAAAATAGGTAACAGCATTTCCTTTACTCTTACTGGTGTTAATTCTTATTTCATTATGTATGGTGAAAATCACACCTTAGAAGAACTTCCGCAGAGTTCGGTCAGGTATCTTTTTATTAATCAGTTTCAAAAATTCTTGAATCGATTATATTAATATATGAATCTAAATTTAATCTTCTAAAATGGTGTAATGAAATGGTGTGATGGAACCCCAATGCAGAACCCATGATCAGAACGCAGCACATACGATATGCGCATGCGTTCTCCATTTTTGTACAGAAAACATGTCGGTAAACATGCTCATTTCAGCCAATTTAGTGTTGATGGTCTGCTGGACCAATATGTGGCTTGCCTATTTGCTTTCTTTTGAATGAAATAGACATTTGATTGACTGTAAAATGGTCTAATTTGTGTGTATTTAAATATTCTGAAAACATTTAATGGTGCTCAAAAATAGGTAATAGACATACCATTGTCCCAAGTCAGAAATTACTTCACTAAGTCCAGGCTTCAACAGTGTTAAGAATATTTAGGATTATTTATAATATAGGATTAATATATATTACTTTCCGAGGAAAATTAACTTTGAGAATAACTCCTAGTAGATGGGAAAACAGAACCAATGTTTTGTGAAAATCATTCAAAGCCATATAGCTTGAGAGAAGGTATCAAACGTATAGGAGGTTCAACAAGATCTTAAATGTACAAAAATGCTTAAAAACTTGTTGATTCTGTGAACTCCGATACTCTTTTGAACTAATACTTTCAGTTTGAACAAAAGATGTACAAAATTTCATAATTCTGTAATATAATTTGTATTTAATTTTGCTTTATACAGATTTTATTTCGTTTTGACATAATATTTATTTTTTGTTACATTTTGAAAAGTTGCTTGTGCCCCAATCGAATCGATTTTGAACGAGGGAATGGGATGAAATTAAAGTAGACACTCAAAATCCAATTGTGAAAACACATGACAGGTATTTTTGCCTCTGTAAATACCAATTAGCATCAGGAAAAGTAAACGAAATGCTGATATATGTTTTTGGATAACTTTATTACATTTAGATGTATGAAATCCATTTATGTGAATATGGGTGCTATATTCATTATAAATGGATTGAAGTAAGGTATGAAATGTGAGTAACTACACTTTGCAACCAATAAATATAAACAATTAAAAAAGTTTAGCACAGATATTAAATGCGCAGGTCTGCTGGTTGTGTTGATAATTCACCCGAAAGACGAGGTCTAACTTTTCTGTATCCTAGTTTCGGGGCGTCTTTACATACTTGCATCACAACCCCTAGATACCCTAGTGATATTTTCTCCCTTTCACTTTTATCCTCACCTACCCTTCTGCTTTTGCTTTTTCTTCCTCCATCATTGTGTTTGGCGCAGCTTGGCCAAATAAGGCCCTTGCGCCATAAAACCCGAAAACAACCAACCTAATTTCGGAACTATTAAACTTAGTATTTCCATCAGTTTCACCAACATTTAACAAATTATTACCCATAGTAATAGAAGCCACTTATAAGAGTGTAGGAACAGGATAAAAATCGCAGATCCGTAATAGGATAATAGTCATAGAAACTATGCATCAACAACCACAGGTGGATAGGTAGGTATTTTAATTAACGTCGCTCTGGAGCAACGCAAGGGCTATTGGCGACTCTCCGGGATCAAACCCAAAGGGAAAGATCCTAAGACAACGCCAAATAATTTTGTACCACGGTCAGATGACCAGGTCACACCTGAACTGGCATCCCACTCTCCAAACTTCCACACCACGTCAACGTGAGGACATTTGAGGCCACGACAGATATAACGTGCACCAGCCCCTTTGTACACGACGGTCTTTGGTTCAATTCGAACTCGCAACCCTCCAGTTTCTAATCTACCAACCGGGCTACCGCGGCCCACCAAAGTTGGTGCAGCTCAAGTTTCCGTAAGGGACTTAAGTCCTGCAAAATAGAAGGAACATTCCGCCACTAAATTTTTCTCCCCCTACGCGATTGAACAGGATGAAGAACTCCAGCTAAACTGACAAAAAATATAACATTTTCCTGCGATTTAATCGATGAGACGGGAAACTAACCATCTAAAGTTGAGCAATGCTGAGTGACAACATATTTATCCTTAGTGTCGAAACACGTCGTCAAGGCACTAGTCATGAAAACTAAATATTTCCCTCAGCATTTACAATTAAAAGTGGACGAAAATAGTTGGAATGAAACAGGGAAGTGAAATCACTCGACAATTTTGAGTCGCATGTTGTTTTTTGGTGCAGAATAGAGAACGTCTTTCCCCATCCTCATGTTGCATCACATCAACATTTCTCATCCACCAATAACACGAAATATAAAGAAGGCGACTTTGTTTGATTTCTGCATCTTTCTTTCCTTCCCATCGAGATATAACGAGGACTAAATAAGTGAAAATCTGTTTTTCCGGGTAAAAGCATAAAAAATCTCGTAGCTGAAGCGAAATGAATACAACATGATAGACGGTAAACGACATTTGTTTTACTTGCACAGGTGAATGCAACGTGTTTCCTATGGGGCTAGTTTCCCGTGCGCTTTCTTCATACGTGTAAGAGAGGAAAACTAACTATCCTCCTCTTGTAAATCATTTTACAGGGATATATCCTTGGCAGAAGATATGCAAAGCGTTTAGGAACGCGAACCGATTTCCTCCATCCTCATTTCGCCATTTTTGTTCAGGAATGCGAAATACGTGCTCGAAATGACGTATTGATTTGAAATACAGTACATTCATTCACAATTAAACTGGAAATCTAAATCCTCGGTACTTGTACTTAAAAGCAGGTATCAGCTGCCCGCGTGCAAACCTCAGCAAGTCTCCCCTTCTCAAAAACATTGATTTTTTAAATGAACGCCTTTCAAGCACGTATTCGGGCCGCTGTATCCCTGTTGGAAGAGTAACGGATTAGCAACCAGAGAGTTGCGAGTTCGAATCCAGCCAAAGACCGTCGTGTACAAAGGGGGCTGGTGCACATTAAATCTGCCGTGGCCTCAAATGTCCTCACGATGGCGTGGTGTGGAAGTTTGGAGAGTGGGGTGCCAGCTCAGGTGTGACCTCGTCATCTGACCTGGTTCAAACTTACGTGGTGTTGTCCTCGGGTCTTTCTCTTCGAATTTTATCCCGGACCGTCGCCAATAGCGCGTTGTGTTGCTCCAGTGTGACGTTAATTCATATATCTACCTTCAGATACGTATTCAGAAAATAATTTGATGGCCCAGTCTTTCTCACGGATCCCTAAATGCCGTAATTTTAAATATGAGCGTTGCATTTAATAATTGGTTGGATTCTTTTATGGCTCATCTTGCATTTTATGATTGTTTCGACTGTTTTCAGATGAGTTTTTTACCTGTGATTCTTTAATTTAACTGCTCTCAGGGTCACATCTCCAAAAGATGTATACGGGCTTCATAGACCCAAGGTACTCTAGTGATATTTTCTCTTCACATGGGCTCCAGGAATACCCAAGTGATCTTTTTTCTGCTTTCATCGCACTATTCTGTTCCTCAAATTCCCTTTCATATTATTGACATCTTTTGTGTTTGGCACTGATTAGTCAGATATGGTCTTTGCGACTTAAAAATTGAAAACATCCAATCTTTGATATAACTAGCATGTGTTCATGTACCCCTAGCATGTGTTCATGTTCAGCATGTATTTTTTAGTTCCCAAGTCATTCCGAGAAGGATTCGAACCCAGTGGGTTCTCTCCTTGCATACTCCTGCCCTTGATGAGTTCTTTTTGAACATTCTAACTCTAAATTAAGAACCGAATATGCAGATTCATTAATATTTTTATTACAATTGCAAAAAGAACTTACAAAAAGCGAATAGGTATTCATCGTAGTATATTTTTCCGATATTATAAAATGATAAGAAATGAACAAGTTAATAATATATGTAAACTTATTTCTGTGGGAATGTTTGTTTAAAGCTGAAGACATACCGTGCACACCTTTCGGTTGTCCTTATTTTTTCTGAGGGCCGCGGTAGCCTAGTTGGAAGAGTATCGGATTAGCAACCGGAGAGTTGTGGGTTCAAAACTCTATCCAACCAAAAACAGTCGTACGTGGGGGCTGGAGCATGTTTTTCCTGTCGTGGCCTCCTTTGTCCTCACTGGCGTGGTGTGGGAGTGGAGAGTAGGGTGCCAGCTTAGGTGTTGACCTCATCATCTGACCGTGGTTCAGAATTACGAAGAGTTGTCCTCGGATCTACTTTGGGATTGATCCCACACCTTAGCCAATGGCTGGTTCTCCAGTGGGACGTTAGTTCAATTATCTACCTTATTTTTTCTGAGTATGTGCATGTGCCAGCCTAGTACATCGCTCAGGGAGGTAGGTATTTAATTAACGTCGCACTGGAGCAAGCTACCACATTGCTCTGGAATGACCCTTTTTACAAGGTTCGTAGCCAATGCATAACCTGAAGCAACTGCTAATCTGTAGGACTACAATGTCCTACTCATATTTTCAGACACAACTTCTCAGTTGTGTCTGATCTCTTGACACGATTGGATATGACCATCGTTCCTTTCCAAGAACCCCTTTTTGTGTAATTAGGATATTACAACAAGTCTCTGTATTAGAATAGTGCAGCAATTTGAATTTCATCACAAAATATAGTTACAGTTCACTAAAGTTTTGTATTTTTGTGAGCCGCTTCATACTATTGGTGTATTCAAGCTGAATGAGTGCCTTACGTATCGAATCTCCAGAACAGTCTCATTTCATTCAACCCGTTTTAATAACAATTTTCCTTCCACGTTCTCAAACGAAATGTTTACATAGGTCTTTTGAAGCAGTAGATAACAATTTAAATGGCATCTGAAAATGTAGTACCCATTGAGAATTTGGAGTTTTTTGAACAATTAGCGTTAAAAACTGGTTCAAATTCGATCCGTTACTAGCTAAGACAGTCGCCTTCTAATTTGGATGTAACTTGATTTGCCTCATACACAATACACAGATTATTAATTATATTAGTTCCCTTTTATTATAATATATTAGTTTTAGAAGTTCTTAAAATGACTTACACTTTGATTTTCTTTCTATCTATGGGTTTAATGCACATTATTTATATTGTAGACTTAATTCTATGTTTTATATATATTCTTTATCTAAACTAAGTCAATTTCTTTTTAAAAACTTGTTAGACTTATTTGGTGCTTTATGTGCATGATATTCTTTTGCTTTGTTCCTTTTTTCATCATAGTAGACCAGATTTTGTCAAACACATATTAAACGTGGAAACAGATAACAAAAAACTACTGTATACTAATCACTTAAGACATACCAGCAAAAAGCATTACTTTTAAATGAGTGGGTTAACGTTACTCATTCCCATATTTCGCCGTTTCGTTGAACATTTCGAAACCTAGTATTGGCTTCAACCAACCATTTTCTTAATTGTTATTCATTGCGAAATCCATGTCTAACTATTTAAATCTGGATTAGATTTGGAGTTTTACGGCGAAAATGAACCATAAACAGACAATCTGTGGCAATTCAATTGGATTTAAAATTTAAAGGAGCTTTCACCAGATTTAAGGATTTGAATCTGGATCCTTCCTCGAAACAAATAGCTAATGGACTGCAACATTGGCACAACTCAAACAATCTCATTTTGAGATCAAATGGGAATAAAGTTTCTATTGCTATGAAAATACACATAGCATGCTACAAAACATTTCTGCCAACTAACGATCTAAAATTTAATTTAGGTATTTCGCAGTCTGCTGCGAAAAAGAATGTAGTTTTCCTCATTCAGACATGTGCTTACTCTGAAAATAATATTTTTTGAGTTGTGCCACTATTGCAGTCCATGAGAGAAACGATATGGTGAAACGTGATTGCATGAGATGCGTTTGTAACGTATCACTAATTACCATATTACGCAATGGTCTAGTTACTATATTCAGCCGTTGACTGTCCTAGGTGTGCAAACAAACGATTCGGTGCACACGAACATTGCTTATATAACATCGCTTATATAACATTTCTATAAGGATATTAACTTTTTATAAACACCTAAACCATAGCAAACTAGTGCTGGGGTCTCAAAGTAAGTTAACAAGTGGGGCAGGGGCGAATTTCTCGTTTCTCGGGAAATCTTGAATTCGTTGTTCTCTAAAACGCCTTGTTTTTGTCGAGTATTGCCGTAGGTGGCAGTCTTCCCGTTATTATGTCAGTGCCTTGTGAGAGGAACACGAGTTTGCAAAGCTGCCCCTGTGTGAGTTTGAATGCGCATGCATTTGACTGTTCATGCCTATTCAAACGAGTAAAATCCTAACAGCAATTATTTTCCTATGGGGTTTACTACCTCTGGTAAACATGGTAGTCTCGACCCCAGGATGCCGAAGCGATCTCTCTCTACTTTCCATTTCCTCCCTGGGTGTATTTCTCTTCTGTATCAATAAAACTTTCATTGTGTGTGTCTGTCTATTGATATTATGTCTTGTGTCTGGCGCAACATTTTGAAACATGGCCCTCGCGCCATAAAACCCCCAAACCAACCATCTTCTCCCCATCCCTTCCTTTAACAATAACTTGACATTGTTTCTCTTGTGTTTGGCGCAGCTTGGCTAAATATGGTTTACTGCCTTGCTCCATAAAACCCCAAAACAACCAGCCTAACAGGGATTAAGTATCGGGACATGCGCTAGTGTAAAGTATTCAACAAGTAATTTATAAGAACACAGAGGGGTCGTCGTTGGTCAGTGGGTTTGCCCACTGCGCTTAAAACCTGCAAGTTACGAAGCAGGATCGATTCCTCTTTGGGTGTATTTATCTCATCTGTGTCAGGAAAATCTTTCCATATGTATATATCCATTAACTTAACGTTGTTGTGATTGGCGCAATATGGCCAAGTACGGCCCTTGCGCCATAAAATCCAACCAAACAGCTCACTGGTTTAGAATTTAGCAACTGTTGCTATTATTGTTTCCTACCATTACAAAATATGAAAGTCAAACTCCGAGCGGTAGAATAGGAACTCCTTTTTAACCATTATGTTTTTATCAAATTCCCCAAATGAACAATACAATATTTTTCTACTTCACTTTTCATTTAATAACAAATGTTCTGCTTATTTTACACGATGGTCTTACAATTCAAATATCGTTGATGAACAAAATGTCTCAAATCCAGTCGCTTAACGCTGTTACTTTTCAAACTGGTGAAAATTGGACGCTTGAAATCATGGATCTAGAAAGATGAACAATTTCTTAAGGGGATAGTGGACTTTCAAAATAAACGTTTGTAGTTATCCGATCGTTATGCAATTTTCATACCCTGTTTTCTACTAAAAACCGTGTATGAAAAATTTGTCCAAAAATATTAAGTCATTCGGAAATTATTGAATAAAGCGTGGTGAAAATTTTGATAAATTAGCAAAAATTGATTGGTCCCATAAGCATTAATATTCCATGTATTCACGTAGTACTTTGTCCACATATAAATCAAATTAACTACATTTGGTAAGTGTATCGCTCAATTCTAAAGTAAAAAAATTGCTCTAAAACACCTAAAATGATGCAAAAAAGCATAGGTTAAAGTAACATTTTAAACCAAAATTTCAAAATATGGAAGCATGACAAATTTCTTATTTGCACTAAAAAATGCAAGAAATTTCAAAGTTTATCCAAAAAAATTTAAGTAAATCAATTAAACAGATGCACGCAGGGGACATTTTGATAACAGAAGAATTTCGAAAAATCACAATCTGAGAAAAACGTGTTTTCTTGGATGTTGTGTATGTAACTCCATCAAAAATGATCGATTGCTATTTAGAGTTCGATATTAATTAATTTTTAAAGCTGAAATTAAGAAATTGATTTTTCATCGATTTTATGTCCATAGTCCCCTTAATTACTGAAGTACATTTTTCAGATATTAATTCCTGGGTATGGATTTATTGAAATAAAGGCGTCGAAATCTCAATCGACATACTCAGTGGTATGTTTTTGTCTATTACGCTATCCTGTGTAAAATTTGGCACTTTGGGAATGTTCAAGATAATTTTGTGGTTCCCCGCCAAAGATCAAGGACATCGGATAGGAAATTCCAAGACAGTCTTTTTACCGGTCTTGAACTGCAATCGAACGGAAGTGGTACGTTTTAATGTTCTTAAGAACTCAATGTTGCTCTTCTCGAACTTTCCAGAACTTCGATCCATACTTTTTCATTAATAATGAGTCAAAAAGCAGTGTGGAAAGAATAAAAAACCGAATGATGAAATCATTTCATAACCTACTTGCGTGTAAGAAGCGACAAGGATAGACTGGGTCAAGAGCGCAGTTCATCAAAATTACCGGTCTTCTAATAAATTGGAATCCTGTATTTCTATTGAAATAAATAGGAAAGTTGGTTTTGCTTCAGCAAATTTTAAGACTTTCACTGTGACAGCTTTAATGTTAAGCACATCGTAACATACTTGTAGGTTTGGTAGGACTCGGTCTAATTAGACATTAGTGTAACAAAAAATAACCAACAAACCAACCAACTCTTGTGGTTTGACTTACTTTGTCACTTTCATTTCTGTAACACGAAGGCTAATTTTACCGGAACTTATTTCTTAGTAGGTAGGTAATTGAATTAACGTATCAATGGAGCAACACAACTTGTTATTGGCGACGGTCCGGGATCAATACTGAAGGGAAAGATCCGAGGATACCACAGCGTCGTTTTGCACCACAATCAAATGACGAGTTCAGCCCCTGAATAGGCACCGACACTCTCCAAACTTCCATATACGCCAACGTGAGGCCATGACAAAGTTAACGTGCATCAGTCTCCCAAGTACACGACGGTCTATGGTTGGATCGAGTTTCGAACTCGCAACCCTCCGGTTACTAATCCACTACTCTTCCAACCGTGGCCCCTTTCCTTAGATGACTGTTATAAGCTACTATAGAAAGGTACTCTCACAAAAATACTTCTAGTTTTATTTGCGAGTTGTAAGCGGAGCAGGTTCGATTCCTTCTTGGGTGTATGTATTTCTCTCTTCTGTGTCAGTAAAACTTTCCTTGTGTGCGTTATGTCCATTTTCTTGACATTGTTTGGCTCCGCTTGTTCAAGTGTGAGAGCCAGAAAATCCTACCAAACTTTCCATCTTATCAAACTTTTACATTAAAATGAAATCATCTAAATTTGATATAAAAATAATGTAGATATTTTACCCAAATCTTTCATGAACACGAAAACAATTTTTATGATTGTTTATTTTGAACGATTTCCGTTCATAGAAGTGTCCTTCGGGGACATATCTTTAGGTGTGTATGGCCATCACAACCCCGTGGTACCCGAATAATCTATCCTCGTGTTTTACCCTCACCTATCATTCTGCCTTTTGCCTTTTCTTTCCTTCCTCGTTGTCTTATGTTCGGCACATCTTGGCCAAATATGGCCCCTGCGCCATAAAACCCCAAACCAACCACAGAAGTGTGAACTAAAGACTGATCGTAAAAGCGATTTAAAACTTCCCAACCCATTGGAAATATCATCCTTACATCTATTTCCAGTCGGTTACAGTATTTTTCCACTACCCCACTCGTAACTGCCCTTCGGTGACGTAACCGCAGCGGTTATTACATAACCAAGAAGTTAGTCACGGAGAATACTTTGAAAACTTCACTAAACTCGTGACTCGGGCTTGGAGATGGCATCTAAATAAGCTGAACCTCATCTCACGCAGCGAAGTTATTTGTAGGTAGTTCTTCGCACTTTTCTGGTTATGGAAAGAACCCATCCTGGAACCAGTTTACACGGAGATAAGAAATAGACATTCTTGAGCTTTTGGAGTGGGCTTTAAAGGTACCGCCTCCGACATTCCCCTCAGTTTGGAAACGATTGCGCCACACGAAGAAACGAGGGACTTGAATAGGTGAGGTATTCAATGCTTCAAAGTTTCTAATTTAAAATTGCGTACTTGATTTAAGCTTCTTATACCTTTTTCAAGCGAAGAAGTGTAGTTTTACTTGTCTAAATTTTATATAAATATTTTTTTGAAATAGGGTAACGTGGGCAAGTGCGAATTCAAATTTACCAAGTTCATATTGAACCAATAACTACTTCGTTCCAGTAATTTTTAAAATTCTCACATTTTTATCATATACTCACAGACCCTTTACTATGTATGCTCTCTTATTTGTTTATGTCTACCACCACGCCGAAGGCGCGTATCTGCAAAATTGACGTTTCTACGAAAACGCGTTGAAAGTTTTGATGCTTCGGGAAAAATCGAGTTACGACTCAAAGGTTGATTTCTCATGAAAATCGTCATTTCCACTAAGAATCAAGATGATTCGTGTCTTTGTCATGGTATAAAACACGAAATGGTGACTCGAAAAATGCAGTTAGGTGGAAATCGCTAAAATGTGGATTGGTGTCTTTGGCGTGGTGGTAACGATATATAAACTTACAATTGATATAAATTTTAAAAAATATATTTTTCCAATGCTATCTCATGGGGTTGTACTTGCTCCACTTGTTAGGACAAGTGTATACCTAACTAACACCAACACACACTCCTGTGCCTATACAAGTGCATACCATGGACTGCTTTCTTATTTTCAAATGTGATATTATGAATGTGGCAGGAGCATATCATTTCATTCGTGCCCAACTTGTACTGCGCAACTTTCCTGACACAATTCATAGCACTCTAGCAATGAAGCTAATCTGTAGGACTCCTTCAAGCATTACCAGCAGGCCTCTACTTTGATCTCAAGCACTCACATCAGTAGACGCACTTACCCGCAAACTGACTTGCCCCACCTAACCCTAATTAAAACTTATAATATAATATCTTGTTTAAATTTCATATGGAAATATAACAATACATTTATTTATTTTCATGTTTATTTTCTGGAGATGTAAATAGAGGCGTGTCCCTGGAATTATTACACTGCGCAATAACTCAAAGACATGGACTACCACAGAATTATTAATTTCTGCTAAATTTTACTTAATTCTCGAAAAAATAATTATTTTCAGTTTTGGTAATAGCTATTCCTTTACTACATTTGGCGCAAAATGTTTACTTCTACGAAATTTGCGAAATGAGAGGTTTTTCAATACTTCCTATACGAACTTTAAACGTAGCTAGGGAACACAAAATTAAGCCGTATTCACATAGGTATGCATGTCTAGGATGTGTTACAAACCTGTGAATTGTGGGTGACATAGGCTCGATTCCTCCATAGGTGTATTTCTCTCTTCTATGTCAGTAAAACTTTCATTCTGTGTATGTCCATTTGCTTAATGTCATCAGTCTTGTGTTTGGCGCAGCATGGTCAAATATGGCCCTAAAAAAAATACCAAAAAAAATCGAAAACCAACCAGGATATGCTAGGTGCTAATGATAGGATATGCAACCAGGATATGCTAGGTACAATCATACTAGGGTACTAATGGTAATAGGTACAGATATGAAAGGTAGCAAGTACGTGAAAAATATTTTTAATAGACCGACAGTTTGACAGCAGTTGTACATTTAATTTCACAGATGCTCAAAGTAGCGACCTCTAACAATAATACACACCTGACAGCATGGACGTAACTAGGGTGGTCAGACGTGTGACGCTCCAAAATTGACGTCTTCTCAAATTGTTATTTGATGTGGATTCGTTAAGAATCAGCATTCGATTTACAGCCACAACATTTATTATCACAAAACAAGGACAGACATTAAGACATTTTTACAGTTAACTTGGTACATCATCATTGCCTGATCTCTCTCAGCACAACAGCGCCGGCCAATTCTCTACACTCTCCAAAACTTCAGAGGCGCGCACAGCGCCCTCTTTTGCTCAAATTCTCATTGGCCGTAATAAGACGGGGCATGGAGCCCGGGAGCCGGATGGGAGCGCTAAACTGGCCGAGTATTTTTTTACTATAGATATTTACGTATGATAAAAAGTGAAGAGGAAAACTTATTAGTAGATTACAAAACTCTAAAAGGAGCTAAATGCAGAATGTGTAAAGTGTTGCACGAGCATGAGTTTAATGTGAGTAAAGAAGGGGAGAATGGATAGGGCAGTAAACTGCGTGAATGTATTTTTAGAGTGACTAATGCTATTCTTACCGTACACATATCCCGATATCATTTGATAATCCTTTTTATTTCATTTGCAGCGATTATGATAAATGTGAAAGAATATACGAAACATGCTACTCTTAGATTATTTGTCAATGAAATATCCTAAAATTAATTTGGTATTTTATCTTGTATTAAAATGAAATTACTGCAAATTAATCTATTTACTTCTGAAATCAAACGTTTACCATCTAAGTTGGGAAAAAATTGGAATAGGGGAATTAATGTGTGGTGGCGATATCAGGTGTTGTCGGGGAGGGTTTGGGGTTGGTCGGTGGGGGGGCACCAAGGCGAGTTCTTGCCCCGGGTGAAAACTAGCCTAGTTACGTCCCTGCCTGATAGCTTCGATAACATGTTGCCGTACAAGCTGGCGAAACTGCCGCGCAGCCGAACAACCTTTGGTGTTTTCTGATATCACAATGTGAATGTGGTTTAGTTTTGTGTTTCCTACATCTCTGTGAAGCTGGTGTAGGAAGTTTTGAAGCATCCTGTGGATATGCAAGTTCGCCTGTGCTATTTTAACTTATATGTTCAGACTTCTATCAATTCCCATTGTTATTCTTTTCCATTAGTTTTCTCGTTAGAGTGCTGGTGCCCGTACAATAGGTACCTCCCCTTATGTAAGGCGCTTTGAAGGCGCCCGTACAAAGGTACCTTCCATTACGACAGGCTTGATTTTAAACAAATGAGACGAGACGTAAATAACGCCCGCAGTCAGGGTCAGGTATACCAGTAGACACAAGAGAGCCCATTCTCAATTGCATGCAGGTAAAAGACTACCAAAATAAAATGTAATGGGAATGAGACTTTTACACAAAATTTTGTACAGTGCAGATTTCTTTAGATGGAATTATTACGACACATTCAGAGTTAAAATGAGTCAGCAATTTTGAGCAGTAACTCATGTATTTTTCACGTGAGTCTTCAAAATCGGAGCAGTATTGGGGGCAAGCATGAAAAGTCAAGCTTTATGTTACAAGTGTTGTTTTGTCTTATTATTTCAGAATTAAATGAGACATCCAGAAGATAAATATAGCGTCGTGTAGACAAAGGATGTCCGTATCTAATATGACTTTCGGACCGAGTGCGTAGGAGCACTGAACACGGGGGGTCTGCAATATGTCGAAATTCTACGGTGCTGGGCGAGCTTTGGGTCAATGTGACTTTGGATTGCGTGGAGTGAGGACTGCGTAAGGGGTGTTATTCGAAAGCCGCCGAACTACACTACAATAACGGATCTTCAATTATAATCAATGGTCTGGAATGAGAGGTTCTCTATGGAAGTTCGGACTTTAAACAAATGTGTCTGACTTTTGTAGACTAATGCACTTGATTTAGCTATTTATCTATGCCTTAAGAAATAAGTAACATTTTTTTTTTTATTAAAGTACTTTTTACAATGAACTTAATTATCATTTCAAGCTCTTCCCAAACGAACGCTCTAAAATCAATACCTACCATAACTGGGATTCCTCTTGTTCTCTTACGGTGAGGTTTTAACCTATTTGTGCTGTCAAACATCAAAAGCACGCGAAAAATACTAGACTGAAACTAACGTAGTACCAATTTAAGTTAATTTGCCTTTCCTCTAAAAACTTTCATGAGATCCGAAATAGAAATATACACGGTGTCCCAAAAAGGTTGTTCCGCAATTTATCTTTTTACCATTTGGAGATAGGTAGGCAATGTAAATTACAAAAGTGCACCAAATAAGGTAAGTAATTAAGATATGTGAATAAAATTATCACGTGATAACAATTTAAGCGGATACAGTTTTTAATTTTTATACAACCCCTCTAGATAAAAATCCGAGATAGCAAAAATGTTCCTTACCTGCATCCCTGTCGTTAGTAAAAAAACATATTTCTGTAGGTTGAATAGTAACGGAGGTATAATGATGCAAAAAAGTTGACTTATACCGCTTGTGCACAGCTGTTCAAGCATTCAGATTAGGGACCGTATACACAATGCTAAAAAGCATTTTTTTCGGTCAGAAAGTGCAACATTGTGCAAAGTAATGTAGTATTGCAATTGCAGATGAAAATCGCAATGCATAATAGTACACAATGTAATCTTTAATAAAAATATTGTAGAAAAAATGGTTTAAATAAAAATAAAAGGAAATTTACAACGCATGTTCAAAATGTTCTCCATCTGCAGCAATGCAGAACTTCGCTCTTCATTTTTGGCCATCGTTCTAAATTAGATACGGCCCCCTTAAAATGGAAACTCTTGTATCTCCGTTACTATTCAACCTACAGAAATACGGTTTTTTACTAACGATAGGGATACAGGTAAGGAACATTTTTGCTATCTCGGATTTTTATCTAGAGGGGTTGTATAAAAATTAAAAACTGTATCCGCTTAAATTGTTATCACGTGATAATTTTATTCACATATCTTAATTACTTACCTTATTTGGTGCACTTTTGCAATTTACATTGCCTACCTATCTCCAAATGGTAAAAAGATAAATTGCGGAACAACCTTTTTGCGACACCCTGTATCGTGAATCCCTTAAATATATTTGATGTTTCCAAACAGACGACGATTTAATTTTTCCTTTATTTTCGGCTCCTCAAGGGCACATTTATGGGTGTGTAAGGGCTTCACTAACCGAGGTACTATGGTGATCTGTTTTTTTCCCTTGGGGTTTACTGCCTATGGTAAACATGGAGGTCGCTCCCCTAGGATGCCCAAGCAACCTTTCTCTTCTTTCTTCTCTCTTTTCATAATAACGACATTGTCTGCCTTGTATTGGACGCAGCTTGGCCAAATATGACCCTTATGCCATTGAACCCAAAACCAACCAACCTTTCTTTTCGCCGCGGTTGCCCGGTTGGTAGAGTAACGGATTAGCAACCGGAGGGTTGCGAGTTCGAATCCAACCAAAGACCGTCGTGTACAAATGGGGCTGGTGCTCTTTAAATCTGCCGTGGCCTCAAATGTCCTCACGTTGGCATGGCGTGGAAGTTTGGAGAGTGGGTTGCCAACTCAGGTGTTGACCTCGTCATCCCACAGGGGTTCGAGATTACTTGGTGCTGTCCTCGGTTCTTCCCCTTCGGGTTTGATCCCGGACCGTCGCCAATAGCCCGTTCTGTTGCTTCAGTGCGACGATAATTAAAAATCCATACCTACCTTTTTGCAATGATTTGTATTCTGTTTTCAGCTCACGGGAATGAGTGTTGGTGTTAGTTTGGCGCAGCTTGGTCAAATATGGCCATCAAACCCAAAACCAACCATCCTTTGCTTTGTGGGAGGTTGATGGGCAGGATGCAGCCCCTGGAGGCGCCACCAGTTTTATTACATGAATGATGATATTGCATGTTACTAGAAAAGGTAAACACATTGCACGCAGTATTCCAGCAACTCATCTTTAGACCCACATCCTGAACGGTAAAAAGCAGACATGCAATCATTCAAGGAAACATGGGATTGTACTAGATCATTGCATTTTGAGAAAGTCTCGTTTTCATACCGCATTTGAATGTTGACGCTGGATTGTGCAAGTGGGGAGGATGCGGTTAGGCGCTCAGTCTTGAACTTGGGCTATGAGGTGACGGAACCAATAGGAACCGGAGAGCTTCCGCTTCAATTCCGTAACCGCAGAAAGGTCACCGGATGCTATCATGCGGTAACATCTCCATGCTAAAAGCCGACGCTTGCTTTGAAGCATTCCACGTTAATTGATAACATGGAGTGAAGTAAAATTCTTGAACTTCGGTTGAGTTCTCACATATACTCTCGTCTCGAATTAAATTATATACCAGCAGACCCGCGCATATACGGTAAACTTTGCTAACTTAGTTGCTTATATTTATTGTGATGGCAGTGTCGTTACTCACATTTCATCTTATTGTTATTACATTTTTATTCCTTTTCAACTATTAAATTGTTTCAAAATATTTTTTAAAAGGCACTTTGGTGCTAAAGGGGTAGGTTATTACTATTGTTTTTTTAAATCACTCAATATGATACCCATTTCTTTTGTCTGATCGGCAGGAAAACAATATTTTTTGGTGTGCCGCAGAATTTTAATAAATTGCTTAATAAAGATTCCAGAATGCTCGCCATGCGATGTAAACGCTTGAATTATCGCTGATAAAAGGAAAATAAAAGAAGGAGTATAAAGAGAAAGAGGAAAATTTACCCATTTGGTGCAAGTTATAGGTTGAATACTTCAGGTAGGTTGGTATTTTAACTAACGTCACACTGGAGCAACACAACGGGGTATTGGTGACGGTCCGGGATCAAACCTGAACGGAAAGATCCGAGGACAACACCACGTAATTTTGAACCACGGTCAGATAACGAGATCACACCTGCGTTGGTACCCCACTCACCAAACTTCCACACTACGTCAAATTGAATACTTCAGACACATATATTTTTATTTTTTGAGGGGCCCGTGATATACCTTTGTATTGGGACCCGGATAGTACACGGAGGACCTTGGATCATTCGTATCAAAATTGTTTCGATTCTTTTCACATGGTACTGACTATATGGGAATAAAGGGTGCACCCATGTAGTCAGTACCAGAACCTGTAGGTAACATAAAAAAATTTTGTTGTGTAACATTCTGCGTCAGGTAGCAAAAATTAGTTGCAGAGAAACCCAAAAGCGAGCGTATAACACAGCTCTTCAGTATCTTGTGCTCAGGGGCCACTCTGCCTCAGTGGGTTTGCCCATCGCCATAGCAACCTACGAGTTGAAGGTGGCGCAGGTTCGATTCCTCCCTGGGTGTATAGCTCTCTTCTGTATCAGTGAAAACTTTCCTTGTGCGTGTCCATTACTTGAGCTGCTGCATGTTAAATCTGCCGTGGCCTTAAATTTCCTTACGTAGACGTGATGTGGAAATTTGGAGAGTGGGGTCCCGACTGAGATATTGACCTCGTCATCTGACATCAAAATTACGAGGCGTTGTAATCGGATCTTTCCCTTCGGGATTGATCTCGGACCGTCACCACTAGCCCGTTGTGTTCCTCCAGAGCCACGAAATTCAACCACCTACCTCCATTGCTTGAAGTGGTCTGTCTTGCATTTGGCGCAAGGTTGGCTATGGCCCTTGCGTACCATACTCAACCTTACGTAAAACCCAACTTACTACTATCAGGTAGCCCACGAACGCTGGCTACTATTAACCATCCATGTGGTTTCGACAAGATATCGTCCTTCAAGATGTGATCAATTTTTCTAATGACGAGATATCAGATCATCAAGATATTGACAATTGTTTTATTATGACGAGATCAAGATCTCACCAGTTTTCTTCTAATGATAAGATATCTCGTGCATCAAGTTCTTATCAGTTTTCTTTTGATGACGAGATATCTCGTCGAGACAACCACCAGGATGGTTAAAGCAGGAAAGTTGAGTCGAAATTTTGGGGGACAATCAAAACTATTTTGTCTTCTCACCTAATTTGATTAATTTCGTCACATGTCATAATCTATAGATAGATCGATTGCTTAAATGTTTGCATTACACAAATGCCTCCGACAAAGCAATTAGAAATTCCTTTACAGAATTTCCTTTACGAAAGTGTGTTTTCATAATTCCTAGTATGTGGATCATCGGTTCTGTCAGCACATTTAGCTTTTACCATCTGAAATAGCATTCTGTTTGTCTCGTAGGAATTTCTGTCGAATTGCAAAACGACGCCACCATGTATTTTTATCTTGATGATATACTGGAGTGGTAAATTTCGTGCATTTCGTGTTGCTAAACAGGATGGAAACAAACAAAACACAGATAAAACGCGACCTGATAGTCCTAAAAGATAGTTTCTCTATTCGTAGTCTACGGAATTCTCACACATCTGGAGCAGTCGAAATTTAATGTAATGTCGCGATGACTGAGTCAAAATAGACTGAAAATTCATTTGTGTCTGAGATAAGAAGGGTAAAAAATGGGTCATGGGGCTCGCAAAAAGTATAGTACAAGTGGAATAAGTCGTGAGGCTAAATTATTCTGGAATTGGTTTTCGAAATTGAAAAACAGTTCTTAACCCCTACTGCGGGTTCTTTTAAACCCTCGTGGTGCTTGTCTCGAAGTATCCGCGTCATTAGCAAAACTGACCGGATCCTTATGGACCAGTATCTCTTCATTGGAAAAAAATTGACCAAATCTTGATCTTTCATCATCAAAAAATCGGCAATATCTTGATGACGAGGTATCTTGTCATTAGCAAAATTGGTCAGATCTTGATGGACGAGATATCTCGTCGAAACCTCTTGGAAGGTTAAATTTCAAACAAGAAACTACTTTTTGGCTTTGTAGGTCCATATCAACAGGAAAATATTTTAAAAATCGAATTTTCAAAACAAATATTTAAAGTTTTATTAAAATGTATCAAGTTTGATACATCGTTGTTTAATTTTTATAAAAGCTTCAACATATAATACAATACTGATTTGAACTATTACAAACACCTGTAACATTTAACCGTAACACCATCCATGTTTCAAACCCTAGCTTTGGAAATTCTCTGACAGGCTGGAACGACTTTAAGAAATGGCCTGCTGAGTTAGAAATTAGACTAGTGCTGTTTGTTTTCTATTCGTAAAAACAGTAATGGTGGCTTATGTTCATGTTTCAAAATTGATACAATGACGTGTAGCAGAGGACGAAATATAATTTCTACTGAATGTAAAAAGTAAGATTTTATACAATCAAATTTGTTAGAATATGCATTGAAGAGTTAAAATTATAATTTTTTTACTTCTAGATACACTTTATTTCACTTTACATATAAACAGATGGAAACAGTGTATGAAAACGCGTCCAACTCAGTTTAACTAAAATGATAGCTTCAATTTCATTCTAAACATCTCAAACATCACTTAACTGTTACAAAAGTGACATAATTCCAATAATTGCTTTTAGTTATTAAATAACAATAAATAATTTAGCTTCCCGTCATAGCTAAAAAGAAGTAAAAGTTTTCTGACCCTTTATTTTTATTTACTATATACGTATAATGAGGTTTGTAATTTTCTCCGTTATTTCAAGTGGGATGAAATTTCAACTTCTCTTTGATACGTGCAAGTATTGGAAATTTTAAATTGTGAAACTTTATAACTGATTTCTATTTAGCACATAGCTTTGCAGTTTAAATGATGATCTATGAATGTTATGCAATGGCAATAATTGGTATAACAAATGATAATAAAATTATTTAATTCTAATTCGTAAATTTAGTTTCCCATGAAGACACTCCATTTACTGTGCGATTATTCGGAATCAACTATTAACCTTTTGCTATCCTATCGTAAATTATGTCAAGCATTCTGCAGCTGCTGCTACAGGGATGGTGCAATTGACGGCCTAGTATATAGCACACATGCTCAATGAGGGCATATCTAAGGATTTGGTCAAAGAAGGATGTAGGAGAGGTGAACCGTGTGTAGCCAGTCTTTATCGTACTGGTAAATAGCTTTTTGGACACGTGATATGAAAGGCAAAAAACAGAATTTCCTGTGCTGTCAAACTACCTCTCACCACTACTAGAAGGGCCACTTGCGAAATAACGCCCGGCTATACATTGCCGGCCTTCCCCTGGAGTGTCACCTCCTCCTACGAGGTTCTAAAACCCTTCCTTGACCAGAGAGATTCCCATATCTGTTTCCCATTGAGAATGACTGGGATGTTCTAGGACGCCAATTGTATCGTCCCCGGAATATGAGGGATCTGGAAGAGCAGCTGTAGAATGCTTGGCATAATTTGCAGCAGGATATCATAATTCTGCAACAATAAAGAGTCCTGAATTTGATAGTCCATGGGTGTATTTCTCTCATGTAAAATTTCCTTATGCGTCCAGTTCATTATTTGATATTGTCTGTCTAGCGCAGCATAGCCATATATGGCCAACCAGCCTAGATTGAGAATGAGATTATGTCTTTATCTCTTTATGTACATCACACATGCTAAGGTTCATTCCGATCAAAAGGGGCCGCCGTGGCTTGGGTTTGCCTACTGCGCTAGAGTTGTAGGTGGCGCAGGTTCGATTCCTGTAACTTACCCTGGGTGTATTTATCTATTCCATGTCAGTAAACTCTTGTGTATGTATGTACTTGTGTGTGTATGTAAACTCTTATGTATGTCCATTTACTTGACGTTGTCGTGTTTGCAGCAACTTGGCCAAATATGACCCTAACATCATAAAATCCACCCTAACATCATAAAATCCAACCCAACGAACAACTCCGACCAAACTGGCTTTCGGGTGTTTCCATTTATTTGGCAATGTTTTTTACACGGTATTGCTCTTTTAAAGTAGGAACAGTTGATTTTATGGATGAAATTAAACAGGTAATCACAAAGTACTAATCAGTTCGAGAGAAATTGGTCACTGGGGCCCTTAAATCGTAGGCCCCCGTGGGCAAGTGCTCAGAGTACTCATGCGTCAAGACGGTGCATGTCCTCTTGCCCCACTGAATTCCTGCTTGAAGTCTGACCCACAAATCTTTACCTTCGACCTGCGAAATCCCAGATGCCCGTGTCACTCACTCTTCCGGTCAGACAACACTGGAAAGAAGCACGCTGGGGCCATTGTGAAACCGATATCACTCCGCAATCAGGTCTACGTAATTTTTCTAATCAATTCCTCCCGTCTGTTAATCCCACTTCCCTACGGTGCCCGAGAATGCGGAAGCCCCCCTGCTCCAGAAAGCAAAAGCGAAGCGAGCACTCGGGCTCGCTTTTTGCGCAAGTGCCCTCATTTGCACACAAGCCACTTCCCCCTCGACTGGACAAAATGGGGGAGTTCCGACGCCATCTTCCTCCTGCGATCAATTGTTGGGGACTGTTCTCAATAACGCCGAGGCTCCGCATTTCCCGTTTCCTTCAAGTAGGCCGAATCCGAACTCGCAGAAAAGGAAACGCATCGAAGAAGGAGATCACTCTCAAACCACCACGGTCCGTCGGATTTCGTTCGAGTTCGCTTCCGGGAGCGTGACTCCTGCAAGGGCGACCCCAATCCTCTTCCCTCGCCACTGACCACTGGGTCCCACGCGCCACTGCCTCTTCGAGAAGCAGACGATTTACGTGTGGGCTCCTTGGAACAAATAATAATACTAAACTGCGATTCCGTGTGTGACGATGGTAATCGGATCGTGCGGGTGCATTTCTGACGGGCGGAAGTGAGAGTTGTTTCCGGTGTCGGACTTTCTGAGGTGTGATTTTTTCGGGGAATCGCATACCTTTCTGGACAGTAAAAGAATGGACGGGGAACAGAGAACTTGGGAAGAAAATAGATCTTTCCTTGAAGGGCTCATTCTTTTTATGTATTTTGTTTGATCACGAAACCCTTGTAGTAGAATTCATCTATGTTCTCAGTATTTCTTGGTAGAGTCGCTAAGGCTTAGTGGGTTTTCCCACTGCACTAACAACCTGCGAGATGTATGCGGGGCGCAAGTTGGATTCCTTCGTGGGCATATTTCTCTCTTCTGTTTCAGTAAAGCTTTCCTTGTATGTGTATGTCCATTTACTTTCACAGGTGGGCCAAATATGGCCCTTTGCGCCTTAACACCAAAACAGTATCTCTTAGTCTTAGATGTTAGATAAAAATATGAATAGCTCCGGGCAAAGTAGTGATAAGCCACTTATTTTAAATTTAAGGCTCGCAATTTTCGAGTTTTAATTACTCAAAAATTATAATGGTGTATCTACTGTTCAAGAGGTCTTGTCTTAATCTTTCAAGTATATATAACGCACTTGAAATCAAACAATAAGGAAATATTTTGATCCTCTTGAATGTTTTTTTTTTCATTTGAGCTTTCTACCTGTGACTTATCGCCACGTTGCCCGGGGCTCTTCATATCCAGGATCTTATATCTCGTATCTTATCTTAAAAAATAAGAGTTTTTGAAGGAATGAATGGTTCGATCTGAGAACTTTGGTGAAATTGCCTCAATTTGAAAACACAAGATATTTTTATATTGAGAAATATCGCACCTCTTGAGAAAAGTGGTACTTAGAAAATAGAAGTGAAATGGATATAAAATAAACAAAGAATTCTACTAAACGTGAATAAATCATGGAAATATTCAAACAATTTTTGATAAAGATATGACGAAAAACTACAAATTTCAAATTAAGAAAACTATGAAGAAAAATTTTTTAATCTCCTTTTCAGAAGTTACACTTTACAACTTTTTAAGAAATGTGCCATTTTACCCAAGGTGCAAAACGAATTTTTCTGTTACATCATTCGAAATGGTAATTTCTTAGTGAATATTTTAAATACCTTTTATGTTGGATCTTAATTTTTACATATAACTTATTTAATATTTTCATAAATATCTCGCTCCTATCAAACACAGAATCGCTGTTGTAAAAAATAACTTCTGGACACTGCTGTTCCCAACTTTTCAGTATGGCAACTCACTTCATCTTGTATCTTGCTCGTAGTCTATGCTCCTTTTCGTAAAGAGATGAGGTCATTTTATTTTTAACCAATGTGAAAGCACTTGAAATATACTGCTCTTTGTGACTCAACCAATTGCAATAAATTCCATTTGGGAGTGATTCAAATTCAATTCAGGTAACGTTAACATAAAAGCAGTCTGTAAACTTCACCTGCGAGTTGCAGGTTCGATTCTTTGTTAACTTTCCCTTGGTGTATTTCTCTTCTGTATCGAGTAAAAAACTCCTAGTGTGTGTCCATTTACTTGACCTTTCCTGCCTTGTGTTTGGCGCAGCTTGGCCAAATATGGCCCAACCAATCAAAATAATTTATTGGTAACCGATCAAAACAGTGATTGCAACTCTGGTGTCCGCGGCAGCCTGGTTGGAAGAGTCCGGTTGGCAACCGGAGGGTTGTGAGTTCGAAACTCGGTCCACCTAAGGATCATCGTGTAGTGGGAGCTGGTGCACATCAAATCTGTGGTGGCCTCAAATGTCCTCACATTGGCGTGATGTGGAAGTTTGGAGAGTGGGGTTCCAGCTCAGGTGTTGACCTCGTCATCTGACCGTGATTCAAAATTACGTGATGTTATCCTCGATCTTTCCCTTCGGGTTTGATCCCAGACCATCACCAATAGCCCGTTTCGTTGCTCCAGTGCGACATTAATCAAAATACCTACCTACCTAGTTGAATTATCAACTGAATTGCATTAATTAATCTATTAAACAGTACGCTTTGAACGCTTTCCAACTTCAGTCCAGATGAATCGAGATGGCAAATTCCGTCGGCCATTCTTCGAATCGTAAAACGGAGAAAGGCAGGATTATGCTGCATTTTAATGAAGGTAGGCATTTAATTATCTTCGCACTGGAGCAAAACAACCGGCAACTGGCGACGGTCCGGGTACAAACCCGAAGGGAAAGATCCGAGGACGATACCACTTAATTTTGAACCACGTCAGATGACATTTTAATGAAACCAACTCAATTTGTTTCTCCTCGTTTTGCTCTCTCGCGTTCTCGCCTTGATGGAATCGCACTGGAAAGCGTGTGCCGAATCCGATTTAATGCAGAGTTCATCGACATTTTCTTGAAAGAAAGTTAAATTTAATTCTCTCGCGTCAACGACCTTATCTGAAACAGTTCTTTAGGTGCTGAACCCATTAAGGGATTGTGGGTTCAAGGAAAGGGACAAATTGTTTTTTATTAATACCGAATGATGTCATTCATAAGCGCAAAAAAATATTTCGAACTAAATTAATTTATATAATTTTTATCAAATATGAAGCCTATTGTTTCTATAGCGTTTCTCTACCACACAGTAGGTCTCTGGATCGAATTCGGGAGCCTGTGTGTTAGTTACCTATAAACTAAATGTAAGCGTACTTGTTTACTATTAGTGCACACTGCTATACACATACTGTAAAATTAAGTGTATACTGGTTATTGTATACGCGTACTGTAAGCGTATGTTGTAAGTGTATACAGCTATACGCGTACTGTAAGCGTATACTGTAAGTGTATACAGCTATACGCGTACTGTAAGTGTATACAGCTATACGCGTACTGTAAACGTACGGATATACTGTTAGTGAAAACATTTATATGCGTATGGTAAACGCAAGCGGATACTGTAAAACTTGTTTTACACTAGAGCAACGCGGACCACTTCGGCCAATCAGCGACGAAAACAGCAGTGATTGACAAGGGAATGACTGCTTTTTTCGTTGCTGATTGGCTTGCGCGGTACGCTCCGCATACACGTTGCTCTAATGTAAAACAAGCTTAAGTGTATGCAGCGTATACGTAAGTGTAAGGATGTTGGTAATGGTCCCTGTTAGGAGCAACAACGTCTTATGCTACATCGACATGCTCCCTCACAAATTGTGAATCTGACTTTTTTAAAATTTTTTTCTATAAAATGCTGAAAATTCGAAAATTTTCTAAGAATATAAGCGTACATTTTTTAACCTTAATTTCGCTTGGTGGAAAATTAAAAAGAAATCAGTGATTATTTCAACTGTGGAATTTCAACACTTAGTGCTTATCGCAATAAATTTTTTTAATTTTTAACTGAACAATGTACTGAACCACAAGACTCGTTAGTTAATTGTTTTCTTCTGATCTGACCAAGCAATTTTTTTTCGATCAGATAAAAATACACACAAGGAAAGTTTACAGAGAAGAAAATACCCCTGGAATCGAATTACATGAAGTGAACCTATGCCGCCTACATCCAAGACTCACTGAATAGGTAGTTGAATTTTCTGTCGAGCAACACAACGAGGTATTGGCGACGGATCGATTGCTGCAACTTTCTTCGTAGTTGAGGTTTTGTGTAAGTAAGAACTTTCCGTCTATGTATGTCCATTACTTGCATTATGGCCCTTGCGCCATAAAACCCCAAAACAACCAACACTTCTAGGTACCAAACTAAAAATTATTTCGTCTTTGGTTGAAATTTCAATTTGGGGGAATTTTCAGATTACGTCATTCCTTTTAGTCGTCACAACGCTAAAATTTCCACCTGTCCCATCCAATTACATCTGACGAAACCACGCAAAATTAAAAGCCAAGCAAATCGTGTTAAATGCCAGATGTCTTCCGTTTCTTTCCCAAGAGAATATTATTTTGCAACGTCTCTCCATCCGCGGGAGCATTTAAAGGAGATGCAAAAGTTGACTGGTCAACTTTCCACACACTTTCGGATCTGGAGGGCTCTGGCGTAACGTGGTGCCCTTTCATCAACGGGAGGGAAGGATTGCTCTGTTGGTGCTCTTTCGCCACATTTCCCCGAGAAAAGAGAGCCACCGGACACTTGCTCATTGCGATTTCGAAACGCATTCGCCACGGCCCATTTTGTAATAGGTTAAACTGCCTTCAACCCCCGCTTACTCGTGTTCCAGTGCCTCTTTTGTTAACAGAAAGTCTCATGTTCTTGCGTTTTTAACAATGGGAACAGGGCCTTGCATTATCTGCCTGTTGCATTAACAAGCGGTTTATACGAAAAACCTAAAGAAATACAGGTTTTCATAAAAAGCTGATTTGTGCAGGGTAAAATTTTTGCGAAAAATCATTGAAGAAAAAGTTCAATTTAACAATTATAATCCGACACTGATTTCATATTATTTCACTGACAAGAAAATCGTAATAGCTAATTAAAAAGTAATTAATAATTACATTCCGATAATTAAATAAGAAATTCCAGGTGACAAATATTAACTATCGTACTTTTGATGCCAGGTTCTATTCCTCCCTTGGTGTATTTTTGTTTTCTGTGTCAGTAAAACTTTCTTTGTGTATGTATGTCCATTTGATATTTGTCACAACTTAGCTAAATAGGGCCCTTGCAGCATTTATCATATATCAACATTTTCCTCTGATAGCTCATGGACGTATAATACTTCAAACATGCCTTCCTAGATGACTTTAAGGAATGTGTTCTTAAAGTCCTTTAAAGAATGTCCTTATGTTTCGTCTTGAAACCAGGAAATTTCAAGCAACTAACCCGACTTCGGCACATTTGAGATTCCAACTCGTAACCAGTTGACCAGTTTCTTAAGAGATATAGATGCCTATAACCTCTCGACCTCTGCTGGGGGTCAGAGAGCATTTTAGTGGTGACAAAATATGCAGTACTAAAATAAAATTCCTTTTCTGTAAAAAGTCGCATTTATTTCTCCAAAAGAGTTGCTAAGGTAGAGTAGGACGTAATACAATAATTTTACCATCGACTTCCCGGACAGCTTAAAAACATAATTACTTGTTTACGTAATTACTTGTACAGAAAGTTACATTTCGAATTTTAGTCCCTTGTTAAATAAATGATAGATCCAACATGTATACATAAAAAAAATCAAACAAAAATTTCTAATAGAATTTTTCTTAGACTGTTAAAACGATGATTACCATTATACATATATTTTGAATCACTGTAGAGTTCGCATAATCCAAAATTCCAATAATAGCTAAAAAGGAGCTGACAAATGCTCTTTAATCCTCTGAAAAGTTTTTGGAAAATAACTTTATGGGTGAAGACTTGTCATCGTATGTGATTGTTATCTTGTACATAACAAAAGTTTCGCTCTTTTAGTTTAGGGAAGGTGGGATACTTTTTTATCGTTCCGCTCATCCAAAGCACTCCAAGGCATCAATATAAAATAAAAGAACATTTATGGTAATCAAATATTCCAACACCCCTGAGGTCGCCGTGGGTCAGTGTGTTTGTCAACTACGCTAGCAACCTGTAGTTGTAGGTGACGCAGGTCCGATTCCTGTAACTTACCCTAGATGTATTTTTCTCTTCTCTGTCAGTAAAGTCCTTGTGTGTATGTCCATTACTTGATGTTGTACGCCTTGTTTGGGGCAGTTTGGCCAAATGCAGCCCTTGGGCCATAAAATCCAACCAATCAACCACTCTGAAAGGGTTAAGGGACAGATTTTCAGACTTTGGTTTGGCCCCTCAAGGGCACATCTTTAGGTGTGCGAGGACTTCATGAACCTTAGGTACCCTTGCGATTTATTCTTTTCCTATGGGGTTTACTGCCTCTGGTAAACATGTGGGTCGAGACCCCAGGATGCCCAAGCGATCTTTCTCCTCTCCATCCTTTCCTTTTAGTTATTTGACATTGTCTTGTGTTCGGCGCAGCTTGGCCAAGTATGGCCCTTGTGTCATAAAACCCAAAACCAACCAACTTTGGTTTGGTTCTTCAAAACATACTTTACTCATAGATTGTTTTTTAGCAATTCGTAAATAAGTCCAAGGAGTATACAGTAATCGTAGGAGGCTTGATTGCAAATTGTTTATTTAACTGAAATTGGTTTGCGTCACCTTCCCAACATGGATTAAAACAAAAGTAGTTATTCTATAATAATTAAAAAACACAGGGTTTACGCAAACCCAAACAATGGAATCGCTTGTGTGGTTAGCTAATAAAGTTACCAACTGTCTTTCAACACAATCTGTTGACCGCAAGGAATGGACTTTAGCTACGCGTGACCGAACGATGACAGAAAGATGTCTTTTTTGACGCATGACCCAAAGCCATGTCTAAAATTAAAAAAAGAGGCTGATAACTCTTATTTATAAAGATAGTATTAATACAGAATTCAGGAAACACTGCTGAAAAACTCAGACTTCTTTCCTGACAAGATTAATCTCTAGTCACGACGATCCAATCACCATGCATATAGATAAGAAACTATTGACATTTCAGAGAAGTTAAAATTTGTTTACGGGAAAAATTTTATTTCAAAAGGAAAAATTTATTTTTACTTAAAAGTATTACTCCTGCATTCTCTTCCCTACTCGTATTTTGTGAAAACATCTTTTATTAATTGGTTTTCTTGTAAGGGAGACAAAATAGAATTTTAAGATTACTCTCAATATCCCTTCTAGTCTTTTAATCGTAGGTTTCAGGTTAGTGCCTGGTTTTCAAAACGGACTGGATTTAACAGCTATGTATACACTAGTGTTAAATCCAGTAACTGCCGCCAAACTGGTATTAGTGGTCATAAAGTTTGTTCGTAGTGGATATAGGGTCCGAAACCCAGTTGCCCTCAGGGACACATCTCCTTTAGGTGTATACTGGCTTCATGGACCCGAGGTACTATAGTGATCTTTACTTATGGGATTTACTGTCTTTAGTAAACAGGGGTTCGCGCTCCCGATCTTTTCCTGTTTTCATTCCAGTACTCTGTCCTACGAGTTGCAGGCGGCTCAGGTTCGATGCTTGTCTGGTGCATTCCTCCCTTTGTGTATTTCTCTCTTTGTCAGTAAAACTTTCATTGTGTGTGTATGTCTATTACTTGATATTGTATGTCTTGTGTCTGGCGCAGCATGGCCAAATATGGCCCTTTCGCCATAAACCCCCCAAACCAACCATCCAATACTCTGTTCCCCAATCCCCCCTTTCATGACATTTTTTACTTAAAGTTGTGTGTATTGACCAAATACGTATAGCCCTTGCAGCCATAAAACCCCCAACCAACCGAAACCCAGTTTGTAAGCGCATGGACGTTGGTAATAGCCTCTATTATGAATAAAGCCAGCTCAATCACTGAGTGTTCCTTCACAAAAATAGCCGTCAGTTCTTCCCTTGTGTGGTCAGGCCTTAGAAATAAAAAAATAACAATAAATTAATACAAATAAATTTTCATCCATTGTGGTTAAGTGGGCATTTTTTGTTTCCAAAAGGCTTTTTCTAAAGGCTATAAAGGGGAACAGCTTTAAATTACAAATTGGATTCCATTTATAATTCTCCCGTGTCAGGGCAAAAGAGGTTATCAAAATGGCTACTTCTCAGAATATTAATTTGAATATTTCTCCTCACAAATACTCAGGAAGAAAAAGAAGCATGCCATGATGCAAATAATTGTAATTAAGATTCGCCGATTCATTTATTTTAAGCATATTTTTAAAATTAGAATGATGCACTTGACTCCTTTGAACCCATCAAAAGTCAGATTAACCCCTTTTTCCCTGACATGGAAGAATTAGAATAATTTATTAGATTTGATTCGTTCTTTGGTTTAAAAACTTGGGCTCTACAAAATTGAGACAACCGTTTAATTGCGAATTTGCAAAAATTATTATTAGGAATTGTTAGTTTTCCATATGTGAACGACTTTAATTTTTCCAAAAGGAATTAAACCTAATCTGGTTTAAATTGAGTTACTTTTACACTGTTTTTGCAACTAAAGCCTCATACATTCATTGAGTGATCCACGAATAAAATTATTCCAAATGGAGTCAATTCTACCTGAAGGATTTCAGGTGTTTCTAAATAGTTCACTTAATGACTGCTTCCTATTAGCTGTTGACCCAAACGTCGATTTCCTGTTTTCAAAAGTTTCGGGACATATGTTTCTTTTGTGTACGAGGCGACTCGTTAAACAAAAGAGGTGAAACACAAAACATGCCCTCCGCCCTTTTTTTTCTGACACATTTCAGACCGAAGTGTTCTCATTTTCGCGAAGAACTTTAAAAGATCCGTTTTGCAACTCGCAATGCCCCTTCTAGTTTTTTTTCTGCAGAGGCACGACTTTTGAACAGATGCAAAATTTCACAACCACGTGATCTGGCGGTCAACTTTCCACACTTTAACTGCTTGCCGCAACAGATCAGGGGAGGCGGCCACTTTCATCACACGCAGAGAGAAAAAGACCACTTCACTTCAGTTACGACACACGCTCACTCTAATTGAAACGTCTGCAACTGCAAGCTGCGCAATTAACATTAACAGCAAAAAGAACGAAAATCATTGTTAAAGAGAGAAGTGTTCGTTCGATCGTCCGTTATCGAGTGCAGAAGTGGGGTCGAGTTGCGCAAGTCCTGCTTCTTTCTTGACCCGCATATAACGCAGACGATACGACTTGGGCGATGTGGCGCAACGACGGTTTTCGATTTCGCATGATTTCAGCAACGATTTTCTTCTTTTCATCTCGTTTTATTTTCTTCGTACCTAATTTGTTTCGAATCTTTTTCTTTTTCTTCTTTTCGGAACAATGACCTCTCTGCCGGAGATCGCATTGCGAAGTGTTAAGAAAGATGGAAAATTATTGCAAGGCAGAAAATAGAATCCTTGCACACTCGAAAGAAAAAGTTCACGCCTCGGAATATGCTGCCATTCTGGATCTATTTATCATCGTGGAATTTGTCGTCTGAGGGCAAACGTGGGCTTGGCCTCAGCTTTTCGAACGGTCATTTAAGAGCAGAAATATTTTCTGGAATTCTATAAATAACATTTTTTGCCCTTTGTCTTGGGATATTTTTCACTGGTTTCACAGTAGGGTTGAACTCTAAAGGTTTTCACAATTTCACCTTGAAACAACATCCTTAAAAATTCCCATTGTCCTCAGTGCTGGTTCTGGTACTAAGTTTACCGTTCGGCTCCGAAAGCGAAAGTAGTGATAATGAAGTGAGGGCAAACCAATCACAGGCGATTTAGCGAAAAGCAAACTTCTCAAACGAGCTTTTACACCTTTTCAAAAATCGACTGTCCCAAGGTTGATTGTCTTTCTCGCCGGAACAGTACTATACATATTCAAAAATGCGCCCTTTGGAGCACTCGAGCGAAATCAATATGGGGTTCCTGATGATGAACCTTAAAGGCGAAGAATCTGAAAAATCGAGAGGGCCACGGTAGCCCGTTAGCAGCGTATCGTATTAACAACCGGAGGTTTGCGAGTTCGAAACTCGGTCCAACCAAAGACAGTCGTGTACGTGGGGCTGGTGCACGTCAAATCTGTCGTGGCCTCAAATGGGGTGACAGCTCGGGTGTTGTCCTCGTCATCTGACCGTGGATCAAAATTACGAGGCGTTGTCCTTGGATCTTTCCCTTGGGGATTGATCCGGGACCGTCGCCAATAGCCCGTTTTGTTGCTCTAGTGCGACGTTAATCAACTACCCAACCCGCTGAAGAATCGAGTGCAGATTGTGGGAAATATACAAAAAATATGTGTAATCCTCAATTTAAAATTTCAAATATTAAATCTGACCCCAAGATAATAGACTTCTCTTATATTTCCGGAAATAATATCCGATTTGGATAAAAATTTATTTTTAGCGTAATTTTGGGGATATGGGATATCTTTCAATGCCATTAAAAGTGGGTGTTGTCATTTGAAATTTTGGAAATAATTTTTAAATAAATATGGAGACGGACCCTTATGCAAAAATAAAATGCACATTTATTTGTAGTGAGCACTAAAATCCAAGTCTAATGACACTTTTCTGAACTGGTTATTCCGAGGATGGAAATAACAAGCTTTCTGATCCTTTTTTGAAAGGCTGTACTTCGTAATAAAGACCATGTTAGCATACATCCGTCCTACAACCTGGCCTGCAAGACTTCTAACCAATACTTGATCAATGGAATGTTTCCTTGTTTTCTTTCAGCAAATACTCGTATATGTGAGTATATAGTCACTATGTGTGTTGTGAGTAAAAGCAATTCTTCACTTAAAAATGTGACGCTCAGAGGGTTGACCAGTTTGCGAACTGCCACACAGGATGAACATGTTCATGAATTAATTCTCCGTGGCACTTCAACAATCGCTTGATCGCCTTTACTGATCACTATTCTAGATGAAGTTACTCTAAAAACAAACTCTTATGCATCCAGTTATTGTACATAGTATAATTTGCATACTCAGAAAGCATATTTATAATTTTGAGTTTCCACTTTTCACTGAAGGAAGTAAATATACAAATAAAAACGCTCCAAATCAATTTGAAAGCAAAAAGTCTTTCTAAATGGTACGAAATTATGACATAATGACGAAGTTCGACGAAATTGTTATAAGAGAAATAAGTCATACTAAAATTGAAAAGTAAATGCATTTTACTCAGCAGTAACCCCCTATTCGCTTTCGACGCCACAGTGGCTCGGGTTTGTCCACTGCGCTATCAAACTACAAGTTGTAGGCGGTGCAAAATCGATTCCTCCCTGGGTGTATTTCTCTCTTCTCTGTCGGGTGTTTGGGGGTCACGCTAGCCCAGTTAGCAGAGTCGCGGATTAGCAACAGGGTGGTTGAAAGTTCGAAACGCGATCCAACCAAAGACCGTCATGTGGGGGATGGTTCACGTTAAATCTGTCGCGGCCTCACGTTGGCAAGGTGAAGAAGTTTGGAGAGTGGGATGCCTGCTCAGGCGCTAACCTCGACATCTGACGGAGGTTCAAATTATGAGGTTTCATCCTTGGATCTTTCCCTTCGGGCAAAATCCGGAACCGCCACTAATAACAAGTTGTGTTTTGCTCCAGTGCGACGTAAATTCAACTACGTCCCTTCTGTATCAGCGAAACTTTCGTTGTTGCGCGTGTATGTCCATTACTTGACGTCTTCTGCGTTATGTCTTGTGCTTCTAAGCCAAATATGGCCCTTCGTGCGTTGTAAGACCCAACTCGACCAACCCAATCTGCTTTTTCTCGTCATCTGACCATGGTTCAAACTGTCGAGGCGTTGTCCTTGGATCTTTCCCTTCGGGATCGATCCCGGACCGTCGCCATCAACCCGTCGTGTTGCTCCAGTGCGACTTCGATCCAATTACCTAGCCACGCAACCTGCTTTCCTTCATTCTGCAATCGACACATTTCCAGAAGTTAATGGAAACCTATCACCCTATGCAAAGAAAAATACAACACCGCGTCAGCGTTCTCTTGGACCTGCAGAGGAAAACTAGAGCCCGTTGCCCAACATCCAAAAACAGCAGCAGCCAATTCCGCAGAATTTCGCAATGCCGGTCGAAGCCGACACGAATCTGCGGCGGATCCAGAGCGATAAGAGAGAGAAGAAAGGCCGTAAAAGAGGGCCCAACCCAGACACGGGGTGATGGGCGAAGACATCCAATAACGATTACATAAAGCGTTACAAAACCACCGAGCGGAGCTTACGCCACATTCCCCATGCCCCGAAGGCGATCCAACCTGAACTTTTTCGGAAGTCCATTTGACCCTTTGCATGTGGCAAAATCAAATCGGTGGATCAATTCACGTGGAAGGCACACCGAAGGGGAATGGTTTGGGATCAAGGGTTGCTTTAACTGTAGGGCGTGCTTCTGTGCGGGGCCACCCTAGGCCTCCGTTTCACAAAGTATGCTCTGAGGAACACCGGTGTTCCGCAAGAGATGTTTCTAGTCAAAATCTAGGAAAAGAACACTTGGGAGATTCTGTCATTTTTTTAAGCACAATGAAACCTTGATTATCTGTGGTAATGTAGACCGAGGACACCTTGGATATAACCAGAAACTTGGATAATTCGGAGTATGAACCTAGTACGTCCTTGGATGTATTTAGTATAAAAATAGGTTGGTAGTTAGGAATTAACATCTCAGAACAAAACAGAGAGCTAATGGCGGCGGTCCGGGATCAATCCCTAAGGGTCATTCTACATAAAATGAGCAAATCGGCTGTGGCTGACATCACCGATTTTAAAGAAAATCAGTTTTTAAATAGGTCACATATAGTAATGAGCAACTGCAGAATATTAGGTTTCAGAAATCTATATTTTGTTAATTATTGACATTTAAAATTCAAGGTCATACAAATTGAGATTTTCTAGCATTAAATGTGGCCTGTTTGCGACCTTATATTTCAATAAGTCATAGACACAAATTTAAAATTTTTATATCGTGGCATTCTTCTGAAAATGGTTCTCAGGAAACGTCAGAATCTAATTTAATAGACGTCATTGCTGAATCTGAAGGATCGACGAAAATATAAATTTTGCCAATTTGCTACAAATTTCAAATTGCTCTGGTATCTCTAGGAATGGAAAGACAATATTAAAAATTATTCTTAATGAAGAGCCTTTCCTAACAAATAGCGTGACGTAATTTGGTATTTGTATATATATATATTTCTACTCCTTTATAAAGAAAAAACATTTAAAATAAAAAATTATGGAAAAATACGATTTTTCAATTTTTGAAAATGCATATTTCACTGAGGGAAAGCTCCAAGAACATCAAAACTTTTCAACATAAAAGAGCAAGATGTCTATTATATGTCCTGAAATTTTCATAATTGTAATTAGATTTTTGTTTCGTGAAAATTTTTAATTAGACGTAAATTTTACTTTTTTTATCTCAGCTGATGAGTTATAACCTCTGATAATATAAAAAATGCGGTATAAGAATGAAATATAACTATTATGGTGCACGTGCAAAATTTTATATGAAATTTCTTTTTAAAGTTTTTTTGCTTAATCCAAGGAGTGTTTCCATCAGTGAAATAATTAGGTGGGAAGTTAATTTTGCTTGAGAAGTCTTTTCGATTTGCTTTGGAAACGTAAGTATTAAATACTACTACTTGTGAATATTAAATGCGTTTAGTAAATATTAAGCATTATTAATCAGGTAAACACTAATTTTGAGAGTAAAAAAAAAAGAATTTAAACATCGGTGTTAATAGCCGTCTAACCACCTCCGATTCTCCTAATTGTACATAACTTACGCGCGCGCGCGCGAATCCTTTTCCAATATTTATCACAATCACTAGTAAAATAAGTAGATTTCAAGAATTCGGCAGCACTAGGAAAATTTCAATTTAAGCAACTACGAAATTGAACAAGAGAACCTCTATCAGATTGAGAGTGAATGTGAAGACAATCAAGCAAAGGTTTTAAATGTTTAAGCCTTTTTAATTGTGATTTGATGTCCTGCTTTTAAAATTTCCTTCAAAAGTTACAAATAATTTGGTATTTCATTGTTGATTTTCGGTTTCATTGTTGCCATTTGAAACGAGTAATATACATAGAATGGGAAGGAAATGCTATGATTGGCGATAATAGACATTTTCAGTTACTGCGATACTGATGGAATACGGTAACCCGTGGTAGAACATCCGAATAGTCGTTTGGCGACGAAACTTTCAGTCGCCAATTGATTGGAAGGGCAAGAACGTGTTTTTGCGTTTTACTAATTCTGTTATTGTTACTTTGGGACTCAAAATACAATCCTGAATTTTCTTTTACAAGTAATAGACATATTAAACTATATTCTTCCAAAATATAGTTTTCGTCGGAGCTGTCCTATTTCTTTTTGTGTGCCTATTTTAAATGGAAAAAGGTCATTTTATAATTTTCCTTTGCTGTTTGGAAGACGAAGGAAATAAAAGCCGACTTCTAAACTTAAGCAGTAATTTTATCATACCTACCACTGTATCTGGTATGAATTTCAACGATGCATTTAATTCCCTTTAGCCCATAGAAACCTTTTTAATTCTATCAAAATCGACTATTCCATTTTCGCTACTAATTTTTAGATTAAAATGTTTAAAATTATTGTTTCCAAATAGATAAAAAGATAATCCTTCATAGATTACAAAAATATGAAATATTGTTGTCTACGTTAAGTAGTTTTTGAGAAAGATCTTCAAACATGTGTGCAACACCAAGCGATTTCACAACTGCTCTTTAAAGTTGAAATCCTTTAAAATGCCTCCAAAATATTTCATTTTGAGCCAAAATATTTTGGATATCGTTATTTATACATAAACTTAATCCCTATAGCAAATTTCATGAATATCCATCACCCTACGGCCACAGGTTTTTCTGGTTTTTGCTCATTTCACATGGAATGACCCCTAATTGAAAAATCCTGACACCTCGTAATTTTGAATCCCGATCAGATCAACACTCGAGCTGGCACCCCACTCCCCGAACTTCCACACCACGAGGACTTTTGAAGTTGGTTGCTTTTGGGGTTTTATGGCGCAAGGGCCTTATTTGGCCACGCTGCGCCACACAACACAATATCAAGTAATTGACACAAGACATACAATATCAAGTAATTGACACACAGTGAAAGCTTTACTGACACAGAAGAGAGAAATACATCCAGGGAGGAAAGGACGGTTGAGGTCTACAGATTTCACGTGCATCAGCCCGTGTACTCGACGGTCTTTGGTTAGAACGTGTTTCGAACTCGCAACCCTCCGGTTGCAAATTCGTTACTCTTCCAACTGCTCTACCGCTGCCCTGAATATTACGCAAAGCCCATGAGGGATTTTCGGCTTACACAAACACCATCCAAACGAAAAATGAAGATTTTACTTCCGCTACCCAAATGCTCTCGGGCCGCCATGGTTCAGTGGGTTTGTCTACTGAGCTAGCAACCTGCGAGTTGTAGGCGGCGCAGGTCCGATTCCTCAGTGGGTGTATTTCTCTCTTCAGGGTCAGTGAAACTTTCATTGTGTATTTTTGTCCATTACTTGACGCTGCCTGTATTGTGTGTGGTGCAACTTGGCCAAATGTGGCCCTTGCAACCTAAAACCCAATACATGCCCTTGCGCCATAAAACTCAATACAACCAACCAAACCCAATGCTCTGGAATGATACGTATCTGTGTTATCTTATTTTGTGCATCGCCGTTTCAGCGACATTTGGAGTTTAATCTAATTGGTGTTGACCAATCAACTATCAATATCAAGCTGGAATTCATTCTTTGGAGTTTTTATTGGCGAAGTGCTGAAATCGTGTTTGAAAAGCAAGCCAAGTGACGTTAGGTTCGTCACTCGGCCTAAGGTAGTGAATACGATCGACTTTCTAATGAATTAGACAGCGTGTGCTCGCAGCTTCGTGTTATTTCTTCCGGTCGCTTGGTTTGAAGATTTGTCACGTGGTTGTGGGAAAAGCATGAATCCTAAATTATTGATTGGTTAAAGTGACTATCCACTGTGATCGAAAACACTAGTCTGCTCTTCGATAGCCAATCGGCTTAGTCGATTCGTGAGCCCACGTGATTTACGCTTCTGAGATCTCACGACTGCGACTCCGCCCACAAACTATTTCATTAGAAGGTCGATGGAGAATATGCATAAGAAACGTTCCATTGTATAAACACTAACGCCACCAATATTTAGCTTGACAGAAAATATCTCATACGAAATGTGGAAAACGTTCACTGAATTACGCACACATTACTGAACATTAACTGTGCCACTGAAAGATTCATTAAGCAAAGATTAAGGATAATCTGGGATCGTGGTAGCCCAGGTAGCAGTCGCGGATTAGCAACCGAGAGGTTGAGTCCAAAACTATATCCAACCAAAGACCGTAGTGCACGGAGGGCTGGTGCACTTTAAATCTGTCGTGGTCTCAAATGTCCTCTCGTTGGCGTGGTGTGGAAGTTTGGAGAGTGGGGTGCCTGCTCAGATGGTTGATGTCATCTGACCGTGGTTCAAAATCACGGTGTTGTCCTCGGATCTTTTTCTTCGGGATTGATCCCGGACCGTTGCCAATAGCCCGTTGAGTTGCTCCAGTGCGACGTTTATTCATCAACCTACCACCATGAAACCCAACCCAATCAAGCATCGAACCTAGGTCCTGTGAACCGGGTCCGAGCGTTAACCACTCGGCCATTTCCATTCCTCTCTTCAACAGGCTGGATCAGAATGGATCCTGAGAACGGGGTACGTATTTTACGTGAGATACAACTTTGACAAAAAATTAACTGTTGTCAAATCAACAAAATCAAATATGATTTCCCTGATTTAGTGCCATGTATTAACATATACTTTTCTTCGTGGTTTTCCAGTTCAAGAGGAAATAATAAAATGTAAAACCGCCTCTGGATTTATATAATGCCGTCATGAAAAGCTTGAATTTGATCAAATAATTTCCCTTATGTAACGTCTGCAAGGAGCAAATGCTTTTTATTCGAGTTTAGCCTTACGCAACGAGTCCTTGAGTTTGAAATCTGTTTATAAAAATGGGCAGTTTTAGCACGTAGCCAAAGCGAGAAGGAAACCGTCGGGTTACACTCGCTTAATATATTTACCAGAATTCTATGAATATAACTAAATTAATAAAGCCCCATTTCGAAGAATAAAACGCCAATAGTTAAAGTGAATGTGTTTTTGCATCTCCAGGCCGCTTTGTAAGTAGCAACTGTTAAAAACTAATCAGTTACTTGGGTTTTTAATCACTAAATTTTGTTCTTGTCATTTACTGTATTCGAGGTTCTGACATGTTCTCTGCACCAAATTCAAGCGAAAATTGGGCCGCAGTAGCCCGATTGGAAGTGCAACGGATTAGTAATCGGAGGTAGCTAGTTTGAAACTGGGTTCAGCCAAAGACCGTCGAGTACACGGGGCTGGTGCACGTTAAATCTGTCATGGCCTCAAATGACCTCACGTTGGCATGTTGTGGAAGTTTAGAGAGTGGGGTGCCAGCTCAGGTGCTCACCTCGTCATCTGACCGTGGTTCAAAATAACGTGGTGTTGTCCTCCGATCTTTGGGATTGATCCCGGACATTCGCCAATAGCCCGTTGTGTTGCTCCGGTGTAAGGTGAATAAATTACCAATCAAGCGAAAATTAGTATTTTCAGGTCACGATTTGACGGTATTCTTTTTTCCATCAAACTGAGTATTGGATGTTGAGTGAAATTGAGTTTAGTTATTTTTCGGTAAGAAAATCAAAGTTGGTTTTAAGTCACTTTATTTGAGAAATCTAGACTGAAAAACTACGCAGTTCTGCCTTTGTATTAAATCGTAGTGTTCCGTGACCAAATTAACATGGGAACCGTTGCTCTAGACCAGTGATTTTCAACCGGTGTCTTACGGATGGTGAAACGGCTTAGACGGTAACATTTGCTTTATTTCAACGGTTTAGTTTTAAGCTTTTGACAAGTGCGTTCACAAATAATTTCCATACCCATATAAATAATTTTAAGTATTTTTTGATTACAAAGTATCAAGTGAATTGTTTCAAAAAGATTTTTTTAAAGCCACTTTGGAGGAAAAAGGGTAAGTAATTATTTTTTGTAAAACCTATTTTTTATCAGATCGGCAAATATATACTATATATATACAGGGTGAGTCTAAATTGTTTTTACAAAATAAGAGGGATGATAGTACCCATACGGACGAGCAATAATTACCATGGAACATAGGGTCGTATTCCACTCTGGAAGGCAGAAAAGAGTAAAGTCGAAACTCGTCGAGCATGAACAAGTCATCGCCTCTGACGTCGTTTTGTACCTGCCTACGTAGCATCCGGCACTTCTTGAATGCCACATATCCCGCACGATGGATCGGACGTGGCGGACCTGTGGCTTGGCCTCCTCGCTCACCGGACCTCAACCCACTGGATTTTTTTTTCTGAGGGCACATGAAATCTGTAGTGTACCAGACGCCTGTAGACTCGGCTAAAGATCTCGTAGCGATAATCGGTGTTGCCGCAGACAAAATTAACACAACACTAGGAATCTTCGAGAGGGTGCGCCTGTCATTCCTTCGCCGGTGTGAACTGTGCAACGACACGCGTGGCCGCCACTTTGAGCACTTGCTGTGAGTTTTTCTCTGATCAATAAATCAGATTGTGCAACTTTTGGTATCGTTCATTCGCTTTCCCAACACTGTTGCAAGTTCATGTGGAAATTCTAATTTTACTCTTTTCTGCCTCAGAGTGGAATGCGACCCTATGTTCCATGGTAATTATTGCTTATCTGGATGGGTACTATCACCCCTCTTATTTTGTAAAAACAATCTAGACTCACCCTGTATATATACAGTGGCTCCCAAAAGTGTTCGTACACTTACGAATTTCAATGAAATACTGCTCTATCCATTAATAAAAATTAATATTTCAGAATGGGAATTTTTTAATAACATCTATAACTTGTTCTTAACAATTCTTGTTCTACATAAAATATTTTAAAAGCATAGTAAAACCTTTTTTTTTGGAAAATCAATAATCAAAAAGTAACAAAAAATTACCTCACAAAAGTCTTCGTACACTTTAAAAAAATCTCTACATATTAGTAAATATTGTAATATTTCGGTAAATTAGTACTTAGTAGGATATCCTATGGCATCCACAACAGCTTTTAAATGTCTGGGAATAGAGTTCACTAGTTTTTTGTAATTTCTGCATCAATGTTCCTCCATTCTTCAATCATTACTGTTTTTAGTTCGCTTTTCGTTTTAATGTCGTGTCTTCGTACTCTAACCTCCAATTCTCTCCAAATGTGTTCTATTGGGTTTAAATCCGGTGACTGAGGTGGTGTTTTCAGAACTTGTGGACAATTATAGAGACACCAGAGGCGAACGTTGAGAGCAGTGTGCTTAGGATCGTTATCTTGATAAAAAAACAAAGTTGTTTCCAATACCCAAATTTTGGGCTGATAATTTTAAATTGTCTTTTAAAATATTTAAATAAAGAGCATGATTCATTATGCCATCAATAAATACCAAATTACCAAGTCCTGATGCTGACATGCACCCCCACACAAGGACACCTCCACCGCCATGCTTTACTGTTCCAACTAAGTTCTTGGGATTAAGTTCCTCATTTTTTCTTCTCCATACAATTATACGCCCATCGGAACCAAACATGTTAAATTTGCTTTCATCTGCAAATAAGACATGATTCCAATACGTTTCGGGCTTATTTATCATTGATTTTGCGAAGAAAAGCCTAAGCTTTCTATTTTTCGCACTTACAAAAATTTTCTTCGGGCAGAACGCCCATGTAATCCAGCAGATCTGAGCACTCGTCGAACAGTTTCAGATGAAATTGAAGTATAAAATTTTCAGTAAATTCTGCAGAAATTTTTACAGCACTCAAACGGGGATTTTTCACAAATTTTCTAACTATAAATCTCTGATCACGTTGAGTTAACTTTGCCGGACGACCTTTCCTTACCTTGTTTTCGATCCGATTTTCTTTAAAGCGTTTTATCACATACTGCACCGTAGAATGGGATAAATTTACAAATTTAGAGATATTCCGAACTGATTTACCACTACTATGATGAAAGATAATCAATTTTCGAATGCTGTCCCTTGTTTCCTTACGACTACGAGCCATTTTTAAATAATAAATAGAATATTACGAAGTAAGAAACCAAAGATTAAAGCCAAACGATTTTTTAAATGTCACCACAATGCAAAAATAAAAAAAGCGATAAACGATAATTTTATTTATGAATTTATCCGAAAATATTTCGGTGTACGATCACTTTTGTGGCGTGTTCTTTCTCTGCCTCCTTGCATTTTCATTTTTATAAAAAGAAAATGAGTCAATATTTTTTTAAAGAATCTTAGGTTTTATTCAGAATCACATGGAGATGATATGAAAAAATATTGGACATTATATTCGAATTCAATTCCAGGCTACAGCGCTTTTTCTACAAATTTTTAAAGTGTACGAACACTTTTGGGAGCCACTTTATATATATATATGAAACGATACCTAAAAATAACCCCTAAGTACAATTCTCACTACAGATCACCCCTTAGCGGTCCCCTTTCATCCCAGTCTGTCTCCTTATCTAAGTGGTCAATATCTTGCCAACCCCTTTGAACTCAAGCCGCCTCGTTAACTTGGACCTCCCAAGTACTCCTGTTTTCAAATCGCATATGTAAAATCACATTCCTCCTTCGTAAAACCACCGACTTCTACCAATGAACTTTCTTGTTAAATCCCCTGGTCCAATAATATTTTTCTTAATCCTAATCCCTCTAGCGAGATCTTTGTAAACTATTTATCCTTTCACGAGCCTCTTGGGCTAAGGAGCCCTCAGAACCGCGTTCCAAACTCCAAACCACCTCATTATGTAACTACTCGTCTATTGAATTAATAAAGAATTGTTATAGAACTACATACCTCCATTTGCGGAACCATCATCACTCAATACCAATGGATTATTCTCTCCGGTTGCCTTATACCACTCTCGTCACGATTGCAGGCTTATAAGATCTGTTATATATAATAACATATCTTATATAAGCCTATAACGGCGCGCACACACACACATATATAATACGGTGTGCCGCAGAATTTTAGTTATTAGTTTGTGCGCCATGAGATGAAAATGTTGCTCTAGACAATATAGTTAGTGTTTCGTAACAAAAATTGAGAAATTCCATTGTCTCTAACTCCAACTTGACCCTCAGGGACGCATTCCATCTAGGTGTGTACAGGCTTCACGAACCCGAGATACTCTAATGATCTTTTCTTTTCACATGGGATTTACTGTCTTTAGTAAAGTCACGCTCAAGGAATATCCAAGCCATCTTTTCCTGCTTTCATCCCACTACTCTTCCACGAATACTTTTTCTCCTTTCACATTTCCTACTTGACGTTGTTTTGTGTTTGGCGCAGCTTGGCCAAATACTTGCGCCATAGAATTGTATCAAAATTCTTTGCCAATACTTGCGCCATAAAATCCCCAAACCCCCAGCTGAAACCTGTAATATTTCATCAGATTAGAGAGCATTGTGTTCTCGACTTCATAAAACTCGCTGTTAAAACTATCGCATGATTACGATGCTTCATTTCCTGACTTATTTCCATACAGAATTCCTTGAAATGAAAGTTTCGCAACTTAGAGAACTGCACAGATCTTTGCATATGTTATCTTGATTCTCGCCGCTGCTTCTTTAATAACGGGACAACCAGCTTAGTTACGACATTAGCTCCGAGATCCCCAAAATGAGTCGATTTTCGGCGAGTCGCGAAACAGTAAAGGATGTGACGCTAAGCAGTAACGTTCGTGGCTTAACGAGTATGATACTCGTCTACATGTGTCGTGTAATCAGGGCTTTCACAGGTCACAGCCTTACCTCCTTTACTGACGGCTTTTATGTTGGAAGACACTTCATTGATAGTTGGTTGACTGAGTTCTATGGTGGCAAGGGCGATATTTGCCAAGCTGCGCCAAACAGTAAAGGATGTGACGCTAAGCAGTAACGTTCGTGGCTTAAAGAGTATGATACTAGACTACATGTGTCGTGTAATCAGGGCTTTCAGGTCACAACCTTACCTCCTTTACTGACGGCTTTTATGTTGGAAGACACTTCATTGATAGTTGGTTGACTGAGTTCTATGGTGGCAAGGGCGATATTTGCCAAGCTGCGCCAAACACAAGACAATGTCAATGGCCGCCTAGAAATCACAGGTAACACCGTATTAAATATTAACTTGAACCATACAAAATTTTGATACAGTTCTAGCCTATCTGTTCAACAAATGTGTCCATCTATTTTTACCAAAGCGAGAGTTATTCCCTTTTAGGACTTAGCACATTTGTGTTCGATTTTTGTATTAGAGGGAATTTTCAGTGCAAGCAAACAAACCAGGCAGTTTTAAGATTTTACTTGTGCTGTTCAAATGTTCTCGCATGATACATATCAGGGTTGCCTTAAATGTAGTTTATCGCCATTTTTTAACGCTTGGCGTTGAATCTAATTGGCGTTGACCCATCAGCTATCATACATCAATTCGTAATTCATTCTTTGGACGTTTTAAGGGAGGAATGTCGAGATCGTATTCGCAAAACAAGCCAACTGGCGCCACTTTCAGAATACGTACATGAAACTCGTATCGCCCAGATGCACTACCGCCATCTATGTTTAGCTTCACAGAAAATGCCTCTCATAGGAATCAACTAAATTTCGAAAAAAACACTACCATTAAACACCTCATTGGAAAGAATCGCATTCTTCATATACACCCCTTTATGTATCTGAAATAGATAAGTAAAATTGTAATGAATAAAAACTGCAAAATTGGGTTGCTTAAATAAATCCTTCTTGCAGCATATTCACAAAATACAAACTTAGTGTCAGTTTAAAAGGCTCATTGCAGTTTGGCGAGCCGATTTATATCTTATGTGTAGTTATGGTGTAGTAGAATATTTTTTCTTGTGTGTAGTACATTAAAAATTTTATCACTATATTACCTATTCGCATACTTGCTGATAGAGTAAGTGCACCCCCTGATGTAGCCCATATTGAATTCTAATGTTCTACCTTTTTACCAGACAATTGAACTCTCAATGTTGCATGGGCCAATCAATATTTACAAATACAAAAATGATTCTTTTGATTTAATAGAAATGAACATTTTCCCAGGTAATGAATAGTACATACATATTACCTAATATCATGTATACACCTAATTTCATATTACCTAATATCATATACTATGTAGATTATACCACAACTCAAGTCATCAAAATCCCTACACAAAATTCAGATTTCAATCCTGTTGTGAATATTTTGGATTATTTGGAATTTTGGATCAAATCATTTAAAATACTCGATATAACTTCAAGAATAACTCCTTGAAAAATGAGAAAAATAAAACCTCTATTTTATGAAAAAGTATACCTATGAGAAGTGTGAACCTATATTTAAAGTCAAAGCCGAATAGATTGAATGGAGTCATCAAATGTATAAGGGGTTCAATAAGATTTTAATTCTATAATTAAACATATTCAAAGTTCCTTAAATCCGGGTGACCCTATACTCTGTTTCCAATTTGAACACAAGATGTCAAATTTCATTTTATTTAATTTTATGCGTTTTGAGATATTTTATGTAGTGAAAAAAATTGTAGTTTTGGAAAAATATGCATATTTTTCATTATTGAAAGCTGTTTGTTCCTCAACAGTTTTGATTCACTATTGGTGTTAGGTAAAAATATGTTTGTACCTTCAAGATTAAACGCTCAATAATTTCTATGGAACTCCATCTGTGAATAAGTATGTATGGTCTCAGTCGGTAGAATTATTAATTGAGAAACACATTAATGTTTAGGAGAAAAGCAGCTATTTTCTTACCCATATTCTTCATTTTCATTTTCCGAGCGATGAATGGAAGTTGAGTCATTGTGAAAAAGAATTGAATAAATATCAAGAGCAATTAAGTATTAGTAGACGCTCTTTGTTCAGTGAGCATTATATAATATGTATCCCGCTCCTTTTTACTCTAATCTGTTTCAAGATGCTTTTTTATAGATTGATGTATTCCAGATTGCACTCTCAAGCCGCCAAGTTACTCTAAAAATGAACGTTAGTAGCATGCAATTCTATCGCTGTTGTCAAATTTAAAAGGGAAAACATTTAAATTAATTTCATAAGCACATTTGAGGTTTATGCTACTGCAGCTGAGCTGACTTTCTTCCTATTCGTCCACATTTATTTAAATTTAATAAGGCTAAACGGCAAACGATATTATTTCGAATTTAGAAAGCTATGATTCATCTGCCGCATTTGAATGTGTTTTACTTCATTTTACGGATTTTTTAAGTGCATTTATTCGAGAAATATATATTTGCTTAGTAATTGGAAACCCTTTTTGAGATTTTTTAAATAATCGGAAACAAATAAACAAAATTTAAAAGTTACAGCTTTCGGTTTTAAAAACCAGCGACAGCCTTGAAGTTAAATATGGCATTCCATGTTTTCAATTTTGAAACTGCTAATTAATCACGCTGTAAATATTTACTTGTCTATCTCAGCCAATCAAAATACGTTTCGAAGGAAATTTGCATATTTATGGAAATTAATGTTAAAATTGCATTCAGTTTTAATGATATGCCAAAAATACGTCCAATGAGATATTTTTATGATTTTTTGATCGTGCAATGCTTAATTTTTACTTTTAAACGTAGTTTATTGTTTGTTCAGTACATAGACCGTATAATATAAGCAAGCCCGAAATATGCAAGCTGTATAATTATGCAAGCTGTATAATTATGCAAGCTACCTAAATTTTCTTTGCCTACGTTTGATAAAATATCAGGTAAGATTTTTAATTCTGTGCTTTTAAGTAACTGAGAAAGTTCATTTAATACACCGATTTATTGAGTTTTTCTTTTCAAAAAGTAAATTCATCAATCCTATCGAATTATATATTTTGCTATGTTACGGTGTTTAGCACCTATCTATACGCAAATCGGTAGTAAAAAAAACAGTATTTGTAAAACAAAATTTGCTTAAAATTTAGTTTAAAGTATTATTCATTTCCATTGATATCTAGAATTTAGATGTCAAATATAACGTCGCCTATTGGTCACTCATTAGGCTTTTAATACGGTCATATACCATGTAACTTGGGGGAGTGGAGTTACCGATATGAAAGAGAATGTTGTTTGGACTTTGATTAGTTAAAGCATTTTCAAGGTTCATTCTATTGTAGATTCTATTGTAGACCGTGGTTCAAAATTACGTGGTGTTGTCCTCGGATCTTTCCCTTTGGGATTGATCCCGGACCGTCACCAATAGCCCATTGTGTTGCTCCAGTGTGACGTTAATTGAAATACCCCCTATTGTAGATTAAGCTTTTATTTTATTTATAATCATATTTAATTCATTTTCTTGGAAAATTTCGACTGAGCTGTTATAGAATTTATAGTCTAGAATTTTGTTTATTGAAAAGATTTTAAATTCTGTAGATATGTCACTTAAATTCAATTTTTATTTCATTTAATTTATTTTAATTTAATTTAATTTTATTTTATTTACTTATACGTAATTTAAGTGATCATTAAATTGCTAATCCGAGCTTTTAATACTTTTTGAAAATTTCCTTTGTTTCATCGAGTAGTTAAGAAAAGCACTTGGGTTACAAGCCACAAAATTTCGACAGTGGATTATTTTTATGTAATCGTTTTTTTTTTTTTGTTGAGGAATAAGGATTTCAAAACATTGAGTGTCTCGAAGAAGGAAAAAGTTTTAGTGTACGTATTGGGTACAATACAAGGGTATTGCTTAAGTTAAAGCTCCCACTTGACTGAGAGAACCTATACACCACACCAATATGGATTCAATAACCTTATAAGCAATATGTAAATTAGTACTCAGTACAAGAATACTAGCGTAAACTTTGTTACACCCTTTTCTCAAAATTAAAATACTTGAAGAATGAATTTTTGGGAGGAAAATCATTTGATAAAAGAGCGCGTTGTTTCAAATGGAAGTGTAACGTCACGTAAAGGGTTACATAAGTAAGGTGACTGTATCTTATAATTTAGTAGATTACTTATGGGAAATTCGACACCCGCACCGTTTGTCGTCATCAGTAGTATGAGTTAGATTTCAGTGTTCAACAAACAAACCAGACGGTCTGCGAAGATTTTACCTCTGCTGTCAAAATGCTCTCGCATGATCGGGTTACCTTAAAATGTTTCTTATCGCTCTTTTGGCGACGTTTGGCATTTAATCTAATTGGCGTTGACCAATCAACTATCATCAATTTGGAATTCATTCTTTGGAATTTTTGTTGAAGTGCTGGAAATATATTAGAAAAACAAGCGAGGTTCTGGAACGTAAAAAGTAAAGACGGTGGAGATGTCGAATCCGGGGCACTAGTAATTTATTGCCAAACATGGTAACCTTGGTGTTTTGATCCAGCTTTATGGCAACCCAATGCAAAAGGTTGTTTCTTACGAAGGAAAACCAGTTTTTTTAACGAATTGCGATGGCGTTCAAAGCCATACTGACTTTGGATGCCATCTTGATTTGGCGACAAAAATTGCTTGGCGACAAACACCCGGATTCGACATCTATGCCGAAAGACATCCCCACTTCTGTAGCATGCACTTCGTATGTACATAAGAAATGAAAATAAAAATTATCAAGCGAAGTGGCGCCACGTTTAGAATACGTACTGGAAGCAGGTCGTCGCATAAACACCACCGCCTCCTATATTTAGCTTGACAGAAAATACCTCTCGTAGATGTTTACTATTTAGATGTAATATGTTAAATGCGGAGTTTTCATCGATGAAAAATCTGAAACTTTTTCCAAATATTATAAAATCGACTGAAACTAACATTTCTGGTTTCATAACTATCGAATTCAGATAAGTTATGCAATTTTGGACGATAACAAAATGGGACAAGGATCAGCATCTTAGATGAATTGATCAATTATGCAAAAACACTCAGAAATAATCTCGATCTCCTCTACATAATTTCTTTATTCTCGTTAGAAACGAGTTGCAACTCGATTGGGTAAAATTTCCGTCAAATAAATGGAAAAACTTTAAATGTGCCAGTGGGTGCTTTTTTGAGATATTGCCATACCTAATGAAAGGGTTCTGTGATGGAAATTTGAGACAAAACGAATTGCGTATTGAATATTCGCCGTGAAATGAAAAAAATAAAATTGGCAAGGGAAACATGTGATGCAATGGATTCAAAATGGTAGCTCGATAAGAAGACTCGTTGCACACACACCATTCATTTAATAGACGAGAAACTCAACCATGCATGGAGATTTTGTACTTTTTCGTTATCTTTCAGTAGTTAGAATGGTTGTGTTGACGGATGATTTCACGCCGCATGGATCGATTTCGCTAGAATATTCCAAGTGAAATTTGCGAAATCTACTTGCTGATTTTGCGATTATCGACTATTATTGCACACAAAGAAACAAGGACACATGGAACCTTTCAAACACCCAAACCACTTTGTTAGATTAAAGTATACTTGTTATCAGCATGAAAAGGCTAAAGTAAAAGTGAAATATGCCAAGGGAAAATAGCGCCAGGGCATACATGGAAATTGAAACCCTTTTCAAACATCAGACACTCATTTCCTGACTTTTCCCTGAAATCAACTCAAAAATACAAGTTAATCTCGTTAATTTTCGAGGCTCACAGGGGGTGCTGCGAACTCGTACTCCTCACCCACCAGGCTTATTTTTCTTGTCAATCATTTTGTCTAGAAATAGTCTCTTGAAGTAAAAATTATCTACTTTAACATGAAAATAGTTAGAAAAGAAAAACATTCATCCAAATTTTATTCGTATTTTTCCAGTGAATTAATTTTTATGAATTAACATAGTTTTGCTTCAGTAGATGGTCCGTTTGGCAGATACAGTCTTATTTTATAGGGATGTCAGTGTATGATGAAAAACATGATATTTCTGCATTTAAGAAATGATATAATTTATATCCTTTTTTAAAATAACATAATTCACTTATAACAAAACTATTTAGCTTATTTAAGGACGTTTTATCAGTTACGGAATGTTAGCACTACTAACCTCCACATCGCAATTAAGGAAATTTTATTGCTATTGAATATATGCGTTAAAGAAGTCAGATGTCGACTGAGATTGTGATGAAGAATAAATTAGATGTTGCTACCAGAAGATAATCAAACGTTTAATATTGATACAATTAAAACTCCGATTCGCGTTCTAAATTTTAATGGAAATGGTATGAGAAAGAAGTATGCACATGTTAAAACTGTAGAGGGGAAACTAACCCAAGGCAACCAGGAAATCAGGATTGCAAGAATTATGGGAATGGTATCTATGAAACATGTTCATATATATTTACCTGAAAGTATAATTCTGTACCTTGGTAGAAAAGGGGCCAATGTCCATTTTTGCAAGTGTTTGACAACATCTGATTTAGTAATAAATGTATTTTTAATGCAGAGTGCAAAAAATACTTCCCAATGTAGGTTCTTCCGTAGTATATTGGCAGGAGGACATTAGCACTTTTTTCTATTATAATTTTCATTACCTTATAGACAACTCAAGAAAACCAAATTTAGGGGAAAGACAGATGTGATGAAATAACTATGTTCGATCTCTAGGGATGATAGTGTGAGTGAGAAAGAAATTAATGAGTAGTAATTTGTTCCAAAATTCTATTTTATCTTCATGCTTTACAGGAGCATCAGGGAAAGTTTGGAAGTGTTCTTTCATCGAGGAAGAGAGATGTGTACTTTTGTATTATATCATTATTTCTGAGGATTGGTGATCTTGTCGCGTGTCTTTACAAGGAAAGCTATTTGGGACTGATCAAGATATATTTCCGATTTAATACAAGCAATATTTCAAAGACGGAGAGTTTCATCGCAGCCATAGTTACTTCCCACTTGCAACATCACGAAGTTTTGTGTGGAGCTAACGACATTTCCTGCATTCGAGGGTTCTCTTTTGCAATGGAGCGAAATTTGCCAACTGCGCTTCTATCGCAAGTCCAAGAGCGCTTGCAATGAATGCCGCAAAGTTCAAGGGCCAAATGGGCTCCTTTAATGATAGACTGAATCCACTAATGAACAACGTTCTTCAAAATTGTTAAATGGCATCTGCTTTAGTGCTCGATTTCGCGTCTCTTACAGACAGGGTAATTAGATTTTGCTGAATAGTAAATTGGGCATTCACTGGTTCGTTATTTTCGAATGAAATTTTCCATATCGTATCTTCCCTAGAGGAATGACGACTCGAAAAAGTAGATATTAACACGAGAGCCAAAATATTGAAAATCTTTAAACATATTTTATTTTTCAATTTGAAATTGTTATTTATAACTTTATAAGAATCAACTACAATTTAAAGATTTGATATCCATGGTTTGTTTGAGTTTAATGAAACTGTTTTTATTAAAATCTAAAATTCCCATTGAATTGGGTCACTTTTCTCGAGAAGATGCGATTAACTACAGTGCCTTTTAATGTCACCATTTTAAAGTGAGAATAACAGTAGGAAACATTATTCCTTTGTTCAACTTATTTGTTCGCCGTTGCTGCTTTCACGAATAAAAGATATCAAGCAATTTGATCAAGTTATGTAAGTTGAAACATCAATGTCCTATGAAGTTGATCTTATTCAAATCAGAAACGAAAGGCCAAACATGTTATTTGTTTTCCTAAGTGGGCAATGGTCCCCCTGTTATTTGCAATATAAGGTTCTGTCCTTCGAAGATGCGTTGAGGAGCCTTGAGTATTTGTGCGTCTGAAAGCCCTCTCAGATAGCATGGTGCTATTTAAGGCTTCCGAAGGACGCTCGACTCATACATCCACGCCTCCGAATACATATTGTAATTTAAACTTCGCATTTCTCTCTTCGAACGCCAATTAGACAGGGAAGAAATAAAGTCGTTACGATGAAAACATGCTTACGTTCCTGTCATGATTGATAATATTTAGTTTTCATAACAAGTTAAAGATGCGGATAAAACAGTAGTTATTAATAAAATCGTGAAATTCCAATTATGCACTGTCGTCGATGTATCGCATCAGGGCCGGCTCAAAGGACGATCCAGCGTTGCCATCAAAGAGGACAGTATAATTGGAGCCCCATATAAAGATAATCCTATTTTGTGTCTCAATGTCCCTTGAGGTAACTATCACTAAAAAATAATTGATAAAAATAAACTAAGCTCCCAAATTTGCACTCTTGACCCATTATCTGGTTGAACGACCGGTCACGCTCTCAGGTTACCTGAAAACATTTGCATTTGGTTGGTCGCTCGCTCTACGATCATTTCTTTCTCAGGGGTAAATTAAAAATGATCTTTACAGAGGGCCTTAAAAATGGATTCCGATCTATGTGAACACCCATGCTCTGAAAGTGATTCGAACCCAGAGCTTGTTAAACCGAGGGACAGAGCTCTAACCACTCAGCTGTCATCAAATACTTGGAATTCAAATATTTGTTCCAAATACTCAGTGGTTAGTTTATACATTTCTACAAAAATATTAGTTCACCGACTTGTACAGTTTTACTTTTTTATAAATACAAAGGCGGAAGAGGCGAAATAAATCTGTTTTAAATAACGTTGAAAATTTGTGAAAAGAAATAATTTTTTCCTGAAAAAATTATGTATTAAGATTATGTATTATGGTGTAATTATTATTAATTAAGGTCCGTCATAGAAAGATTACGTGGTGTTGTCCTCGGATCTTTCCCCTTCGGGTTTGATCCCGGACCGTCACCAATAGCCCGTTGTGTTGCTCCAGTGTGACGTTAATTGAAATACCCCCCCCCACCCCCGTCATAGAAGGAAAATATTTCTCAAAGATTTTTCATACATATTACTCGCTTGCTCTGAGTTGTCCTTACAGTTAATATAGAATTACGAATGGGCAGGGACGGAAATGGTCGGAAGTACCAAGGGGAGTGATGTGGTAATTTAGGCTGAATGCATTAGAGATTCGTCCTAGGTTGCCAGATGAATTCAGATAGCTTCCCAGCTTCATTCCGTCCGAGCATTATAGTCCCATTTCTTCTAGGTGAGCAGTGCGCTTTTCTGAAACAACGCATCTAAATACTTTTTTCTTATGCCAGAGAAGACAGATTACATATTTGTATAGTGGTCATAGCGCTTGTCTGCCAACCAGTAGGTCGCGGGTTCGAATCCCGCTTTGTAAGCGCATGGATTTTAGTGTCTGTCCTTAGGAGTAGCGGGAACACACCCATTGTGTGCTCCTTAATAAGTAGCCATTGTAACTCCTTTACAGTTAGCCCCTTGTAGTACCGACGGCCGAAATCGGATTAAAAAACCATATTTCTCTTGCCGTCAGAGTAAAGGCAGTAGTTCGCAGCCCATTTGGTAGGAAAGTTGATCCTCAACAATAGCAGATAACTTCTCAGTCTTTTAAATGATCAGCCTTCATAATTGCATTGGCGTCGCAGAGCAGACAGGATGCAATGGCCATATTCCGATTTTATTTAGATATGCCTACAAATACTCGACCTGTCATCAATCAAAAATTTTCGGTTTTGGATCCTTTTGAATCTCGGTTGGAATTTGACTTAGTTGCTCCCAAGATTTTCCAGCAGCTTTTGCCTAATTCACTCTACATTTTAATAAATTGCATTGAATAACTCATTAGCTTGTTGGTAATTGACAGGTTTCTCATCCTGGGGCATGCTACTCTTCTCTTTCGCCAGTTGGTTGACACGCTCATTTCTAAGAATTAGACAATGGCTTTGGATCCACTGGTACACAATGTTTCAACTTGCTTCCATAAGGTTTTTCTTATCATTTTTTTAGTGTTATTGACCACAGTTACCGCTTGATCCGAAACTTCTCAAATCTAGTATTGCAGCTTGTGAGTCAATGAGGAAAACAGCTTGATTTTTCATCAGAGATCACTGTAGTTAGATTATTAGCAGCTTGTTGTATGGCTTCTATTTCAACAACATTTGTAGATATTTTTTGAGAAACTTTTCCTTCAAATAGACCATGGCAGATGTATCTAGCATCTACATTTTCTACACTAAAATTTAAACACAGGAATTTTGTCCCATCGCTTTCTTAGTCTTCCTTTGTCACCTTGCAAAGTCCTGATTACGAAAGTCTACGACTGAGGATTGTCTCCACGAGAAGCAACTTTCCAGAAAGTCAGCAGCTATCTCTGAAGAAATGTTCGTCCTAGTAAAAAAGACCCCTGCCTGCTTCGCATTCCCGAACAGATTTACTGGCCCAGTCAACAAAGTTGATAGTCATAGAAGACTATGGCTATCAACTTTGTTGACTGGGCCAATAATCTGTTCGAAAGCTTCTCCATACAAGATCAGGATTATCTTATCTTACAAAGCAAAAAGCAACGGCAAAGGGTCTTTCTTTATACTCCAAGTGATTTCGACGAGATTTCTCGTCCATCGAGATTAGACTAATCTTAATAATGACGATATCTCATCATCATATTGCCTATTTTTTAATGATGACGAGATCAAGATCTGGTCAGTTTTCTAATGACGAGGTATTTCGTCCATCAAGATCTGATCAGTTTTGCTATACTCCTCGTCGAGACAACCACCAGGAGGGTTAAGCATTAACGGACTGGCTCGTTGACCTCGGAAATGTAACCATTTAACGACTTCGGACTGGAGAAATTTCGAAAATGTTAATATTAAATTAAATATATAATTTTTAAACCTAAAAGGTGAATCTGGAAACATTTGAAAAGAGAAATTTATCTTTCTGCTAACTTCCGTTAATAAGGTAACGTTTATTCAACTCTACGAAATTAGGTTTGATCTGTCGCTTAACAGTCATTCGTTACAGGACCTGGAATTATAAAAAAAATAATATAACCATCATCAAATAGTGAAATACTACGATTTTTTATTCAAACCAATTCTTAGATCAGTTTCGTCAATTATCTTAGTAATATTATGCAAGATTTTTAAAACACAAATTGGAATTTTTATTCTTATAAATCGACTTCTTTTGCACTTATAATATGCACTCTTTTTAAATTTACTTGGTTTTTTTTGTCTATTTTTACGGCTAAGATGAATATTAATCCATTTTTGAGATTGTGTTAAATTTTGGAGAAAAAAAAATTCGAAAACATGCCTTGGATTTATTGATTTTCTGTCCTTTTTCTCTAAAATATTCTTGTTTTCCAGACGATTGGGCGTGATTAAAAATTACGAGGTGTTGTACTCGGATCTTTCCCTTCGGGATTGATCCCGTATCATTGTCAATAGCCCGTTGTGTTGCTCCAGTGTGATTTTAATTCAACTATCTACCTATTGGTAGCAGAGGGTAGATACATAAGTATTTTCTTCTATCTCATAAGGCCGCGGTAGCCCGGTTGGAAGAGTAACGGACTAGCAACCGGAGGGTTGCGAGTTCGAATCCAACTAAAGACGGTCGTGTACAAAGGGGGGCTGGTGCTCGTTAAATCTGTAGGAGCATCAAATATCCTCACGTTGCCGTGATGTGGAAGTTTGAAGAGTGGGGTGCCAGCTCGTCATGACCGTGATTCAAAATTACGTGGTATTGTCCTCGGATCTTTCCCTTCGGTTTTGACCCCGGTCCGTCGCCAATAGCCCGTTGTGTTGCTCCAGTGTGAGATTAATTAAAATACCTACCTAGCTACCATCTCATATAAGTTGAGTGACCCACAAAAGCATCGTGAGTGCGAAGAACGTGGCCATGAAATCTGTTCTTTAATTTTTACGTTACGAGTAATTCGACTCGTGCCTACATAACAACCTATTCGATTCTCGATTCAAAGTTTTCCAGTATAACTATTCGTGTGAACATATAGTCTACATATACCCTTGAAGCCAAAGTTCCCGATTCTCCCGAAAGTAACTAGAGTGTTTTTGGAAGGGATATGAGGTAGATTCGTTCCCCATAGTTCTTTACCAAAGTCTATACATCTTGAAGTAACAATGATAATGTGGAACCTTATAGAGCTGAAATAAGCACATACACAGTACGAACCTAATTCTAGATGTAAGTTGTAGGTGGCCGCATGTTCGATTCCTCCGATTTTCCTCTTCTGTGTCAGTAAAACTTCCTTGTGTGTGTATGTCTATTACTTAACATTGAATTGTCTGGCACAACATGGCCAACTATGATCCTTGCGCCATAAAACCCAATCAACCTAATTCTGGAATAAAAAATTCCGGAAGTTTTTCAAAACGTACCTCATTGATTAACCTAGATATGATGGAAAAATTGCTTGATTTTAGATTTCTCCAAAACCTCCTAAATCTGGTTTTATTATATTTATGGTCCAAAATAGGAAATTTTGTTGAGAATATTGAAATCCATTAAAATAAAAGTTAGAAGTTATGTAAAGAATAATTTGATATTGTTTCGAAAATTAGCCATTCACAGTGTCTAGTGTCGGGTTTTTTCCCATTGTGCAATTTTTGTTGCAATACCATCAGCTATATTTGAAGGAGGATTGCATAAAAATAAACAAGAAATAGTTCCTCTGAGTGCTTTCTGTTTGAGAGAGATAAGGGGGTTTTCATCCAATGTATTCAAAAGATAACTCATCGTATCGTTTACGATAATTTTAATTTGCGAGATTGCGCCATAAGTTGCAATTTCGTTTCTGGTCCTCTTTTCGATTTCGATTTCTCAAAAAAGCAAACTTAGAATTAAATTTTCTATTTATTTAATCACATGGAATGTTCTAACCTGTTTTATTTGAATTCAGAGGTCATTTTGCGAATCAATCACTAATTAGACGAATTTTCATAGTGAACAAACACTAGAAAACTTCTCAAGTCTTATTTTCACTTGATTCGCAGTTAAAAGAAAGGTGAAAACTTACCTTTAATTTACTTGACAAGTGTAAAATGTCCTAATAGGTGACGAACGAATTCTGATTTCGTATTTCATTTATGACAATCGCATAATTATCTTCTAATCTTTCAAGTAAACTCCTCGGAAATTGAAATGTTTAAACTAAACACATTAAAATATTTATTTAATCAACAAAAATAATTTAAATATGAAAGCCTTTTCTGCTACTTTTGGTACTCAAGGCTCGATGACTCTTAGTGATGTGTGGGCCACCTAATTCTCGACAGCATGTTTGACAATGTTGATCCTTCCAGCCTCGCAATTTTATATTTGTGATAGAACGAAAACTACACATTTTTCTGGTACTTTCACCATCCTCTGATCGAGGCTATTCGAGAGGAAATAATCAGAAATCTTTCTAACTGCACACAATGTATTGGTCTGTAATCACTAGAAAACAAATCCAGCATTGTTAGGTTGTGTCCCTTTGCACTCCAGCCCTCAGGGGCACATCTTTGGGTGTGTACGGGCTTCAGGTACTCTAGTGATCTTTCCTTTCCCCATAGGGTTTAATGTCTTGAGTAAACACGGGAGTCGCGCTCCCGGGATACTCAAATGATCTTTTTCTGCTTGCATCCCATTACTTTGTTCCCTAATCTCTCTTTTTTCCATTCGCGACATTTTTTACTTGACGTTGTCGCGTTTGGCGCAGCTTAGCCACATATGGTCCTTACGCCATAAAACTCCAAACCAGCTCTTTGAACTCCGAGCCAAAGTACCAGGCTTAAGTGACGTGCCCTTTGTACAGAAACGCTTTCTACAGGAATTCAATGTTTAATGAGTACGAGTTAAAAAAAATTTCCTCTTCTTTTACACGATTATTTTATTCCAATAGCCCGTTGTGTTGCTCCAGTGTGACGTCAATTGCAATTCCTACCTTTACGCCATTATTTTGCAGCTTTAATATAAAAATACGAAGAAAATCTTTCAACTTAGAAAACCGACGGTACATAAAGGTACAAAACTAAAATATTACGTTTTCCCCTATCGCTTCAACTCGGTTCAATCAAAGACCGCCGTGTACACAGGGGCTGGTGCACGTTAAATCTGTCGTGATCTCAAATGTCCTCACTTCGGGATGGTGTAGAAGTTCGGAGAGTGGAGTGCCAGCTCAGGTGTTGACCTCAATCTGACAGTGGTTCAAAATTACGTGTGTTGTCCTCGGATCTTTCCCTTGGGTATTGATCCCGGACCGTCGCCAATAGCCCATTGTGTTGCTCCAGTGCGACGTTAATTACTACCCCCCCCCCCTATCGCCTCGAACCCATAGGTACCATGATACCAGCGATTCCTTCTAATGGAAACCAGATTCACTAATAAGAACATCACGCGAGATTTAAATCTTGAGTGGATGAAATACAAAAAAATTATGACTTTTGAGTGAAAAATGACTGAAGCGACAAACTGAACCTAACCATGCCATTGTTCTGAGATTAAAACTGGAGAATGGTATAGAAGCGGAGGTAAGAAGAAAGTGAATGACATTGACGAATGATTAAGTTAAGGGAAAAAGTAGTCTTTTTCGTGAGTCCATACCTTTTGCACCGATTTCCAGTTTCACAAGGTTCTCACAACGAATCAAACCAATGCACATTACTACGCGGATATCGAATTAATATTCTGTAATCGAAAACTGCATCAAAAAATAACCTTGAATCGCAAACACGCTCGCCAATAATTATTAAAAAGAAACGAAACAAAAAAAGATAGCGAAACCAGAGGAAATAGTAAGAAAGAATAATAATAAAAAAACAGGTTGTGTGCTCGTAACAGTGATGCAAGTTTCGTATGTAATTTCTACGCTTGTTGGTGTGGGAAGAAAGCAAATTAATTCGTTGGAAAAGCTAGAAAACGATCGCTGCAGCGTCACAGGTTTCCTGTTGCCGAAGATAACTCAACCGGAAATGACATTCTCGTCGTTCGGGCGCGAATTTCATCGGTTTCCATTCGAGGTTTGACAGAAAAGGTATTTTTTCCCACTTTCGAGGTCGGTTTCGATTGATTCATTTGGTTGCATCAATCTCCACACTAATGCAATTTCGGAAATTGTCGTAATTCGAAAAGCGAAACCTCGCACACCAACACACAGGGAGGACCTTGAAGGTTCCGTTCTTTTCTAATGTTAAGAATGCCTCATGGGAGGTTCGTAGAATTCTTTTTCAACAGTGGGGAAGTCATTCGGAACAATTTCACACGTCCATGGTATTCCGAACACTTTCCGTCCAATTAGCTCTCGACGCCTGCAAAAAATGACAACACTAAACCAAACAGAAAAGACCTTAGCGACTCTGTTTATACTTTTGCTAAAACTAAAATTTGAAAATTGGATTTAGAATTTCGATGGCCAATGTACAACTTGAGTTTTCTGATATAGGAGGACTCCGTGGGAAAAGACAGAAAAATGAAAGCGAGGAGTTGGTGAATCCCCTTTCCTTGTCAGTAGTCAAAGTCGTCAAGTAACAAAACGGCTCTCTTCTCGTTGCAGAATTTTTTTGTGATATTGGTAGTGTGTTGGGCGAAAAAGATGTTTTTATTGTGTTCAATATTCTATTCGTTGTAGCTGCAGAACATGTAATGGTGTAATCACGCGGAGAAATCCACAACAAGCTAGAAATATCTCCACAAAATTGGACCGTCTTTCTTTTGTCGGGCAGGTAAGCTCATCGAATAAACAGAAAATAAAACGATTGAAAAAAAAGCAAAATAAAAGTTGCGGGAGGAAACTTTCTTCTACAGTATAAAAACAAAGCATAATGTATATAACTTTCTGCAGTCAGCTGAGAAACCATCCCCTTCCACCAGCTCAACTACCAAGTTCCAGTTACATAAATAAAATTAAACATTCTGCAACACAATTTTCCGTTATGCTAAAGATTTTGTATACCTGAGGACGGAGAGCCTTCGGCCCAGATGCTTTTCAAAAGCACGCCACAATTCCTGAGAAACCATAGAAACTACGAACATTCCGTACTAATTGGTAGAAATCAATTTGTAGGTCCGCAAGGCTGCTGTTTTCTCCAAAAATTCCGCGAGACTAGCAAGCAAAGGGTCATACTAGTGTCGACTAGGAGTGTCCTTTTCTAATCCAATGAGAGAAAACACCAGTTTAACTATAAAAGACGATTTTAGAGTGAAATATTGTTTCTATTTATATTCAAATAAATTTTGTCGTCTTCAAACTATTTGTTCCAAAGTTGTGGAATATTTTTCACATTTTAGGTCATAAAAATGTGGATCCCATTACATTGCTCGAATTTGTTTTCAATGCTTGTATAGCATGGGATTTCATAGAGAGCCAAAAAAAAGAATACTCAGAACAAGAGTCCTGCTTGTTCAGAATTTTTTATGAAACCTTTAAAACTAAATTTTTAAATTAACTATTCATTTTTAAAATATTTTCTAACATTCAATAAATTTCTTAACTTATTTCCTTTATGTCTATACGCATTTAAAAAAAGTCAATTGTATTCTTGGTTATTAACCAACATAAGTGAAACAATAAAACGTGCTGATTAAAATATCGAACTCGAAACTCAAATCAAACTTCAGTATGGACTATTTCTTCACAACCTTTTGCATACTTTGACATTGGACAATCAGCATCTTTTATACCTATCGCAATCATCCGGAAGTTTTTTAATTTTAAAGAGAGTAGTTAAATTTCTTGTAACGGTAATTTTTGCATTTTAACTCATCTGGAAACAAACTTGGAAGTATGTCTCTTGAGTTAACCAGAACTTCTCTGGTCCTCACCATATAAGTACCAACTTGTCATTAACTTTCTCCTCACACTTTGATGAAAAGTAAGGTAGTTCATATCTTCTGCTTGATATTTCAAGTACGCAGAGAATGTGTCTCAAAGTCATAATAAAATTTAATTTTTATTTTGATCAAACATTTAATGTTCTGAAACTATTTTAAATCTGCCATATTTTTAAAGTTCGCAAAATATAAATTTTATCCTTCATCTTTCGAAGTGGAACAGATATTGGAAGCAAGACCGTTTGCTGTCACATTTTTCATAGGGCATTTAAAAGATACTTTTAAAAATAAATATATGAAAGATGTCTCTTAAAATAGCGGATATGTTTTTTAAATCATGTACAATCATTTACAAGGCAATGACACATTACCGATTCACTTGCATAAAAAAATTGGTCTTGTGTATAAATACCACTGTTGCTTATACAGATGTTGAACTTCCACTTGAAAAATTAATGCAACTTTTAAGTTTTTTCTTTCTTACCAAGCTGGTCATATTTTTGGTCCCTCAATTGAAAAACAAAAATTAGCCTAATTTATTTATTCTTTGCAGATATTGTATTAATTGTAAAATATTATTTTATTTGTGTTATTGTTGTATAGTGGGATGAAAAATGATGAAAGTAATACCAAATTGGATGACGGAGAAATTAATTTTTCGCAAGTCACCTTCATGCGGGTTTCACCATAATTTTTTTCGTAAAGCTTCCCAAATGCAATCCGTGTACAAGTATGAATATGTAGCAAGAAACCTCATCTTTTCATTGTGGGAATTATGGATGACGACACTGGAGCTTTAATTCTCGCATCTACGTACTCCATCCGCTTGCGTCACCCGCTAAAAATCCTTCAATGATTTCCACTTTTCGAAACCGCCTTCTCGCGAAATGCGCCTCCGTCGAGAGTAAAGAGTCCCTCCGAATTTCGACTTCTCTTCGTCAAATTTCTCACTGAAACCGTGAAATAAAGCTAAATTTCGTTACTCGAATGAGTGTTTTCAGGTATGTAATGGTTTATGGGTGTTTTGTTGAGTGTAGGAATGGTCCGAATTTCGGTTTCGAGGAGGGCGGATGTCCGTAATGCCGGTTGTTGACTTTCGCGGATGCAATTCGTCTCCTAATGCGCAGTCTATAGATCGTTGCACAATGGAGGTTTCGACGTTGTCGTGCGGTGATATCTGTGCTGCCTTCTGACTAGGGTTGGCCAGAACCAACGGCCGGTCCCTAGACTGAAGGAGTGTGGATTTTTAAAATTTTCGATTACAGCTTCCTACATTTGGAAGTACCGAACCCGTCTTAAGATATTTTCGCCAATGGAATTATACTTCTTATCGGGTAAGGAAAGACGCATTTTAAACTGAATCTACGTGGCTTGTTTCCTCCATCTCCCCAAATATCATAATTCTGTCGGAAAGTTTCATTTTGGGACTTGAAATCAGTCCTGGAGTATTGTTTATTTATAGTTTAATATCGTGACGCTAGATGTGCTGTTGTAGATTTCTTTAGCTCTGTGACCCGCATATGGCGTTTCTCCTGCTTTCTGGACTAGATCGATAGCATTACATCCGCCTTTGCGCGCTGTTCCGGCTCTGTGATCCTGGTCGAGGGATGTTTTATTTTGGCAGTGTGTGAAATGTTCATGTAGAGAGAGAGCAGTGCAGAGAGGCTGCGGATCCTACAGTTTATAGTATTTTCATATTGTCCTGCCTTGTTTACTTTTTCTTGATATGATTTTTATGTAGAAGGAAAGGAAGGCAAAATGTTAAAACAGGTATTTGTTTCCCTGTTTGGAAAGCTTTGGTTTTCCTGTCTACTTTTACATTTCAATAGAGAATATGTGAACGGCAGATGTCCATCACAAATGGTGTGCATAGTTTTTTACTGTTAAAAATATTTTGATTTTTAGTTAGAAAGTCAATTGTGAATGAATTCCCTTTATATATTAGGTTGTTATATTGTATAGGGATTTTATTATCTTAATTTCAAAGCTACTCTTGGTATTTTGCTTTATTTGATGTTAGAATAAATTTTATTTGCTCTTATTGTGTTATGAATATTTATGAGTTTTTCTCTCACAGGTATCTCGATATTGAAACGAAGGTCGAAGAAATAATTGTCCTTTTGGATTACAACATTGTGATATATTTGCTAGTCTTTTTTAATCGACCAAGTGTGTCCTTTTTGTGCTGTGTCAATCATCTCCTGTGCGAGTGAAATTTTTACTTCAAGAATCACGACGCTGGTATCATTATCTCATTTGGATATACACCTTGAAACCTCGATGAGTTGTGCCACACGAATAGCCAAGCCGAGCTTGCGACTTAATTTAAGCAATGTGGGCCACAAACAGCAAACAAACTTTGAAAAATCGGGTGCTGGCGGGGGCAACCTCAGCCCCAACTTACAGCCAGCTACACCTCCCTCTTTTCCGAACAATAAGGAACCTCTCACTGCCACCAAGGTAGCAGATAAGTATCTGCTACTCAATCGACTCGATGGGAGCATCCTCAGACGTTGTATCCATATTGAAAGTCAACAAGAATATGTATGCAAGGTAAATGATTTTTTAATTTTATTCTTAAAGTTTTAATACAGTTGACAATTGATCTCTTTGACAATTAAGCTTGTATGCCTGATAAGAATCTACTGTATTAATGACATTCAATTTTTTGAATTATGTATCATGTTTGCATTTTGGATTATGTTTGAGCTAGTTAAATCCAGCATGTACCAAGGTTATAACATTCTGTTGTGTATTTTCTCCATCAGTAAGCCACGCTATTGGCTGGTTTGACTCATCATGTGCTGTTGAGATGACTGTCATTGAGGAATACCATTAATTAACTAAAATAATGGCTAATTTGTCTGCTTACCTGCTCAAGTGATCCTATTTCTGTCTACTACTACTAGTTGGGGGCGCAGCCCCCTCTACCCCGACATATGCCATTATAGATTGTCAGAGGCGGCCCCGAAAGTATTTCTGTCTACCAGTTAATTTATATGAAGTTGTAGTATTTATATGGAAAAATTATCTTTAAAACTATTTTTTTAATATTTAATTAGATATATACTGTATTAAAGAAGGTTTATGGACTCTGAAACATGTCTCATACATGAGCACAGATTTTGGAGTACTTTGGCCTGTGTACCAGAACGAATGGTTAAAATGTGTTACATGGACTAGTCATTTTTTGATTACTGGGCAGCTTGCCAACAGATAATTGGCCTTATACATCTGATCAATTAAAAATACCTCACCAGGGGCATAATTGTAGCTGCCAAAAAATGTCTCGTATCTAATTAGAGGATTGCACTTTTATGTCACACGTACAGCTGTGAGGTTAATGTAAAATATGAATATCTAAGGTAAAGTGTTATGGACTTTTAATGTTTATTTTCTGCTTGTTAGCATCTCATGTCAGAAGCTTAGGGGAATTGACAGGGGCACCTGCCGTGAGTGACTCCAAAGTGACAGCATTTCAAAAATTTTAAAGATTTTTCTTTGAAAAAATGCATTACAATTTTAAGCAGAATTTTGTCCTTGTCACAAGTATTTTCAGAGTGCTTGTGAAGTGAATGCTTTCAATCATTCAATTCATAAAATGCAACTTTTATAAACCAATCTTTCCTTTCATGTCATCCTCAACAAATGACTAACTGTTCAAAAAACGAGAGACAGAAAACAAGACGGAGCGTCTTACTCCTACAGACCCATTTTTAAAGCTTGGTCATTTGCAAGTTTTTATGCAGGGTCGATAAAAATTGCAATGAAGGGTTAATATTGTGAACATTAATTTGTTAACAAAATAATATGATAGTAATTAGTATACTTTATCCTTATTCAAATTATATACAATATTGTTTTGGACAGAGGTTGGCATCAGTCTCATTTGCCCCAGGTCCCAAAAAGTCTAGCCTTGCCTCTAATCAGGTTGGGGGATCGCCAGTCCAAGTGGGTGGAAAGAAGTTATGAAATGTAAACTTTTAAAAAATTGTTACATGTAGTCTTTTTCTACATTTCAAAAGTTGCATACCTTTTCAACATATTTATTTTAATAGAGCTGTTTAGGTATAAAAGGAATAATATTATGCATTTGATGTGTGCAAGGTTAGAAATTAAAGTCATTAGTAGTATTTTGCACCTATAAATTTCCCTATGATTGAGTTTTTTTACCCAATTATCATTTTTGATGGCCAATTTTTCAGAAATTTTTTTACTGAGAAAAATTTCTTAACAATCCACTCCCTGACTTAAACAGATGCACCAAGGTTATGTGCTCCCTTCTACTCTGCATGGTAATGTTTACTGCAATCAGCTTGCCATACTCGGTTACCCCAACCCAAAATATTACCCTTTTTCTCAAATTTAAGATTTGGATTTACCTTTTTAATGGATATATTTCCTTGAAAGTTTTTTATCAAAAAGTTATTTTAAAATGCAAAAAATGAGTTTCACATAACTAATTTTAAATTGTGAGAATTGGGACATTTAAAAAATTTTAACTGTACTTCATTAAAAATCAGGATATGTCACTATTGGTTATTTTTAAATAAAATTTTGGAGAAATGGATTTTATATAACTTATAGAATCAATTTTCAAGGGAAATGAAATGAACTTGCAAGTTTCGTGAAAATGTGAGTTAAGTACAACATTTGAAATTTTCAAGGGCGAGAGCCCTTTAGGGCTCAACCTCTCCCAGAAGTATTTTTGATTACAAAACAAAAGCTAAGTGCTGGAGCTAGTTGAATCATTGTGAATTGAAGCTCCACTAATCACTCAGCTAAAAGAACCTGACATTTACAGAAAAGAACCTGGTAAAATCAGCCTGTTGGTAAATGGTGCTGTTTATTGAAGTTAAAAAATTATGTGTTGTCAAAAAACCCAATTTTCTTCATAATAAACTCATTCCAGTGTAGTTTTGTGTAATATATTTTGGTTGGGGGTATCAGTAATTAAATGTAAGCTTTTTCTAACTTGTGTAAGAATTTTATTGCAATCAGTTGTGTAAAAACTCAGAATTTCAATTATGAAAGCATTCCTGAGTTGCATGGAATAATTTGAAGCTTCTGATTCAAAAATCAATTCAAAGCAACAAAAAATATGGTTTAGAAGCGGTCTTCTGTATTAGTTGCGTTCACTAAAAAGGACGAGGCTATCATAATAAAGCAGCTGATTCATCCTGTATATCGGAATGCAGCTGTTCTTTAGACACATTCCTCCCAAATAATTGATTTCATTCCTGCACACTGAGGGGAGAGTTCTGAGTCACAACCTCCTCTGGGATCATAGGGAGGGGGATCCTCTGCATCAGCACTTTCTACTCATTATGAGATCAAGTGAGACTACAGTATGACACAACTGGCGTATAGTATTCCAATTACTGCATCAGATTACCAGTTCATCACTGCTTCTTTGTTCTCAAGTGTCTTCCCCATTCTGTTTCAGTGGGTTTTTTTCAAAGGGAGTGTATCATTTTCAATGCATTTGCGGTTTTGTAAAGTTTTATGCATTTTAATCAGTGGAATAATATATCCTGAAACGTGCTTGAAGGACATTGGTTCTGGTCGCAAAGTGGAATTATTTTTCTTCCACAAACTTCTCATTTTTCGGGAAGATGATACAATTCTTTACAGGCGACCTTGTAAGCTTACTTTTTAAAATATTTGTTTCTAACCTAGTCTTTATGATTAAGGACGTAAAAAAATTCCATCCAAATCCCACGATCAGCTTGTTACTGTGGCAGGAAAATATTTAAATGTGCGTTCTCTGAATAATGTTAGCAACTGCCACGATCCTGTAGATTAAGTTGGGTTTCAATTTTCGATTTGTTTTTGCAAATGCGTGAATTTGGAAACGAACTAATTGTTCTGGTTGCACATTTCCGGGAAACATCGAATGTGTAATTAATTGGATGCAAGATCAGTAGCAGATGTCCACAACATGGCTTCCGCTTCGGTTGCACTAAATTTAGGAACAGGTGGGTCCAATGAAGTAGTTTACAAAAATAAAAATTGAGGAAAAGTGCCTCTGATTGAGCAATAAACGCAGCTGTTGAAATAAGTATTGCGGAAAAGGGAGGGGTAGGATCATATTAGGAGGAAATGGGAAAGCCCGATGTGTGTGTGTGTGTGTGGGGGGGGTAAAATAGCGAGGATTCAGATGTCGAGCATTTGCTCTTGTGCCAGTTTTTCCGTCTTGAGACGCTGAGAAGTGCGTATAAATTTTCGTCATGCTGCACTTCGTTTTCTTTCTCTCCTTCCTTTTTTCCCCTTGTTCGGCTGCTCAAGCCGGAAATCGCGTCTTTGTTAGCTTTCCGCCCCAGGAATGTTGCGAAACAAGGCGTCCGTCGAATTTTTATTCAATGCCAAATCTTATCTCGAATTGTACATCGGAAGAGAAAGTAGCCTGATTAAATTTCACCGCAATTAGTTTGCGAACGATAGCATTATTCGGTGTTTTTTCGAAACAATGAATGAGCGCATTGAAATATCTGTGTACATTTGTATCTAGTTAACCTGCGCCAATATTGAAACGCACCTGTCCAATCTGCAAAAAATACACTAAAATAGGAAAACACTAAAAGAATAAATAACTCCAAAAGCCAAATTCTCTAAAGTTAAGAACTCCGTTATTGTGAAATATCTACAATTTCCCAATGAAACAAAATGAACAGTTGTGAAATTCCCTTTTTATAAAAATTAAAACAATGTTAAATTTTTTCTGAAATGTTGAGCAAGCATTTGTTTATGCGAAATTTTCAGGAAGAAGCATAATTCAATCCAACTATTTATTTTTCTTTAGAGTGGGAGTGCCAACTCAAGTGTATTCGGATCTTTCCCTTCTGTATTGATTTCTGACATTCGCCATAACCCGGTGTGTTGCTCCAATTTGACTTAAATTCAGCGACCGACCTAATTTGTGAAACTAGTATTTAAAAAAAATCTATTACCTAAATGTATCGACACTGTTTTGGATTCCGCATTTAAATAGTATCCTGCAATCAATGTAAACAAAATTGTTCTCAAACTTTTCATGAAACATTCTATCTGACATTTCCGTCAGACAAAAATTTAGCGTTTTTTAAATGTCGAAAAAAGAGTCGCATGAAAGGTTTGGAAGCAAAAATCAAGATGTACACAATAAAGAAAAGAAAAATTAAATAATGGAATAAAAATTGTGCTCACTCGTTTAATTTTTTTCAGGAGCTACTGATAAACAAATGTAAATATTTCCTTTTCCTTTCAACTTGACGAACTTTGTTCTTGGTTCTTTTTGCTCTACATGTTTTTCTCGGTTGCCAACCTAAAATGTGAACGTTTGTTGCTCTTTATTTCTCTCAATTTCAACTTTCATCCACTATTTTCCTTCTTTGTGCGCTTTCGTTGCATAATTTCTTTTACATCTTAAAGCTTCCCAGTCTCAGCTTGAATTTTGTCCATTTTCCTGTTCTGTAAAAAAAGAAAAATTAAGATTTATTGAAACTTCCAATTTAAGTTTCGAATCTTATTGTCTAACGATAAATTTGTTCTTTACCAAATGTTAATATGTTGACCAACGATTGTAAAAAGCAAGTTATGTCTTGGTCACCAAAAATTTAAAGTTTAAATTGCAATTAATAATAATTTTAATTCTAAAACCGAAATATACATGACTAGCAAAACTTGTCAAATGAGAAAACATGAAAGGAAGTTCGATAAGTTTTACCCATTACTTACTAAAATATAGAAAAAAACAAGTTCAAATGCGCTTTTCTGTCGACCTTGATGAAATTTAACTTTTTATTATGATGCTTTTCCCTTGGGAGAAGCAGAAATTGAGGCTCGGCTGCTTTGCCTTGTACCTCTAGAGAAAAAATTTAACTATTACTTCAAACTTATTAAAACAGTTTGCCGGTAACTAACTCATGGTTAGGCATGTTGTTAACAATTGTTAGTTGCATAAAATCGTTTTAAAGGCCTCATCTGATTGTCATTGCAAGATTCTTTTTCATTATAAACATTGTGATTGTAAGTTAGAATATTTAAGGCTGTCTTTGTATTTTTGTTATTTACACCTTTTTGCATTTAAAACAATTTTAAACCAACATTAAGGTTTCTAAATGGGAAGCAACACCCGTATGAATTTATATGTTAAAAATTAAAAAACCCTAAAATATGAGATGGTAGTAAAATGTATAGTACATTTTTTATTTTGGCAAGTGAGAGTATGTTGATTGTAATGTGTTGATGTATAATTGTAAATACAAAAAATACTATTTGTTTCCGAAATTTGTAGATTTTTTAGAGAAAGGTATCAAAATATGCTTAACCACAAATTACCATCTGATTTTCATCTGTTGCAAAAAACGTAGCCAAAAGTTCTTTTTAATTCCGAGTGAATGAAACCTTTTTGCCTTCATCTTGCTGTGTAATTGTCTGTTAGTACAACAATCATGTTCATTTCAGGTAGTGCCAAATGAAAGGTATCGAGATGTACTTCGAGGTCATTTCCGACTGGACGCCCATCCTCACATCAACACCGTGGAGGAGGTAATAGTGGGGAAATCAAATACGTATATAGTATTCCCCAGATGCTATGGGGATTTACACTCGTATGTCCGGAATAAAAGAAACCTTCCAGAAAGGGAGGCCCTACCTCTCTTTAAGCAGGTGGCGTCTGCGGTAGCCGCGTGCCACGCAGCCGGCATCGTCCTGCGGGATCTGAAGCTCAGGAAATTCGTCTTCAAGAATCCCGAAAAGTAAGACACCATGATGTTCGAATTTCTTAAAAATTTGTAGAAATGGGCTGTTATTTCGATAGCAGTTTAAATATTGTTATTTCAAAGGCAACTTTTGTCGGAAAAAAAACTTATCCACAAAAGTTACTGCGAAAGCAGTTAACACTAGGCATCAAATGTTTTAGAAGTGACTTTTACAATGAAATTATAAAAATAAATTTAAAAAAGACTGAAATTAGTGAAAATATTTTTTTAAGTAAAAAATTCGTAATTACTGTTGATTGACAGTTACCCAACTGTTATTACGAATTTGCAATAATAGTTAACATTATTACGAAATAACCAATCTTGCCTATTTCTAGAAATGTGTTCATCACTTTTATCGATACGTTGAGCTAATGTCGATTCTCTAATATTACTTTGCTTATGATTTAAAATTCGAAATAAATTCAGAATAATTGTTCTTTTATGTGGTAGGTATTTTTCTCTGTTCCCATTTTTGTTCTGAACAGGGCTTTGTATCTCTTCATTGCATTGTCAAGTATTTGTTCTCAAGGTTGCTTGATTTCAAATTGCCAATGAATCGAGTTCTTTCAAGGCTGAGTTCTGTTCCGGCGATTTCGTTCGTAGTTGTCTTGAAGGGTTTCATCACTGGTTTGTTAAAATGAATTGCATTTTTTCGCAATTGAAACTTCGTTGCAAAGTCTTGAAACTGTCGCGATTTTGATTTCTATAAACATTTCTTTCGGAAAGTTTGCTTTCGAAAAATAAAACTAGGAACTCTAAAATAAGAAATTACATGCGTCACAGTTGGGCCAAGACGATATCTTTATTTTTAAAACCGCATGCCGGAGGTTGTTGCTCGAGAATTGATTTTTCCCCTATTTCGGGGACTGATTCACCATTCCGTTGTAGAGACTGTCATCTGGTTCTATAAATAAAACGTTTTCACGTACAACTTTTGAAAGAAATACTAATTCATTTTTCCGCTCGGTATTCTATATATATTCTACCCTGCTATAATTAGCAAATTGAAATCTTTCGCAGTCAAAAAAGACATCGTTGGAGGCGGTAACAGTCATTAATTGAAAGTTCTCTTTGCGCAGGCGCGGATCTTGTGGGCGGAAACCTTGTCATCTTTGAAGGTACTTTCTCGGAATTCAAGTAGGATTGTCTGCTTTGACGAATTTGCTCTATTTATGAAAAAATCTAACTTTCAATTTTCGTCTGCTGTTGTCACACCTAAGAGACAGCTGGTTGATTTGATGAGTGAAGAACAAATAAAATTGTTGTAACTTTCGATCTCCCAAGTTTACCTCAACTTCTTTTAAGATAATTTTTCCCGGAGGATACATTGACATTTGTCTTATGAATTACTTTTATCCAACATGTCTAAATAGTAAAAATCATGTTTTAAATTTAACTTATAACTGGGAATAAATTGAAGGATTTCGTTTGTGATTAGTGTTAGGGATAAAATCGTTTTCTGGTACGAACGAGTAACCTTTTCAAACTTCCTAGATGTTGTATTGTTTGCTGAGGAAATTATCACATCGTAACAAAACTCCTACAAAGAAACAATCCTGTGATGAATCGCGTCTTTTTTTACTTCTGAGAGGAATTGGAATAGTTCCTAGTGCAAGATTCTCCGGTTGAGAGGATTCTTCGCACGCAGAGGCTTCGCAGTACAAAATTCTCTATTGAACCCTTTGAAGCTCCTTTCTTCTCCCTTTTCAATTTAAAATAAACCGGCTCAGACCGGTTTTTTTTCTCAGGCTCTGCGTGAGTGGAAAAGAAAAAAATAGGATGACGGAATTCCTCTTTTTTCTTTCTTGAGCTCTGCAACTCCTTGATCACAAAGAGCTGACCTTCGTTTGTTGTATTTTATTTTAATCTCACTTCACTGCTCGCCATTCGCGGGTTCTCGTTTGTTCGCCTTCCTGAGCGTTGAACGTCCTCGATAGAGTTATCCGGATGCCGTGGCAGCGACCTCCCTCATCCTGCCACAAGTTGCAATCTTTGTCTTGGAGGACTGAAGGATCCAGTTGCCTGGGTTACCTTTTTAAGAGCTGGGCGGGGTAACTGAAAACAAATGTCCATTGATGGTTTGGTTACAAACAGAAGCGACATGGTGTGGAGTAGTTAAGATTGATTGGTGACTCTTGTGTGTTTGAGTCTGGAATATTTCAAGTTGACATGTTTTGTAGAATTGTAAAGTGTTTCGCTGAGGCATCGTGTCATTCTCGGTCAAATGTATTCTTTTCTTTTTTTAATACGGCATCATATATAGAATTAAGATGAAAATTTTATGTCGCCATGTTTAGTTGAAATCGGTATATTCATCCAAACATTTCGGGGGATATTTCGGAAAGATTTTCTGTGTAGATAAAAAAAATCCATTTTTTCCTCAGAATCTTGTTTGAATAACAGGAATGGAATATGTCTACAATAGCTAAACAGAATGAAGCGTTATTTTACTGCCTCTGCATAGTTATATTTGTTTTAGCCAAAATTTCTTGACAATTTTCTGGAGATATGATCGATTACATTTCAGTTTCCACTATCATTTAACTTTTTATCTTATGTGTAGCTGTATAAAAGAAAATTGCAGTTATACTGGATTAAATTAACGAGAGTATGATTCAGAAATGTGTTATATATCGGTTTTGTTTCTTAAAAAGAATCATAATTAGCAACAAGCCTCAGTCGAATTCTAGCATTCTAATAAGTGAGTTAATATGCATTTTCTAGAAAGTATGGTTTGTTCTTTTTAATTTTTTAAATGGTTTGATGGTGTTTATAGTTAGGATAATTTTGCACGGTCAAGGTATTTATTTCTGCATAAGAAATTGCCCTGCTCCAGTTGTAAACGCATTTGCGGAAATCTTTTCTTCTAGTTGAAGCCTTGTGTCGGTATCCCGTCCTGTCCCCCGTCCTGTCAGTCGTTCGTTCCTAATAGATCCGCTTTCCATTCGAGACAGGTCACACATTTTGAGGTCGTCCTTACTGCGAACGACCTCTCTGTGCCACCTTCTCCGCTTTGCTTTGGTGGGTTTTGTTTGTTTGCGGCAATCCGCCCGAGATAAGAATTGGATAGTGTCGTGATATTCCAATTTTTATTGAGTGCGCGGAAACCAGTCGGCGCGATGTTGTGCCCCGCAGCTGTCCAGGAAATGAGTTTTCAATTTCGAAAATTTTCTTTCTCTTGCATTTCTTGTTTGTCCCACACAATTTCCGTTCAAAAACTTCAAGAATTCGGACTGGTTTTGATTTATTCTTTCCCCCGCGCACCTTTTGATCGTTTGCGAACTTCCTGGGAGTTTTCGAACAGTCTTGCATTCCAATAAATTTCTTTATCAAATATTCATCTGGTTTTTTCATCAAATTGGAATCATCACGCCATTTAAATTTGAAATTTTTGAGAATGATTTCTTATATTATAATACAGATGGTGTGCAAATAGTTCATTGAATTTTAAATGTATGCGTGTCTAAGGAACAATAGGCGTTTAATTAAAACAGATTGTGTAAAGAATTTAAGCGATTTTCATTTGAAATGTATAACATACGTATTATACGATTGTAGAACATAGCAAACATTTTAAAAACATTCTTGAATAATTTCACTGATTGGAAAAGCTTTAAAATCCCACAATCATTAAAACTGAGGTATATTTGCTAGTGATGTCAGCTGGCTGTTTTCCGCTAATTATGCGAACAGTTGTCATGCTTGCAAAAGTGTAGCAGGGATTATTTCTAATTTTGCATAAAGGCGACGTAAGATATCAATTACAATATAAATGAACACGAAAACATAAGTTACATGCATTATTTTATTCGCACGTGTTTCTATCAATCCTCTATAAATAAGCTCCTAAATTACATAATTTTGGGGTGCTGGTAAAAAGTTTTGGTTCGGAACGAAAATGCTAGTTCTTCGTTCCATAGTTGGAATGAAGAAAAATTAATTGCAGCGGCAATTTTTTGGAAAACAATTGCCTGTTGTGATATACGTATTTCCATCGACCTTTATGGATAAAATATTTTGATCGCTCGTGCACTATTGTTGATTAAATAATGGAATCATCTGCACTCTGTTCTTGCCCCAAAGTTCTGCACCTGTCGCCTAGAAGTCGTCTCCACCCCTGACGCGTTTCGAATGCCTTGATTTCTAATTTTAAATGCATAACGTGAATCAGACATGTGTTTTCGGATGGATGTGTTGGCGAATGAGCTAGGGCTGCTGCAATGGCTGCTTGCCAACGTAAATGAAGTCTAGGTGGTTGGAAGAGGGGCGGGCGAATAGAACTGTTGCATAAGCTTTTTTCGTGGCGTTTCCTGAAACGTATGTATCTCTTTATCTGGCTCTCTCGTTCAGAATGATTGTATGTTGCAAACGTATGCGCGGTTCTGAATTGCAACAGACTTGCGCAATTTCGTCACCCCTACACCATTCCAATGGGTGGATGGGGAATCTGATATTCGGACCGCTTCCCGTCGGTTCTGAAGTGCTTTTTATAATCTAATCAATTTTGAACATTGTATATTTTTGGGGTTTTGTAATTTTTCAGTTTCCGAGACTTGTGGCTTTTAGATTTTGCCCTTTGTAATCGCGATCACAAAGTAACTGTAGATGCAATATTTGTATTTAGTTGGCAATCGAGGGAGAAATTGACTCGCACATCCTGCCAATTTAACCCTCCGTTTGTGGCACTGATCCTGACAGATGGCAGTGAAAAGAATACCTGTAAAACATGCATTGTTTAATAATTTAATATATTTTTCAGTTATTTACTTGAAAGTATGTCCCAAAATACACTATTTTTTTTTTAAATGGATAATTTACTTATTGCTTGCAACTTTGAAAAGATTGGAGGGAGAAGACAATAAATCCATATGAAAACACCTGTCATTACATTCTACTTATAAAAACAATAGTTTGCTTGCTATGCTTTTCTAAATCAACAATAAATTAATCTATAAATATAATTTCATAACAAATAGTTTTTTTATCTAATAGATCAAACTGATCTGGTGAATCATTGTTGCAAGTATTGCTGATCATTATTGGTAACAGACATATCTTGAGGGATAAATATAAAGCCATAGCTTAAAACGTATACCATAAATAGACCTAAAAGATTTAATTTTGTAATGTTGAAGTTTTTGCCAATCATCTATGTTCCTCACACAACATGTTTCTATTTTCCCATTTACACATTAATCTCATTAGTAGTTCAAGTGCCATATGGCCCCCAGTTGACTTTGTTATCCTACTTTCTACAGCACTCACCATAAGAATATTGTTTAAGCAATTTCAGAATTATATTGACCAATCTTTATTTTGTTCCAACACAGTTACGAAAACTAGAATTTTGTACCAATTTTTATTGTTCCTAAAATGTTATTAGCTGAGATTTTGAGTATTAAATCTTATTTATTTTCAGAACTCAAATAAAACTTGAAACATTGGACGATGCTGTTGTCTTGGAAGAGGATGATGATTGGTTAAATGACAAGCACGGCTGCCCTGCATATGTGAGTCCAGAAATCCTAAGTCCGACCAGCAACTATTCTGGCAAGGCTGCTGACTGCTGGAGTCTGGGTGTCATGCTCTACACAATGTTAGTGGGCCGTTACCCTTTCCACGATACAGAGCCCAGTGGTTTGTTCAGCAAGATTCGCAGGGGATGCTACACACTGCCCGAACACCTATCCTCTAGAGCCAAATGCCTCATCAGAAGTCTTCTCAGAATGGACCCTTCTGAAAGACTGACAGCAGAAGAGGTGCTGGATCATCCCTGGTTCCGATCTACCAAGTTTGGCAATGTACTGCTCGGATCCACCGACCAAATGGTACCTGATAAAGAAGAATTCAGTGTCATGGATGATTCTCCGTTTGTATGATTGTCTCGAACTCATTGTTTGTTTGTCATCTGATGTGGCAGCTACTCGTGCAAAACTGGCTTGTTCTGGAGCCAAAATATTGAGAAACCCGAATTGTCCTACAGAAAGTTCAACATGTTACAGAAGCAAGCTAAGGATTAAAAATGGTGTTTGTCATTTAATTTATTTGTTTTTTCATGTGCAGTGTCCAATGGACTTTTGAAATATTTATTTTCAGTCTTAAAAAGAAAAGTTTTCATTTCTAAGTATTTCAAAAGAACATTTGTTGGTTGGTACAACTCGTGAAAATATCTACCTTTTTGATGGGATTAGTTTGAAATGACAACACCATTGCACTGCCAACTGCTCCCAGAAGTCTTGTATTAAACTGTGCTGTCTGCATAAATAATTTCAAATTAGTTGCATCATTTTGTCTTGTGTTAAAGAGACAAAAAATCCCTTCTTGGGTGGGAACTAGTGAATAAGTTCTCTGTAGATTTTTGTATAAATGTTCTGTCTACATGTGTTGTCGGCTACTTGTTATCTGTTCCGTCTTGGACGCTTTTTCTCAGGTTGAAAACTGACTGAGAAGATGATGTACTTGATTTTCTGTAGATGGTACTTTGTTCCTCAGTTAAAACTGAAGCATGCGGAGCTGTTACAAATTTCTCCTCTTTCGAAATACAGACAGATGAAAATGTTTTTAATTGCAGTTAATGAATTTTCTTACTTTGGAAACTGATACTTGTATTTTATTATCCCCTTGAATGATTAATCTATTCTGTTATTGTATCCATTCACTTGTAAATCTTGAAAGAATCATAGTTGAAAAATACTTTTCTAGGAATCAGTGCTTATGTGAATCATATCTGTTAATCTCTGAAAATACATTACTTTCTTTGCATATGTAACTTGATCTAATGTTTTCTGAATGATAGAAATGAAATCCCTATTAATTTTGTTCTTGATATAAATATTCTATTAGTTCTCAAAGCAAGAGACCTGCATTTTGTTAGTGTATGACATAATCAGACAGTCAAATAGATTTATAATTAACTATAATGAATTTTATAATAAATGGAACCAATACGAATTCTATACCAACAGAATTTTTAAGTTATTTTGTGAATATTGTAGATAAACTTGGCTGCACGCATTTTTCTGATGCATCCTTGCAATATCCAAAGCAATAGGTGATACGAGAGATGTTTAATGGAGACATTTTAAAAATTAAAATATAATAGGCGTTTATTTTGTTTTTGGTAAAACTAATATGTTGACATTTTTTGAATTTTAATGCCTGAAGTGTTATCCAAAACTATTTTAGATCAAATCATTGTTTTTGCAAACTTTTAAAAGAACTGAAAATATAGAATTTTTGAATGGCTAAATTTTTAAGATTTTCCTCTTTTAACCTTTTGCTTTGGATGAAATTCTGTAAATTTTCGATGTGTAGACTATGTACTGGTGATATAAATTTGATGTAAATGTATAGGTATTAGAACTTAACTATGCAATTTATTGGATGCCTATGCATTTTGAAATAGAATTCTGTGTACTTTTTAAGTGTAAAAAATACAGAATGTCTCTACTCGGAATAGCAGTCTCATTAATCCGATTAATAACGTGCCGATGCATATGTACGTTTGTTCAGTTGCTAAATTCATCTTTTGGTTTAATTTTATTCCCATTAAAATTGGAGCAATGTCTTTAGTAACCTTTTATTTTTGTTAAAGGGTTGATAGAATGCCAAAACTTATTGTGAGTTATATCAAATCATTTTTTAAATATTCAAACGTTCTACTGTGTGTCCACGACTCTTTGTTTCGTACCCGATTCATTCGTACGACATATCATTCACATTGTATTATAATCATGAATACAAATAAGTTATCATTTAAGTCTCGCCTGTACTTAGAGTGGAAATCATTTTGACAATAATCCTTTTTGTATTTATATTTTTGACTGCAATATTGGAAACGAAAATTGAAAAATAGTTATGATCATTGAACCCTTATTTTAATCATGTTAAAGCTTTTTTGTTGAATATAGAAATTTTATTTTTAATCAAGAATAAACTCAAGAATTCCTTTTAGCAGCTTCATACCATGTTTTGCTTGCTGTTAATTTTAAACTTCTATGCATTAGAAAATATTTCGAAATCAGTCTTAAAACTTATATATTTATTTAACATTCTGAGAAAGAATGTGGGACAAAATATGTGTTTCAATCCAAGAAATATTGCTGAGAGCTCCTTTGTTTCTAAAATGTTAAACTTATCATTTCATTATGTATTTTTTTCATGTTATCATTTAGATAAATTTAATGAATATGTACTTTTTGTCATTTTCAATTCTTTTACATCTTCATAAATTGCAACTTCTCGAGAAAAGTGGCACAACTCAAAATGAAGGTTTCATTTAAAAATTAACTTTAAGAATTTTAATATAAACTTAAACAAACCATAGAAATCAAATTGTAAAATTTTCAATCCTACCTCTGATTTTTTTTTTTTTTTTTGAGTTGTCACTTTTCTTGAGGTGAACTATGGATACATTTAAGAATTTTGTCAGCGAAATTACACAATTGTATTTCAAATGTCACTTGTGGCAGTGTCCATTAATTATGTAAAAGAACAAACATTTTAAATAACTAAAATTAACACTAAAGGAAAGTTAAGATTTCTGTTGGAAAATACAAAAATAACAGTTATTTCATTTTCTCCCTGGGAATCCATTAAAACAGTTGAAATACAAAATTTTATATATGCTTGCAAATCTATTGTTCCAAGGAACTAAATTTTAAAGTTTTCAAATTAAGATGCCAAGTACCATTTATTGGGATAAATACTTGTGGGGTATGGTCACAAAAAGGTTTGGCAAAAATTTGAAAAATACATTGCATTTTTAAATTAATGACTTAAAAAGAATTGTAATTGTATGTTCAGACGCTTTATGATAAAAATAATTGAATGGTACATGGATACGTATTACATTGTATAGTACCTATATTTGTTAAAAAGCATGATACATAGGAACTCATTTAAATGAATGGTGTCTGAAAGCAGAAAAATTACGCCAAACTATGAATAAAAAAATTTATTGTCAAATGAGCTGATGAATTCAAAATTTTCCAAGTTATGAAGGGGAAAACAAATTGTTCATATTCATGCAAAAATATTACATTTTTCTTTTCAGTTTGATCTTTGGAAGTGTATGAAAGTAACAAAGGCTCTTACAAAATGTCAAGTGATAATTTTCAAAAGCCTATTTACAGCATGCTGAGCTCTTATAAGACATCCATGAAAAAATTTAAAATTTATGTTCTCAAGAGAACTATTTTTCATTGGGAGGTTAAACGTGCATTTCAGTTTTCGTAAAGAAAAGTACTGAATTAAACAATTTGTTCAAATTCACAACCTTGGATTGTAGAATACTTCAATTCAATGAAAAATCATCTGCTTTTCAATGAACTGGTAGTTTAGAATATATCATTTTTAATTCAATTATTAATTTGCAAAATATTTTCAAAAATTATATTTGAGATTCACATGTCCTATTAATGTAACATTAAATTATACATTTGTGTGCAGTGCAATTATTTCCGAGTTGTAGAATAAAAATTTGTTCTGACTTTACTTTTAGAAACTTAAAAAATGAGTTGTAAATCTTTCAAATAACTGATAATTTTATACTTTTGTTTATCTTAATAGAAATAAGATAAAAAATTATGAAAATGCACATTAAATTCACATACTAATCCAACTCACATAAAAATATTTTTATCAAGTACACATGCAAAATCAGATCAAACATGCAAAATTATACATATTTAAAGTACATGTGAAATTTCCTTTTAATTAGAAATAAAGAAACAAAATTCTTTTGTGCTGCATTCTTGTACGACTTTTATAGCTTTGGAATGGAAGTAGGTTGATCATAATGGAAAAACCAAAATATTCAAAAGATCCCTAAGTATAACAGGTAAGAAAACATCAGCTGACTTTGCCTAATTCTATTTTCTGTATAACTTTGGAAGAATGGTATATTGCTGAATCTATCATACCAGCAACTGCAAAGGAGAGAAAGAGGGTTAGAGCAATTTCTGCACTTTCACATTTTGTATTATTTTATATTTTAAATTCAAAAGTTACAAAGGCTTAGAAACTACACTGCAGCATAACATTAATAAGATCTCGAAACCAAATTACAATTCTTTGGTCATTAAGTGCTTTCTGAATATGTAACAATTTAAAACGCAAAATAAAATAAAACATTTACCTGTAAATACACCACCAACTATTGCACAAACACTGGTGAGAAAGTGAAAGAATGATCTGAAAATAAGATTTTAAAATTATCAAAAATTTGCACCACAAGCATCGTACCTCAAAATTTAAATCAAGACATTTTGTAAGTTCTTCGAAACATTCATATTATGCAAAATTTATTATGTACATGAACACTTCAATATGTGTATCAATCAAAAGTTTACATAGAACTTACTTTTGCTTTTCTCCATATTTTACCATCAAGGGAGCTAGTTCATAAATTACAAATAGTCCAGGAAGCCCTTGATCTCCAAAGAGTGTGGATACTTGCTTTTGATGGCGTGTAACAGCGAATTGATTGGTATGTAAAGTCTGAAATCAAGAAGGAATCAAACTTGACCATGTATATCAGTACAATTTTCACCTTATTTATTTGTTATCAGTTATGATCTAATTTGATACAAAATTGTACGTTTACGGTTATGTAACAAATGCTTCAAAAATGAATATTTTTAAAACAAATACTGACGAAAGAACAGGTTTTCAGGTAGCTTCAAGGAAACATAAAATAGAATTTTTGAAATATTTTTTTAAAACTTTTTAGCATTGGTTTATTAAACAAATTCAAAACATTAAGGAATATTCGCCTATATTTAGTCCTTATTTGGTTGAGGGGGCATCCTAAAGTTCTTTATTCAACTATATAAAATTAAAAATGTGATGTTAAATTAACTCCCCGGCACTAGTCCATGTATATCAGTAGTTTATCAATATTTTTACCTTGGCCTCCCTAATGATACGACTCCAAAGCGCCCTGCATTGGGCCTTAGTCCACCAATTTTTTATTTTCATGTTTTAGAGGTCTTTTTCGACCTCATGCCATTTTTCCCTCGGCCTTCCCGGTTTTCACTGGCCTTGACACTGATTCTTAAATATCTTTTTTGTGCCTCGGTTGTTATCCATTCTCTCCATGTGTCCCAACCATTGGATTGTTTTTGATTTTATCAAATTTATATCTAATTTTTGGATTTCATGATTGTATCTCCTCCATACATCGCCTTCTTTGGTTGGTCCAAATATGGCTCTCAAGATCTTTCTCACCCAAGTTATCAACATTTTTTCATGTTTTTGAGTCAAAGTCCATATCTCCGATCCATATATTACTGGTGGTTTAATGATAGTTTTATACATTATTAGCTTTGTCTTCCTTGCAATTGCTTTAGATCTTATTATTTTTTGTAGCGCAATAAAGCTCCGATTTCCTGCACTAAGCCTGTTTTATTTCAGGCATGTCATTATTTTCAGTAACAGTTGAGCCTAGATACCTAAATTCTTTAACTCTTTCAAACTTAACCGTATCATTTATCCTAACTTCAGTATCTTCCTCACTTCCCTTGCAATCCATTACCATGTATTTAGTCTTCTACATTAATTTCTATTCCAAAGACTGGCTTCCATTGCCAGTTTCTTAAATAATTCAGTCAATGCATTTTTACTCCTAGCTATCAAAATGACATCAGCACATGCCAAAATGTGCTGATGTCATTTGTGTAGATCTATTAAAAATTGTACCATTTCTATATAATAATGTGTTTCACATCACTTTTTCTAGGCATATGTTAAACAAAATTGTAGATAATACATCTCCCTGTCTTAAACCAGTTATTATTTTGAATTCTCTTGATAATCTATTTTGTACCTTCACTTTTGCCTTTGTCGATGCAAGTCATTTTTACCAGTCTAATAAGTTTTTAATATTAAATTCGCACAAAGCCTTGAGCATTTCTTCTGTTTATTGAGTCATAAGCCTGTTTAAAATCAATGCATATCTGATATATGTTTATATTCTTTTCACCACATTTTTCCTAGATATTTCTTATGCAAAATATCTGATCCACCGTCGATCTATTTTGCCTAAATCCACATTGGTAATCTCCTAATTGTTTTTCAATCAATGGTTTAAGTCTGTTAGTTATAATTTTGGTCAAGTTAAGTAAAGAGATTCCACGATAGTTGCTGCATTCTAAGATGTTTCCCTCTTTTAGTATTGGACAAATTGCAAAAAATGTGATGTTATGCCCTTTAAATATTCATATAAAGGATATATTATTTTATGTTTTTTGGTTAAAGAGATAATTATATAAAATTTTTAAATTTCCCAACCAGTGCTAATACTTCAGATTTTATAAAATAATAACTATTTGCTTTGACAAATTTTAGAAGTCGATGGACAAACTGACAAATCAAACTATTGAACTATCAGCAAATAAATCTTGGATTATATGAATGGTATTCTCACATTTATATTAATTTTTTTGCTTAAATAAATTTAAATAGAAGAATTGAAATTCTTATGATGCTGCTTACATAAAAAACAATAACTTTAAAGAAAGGTTTAATGATATTTGTGAATTTCTCAAAACTGTTACGAAACTAACCTGTCCATCAGCTCTTGCATACATCGTAGGTACTATTTTCACATAGTATTGAAACATCATTGCACCTATAAAAATAAACAAATTTTAATGTATTTTTCTTTCTGAAATGTTCTCATAACAAAAAGTATCACGCTTCACCGACAGAGGGCAGCACGCGATAACTCCCCAAACTATAAATGTTATCCTGTTCAAATATAATATGAAATTTATTTGAACAGCATTTATTACAACAGAGGATACACATAGCAAGTAAATAAAAAAAAACAGAACACCATAAAATAAGAAATTTTTGGACAAACACATACAACTGTCAGTCTGTCTTGTAGTGAGATACATAAATTTTTATAAACATGAAGTCAAGAGGGCTATGCATGTTTTAGTATTATAGATAATGCAGCATTATTTTCATACTTTTCATGTGAAAAATAGCTACAAAACATTTAAAATTGAGGATGCTCTGCGAAATAATAAATATAATCAGTAAATATTATTTTTTACGAAATTTGAATAAATTGATTGCTTCGCACCTGTACCATGTTGAACTACTCAAGCGGCGTATTTCCCTTTTGTTGCCCCAACAAAAAGAAAATAAAACAGTTCTTGAAAAATTTCGAGGACTATAAATAAATTTCGAACAAAATTTAAACAACATAAAATTCAAGTAAAAAAATGGGCTCAGCCGGGATTTGAACCCGGGACCTCTCGCACCCGAAGCGAGAATCATACCCCTAGACCACTGAGCCTACACCTCTTCGGTGATAATATCGAGATTTAATCGGAAACAACATTTTATCACTTTTCGTTTATCAAACTGTATAATAATCCATTTATTTGCAGTTGCTTTGAAAAAAAAATTTTCCCGACATCTTTATTTCGACTGATTTCGCGGCTCTCGCGAATAGAAAGATGACGAAATTTTATTTTTCACACAACCGGATAATTGAAATTTTAAATTTTCTTGAAGTACATTCATTTTCGTTGCCTTTTTAAGTGAATAATTTCAGAAAATATTTTTCATCGAATAACATAAAATAGATTTTTTGAATTGTTGAAGAACCTTTGGTCACTTTTTAACTTTGATAACAGAAAAAGCTTTTGGAAGCACATGTGTATTCAAATACACATTTTACTAGTAGATATTTAATTATCTTTCTCATTTCTCTTACTAATTACTGCAATATATTATTTTGTAACACTACACACAAAAACGAAATAATTAATTTTAACAATATAATTTATTTCTTTACCGTTTTGATAATTGCCAGGACTTTTATGTATGCCCATTTTTGGATTGAAGAAAATCCATTTAATGGTTGGTTGGTATTGGGGTTTTATGGTGCAAGGACCATATTTGGCCATGCTGCACAAGACACACAATGAAAGTTTTACTGACACAGAAGAGAGATATGCACCCAGGGAGGAATGCATCTGACAGGAATCGAACCTGCGCCGCCTACAACTCGAAGGTTGCTAGCGCAGTGAGCATTCCCACTGAGCCACGACAGCCCCAATTCATTTAATGGAGTTTTCTATGGTTGGAAAGATTTTTATATTAACCAGAAAAATACAAAAATTTGTGTTCGAAGATAGATTGGTGAATTTTCAAATCTTTAGAATAGAAAACATTTGAAAAATTAAAGACACTTAAATTTAGTTTCCATTATTCCACATCAGACGCATGGAGTTATTAGAAAGCAGAGATCTGATATGGAATAATGTAGACTAATTTTTCTGGTCGACCAACTCTTGCAAATAATGAAGTTTAGAAGATGCTTTCTTCCCATATTTCCTACTTATAAACTTCACAAGATATGTTTTAGTTTGGTCACATGTTTTTTAAACAATTATTCAAAACTAGACATTCATAGTACTTTTTCTACCCATGCCACACAGCCTACCAACAAGGGTTTAAGGCCAGACAAGGGGTGACTGGGAGGGGACTCCTGGCTCCATTGGAGCCAATAAAATATGTACAGGGCTGAGGAATGTATGTACAGGATGAATTATGTACAGGTCTGAGAGATGTATATTTTCCAGTCTCCAATCCAGGATATACACCAGTGGCAGAAGGAACCCGGACACACTCCCCAATTCACCAGATTGCTTGTTGTGAATGACATTATTTAACTAGATTAATTTCTTTTAGGATGTTAGTTGAGTAAATCCAATAAGCAAAATTCCAAAGTACTTGGAAATTCTCGCAATATTCAAGTTTTGTTCAGTAAAAGAGCAAAATCTATTTTTACTCTGCAGGGAAAGGTGGTTTAAACCTACTGCCATTAACATCAAAGACAGGAAAAAAAGCATGGGATGGATGAAAAAATTAGTGGGCTACACAGTTTCATTACATTCTTTTTCCAAGAAAACTAAATTCAAAACCAAACTATAGGTATACCAACTGGGATGCAATAATTTATCAACTAACCTGAATTTAGAAAGTTAGTAAACTATAGTTTTGCCTCTGCGCACTTTCTTTCTACAAATATTCTTAAAACGTATTTAGACATTCAGGCAATAATTATTTTTCAACTGAATTACTTAACTGAAGGTGCAAGATGAAGGAAGTTGTTAAGATATATTGATATTCATTATAAAATGCTAAATACTCACAACTTGTGAGATGTAAAATTTGGAGTATCAATATAAGTAAAGAAAATATTTTTTTCTCTTTTCAACAAATACAGGTATTTTATCAATACAAATGTTCAACAATACAAATATCCCCTAAGGGCTCAAACCCTCACTGAAATATTTTTGAGGTTAAAGAACACAAAAACATAAGCTGAATCTAGTTTGATCAGCATACATCAAAATTTCCGTTTTTACACAGGTTAAATACTTTAAACAGTGCACTTCTGGTTGGAATCCCAGGTAAAGGCATGGATGTCTGTCTAGAATAAAACGTGTGGCCTCTCTATACAGGTAGTGAATAGAATGTGTGGATGTATGTGAAAACATCCCCAAGGCATACCAGGGTGATGTTGAGTGGTTCACAAATCCAACTTAATAGTCCCTAATGATTAAGCTCAATTGGCAGGGCATTAGCAAAGAAACAACATTAAGTGTGTCTAAAAATAGATGCAAAATTTTTTAATACAATGCTTTTTCATCATAAAGGCAGTTTTCATCATAAAGGTATATGGAAATGGAAATAGAATATTGGTAAATTTTTCTAAATACTCACCCAATACTTAGGAGCAATTTTTGATGTGCCTTTTTTATAAAAATTAATTATAAAAAGCATTTTTATAGGCCACAAGCTTGTCACTAGATAACCTGCCTATGATCCATTAGTTTGATTTCCCTTTTAAATTAAATATTGGAAGTGTAAGAGCAAAAATTTGAAAAACAAAATACGTGTAAATAATTAGTAACTTCTGTTCCACATTAAAAGTTAACATTTACAAATATAATTTATCAAAGTGGAATAGAAATCTTAACAATTGCATTATTTGCTCATTGTGTAGACATTAAGTAATCAATCCATGTACACAATGCAATGAAAAAATAATATAAAAACGAAACACATCCATTCATTGACAAAACAGTTCATGAAATGTATTCAGCTAAAAGATACTAAGAATTTTACATCGCCATACAGGGATGGAACATGTTGAATAACACAAGTGAAATTGGATTATGAGATTATATCCAATTGAAATATGGAGCAGTTGCTAATATTTATAAATGGAAGTATCATTACTCACATTTCATGTCTAAATGAAATAAAATTAGACAAAACAGCATTTGGTTTGCATTTTTCAAATGCACTCTTACTGGCATTAATTCTTATTTCCAATAAAGTGCATGGTGAAGAATTTACATCTGTCATGTTACTACAATTAGCTTCTGAATGTCCACTTCAATTACATCTCATTCACTTGTTCTATGGTGATTCAACATTTTGGCCACTTATTTTTGGGTTAGCTCAAGTTTTCTTTTCTGTGCTAATGTCTATTTTCCAGATTTCGTATTGCCTTCTGTAATCAGACTGATGAAGAATTTCATTAGAGCAACAAGAGCTTTTCCGTGCACTTCTAGGAATATTATGCAGCTCCTAGCTCAAATTAAGCATACTTAAACTTTATGGCAAACTTGAACAATCGAAGCTGTTTGTTGCCATTCACCAATATAAAAACACTGCAGATTTCTGAGACACATGTTAGTGAAATATATGTATGGATAATTGACACAAGTGCAAAATATGTGGTTAGAGTACAGGTAACCCCCGTTTAACACGGGAGTTATGTTCCAAAAAATTGCTGTGTTATGCGAATCCGTGTTATACGAAACAAAGAGCTAGTATGAAAAGGGGGTTAGGTTCCAAAAATTAAAAACATGCTATTATATTTTCATAATTAAGATAAATATCTTTATTAAAATTTTCTTAAGAAGTAATACATATTAATATGAATTAAATAATGTTTTCTTCGTCATCACTAAGCACTATTAACCAAGGGTGTTTTCTTTATGGCAAGATATCCTCATCCTCTGAGTGACAGCCACGAGATCAGTGATGCCATTTATTTTTTAAGTCCTTTATTTCTCTATTCCGTTTTCTCCCTCGTCCAGTGACGCTCATTAACTATGCTAAGAATCTTCCAGAAAGTTACGTCATGCCATGTCATGTGTGTCCGTCTAACAAATTACAGATGAGCTAGTTTAAAAACAGCGAATCAGGAAGTCCAGCTCCCTTGATTGACAAGACCATCTCCCCTGATTTGCAACCCCCTGAAAAACTGATAAAAAGCGTGGAGAGGAAGAATACACTCTTTTTTTTTCGCCTCAGTCCAACGACGTTGCAGTTTTGTGAGAAAGAAACGCGTTAAGCGTTCTTGCCATTTTTTCTTTTTGATGACGAGCGGGGATCCCCGAGAGACGCCATGTCTCTTCTAAGCTAAGTTACTTTTTATTTAATTTATCTCGAGATAATATTCGTGAGTCTAGTTCTTAGGATATTCTCATGCTACACCGTTTAAATTAAACTTTCATAATGCCGTCCTTTTCGCATCGTTGTTCCAATCATTCCATAAAAGCACATTGTTATACGGGGATGTTCCCAATTCTCGAACCGTGTTAGACTGAATCCGTGCTATAAAAGCACCGTGTTATACGGGGATGTTCCCAATTCTAGAACCGTGTTAGAGTGAATCCGTGCTATAGAAGTGCCGTGTTATACGGGGGTTACCTGTATGTCTAAAAATGAGATTAGGCTCCACACTAATTGACACACTCCTCTTAAAAGTAACAGAACCTAAATACTTTGAATTTTTTGTTTGTAGTGATTGCTAAGCCTATAAATAAATATACCATTTTGACCTTTTAAGAGAGAAAACATTTTTTACATAAAAAAATTATACAGAAAAATATTAGTAATGGTAACAAGACAACAAAGAAAGTGGAAAAGCTATTTTGATTGCAATTTTATTACATATTGGTCAAGAAACAAAGAATATTAACTTTCCTTCATTTATTAATTTTTTACAAGACTGGATAATCAAAAATTTTATAATTGCATTCTGAGAAGTTCCAAGACAACTTAAGTCTCAAATTCTTTATGTTAATGTTGCATAAGACTTAAATATGATCATAGATATATAACTCATTAACCATAGATATACAGTATTATTTCAAATACAAATACTGTAACTTAAGACGTATGCTACAGATTTTGAAAAAAAAAAGAATAACATACCTTTTTCTGCAACTTGAATTGTTCCATCCAATGGATTTGTTTTTCCTGGTATAGTTCTTCCAAATGATAAATGCTTTATTTTGTGCGTTAAATTGAACTACACAAATTTCACAAGCAAAAAAATAATAATTTAAGCATCACATTGATAAAACATACTTCATAAATATTCTACTATTCAATCTTGAAACTTTCATTCTTAAGAGTTTATGTAATACACCACAAACATGATCAAGTTGCTAATTAATCAGGACACAAAAAGTAAAAGATAATTAATGTCAGGTTAATAGCAATCACAAAAAAAAATACAGTTACCTTCAAGCATTGCTCTAACACAAATTTAAATACATTTTACAAATACTGTACAGTAAATACGATATTAATTATGAAAAAAATTAATTAAAAGATACTGGGAAAAGGATGTAAGACAAGTAAAAGTAAGTGATAAATATTAATCATAAATGGAAATTAAAACTAGTTAACTAGTTTTACAAGACAAATAAGTTTTCAAATGAAACGTAATACTAAAATTTAAACAGAATTACATTAAAATTTCATATCTGCAATTTTCATCACCTAATTTTAAAACTATATCTCCGATTTTCGAAATCAGTTTAGTAATTAACAAATTCAGTGCGTTTAAAAAATTTCTCATTGTCCATTGCTGAGTTGAACAATCTATTAAGATTGTTTGTGTGAGAACATTACATTTATAAATAAAAGTGAAATGCACACAATAAATTTTTGCAAATTTTCGAAAACTGCCCTATCATGCAGCAAAAACAATATTTTGACTACTAAGATACAATAAGTCTTAAGAATGAATAATTATCTTAAGCACCTCTTATTTAATTTCTTTTAACATTTTTTAGAAGAAAAAATTCCGTGCAGTGTAAATTACCAAGGTTTCTGAATAAATCTAAAGAATTACTTATTTTAAGACAAAAATATTTTATGACTGATCTAGTAAAATTTAATCATGGGCAAAGATTTCTAATTTAAATATAATTCAATATTAAATATAATAAATTCAATATGATAAATATAATATGATAAATTCAAATTTATCATAATACACAGAAAATCATCAATAAAGCGAATTCTTACCTGACTAGCAGCAAAAGGCTGGAGATCATGAACTGAAAATAAATTTCACAAGTAAATTATAATGAAATGAAGAATATTTTATAAAGTAAAATAAAGACGTCACTTCAACTGAACAATAAATGCTAAATTTTAAAGTTTCAGGAAGTGAAACAATAAATTAACTTGAGTTATCTATATATTTAAGGACAAAACTACTAGAGAAAGTAAGGTACAAAATTATGTAGATAGCAATACATAAAATTTTTATCCAAAAATGTAAGAGCATATTCACAGCCATTTACTTGTATTTACATAAACCATTCCTAATTCTAAAATTTCCCAAATTCAAAAATTACTTATTTAATTTTTTTAAAAGTGATAATTTATTATCTTTGAACATTGGAGAATAGTGAAACACACAGATTTAGAAGTAGTAAACCCGTATTTATTCATTTTGATCAAATGTGTACAGTAAACAATTAGATTTTTAATATTTTTACGAGGCGTGTTTTTTAAGTAAGTACCGTTATAAAATTACGCAACTGTATCCCTGCGGTCGGCATTTGGCGCATGCGCACTGTGTTACCGCCATCTGTTGTCAAGCCACAGACGCCATTACAGAATCATTCGACCGTGTTTACGTTTGTTTATGAGTATTTGCAATCTCCTCCGATTGAGAATCAAGTCGACTGTGAAATACGCGCTGTGATTCGTTTTCTTAGTGCTAAAGGCGTGAAAGCGGCTGAAATTAATCGTCAGATCAATGAAGTGTATAGAGAAAACATTATGAGTGATGGGATGGTACGGCAGTGGGTGAGAGCTTTTAAAGATGGCCGTTCGAACGTGCATGATGAACGAAGTGGGTGACCTTCAGTCATTATTGACGCTTTGATGCAGAAAGTTGATGAAAAAGTGAGAGAGAACAGACGCTTTACGATTTCGTCGTTATCTGATAACTTTCCTGAAGTGTCAAGAAGTGTGCTTTATGAAATTGTGACAGAACGTTTAAATTATCGAAAATTATGCTCACCCTGGGTACCGTAAATGCTGACTGAGGAGCACAAAAGCAAACGTTTAGCCAGTTCTTTGACTTTCCTAGAGCGGTACAGTGAGGAAAGTGACGAGTTTTTAAGCCCAATTGTCACAGGCGACGAAACATGGGTGGCTTACGTTACACCAGAATCAAAGCAGCAATCCATGGAATGGCGGCATTCAACATCACTCAAGAAACTGAAGTTCGAAAACAATTTCAGCCAGGAAAATCATGTGTACTGTTTTTTGGGACAGGAAGGAGATGTTGCTTGTGGATTTTTAGCCTCGTGGTGACACAATAAATTCTACGACTTATTGTGAGACCTTAAAAAACTGCGCCGTGCAATCCAAAACAAAAGGCGCTGCATGCTGAGTAAGGGGATCGTTTTGCTTCATGACAATGCCCGTCCACACACGGCCAATCGAACTCAAGAGCTGATCGGATCATTTGGCTGGGAACAACTTGATCACCCTCCGTACAGCTCCAATCTAGCGCCCAGTGACTACCACGTGTTCCTGCATTTGAAGAGGTATCTGGGTGGTCAGCGCCTTGACGACGATGTCAAAACGACCGTGTTGCAGTGGTTGTCTAATCAGGCAGCAGATTTCTACGAGGATGGTATTCAAAGGCTGGTTGTATGATATGATAAGTGCCTTAATATTGGTGGGAATTATGTAGAAAAGTAGATTAAAGTACAGGCTTTCATGTAAAAATAAAATTGTTAAGAAAAGTCTACTTGTTTTATTTTTATTTCAAAATGGTACTTACTTAAAAAACAAGCCTCGTATGTGCTGACTTTTGAGACCATCAAAGCTTTGATTCGTTTTGCTGCACTGTTAATGCATGTTTGTATGTATCCCTTTGTCACATTATATATTAGCTCAAACACATTTATAATTGGAATCATCACGTTCAGTTGTAAGACATTTATTCTGCTCCTAATAAAGATTGTTTTGGTTGGTTGTTTTTATGGCACAAGGGCCAGATTAGGTTAACTAATAAGGATTGCATTCTAAAACATTTCAAAAGGTACTGAAATATGTTGACAAATTTATCTTTAAAAATAATAATACTAATAGTTATATAATATACAATAATAGTTATGCCATTAAAAGAAACAATTATTTTCATCAATTGAAGTTTCACTGTTAATATCTAGGAAAACAATACTAAATTTTATACACTTTGAAGACAGACAATTAGTGTTAATGCCTGATGATTCAGAATTACATTTCAACAGGCAAAGCTTCAAAAGTACAACAGGGTGAGATCTGAGATCATACTTAATTTTTTTATACTTTCCCGAAGTTTGGATAACATCAATAAATGTATTCATATTATCCTATTTTCTAATAAAATAGTGAACTAAGAAGTATTGTAAACAAAACTGGAATTCAAAGGTGACAAAAGATACAAATTCAATACTTTTGCAATGGAAACAAAATATCTAAAAAACAACTGGAAATAATTTTTATGATCTGGGAGTTTATTAAGGGAGTAAAAATAAAATATAAATCTTAATTGTATTAAATCAAAAACTTGACACTGAATAAAAAATTTTAAAAAGCAAAAATTAGACTTACTCAATTACCACAATATCTGAAAATGGTCAAACATGTGAATCTGTCAACTGATAAAACACATACAATAACCAATTAATATTGTTTACCATGAACAAAGGATAACTAAAATATTAACAGTAAAAAGATATTATAAGTAAAATACTTAAACACGATAAATAATCCCAGTGTATTTAGTAGAAATGAGCCCATATTTGTACACTGATGTTTAAAATGCATAATTTGGTTGCAAAAGTGTAAAACTTAGTTTTTGAAAACTGTGAAATGCAAAGAATATAAAAATTAAGAAACAAATACTATTTTAGTGAATTAAAATTCATTTTGTGTAATACAGTAAAATAACAAAATCGAAACTTTAAAGTATAAACCATACATGATTATAATCTTTATTAGCTGTTATACAGTATTCCTGAGATAAGCGCAATTACTTACCATGTACATGATGCTGAGTGAATGTTTTACCAGGAGCTATATGAAAATTTCCACCAACCTGAAATTCAAATGTAAGGTTATTAGGCAAACAAGTAGATTGAAAGAAGTTTACATCACTATTTTAAAGCAGCACGAAAATTACTAACAGTTAAGACAGCAACTTGCATTGATACCTTGTCAAGACAACCACCAGGATAGTTTTCTGGTGGTTGTCTAGAACAGGTATCTCTCGTCATTAGCAAAACTGACCAGATTTTGAAGGATATCTCATCATTAGATATCTCATCCAAAATTGACCAGATTTTGATCTCGTCACCATGAAAAAAATTGGCAATATCTTGATGCCGAGGTACATTTTGTCATTATCAAAAATGGTCAAATCTTGATGGACCAAATATCTTGCAGACACCACTTAGAGGGTTGGGTTAAGCCCTCTTAGTGTCACAAGATTTAAGAGTTGTATAGTATGCTTTTCCCCCACAACAAACATAATGACAAAATAACCACCTAATAGGTTGAAAGAATCCTTAAAGATATTCTAAAATTCAAGTTAAAAATTGGTTGCAAAATGGCTACATGCATGTACCCCTGAAAGTGTTAACAGTTTATAATGTTTTTCCATCGAATTTCGACTTGAATTTGATTACCAATTTTACAATAGTCAATTAAATATATTCACGACGTACTCAGTATTTTGTGGAGAAGGCTGAAAAGTAGGGATAAGAAAAGTGGAAATCTTCATGATTTGAAAAGAAATTTTGCATAGATTTTTCCGATTATTTTAAACAAGATAGATAGTTTTAACGTTTGATTTTAATGCTCAATATTAAAAGTAAACTGAAACTAAGATTTGTGTTACACTACATTGACAAAATGCAAAACATATTTACACATTAAACTTACCCTGTTTACATCTAGATATCCAAATATCTGGCATCCTTCTTTATCCACAGATTCAACCTTTTTGGACCAGCCCTCTCTTTTGCATTGCTCAAACTTATCAGGATCAGGAGATGCCCAACCTTTCATGCGATAAGCATTCAAAACGTCATCACATGTGTTACAACAACTAAAGGAAAGAATAATATATGACTTAATTACAATTGTACCATGTTTTAAAACATATATTGCAAACAGGGAATATTCTTGAAACATTACGATTTAGAGAACATTCGAGAATTTTCTATTTGACACGTTTTTCAGGAAATAGAAATTCATTGATTGCAGAAGCGAACCTAAAGCTTATTTTATGTATCATTCCCAATATATAAGAACTGTCATATAGAATTTTTTTATAATTGTAAGTTTTTATTGAAAACAATGAAAATTTTGCAATGCTGCTACCATGGTGAAGTCTTGAGATATGTTAAGCAGCATATACCCCATATTTCTGCATAGTTGTGAAGCACATAAATTAAACTTGCTGGTTGGGGTTATTTTAAAACGAAATATTTGGGTGAACTTGAAAATAAATACACATATTGTCATAGTAAATAATTCACACTCCAAACAAAATTGTTGAAAAGAGCAAAGTACAAAAATAATTGAAATATTTACTTCCTTTTCTTTATTTCTGATTTTAGCCTTAGAAGTACAGGTAACCCCCGTATAGCACGGCACTTCTATAACACGGATTCACTCTAATACGGTTCGAGAATTGGGAACATCCCTGTATAACACGGTGCTTTTATGGAATTATTGGAACAACGATGCGAAAAGGACGGGCATTATGAAAGTTTAATTTAAACGGTGTAGCATGGGAATATCCTAAGAACTGCAAGCACGGATATTATCTCGAGATAAATTAAATAGAAAGTAACTTAAGTTAGAGGAGACATGGCGTCTCTAGGGGATCCCAGCTCGTCATCAAAAAGAAAAAATGGCAAGAATGCTTAACGCGTTTCTTTCTCACAAAACTGCAAGGTCGTTGGACTGAGGCGAAAAAAAAGAGCGTGTTCTTCCTCTCCATGCTTTTAATCAGTTTTTCAGGGGGTTGCAAATCAGGGGAGATGGTCTTGTCAATCAAGGGAGCTGGACTTCCTGATTCGCTGTTTTTAAACTAGCTCATCTGTAATTTGTTAGACGGACACACATGACATGGCATGACGTAACTTTCTGGAAGATTCTTAGCATAGTTAATGAGCGTCACTGGAGCGAGGGAGAAAACGGAATTGAGAAATAAAGGACTTAAAAAAAAATAAATAGCATCACTGATCTCATGGCTGTCACTCAAAGGATGAGGATATCTTGCCAAAAAGAAAACACTCTTGGTTAATAGTGCTTAGTGATGACGAAGAAAACATTGTTTAATTCATATTAATATGTATTACTTCTTAAGAAAATTTTAATAAAGATATTTATCTTAATTATGAAAATATAATAGCATGTTTTTTAATTTTTGGAACCTAACCCCCCTTTTCGTACTAGCTCTTTGTTTCGTATAACACGGCAATTTTTTGGAACACAACTCCCGTGTTATACGGGGGTTATCTATACTACATTTTAAACCTTGTAGTTTTTTTCATTAATGTATTCATTCGTTGATTTAAAAATATATTGCATGGATTTTATTATATTTTTATGCCTTTAGAAGAAAATTCTCAATTGTTCCCCTGGAAAATACTTGAGAATATTCTACTAAAGATTATTACTAAGAAATTTACATTTCTAGGTATGTGTTGTGTGTTGGTATGAAGATGCATAGCAGACTTTCAATAACAATTCATTAATAAATATTGTGGGTTAAAAATAAATTTGGTCAAGCTGCACCAAACAACGCCAAGTAAATGGACATACACACACAAGGAAAGTTTTACAGAAGAAAAATACACTTAGAGAGGAATTGAGCCTGTGCTGCCTACAACTTGCAGGTTGCTAGCACAGTGGGCAAACTCACCGAGCCATTGCTACAAAGGAGAAAGTAACACAACTGCAGTTTCAGCAGAACTAGCTGAAGTTTCTTGTCTCAGAAACTGTGGCATTCCAGATATATGGTAACTAGTATTTTACGTATAAATTATAATTTTATGTATCATTTACAATATATACAAGCATGTCTTATAGAAATTAGTTATGATTGTTAGTTTTTACTGAAAACCATTATACAATTTGTCAATGCTGCATCTAGAGATATGTTAAGCAACATTCATTTATATTACAATGAATATATATGAACAAAAGCATCTGTATTTGTAACAAGTAAAAACAGAGGTTTTCATATCAGTTTTTTAATTAGATGGGAAATGTGGGTTTCGGAATGGAATAACTTTCCCCACTTTTGCCTACTGTTATTCATTGAAGTATTCTAACCTTAGTGCAAATTTAGGGCAGAACAAATAAGAAAATTTAATAAAATATTTTGAAAATATGCAGTGAGGAAACAAACTATGAGGCCTATCTTTCTCATGCACATTTTTCACTAGACAAAGTTCAAACAAATATAATTTTTTATAACAATATTCTTATCAACTGCTTATGCCAAACATTTTTCTTTTAAGATAACTCCTTCCAGTTCTCTTTCCGTTTTCACAGCTTTCATCTAATGATTTATATGCTCATCAATTATGCCTTTACTCTATGCATATAATACTTGACAACACAAATTAAATCACTTTTAAAATACAAATTTAAAACCCTTCTTTGCCAAAATCGACCAGATTTGATTCACACGATACTTGAACAAGTTGTCAAAAGACACCTAGAAATAAGGCCACATACAGATTTATAAAGCATTCAAAAACGGACTTTGACAGTAAATTAAATTAAGTTTAAAATCTAACCAAGAGGCTGCTATAATTTAACATCTGAAAGTAATAAAACAAGAAACTGTTAACAAATTCGTGAGATTAAATCATTTTCAACTGTTCAAATCTCATGAAACCTAAAACTTCTATTAAATTGGAGAAAATATTTACTTTTTTGGAGCTATATCAGCTCCATAACAGCTTTCACACCGATTGGGATCCAAAGTTGGTGGAACAGTCTATAAAATAAAAATAATATAACTCAGAAATGAAGTACAGAGTATTTTTTAATTTTTATAATACAAGAGTAATTTTTCAAGCTAAACATTAACAATGTGGGATTCTTATTTAAATTTAAAAATGCATATCTATTAAATGGACTAACTTCTGTCAGTAACTTAATGGATAAATGGACACAGTAAAATAAAACTAACACGTATGGGATTTTCACTAAAAAAGACATCCTTGAGATTTTAAAAATGTAACATTAGAAGTAAAAGCATTTAATCTTTTGAAAAGTTGTGATTACAAATATTTTTTAAAAGTAAAAGATGGTTACATTTTGTCATTCTTTTTACTTTACTCACAGCAATTTTTCAGTTTAATTATTAAAACAATAACTTAAATTAACTCAGATACCCCATAAAATAAAACATTGTATCAGTTAACAGAAATTTATAAAAAATGTTAACTTAAGCATAAGTAAACTCAAGAAAAAGTCATAATAAAATAATACTTACAATATTTAAAACCTCAGATGATCCCACTTCTACAAAAGAAAAATGAAATTCTTATTGATAGCTCTAATAAGTTATTTAAAAACACATTTTTCAAGGGCACTAAATAGAGGAAAGATTTTTACATATAGGCCATTAAATTGATTAATTTCAAACATTATAATAAATAATTGGATGGCAACATTTATTTTCATTACAGATTAAGAATTTCTTACATGAATGCAATGATTGTCAAATTTTAAAATTCATCAAATCAAAAACAATTATGAGTTACTTTTCCTGGCTTTTAGAGATAAAAGGTAAGATAGTATCATTTTGAATTAAAAGTAAACATGATCTACAAATACAGCTTTTTCATACATTTACTTGTGATGTTCTTATTCAAATTCATATAATTTATTAAGATTTTTTACAGCAGAGAAGTGAAGTATTTTGAAGAATCGACTTTTAAGAGAAAGTGAGACTTAAATTATAAGCTGTTAATTATAAGAGTTAAATGTATACTTTCTTTCTTTTTCTGGTTTTTCTAAAGGAATTCCATTTTCATCCAACCTGCGTTTGTATATATTGTGATCCAAGTTGATTTGCTGTTCTCCAGAGACATCCATTGCATCAATGGAGAGAACTAAAAATATAGGTAACAATAATAATTATATCTTGAAAGAGTGTATGTAGGGAATCAAATAGTTTTACCAAAAGCAACTCAAAACAAGTATTTTTCACTTTTTAAAGACTTAAAAAACTAATGCCACATTTCATCCAACCATGAATTGAAGACTTTGACAGAATTTCCCATAAAACAGTTTTGTAAAATAATTTGTCATTTACCAAGTTAAGTTTAAAACAATAAAAAAATTAACAGCATTTTTACAAATATTTTATGGGTTGGATTTTATGGTACAAGCACCATGTTGGCAAAACCGCACCAAACAGATAGACAATCAAGCAGAGGACATACACACAAAGAAAGTTTTTACTGACAGAGAAATACACCCATGGTAAGTTACAGGAATTGAACCTGTGTAACCTTCAACTCGCAAGTTGCTAACATGATGAGAAAATTCACTGAGCCATGATGGATCCCCTACACAAATTAGAAATAATTTGTTTTAAGACCAGTGAATAATTGCAAATAGAAAATTAATTTTGCTGCAATTTTTTCAACTCTTCATAATTCTTCAAAACAGGCATTTGAGAATCAGAATTGAATTATGAACCACCAATGATATTTTCTTAGGAATGCCTCATTTGCTAGGCATAATTTAGAAATAGCTCTAAAGAGCGAAGTTATAATTATCAACATAACTTTCAATCCAAACCCGAAAATCAAGAGAACGATCACTTGAAAGTAATCTAAAATTCAGTTACAGGGTTTGCGATGAAATATTGAAGGAAGAATACAAGGATTGATTTAGAAACACTTCTAAAAAATTCTGTGTATTAACTTGTTCAAAATAAATCTGATCTGTGGAAATGAAAAATATTTAATTAAAGCGAGTGATAGCATCTGCACTCATGTTGCTGACAAGAGATTGCATTAGTCAATTGTAAAAATATAACTCAAAATTAAACAGCAATTCAAAATTTTCAATAAAAATATTTTTATTTCTCAGCAATTAATAATAATTTTACTAACACATATTTTCAATGGTGTGGTGAACAAATAAATGGTACTTATTTAAGTGTTTTGATTTCCTATTACATGCATGAGACTTGGTCCTTACATAGGGAAAACATAGGTTCCATAGTACCAAAACAGAGCCCCGGAAATATGAAGTTTTCGTCTATTGTAATGTGTAATCTGTTTTTTAAGCTTACAATTCATACTTAATTTTCATAGTATTTATAGTAAAGTGGCATGTGCAAAGGAAAAGAAAAAGTGCATTTGGCAAGTTCAAACATTGAGTAATATTTGGAATGCACATTTTTAATTTAACGAGAATGGCTTCTGAATTTTTACTGCATTGGTACCCAGACTGCAGATGGGCATGATAATAGTTATCTGGAAAAATGTGTAAATACAAACCTCTCATGTGCCTTTTGCATAGATTGGTCAATTCTCTTGTTATTTCTGGGGAACTCACGCATTAAAGTTAATTTTTTAGGATCCTCCTGGCTCCAGTATTAAATTTGTTTCTCCCATTCTCATTAACCAAGATTGTGAAATTTAAACTACATATTATTCCCACCAAACATTCTGATATAAACTGGCATTAGTATCGACAGTTTAGACTTAGAGGTACTCATCTATAAATATCAAAAATCACCTATAATAATCAATAAAGTTTAAAATTTATTAATTGATAGTGAAATATTTCTCACTGGATTTTAAACAAGCATAGAACATGTTGGTACATATTTTCAATGATTTAAGAAACAAACTGATTCGCCAAACCTTAATAAAATTTTAGACTTTGTTTTAAGCATTTCATGCTCAAATGCCCATTCTGAAAGGGTTTGTTTTCATGGATAAATGAACTTATTAGAGAAATCAAAGCAGCTTAGAGCTAATTAAATCAGAGCTCTAAGAATAGCAATTAATTAACTACAGTTGTAAATTGTTTTGAAATTTGCACATGGGAAAGATAAAACACGCTTAGTTCTGCAACATCAGTGGCCAAATGCCTGTAGGTCAGATTCAGAAACATGCAAATTTGTATAAATTTTTATTCTATATTGTGACCTGTATATTATATACAACATAAATTAATTGTTTTGGTTAATATTATTCATTCCATGAACATTTGTTGGAGGGATGCAGCATTGTTAAATATGTGCAAAATTTGTCTACACTAAATCTCGTAAATTCATGGTCGAAAGTTGGTCATCCTGCCCCCTTTTGCAGTTCCTTCCATTATACATCAACAAAAAATTTATTAATTTTTTAACAATGAAGTTGGTTTGAGTGTTGGCACAGCAGTGTAATCTTAAAGTCAATAGAACAGCCAACCAAACTGAAAATCAGATTTGTTATTCATTGAATGTAGGTGATGTAGAATGGAAAAAAAATTATCCATAGTTGTGATATTTGTTGAGTGAATATTAAAAGTGATAAAATTGTTTAATTTGAGTCTGGTTGTTTAATGGAATGTACAAATCTTAAAAGCATAACAATTAATTATCTTTTGGCACATTCAATATTTAGTATTTTAATTACATATAAAAACTGGACAAGAAATAAATCTTAAGTTCAACTAAAAGGACTTACAATCACATGTTACTTTTGGAAACGTGACATCAATGTTGATCCTCAATTTTTCACTGCGAGAAACATCTACAAATAGTTCTTCTGACATTTCAGGTGTGAGATAATAATTTAGTTCAGAAACAAAAAGAAGTGTAATTATCACAGCACTCACAACAGTAACTAAAAGAAAAACATTACATGGAGATTAAGCTACATATTGAAATACACTGATCTCAAAAAAAAATACATATTTATATATTTACAAAAATTTTGACCACATATGCTGGCACTCTTTCTATTAAATAGTAACATAGATCACATTATTAGATTACAAATAAAAATTTCTAAGATTAACAGAAATTTAACTAATAAGTTGGTTTATGCATCGTGTTCACCAAGAGAAAACCTCAAAACAATCAACCTATCAGTAATTTTCATCTTCACAAACATTAGATGTCTCCTTTTCCACTGCCATTAGAGCAAGTTCAATTTATTCGTCTGAATTAGTGTCACCCTAATTCTGATGATTACCTTAACAGAGGTTACTCTTCCTTTAAGCTATTTGAATTCCATAAATTAATAAAACTTCATCTAATAACAGCTCAGCTACAATTACAAACAAAAAAATTAAACTCATGTAAAGTAACATGTCTGTTGGTTGTTTTGGGTTTTATGGCAAAAGGGACATATTTGGCCATGCTGTGCCAGATACAAGACATACAATATAAACACGATGGGTCAGATCAATAGATAACTTAGCATATGTATGGTACTAACCAGTTGCAGAATGAAATGTTTACACAACCAATCTACAAGGAAATTTGTTTGCAAATGCTAACTTAAATGTATTGAATTTTATGGAAATGCTCCATCGATTTCGTAATCACACTATTTTGTTGAAAGAATTTATGATACAGCTGTATTATATGCCTCGTTTGGTGGCAACATTCTTGGCACAACTTTTGGTGCACTTTTTATGTCGCCAAGGAGAGAATTCTTAGAAAAAATCGTTTTTTCAAACGGAAAATAATAAGCTTTAGCAGAAAGCAGTTAACGGGCAAAAACCACAACTTTGAAAAACATGTTTTCTTTATCAGAAAACAATTAGTAGAAATAGTTAGAATGGGTTGCCTTCATATGTCATAACTCGCTACTAAAAGTGCGCCAAGAGTATTGCCACCAAACGAGGCATATGATACACTGTACAGAATTTATTTAGTCGAATTCTGGTTCTTTTAATCAACTGCTTTTAGGAGCCATTTGGAATAACAATGAAAGCTCAGGCCCTTTTCCATGAAAGCTCAGTCAGAAATAAATTTTAGAAAATACTTAATTTTGCTTCTCTCGAGTTGATAGCAATACTGCAATTTCACTGATCGATGAATTTTTAGAAACGTACGTGTGATGCACTGCTCAATAATTGTTAGTGGCTATAAAAACAAGATACAAATCTTTTATTGATCAAAAATAAATTTATTTCCGGAATCTACATCTATGAATTATTAGCCACATCGCTACAAAATAATAATCATCCTCAATAAGACAAGACAGAAAATTGTTGAGTACAATTCAATGAAATGTCGATTTGGTGCATTAAAACTCTTGGGTTTTAAAATTGTTTCAATTAATCAAACATTTATCAATCGAATTTTTAATGAAAAAAGCAATGCAAAAGTACAAGCCTTTATTTTGACCAGTGTTCATTTGATTATCAGTCATAACATACTTTCTTTTAACAAATATCGCATCAGGAGTTCAATATTACTTCCGGTTTGTAAAAACTCCAGATCAAATTTTATTCAGGTAACTTTTGGAAACCAAGAAACATTACTGATCCAATTTTAGGAAAGGCACGAAAGCTTGACATGCCTAAAATGTTATGAAGATGTGTAACTAAATAAATTCTAGTTTAAACTACCAACCGGCTGCTCCAGAAAATGTTTTTACTCTGAAATCTTCAAGAGTTTTCGGATAAGCATCGAATTTTCGAATGTGCTCCGAAATCTTGTAAGTTTCAAATTTCATTGTTACTTTATCAAGAAGTCATTAGAATAAAAATCTAGACAGAATTTGTGACCACAGCAGTAAAATTGCTGCAAGGAAAGCAGTTTGAGATTCGATATTGCCTGCATGCACAATTATTTTCAAAACAGAAATAAACCGAGAACGATTTTGTCAAACAGCTTGGGATACTTCCTTTTCCTGTTTTCAAAATAATCTTAAATCGTCTTTCCAATACTTAAATATTAAATTGTACTTTGTTGTCACAAAATTTGATCAACAAATATCAAAATTAACAAATTGCTTGTTGCCTGAAATACAAAATGAATTTAATTTAACCACAATGTTAAGAGCCACAGGAACAAGAGTGTTAAATAGATGCCTTTTTGAGAGGAGCAATGTTCTACATTACATATTTGAAATCGAAACTGAAATACGGTGCTATTGTTTAGTTTGCAGGAATATCCCCGCCATTCTTTTGTGCGAAAATCTTTTGGATGGGAACTGCGCTTTTTATCTTGGGAGCTGGGTGCAGTACCCATTTTATTCTCTAATCCAATCATGAATTCTTATTTTGAATCATTCCATCCAATAGTTTTTTCTGTTGACTGAACTCGGATCTATATTCGTTAAGGGGAATAAAATACACAGTTCGATTAAAACACTATTAAACCACAAAGTAAATAGATACGCATATGCTTGGTTTACAAAATGTTACATCGTTGTTCATCCCTGTCTACTCAAGAAATGTGTTGTCTACCCAAACCATTTATCAGATTGCTATTCATGTATATTATATTTAGTTTTTATCTGTGTGACACATTAGAGAAATTTAACGTTTGTTCATTTCCCTGTATTTTTCGTGGGGTAATTATGTGATGCAAATCACTAGTCTGGGGAATGAACTTTTTGCTCCATGGAAGTATGCACAGAGGTCCTCCCTCTGCTCATTGGTGCACTTGCCGGATAAGAATACGTTCAATTCGTAGACGCGTAGGTAACTCGATTGGTAGTGAGTACCATGCGTGTGGCACATAGTTAAGCTTGGGTGCATCTTTCAAATTTGAGCTGCATTTCCAGCAGGAACCAAACGGATAAAATCCAATTGTGATTAGCCACCGATGAGTGTTACGGTGCATGAAGTAATACAGTGACTTGAAATTAATTTTCTGTGGTTTTTAAAAAGCTATGCACGGAATTCACAGAAAAAATATTTTTATTTCAAATGCAGCGGTACCCTACAGGACATTAAATCGTTGGGCCCGAAAATATCCAAGCATAAATAAACTACAAAGATAAATTATGAAACAAGAAAACAGAGATATTACAATCTTAAAATATAAAGAAAAATCACAAAGGCGAATTAGGCAATAAGTACTCGTAAGCTTCCATGTAACTGTGAGGGCCGCGGTAGCCCGTTCGATTAGTAGCGGATTAGGTAGGTAGGTATTTTAATTAACGTCACACTGAAGCAACAGAACGGGCTATTGGTGACGGTCCGGAATCAGTCCCAAAGGGAAAGATCCGAGGACACCACGTAATTTTGAACCAGAGTCATGTGAAGAGGCAACACCTGAGCTGGCACCCCACTCTCCAAACTTCCACATCACTTCAACGTAAGAGGATATTTCAATTAACGTCACACTGGAGCAACACAACGGGCTATTGGTGACGGTCCGGGATCAATCCCAAAGGGAAAGATCCGATCCAACGTATGGACATTGAAGGTTCCGACGGATTTAACGTGCCAGCCCCTTTGTATACGACTGTCTTTGGCTGGATTTAAACTCGCAACCCTCCGGTTGCTAGTCAGTTACTCTTCCAACCTGGATACCGCGGCCCAGTAGCGGATTAGCAACCGCAGTGTTACGTGTTCGAAACTCGATCCAACCTAAGACCGTCGTGTACGTGCAGGCTGGTGCACTTTAAATCTGTCGTGGACTCAAATGTCATCACGTTGGCGTGGTGTGGAAGTTTTATTGGAAACCATCTCAGGTGTTGACATCATCTGACCATGGTTCAAAACAATTTCTGCAAGACAATTTCTTTTTGGAATTTCGAATAAACAAGGGTCGAAATGTTGTGTAGATGTTAAATTAGCCATTTCACGACGGGATTATATATGTAAAAACACGTCATCTAACTTGAACAGGCAAACTTCACACAAAATTTATCTGTAAGATATGTTACTATGCATCGTAATTCGTCACATTCTCTTGCTCTAGAATCTTTCACTTCTGAATGGATCCCTTGATATGCGTAGCGTAGAGAAAATAAACGATATGCATCAGAAGAGATGGAATCTGAAAAACTGTGGTTAGTTAGTTGGCAACCGGCTATTGGCGGCGGTCCGAGATCAATTCCGAATGCAAAGATCCGAAGACAACATCCTGTCATTTTGAACCATGGTCAGATGACGAGTTCAACATCTGAGCTGGCACCCCACTCTCCAAACTTCCACACCACGTCAACATGAATACATTTGACGGTCTTTTGTTGGATAGTTTCGAAGTCGTAACCCACCTGTTGCTAATCCGCTAATTTTTCGACCGGGCTGTACTGCGTCAGTAGGGAGAAAATGGGGCTCCCACAACAGAGGGGAGCCAGGGAGCTGGGGAGCCAGGGATCCGGAAGTGACGTTATAACAGGAAGTTGAGTTGAGTTGTTTCTCCTACTGTTACAGGAAGTGACGTCATAACAGGAAGTTGAGTTGTTTTACCGGAAGTGACGTCGTAACAGGAAGTGGAGTTGAGTTGTTTCTGCCTACCTGTTGAGTTGTTTACCACCTGCTATACGAAATGAGGAGAGCCGGAAGTGAAACCATCAGGAGTTGAGCTGTTTACCACCTACTGTTGAGTTGTACACCTCCTACTTTTTTATGTTTTCGACTTATGCTTTTCATCATGTTGGATTGTTTTGTTGGAGTTGCCATGGTAATGAATCACTGGTGGTGCCATCTGGTGGAGAAATTCGAAACCCTATTATTTTTAATTAAAAAGGAATTTCTTGGATTCGAACTGGGGACCACAGAGTCCGGAGTCAAGTGCGCTACCACTACTCCATTGGGACTTTGGTGTCAGTGGTGAATTAATGTAGTGTTTCTCTCTCTTTTGAACTTGTATTTTTTCTTAGTACTACGTATGGGCTATTTTGAGAAAATGGTTTGAATAATTGCATGGCGGTTTTAATAAATGCTTTTACAAAATTACTTGTAGCGCCATCTAGTGACTTTAAAAGTAATTAATCTAAGGAACGAATTGATTTCTTAATGTTTTTACTTTATTCATAACCATAACGTCAGTGTGTTTACGTTTGGGACTTGGATTTTTTTTTCCCTTCTGAGATTTCGATGTGACGTCACGATTATGTCCATCGAGCAAGTCTGAACTTGAATATAAATTAGTAGTTTATAGCTATCTTGAATTTTGTTTTATTTCAGAGTAGTTCCATGAATCGTGTTAAGAGAAATATGCACTTTAAAGAAATTAAAGAATTGTGCCCACCTCCACCCGGCAAAAGAATTTACCGCCACAATTCAATTATTTCTTTAACGACAACTAAAACTAAATTTTGTAATGACCATAAGCTAGTGTAGACACTCCATCTTCTAATATATAACGTTTGTCGTCAAATGGTGAGAGAGCGATTTTTCTTGTCTTCGTAGTATAAAGATAATGTTTTTCACTCTGAATTGCATACTGTTCTTCTTGAGTTATCGATGCATTGAAAAGACATTCTTTATATTGCTGGTGTTTAATTTTTTTCTTAATAACAGTTTTTGAAATTCCTTTTGCTGTCTTTTTCTCCCCACACTCCGACAAAAGGGAATACATTTTTGATCGTAAACCCACGAATTCTACGGCGGGTTTGGAATTTAATTCATCCTTAAAATATCCAATTTTCTTTTTATTTTTTTCGCTGTATGCAAAGTGATCTTTAGGATAATCGGATGTGTCAAACTGATCGCTATGGATGTGCATATCTTTATAAACATCTTCGGTTTCAATCTCATAAGTTAACGAGTCTGTGTCAGTGAAAAGTAATTGAGCCTTTTCTCCATATTTCTTTTTAATAAAATTATAGTGAAAATTGTACATATGTAATTTACTTAGTTCTAAAATAACGAATCCTACGTAAATAGGTCTATTCAGTGTTACTTTTGTTTTAATCCTCTCAACTCCGACCAAGTCTTCATTGAAAATTGAAAATGTGTTAAATGAGGGAGAAGCAATCAATTTTACAGCTCTCTTTGGATTATTGACAAGTTGAATATCAACTCGATTTCTTACATTTTCCATTGTCTTTCCATACACAGAGTTGTTCATTAATTTGAAAAAATCCTTTTCGAAAAGCGTAGTAGCGTTTTTCCGGTGATCTGTGTTGAAATCAATATAATTTTTAAGCCAAGGTTCCTGCTTAAATTTTATAATTTTGTGAATTTTAATTAATTTCATTCCCAGTGACAAGTACAATTTAAGATTTCTATAGTAAATTACATAATTTTTCTTATCACTTAAATTGGGTTCTAATTTTGAGCATACACTAAGACCCTCTGAAGGAAAATGCTCTTTGCTATACTCGGACCACATTTCGATGTTGATTACTTTTCTTTCCGGGGCAAGTGGGTAATCATTATGTAAGTGGTGAATCTCTTTGGGGTAGGCTAAATCCACCTCTAAGATATAACCCTCAGCGGAATCGTCAGGAATCGAATGAATCCACGTTTCGTCTACCGATTCGGTTGTCATCCATTCCAGGTTAGCATAGGGTAGAGGCTGCGACATGGCCCAACCATAGAGGTTGTTGGCATCCCAATACATAATGAATTTATTAGGTTTCGAAGGATCGAAAGGGTCTACATATTCATTATTGGCTTGTGACCAACGTTTACTTATCATTGACACTCCACCTCGAATACCTCGTTCCAGAAAGAGATGCACATCTATATCTGTTAAAAGTTCCAAGGATCTCCCCGTCATCTTTAGGCAAGCTTCCCATGCCAGTCCTGCGGAAGTGTAAAGATGTGCGCAGTCCAAATCATAATTAACTTTACAAATTTTCCTAAAATTTTCAAACACGTCGGCCAACTGTAACACATCACTTTTCACATATAAATCGTGATATTCCCCCAAATTGTTTAAGTTAAATGTTCTCCAGACATTCTGTGCATGTTCATATTCCTCATCGGTAATGTGTTCTTCAGATAGAGTCGAAAAAAAGGCTTCTTTTGGTGGCAAACTTGTTTCATGAAACTTTTGAAAGGATGATATGTACTCATATGGATATATGCCTTTTCTTAATAGTAAATCTGTATTAAGTGGAATATTTTGAAATAGTATGTGAAAATTTTGTTTAGGCAAGTTAGATACTAACTTTTCTAATGTCGCTGGCATAAATTGCAAACTATCAATGAATCTTACGTGAACTGGGTTGTCTTTGCTTCTGCTGGATATTGTAAAAGAAATATATTTTTCCATATTAGTGGCTATGACGCTAAACTCATAATTTTTTACTTTGCCTAACCCCTGCATAATGTGATGAGCATCATAATGTTTTAAATTGTGAAAAATTACAGGAATTACTTTTCTTAATTTGTATTTTAAATTGCATGCATTGTGCAAAGCACCTCTGTATTCACCAGAAAGATGATCGTGATCTCTCACTCGGTCCACTTTGTCCAATTTTTTCTTGCATAAAAAGCAAAGCGTTGCCGCTTGAAATGCACTTTCTTGCTCCCTTGTCATTGCTAGAGGCTTAATCGTGAACATGTGTTTAGCAAGATCATCCGTTTCATTGATAATATTTTCTAAAAAATCATCGACAGCATCACTGCCCCTATACCATCTGATTGGTTTATAGCAACCCCCATCTGGTCCAACCACAACGTATGCATATCCACAAGGGACGTGCGATGCCATTTTTTGAGTGTTTTTAGACTCTCCACTCAAATCTATCGGCTTTATAATTGATTCAAAGTCCGCATAAATAACAAAAGGTAGGGAATGTTGATAGTGCTGGTTTTTGAACGCAAGCATATTATCTCCCACCGCAGGCATTTCAATTTTTTGTACATCATGCTCATTGCAATACTGAAGATGGTTTATTAAACCTATTTCTTGGGAAAAACTGTGCAGGCAGCGATAGCAAATGTATGCTTTTGCTTTATGTTTAGTTAGGTGATTCAATAACCTCGACATACTTCTAATTAAACAATAATGATGATTTGTTTCATTACTGATGAGGAGCAAATTTATACAATCTTCATGTTTTTCCTTTGAAATATACAACGGAAAAATTTCATCGTTTTCACTCTCATAACCAAACACATTAATTCTTACACGATTTAACTTTTCCACAATAGGCACCTTGGTTACAGGGACGGGAAACGTTACATCACCCATGTTTATGCTGTGTTCATGTACATGATAATGAGTGACCCGGTGTGGATTATCTTTAAAACTTATATTTAGCTTATGAGCAATTAAAGTCCAAATGAAACATTTATTATCCTCATTTTGGATATTAAGGATTGCTTTTCTCGCTTGCAGTTTTGGTGGAAGGGGAATATAACTGCTTGCCGAAAGAGGAGAGTATTTAGCAGAACATAATTCAATGCTTAGAATTTTATTCATTGTCCATCCAGATCCGCGTTGTATAAATTCTTCGAACGAAGACACTATTTTAGTGAATGCTTCTTCTATGTGTTCGGGTATAGACTCCTTCATTAAATCTACTTGACACAGACTTCTGAAATGGGTAGTTATTGTTTCTTCCTCTCCCTCAACAGAAATTTTACTTAGGCTTAATTTTATTACTAAATACCACTTAATGGCATTGAATTTCTCTATTTCTTCATTTAATAATTCATTGATTGGCAATCGCATTTCAGTTAAACAAGCCATTAAATCAGCGCATACTTCTTCAGGAGGAGATAAATGGTGAGTGCTAAAAGCGTCAAGAGCAACTCCGTTTTCTTTCCTGCGTTTATTCTTAAGGAGAGGCTTATCATTTTTCCTTTTACGGGGAATGGTACTATGTTGTGTGCGCTTATGGTGTATAAGAAAACTTTTATGAGTAAATTGATAACCACATTCCTCACAACGGTGCGAAATTTTATGATTAACTAGCTGAATTACCCGGCGTTGCGCGGGTTGAAATGGTTAAATGTTGCTTGAAAAGTGAATTAGAATAATCACTTTTTTTTCACAGAAAAATGCAATCATTTAAGTTGCACGGAAATACGTTTTAACTTTTTCATAGCTTCTACTATATACTTCGGACGCAAATATATGCATTTAATTCCTGAATATATTTCAATATGTAAAAGATTGAGACATAAATACGAACAGAAACGAAATTCCGACGAAAAAAATGCAGAATTCTAAAAAAACGAATGATGTACAGTGTCGAATTTTGATTGCCTGAGTGTATTCTGAAATAGAGCAATTCGAAAAAAGAAATTTGAAAATATTGATAAAGACGATAATGATTTATGAAATTTAGTAATGCTCAAATATGACTGCAACATTTCGCTGTGTTAACTCAAACAGACAAACTCGGGATTCTAAATCAAATTTATAAAATAATAAAACATTAATTCTGGTTTGCCAAATCTAAAATAACAAAATTACGCTTTTATGATTAATGAGTTGAAGTTTTTCGTGTTCCATTACAAAATGTAAATTATGAATAATGAAATATTTTAAATATTCTTTTTTTATCAATCAAATATTCATAATATTTATGTAAAAATAAAAAACTCCTCATAGAAATAAAATAATAATTAAATCGTATACATCCAGCATCTCGGTATTCCAAATACATGGCCCTTTGTTAAAACGTCAATCAATTTCAACTGCTTCTGTTTAAATACTCTAGCAATCAAGTCGTGGCGCTCACTGGGTAATTGACCATTGGTAAGAACCTCCTTGATCTCCGTCCAAGTCGGATTGCAGGTGAAGGTGATAAATAAGTCTGGTCTCCCGTACTCCTCACGTACGTCATAGCATCTTGCGTGTATTCGCGCATGTGTCTGGGACTCCTGTAAATGTAGCTGGTAGGATGACCAAGGCACCGAGGTTTTCAACGTTCCCGTCATTTCCCACAGCATCTCTCAGGTGAATATATTCGTCAACTCTCAGTTTACGTTGATTTAGACGAATGTAAAGGAGACGCTCACTCTCGACTTTTGTGTACATATCGAAGATGAACTAATGAAACAATTGCCTGCAGTTCAATACGTGGTACTGCTCAGTATCTCGAACCACTAATCTGTACGCATGGAAATCCATCGCTGAAATTTTCTTGCTGGTTGTTTCACCTGTTCTTGGGTTGATCTGCCTCAGATTAAAATGATATCCATCTTCACCATGAGGGGGAATATCACTGGGTACTCCAGAGCATCATAAGATCGATGTGTTTCCGAAATGCGCTGCAATGATTCACCTCGTCGTTGAATAACGATATCCCGTTGATGGTACTCATCGCCTGATATAACCACCGCGACCTGATCTGCTTGAGGAGAGTTAAAGCGCCGCTCGTGTTCACCTGCTGGTCTTCGGTCTGCTCTTATGACTACTTTATATTCATCTGTTGGCATACGTTCCAATGCTGTTTCAAACGTTTTAATAAGATTATTGTGCTCATGAAATATCCTCTGTAAGTTTAACACAATCTGACGTATTGTTCCCGAGATGTAGGCGCACCTCTGATCAGTTTCCATTTGTTCGTTTTGAATAAAATATAGTTGTAGAAATTTTGGTGGTTGATCTGTCAGCGGAAGCAACGATCCCGCTCTATGGTAAATATGCCCTTGCACCTTGAATGTCGACGGAAATCTGGGCTGTCCAACAACTGATGTGGCACCGAATGATGTCATTTGGAAACATGAGTTGTATTTTCTGATGTTACTAAGAAAATGCTTCGACTCTGACGTATCTCCTGATGTGTATGTCAAAAGTTCTTGTGGTGGTGGTTCCAGTTGGCAGAGAATCATTTTTCCATTTTTGAAACAAATGATTTAAACTTTTTGGCTTGACAGTAACTACAAACCATTTCAATTTTCCCAATGGTAACTCTTGCATGCAGCGAGTAGTCTTTATGCGAATCGTGTGGAATCCTTCCAATGCTAAGCTAAAATGGTGTGCAGTCCATGATCGTTTGACACTATCTCTCTTATCCTGTAGTTGGACTTCACGCTGCTGTGCCATCTCTGTTGCTCTAGATATAGTAGCTCTCTCTCTCTCTCGCAATCGCAAGTCTTCTATTCCTCTCCTTGGAAGTTTCTTGACTACGCTTATCTTTCATCATCTTAGCCGTTGACTGTACTTGGCCGATCGCCTTCCGCTTCCTTGGAGACATTGCTACAGCAAAGAAATCTGTAAATGAATACAAAAAGGTATTTCATAAATTAAGCAAAAGGCACACTCTCACTGAACAATGAAATCTATTATAGAATACAATAAAAAGCTAAAATTAACGAAGAAACAAATTCAAAATTATGAAGTACTTACATCAGTTTAGAAATATAAATCCAAATGTACACTATCACTGTCGAATAAAGTAGGAAACACTTATACAATCAACTAAAAGAGCGAATTAAAACTGTGAAATTCACTGAAAGATGATAAACTGGAAGACTTACCGAGTTAACTTCCTTTAAATACGACCAGCTAAGAATCGAGTGGGTGCTGGAATGTTCTCCTCCATGAGTCCAATTAAGTTTCCGTTTCCCCAACTTTCTAGAAAGTTCTACAAAGTTTTATAAAAAAAACTAAACATTAATTCTGGTGCTGCCAGATACCGAGTAGCAAAATTACGCTTTTATGATCAATGAGTTTTTCGTTTGTGCTTTTCGGAATAACGGTGCTTGGTTTAGAAATAAATATAATCGGTGTAGACAAATTAAACTGAATAGATAGAATTTTTTCAAAAAGCAGAAGGTCGATTTTACAGAATTTTTCAGAAAGAAAATCACTGCTTTCAACGGAGGATTCACTTGTATCTATTCCGGACATTTTAAAATAAGTTACACGCCTTACCTAAAAAGCCTCGTGAAACAGAATTCTACAAATCATTACGTATTCAATAAATTATTTAAGGAAAGTTGGTCGAAATATACACCAACTTTCATTGAAAATAATCCTTGAACTCCTGAAAACCTTTCCTTGAATTTCCTTGCAAACATAAATATTTTAAAATATTCTTTCCCCCTTCATCAATAAAATATCTATAATTTATTTACATCATGGGAAGAACTAAAAAGTCAGTTCAAACATAAATACTGTAATTTAATTTGTTTCGGAAAAAATTGTTTTTCGATCAACAGTGGTAAAGCAACCATCGCTGCCTAAAGCAATCAATCTATGCTCAATGTTATTTCTATTGCGATTTCGAATAGTTTTTAGCCCCCCAGGGCCAATAGAACGGGGGTTAAGAGTTAACCTATGCTGACCGCAGTGTTCTAAAGTATAAGTGTACCAAATTTGGTGTGGATTGGTCAAACGGTGTAGATTTGTATAGAAAATATACCCACACACATACACACACACACACATCCTATTTTATATATAGACTAGCTGAATTACCCGGCGTTGCTCGTGTTGAAATGATTAAATGTTGCTTGAAAAGTGAATTAGAATAATCACTTTTCTTTCACAGAAAAATGCAATCATTTAAGTTGTACGGAAAATACGTTTTAACTTTTTCATAGCTTCTGGAATATACTTCGGACGCAAATATATACATTTGATTTCTGAATATATTGCAATATGTAAGAGATTAAGACAAAGACAAACAGAAACGAAATTCCGACCAAAAATGCAGAATTCTAAAAAACGAAAGATGCGCAAAGTGCAGCTTCAACTGCTTCTGTTTAAATACTCTCGCAATAAAGTCGTGGCGCTCACTGGGTAATTGACCATTGGTAAGAACCTCCTTGATCTCCGTCCAAGTGGGATTGCGGGTGAAGGAGATAAATAAGTCTGGTCTCCCTTACGTCCTCACGTACGTCATAGCATCTTGCTTGTATTCGTGCATGTGTCTGGGACTGCCTGTAAATGTAGCTGGTAGTACGACTAAGGTACCGAGGTTTTCAGTGTTCCCGTCATTTGACACAGCATCTCTCAGGTGAATATATTCGTCAACTCTCAGTTTACGTTGATTTAGACGAATGTAAAGGAGACGCTCACTCTCGACTTTAGCGTACATATCGACGATGAACTGATGAAACAATTGCCTGCAGTTCAATACGTGGTTCTGCTCAGTATCTCGAACCATTAATCTGTACGCATAGAAATCCATCGCTGAAACTTTCTTGCTGGTTGTTTCACCTGTTCTTGGGTTGATCTACCTCAGATTAAAATGATATCCATCTTCACCATGGGGGAATATAACTGGGTACTGCAGAGCATCATAAGATCGATGTGTTTCCTAAATGCGGTGCAATGATTCACCTCGTCTTTCAATAACGATATCCCGTTGATCAAACTCATCGCCTGATATAACCACCGCGACTTCATCTGCTTGAGGAGAGTTAAAGCGCCGCTCGTGTTCGCCTGCTGGTCTTCGGTCTCTGCTCTTATGACTACTTTATAGTCATCTGTTGGTATACGTTCCAATGCAGTTTCAAACGTTTTAATAAGATTATTGTGCTCATGAAACATCCTTTGTAAGTTAAACACAATCTGACGTCTTGTTCCCGAGATGTAGGCGCACCTCTGATCAGTTTGCATTTGCTCGTTTTGAATAAAATATTGTTGTAGAAATTTTGGTGGCTGATCTGGCAGCGGAAGCAACGATCCCGCTCTATGGTAAATTTGCCCTTGCACCTTAAATGTCGATGAAAATCCGGGCTGTCCAACAACTGATGTGGCGCCGAATGATGTCATTTGGAAACATGAGTTGTATTTTCTGATGTTACTAAGAAAATGCTTCGACTCTGACGTATCTCCTGATGTGTGAGTCAAAAGTTCTTATGGTGGTGGTTCCAGTTGGCAGAGTTTAACTTTTCCATTTTTGCAGCAAATACCAGTAGACTGCGATATAAATTTTTTGGCTTGGCTGTAACTACAAACCATTTCCATTTTCCTGACGGTAACATTTGCATGCAGCGAGTAGTCTTTATGTGAATTGTAGTGAAATCCTTCCTATGCTGAGCTAAAATGGTGCGCAGTCCGTGATCGTTTGACTCTATCTCTCTTATCCTGTAGTCGGGCCTGACGCTGCTGTGCCGTCTCTGTTGCTCTAGATGCAGTAGCTCTCTCTTTCATATCCTGTAGTCGGGCCTCACGCTGCTGTGCCGTCTCTGTTGCTCTAGATGTAGTAGCTCTCTTGCAATCGCAAGTCTTCTATTCCTCTCCTCGGAAATTTCTTGACTACGCTCATCTTTCAGCATCTTAGCCGTTGACTGCACTTGGCCGATCGCCTTCCGCTTCCTTGGAGGCATTGCTACAGCAAAGAAATCTGTAAAGGAATACAAAGAAAAGCTATTTCATAAAATAAGCAAAAGGCACACTCTCACTGAGCAATGAAATCTATTATAGAATACAATAAAAAGCTAAAATTAACGAAAAAACAAATTTAAAATTATGTAGTACTTACATCAGTTTAAAAATATAAATCCAAAATGTACACTATCACTGTCGAATAAAGTAGGGAACACTTATACAATCAATTAAAAGAGCGAAATAAAACTGCCAGATACACTGAAAGATGATAAACTGGAAGTCTTACCGAGTTAGCTTCCTTTAAATACGACCAGCTAAGAATCGAGTGGGTGCTGGAATGTGCTCCACCATGAGTCGAAGGAAGTTTCCGTTTCCCAACTTTCTAGAAAGTTCTACAAAGTTTTATATAAAAAAAGTAAACATTAATTCTGGTGCTGCCAGATATCGAGTAGCAAAATTACGCTTTTATGATCAATGAGTTTTTCGTTTGTGCTTTTCGGAATACCGGTGCTTGGATTAGAAATAAATGTAATCGGTGTAGACAAATTAAACTGAATAGATAAAAAATTTTCAAAAAGCAGAAGGTCGATTTTACAGAATTTTTAAGAAAGAAAATCACTGCTTTCAACGGAGGATTCACATGCATCTATTCCGGACATTTTAAAATAAGTTACACGCCTTACCTAAAAAGCTTATGAAACAGAATTCTACAAATCATTACGTATTCAATAAATTATTTAAGGAAAGTTGGTCGAAATATGCACCAACTTTCCTTGAAAATTATCCTTGAACTCCTGAAAACATTTCCTTGAATTTCCTTGCAAACATAAATATTTTAAAATATTCTTTCCTTCATCAATAAAATATCTATAATTTATTTACATCATGGGAAGAACTAAAAAGTCAGTTCAAACATAAATATTGTAATTTAATTTGTTTCGGAAAAAAATTGCGTTTCGATCAACACTGGTAAAGCAACCATCGCTGCCTAAAGCAATCAATCTATGCCCAATGTTATTTCTATGGGATTTCGAATAGTTTTTAGCTCCCTAGGGTCAATAGAACGGGGGTTAAGAGTTAGCCTATGCTGACCGCAGTGTTCTAAAGTATAAGTGTACCAAATTTGGTGTGGATTGGTCAAACGGTGTAGATTTGTATAGAAAATATACCCACATACACACACACACACATCCTATTTTATATATATAGATGATATGCCTTTTCAAGTTATCCTCTCGCGAAAAAAGATCTCCACACACATCACATTGAAACTTTTTTTCATGTGTAGTCATATGTTGAATCAATTTATCGTTGCGATAAAACGTTTTTTCACATATAGAACATGCAAATTCTTTATCTTGAGAATGTAATTTTATGTGCCTATTTAAATTCTTCTTTAAAGTAAAAGACTTTCCACACGTAGTGCAAATCTGCAAAGTTAGAAAATAGAAAATCTCTATAAATTTAAGGATGAAATCATATTTGATAAAATTAATTTTACATCTACATTATGTTTCTATATTAAGAACTACCTTTGAACACTGAAGTGAATCTAGATTTCATATAAAAACACAATTTCAAGACAACTTATTTTTAACAATACTGATTATACTAAAACGGATAAAATACACTATACGTTGAGCACGGAAGAAATAATTTCAATACAACTTGATTTAACAATACTAGTTATTCTAAAACGATAATATACTTTTATTACTTCACATTCACTATATTTGAAAACTTTAATTGCACGCCTACTAAAACCGAAAGACTCGAAAGAATGAAATTGAATGAATTATTTTATGAATTCATACGATTTCAATAAAATATTAATTAATGTACTTACATGCACACCGCTAGGACGAGCACGTTGTTCATCATTCATGCTGGAAGTAGCTCGTCGTTCATCATTCATACCAGAAGTAGCTTGTTGTATTGCATTAATTTCATGATTCATGATATGCCTTTTCAAGTTGTCCTCTCGCGAAAAAAGATCTCCACACACATCACATTGAAACTTTTTTTCATGTGTAGTCATATGTTGAATCAATTTATCGTTGCGACAAAATGTTTTTTCACATATAGAACATGCAAATTCTTTGTCTTGAGAATGTAATTTTATGTGCCTATTTAAATTCTTCTTTAAAGTAAAAGACTTTCCACACGTAGTGCAAATCTGCAAAATTAGAATAAAGAAAATCTCTAATTTTAAAGATGAAATCATATTTGATTATAATTAATTTTACACCTGCATTATGTTTCTATATTAAGAACTAACTTTGAACACTGAAGTGAATCTAGATTTCATATAAAAAAATACAATTTCAAAACAACGTATTTTTAACAATACTGATTATACTAAAACGGATAAAACACACTATAGGCTAAGCATGGAAGAAATAATTTCAATATAACTTGATTTAATAATACTAGTTACTCTAAAACGGTAACATACTTTTATTACTTCACATTCATTATATTTGAAAACTTTAATTGCACGCATAATAAAAGTGAAAGACCGTAGTTCTTCAATGAATTCATGTAGCTCGTTGTTCATCGTTCACATTAGATGTAGAACAAATACAGCTTACTGAAGAGGACTAGAAATGAAAGGAGATAAATAAATATATCATAGTCTTTAAACTATGAAATTATTTTATATTTAAAAAATATTAACAATATATTTACCTCTGAAAACATTTTCCCATGGACGTTCTTACTCATATCGACTTCTCCAGTTGAAATCTAAAACAGGAATGGTTAAATCAAAGAAATAGTGTCTTACATTATCGTTAATCTTAATGATAAACAAGTCTCGTGATATGCCAAAACAACAAAATTAAAGATAAACTGTAGATGACCAATGAAAAAATTCCTAGCATGTTCAAAAGCGAAGTGAAATGAAAACATGACGTGAATTTCTCCTAAGAGAACTTGCAATGGGAACAAGATCAGACATGTAAGAACGAGTCCTTTCTCGTATACTGAGTCTGACGTCACACAAGGCACAGCACTTCGTAGTCAAGAAGCCCTTAACCAGCTAAACATCCCGCGCTGTGACGTCACTTACGGCATCGCAATTTGCTCATAACATGCATTTGTTATCATAAATTCGTTGCCATTCATTTATCTTTAGCAGAATGGCCATTTATCTTTAGCCATTCTGCTAAAGATAAATGAATGGCAACGAATTTATGATAACAAATGCATGTTATGAGCAAATTGCGATGCCGTAAGTGACGTCACAGCGCGGGATGTTTAGCTGGTTAAGGGCTTCTTGACTACGAAGTGCTGTGCCTTGTGTGACGTCAGACTCAGTATACGAGAAAGGACTCGTTCTTACATGTCTGATCTTGTTCCCATTGCAAGTTCTCTTAGGAGAAATTCACGTCATGTTTTCATTTCACTTCGCTTTTGAACATGCTAGGAATTTTTTCATTGGTCATCTACAGTTTATCTTTAATTTTGTTGTTTTGGCATATCACGAGACTTGTTTATCATTAAGATTAACGATAATGTAAGACACTATTTCTTTGATTTAACCATTCCTGTTTTAGATTTCAACTGGAGAAGTCGATATGAGTAAGAACGTCCATGGGAAAATGTTTTCAGAGGTAAATATATTGTTAATATTTTTTAAATATAAAATAATTTCATAGTTTAAAGACTATGATATATTTATTTATCTCCTTTCATTTCTAGTCCTCTTCAGTAAGCTGTATTTGTTCTACATCTAATGTGAACGATGAACAACGAGCTACTTCTGGTATGAATGATGAACAATGTGCTGGTCCTAGCGGTGTGCATGTAAGTACATTATTTAATATTTTATTGGAATTAAATGAATTCATAGAAGAACTACGGTCTTTCACTTTTATTATGCGTGCAATTAAAGTTTTCAAATATAATGAATGTGAAGTAATAAAAGTATGTTACCGTTTTAGAGTAACTAGTATTATTAAATCAAGTTATATTGAAATTATTTCTTCCATGCTTAGCCTATAGTGTGTTTTATCCGTTTTAGTATAATCAGTATTGTTAAAAATACGTTGTTTTGAAATTGTATTTTTTTATATGAAATCTAGATTCACTTCAGTGTTCAAAGTTAGTTCTTAATATAGAAACATAATGCAGGTGTAAAATTAATTATAATCAAATATGATTTCATCTTTAAAATTAGAGATTTTCTTTATTCTAATTTTGCAGATTTGCACTACGTGTGGAAAGTCTTTTACTTTAAAGAAGAATTTAAATAGGCACATAAAATTACATTCTCAAGATAAAGAATTTGCATGTTCTATATGTGAAAAAACGTTTTATCGCAACGATAAATTGATTCAACATATGACTACACATGAAAAAAAGTTTCAATGTGATGTGTGTGGAGATCTTTTTTCGCGAGAGGATAACTTGAAAAGGCATATCATGAATCATGAAATTAATGCAATACAACAAGCTACTTCTGGTATGAATGATGAACGACGAGCTACTTCCAGCATGAATGATGAACAACGTGCTGGTCCTAGCGGTGTGCATGTAAGTACATTAATTAATATTTTATTGAAATCGTATGAATTCATAAAATAATTCATTCAATTTCATTCTTTCGAGTCTTTCGGTTTTAGTAGGCGTGCAATTAAAGTTTTCAAATATAGTGAATGTGAAGTAATAAAAGTATATTATCGTTTTAGAATAACTAGTATTGTTAAATCAAGTTGTATTGAAATTATTTCTTCCGTGCTCAACGTATAGTGTATTTTATCCGTTTTAGTATAATCAGTATTGTTAAAAATAAGTTGTCTTGAAATTGTGTTTTTATATGAAATCTAGATTCACTTCAGTGTTCAAAGGTAGTTCTTAATATAGAAACATAATGTAGATGTAAAATTAATTTTATCAAATATGATTTCATCCTTAAATTTATAGAGATTTTCTATTTTCTAACTTTGCAGATTTGCACTACGTGTGGAAAGTCTTTTACTTTAAAGAAGAATTTAAATAGGCACATAAAATTACATTCTCAAGATAAAGAATTTGCATGTTCTATATGTGAAAAAACGTTTTATCGCAACGATAAATTGATTCAACATATGACTACACATGAAAAAAAGTTTCAATGTGATGTGTGTGGAGATCTTTTTTCGCGAGAGGATAACTTGAAAAGGGATATCATTAATCATAAAATTTCGCACCGTTGTGAGGAATGTGGTTATCAATTTACTCATAAAAGTTTTCTTATACACCATAAGCGCACACAACATAGTACCATTCCCCGTAAAAGGAAAAATGATAAGCCTCTCCTTAAGAATAAACGCAGGAAAGAAAACGGAGTTGCTCTTGACGCTTTTAGCACTCACCATTTATCTCCTCCTGAAGAAGTATGCGCTGATTTAATGGCTTGTTTAACTGAAATGCGATTGCCAATCAATGAATTATTAAATGAAGAAATAGAGAAATTCAATGCCATTAAGTGGTATTTAGTAATAAAATTAAGCCTAAGTAAAATTTCTGTTGAGGGAGAGGAAGAAACTATAACTACCCATTTCAGAAGTCTGTGTCAAGTAGATTTAATGAAGGAGTCTATACCCGAACACATAGAAGAAGCATTCACTAAAATAGTGTCTTCGTTCGAAGAATTTATACAACGCGGATCTGGATGGACAATGAATAAAATTCTAAGCATTGAATTATGTTCTGCTAAATACTCTCCTCTTTCGGCAAGCAGTTATATTCCCCTTCCACCAAAACTGCAAGCGAGAAAAGCAATCCTTAATATCCAAAATGAGGATAATAAATGTTTCATTTGGACTTTAATTGCTCATAAGCTAAATATAAGTTTTAAAGATAATCCACACCGGGTCACTCATTATCATGTACATGAACACAGCATAAACATGGGTGATGTAACGTTTCCCGTCCCTGTAACCAAGGTGCCTATTGTGGAAAAGTTAAATCGTGTAAGAATTAATGTGTTTGGTTATGAGAGTGAAAACGATGAAATTTTTCCGTTGTATATTTCAAAGGAAAAACATGAAGATTGTATAAATTTGCTCCTCATCAGTAATGAAACAAATCATCATTATTGTTTAATTAGAAGTATGTCGAGGTTATTGAATCACCTAACTAAACATAAAGCAAAAGCATACATTTGCTATCGCTGCCTGCACAGTTTTTCCCAAGAAATAGGTTTAATAAACCATCTTCAGTATTGCAATGAGCATGATGTACAAAAAATTGAAATGCCTGCGGTGGGAGATAATATGCTTGCGTTCAAAAACCAGCACTATCAACATTCCCTACCTTTTGTTATTTATGCGGACTTTGAATCAATTATAAAGCCGATAGATTTGAGTGGAGAGTCTAAAAACACTCAAAAAATGGCATCGCACGTCCCTTGTGGATATGCATACGTTGTGGTTGGACCAGATGGGGGTTGCTATAAACCAATCAGATGGTATAGGGGCAGTGATGCTGTCGATGATTTTTTAGAAAATATTATCAATGAAACGGATGATCTTGCTAAACACATGTTCACGATTAAGCCTCTAGCAATGACAAGGGAGCAAGAAAGTGCATTTCAAGCGGCAACGCTTTGCTTTTTATGCAAGAAAAAATTGGACAAAGTGGACCGAGTGAGAGATCACGATCATCTTTCTGGTGAATACAGAGGTGCTTTGCACAATGCATGCAATTTAAAATACAAATTAAGAAAAGTAATTCCTGTAATTTTTCACAATTTAAAACATTATGATGCTCATCACATTATGCAGGGGTTAGGCAAAGTAAAAAATTATGAGTTTAGCGTCATAGCCACTAATATGGAAAAATATATTTCTTTTACAATATCCAGCAGAAGCAAAGACAACCCAGTTCACGTAAGATTCATTGATAGTTTGCAATTTATGCCAGCGACATTAGAAAAGTTAGTATCTAACTTGCCTAAACAAAATTTTCACATACTATTTCAAAATATTCCACTTAATACAGATTTACTATTAAGAAAAGGCATATATCCATATGAGTACATATCATCCTTTCAAAAGTTTCATGAAACAAGTTTGCCACCAAAAGAAGCCTTTTTTTCGACTCTATCTGAAGAACACATTACCGATGAGGAATATGAACATGCACAGAATGTCTGGAGAACATTTAACTTAAACAATTTGGGGGAATATCACGATTTATATGTGAAAAGTGATGTGTTACAGTTGGCCGACGTGTTTGAAAATTTTAGGAAAATTTGTAAAGTTAATTATGATTTGGACTGCGCACATCTTTACACTTCCGCAGGACTGGCATGGGAAGCTTGCCTAAAGATGACGGGGAGATCCTTGGAACTTTTAACAGATATAGATGTGCATCTCTTTCTGGAACGAGGTATTCGAGGTGGAGTGTCAATGATAAGTAAACGTTGGTCACAAGCCAATAATGAATATGTAGACCCTTTCGATCCTTCGAAACCTAATAAATTCATTATGTATTGGGATGCCAACAACCTCTATGGTTGGGCCATGTCGCAGCCTCTACCCTATGCTAACCTGGAATGGATGACAACCGAATCGGTAGACGAAACGTGGATTCATTCGATTCCTGACGATTCCGCTGAGGGTTATATCTTAGAGGTGGATTTAGCCTACCCCAAAGAGATTCACCACTTACATAATGATTACCCACTTGCCCCGGAAAGAAAAGTAATCAACATCGAAATGTGGTCCGAGTATAGCAAAGAGCATTTTCCTTCAGAGGGTCTTAGTGTATGCTCAAAATTAGAACCCAATTTAAGTGATAAGAAAAATTATGTAATTTACTATAGAAATCTTAAATTGTACTTGTCACTGGGAATGAAATTAATTAAAATTCACAAAATTATAAAATTTAAGCAGGAACCTTGGCTTAAAAATTATATTGATTTCAACACAGATCACCGGAAAAACGCTACTACGCTTTTCGAAAAGGATTTTTTCAAATTAATGAACAACTCTGTGTATGGAAAGACAATGGAAAATGTAAGAAATCGAGTTGATATTCAACTTGTCAATAATCCAAAGAGAGCTGTAAAATTGATTGCTTCTCCCTCATTTAACACATTTTCAATTTTCAATGAAGACTTGGTCGGAGTTGAGAGGATTAAAACAAAAGTAACACTGAATAGACCTATTTACGTAGGATTCGTTATTTTAGAACTAAGTAAATTACATATGTACAATTTTCACTATAATTTTATTAAAAAGAAATATGGAGAAAAGGCTCAATTACTTTTCACTGACACAGACTCGTTAACTTATGAGATTGAAACCGAAGATGTTTATAAAGATATGCACATCCATAGCGATCAGTTTGACACATCCGATTATCCTAAAGATCACTTTGCATACAGCGAAAAAAATAAAAAGAAAATTGGATATTTTAAGGATGAATTAAATTCCAAACCCGCCGTAGAATTCGTGGGTTTACGATCAAAAATGTATTCCCTTTTTTCGGAGTGTGGGGAGAAAAAGACAGCAAAAGGAATTTCAAAAACTGTTATTAAGAAAAAAATTAAACACCAGCAATATAAAGAATGTCTTTTCAATGCATCGATAACTCAAGAAGAACAGTATGCAATTCAGAGTGAAAAACATTATCTTTATACTACGAAGACAAGAAAAATCGCTCTCTCACCATTTGACGACAAACGTTATATATTAGAAGATGGAGTGTCTACACTAGCTTATGATCATTACAAAATTTAGTTTTAGTTGTCGTTAAAGAAATAATTGAATTGTGGCGGTAAATTCTTTTGCCGGGTGGAGGTGGGCACAATTCTTTAATTTCTTTAAAGTGCATATTTCTCTTAACACGATTCATGGAACTACTCTGAAATAAAACAAAATTCAAGATAGCTATAAACTACTAATTTATATTCAAGTTCAGACTTGCTCGATGGACATAATCGTGACGTCACATCGAAATCTCAGAAGGGAAAAAAAAATCCAAGTCCCAAACGTAAACACACTGACGTTATGGTTATGAATAAAGTAAAAACATTAAGAAATCAATTCGTTCCTTAGATTAATTACTTTTAAAGTCACTAGATGGCGCTACAAGTAATTTTGTAAAAGCATTTATTAAAACCGCCATGCAATTATTCAAACCATTTTCTCAAAATAGCCCATACGTAGTACTAAGAAAAAATACAAGTTCAAAAGAGAGAGAAACACTACATTAATTCACCACTGACACCAAAGTCCCAATGGAGTAGTGGTAGCGCACTTGACTCCGGACTCTGTGGTCCCCAGTTCGAATCCAAGAAATTCCTTTTTAATTAAAAATAATAGGGTTTCGAATTTCTCCACCAGATGGCACCACCAGTGATTCATTACCATGGCAACTCCAACAAAACAATCCAACATGATGAAAAGCATAAGTCGAAAACATAAAAAAGTAGGAGGTGTACAACTCAACAGTAGGTGGTAAACAGCTCAACTCCTGATGGTTTCACTTCCGGCTCTCCTCATTTCGTATAGCAGGTGGTAAACAACTCAACAGGTAGGCAGAAACAACTCAACTCCACTTCCTGTTACGACGTCACTTCCGGTAAAACAACTCAACTTCCTGTTATGACGTCACCTCCTGTAACAGTAGGAGAAACAACTCAACTCAACTTCCTGTTAAAACGTCACTTCCGGATCCCTGGCTCCCCAGCTCCCTGGCTCCCCTCTGTTGTGGGAGCCCCATTTTCTCCCTACTTGCGTCCTATTGAAACTGGAAAAGAATCCTACACCACCAACGATTTTCAACCTTTTCCATCTCATAGCACACATCAACTAAGTAGTGCTAAAATTCTGCAGCACACGGATTTTTTATGATCTCACAAAAGATAGATCTAATTTTCAAAATAGTAATTACCTGCCCTCTTTTTGCTCTAAAGTAACTTTTAAAAACCTTTTGGAAACAATTTGTTTGTGATACTTTGTAATAAAAAAAATCAAAACCATTGATACAGGTATCACGAAATTATTCGTGTGTGTGAACATATTTGTCAAAAGTTTAAAACTAAACCGTTGAAATGAAATTAATCTTACACTTGAAACAACTTCACCATCCATAAGGCAGACCATTGTGCTGCAAGAGTAGTTGAAAATGGCTGTTCGAAAGCAACGTCAAGCTCAGACATCTCATTAAATATTAAATGCAAGCAAAATAGAGGAAAATAATAAGTACAAATTGCTACAAAGTACCATAGATAAATTGCGTCAAAAAGATTTTTGAAAAGCCAATTGGTAGTCAAAAAGGAAATGCAATTTTTTTTAAACTATTAAAATTATACCTATTCTTTTGCCAGATCACTGAAAAACATTACATACAGGTGCCAAGCATTTAGAAACGATTTGTAAAAAGAATAATAGAAGAATCATACACAACATGCTTTTTTCTACGCACATGCAGCAGCTGCTACAAAAAAACACTCGGGAGGGGACACAGGCTTCGAAACGATCTTCGACTCGGTAATGGTTTCGAAACGATCTTCGAACGAACGATTAACGGAACGATTTGGTTGGATTCGGAACTCGCAACCCTCCGGTTGTTAATCCTTTACTCTTCCAACCGGGCTACCGCGGCCCGTATGATTAAGGAAAAAATTTTGATGTCATACATATTATAATTTTTCAATTTAAGAGCCTTTTGATTTTAATTACTAAATCAGAGTTTGTATGATATTTAATGTTTTTTTTTTAATTTCAGAACTCTAGTTTTTCTGTTTCAGAGCTTTAAAATGTTACGAATAATCCTTAACTTGAAATTTTGACATTATATAACTTTTTTAACAAAGATCTCAATATTAATATCCCTTTTTTAGGTAAAACCCCCCAGATCTATTATAACCTATGCAATGCTAAAATTGCAAGGGTGTGCAAAAATTTTCAAGGGGTCCTTGATCTGAGAAGTTCGGGAATCACTGATCTGGAGTCATACTTGACCCCAATAATTACCTGAAGATGAATTGGACGCCACAGTTTGATAGCACAAATTTTATTCATGCCCAATTTGAAAGTTTTCTCAGCAATATAGATATGCTCGTGCAAATATATGGAGATTTTTTGCCATCTTATAAACATTCTAATTGGTGATACTTTATAAACAACTTTAATTTTCGAAGTATTTATATTTTCCACTTGTAGTATACTTGCAGACCTTAAGTTAGCCATCTTCATTTTAATCCTGACTATTCCTTTATTCTTAATCCGTTTAACCGGAAAAAAACATTAACCCTTTTGAAGGGCATATGCAAAAATGTTTTCGGAAAAAAGCTTTATGAGTCAACATGAAGTGGTATTAATAGGATGAAAAATTATAAAAATACGCTCAATCAATAAATATCATGCATGTAAAAATTCTACCTTATGTGGATTACAAATTGTGTAAAAATAAATTGGGCAAAATCATAAATGACATAACAATGAAACGTGAAATTAAATATCAAAGTATAAAAGTGAAAAGGAACTATAAGAATTGCAATTATCGCTGTATAAATTAACTAATGAGATTTTTCAGCAAAGTAAATGTTGCCGCACGTGCGCCAACCAGAGAGGCGAAAATGTTCACGCATGCGCAATACCCGAGCCGACTGAGCTCATCTCCAGTTGACTACAAGACGCTGCAAAGTTAGCAGCAATAACCAGAAGTGGGTAATTAATGTTAATCTCGACACCCACAATTGCTTCAACTCAATAATGTTCAGCTGTCTTTATATGTTGTACAAAATGTGTGTGACGTCCTGTTAAATAAAAAGCAGAAAAGGCAGCTGTGGTCCGTCGAACTTTATTTATGCGTTTTTAAAAAGGTGAACGCATCAGTAAATATTTACTCTAATCAAAAAGGCATAATAACGATAGCTGGTGTATAATACGGAACGAAACTTTCAAATTTGTCCCATCTTGTTTTTACGTAACTTTAATTCCATATATTTAAAATGACAAACATTCATGCATCAAATACTTATTCAGCGTATCAGTGCTGTTCCGGAGTGGAATGATGGGCGCGCATTTACAATTGGGGCAGCGAAAGACAGGCATAGTATGGCCTCCACCTTTGCGTGAACATGCCCAACAATAAAGTTTCCTCATAATTTTATCTTTATTCAGTCTTTGTAGGGCGATTTTAAAACTGTAAACTTTTGAATCTGCATATTTTGTTTTTTCTCAATTTCTATTAATTATTCAAAAAAATACTTCAAAAGCAGGGATGTTTTGAGGCGTAGAGCACAAGCGACTAGAATCCACCCTGGAATAACTTTTGAATTAAAAAGCTATCAAAAGCACATGCCTGAAATAGTTTTTCATAGAAAATCGAAGTTTCGTGCTCAACAGATAAAATGTACCCCTTAATTCGTCAATCACTTAAAAACAGTCCCAAAAATCATTCAAAGCAATGCTCATTTTACGTTATGGCATCTAGAGGAAAGAAGATTGGGTTGATCAAAATTTGTTCAGGGTTCATGTGACTGGGTTGAATCAAATGTTTTCCAGAAGAGAGGCAGCTGGTTGTTGGGGATTGCAGGTAGTGGACGATTCCTACCTCAAGAACTACCTAGGTCAGTATGATCAAAAATTTCAAAACTATTTCCAGTACTCGAGAGATGTTAAGAAAACTTTCAGCATAAAATCTGTTCTAACTGTATTGAACTAACAATTTTCAATGCTTGTGTTAAATGATTATGCAAGCAATAGAGTGTTTTCTGTTGGACACAAAAATAGTTGTTAGTTCACCAGTGGGGATACAATATGAAAATATTACATTCTGAAAAATATTCTGATGAATATATTTCATTACTATGATACATTTATACGTTTTGCAAAGCATATTCTTCTGAAAGCAATCAAGTGTTTTCTATTGGACTCAAAAATAGTAGTTAGTTCATCTAAAGATAGTGCACCAGTGGGACACGATATAAAATATTGTGATGCATATATTTCATTAATGAGACCTGCGTTTTTTCAAAGAAAACAACTTCATACTATACTTAAATAAGATTTTATGTAGACATCTAAGATATTCTGTGGTAGGGCATAATTTTTTTATAATTTGTACTGCGTGCATGAAACAGCATCAAATTGAATATACGATACTGTTCTCACAATGAGTGGGAAATGAAAAACATTCGAACAGCTACACACACAATGGTTGGTTAGGGTTTTATGGCACAAGGTCCATCCAGTAAGGGACAAGTTGTACCAACACACAAATGAATTACAAAACCTAGTAAATAGTTTGATATTAGATGTAGGTACCATTATTACAATTAACTTACTTCATTATAATATTTTAAATTAAAACAGAATGTATCCACCAATTTAAAAACGCTTAGTAGTACAGAAAAAAATGTGAAATATTAGATTTTATTGCTTTCATACCATTAATATTGATTCTGTAAAATTATCTTAATTAATTATATAAGTACAGATGTTGTGAAGTGAAGTAATCGTGAATGTAACTGTCCAATGAGCGGCGCTGTAAAAAGTGACGTCAGCTTCCGAGCTGAATTTTGTAAGTCAGATTAGGTTTGTTCTCGGCGGTATGTGGTATGTATGTTTTTGTCGTCTGTTAATCTTGTAAATAAAATTATGAATGTTGTGTTAAAAGGCTTTTTGGCTTATTTCCAAATGCACCCGGCATCGGGTAGATGCAGCCCGTGAAGACTTTCTGAACTTATTTTTACGAACTTGTTTTCTAACATAGTGGTACCCTCGGCGGGACTGGGTGCTTTGGCCATTTAAGAACTTTTGAACCTAGAACTTTTGAAAATGAATTTAAATGCTTTAAAAACACAACGAAAAGGGCTGAGAACTGCTTTTTCTCTAAGTTTAAAGAAAATAGAAACGGCATTATCGAAAGAAGTATGTGATTTGAAATCGCTTTCGATTTTGAGAATTCAACTTAGTGATAAGTTTCAGAGACTTGATGTCTGTCAAACTGCTATTTCAGAACAGTTTTTACAGAGTGAAGATGACGAACATTTATTTAATGAAGATTTAGAAGAATCTGAAACTTACAGAGACCGGTACTTAGAGCTATGTGCTCAGGTAGATTTGAAATTGCAAGAAGTCGCTCTGTCGAATGACAATAAGGAAACGAGAAAATTCAAATTGCCAAAGATAGAGCTGAAAAAGTTCAATGGCGAAGCGAAAGAATACCTGACCTTTTGGAGTCAGTTTCAGAAAATACACGACGACAAAAGTATTGCCGATGAGGATAAGATGCAATATTTATTGCAATCTATGGAACCCAAATCGAAAGCAGAACGTTTAGTTCTGAGTTTCCCAGCTACGGCGGCTAATTACCCTAAGGCAATTGAACAATTGAAAGAGCGTTTTGGACGAGAAGATTTGCTTGTGCAAATCTATGTTAGAGATTTGTTAAGCTTAGTTATGAAGAACGCTGCTACCGGAAGAGCGAAGACGGATCTTCCCTCTCTATATGATGGAAGGAAAGCTGCGAGCATTGGAAAGCTTGGGAAGAACACAAGAAAAGTACGGGGACTTTCTAACGCCGTTAGTGGAAAGTTGCCTTCCAGAAGAAGTGTTAGTGGCTTGGGAAAGAAGTAGAAATCACGACTCGACAGAAACCAAAGGATCTCGAACTTTAGAACATTTGATGAATTTTCTTCGACAGGAAGTAAAGGGTGAAGAAATGGTTTTACTCGCCCGGACTGGTTTCGCCCCGCACCAAAGTCATCGAAAGAAGGACTTTATTGAACAGGTAAAACAAGCTGACCTGACAACAGCATCAGCTTTGGTAAGCCTTGTTGATAATTCAGGTAAGAGAATTAATAACTGTATTTTTTGTGATAAGTCTCATCCTAGTGAAAAATGTTTTACCGCGAGGAAAATGGCTTTGGCTGCTAAACAACAATTATTGATGAAAAAAGGTGCATGTTTTTCTTGTTTAAAAAGAGCTGGTCACTTAAGTAAATTTTGTAGTGTAAAAAAGCAATTGAATTGTTCTATTTGTAATAATCCTCATTTTGAAATTATGTGTTCCAAACAAGAAAAAAATGTTGAGCAAAAGAGTGTTCCAAAATCTGAGAGTTCTCTCTCTAATTGTGGCAGAAGCGAAATTGTATTTTTGCAAACTCTTTGCGTACTTATTCGATATCTAGGTCATGAGAAAATTATTCGCGCGGTGATTGATACAGGAAGTCAAAGTAGTTACGTAAGCGAAAATGTTATAACTCAGCTCAAAGCATCTCCACTGAGCGACGAAACTGTTATACATGCGCTATTTGGGGGGGCTGAAACGAAACCAAAACGACATGATGTGTTTTCTGTCGAGGTCAGTAATTTAAAAAGAACTTTTGCTTGTAGTTTTGAAGCTCTTTCTGAAAAAAGGATTTGTGGTTTTATTCCTAAGATTAAATCTAACGGGATTTTGAATGAATTAAAAGAAAAGAAGGTAGATTTTACTGATTCTTTCCGAAAAGAAACCGAAATTAATCTTTTGATTGGTGCAGATGTAGGAAAATTGTTGACAGGAAATTCTATTGAATTACAGTCTGGCTTAACGGCCGTTGAAACGAAACTTGGATGGACTGTAATTGGAAAACAAAATTCATGTGAGAAAGATAATATTTTGACGACATTATCAATGCATGCAATGAAAGTACCTATAAACAAATTATGGGAACTTGAAATTTTAGGAATATCTGATCCAACCCAAATTGAAATGGAGAAAAGTGATCTTAATTTAAGTGATTTTAATGATAGAATGAAAATTCTTCCCGCTGGAAGATATGAAGTAGAACTTCCATGGAAGTGCAGTTCTGCGAAATTACCTAATAATAAAGAATTAGTCTGGAAGAGACATGAAAAAATGATCAATAAATTTAGATGTGGTGAATTTTTCACCGATTATCAGAAGGTGTTTCAGGAATGGGAAAAATTGAACATAATCGAACGCGTGCCAGATTTCGAATTGAATAAAGAATGTCATTATTTATCACACAGGCCAGTGATTAAACTAGATAGTGAAACTACTAAAATCCGTCCGGTTTTTGACGCTTCTGCCGCGGAGAGAGGGAAACCCTCTTTGAACGAATGTTTATTTAAGGGAATTAATCTTATTGAATTGATACCTGATATTCTTGATCGGTTTAGAATGTATCCAAATGATGCAATGCCTGATAAGAGAAAGATTTTGGATTATCAGGGCTAGGAAAACTATTAAAAATGTTTTATATAACTGTATTGCTTGCAAACGCTTTAAGGTTAAATCTATGTCAAGCGAACCGACACCTTTACCACCAGACCGAGTTACGGATTGTGCGCCTTTCGAAATTGTGGGAATTGATTTAGCTGGGCCTCTCTTTCTGAAAAATAAAGAAAAAGTGTGGATAGTACTGTTCACTTGTGCCGTGTACCGTGCCATTCACCTTGAACTTGTGAATTCTCTTTCTTCTGACGCTTTTCTATTAGCACTTAGGCGGTTTATCGCTAGACGTGGGCGGCCTAGAGAGAGAGAAAACAATTTATAGTGATAACGGAACTAACTTTCGGGGCGCCTCTAATGATCTTTCGAAATTGAATTGGGATGAAATATTAAAAGAAACCAGAACTCCTAAAATACTTTGGAAATTTATTCCACCCACCGCAGCTTGGTGGGGAGGCTGGTGGGAAAGGTTGGTCCGCACTGTAAAAGAACTGTTAAAACGTACTTTGGGTAAATCTGTGTTAACTTATGAAGAACTGAATACTGTGATTTGTGACTGTGAATCTATAATTAATTGTAGACCGTTAACATATGTCTCTGAAAATCCTGAGGAATTGGTTCCTCTGACACCTGCTATGTTTCTTATCGAGACACGGAGTTCCAGTGTTGAGGATATTGACGAATTAGATTCGCGAAATCTTACGACAAGAATTAAATATAGAAGTAAACTGTTAAATGATCTAAGACAACGTTTTAGAAAAGAGTATTTGAGTCAGTTGGTTCAAAAGCATAATGAAAAGCGACCACGTGAGCCAATGGTTGGAGAAATAGTTTTAGTGGGAGATGATAACAAAAAACGTTTGTTTTGGCCTTTAGCAAAGATTATTGAGTTGATTCCAGGACGTGATGGAAAGATTCGCACAGTTAAACTTAAAACGCAGCATGGAACAGTTTTACGTCCGATACAGCGTATCTTCCCTTTGGAGATACAGGCAAATGAAACTAATGTAACTGATGATAAGAAACAGGGTGAAGAGGAATCTAATTCTGATGGCATCTCCTGTCTTAAAAGTACATTAACACCTGATAATATGATAATGAAAAGATACACCTCCTTTGGAAGGTGTGTGAAAGCTCCAAAGAGGCTTGATCTTTTGAATAACATTAGTTATGAGCTTGAGACTCTATCTGAGTCTCAAGGGGGGGAGGATGTTGTGAAGTGAAGTAATCGTGAATGTAACTGTCCAATGAGCGGCGCTGTAAAAAGTGACGTCAGCTTCCGAGCTGAATTTTGTAAGTCAGATTAGGTTTGTTCTCGGCGGTATGTGGTATGTATGTTTTTGTCGTCTGTTAATCTTGTAAATAAAATTATGAATGTTGTGTTAAAAGGCTTTTTGGCTTATTTCCAAATGCACCCGGCATCGGGTAGATGCAGCCCGTGAAGACTTTCTGAACTTATTTTTACGAACTTGTTTTCTAACAACAGATTAAAATTAAAAATTAAATAGTGGTTAAGGTATAAAATGTAAGAATTAAGCAGTGGACCCATCCCTTATTCAGATTTATAATGTACTGTAGGAATATCTTTCCTTGGAAGGTATATGACAGTTATGAAAATAATTGTTTTAGTTAATGAACATTTCTGTATTAAATATTTTGTATTGCTATAAATTTGAATAGAACAAAATTGCTTAAAATGAAAAATCAAGCATTGATAATCAATGTGAAATATTTTTTATTTCTTCATGCTGCCATACAGAAGAAAAAATCAATTTACATGACGGTGAAAAATAACAATCAACTGAAGGTAAAGCACAATATACAATGCAAAAAACACAGAAGGAAAGCATGACAACATGAAAACACAATCTATAAAATTCAAGAAACGAGATTTTAGTTTTCTAAGTCAATGATATAAAATTTTTAAAAACTTCGGAATTGCGAAATAAAATCCCCTAATTCGTGGAAAGATATTTGTGATTTTCATAAATTGGAAAATTGGTTGATATTTTACTCAAGGCTTAAAAAAAGGCTTCTTAAAATGATTTTTAACATGTATTATGTGAAGGAACATTAATACTAATCTCATCAACAAGTCGAGCAATCAATTTGGTTAAGTAAACTTCTTTCATCTTGCTAAAGAAATGAATACTCTCCCTTGCACACCAAACACTCATCTTATCGAGTTCAACCTTTAACATTTCATAATCATGATATGTTGGGATACATTTATAAATTTTAAGATCATTTCAAAGACATATATCAAAGTAGACATAAATCAAATATATCAGAAAAGTCGTTAATTAATGAAATAAAAAAAGCAGGGGACCTAAATAGATCCCTGGGTCCCTTTCAGGACAGATATCTAACAAAAAGTCTTGCCATTCAATGAATAGACAACCACTTATCATATATATATATAATTAGATTCTGTTCGAAACCAATATTACCAGTTCAAGATTCACCCAGTCAAAAACCTTTGCAAAATCAGTATATCATCTAACTGAGGGTTATTGGTATTGAATGAGGTAGGTGTATCGTAGGGAAGTATTTTTTTAAGCAATGATGGGTTAAGAAATCACGGAACTGTTATATAAATTCAAATAATAGTTTTCATGAAATTCTCATTTTTTTAGGTGGGTGGGTTTTCACTTAATCCTTTTAATCCAATAAAAAGTAAAAAGTAACATCGCTGCAAAATTTAATAACCTGGTACCTTCGATTCACACTTTATTTGAATAAAATAAACCAAGTTTGTGAGCATTGTGTTTGTACATTAGTGTATAATATTATTTCCATTTGAGATTGTTTGGGCTGTTTTTAATTTGCATAAGTTTGCGAGCACATATTGAATGAAATTTATATTATTAAATGTTGATATATTTTATGAAGCTCAGAAAAATAAATGTGAATATACCAATATGTAGATAGGAAATGTAAAAATATTTCATCCAGTTAATAACTAGTGTTTGAGGATGTTTTACTGATTTTCCTGTGCCATACTAGAAATACACAAAATTTAGGAAAGAATTTGTTGCAACGTTTACTCCTTATTTCAATAAATTTTAGAGAATTCAAGTAATAATTCTTTGTTTTTATTTTCTGAATAATCAATGATTATTCATTTTATAATTTTTATTTCTCAATGTATATATTTGTATTCGTATTTACAGAGAGAAATTCCTATTTTTTACGAATATATTTCTGCTCCATTTAAATATACTTTTATCATGGATGTAACAGTCAATCGTATATCAATTAGTTATATTACATAGTATTCCGGAAGTGCTAATAAAATTAGATGGTCAAAAATACTTCTGTAATTTAAAGCTTCTTACAAACACCGCAACTAAATTTATAGTTAATTTGTTATTGAGAATTTTAAAAATTAAATATTTTATAGTTTTGAAAGGAAGAAACAAAAAATAAAATAAGCTCAAGTGATGCATTTTTAATCGTATATGTTGATGAGAAAATCCATTGCACACCATTGCATTGAAACACATTTCTTCAACTTGTATCCCTCCCTGAATATGTGCATTAAAAAACTTTTTTCCATCTGTAATACGAGTACTACTAACTTTTGTGCACAGAATATTATTACCTTGAAAGTTAAATAATTCCAACTTTTATTCTTATTTGAAATTTTTGATTTAATTTGAATTGCTTCACTGTTATCCAATAATATTTATCGACAACTGTAAATGTTTTCGATAACGATTGCCATCTATTTTTCCCCTATGTTATTTGAACAGTTATATGATTGAGTAGACAGTCAAGTTTGATATTTTCTTTAAATTTTCCTATATTATTAAATTTAAGAAGTCAATTAAAGAATATCAAAACTCGTTTAATGGTGTTGCAGTAGACGTTATTAGTAGTATATGGGTCACTTGAGCGCCTTTTCCAAGATGGCCGCCGTTTGATAAGGAGTTGACTGCTGATAAGGAGTTGGGGGAGGATTGCTGATAAGGGGGCTTTGAGGTGGTGACGTCATTGTAAAGATGGCGTTGTTGTGTTGCCATGGTAATGAATCAGTTATAGCTCCATCTGGTGGGGGAATGAGAAACCCTATTATTTTGAATTAAAAAGGAATTTCGTGGATTCGAACTGGGGACCATGGGATCTGTAGTGCAGTGCGCTAGCCGTTAGGCTGTAAGAGAGTTAGCTTTGGGTGGTGAATTAATGTAGTGTTTGCTTTTTTTCTTAATACTAGGAATGCGTTATGGGACTTGGTTTTATTTGATGAATAATTAATTTTTATTTTGCAGTTAGTTGTAAGTGTGTTGGACTGGTGGTGCCATCTAGTGATTTTAAAAGAAGTTAATCTAAGGAACGAATTTATTCTTGTCATTAATTCTGGGAATGTGCTATTTTTAGAAAATGGTTTGAACAATTGTGGTGGGGTTTAATAATTCTATTAAAAGGCAGGTGCAGCCATCTAGTGGCGGGAGAAGTAACAAAAGGATTTATTTTCTAGCTGTAGACTTGTAGCGTGATACTTTAGAATTAAATGGAGAATTTTTTTTGTTTTTAAAAGAAAATTATGAGGGTGGATTTGAACTCATCAAAAGGTAATCGCGGCCGCCCGTTTTACACAAGCACTTTAACCGTTCGACCACGATCACCTACTTTGTATAATACATATAGAATACTAACTCGTGAATTTACAGCTTAAGGGAGTGAAAGTATGTGTTTTTTTTCCCTTGAGAATAGTGCCCTTATGAAGAATGAATATGAATATAAAAACAAATAAAGTTGAATTTATAAACCTTAGCTATATAACAAGTTTATTACCAAGATTTTAAAGTATGCGAATTGTATGTAATGACAGGAAAAGTATCAGAATATAGAAGACTCTGGAACTTGTGACAATATGACTAAGGATTTATGTGTAGGTTAATTAAGATAACAGAAGGAGTTAAACACGTAGTCACCGATAGGATACAAGCTTAAGTAAATGAGAAAGCTTTTAAACGCATTGCTATTTAGGAGAATGGTGTTGTTTTTCTGATTGTGAGAAAAGCAAATGAAACTACATCATGCCAATGAATCACATATGACATGCCCGAACTGGAACTTTCTATAGGGGTTTTAGCTATGAAATAGTGACGAAGGGATTATCTTAATACTCTAACGTTGGAACTCGGAACATAAGTAATTGAGGCCAACCAATATATGCGAAGATTTTAAGCGTATGAACACTACATGTAAGATAGAATTTATAATACGGAAACCTTTTTTATATTTTAATGAATTTATATACAACATGAGCTTGAAGAAAATGTGAATGTTTTGTAGGGAAAATTATTATTATTACAATTTGAGGGGAGGACTTTGAGATATGAATAGGACACACAGGCATAACGGTGTATGAAACATTACATTTTTAGGTAAATAAGAAGTAACTAACCAAAGATTTATAGTATACATATTATAAGCGATGGCAAGGAACCGTATAAGATTGATATTATTAGAAGCCTCTGGAACTTGTGAGAATATGACTAAGGTTTGTTTTTGCACGTGTAAGTTAATTAAGATAACAGAAGGAACGGAGTTAAACACCGAGTCACAGATAACGATAGAAACTATTTGATAATAAGAGACTTTTTAAAGCATAGTTGGAGCATCTTGGGTCTTTGAATTACTTTGCATCTTGTTTTGGGGTTTTTCTGCCCTTTTTTACTGTTTTTAAATAAATCATGGATTCTAAGGACATTAGACCTGCAAAGAAAATGCGTGCAGACAAAGAACTGTGTTTGCAGAAATATTGTAAAGATTCTTTATGTTATGAGTATGGTAAACTGTTTACAGATCGTGAAGGCTGGGCATATTTTTGTCGATTGGAAAACGAATTAACGTACTTAAAGAAAGAGGAAACTACTATTGAAATTTATGGTAAAAAATGTACTGTGCCTCGGCAACTTGTAGCATACGGAGACGTAGGAATAAGCTATGCCTTTAGCGGATCTTGTATTGCAGCCAAGCCTTGGTCTCCTTTACTATTGGAAATAAAGGCAGAAGTGGAACGAATAATTGGCACAAGATTTAATTTTGTGTTGGTGAACCGTTATAAAGATGGTAAGGACTGTATAGGTGCCCATAAAGACAATGAGAAGGACTTGGATCTTAATGCACCCATAGCGTCTGTTTCATTTGGACAGAAAAGGCAATTTGTGTTTTCTAGAAAGAACTACAATTCTCTAAAAATTGTTCTGGAAAATGGAAGCTTGCTTGTGATGAAGTATCCAACAAACCAATTTTGGTTTCACAGCTTGCCCCGTGGGGATGCATTATGGCCTAGAATAAACTTAACGTTTCGTAAAATTCTTGTATAAAGCAGCGATAAACCACTTATGTGCCCCCGAACTAGAACTCAGTGTCGTACACTAGACGATATTTGGACAACGTTGCAATTTATCTTTGTCTTTCTGAATAGTATTTTTATAAATGCTTATATCTTGTTGTTTTTAAATAAATTTTTTAGCGTGTCTTACCACATATACTGTATTTAGGACTTTTTTATTACATAATTTTATAAATTGTTTTTAAAATGCAAGATCTGAAATGAAATTTTTCTTTGCTATAAAGATTTATGTTTTTAAGTTAGATGTTTTTACTCAAAAATTAATTATACATTAGATGTTATAGCACATATTTTCAATGCAGAAATTTTGTTTTAAGTATTGTACACACTTAAGTAAGAGTAAACTTTTGAAAACTTTACAAGACCCGTACTATGAACGTACACATTTTGAATAAGTTGTAATTGTATTGAAATCATTTATGCTATAAAATCTAAACCAACTGTTATTTTTTAATTAATCTTTCCTTGCATATTTTTTTAAAAATAAATCTTCCTAAATTTTAGTGATTTAATTTTTATTTTACAAACTGTTTTGGGTTGAAATATAAGGATTTATATTTTTAAAAATTAGATGCTTTTACTCTTAATTATATATTAGATACTATTACACATATTATTATTACATTGAAGATTTTTAAAAAACGTTTAACAATTGAAAAAAAATATATATACTTTAAATATTATTACAAACATTTAAATGCAATTTGCTTTTTATTTTTAATTTTACAATTAAGACATTTTTTAAAAGTTTGATTCTTAAAGTGTGTTTTATGCATAGTAAAAAAAACAATACTAAAAAACATGTAAGAGTAAAAATATTTTATACATTAATTTGAAACTTTGCAAGACCCATACCATGTTTCCTTGCACATTTGAAGTCGTGAAAAATAGTTTATTAAAACCATTTGTCCTTGAAGTTCTAAATTAAATGTCCTTTTTCTTTTATGCTTTTGCAAACCACACATTTTACTAAATATGAACTTCCTTTTATTTGAAAACCTTATGCATATTGTGCAGTTTAATTGCAGAGCAAAATTCCAATACTGTACGAAGCTATAAAGTATTTTACAAGATATTTCATATTGTTCTCTTAATTTACATCTAATTCATTACTACGTTAAAGTGGATAGCATGTGAGTTTTCTGTTTTTTAAAATAATGTGTGCACATCTGTACTGCTAAGCAAATTAACTTCTGCCTTTTCTTGATATTTAATGCATAATCTAAATATTTACGCACACCGCTGATAGTTTTACACATGAGTAAAATTAAATAATAACTGAAATTTTAAATATTAGTGTGAATTTTAAAATGAACAAATATTGCTGACATATTGGATTAAATCTGAATTCTATGTATTCTCAAAACAACAATGCAAGAAAAAACAGAGACACTTCTTAAACAGATTGAAGGAAGTCACATGGAAACAAAGTAAATTAGAACACTTTTTAATAGAAAAAAACATTGATTCATATATTTTACAAAACTAATACATTGTAGTAAAAAAGAACTTATTTTTACATACTTGCATTTTTTAAGAGACACATGTTTACGACGAGCCAATTATTAAATGCCATCACCTCAGCTTTGGGGCAATGCAAATTATTTTTGTGATGACCACATGATAGTTTTTGGATCTTTTTGTTGCTACTTAGTGCACATAGTACATCGAATTTGGGACACCCGTATTGTTCCAAGTTGATATTCGGAATATTCAATGCATCTAGGCGTTTCTTTTCCACACAACCACCTTTGTAAGCAACTAGGTACTGAGTGGCACTCTTGGTCTGTTCGTACAATTCTAAAAGCTTAGAGTCTAAACTTTCTAAAGGAGACACACTTTCCCATGCCACGGGACAGAAAGGGAGACCACATATGTAATTTTCAACATATCGAACAGTTTTTTTATCTTTTGCACTCAGTTTATGCTTATAAGGCGATAAGTTAAAACGAATACTTGAAGCTACTTGCGATTTTATGGCGATGTATCCGTATTCACGTACTAAGAAACCCTCTTGAGTCTGAAATCCGTCAAAATCCACAATTGCACAAATATTAAACATTGCTATTGAAATGTGCTAGCTGTTCTTGGAAAAAGAATTGTAAACTAGAGGCACGAAGAACTGGACTATATACACTTACTAATCAGTGAATAACACCATACACTTACTAATCAGTAAAGTTAAAATTTATCTTAGTCTTATCTTTTGTGAGTAACTATGAGCGCATAAGTGAAGAATGTACTCAGAAAACATGTGCTTGTGATAATGCGCCAAGTAAAATTGTGTGTTGTAATGCAAGAAGATTTTAACGAAAGGATATACTTAAATGTGCATGTGATTTTTCTTTTTACTCTACCACTAGTATCTTAGACAAGTATCAGATTTTTTTTTTTAAATGACGAAGAGAAACTTTTCAACACAATCTGTACTATAATTTTACACTTAAGAGTAACAGAGCATAATATAATTTTAAGGAAAATGAGTAATCAGTATGCAAATTTGAAGCCTAAAGTTCCAAGCATGTCTATGCTCAATAAACGCCTATCTACGTTTAGAGATTGGCCACGCACAGATGTTGACATTAGGGACTTGGCCGAAAATGGATTGTATTATACGGGTGTCTCGGACGGGGTTAGGTGTTATTGGTGTGGAGGAGGGCTTGAAAATTGGCAAAAGGAGGATATAGTCAGACACGAACACATAAAGTTTTATCCAAAATGTTTGGTAGCCCAACAAGGACCGATTGTTGACCCTAGATTAAAAGGAACACCCATAGATGAAATTGTACAGGTGTTGGATGAAACAAACAATAATGCCAATGTTTTTATAAAACCTGATGTAAAACTTTACTGCTCATACAATGACAAGGACGAACGACTTTGTAAAATTTGCATGGAATCGGAAATGGATGCTACTTTACAGCCTTGCGGTCATTTGGTTACATGCATGAGATGTACGAAGAGTCTCTCAACGTGTCCTATGTGCCGAACCAATATTTTACGTAAAATTAAAACGTACATTTGTTACTAAACAGTCTATTTATTAGTACATGTAGTAGATGCAATTTCAAGTGATTTATTGAACACAGTGTGGAAGAATTGTAAAAGGGTGGTTTTGAGTTGAATGTCATGAAATTAACACTCGTACTACAGCAAAAAAGACTAATAAGGAAGTTTAAGACTTTTCTAAAAATCATAAGACTTTTATCAAGGACTTGTGGAACAAATCTTGTAGGAAAGACCTTTTTACCCCTTATAAATATATTGACTATTTTTATTATTATTTGTTTGTTCATTACATGTTAAACCTATTTACTAAAGAGGAATTTTAAAATGCCTTAAAAAAGGAGTTACTAAATGCTTTAGGAAAAATGTGTAAATGTACTTTAATGCAAGAAAAAGAACGCTTGAAATAAATATTCATCTAGCTATTATTTTTAGTACTTATCAATCATCTTGGTGTATTGTTTATTTTCTAAATTAAACCTTTCGTACTTTTAAATCTTAAAACAAAAAGAAAGGAAAAGTAACCATCCATACCACCATAGTAAACACCAAATTAAAAAAAAAAACATTTTTAAAAATATTTTCTTATAATTTTTTACCTTTGCCTTTTTTTGTTGTTGAATAAACATTGTCATACAAAATTAGTATATTTGTTGTGTAGAATATTTTTTGAAAACACTGAATTGAAGAAAAAAAATCATTTATTGAAAAAAGAATCAACAGTTTATATATATTTGTAACAACATATCTTACAGGTCTTTTACATACATCTCTCTAACAGTATTGAAAATATCTGTGGTATTCAAATTCTCAAAAACATTTTCCTCCATTATTATGTAATAAAAGTTTAACAGTTTATTGCTCTGTCTTACAAAATTAATAGCAAACTCTTTCCAGTTAACAACACATAAAGCAAGGGCGAAAAATTCGCAAAAGCGTTCGTCAACGCTCATCGTCATACATTTATGTACAGATTGATTGACAATTTCATTCTTACAACCTAAACAGTCAAAAAGAATATTTATATTTTTTGACACAATATCCTTTAGGCACTTGCAGAGAGAAGCTATGACTTCTCTCCAACAATCAGATTTAATGGTATCACTGCAGTAAGGTTTGTAACTTTCACCAGGAAAACATTTTTTGATTTCCAGTTTCACATAATATGGCAACAAATACGTCAAAAGCGATATCTTCAATACATCTAACACATTGCCGTAGATTTCACACAGTTTAAAATACTGATCAGAATTCATAAACACACAGTTGGGCGAGAACTGAAAAGTATAATTTCTTTTCTGAAATACACGTTGTAAAACTAAGTGCATTTCCCCCACATCAAACACTTTAGAAAGGCAGACTTCTTTTTCTATAACTTTAACGTTGGAGGCAGTTGCAAAAGCGAAAAATGTGCTCAACTTTTGCATTAGAATGTACCATGTTTTTGGATGCAGGGAAACACAGTCCTTCGTTGGTTTCAAGACATTGTTTTCATGCAAAGCAAATTTACGTATGTGGACACGTGTGGAACCGTTGAAGTTATTGATTAGCACGAATAAATAGTCACCAAGGTGAAACACATTGTCAGGAAGTGATTGCATCGTCAAACTTAAGCTTTCCCTTGGAAACACCTGATCGTTGAAATACATTCTTTCACACACTTTGGGTCGATTTGTAAAACGCATCATTTTCAGAACTTTGAGGTACACGTTTTCAATAAAGCTTCAACTTAACCAAGAGATAAAGGCGAGTTCATTAACGTTGCTTGAAATTTCAGTTTATCGGTTTTTATTGTTATCAACTCTAGAATCATATGACGTAGAACGACTTTATCTCTGCAAAAAATTGAATCAAGTGGTGAGTTGCATTAACTTTGCTTGAAATTTCGGTTTATCGGCTTTTATTATTATCAAATCTAGAATCTACCAAGAGATTATATGATTCTAGATTTGATAATAATAAAAGCCGATAAACCGAAATTTCAAGCAAAGTTAATGCAACTCACCACTTGATTCAATTTTTTGCAGAGATAAAGTCGTTCTACGTCATATGATTCTAGAGTTGATAACAATAAAAACCGATAAACTGAAATTTCAAGCAACGTTAATGAACTCGCCTTTATCTCTTGGTTAAGTTGAAGCTTTATTGAAAACGTGTACCTCAAAGTTCTGAAAATGATGCGTTTTACAAATCGACCCAAAGTGTGTGAAAGAATGTATTTCAACGATCAGGTGTTTCCAAGGGAAAGCTTAAGTTTGACGATGCAATCACTTCCTGACAATGTGTTTCACCTTGGTGACTATTTATTCGTGCTAATCAATAACTTCAACGGTTCCACACGTGTCCACATACGTAAATTTGCTTTGCATGAAAACAATGTCTTGAAACCAACGAAGGACTGTGTTTCCCTGCATCCAAAAACATGGTACATTCTAATGCAAAAGTTGAGCACATTTTTCGCTTTTGCAACTGCCTCCAACGTTAAAGTTATAGAAAAAGAAGTCTGCCTTTCTAAAGTGTTTGATGTGGGGGAAATGCACTTAGTTTTACAACGTGTATTTCAGAAAAGAAATTATACTTTTCAGTTCTCGCCCAACTGTGTGTTTATGAATTCTGATCAGTATTTTAAACTGTGTGAAATCTACGGCAATGTGTTAGATGTATTGAAGATATCGCTTTTGACGTATTTGTTGCCATATTATGTGAAACTGGAAATCAAAAAATGTTTTCCTGGTGAAAGTTACAAACCTTACTGCAGTGATACCATTAAATCTGATTGTTGGAGAGAAGTCATAGCTTCTCTCTGCAAGTGCCTAAAGGATATTGTGTCAAAAAATATAAATATTCTTTTTGACTGTTTAGGTTGTAAGAATGAAATTGTCAATCAATCTGTACATAAATGTATGACGATGAGCGTTGACGAATGCTTTTGCGAATTTTTCGCCCTTGCTTTATGTGTTGTTAACTGGAAAGAGTTTGCTATTAATTTTGTAAGACAGAGCAATAAACTGTTAAACTTTTATTACATAATAATGGAGGAAAATGTTTTTGAGAATTTGAATACCACAGATATTTTCAATACTGTTAGAGAGATGTATGTAAAAGACCTGTAAGATATGTTGTTACAAATATATATAAACTGTTGATTCTTTTTTCAATAAATGATTTTTTTTCTTCAATTCAGTGTTTTCAAAAAATATTCTACACAACAAATATACTAATTTTGTATGACAATGTTTATTCAACAACAAAAAAAGGCAAAGGTAAAAAATTATAAGAAAATATTTTTAAAAATGTTTTTTTTTTTAATTTGGTGTTTACTATGGTGGTATGGATGGTTACTTTTCCTTTCTTTTTGTTTTAAGATTTAAAAGTACGAAAGGTTTAATTTAGAAAATAAACAATACACCAAGATGATTGATAAGTACTAAAAATAATAGCTAGATGAATATTTATTTCAAGCGTTCTTTTTCTTGCATTAAAGTACATTTACACATTTTTCCTAAAGCATTTAGTAACTCCTTTTTTAAGGCATTTTAAAATTCCTCTTTAGTAAATAGGTTTAACATGTAATGAACAAACAAATAATAATAAAAATAGTCAATATATTTATAAGGGGTAAAAAGGTCTTTCCTACAAGATTTGTTCCACAAGTCCTTGATAAAAGTCTTATGATTTTTAGAAAAGTCTTAAACTTCCTTATTAGTCTTTTTTGCTGTAGTACGAGTGTTAATTTCATGACATTCAACTCAAAACCACCCTTTTACAATTCTTCCACACTGTGTTCAATAAATCACTTGAAATTGCATCTACTACATGTACTAATAAATAGACTGTTTAGTAACAAATGTACGTTTTAATTTTACGTAAAATATTGGTTCGGCACATAGGACACGTTGAGAGACTCTTCGTACATCTCATGCATGTAACCAAATGACCGCAAGGCTGTAAAGTAGCATCCATTTCCGATTCCATGCAAATTTTACAAAGTCGTTCGTCCTTGTCATTGTATGAGCAGTAAAGTTTTACATCAGGTTTTATAAAAACATTGGCATTATTGTTTGTTTCATCCAACACCTGTACAATTTCATCTATGGGTGTTCCTTTTAATCTAGGGTCAACAATCGGTCCTTGTTGGGCTACCAAACATTTTGGATAAAACTTTATGTGTTCGTGTCTGACTATATCCTCCTTTTGCCAATTTTCAAGCCCTCCTCCACACCAATAACACCTAACCCCGTCCGAGACACCCGTATAATACAATCCATTTTCGGCCAAGTCCCTAATGTCAACATCTGTGCGTGGCCAATCTCTAAACGTAGATAGGCGTTTATTGAGCATAGACATGCTTGGAACTTTAGGCTTCAAATTTGCATACTGATTACTCATTTTCCTTAAAATTATATTATGCTCTGTTACTCTTAAGTGTAAAATTATAGTACAGATTGTGTTGAAAAGTTTCTCTTCGTCATTTAAAAAAAAAAATCTGATACTTGTCTAAGATACTAGTGGTAGAGTAAAAAGAAAAATCACATGCACATTTAAGTATATCCTTTCGTTAAAATCTTCTTGCATTACAACACACAATTTTACTTGGCGCATTATCACAAGCACATGTTTTCTGAGTACATTCTTCACTTATGCGCTCATAGTTACTCACAAAAGATAAGACTAAGATAAATTTTAACTTTACTGATTAGTAAGTGTATGGTGTTATTCACTGATTAGTAAGTGTATATAGTCCAGTTCTTCGTGCCTCTAGTTTACAATTCTTTTTCCAAGAACAGCTAGCACATTTCAATAGCAATGTTTAATATTTGTGCAATTGTGGATTTTGACGGATTTCAGACTCAAGAGGGTTTCTTAGTACGTGAATACGGATACATCGCCATAAAATCGCAAGTAGCTTCAAGTATTCGTTTTAACTTATCGCCTTATAAGCATAAACTGAGTGCAAAAGATAAAAAAACTGTTCGATATGTTGAAAATTACATATGTGGTCTCCCTTTCTGTCCCGTGGCATGGGAAAGTGTGTCTCCTTTAGAAAGTTTAGACTCTAAGCTTTTAGAATTGTACGAACAGACCAAGAGTGCCACTCAGTACCTAGTTGCTTACAAAGGTGGTTGTGTGGAAAAGAAACGCCTAGATGCATTGAATATTCCGAATATCAACTTGGAACAATACGGGTGTCCCAAATTCGATGTACTATGTGCACTAAGTAGCAACAAAAAGATCCAAAAACTATCATGTGGTCATCACAAAAATAATTTGCATTGCCCCAAAGCTGAGGTGATGGCATTTAATAATTGGCTCGTCGTAAACATGTGTCTCTTAAAAAATGCAAGTATGTAAAAATAAGTTCTTTTTTACTACAATGTATTAGTTTTGTAAAATATATGAATCAATGTTTTTTTCTATTAAAAAGTGTTCTAATTTACTTTGTTTCCATGTGACTTCCTTCAATCTGTTTAAGAAGTGTCTCTGTTTTTTCTTGCATTGTTGTTTTGAGAATACATAGAATTCAGATTTAATCCAATATGTCAGCAATATTTGTTCATTTTAAAATTCACACTAATATTTAAAATTTCAGTTATTATTTAATTTTACTCATGTGTAAAACTATCAGCGGTGTGCGTAAATATTTAGATTATGCATTAAATATCAAGAAAAGGCAGAAGTTAATTTGCTTAGCAGTACAGATGTGCACACATTATTTTTAAAAACAGAAAACTCACATGCTATCCACTTTAACGTAGTAATGAATTAGATGTAAATTAAGAGAACAATATGAAATATCTTGTAAAATACTTTATAGCTTCGTACAGTATTGGAATTTTGCTCTGCAATTTAAACTGCACAATATGCATAAGGTTTTCAAATAAAAGGAAGTTCATATTTAGTAAAATGTGTGGTTTGCAAAAGCATAAAAGAAAAAGGACATTTAATTTAGAACTTCAAGGACAAATGGTTTTAATAAACTATTTTTCACGACTTCAAATGTGCAAGGAAACATGGTATGGGTCTTGCAAAGTTTCAAATTAATGTATAAAATATTTTTACTCTTACATGTTTTTTAGTATTGTTTTTTTTACTATGCATAAAACACACTTTAAGAATCAAACTTTTAAAAAATGTCTTAATTGTAAAATTAAAAATAAAAAGCAAATTGCATTTAAATGTTTGTAATAATATTTAAAGTATATATATTTTTTCAATTGTTAAACGTTTTTTAAAAATCTTCAATGTAATAATAATATGTGTAATAGTATCTAATATATAATTAAGAGTAAAAGCATCTAATTTTTAAAAATATAAATCCTTATATTTCAACCAAAAACAGTTTGTAAATCTGTATAATAAAAATTAAATCACTAAAATTTAGGAAGATTTATTTAAAAAAAATATGCAAGGAAAGATTAATTAAAAAATAACAGTTGGTTTGGATTTTATAGCATAAATGATTTCAATACAATTACAACTTATTCAAAATGTGTACGTTCATAGTACGGGTCTTGTAAAGTTTTCAAAAGTTTACTCTTACTTAAGTGTGTACAATACTTAAAACAAAATTTCTGCATTGAAAATATGTGCTATAACATCTAATGTATAATTAATTTTTGAGTAAAAACATCTAACTTAAAAACATAAATCTTTATAGCAAAGAAAAATTTCATTTCAGATCTTGCATTTTAAAAACAATTTATAAAATTATGTAATAAAAAAGTCCTAAATACAGAATATGTGGTAAGACACGCTAAAAAATTTATTTAAAAACAACAAGATATAAGCATTTATAAAAATACTATTCAGAAAGACAAAGATAAATTGCCAACGTTGTCCAAATATCGTCTAGTGTACGACACTGAGTTCTAGTTCGGGGGCACATAAGTGGTTTATCGCTGCTTTATACAAGAATTTTACGAAACGTTAAGTTTATTCTAGGCCTTAATGCATTACCACGGGGCAAGCTGTGAAACCAAAATTGGTTTGTTGGATACTTCATCACAAGTAAGCTTCCATTTTCCAGAACAATTTTTAGAGAATTGTAGTTCTTTCTAGAAAACACAAATTGCCTTTTCTGTCCAAATGAAACAGACGCTATGGGTGCATTAAGATCCAAGTCCTTCTCATTGTCTTTATGGGCACCTATACAGTCCTTACCATCTTTATAACGGTTCACCAACACAAAATTAAATCTTGTGCCAATTATTCGTTCCACTTCTGCCTTTATTTCCAATAGTAAAGGAGACCAAGGCTTGGCTGCAATACAAGATCCGCTAAAGGCATAGCTTATTCCTACGTCTCCGTATGCTACAAGTTGCCGAGGCACAGTACATTTTTTACCATAAATTTCAATAGTAGTTTCCTCTTTCTTTAAGTACGTTAATTCGTTTTCCAATCGACAAAAATATGCCCAGCCTTCACGATCTGTAAACAGTTTACCATACTCATAACATAAAGAATCTTTACAATATTTCTGCAAACACAGTTCTTTGTCTGCACGCATTTTCTTTGCAGGTCTAATGTCCTTAGAATCCATGATTTATTTAAAAACAGTAAAAAAGGGCAGAAAAACCCCAAAACAAGATGCAAAGTAATTCAAAGACCCAAGATGCTCCAACTATGCTTTAAAAAGTCTCTTATTATCAAATAGTTTCTATCGTTATCTGTGACTCGGTGTTTAACTCCGTTCCTTCTGTTATCTTAATTAACTTACACGTGCAAAAACAAACCTTAGTCATATTCTCACAAGTTCCAGAGGCTTCTAATAATATCAATCTTATACGGTTCCTTGCCATCGCTTATAATATGTATACTATAAATCTTTGGTTAGTTACTTCTTATTTACCTAAAAATGTAATGTTTCATACACCGTTATGCCTGTGTGTCCTATTCATATCTCAAAGTCCTCCCCTCAAATTGTAATAATAATAATTTTCCCTACAAAACATTCACATTTTCTTCAAGCTCATGTTGTATATAAATTCATTAAAATATAAAAAAGGTTTCCGTATTATAAATTCTATCTTACATGTAGTGTTCATACGCTTAAAATCTTCGCATATATTGGTTGGCCTCAATTACTTATGTTCCGAGTTCCAACGTTAGAGTATTAAGATAATCCCTTCGTCACTATTTCATAGCTAAAACCCCTATAGAAAGTTCCAGTTCGGGCATGTCATATGTGATTCATTGGCATGATGTAGTTTCATTTGCTTTTCTCACAATCAGAAAAACAACACCATTCTCCTAAATAGCAATGCGTTTAAAAGCTTTCTCATTTACTTAAGCTTGTATCCTATCGGTGACTACGTGTTTAACTCCTTCTGTTATCTTAATTAACCTACACATAAATCCTTAGTCATATTGTCACAAGTTCCAGAGTCTTCTATATTCTGATACTTTTCCTGTCATTACATACAATTCGCATACTTTAAAATCTTGGTAATAAACTTGTTATATAGCTAAGGTTTATAAATTCAACTTTATTTGTTTTTATATTCATATTCATTCTTCATAAGGGCACTATTCTCAAGGGAAAAAAAACACATACTTTCACTCCCTTAAGCTGTAAATTCACGAGTTAGTATTCTATATGTATTATACAAAGTAGGTGATCGTGGTCGAACGGTTAAAGTGCTTGTGTAAAACGGGCGGCCGCGATTACCTTTTGATGAGTTCAAATCCACCCTCATAATTTTCTTTTAAAAACAAAAAAAAATTCTCCATTTAATTCTAAAGTATCACGCTACAAGTCTACAGCTAGAAAATAAATCCTTTTGTTACTTCTCCCGCCACTAGATGGCTGCACCTGCCTTTTAATAGAATTATTAAACCCCACCACAATTGTTCAAACCATTTTCTAAAAATAGCACATTCCCAGAATTAATGACAAGAATAAATTCGTTCCTTAGATTAACTTCTTTTAAAATCACTAGATGGCACCACCAGTCCAACACACTTACAACTAACTGCAAAATAAAAATTAATTATTCATCAAATAAAACCAAGTCCCATAACGCATTCCTAGTATTAAGAAAAAAAGCAAACACTACATTAATTCACCACCCAAAGCTAACTCTCTTACAGCCTAACGGCTAGCGCACTGCACTACAGATCCCATGGTCCCCAGTTCGAATCCACGAAATTCCTTTTTAATTCAAAATAATAGGGTTTCTCATTCCCCCACCAGATGGAGCTATAACTGATTCATTACCATGGCAACACAACAACGCCATCTTTACAATGACGTCACCACCTCAAAGCCCCCTTATCAGCAATCCTCCCCCAACTCCTTATCAGCAGTCAACTCCTTATCAAACGGCGGCCATCTTGGAAAAGGCGCTCAAGTGACCCATATACTACTGTTATTAAATAGCCAACATAATCCAACAGATAAAATATTGCTATTGTACTATTTTCATTTCATATTTGTTGTATCAAATTTGTCCATATGTAAAAAATTACCAAAAAAATTAACTCTTCTCTTAACCAAACACTAGTAAGGTATTGGTCTCGCAATTTAAATTGTGAAGAAATTTCCTGTTGTCACTTTTCTGTGTGTACTCTGTTTTAGTGTAATTGATTTAATTCTAGCCACTAGGTACATCAAAATATGAGAAATGCTATTACTGTTTTCATAATCGACAAATCTTTCCTCGGTGTTTGAAACTGCTTTTGTATCATGTTTTGTAAAAAAGATCGTCCTTGATTATTTTCCAAATAACATTTCACACCTGCCTATTTTTACGAACCAAAATTTCCATTTCTGTAAAAATTTATGAGTGATATGAATATATTTTCTAATGGTGACGTTTATTAAAAGTTAATTTTGGCGAGCAAAGACGTTGGCGAAAATGGTGAAATAATGCTCTTGCAAGTTATTTGAATAGAAACAGTACGTGTAATCGTATTAAAAGATTTTCATGTCACATTAATTTTGTTTGTTTAAGTTTGTTAATTTTATTTTATTTTACAATTTAAGTATTAAAATTTTAATGAGGGTTTCTACTGCTTTATTAAAATCTGTGAGGAAATGCTGATTTATCATAATTTCTTCAGATAACTTAGTTTTTAGAGATGGTGTTTATGGTCATTGTCACAACAGGTACTTCTCAATTTGATGTATTTATGATTTAAAGCAGAGGTTCCCAACCTTTTCTGGACCACCGCCCCTTTACAAGAAAAAAAAAATTTCAACGCCCCCTCTCCCATAATAGTTATACCAAATATTAAACTATTGTTGCACATTATCTATCTATCTATCTATTAAGAATCACAAAGTAGAAATTAAAAAGACCATCAAAAGTAGAAAATTGTTTATTAGAAATTTAAAAATTAACACAAAAATGGTAAAAAAAAATTAATGAGATGGTTGAGGCTGGTGGAGTTTTATCAATTTGTTAATGTCGGGTTCCAATTTTGTCAACATCAGTCGCAAATCGCCACGCTCAGTAATCTGCAGTCTGTTCCTTTTCTTAGAAAATAAATTTGCTACTGCACTGAACCCACGCTCAGCCAAATACGATGAAGGAAATGCAATTAAAAATTTCTGTACTATTTCCCACAATCCAAGGTAGAGTGCTGGTATTGATTTTTGAAGCCAGAATTCTTGGTATCCATTTCTGAATTTTACTTTTAGTTCGTTAGTTGTGAGTTCTACGAGTTCCTCTTCTAAATTTGATGATTCTGCTGTATCTGCATTTGCGAAAGAATCTAAAACCCAACTCGGTATATTCATGCCTAAAATATCGACGTATGCAGGCGCTCATTAAGATTTTTTGCAATCAAATGCTGACGATGCACAGCGAGTACATTTGGTACTGCTTGTTTCAAATGCACTATGAAACCCTTATGACGCCCCGTCATTGCTGGAGCACCATCAGTAGCAGCTGATAAAATATTACGAAAAGGAATTTCTTTCTTTTGAAAAAACTTGTTCAAAGTACTAAATATCGATTCTCCCCTTGTATCGGTTTCCAATTTTTTAGCAAATAATAACTCTTGACAAATTGTTTCTTCTTTTATGAATTGTACATATAAGAGTAGTGCTTCGTTATTTGGTAGAGTTGATTCATCGAGTTGAATGGAAAATTTGAGTCTTCAAGTAATCGCATAATGATATTTCAACGTCTTTAGTCATTTCATCTATTTTTTGTGCTGAATTATTATTCAAAGGTATTTTCCTGATGATATCTGATGGTGTCTTATGATGAAAAGTTTTTACTACTTCTTTGACTGCCGGCAAGATTAATTCCTCGCCAATTGTGTGTGGTTTTCCCGCTTTTGCGATTAACAATGAAATATTATATGAAGCTCGTAGTCCATCATCTTGTTTAGAAGACGACGCAACAAGGTTTATATAGTTGGCTGTTTTGAATATTTATTTTCCAGTCCTTGAAAATAGGATAATTCTTTGTCCTTTTTATCAGCATGCATTTTATTCAAATACTCTTGTAACCTAGAAGGCTTCATTTGAAAAAACGTTTTGGCAAATTAAACACATAGGTAATGATTGGTTCGTAGGAGAGTGCGTAAGTCCATATTTCTCTCAAATACTCAATACTGTACTGCCGGCATTTCTTCTTAGTAAATTCGGACATGTTGAAAGAGAAAATTTGCCACGGTTTCAATAAATTAACTTTTCAACGGATTTATAGATATAATATAATGGCTAATGACTTCTATCACGTATCACCCACAAATAAGGATTATTAGCGAAGCACACAAAAATAATGAGACATTCCTAGCTATCCATGTCTTATAGATTTGATGTCGAGCACGCATCAACTCATTCGCTTGTTTGCGATTCCGGTGCACTTGCTCTGTAAACAAGTCATAACAAGCTTCCATATTTTTGTCGAAACATGCTTGATTGCGTGAATCGCGTCGTTGCTTACCAACTTGCAAAGACTTGTCACCGATAATACTAAAACCGAATTAGGTATGGTATGCATTAAGTTATTTTCGCGTTCATCAGATTTTCTTTTGATGAGCGAATTAGAAAAAGTTCTTCATTCTTTATTGCGGAAAAGTTGTTCTAGTAGTTGAAAATTAACTTTGAAGTGCTTGCTTTGAGAAAGGTGAAAAAGTAGTTGTTGAGAATAAATAAACGTAATTTTGACTAAATTTGCACTTGGATTAAATTAATACCAGTTTAACATTGATACTACGAAGAGATAATTAACGAGGAACGAGCTTCGTCAGTAATATGTATAAGGTAGTAATGGGCTTCTATTTCGATAGCAGTTTAAATAAGTGTTATTGCAGTTGGCAACTGTTATCGAAATGTTTTTTGTTTCCTATATGAATGCTAGTAAAATACACTATCTACCAAGTATTTGGACACCTGTGATAGAAAAGAAAAACAAAATTTATTCAAAAATTATTCCGATATCAAATCTCGATAGGGTTCAGGTCTGGGTAGGCCAGTCCATTCGGTTAATCTCATTGTCACCATACCAATCCATACCTCGCAAAACGACAGCTGGCGTTGTCGTCCTGGAAGTAACATGGGTCCAACACGTAAAACTGCCACAACGTAGGAAGCACACTGTCATCCAAAATAGTGCAGTAGGCGTCGATGTTGAGCTTACAATGAATTGGGACCAAGGGTCCCAGTCCATACCAGGAGAAACACCCCCAGACCATAATTCCACCTCCGCCGAACTTTACTGTGGGCACAATGCATTCTGGCAGGAGGCGTTTCTCCAGGCAGACACCAGACCCAGACCCTGCCATCGGAACGGTAGAGGGTGAACCTTGATTCGTCGCTCCAGAGAACCCGTTTCCACTTATCTACGTTCAACTTTCGACGTGCTTTGCACCACATTAACCGAGCAGCGCGGTTGGACTTTGTGATCAAAGGCTTATGGGCGGCAGCACGACATTGAAAACCAAGCAGATGTGCTTCCTTACGGATGGTATTCATCGAAACAACACTCCCGGATGCCTGTTGAAACTCCTGGAGTATGTGGGCCATCGGTTGGGTGCGGTTCTTCCGAATTTCTCTGGACAGCACCCGTCGGTCTCTATCTCCCAGTTTCGTGGGTCTGCCGACTCGGGGCACATTCCGACAATCACCGCTCACCTTCCACTTCTGAATCACATAGGCCACTGTTGATTTTGGGTAATTCAGCTCGCGCTAGATTTGTCCCTTAAGGATCGGCCATTTCTGTGATACCCGAAGATTACACCTTTCTCGAAATCAGATAACTCTGCACTTCGTGTCATCTTGCATGCGACTAATGCCAATGTTGTTTCCTACACGATATTTAACGGCGGAGGGCGTGACGTATATCAGGACCGCAGATATCGTCATTTGCATGGGTGTCCAAATACTTATTGGTAGATAGTGTATAAACTGAATTAAAATTTAAAATATTTGATAAATAAAAAGGTGCAGACTTCATTACATGATGGTAACTGCACCTTCACGCCATTTAACAGTTAAACTCTGGAAAAAATAGAACGTTGATATCTCATCGACCTTCGAATGAAATAGACGAGCATGTGCGAGCAGTTTAATGTTTATTTCTTCCGGTCTCTCGGTTTGAAGATCTGTCACGTGGTTGAGGGAAAAGCATGAATCCTAAATTATTGATCGGTCAAAGCGATAACCCACCTTGATCTAAAACAATGGTCTGAGCTTCGATAGTCCCCAATCGGCTAAGTCAATTAATTTGTAAGCCGTCGTGATTTACCCTTCAGATCTTATGAGAGCGACTCCGCCCACATGCTGTCTATTTCATTGAAAGGGCGATGCATTTTTTTAATAATTGTTAGAGGTCAAAGATAACAACACTAATAATATTTATAGCTGTTAATTTTAATTAGACACATTTAACACTATTATAGGAAAATAACAGTTGTTTCTATCTCTAGTTATAGGTATCGAATAGCAAGGAAAGCAGAAACGTGCGTACAGGAGGTATCTACGCCAGTGTCCATCTCTAGTTATAGGTTATCGAATAGCCAAGGAAAGCAGAAACGTGCGTACAGGAGGTATCTACGCCAGTGTCCATCTCTAGTTATAGGTTATCGAATAGCAAGGAAAGCAGAAACGTGGGTACAGGAGGTTATCTACTTCATAAAATAAAATCCTGGAAGGAAACTATCATATCAGTTAGGATGCCGGTAAGAAACTCAACAACTCCTTTATTAAATATTTGACGCATTTGTGATTTCATGTTGCTTGTACTATTTAGATCCTTTACGCTGCCACGTCTACAATTTGTTCCGATTTTTTTCTTTGAATGTTTTTGATTAAAAAATGCTCATTTTTACAAAATACCTCCCTGCAACTTTTTTTGTAAATTATTATTTCTTTTGAGATTTTGTCAATGGGTTTATAATTTAGGTTTCTATTATATTCTCTGATAGAATTAAAATTGTTATAGATAAAGAATTGTGTGTTTCCATAGAAAGTTATTTTGTTATAGTATGTATTCTAAGAAATATTGCATCTCTTACATTTAAGCAAATGTGATGAATGCGGTTTTTGTCAACTTAAAAAATTATGCTAGGAAATAATAAATGAATGATAAATAATGCTTTGGTAGTCACTTTACCCATCCGTATAACAAAAATTGAAAGGCAGTCTCTTGGTGCTATTTTATGCAAGTATTTATAATGTATAAGAGATATAATTACTTAATATTCTCGGTAATTATGTTATGGAGAATATTCTCCGAGAGGAAAATAATCGAGAATTTTTCTAAAGGCATAAAAATAAAAAAATGCCATGTAATATATTTAGCTAACAGTGTAGCGCATCAGCCCCTTAACGTGTGTCTCAGCGATATGCGCCTTGATTGGCGATGGCGGACCACGTGACACACTCTCCTCGAAAGAGAATGAACATTTTTCTCTAGTTGTTTCCCAAGGCCAGCGTAGGACTGACGCGCTGAGGTTTTGTCCCCCGAGATGTTACTTTTTATGTTTGTTTATTCTTGTAATTGTTTTATCTTGTGCTTAGTGTTAATTAAAATTGCTCTTTTGGCCAATTCGTGCATTAGTCATTGGATTCAGCTCTAAAACAGTAGAAAAAGTAAGCGTTTTCCATAATTTGTACTCTGCGGTTTTCAACAATTTGCTCGGAATGTGAATTACTTATATCTGACAGTTGCGTAGTTATTTTCGAGTTCATTCAGAGTTTGATAGTGATATATCCCCAACCACAATAATTTTAATTTAATGTGTGCGCTGCACACATTAAATTCAAATATACAGAAATATTGTTTTTCATGTTTCCAGACTTCATCGAGGCAGCAGTACTATCAGTAATATTTGAAAATTTATCATTTTTCAGCAAAATATAAATAATTGATAGGCCCTTTTTCTTCCATATTGTGAATGATACATAAAATAAGCTTAAGATTCATTTCTACAATCAATATAATAAAATTTTAAATAGAAATATTCTCGAAATTTTAATGTTTGTAAAATATTCTATGCTAGTTTTTAAAAGAACAAGGCCAAAATTAAAATAATTTTTTATCTATATTTGGAACTGCCTTCAGTGTTATAAACAAAAAAAAAAATCAAATTTAGCTTGATGAATAAATGTTAGTAAATAAAGGAGTGAACCATTAACATTGTTATCCTAACACTTAGTTATCAGATTCCAATATAAATCTGCTCAGAAATATTTACTTTTTATATTTTGTTTCAAAACTAAAAGTCAAATAGCTTGAAATACAAACAAAAATTACGATTTAAAATTTTACCATATGCACGTTCTGTTTTGCTGTTTTCCTGTCAAAATAATCGAATAATTGTTTTTAAAAAGTTTTATTTAAGATACTTAAATGTAAATAATGAAATCTGATATTTCAATCAGGTTTTGAATATGACTTTTTAATTTGAAGGAAGCTCAAATCGAAGTTTGGTCATTAACCATTATCAAATGCAGAGCATATTCTGTAATGGTATGTGTATCGTACAGACCCGAATTTATTGCTAAGGTTCGACATGTTATATTGATCTTTTGAAAAGAAAAAATATTTTGGGGGCTTAACGTAGTGCTTTGCATACAAGGGTGCGTGGTTGGTATATATAAAAGATCAAAACTACTTAAAATCCGACCTCTGCGTAAAGCCCTTTATGAAGCAAACTGAAGAAGTCACATTTATTGTATCAAAATAATGAAATCCATAGAAAATCAACCTTTTAACAGATTATAATGAAATTGGTTCCAGTTTCACAAAATCTCTGGTACAAACAATGGTATTTAGACTTAAAACAATCAAAGGTACAAGACAAATTACAAAAAAGTGTTATAGAATAGAAGATGATCTTCACGTTTTTGTTCAACAATTGTACACATTTTCCGGTAGGTGTGCAAATTCTTTTGATGGGTTACGTTACCAAATATGGATTTCATGGGTTACGTTACATTTAAAATATTTTTACCGAAACATTTAATGATGAATCAATTATTTTGATGGGCGGCTGCAATAGAAAGATACCGTATATGTGATAAAATTCTAAATTGTTATTTTAACAACATCCATTAAAAAATACATGAGATTGACGATTACTTTAGTGATCCACTGTATTTTGCATGTGTTTGTTTGTATAACTTCAGGAGCATTACTGCAGCTTACCCCTTTTTATATACCCTTGTGCAACTTATTTCTTGTAATATCCATCAGAAAACTAGTTGCACATTATCAGAAATCATCGAAAACCCTACCTTACGAAAACACTTTTTACTTCAAAGAAAATATCAGGTGTTATCTTCATCTATAATTGAGAATTTTATTTTATTAAGTGATTCCACAAGGGTAGCAATTAAACAATTGTGTAGGTAGTTTCACTTTTAAACATACAAAATAACATAAATTCGGGTAATAAAATAAGGTAGCATATTTTTCAATAATTTGTAATTTAGAAACAGTTGAATGAAGTCAGTAACAAATTCACAATTGTAACAATTAATAAAAAAATGTATCCAAGGAGTGTGAGATTTACACAGAAAAAAACTACACCAATTAAATTCGAGGAAATAGAAATTCTGCGCTCAAGTTGAAAAATAATATGATTTGAACAGGTTTTATATTCTCTTTTTCAGAGTAATCTTCATGTTTTATTGAGCAAATTTAAAATTGTAATTTTTTGTCCAATGAAGGGGAGGGAAACTAGAATTCCCTAGGTCATTTCATGTGAAAACACCCATTTTGAGAAAAAGTTGTTGAAGCAGTCATGGATTTTTTCAAATTTTTACCATATTACCACTTTTACATGACTGAAGTGAAACCCATAGATCTCAATTATTTAAATATTTTGTCCAATATTAGCTCAGATACAGGAATTTAAAAAGTGAGTCCTAAGCATAAATTATACATTTTAACAGAAATATTGTAATAAAATATTATAAAACCCATTACATTTTGTAAAGTATTTCTTTAAAAAGAATTTACACAATTTTTCTTCAATAATACTTTATATACTTTTCCAAAGACCATCATTAGATAAAATAAATTAAAAATTATATAGGACCGTAATTTGATATTATATTTTTACATTTAATGTGAACTGCTTTGAATTATACATCATAAAAATTCAAATTTGACCATTTTTAAGCTATGGTGAATTTTTCTCTGTAAGATGACCACGTTTTGAAATACATTTGTCATCATTGAAATACCTTTTATTCAGAAACCAAAAATTTTAGCTCTGAACTTTTGTCAGATTCAAGAACACATGCTAGTTAATACCTACTACAAAGTTTCAGAGATAAATACGAGGGTTCATTTTTTTCTATAGCCCTTTAAAATCCATTGTTTTTAAAAGTGGTTTTTCATTTTACATGCAAAAAAATCCACAGAAATGTAAAATTTCCAGTTTTTGTAGACTGTATACACTCCTGAAATAAATGGCTTCCATTCGGTACCAAATTTACTAAATTTATATTAGTTCTCAAATTAGAGCCATTTATACAGTGTGGCAAATCCAAGATGGCCGCCATTTTATGAAATCCGACCAATTTTTAAATTCCTGTATCTTGGCTAACATTGGACAAAATATTTTAAAAATTGAGATTTAAGGATTTCACTTCCATGTCTATCTATGGTAAAAATTTGCAAAAAAGTCCATTCTACACCCACCATATGGAATGACCCTCCTTTATTTTTCTATGCTACTGGATTATTTCATAATTATTATTACATTAGTGTAATTTTTTCTGTTTCTTAAGTTTTACAATTCATGCGATCATTTTCATAAAGAGTTCCTAAAACATTAAAATTGCTTTTTTTCATATATTTGGAGCTATTTTGTGTAAAAGGGATCTTTCCCCTTTTTACCTGCCTGGGGGAGCAGCTACGGACGGGGCAAGGGCAGAGACGTAACTAGGCTAGTTTCCACCCGGGGCAAGAACTCGCCTTGGCTCCCCCCTCCACCGACCAACCAAACCAAAACCCTCCCCGACAATACCTGATATCGCAACCACACATTAATTCCACTAGTCCAAATTTTTTTATTAAACTTAGATGGTAAATGCTTGATTTCAAAGGTAAATAGATTAATTTGCAGCAATTTCATTTTTAGTACAAGATAAAATACCAAATTAATTCTAAGATATTTCATTGACAAATAATCTAAGAGTAGCATGTTTGGTATATTCTTTCATACTTATAATCGCTGCAAATGAAATGAAAAGGTTTTATCAAATGATATCGGGATATGTGTGGGTTGAATCAAAATCAAGACTTGCTTTAAAATAGGATATTTAATTATGATAAATACAGAGACTGTTATGACATTTTTTGAATGTTTTTGATGAGCTGTAAAAAAAAATTGTATGCTGCGAAATAATTTTATTTTCGCTGCAGTTAAATAGTTAAAGTAGTATAACTTATCGTCTGCTAACTCAGAGTTTTGTTTACTTTCAAAATGGCGCTTTTAAATAAGCAATGGATCGAAGGCTATGTTTTCGCTCTTTCCGAAGAGGATTATGCTTATTCAATAATTCAAAAACGCTGTAAAAGTCATGTTTTTCTATATCTAAAGGTACTGTAAGTAATATTATTTATGAGAAAGGAATAAACGCGTAAAAGTGGAAAAATACTTCCAAATACGTATCCAAAAAAGAAAAGAATATTTGTAAAGATCTTTAATTTTAAAAGAGAATCCTCCAAGTCAAAGGACTATTACAAAGTCATTAAAAGTTCAGTTTCAACTGTAAATAAAGTAATTAACAGTGATTTGAATATTAAAAAGGCCAAAAAATACAATGTTCATCGTCTATCCACGACATATTGCAGAAAGCAGAACTCACTGCAGAATTCTGTATGAGAAGCATTTAGCTGGAGAAAGATGGAAAAATACTGTGACAATAGACGAGGCGTGGGTGTATTTAAAAGATTGCAATAAAAAAGAACAATTTACTATCATAAAAGACAAGAAAAATCTTAAAACGTGGTTCAACTTTGTAACTTTAACGTGAGAACTTTCTCTTAAGAGATTTATGATTGTTGCCGGTTTTGCATATAATGGAAAATTAAAAGTAAAAAGGAGGGAGGAAAATGTAAAAATCAACACCCACATATTATCAAGACCCTATTTTATCCCCAATATTCAAAAAAGAAATACTATGTCTTTACCCAAAGTGCCAACAATCAGTAGAACTGCTCTATTGATATGATGCTCAGGTTGGTTAGTCGTTGTCCTGTTGAGTTTCTGAGGTAATTTTTTATGATCTTTAGTTTGTTAAAACTCTTTTCATTTGAGGCGACTGAGACTGGTATTGTGAGGAAAATTCTCAACGCTGTCATTATGTTGGTGGACGCGTCTTCCAGTCCGTTCTTATATATTAACGTTAGAAGACCTGATAGTGTAGTAGTTTCCTATAAGGGCTTAAATCCAAGGCATGATACTTAAAACTCTCCACTTCTATCGGCATCTAGTCCTTGTCTAAGTCTTCTTTATATGTGGTAGCTAACTCAAGTGCCTGGTTCTTCAATTCTTCTCCATTCATTGTTTCAAACCGAGCAAAATCCGATCTATTATTTGTATAATCAATAACCTGAACTTTTTTTCTTCTGAGAATTCATAGCTTTCAACTTCGCCCTTCTCATCAAACATTCGCTTCTTCCTTCTCCGTATTTCTTTAAAATGAGGATCTAGGTTAAGCTTTCCTGCTATTTCTTCACACATTCTGCATTTAGCTCCTATTATAGTTCTTGTATTCTACTAATAAGTTTTCCCCTTCATTTTTATCATTCGTAAATATCTGTAGTAAAAAAAAATACTCGGCCAATTTAGCGTCCCCCCCCCCAATCCGGCGCCCGGTGCAGATGCCCCGTCTGGCTCCCTTCCCTTGCCCAGAGACGTCCCTTTCCCTTTCTTTCATTTTCCCCTTTCTTCCCCTTTTCCTTGTTCTCACAGTCTTTTTTGTGTCAGAACGTGTTCATGGGTAGTGCGGGATAGTCCATTTGATAGATAGGTGGAGGTGTCCAGGGATGGACTGTTCGTACGACATTCTGGCAGTGTGAGACCTCGGGAAGCACCGGACGTTTAAATCCTTCCGAAAACCCTTTTCTTCAGATTTTTTGTGCGATAAACGGAACCAATAAACGTGCACCAACCATTGAGCCCCAACGGCCTCTATTAGTTTCGGAAAAGAGTATTTACGAAAACTTTTCTTGCAGATTTGCCGTCTAATTCAGGATTTCATTGTACCTTCCCTTGATAAAGGTGACTTCGGGGACTACCTGTGTTGGGAGAAAGAGCAGGAGGGTACGTTTAAAATAAGACGGACCTACAAGGCTAAATCAAGTTGGACCAGTAAGGAGTCATCAGTATTCATGGTAAGTTAAATGTATATACTGTAATCCCTCAGTAATCCGGCAGTTATCAGACCAGAGGACTGCCGGATTAAGGTATCCGAACACTTGAAAATGTCATTTTGACCAAAAATTCCAAAAAAGGTTTTGATCTCATTTGATAGAGCATTTATTGGACTTTCCAAAATATATTTGATTTTGTCTCGAAATTAATTAGTTGCAGAGATATCAAGGCGGGGAAACCGGAAGTAGGTATGGAAAACACCGGAAGTGGCCATGAAAAGACCAAAAACCTGTCAAAATTCTAATTTAAAACTTACTTTTTTCAAATATAATTTTTAGAAAGGTTTTTCAAATGGTTTAAGTTGTGTTACTTCAGTGTGACGTTAATTGAAAAATACCAATACCAATCAAATGGTTTAAATAGTTTCTCTTTTGGAAATATTGTGAACATTTTTAAAGAGAAATGAAGAACAAAATTGTTTACACACAGTAAAAGCAAAGAGCAAACGATACACTTCAAACTGAAAATTAGAATTCTATTAGTAATAATACTTTATTTATTTTGTGGAAATTGAATATTTATCGGTGAATTTGCAATTACGGGCAATAGAAGAAATAGAAGTGTTTCTCATAACGAAAATTCAAAGGAAATAGATTCAGTAGTGTCCAGGAACAATGATGTGTGTGGAAACAGCTGCTCCAACTGCGCCAAAAGTCGTTGCCACTCCGCGCGGCGGAGACTGCAGCTGTACCCTTTTCCGTTAACAAATGATATAGCGGTAACACATCCATTTAGAGATGAATGTCCCCTTCATTGCCACGTTCCATCAACGGACACACCACACTGAACAATTTCATCGACTTCCTTTCATTTTCTAATTTCAAGGGCAGCCTCATCCATCGTTTTACACGCAATATCTGCAGCAGCACAATTGAGTTTTCTTTCAATGGCTCTGTATGCTGTTTTGGTACAGCTGTAGTCTCTGCCGCGCGCGGTGGCAACGCGTTTTGGCGCGGCTTTTGGCGTAGTTATAAGCGACTCATGCAGGCTGATGGTAACCCATTTTTTTCTCGAATTTTCTCCTGGTTAGGGTTAACCTATTTTTATGGCAACCTTGCCGGCGTCCAGTTCTCATTTACAGTGAAATCTGTTAAAATATTAGAATAACTTATATTCTACTAATGTACATTTTTTTATTCATTTCATTCATATGTGGAGAATGATATCGATTCACTGTTGTAAATCCGAGAACAAATGGGTTACCCTCACCGGCATGAGTCGCTTATAACTACGCCAAAATTCCATACATTTCATCCATATTTGCAGTGTTTTTTTATTCAAATGTTGTTTCATTCAGATTTACATATTTCATCCATACGTATTGTTATGTATCTGGCAACAGCCAGATTAGAGAACCTTCCAAGCTGTGTGACGCGCGCGTGCTTTTTTACCTTTTTGGGTTCCGAGTTTCGTATTGTACATGTTCGGTGTAGTTGTTGTTATGCTCGTTCGTGCCTGTGTATCTTAATGCTAATAAATGTTCTTTGCGTGTATGTAAAACGAATCGTATCGTCTCTCGGTCTACCTGGCATACATGACAAAAGAGTTGGCGACGAGGATGGGATCTTCGAACATTAATTTTGAATCTTATGATGCGTCTGTGGAAGTCCAGTTATGTGGAACGTTTAGAATCTTACTTCGTTGTTAATGGGATCGAAGATAAAATGAAAGTCCCTGCTATTTTAAGCCTTATGGGAGCAACAACGTATAAATTGTTAAAGAATCTGGCCACTCCGAACATTCCTTCTGAATTGACTTATCAAGATATCGTAAAATTACTTTCGGAACATTTGAATCCTAAACCACTAGAGATGACAGAACGGTTTCGTTTCTACAAGAGGAAGCAATTTGAAGGTGAGTCCATTGCAAATTATTGTGCCGAATTACAAAAACTGTCGATACACTGTAACTTTGGGAACAATTTAAGTACGATGCTTCGTGATAAATTGGTGATGGGTCTCAACAACGAAAATATACAGAAAAAGCTGTTAGCAGAGGATAAGTTAACATACGAAAAAGCTAAGAGCATTGCATTCGCAATGGAATCTGCTCAGAGAGATGTGTGTGAAATTCAGAATCAAATGGTATCGATAAAAAAATTACATAGTTCGCAAGATAAAACTATCAAAAAAGATTTTTCTAAATTTAAGAAATCTGAACCTACAAAGAAGTTTGATAAATCTCGGAAATGTTACAGATGTGATAGTACTCAACATTTAGCTCACGAATGTAAGCACAAGAACACTCAGTGTAGGAATTGCTTAAAGAACGGGCATTTGGCAAAAGTCTGCCGCTCAAAACGTAACGAAACAGTTAAACAAATAGAATCTTGTTCTGAAACTGTACCAGTTAATAGCGTTAAATCACCACGACATGCAAGGGATAAGATTTTATTAGAAATTTTTGTTGAAGGGAAAAAATGTTTATTTGAATTAGATACTGGAGCTGCTATTAGTTGTATGAATGTGAATGAATTTAAGAAACTTTGTCCGGATGTAGCCATTAAGCCTACCAAATTATTGCTTAGGAATTTCGATAATTCTATGATAACATCAGCTGGCCAAGCAGTGGTGCAAATTCAATACAAAGATCAAATTAATACAGAAACTATTTATTTGGTACATGCAAAAGTAAACGCAGTTTTTGGTCGTGAATGGTTGAGAAATTTCCAATTAGACTGGAGCTCAATTAAAGCAGTTCGGGTTGAAAATTGTAATTCTCGAACCAATAAATTAAATATCTTGCTTCAAAAGTATGAGAAAATTTTTTCTCCGGGTATCGGGAAACTGGAAAAGTTTTGTTGCCGTCTTCAAATGAAACCTAATTACAAACCGGTATTTTTTAAACCTCGACCAGTACCATTTGCTTTAAAAGAAAGAATAGAAACTGAACTTAATAGGTTAGTTGCAGAAGACATCATTGAGCCGGTGACATATAGTGATTGGGCTACACCAATTGTTCCTGTTATCAAACAGAATGGGAACCTACGAATCTGTGGTGATTATAAGGTGACTATCAACCCGGGACTAAAAATTGAGCAGTATCCTTTACCCCGTATCGAGGACATTTTTGCTGAACTGTCAGGAGGGGAGTTCTTTACTAAAATCGACTTATCTGAGGCATACCTTCAAATGTTAGTTGATGAGCAGGACCGACATCTATTGACGATCAATACTCACAAGGGTTTGTTCCGTTACAAGAGAATGAATTATGGTATAGCCTTAGCTCCGGCAGTGTGGCAGAGAGCCATTGAACAAGTTTTATCAGGCATCGCGGGGGTACACGTATTTTTAGACGATATTACCGTAACGGGGAGAAATGATCAAGAGCATTTTGAAAGGTTAGAATTAGTACTACAGAGACTAGAAGAATATGGTCTCAGAGTAAATAAGCGGAAAAGTGAATTTTTTAAGAAATCTGTGAATTATTGTGGTCATACAATTGATAAATTCGGCCTCCACAAAACTCAAGAAAAAATCGATGCAATTACGAAGGTACCAGTTCCAAAAACTGTATCTGATTTGAAGAGTTTTTTGGGTTTAGTCAATTACTACGGAAAATTTATTCCCAACTTATCTACTCGTGTCGCTCCTATCAATAATTTACTGCAGAAAGGTACTAAATTTTTGTGGACTGCAGAATGTGAAAAAGCTTTCAAGGCATTGAAACAAGAAATTGCTTCAGACCGAATTTTATGCCATTATGATCCTAAGTTACCTCTTGTATTACAAACTGATGCATCACCAGTTGGAATAGGAGCAGTTTTAAGTCACATTATGCCAGATGGTTCAGAAAAACCAGCAATGTTTGCATCAAGGTCATTGACTAAAACGGAACGTAATTATTCGCAGATAGACAAGGAAGCATTGAGTATCGTATGGGGAGTAAAGAGATTTTATCAATATTTATTTGGTCGACATTTTGATCTCGTAACCGATCATAAACCCCTAGTATCAATTTTCGCACCTAATCGTAGTTTACCATGTCTATCAGCAACACGAATGGTTCATTATGCACTTTTTCTCCAAGCATTCAGTTATACAATCAAGTATCGAAACACTAAGAATCATGGCAATGCCGATGCACTTTCACGGTTACCACTAGCAGTTGACAAGGACTGTGAGTACTTGACTGAAGCAGACGTGACAAATATTTCGCAAGTTGAATTAATGCCTGTTACAGCAACTGACATAGCTAGAGCTACTAAAACTGATAGGAAATTGTTCGAACTGTATGAAAGTTTAAAATCTGGAACTGAATTACCTGTGCCTTGGAAAGGTAGAGAATCTGAATTTTCATTGCAAAATGGTTGCATAATGTATGGTCATAGAGTATGCATTCCTGAAAAGTACCAGAATCAAGTTTTGGACGAACTTCATGTTGGACATCCTGGAATTGACAAAATGAAGGCCATAGCTAGAAGCTACTGCTATTGGCAAGGTATTGATGCCAGTATAGCCAATTTTGTTCAGAACTGTTCAGCTTGTATCGCAACGAGGAACGAACCAGCAAGGATAAATCGACATCCGTGGGAATGGCCAAATGGACCTTGGCAAAGGATACACGTTGACTACGCTGGTCCTTTTATGGGGAAAATGTTTTTTGTAGTCTCTGATGCATATTCGAAGTGGATAGAAGTCATTCCGATGAAAAATATTACAGCTAGTTTTACAATTCATCATCTTCGTATTCTTTTTGCTCATTATGGAATTCCCTTAACTTTGGTTAGTGATAACGGCGCAAGTTTTACTAGTTACGAATTTCGACATTTTTTGAAACTGAATAATATTAAACATATAACTTCAGCACCGTACCATCCTGCTACGAACGGACAGGCAGAAAGAATAGTGCAGTTATTCAAAGCTTCGTTGAAATCGAGTAGAGGTGATTCTGGAGATCTAAATGTGAAATTACAAAGATTTTTATTACAGTATAGAATAACTCCACATTCTCTCACGGGAGAAACTCCGAGTGCCTTGTTTTTGAAGAGATGTATTCGCACTAGGCTTGATCTTTTTAAACCAAATTTGAGAGACAAAGTTGTTCAGAAACAGAGTTCGAGACTTGACACAGAATCTATCTTGCGTGAGTTTCAGGTATTGGTATTGGTATTTTCAATTAACGTCACACTGGAGCAACACAACGGGCTATTGGTGACGGTCCGGGATCAATCCCAGAGGGAAAGATCCGAAGACAACACCACGTAATTTTGAACCACGATCAGATGACGAGGCAACACCTGAGCTGGCACCCCACTCTCCAAACTTCCACACCACGCCAACGTGAGGACATTTGAGGCCACGACAGATTTAACGTTCACCAGCCCCCTTTGTACACGACGGTGTTTGGCTGGATTCGAACTCGCAACCCTTCGGTTGCTAGTCCGTTACTCTTCCAACCGGGCCACCGCGGCCGCGTGAGTTTCAGGAAGGGGGGGGGGGGTGTTTCAATTAACGTCACACTGGAGCAACACAACGGGCTATTGGTGACGGTCCGGGATCAATCCCAAAGTTCAGGAAGGGGAGAAAGTAGCCGTAAGAAATTATTCCGGACCTAACAAATGGAAAATTGGAACAATTATAAACCGAGATGGAACTTTGAGTTATAGCATACAAGTTGGAAATGAAATTTGGAAGAGACACGTAGATCAAATAAGGAAATGTGGGAAGTCGATTGAATTATTCCAAGCTGCTACTGAAATTCCAATTTACGATAAAGAATTGAATTTTCCAGATGAGCCAGTATCCGATGATGTTGCTGAATCGGAACCGCCTGCACCTGTACCTGAAGTTGTCCCTGAACCTAAAGATGTACCTGTACCTGCCACTCCAAGTGATGATATACCACCTAAGCCTGTACCAGACGCTTCCGGAAAGCCGAAAACTGATGTGCCACTCCGACGCTCAAACCGAATCAGTAGACCTCCAAAGAGACTCGACCTGTGACTCTATATTTTGTCGGGAAGGAACTGTTATGTATCTGGCAACAGCCAGATTAGAGAACCTTCCAAGCTGTGTGACGCGCGCGTGCTTTTTTACCTTTTTGGGTTCCGAGTTTCGTATTGTACATGTTCGGTGTAGTTGTTGTTATGCTCGTTCGTGCCTGTGTATCTTAATGCTAATAAATGTTCTTTGCGTGTATGTAAAACGAATCGTATCGTCTCTCGGTCTACCTGGCATACATGACACGTATGCAGTATATATTCGATGTTGGAAGATTTCCGTGGCGACATAAAAAGTGCGCCAAAAAAAACGCGTTGCCACCGCGCGCGGCAGAGACTACAGCTGTACCCGGAAAAGTACTCGATATTGAGGTTTTGTCGAAAATGTGCAGATTTTGCAGAAATAAAAAAGAAAACCCTCACATCTGTAATAAACATGCAGGGTTGTCTGGTGCCATGGAACCTATTGGCATTTACAGAATTTTCGAGCGATGCTCTCACATAAGAAAACTACAATACACAGATTTTTATGGTGATGGGGACTCGAAAGGGTATGATGCTGTTAAAGATGTTTACAGTGAGTGCAGCGTCACAAAATATGAGTGTATAGGGCACATACAGAAACGTGTTGGCTCAAGACTCAGAAAAATAAAATCAAAACAGAAAGGTCTAGGAGGTCGAGGAAAATTGACTGACTCTTTTATCGACAAGCTTAAAAACTATTACGGCATTGCAATTTGAAGCAATGTTAATAACGTGCAAGGAATGCAAACTGCAGTAATAGCTGCATTCTACCATTGCTGCTCAAATTCAAATCAGCCAATGCACGGCCAGTGCCTTGTTGGACCCAACAGCTGGTGTAAATTTCAAAAAGCTGCGTCAAATGGAGAAAAATATCAGGACAAATCCAAAGGGCTCCCAAAGAATATTATAAATATTATCAAGCCTATCTACATGCAATTGTGTGATAGGAAGTTACTGATAAAATGTTTACATGGGAAAACACAGAAGGCCAATGAGAATTTCAATGGCATTCTGTGGAAATTCATCCCCAAAGAAGTCTTTGTGGAGCTACAAACCTTAAAATTAGATGCAAACATGGTGGTTATACAATTCAATAAGGGATTTCAAGAATTGTTAGATGTTCTAAAAAGTACTGGTGTAAATATATTAAACGGATTTAGACTGCTTAACGAAGAAAGAATCGTCGAATCAAAACGGCATTCCTTACCCAATGTAAAGATAGAAAGAAAAAAATAGATTCAGTAAGAAAAGAAAATTAGTTAGATGAGCAAGAAGAAGGTATAACTTATAAATATGGAGAATTTTAGTTGTGTGAGTTGTTTATTTAAATTTAAAAACATAACAATTAACACTTCAAATGCATTTTTCTCTAAATTAATTTTTATGCATTATTTCCTCACTTCAAATGTTATAACACAAAAAGTTATTGATGGATTCACTTAAAACTTTGAGAACTTGTTCTTTATAATGTTGTTTAGGGAATGAACTAAAAGAATTATGCTGAGTTGAAAAGTTTTTAAATTATGGCCATTTATTTAAGAAATATGACAAAAACTATCAAAAATCTTGTAATTCATTTTTTGACCGCTTGTCAAATTTTTGTTTATTTAAATATCCTTTTGATTCTAGTTTATTCCCTAGAAAAATGTTCGTCATCTGACCGTGGTTCAAAATTACGTGGTGTTGTCCTCGAATCTTTCCCTTTGGGATTGATCCCGGACCGTCACCAATAGCCCATTGTGTTGCTCCAGTGTGACGTTAATTGAAATACCCCCCCCCCCCTAGAAAAATGCATGTAGTTTATTTTGGTTGTATCATTTTTCAAATTGGTTGAATAGATTTTCATGTAGCACATTTGAAGTTTTTGACAAATTTCTTTAAAATTTCATACATAATTATCATTTTTACAAAATTATTAATATATATTTTAAATATTTATAGCCCAATGCTATTTTTTAATAACACTAAACATAAAAATATCATTAAAATGTTAAAAAAAAGGGTCTCGAACGTGTTCGGATATCTTAACGAAAACACCGGATTAGTGGAGGTTCATTTAAAAAAACGCATTTTAATAGCAAAATCTATGTTTATTGCACAAAATATTACAAAATACATGTATTAAAATGGACATTAGTGTTGTAAAAAAAATTACGAAACAAGATATTGCTTTTTCCTGTAGTTTACATAACAATGACTAGGCCTGCGTTAGGTTTACGTTGTCAGGTCTAAAAATGTCAATTTCCTTTTGGTTTTACTTGAAATGACACTTTAACGACATGCAGTGACTTGTTTCCCTACCCTGCTCCGCTCTCGCCCTTCTCAAAAACGCCGGACTACTGGACGGGCCGGATTATAGAGGGACCACTTTAGGTGTTCAAAAAAGGAAAGGACGTATCACCTACGGAGTGGCTACTGCAGTGTTTCTCAACCTTTTTTGGTTGACGTCCCACTAAAAATATCTGGAATTATTTGCGGCACACCTGAATATAAAAAATGTAAAAGTTGTATGATACAAAAAACCCAAATTATTTAATTACAAAATTTATTCAATGAGCGGGCTGAACCTGTTTTCTTGGAACAAATTAAATCAAAACGAGGTACCAAAGTCGCCAGAAAGTTCGCATTTCATTGTCAACTTTTAAAAGTTTCTCATTTTTTGGACTTGATTTCTGTCAATGCTGAAAATCCGAATTCACAGAACCATGAAGATGCAAAAGGCAGAAGAATTTTAATAGCTTTCAAGCTGATTGCATGGTACAAATTTTTGACAGAAAGCCAAAACTCATCCAAATTTTTCTCGAAGAATGTTGAACGGTAAAACTTATCGTTTCTCAAATCAATGAGCAGTTCTTTTTCTGTTGTCAAATTTGGTGTCTTGCAAATTACAAATGGGTTGATTAACGTCATATTCGTCAACTGAAAGCGAGGAAAGTAGCTTTTAAGTGAGATTTTAAGTTCGTCAATGATACTTATAATTTTGTCTGCAATTTTTTTTTCGACTGAGATTCATTGACACCCGGAAAGCAGTCAAAATTTCCTTTTGATATTTCAGTTTTCCAGTGTTAATATTTCTTCAAATGACAGACTTCAGTTTTGATGTTGATGTTACGATATTCTCGGATGGATCTTGAAGACTTAAATTTAGAGAGTTCAGCTTTTCAAACAAGTCCGAGAGAAATTGAACATTAAGCCACCAAATCTCATCATGAAGAGAAAATTCAAAAGATGTTTTTTTTTCATCTCCAAGAACAAAATCACCTCTACTTTCAGGTGTATGAGTCGTTTCAAAACCTTTCCCTTCGAAAGCCAATGCACTTCGGTGTGAGATAAAAGTGTTTTGTGGTCGGAATCCATTGCGTCATACAGCTGAGAGAAAATTCAGGATTTAAGAGGTCTACTCTTGATGAAATTGACCACTTGGGTGACTTGGTTCATAACAATCAACATATCTGGAGTTAAAGATTTTGAAATGAGATATTCTCTGAATCATGATGCAAGTGGACGCTTATAATATTTAGATCTTGGCGCACAAGTGTGATAAATCCTTTTTTGTTTCCCAACATTGATGGACATCTGTCTGCAAACACCAATGCAGTTTTTCCACAGCAAACCAAAGCTTGAAATATTTCCTTTTACAAGCTCAAATAGGTCTTTTCCTGTCGTCGTGCTCTTCAAATCTTTGCAGGAAAGATACTCATTTAAGAATTTTTCATCTTTAACAAATCGAATGAAAGCAAGGAGCTGTGCTTTTCCACTGATATCTGTTGATTCATCAATCAGAGTGACCAGAGTTCACTGTCGTGCAATTCTAAATTCTCGACAATTTGTTTTTTAAGTCTGAAGATAAATCTTCGATTCTGCGTGATATTGTGTCATTGGATAATGGTACTTTCTTGACATTCTCTGTTGCTTCCTTTCCCAGCATTGTTTCGGCAATGATAACTAATGCTGGTGCAATGATGGACTCGGCATCGGTATGTGCTTTTTCTGCATTGTGCTATTAATTGTGCAACCTTGTAGCTGGAAATCAATCCCTTTTCTAGCATCTTCATGTAGTTTAAAAAAATTTTGCTGTTCTATTTTGCTGCACTGCTAGGTTTTCAAAACATTTTCTTGGTTTGTTTTTGACCTCTGGGTATGAAGTTTCCAAATGTCTTTTCAGTTTACTAGGAACGAGAGCTTCATTTGCAAGTTTATTTTTGCAGACAACACAGAATTTTATTTGAATCCGAATTCGATGTAGTCATCTTTACACTTCCGTTTGTTTCTTTGTTTATCTTCCATTTGTGGAGCACCAGATTTTATTAAATATTTGTTCATTATGGCTAAATGAATAAAACATTTTTTAATTAGTTCACAGCAATGCAATCACATTAAAGAAATTTAAAGACTTATTTCACAAATCTTTTGATTTTAACCACTTAACGCATTTACCCGTGTTTGACATGGGCGAAAGTTACTGGCGAATTTGCACATGCCCGTGTCTCACACGGGCATTCTTGTATCTCACGTTATTTTATTTCTAATGCCCGTCTGAGATCCGTTCTAGTAAAAATAGATAGGCTAGATTAAACTTATACCAAAGATGATTTACCACTTATTTATAGATGGATATTAAACTTATTTACCGTAGATGGCACCACTATGCACCATTTTTCTTGTGTAAACCAAGTGGTGCATTTTGATGATTAGCTATAAGTTTGTTAGGAATTCTTTGTTATAAAGCAGTTGTTTGGTGTGGAAAAGGTAATATATCCATTTTTATTACGTTAAATATCGTAAAAGTAAACAGTTAACCATAAATTACTAAGTGTTTTTTACTTTTAGTGTTTTTAAGTGTTTTTACTTTTTACTAAGTGTTTTTATAACTTGTTTAGAAAAAGTTATCTGATAATGAGCGACTCTGACGATTTTGAATATGCCAATTTATCTGAAAGTTTCTGCGATGAAAGTGATGATCTCTTGAGTGATGGAAGTGAATCTGAAGTTAATATTTTATTATTATTAATATTTTGAAATTCAAAATAAACATGTAATCAAATCGTTTACACTTTGTATAATAATTTTTTTTAACTTTTACCCCACCCCTGCAACTGAAATTGTAATAAATAACTTACACTATACCTATATATATATTCATTTTCTGTCAAAAAAAACCTTGATACTTTTTTTACCAGTTTTTCCGAAAAAAACTTGTGCTTTAAGTGGTTAAGAAAGAACCAATTTGAATCAACGTCAATTACAATTTGGAAAAAATATCAAATAAAAACGCAGGAAAACTAAATTTAAACAGATTTTTTTTTTAGAAACCGTTGAGGTAATTACAAATACTATTTCAAAGTTACAAAACCCAATCAATTTTAATTATTTGTCGAAAACCCTCGCGGCACATTTGACAATCTCTCGTGGCACACAGGTTGAGAAACACTGGTCTACTGTGAATCACCTTACCACCACATCGAATGTGAGAAAAATTTTAAGTTGCACTGCATAATAGGGGGATGTAAAAGTTACAATGATTGAACTGGTCTGAGACTTAAAAATCAGTGTGAGAAATTAAAACTTTAGAAGTACTGTTTTTAGAAGTATGAATTAGCTCCAATAAGAAATAAATGTTGTCTTAAATTTTTGATTAAATTGATTTCATTAGGAGATACGAAATTTGCATATAGATGCTTATAATCTTTATAAATGGATTTAAATAAGGTATGAGATGCGAGTCTCATTGGGCCATCAACAGACATAAACGATTTAGAAATTGGCTCAGATGCGTGGCTCTAGAATACACTGTTTGAATTTATCTTCCTTCGAGTCTTCTGTACAATTATTTTGGATCATCTGCACAATATGTGCTCTTCCGCATGACTCTTTTTGATTAAAACGTATTGACAACTACGAAATCTTCAACCCCCCAATCTTCAACCCTTGATTGACGAGATATCTCGTCCATCAAGATCTGACCAATTCTACTGATGACGAGATATCACGTCATGAAGATATTTATGATTTTTTGATGTTGTCGAGATCTGGTCCATCAAGATCTGATCTGTTTTCTCCTTATGAGGAGATACCTCGTCGATACAACCACCAGGAGGCATCAAATATGAATAAATTGGATAATATTGCACTTCACATGTAAACTGTTGGTATGATTATTTTATAAATCAGAGTACCACAACTTTTCTAGCTACTCTATATTTTTCTGAGAGACTATTTCCTTTTCTACAGGCATGGGACATAGCAAAAAACCATCCGGTCCCTGTAACCCATCAAGACTTCGTAAATTCAAAGCAGATATTGCGGGCTGCTCTAAGGAACATAAACACAGTTCAGGAGTTGCCTGGTATCAATGAGTACCGGAGGTACCGAATCCTGGGTTAGTACCTGAAAGCGTACAAATTTTGTTACCCATAACAATGTTCCTCACTGTGAGAAACCTAAGGTACCAAACGAGTAGCCAATGGAATGAAAACATTTCCAATAAAAAAAGTCATTAAATAAATAAATAACCAGTACGATAAAATTCAAATTTGTATATTGAAACTTGCAGTGGCTACTATCCTTTGCCAAAATATCTGGAAATCAAATAACAGCTAAGGTGAAGAATGTCTCAATTGAATGATTGGAAAATGAAATGGGCCATGTCTGCGATAATACTACAAAAACAAATTTATTCAATAAATGACCATTGTAATATTAATATAGAAACAGTATGAAACTAAATTTTAAAGTATTCTCAAATATAGGAATTATCTTAAATACAAACTTTCCTATGAGAACGAAAATGTGTTCAAACGGTACAAACTTAAGATATTAATTCAATATTTAATTCTAAAGACAGACGCAAAACATCATGCCCTAAATTCTCGTTACTTTTTAAACTGAATCAATACAGGCTTTTACTAAAATTGACATGAAAAATGTAAAATTTCTAATGGAGTATTATAACTTGCATATTGGCTCATCGTGAATTTGACAAAAATCTTGTAATGGCTTCTCTTCAAATAAAACACACAAGGCCCAGAGATAATTCTAAAATAGTTAGAAAATCGCTGATTCTGAAATTATGCTTTTTATATTTCTGATTAATGCCAAGTTTGAAGATATGAAATTATATCTTTAATCTTTTTTTCCTCCATAGATCTTGACGCAACCAGGAAGATTCAGAGTACCTCAACGAAACTAGGTGTTGCTACTACTTCCTCAGTACAGCAACCGCAGGGACCAGAACACCATAGTCGAATAAAAGAGAAGCGACCAGCCACGATGTATAACGAACGTGCTCAGCCCCCCGCTCAACGGGCTACGGCTATGAAATGCCTTTCCAATCTAAGGAAAGTTTTAGAGCACGAAGAAAAAGTGGACTCTTCTAAACCACACATAAAGAGGAAAAGAACCGAAGTCAAAGGTGAGGAAGAAAAGATAGTCAACAGAGTGCCACCTCTGAAAATCATCAAAACAGAAGACACTCTGAAGGTAATCATTATCTCTGAGTAAGCGTGGGGTGCATGAGGAACACCTCACTAACTGAAAGCTTACATTGGCGGGCCCGGGTGTTTTAGTAGTATTGATGGGCCCGGGTCAAGTGAGCTACAAGTTCCTCCTCTTGGTGTTGTTGGTAACCGGTTGGAATCACTTGACTGAGGGTTCCGTCGGGCTAAAACCTGTCGGCATGCGAAATTTTGTCTGGTCGCCCTGGGGATGGCCCATAGAGCAGCTAAGGGATGGCTGGCGGAAGGGGACGTAGTGAACCCCAGACCATTCGGTCATGACGGAGTGGGTTCGCACTGAGAACTCAGGCCTCAACAACTGGGGTGAGTGCTGCCTGCTCTGGCAGTTTTCTGGTCCCTCAGTGGGGCGGATGGGCAAAGCAGTGGTTTTGCTGGGACCATCGCTGCGTTGGTGATGTGGGGACCGCTGGCGGCGGCTCTTCTACTTATCTGAATATTTGGAGCTCTGTCGGCCTGGTCAGCTGGCATCTCCCCGCCAACGGCCGCTGAACGGTCGTGAGGGACTTGGGCCCCCTCCCGTCACATATCGAGCCTCGTCACCTCCAGTGATGGAAATCGGCCAAGTAAGGGCCTAGTAATTGGCAACCAGGGCCATGCTTTTGGACCTCGCCCATCCCAATGTGGGGGAGAGGTTGTCGTCGGCCTTCTAAATTTCGATTGGCGCGTCGGTGAAGGGTTCCACCGAGAGCATACGCAATGTCACTTCTCTCCTGACCATGGAAGGTTTGCTGGTTTTCCTTTCCACATAATGCAAATGCAGGTTGGTTATTAAAAGTCCTTCCAGCAAAGGCAGCACCCAGGTGACTGGTTATTTATCGGCCTCATTCTACGAGACGCCAAACAGTATGTCTCAGTATCTCAAAATTTTATGGCCAGCATGCATATTTGCATGTTAGCTAATCATTAAATGTTAGGCTTTGGTATACCAAGTGTCGTTCTGTTTTTGCATGAGGCATCGTATTAATCTTTTTGGAGTTGGCTTGGGGAGGGAGCTCCTGCCGTTCTCCCAATGGCTTTAAGGCAACGATATTAAGTACGTCGACCACAGGTCGACGTCAAGCGCTATGCGATCTCCGGATCTAATGTCGGCACGTGTTTCTGCTCCCTCTTATCGAGACTATGTATGTTTTTCCTGGGGCCTGCCCCCAATTAATCCATAATGGCAATAGTCGGGGTGGAGGGGCTGTGCCCCCAACTAGTAGTAGTGTACAATAAGTCACAGAATGAATCATAAGGGCATTGATATTCGTGATGAATATCAATGCACATACCCTTGGGTTCGAAAACAACTTAATTTGTGTGTTCCCGTCAATTAGCTATCGTGTAGAAAAAAGTGGCTGGAAGGACAAACTAAACAAAATGGATAAATATATGTCTGGGTTAAGTGTGCCTAGTTACATACATACATTTTCGTGTTACTTTTCTTGCTTGAATCATTTCGAAGGTTCCCTAGGATAGCAGAGATTACAGATTTCCCCCAATTGTTCCGGATTTTCAGCCTAAATTACGTATTATAATAATTTTACATAAATTCACCGTGTCTACATAAATGTGTCAATTTTACTCATTTGTTTTTTCCCTTTTCAGCAGAAGCATCTTGTAGAATGCATTTTAGTCAAATATTTAGGAATGAGTTGAAGTGAACATGAATCAATTTCCCTACAGTTAATTTTGACCTATAATGTCTGAACCCTCAAATATTGAAATAAGTATTTAAAGAATTAATGTGTTTTTCATTCATATAATTATATTTAATTAATAACCCTTAAAATGTTTTTGGTTTTTTGGGAAAATTCATTCAATGAAAGATTTTTTCGTAATTTCAAGTCGAAAGTTGAGGACCCTAAAAGCATTGTTTGGTAATATCCGGTTTTTAACGCAATTTTCTTTTGGCTGAGTTGAAGTTGAGTGGGTTGGGTTTTTGATTAACAAGAATAAAGATGGGTTTTTCTATCACTGGATCCATACATTATTAGCATGTACAGTTCTCACAATTATTAGTTAGTTCAGTACAATTGTGTTAAAACGATTTGTAGTTTTAACACAAAACAGAGATAGAACGGAATTTGTTAAAAATATGAATTTACTTTAATGTGCCATCCTAGTGTCAATTAATTTGTCAAAGATCCAATTGTTTTTGTTATAAAATTATCTTGTTAGTTGAAATTCAAAATAAATATATTATGATCACCGTGAAAATAAATGTGTGCATCATGTTTTGAGATTTTAGTTACGAGAAAGGTTTTTTTTATATTTTTGTTCCTTATGAAAGTATTTTTTATCAAGGAATGATATACTTTATTAAATTGAATTTCTTTTTACTTGGAAAAGCATGTATATAGTTATTTTTACTAAGAAAAAATATGAATGGGGAAGTGGTCAACTTTGCATTCCAATGCCGAATTGGAATGCAAAGGTGATAATGTTGGATAAGTACATTTAAATTGTATTAATGAATCTGTAGCATATGCGGATATTTGTGTGATAAATGCTGCAGGTATATAGTTAATATACAAGTGCATATTATTTTGTGATGTACAATAAAGTACAATTAATATTTTTATTATTTTTACTTACAAAAATTATCTTTTAGGTTGAAAAGTATGATGATTACCAACGACCAAGCACATCATATGCAGGGGTAAGAACTATTTCTAGTGTTTGATAATATTTTTTATTTGAGAAAGGAAAGAGTTTAAAAATAAAAATTGCATTTTATATTTTTACAAAATTCCACCTTCTTGATTCCTTACTAAGAATGCTTTAAAAATATAGATTTAAAGTAGTAAATATACTTCTTATGTTGAAATAGTACTTCATTTTAATAGACACAGGTAAAAAAAACCCAGAAATTATGGACAATTGGAATCTAACCGAATAGATAAATTTGAAGTCTGAGGAAGAAAACAAAGTTAAAATGACATTGAAAGCTTGAGCAACCTTTTAGGCAAGCTGACTTAGCAGCACTTGTAAATTGTTTCAAAAGAATGAAATTTCAGAAATATTCAAACTTCTGAAATGTAAAGTATTTTCAGAATATTCTGAATGATTTCAGTTCTCACGTTTTTCAGTCTTTCAGCAAGATAGTTCAACTAAAAGTTCATGATTATTTTATTTCTAGGAGGCTGTACACACAAGAAACAAGAAAAGCAGACAGCAGAAGCCAAAACAGATGGTAAGAGTGAGAAGTATTTTGGAGTATTTTTCAAAAGAATATTGCGAATAATTAATTTTGACACACAGTTTATATGAAAATCTGTTGTACTCGGTTAACATTTCACTTAAGGTCTCTTCGTTCAATGACATGAAACAAGGAGATACGATTGAATGATTCTTTTGATTCACTCTTCCTTTTTAGTGTCACATTCCATATTGTAATTCTTCCGTGTCAAGGCAAAAAGGGTTAAGTCAGTTGAATCTTACAAATAATTGTAATTTAGATTCACATATCCGTTTCATTTTGATTTTAAGCATATTTATTGTTGAAAATAGAATGATTCGCTTGACTCCTTTGGATTTATCAAAAGTCGACTTAACAGAAGAAATGGAAACTTAATTTTTGCATTCTTACTTAATATTCTCTCCCCAAGAGAGTACTAAAATAAAAGGAAGCATTTTCATCACGTTTTTCTACCATTTTTTATTGTCATTACCAGTTCTGTTGATTAAAATTGTGATAAGTTTAGAATTGTGTGTAAGAACGTATTGTGAATTGCAGCAGTAGTGGAACTGCTTGACAAAAACTTAAAGATGAAAAAAGCTCCTCCAAGTCATGAGTTCTGACAGTGAATAATTGTGGAAATTAATTTTCTATATTAAATGATTCATTTCCTATTAATAGCATGATTTCTAGAGCATTTCAAATTATGGACTTAATGATAACAGAAATACTTCTCTAAGGAAAGTTTAGTCCTAATATATTTCCCAACACACAATTCATAATGCCTAGACACCACCTGTCTTTTTAATTCAATTTAATAAGTTCCAAGTCAGACCCTAAAAATGGAAACAGATTTGTAAATTAATTGTTCGCATGGTTGAAAATACTATGAATAGTAAAGATATCTGTTTGAATTTCAGGAATTTCTGAATTTGGCAAGTCTACACACCACAATTCCAGATCCAGAGGTAATTCTATATTTATTTTATTTCAAATTAATAAGATAATTTCGATTTTTTTTTTGCAACAAACTTTTCACACTTTTTAAAGAATATTTATGGCATATCTGCCCCCCCCCGGGGGGGGCTTCCAAGAATTTTTTTATTTTTTGGTCTTCCGAATGGAAAAGTATTTTTTTAATTTTTTAAGGAAGAAAATTTCCTAGTGACGCAAATTTCTAAGTTTTGGCGCAAGCGCTATGGCAACCATGGAATAAAAACATCAGAATCAATGTTTGATAGAATGTCGTAAAAATCTTGGGCACAAATTTTCAAAAATTGCTTTATTCTGCAAATATTTAGCTCCATTTTGAGTAAAATTTCTCGAAGTCAGTTTTGCTGAGTTCGAACTGTGCCAAGCATATAGCAGTAGTACTAGAGAACAGCAGGAGAGAACTTTTTCTGCTTTGAATTGCTTTCTTAAAGCCCAATTGGGAGCAATTGTCATTGCTATGAAAATACATAGCAGGCTACTTAACACTTGTTTAGGTAACTGAAGTTTTAGCACACATGTATATGGCAAAAACTGTAAATCATCTTGAAATACATCAATATAACTAAAGCTACTACCAGAAATTGAAAGTTAGAATGGTAATGGAAATTAATTAACGTCGCACTGGAGCAACACAACGGGCTCATGGTGACGGTACGGGATCAATCCCCAAGGAAAAGATCCGAGGACACCTCATTATTTTGATCCATGGTCAGATGAGGAGGTCAATTCACGAGCTGGCACCCCACTCTCCACACCACGCCAAGTGAGGACAAGAGGCTCCGACAGATTTAACATGCACCAGCCCTCGTGTACACGACAGTCTTTGGTTGGACCGAGTTTCGAACTTGCAACCCTATGACTGTTAATCCGTTAATCTTCCAACTGGGTTACTGCGGACTGAATGTTAGAAGGGGTCGTCATGGCTCATTGGGTATGCCCACTGCGCTAGCAACCTTCGAGTTGTAGGCGGTGCAGATTGGATTCCTGTCAGGTGCATTTCTCCCTGGGTGTATTTCTCTTCTGTGTCAGTAAAACTTTCATTGTGTGTCTGTCTATCACTTGATATTGTATGTCTTGTGTCATTGTGACGCAAGGGCCAAATATGGCCCTTGCGTCATAAAACCCCCAACAAACCAACCAACTGAAAGTTAGTAGAAAATAGAAAATTTGTAAATGAAAAACGATGGTCTCAAAACGTTTGAATATGCATTTACCTTGTTTTATGCTTATTTACTTTCGATTTCTATTTGTTTTCTTGACGAACATCTCTTAAGATAAAACTGCATTTTTATTTCTCTTTTTTAGAGATCTGATCAGGAAAACAAGATTCCAAAAAGAAAATCCCGAGTATCTCAAGTAAGAATATTTCTTGATGTTCTGCTAGTTTGATAAGTATATTATAAAAGTTTAATGGAGGGTCAAATAGACATTTAGGACGTTTTTACTCGTGGACTCTACTCGCATGTACTTATAGACTAAAAGTAGTGTGTGTAAAAAAACTTTGAAGAAAAGGGATGATTTGATAAACGTTAGTAATCTTTTGTCTTTAGGTCCCGAATGCCCTGGGCGCAGCTTGGTCCATATCTGACCATTGCGCCATTAAGACTCAATTAAATAAGAGCATCAGGGTCAGAGACCAGGACATTCCTTATTAGGTTAGTTTTTAACAGGGCAAAAGAAAATATGAGAAATATTTTGTTTAAATTTCAAAATGAACTTAAAAGTTTATTCAATATCAGGGAGACATTGTTTAGTTTCCACCTTTATTGCCCAGAACAGGAGGATCACCCCCTCGTTATTTTAAAGGTGTTTCAGTGATTCAGTTTTTGGCGCTTTGTCATCTTCTGACAGATGTGAATGAATTACATGAAGTAAGGATTTTCAGGATGTGAATATTTTAATACAACTGGTCCTATTTTATATTTATTAATTTGGAAGTGATAATGTAGTAATGAAGAGATAGTAAACAAATACTGCCTGAAAAACATAAAAACACTCGTTGAAAACTCATTGAATTTTATTTTACAAAATTGCATGAACTCTGCTGAATGAATTATGCTGGAAATATTGCAAAATGGCAAACTTTTTCTGTGTAGAGTTTAAAAATAATAACCTACATTTTCAAAATAGTTTTTTTTCCCCATGTAAATATTAATATTGGTTTTAGTTCACTTTTTTCATTAATGTATTGACTAGGTGGTATTTTGGGATTCAGATCAGACTCCAGAAATATGCAATAAAATGATTAAAAAGTATGGACAGTATAAAATAGTATCAATAGTTAATTTAATAGTACTTTGTCAGAAAAAATATTTTCAGCACAATGACCATGAAGCTATAAGTGATTCAAACTTAGAAGACATTTTTACAGGAGATTAAGAAACAAAAGCCCTCAACAAAATTTCACATTTTTTTCCTTTCTTAATAGGAATGTTGGGCCAACAGTCTTGTGTACTATGAATGCCTTCCAAGGACATCTGGAAGTTTAAAAAAAGTATTTTTGGAGCCATTGACTGAACATAGATTTTCTTATCGAATGCCTCATTATTCGCTTGAACATTTTACTGTCTTGAAGCAAGAGATTGAATTTCTAATCAGATATGGATGTGGACGACATGTGGTTTCCACAAGACGGTGCCACATGCCATACAGCCCCCGAGAAACAATTCAATTACTGCATGAGTCATTTCCTGGTCGTGTAATTTCCCATCTTGGTGATTAGAATTGGCCGCCCAGATCATGCGATTTAACACCGTTTAATTCTTTTCTTTGGGGTTTTTGAAGTCTAAGGTTTATGCCAACAAGCCCACGACCACCCACGCCTTGAAGAACGAAATTAAGCACTATATCAACGAAATTCAGCCACATTTATGCAAAACGGTCATGGAAAATTTCAACAAAAGAGTGCGTATGTGCCAGCAAAGCCGTGGAGGCCATTTACCCGATATGCTATTCCATACATAACCCTATACTGTATACTTTATGAATCAATAAAAAATTTACAATTTTTAATTATAAACCTGTGTTTTCTATCAAAATTACTTGCGTGAATTTTGGGACACCCTTTACATTAATCTTAATGTGAACTATGTAGCTGATTCTAGCTCAGCAATATTTGGTTTAGTGTCTCACAATTTCAATACTAATTCTCAACTTCAAGACTATATCAAATATTTTATCAATTTCCAAGGACTCTCCTACGAATTGTTTTAGATTTTAGAATGAAAAGAAACCGGGAAAGGAATATTTTATTTCTTACAAGCTCATTATTTTGGTTAGTGAAGTATTGTATGTTTTCTACGGACTTCACACTTATAGAACCATTGCTTTTTCATCATAAATTGACTAGGCTTAGAAATCCTAGAAAATATGTTGATTTCTAAAGTTGCTTTTTTTCGCAGAAGCCCAAGCCATCAGCTGAAGAGTGCCCTCTTTTGACGAGGGAAATGAAACAGGAGCTTCTCGACGAGTATGTTATTATCTATTCTCTTACTGCAATCGAGCATATAAATCTAACATCACTGTTTTGTCTTTGGTATTTGATGTTGAACTTAAGGACTTTTCACTGGCGAAAGTATTTTTTTACAAATAGACATGAAAATACTTAATTCAGATTTAATTACAACCAAAGAGGAAAATAAAAATTACACAGCATTCTGTTATATGTGGCCAACGAGACAATGAGATGGGAAAGAGAGAAATTATAAATTATTTAGCTGTTGGTCTATTTTTTTCTCATTAATAATACACTTGATCTTATGAATATTGTTAAAATTATGACTTAAAAATCCAGCCACATAAGAGCTGCCCATTTTACTTTGCCAACAAAGCAATCGAATAATAACAAACTATTTCAAATGTAGTGTAACTTATGAAACAAGAAATTTATGTTCAAATATAAATCCTGTTCAGATTCTATAATTGTTGAAATCTCGAGAAAAACAGGAATCCTCTGCGGGAGCAGGTTGAAAGAAATTGTACAAAACAAATGTTTTCTGTTTATAGGAGCTATGTTGAAATCGAGGATGCTGTTGTCAAAGTAAGCAGGGTGGTAATGGACATCGAAGAGGAGCCGATCGACCAGGAACCCGAGCTGAATATTTTGGGGTAAGTTTATAAGTCTTATAAAATTAAATGTCTCCATACTACTTGGGGTTGATCATTTATGATTGTACTCAAACACTTTTTTAAAAGGTAGCAAGTGACAAGAGAGATTGCTCAAAATTATTTTTTGGTCTGTTTCAAACATAACGAAATTTGTCTTCAACTATTGAAATTTTTTTACATGTTGAAGCAGTGTAAAATTAGTAATAATGAAAACAATTAAGTAGTTGCTGTGGAAAATACTCATAGTGTTCTTTAAATTAAGTTTATGTCCATGAATATAACATCTCCTATTTATATGTACTTGTATCATTGGAGTACACATAAAGTCTCAAAACTAAGACTTGCTTGAGAAAATTGAACCGAAAACCTAATCTGAAAAGGTTCGATTCCTGTCGGGTGCATTTTTCTCTTCTGTGTTAGTAAAACCTGCATTCTGTGTGTGTAGTCTTATTACTTGATATTGTATGTCTTGTGTCTGGCCAAATATGACCCTTGCGCCCCAAAATAACCAACCTTATCCGAAAAGATGAAATAGAAAAATTAATCTATGCATAATCTACAAAATTTTCACAATGCTATCTATAAATGACTTGATCTGTGCAGTAGACTGAATTATGTAGATAACAGAAGGTGCTTAGAGTTTTCATTTTGTAATGGATATTCAATAGGCAGACTTGAATAATAGGGATTTATTTCCTTTTAAAAACAAATTCTTTGGCACATTGGTTTCCAAAATTTTCAGTCCACAGACCCCTTTGAAAATTAAAAAATCTCACAGACCCCTTGAGATAATATAAATGTAATGCATATGCAAACCTGTATTGGACTACATTGATCCTTATGAGCGCCATGAGATTTCCGAGTTGTATAGCTATTGCTTCTTCCACACAACATACACATAATGACTAAATAGCCATATATATATTGGTTGAAAGAATCCTGGGGAAAGTTCTACTTTCCCAGGATTCAGAGTATTAATTCTAAGAACTATTCTCAGAAAATAATTCAACGGTTATTAAATCAAATTTCAATATTCTACAAATAAAACTAGAAATTTATTTTTTAAAAGTTATGTTGGTATTGCAGCAGGAGTGCAATAACATAATCATCAGTCACTAGCTCCTCTTACTCCCATATCTGCTAGTGCAGTTGCTTGTTTTTTAGAATGTATAACATTGTGTTCTCAGCCACAATGGGTTGATATCAGTCTTAATTTATTTTCTATTATTCTAACTGAAGATTCATGGTGGTATATATCATGTTGATAGATTTGAAGGATATGTGTCCCCTCATTTAAATATCAAAACTTTAATCAGAGATAGACACATCTCAAAACCGTTAAAATCAAGACACTGGTAAAATTAAGTACCATATTGTAACCATTTTTTGTTTTTAGGTTATCAGATCAGGATAAGGAATACTTGGATTTGACACCAGACGACCTGATCTTAAGCGACGAAATGCTTCCTCCGCCAAGGTAATTATGAAATTTTATTTAAGATTTCACATTGTGTTGTACAAAATTCTAAAAGAACATCCTTCAAGAAATTAAGTTGTTTGAACACTCACTTTTGCTTGTTCGGCCCTCACTGTACAGGTTTCGGATAACAGCATTCATATTTACTTTCTTTCGTAATTCTTTATTAATTTTAAGGAAAATTGCTTCTTATGCTCCATAGGAACAGGGCCGTCACAGACAACTTTTGTTATTTTTCAACTGGTATCTTTTAAGCAAAATTGTCTCAAAAGTTCCTATTTTCAAAATTTTGGAGACATTTTTTGAAAATTCACCTAAGGTCAACGAAAATGTAGTCCCTTGTTTGACTACTAGCGAACGGAAAAACATTTTTCGTATTCTTCAGGGAGAAAAATTTCCTATATATATAAGACCAATTTCGAATGAAATTTCTTGGCGAGATCTTCGTCTGTTTCATACTTAGCACATTTGTGTCTTAGCCTATTCATTTTGTATCAGAGCAACTAAAATTGCTACTAAATCAGGGTTTAAAAGGAGACGTTACTATTGAAAATTTCTGCTATTTCGCAAATGCTTTCGCTGTGGCAGCCCTGGAGGAATCGTAACCCCTCCTCTTGGAAAAAAACAACTGGTTGGACAGATATTACTTAAAGGCTAGATAACAAGATTACTGTACTTATTAAAAACATTAATTTTAGAACTAAATAATGCCGTACACACATTAGCTCTTGTGCCATTAGTCCACGATCTCTCCAATACTTATGAACGAGTCTATTTTAAGTCTTCATGTGTGAATCATCCACCAAAAGAGCCATCCAGTGTCACTTAATATATATATATAATAACGAAATTTCTATGCTTATTTTCAGGAATTTTCTTATTGATGAATCTTTTTAATCCTTACAAATAAATTTTTTTCTGTTTCAGAGGAGACTTATACGAAGATTCATTTGACATATTAAATGGAGTCTTTGATTTCAAGTAAGAAACTTTTAACTAATCACTTAATAACTGATAATTTTTACTGCTTGAATTTTGATTATATAGGTTTTCTGGAAACAATTAAATCCCTTAAAATGCCCCATCCCCTAATGCACCATTTAATTGTATGTACTGACTGTTTCATTTCAGATTTTATTAATAATTCCCTTTTCAACTTTTATGTCAAAATTTGATGCCCTTGAAATTTAATAGAAGTTCATACACCCAATATTTTTTACTTCATATCTTTTACCATTACAATCACACTAGATATTTAAATCTGGAGTTTATTTCTCCTAGTATTGGACATGTCTAAACCAGAGTTCTATGACCAATCTTAATTTTTTTTCTTATCTTTTGTGATGTTGTTTTATTTTATTTTATTGTTTTTTTTTTATCTTGTGCTTGGCATAATTTGTCCATTTTTTGGATCTTGTGCCATAAAATCCAGCTAACCAATCTAATCTCTTTTAATATATTATATAATTGATTACTTTTCAGCCTTGATTTGCATTTACAAAAGGACCTATTCAGCATGAATGTGGATGAAATCTCCAATGAAACATCAAGGCTTTGAATGGTAAGATAATTTTATAGCATAAATGGCTTTCAGTACATCTTTCCATGTATGGGAAGCTTACTTTTATTGATAAATTTCAGCTCTTTAGGGTGAAATGAAAAAAGGCCTCCTAAAAAAGTCCGTTTATGATATTAATATTTATGGTTAAATAGGAACTAAACTATTTTTTACTACCCTACGCCCGTCTCTGACCATCAGTAGACGAGCAGCCCAATGGAGGTCTGAAGTGATTAAATATGGTTTAGAAATACTGTCTACAGTATAATTTGCAATGGTATTATCAGGAATTTTAGGGCAGACCTGGAGGTGGTCTCCAGCCATTTCACAAATAGGACAGATGGCCGATCTTGCTACTCCAATATAATGCAAGTGTCGCTGTACTTAGTCACATTTCGATAAGAAATTGAAAGCAAGCGACTCCAACAGCTCTGGGTAAAGGACCTGGGATAAGGGCTCTATTCCTCTAAAACATTCCAGTTGTTTCATATAGACATATCTTTGTAGATTGAGTCTATTAGTCCTTATAGTCGAGCATATAAGCTCTTTGTGATACGTAGAGGCAAAGGGATTTAGGTAGGGAAACTTGGTTCCAGCTTTTGTCAAATCTTTAAAATTTCAAATTTGACTTTTCCTCTGAACATTGGGTTTGTGAGGGAGAAATGTCCTGTTGCTGGCATTCCAAGCCATGTATTTAAAAATACTAATAAATGAAAGAACTAGTCAAATAATTATGTAATTCTGATACATCAATAATGTACAAATAATACATTATTCGTGTCAATGTAAAAATAATGTACCATAATAAATTGAGTACAAATAACGTGCAAACAATATTTAAAAAGAAATGACACGGATAAAATGCAAATAAAAAATCCCGTTGCTTTAGTCAAGTAATATGCAAATTTTTAAAGTAATCACAAAGTACTTTTCAAACAATATTTAAAATATCACTTAATTTCATATAAATATAATTTGTTGAAAATAAATTGCATAGAAAAATTACTGCCCCTTTTGGCACAGGTGAAATTATTTCAATCCATATTTAAGAACAGGTTTCCAAACTATTGGCTTTGATACAGTACTCTTAGACTTGACAAGTATTGCAGATCTGAAATTCAATATAATTCGATCGTAAAACAAACATTTTTTATAATCAACTAAAAAACTCACAGAAATTTTTTTAAAAACTTCATATATTTGTGCATTTAAAAAATTGGTGTTTATTGAATTTGTAATAAATTGTTTAAAAATCAATAGTAGATTCTAATCATTGCAAGGGAAAACACATCATACTACTTATTCATCTTTGATGAGTGAAAAATTCATGTCATAAAAAGTATTTTAAGAATTTCTTTTTGATGCAAATATGAATCATACTCATTCCATTAATTTCATTGACTTGTTTTTGTTTGATGAGATTAATTCTCTTGACCACTTTTAAGTTATATTTTTTTATATAGTAATGATTTCAATAATCATCCATTTTAATATTGGCTTATAACTTCTTTGACAGGAAATCTTGTGAATGAAATTAAGGAGCTTGTTATATTGTATAGAACATCAATTGTACATATAAATTATTTTTTTGTATCATGTGCCAATAATTGTTTTGCATACTGTTATTTTATATGAAATTTGTTCATAGTCAACTTTTTAAATGGAATAAAATATTTTATAACTTTTATGAATTTTGTGTTTCTGAAATACAAATAAGATTAAATAGAATCAATTGTTACGTGGTTATTTCATTTAAAATTGTTTTTAAAAGGAAAAAAATTGCAAAAGTAACAAATACCTTCTTTTACTTGAATTTTGCTGCAGGCTTGTATGAAACAAAAGCCTATGGAATAAATTTCTGCAATGAAAAAAATTGTTCTCAATTTCAAACAAAGTTAATGTCTCCTGACAAATTGTTATGTATATTTCCCCCACACACCATGTGCCTTTTGACACGATACTGATAATAACATCCATTTCCCCATAAGCCTTCTCAGAATAGTTGATAGTTTAGAACAATTCTTTCATATCAAATTTAAATATTGGGGTGTGAACACTTTATACTTTCAATTTGAAATTTGCAAGACAGCTAACATTCATGAGTAAAAATGTCAGTAATAGAATTAAATATATCTAACCTTGTAAGCCTGAAATTCTCAAAACCTTTCAGAAACGATCAAAAAATATTCCTAATTACAGACCAGATAAGAGTTAAAAATTTGCTGCTAGAGCTTTATAATTGAAGTAGACCTCGAGGCTAAAGATACAAGTTTAGTAAGGGTATTGTAATCAAATGTTAAAACCTAATAAATAAACAAAATCGGACTTGCAAGGTTTTGATTGTAAAATGACGATATTGTAACGTCTTGGTCCACTGGTAGCTTAGACTAGTTACCATTGAAAAGTGATCCGTTTCTAGATTAACGAATTTTATTTACACTTTTTACAATTAGTTGATAAAACGAATGGAAACGAAACATTTAAAAGTTCCGAATGGAATTCACGAGCGATAGTTCGTTGGAAAGTCCAATGTTTTATCGAGGTGTTTCTTATGTCTGCTGGCGAGCCTTTCACAAATTACTCGGAGGAATGTCCTTCACGGCTACGGGCGAGCCTTCCTCAATAAAATACTCGGGCGAGTATAGAGTCCCAAGGCAGGATAAATCAGCCTTTTCGAGCTCTGGTGAGCTCAGATCTCCATTATTCGGGCGAGTAGTTTCTCCCGAAAGATGGCAATCTTTCGCCGACAGTGAACGGGTGTTCACTTGTTCGACTCTCGTCTCTCCAAAAACTGTCTCCTCTTCTCTCTCCTCCCTCTCTTTCTCTTCCCTCTGTGTCCAGAGATCCGAAAAACTATATATCGGGTGCTTCTCGACTCCTCCTTTTCGTCTCGGGTCGGCCTCCTAGTCGGTGCTTGTTGGCTGTTTGTTACCTCACCTTCGGGCCTTCCCGAATGACCCTCACACGTTGGCCTCTCGCCTTGACTCTTACGTCAGATTTCGGCGGACTTGAAAGGGGACCATTAGCCCTTGTCGGCAATGGTCATCGTAACTCATCCCCGTACCCTTTCGTCTCGAAATGTCATAGAGAGCGACAGAAGGGCGCTTGCCTTTTGTTACGAAGCCACCAACAGTTTCGCTTCTAGAAGCGGTGCTTTCCCTATCTGCCGCTTAATAAGCTGCTCCGGTGGTCGTTCTTTTCGGCACTTGATCGCAGGCAAGATTGTCCAGCTTCCCTATCTGTCGTTAATCGGCTGCTTCGGTGGTCGTTCCTTTCGGCGCATTTTTTCCGGCAAGATTGTCCAGTTTCCTTAGGGAGCAAAATCTGAAAGGAAGGGGTTAGACATACAGGAAGTCTTGACAATACTCCAGAGGCAGCTATAACTAATGGTTTTAACCTTATTTCTAGTTTTTAAATTTCTGGTATTTAACTTTTACTTTCTCTGACAAGTGATTATTTACAATCTTATTCACATACATAATTAACCAACACAAGCATATTTACATTTTACACTGATTATAATTTATATACCATTACATATTTACTGTCAATTTTTATTTGAAGTGTCAAATGTTTATTCCACACGACTTAAGCAATCAGCGTGCTTATTGTCTTTCCCTGCTCTGTGGACTTGTATAGTTAAATTTCCGACTCAAGAACAAGATTGGTTGTTCATTATTGTGTAGTCCTCTTTGAGCCTTAATAATCCCGATTCATTTGCATCGGTTTGCAAGATAAATTCCCTACTATAATCTGGGGGATAAAGTACGGGTTTTTCGGTGAATTTTACTTTTAGCGTTTGGAATACGTACTCATATTCTGATGTCAGCTCTATCGCTTCCTTTCTAAAAGTTCTGCGTACGGCATCTTTATCGTACCAGGTTTTCCTTTTGTTTTGTATGTCTGAAACTCTTTCATAGGCTAATTCCTGACAACGCTTCAACCTGTTTAATTCGAACACGCACTCGGTCACGACATTTTCTTCCTCTGGTTCTACCCAATGTTCGAAAAGTAAGGTTTCGGGAATTCGAAGATTTCCATGTACAACTGGGCTAAAATTTGTGGACTCATTAGTCACCGTTCTTAATGCTGCGGTTATAGATTTTAGATTTTAGATTTTTTAGAATAGATTTTTCGCGATAGATAGCGGTTAGAATAGATTTTTCTCCCAATCTAATCCCGTTCCAAACATAGAACCTTCAATAATCTTTTCACGGATCTATACCACCTCTCTACTGGGTTACTTTGTGAGTGCCTAATCAGAACTGTGCGTAACCTTAATGCCAAATTTGTCAAAAAACTTGGTCAAATTGCTAGTGAAACAAGTGGCTAAATCACACTATTTACCTGGGAAATCCCAATCTACTAAATATAATCATGAGGGACTCCACTATAGATTCGGAACTGATGTCGCGAACCGGTATCGTTTCGAGATATTTCGAGGCCATTCAGATAGCAGTCACTAAATACCTATTATCCTTACTTGAATAAGGAAGGGGTCCTACTGTATCTACATTAATTTTCGAGATCTCTTTAATCACAGGCACTAATTTTAATGGGGCTTTCTTTTTCTCCCTTGGTTTCCGCACTCTCTGACACGGGTCAAATGTTTTTACGTATTCTTCTGCATCCTTAATGCAGTTTGGCCAAAAATAGTATCTTAATAGCTTATCTTTGGTTTTTGTCGAGCCTAAATGGGCGGCGACTTCGTGGCATAACCTTAAAATTTCGTTCCTCATTTTTGCGGGAATTACTAATCGTTTCCTTTCCTCACCTCTGCGATCTGCGGTTATCCTAAACAACAAATTTTTATCAACCTTATATTCCTGAGTTCGCTTTTCCACTTTTCCCACAGCGCGCTCAATTCAGAGCAATTCCTTTGCGCATTAGAAAATTCCTAGGTAGTTACCTTCAAAATCGAAGTTGCACTCTCCTCAGCTGGGGACAATTGTATCGTTGTCATCGCACTCCTGGCTGTTGGATTGATGGGCTGGTTCTTCGCTAACGCTGCTGCGTGGTTTGAGTTTTTCTCCTATCCCTGTTCCTTTTTGACTACGCGTCACAACGGCGTTCACTAAATGTGGGTTTCTCTTTGATTCCTCGAGCAATTTTGGGTCGAATTTCCCAGAAGATAATGGTTCAATTCTACCGTTTTATCTACTAGCGCTGCTTTAGTGATTATCTTTCCGAATTCCTTACTTTCTAAATTTATTTTTGCTACAGATAAACATCGGAAATGATTTTCCAGAGCCTGTTTGAATCAAATGGTTTCTCCGGTGTAGTCTTACGACTAAGTGGTTGGGAGATACATCGAAACTTGTTCCACTATCTCTCAATATCACTGTATCTATCCCATTTATTTTAGCCTCACTCAGATAAGGGGCAAACGAGGGTGCGATATTCCTCAATCTTTAAATGATTCACGCTTTCGTGATTTGGATTTTTTCTTAATTCAGGGCATTGCGGTCTAAGATGATCCGTCGAATGGCATATGTAACACGCCGGTGCCGTTCGCCGCTCAAATTCTCGCTTCCTCCACTTTTACTCATTTTGATTTGGGTTCCTCCAATTCGGGCGTTCATTCTTTTCTGGCTCAAATTTCCTCCCTACTGAAGGTTTGTTTTCAGGTTTAGGCTTATCTGGGAAACGTTTTTCTGGGAGCTTAGCTGTGAGAGGTCTCCTAACAGTACGTCTAGCGGCTTCATATTGATCTAATTTAAACACTAATTCTTCGGGGTCTACTATGGCTGCCCACTGATCTATGAAATGCTCCTTAATCTCAGGGGAAACTCTCCGTTTAATTTGATCCGTTAACATAAGGTTTTTGAGGTCCTCAAAATTTTCCACTCTGACTCCATCTAGCCATCCCTCTAAGTAACTCCTTAACTCAAGTACTAAATCTTTCCAGGGCGCTCCTGGTCGTCTTTGATGCTGGGTAAATTTGGTTCGGAATGTTTCCGGATTTAATTTAAATCTATTTAGGAGGGTACCTTTAACATGATCGTAATCTTCTGATTTTTCAGGGGGCTCTCTCATGATAATTTCGGCAATATCCATCGGGAGTAAGTAAAGAAGGTGAATCACCCAATCAACCTCATCTATTCCTATCTTTTTCGCCTCTCTTTTAAATAAGGTGAGAAATAGGGCCATGTCTGCTTTTTCCGGGTCAAAATTTTGCATTACAGATTTCAAATTTTTCGTTGGTTCGAACAGTGGTTCCCAAACTTATGCCCTCGAACCCCTTCTCATAGCAAAAACCTGACCATTAACCCCCAGTAAAATAAATCTACACAACTGTGCAAATTCAACTTTGATGTCTTGAATTGTGAATGGCGACGTAAAAATAAAATATAAATAAAACATTTTGATATTTAAAATAGTATTTATTAAAATTATAACTTTTGTTTTAAAATACACAAACATTATTTTTCAATGAGATTGGTGAACCTGATGAGATGATATGAGATTATTTATGTTCGGCTCGATGTTTGTGAGTAACATTCGTAAGTCTCCACGAGCACTAATTTGCAGTCGGTTTCTCTTTTTCGTGATGAGGCTCCTAACTGCACTGAATCCACGTTCTACTAAATATTAAGACGAGAAAGGAATCGACTGTTTCTGTACAGTGGCCCATAATGCAGGATATAAAATTGGCATCTGTTTGTAACCAGAAAATGTGGTATCCTTGTTCAAACATTGGTTTCAGCTCTCATTTGTGGATAATTCAATAAGTTGCTCCTGTATTAGTATGGATTCATCTGAGTTTGTGGGTCTACTTGTGCAAAAGGGTCCAACACCCAATAGGGGATGCCCAAGTGAAGAATGTCTTCAAATTTTTGTCTGAGGTCAGAATGAAAAGCCGTTGAGTGTTGACAATAGGCAAGTAATTCTTCATCTCGTTTTTGCAATTTTGAAAGATTTGGAAACAGAGCATTCTCCTCTCCCCAAGTTTCGTTTGTACAGAAAAAGTTTTGCAACAAACGCAGATATTATACTTCTAGTTTTGATTAAGTTGCATTGATCACCTTGTAATTTCAAATTGGTTTCGTTAAATTTGGTAAATAAGTCAGTCATATAAGCCATGTCATTTTTTTGAATTAATTAAATTGAGCCGCAAATCATTGTCTTTGCTTTCCAGGAATTCCAACATTGAGTCAAAGAGTGCATAAAATCGGGAGGCACCCCGCGGGCTGCATGCGGCCCCCGAGGTAATTTTTTTGTGGCCCACGATGCTCTGAAATAAAATGAAAACAGGACAATATGTTACAGGTCATCTGAATAATCTTAATATTACATTGCAAGGCAAAGATCAATTAATAACGAATATGTACGATGCAATAGCAAGTTTTGTACAAAAACTGACTTTGTTTAAAAATCATCTACAAAAACGTTTTGACGTATTTTCCTACGTATGAGCAGTTAAAAGCACAAAATAAAAGTTGCTCATTTTCACAATATTGTGGTAAAATTGAAGAAATCAAAAACGAATTCGATAAACGTTTTAATGATTTCAAAGAGTTACAAAATTTTTTTTCTCTTTTTATTAGGCCTTTTTCCTTTGAAGAAAATGCTCCCACTTAGATACAACTGGAATTAATTGATTTCCAGAATGATTCGGTTTTAAAAGACAAATATCGAGAAGTAGGAATTACCAAAATATATTCTTATTTAGGTGAAAATTACCCGGAAATTAATTAAAAGGTTTGCTGCACAAATTTTATGCTATTTTTGGGAATACGTACTTGTGTGAGCAACTGTTTTCGTCCATGAAATTAAATAAAACGGCCTACAGGTCAAGATTAACTGATAAACATCTATCTGCCATAATGAAGATTGTCTGTTCTGTCTTTGAATTCAGATATTGGAAAACTAGTAGGAGGAAAGCGCTAGCAAGTTTCCGGTAAAAAAAAATTAATTTTAGTTTTATAAATACATTAAATTATATAAACGTTTAAATAAAAGCAATTATATAGCAATATTATAAATTATTACCCTAAATTCACATAATTACATAATGTGTTTTAATTATCTTATCCATATACCTGAATCCTCACTTCAAAATAGAATTTTAAGAAAATTTGTAAATGTGATGTGGCCCGCGTGAATCTTACCAGTTGCATTAAATGGCCCGTGTTTTAATTGAGTTTGACACCCCTACTCTACAGTATCGTATTTTGCATGCGTTTACATTCTTTTTAGATCTAACGCTGCTGCCATCTATTGATCATAATAAAAAACAGAAATTTGATTACATTCGGGCTTCCTCACTGAGAATTGCCCTCAATTCGTACATGGTTATAAAACTACAAAAGAATACAACTTAAACATTAGACACTTAAATAACCAACTTAAGCATTTAGATATAAAACAATGTACAAGGAAACAAGGTAACATAGTATTCAGTCTCCTTTTTTTAACGTCCTAAATGTGTGTGTCCTTTTTAAAGAGAGAGAGAGAGTTCAAGAGTTCTTAGGTAAAACTTAAAACTACATTACCTGATGTCATCTTCGGGAGTTTTAAGTTATTTTTCTCAGCTTTCTGTTTTCAAGACTTTGAAGTGACAGGTTTTTTCATTGTTCGTTTTGAAATTCGAAACTTTCTATGTTTTTTTTGTGATGCATTTGATAACTTTGCGCATGGATTAAGGATTTAGACAAGTTGATTTTTAAAAAGTTAGTGAAATTAAATGTGATTGTTTTTTACTGTTTTTCAGTCTGTTGTAACAATATTTGTTAAAAATAAATAAAAACAGTATAATATGCAAAATCATGTAAAAAATTGTGGGAACCACTTTAGAGAGAAAAAAGATGTGAACTTTTTTTGATTTGCAGGAGTAGAAATTTTAAATCAAATAATTTTTTTTAAATATTTGATTTAAATATTTTACTTATTGTTGATGCAAAAATAATTCCCCCCTTTCGTTATGGTATTTCAGTGGAATTGAATCGGAATCTATGAGTATTGAAATAGGGTACACTAAAAAGATTTGTTGCAAATGTAAAATCAAACATAATTTTTCAAAGGGTTCTGTGTCCCTTTTAACAAATCTTTTCCAAATTGGAAGCACGTTTCATGAGATAATTACAAAGATAATAACCGGAACCCTATTCCATGTTCCGGTGATTATCTGCATTACTGAATCACTGTATACTACCAAACAAATTATCTCTAGTAAAATTAACAATAGCAGCTACGTTCTAATGCACATAACCTATTCGTTCTGAAGGTCTACATGTTAACGTTTGTTTTTGCCTCTTGAAACCCAACAAAGGACAAAATGTTTCATTATAAACTCCTAAAATGATCATCCAACAAAATTAAAATCCTCCCAATGTTAATTTAGATGACATAAAATGAAATAAAAGCGGAGCAAGGGGTATTTAGAAACATAAGTAGGATATTAAAAACTTTCCAAAATGTTAATATCGTTTTATCTGCTTTTATGCACGTTTTTCACTTTAGCAGATAAGTTTTTGCACGAAGCAAAATCTCATGTTTCGTCTTTCATTGCTTCTTATCAACTGTTGCTTCTATCATCAGCTAATTTCAGGGATTCGCTCAGACCAATTTCTTCAAATAATAAATAACAAAGAAAATAAAAGAATTCTAATATTACTTGTCCGATTCTCTGTTTTTGGTCAAAAATGAATGTGTAACTTCATGGGTTTTGGAAATGTTATTGTTTTCTCTCGATGCTAATTATTTTGCGAAATTGAAGTGCGTAAAGTGTAACTTGGGGTTTGGGTGTTTCAATTTTGAAAGAAATTTATCTGTTCACTTTTAAAGACATTTGTAATGTTTATAACCATTCAAGTGCTTTCGAAATTGTTCAGATTTACCAATTTTGAATAAAACTAAACTTGTTTATTACCGAAGTTTTAAGTTTATTTTTATAAGTTTCGAACAAATAACTTTTCTAAACGAACATAAAAGTATTTAGTTTTTCTTAATGTTTGTTAATATTATCTGCATTTGACGTTTCAATCTAGTGAGAACAGCATATTCAAAAATTCGTATTTTCTTAAGGTATGTTTAAATAAAGGATTTCTGGTAAGGTGTTAAGTTTGAAATTGTCTCCACATTCAAACTTAACACCTTACCTTTTACTACTTTTGTCTAAATCCTTTTTTCCCACAAAACACGTTGTCTTGTTATTTAAAGTGCCCTATTCTGGTATAACTCAAGAACACGGTACACGGCCAAATTGGAACTAAAATTTTCGTCACCGAATAGCAATTTGTTAGGTTTACGTAGATTTACCATATTCTATAATTATCGCCATCTGGCAATGGAAATTGAGCACAAATTGGCGATGGCAATTGGCACAATGTTCTTCAGTTAAATCCTATTTTTTATCTGCATTACTATGTAGAAAAACAAGAATTTTTTATTCGAACTGCACAAAAAAGCATTTTCTATTCATAGAAACCTTCTATAAACAATTACTTCAGTAAATTCATATGCATAAAATTTACAAAGGGCCGTTTTCATAACAAATTGTGCACAAACTGCACAATTTACAAAGACAATACCCTAACTTTGACACCAAATTTACAATTTAATAAAAATTTACCCTGTGTATCGAATTTCAAGTAAATTGGCTAAGTCGTTCAGGGATTGTGAGATTGGATAACGTATGTGAGTAAAGAGCTCCTAATGCTAAATTAATTTCCCAAACTTTTATTTTCGTATTTGCCAAAATAATTTTCCTATCACTGGTATTTTTTTATTATGATACTATTAAAGAACACAAAATAAAATCTGCGTAAAAACTTTTTTAAAATTAATTTTTAAAAGGCAATATTAATTATGGAATTAATATTTTAAAAATATGAATAGCAACATCGATTTTGGAAGACATTTTATAGGACTACAAAATCTCATCTCTTTCCTCTTGATAATTTCTTCGCTATTATGAATTTAACATTCGTTATTATAGGCCATTTACATTAATGACGAATTTCTATTAAAAGGAAAGAACTGAAATTTTGCATAGTCGTACAAAAAGACGTCGTGAATCAATTTCTATAAAAATATATCAATTTTGCCATCCATGTTTTTTCAAATGTTTGTTGTATACAAATGCTGGACATTGGCTCTCAAGCCATTGTTTTTTTTCTCAAATATCAATAAAAGAGTTGAATTTTTGTAGACATACAATCCTTCGATTTCGATTGAATCGATTTCCCCCCAAAATATCAAGGTATTCGTGTTTTTTCGAGTATTAATGTCTAAGCTAATCTTTTATACAAACGTGTTTTTCATACTTAACATTATTGTATACTAAAAGTTATGTTTAATATTAATTATTACGTAGATTTTGGGTCCTTTAACAGTAACACAATAAAAAGTATCACAATGATAGGATGATCATTTCGGATATGAATAAAGTGTGGGAAACTAATTTAACATAGGAGCTGCAAATGATCCACTCTCATAATTCAGGAATTGTATAACTAAATGATTTGAAACTTGCAAAACGAGATTAAATTTTGATATAAATTAGGAATTTGGTGTCAAAATCAGGTGTTTCCATAGAGATGAAATTTGTACTCAATTTGATAACAAAACAGTCCCTTATACAAATTTCATGCGTATGAATTTATAGAAAACGTCTATCGAATGGTGGCTTTGAATTTGCTCTATTATGAAAGAGGCCCGCAGAAAAGTTTGATTCATTTTCAACTGCTGGTGTGTATCGATATTTTGCAATTCACAAGTGTTTTTGTCTCATTTTATAAGGTTTTAGTTTAAATATCCATGTTACACGTGACCTTGAAAACAATTTTTGCCAAAAAATAAAATCCTCTTTGTAGGAGGGGTGGGAGAGCTAATGATTTCAAGGATCGATATCTGTTTCAAATTCAAAGGTCAGGTTGCAAATTCTCATGTCCAGCGTCAAGATTCTTGAATCCAGTTTCAATAAATTCACTGAGAATAAAACTTAACAAAATTTAATAAGGTAACATCTAAAATTACAATACAATTCCGCTTCATAACGCGGCCAAGATTATAAGCGTCATTACGCTTCCATTGTTACAGTTCTACTCATTGGCGCAAGAGCGCCATCTACCGTCATTACGGAACACTCTTCAATCCGTATAACTGAAAGATATGCATCAGATTGAATCGCAATGAAAAATAGTGGCACAACTATAGTTTATTGAATTCCCAGGGATCGAATGATCTACAGTAGCCTGCAAACTCAAGGGACACTATTTTTTAAAGCTACAACGTTACAATTAAACGAAACAGCCTGTGGCATTTGCACACCCGAGGATATTTAGTAGAAAGCTTGTACATATTCAAATTTTGAAATCGTGACGTCGGAGGCTCTGACAGGAATAGGTCCCCCTGTCGCAATAACTCATCCGCAACCTCATTCTCAGTATTCAAAAGTGGTGCGAAACCTCCATCAGTATTGGTAAGTAGGTAGGTGAATTAACGTCGCACTGGAGCAACACAAAAGGCTATTGGCAACGGTCCGGGAATAATCCAGAAAGGAAAGACCCGAGGACAACTCGTAATTTTTTACCAACGTCAGATGACGAGGCCAACACCTGAGCTGGCACCCCACTCTCCAAACCTCCACATCACGCCAACATGAGGATATTTGAGGCCACGACGGATTTAACTTGCGCCAGCTACCACGGTCTTTGGTTGGATCAAGTTTCGAACTTGCAACTCTCCAGTTCGCTGCAACTCTCCGTGCGCTGCTCTTCCAAACGGGCTAGCCCCTGCATCAGTATTAGAGGTGGTCATATTGCCTAAGGGACCACCTACTCTATATTTGTTTTCATTGTTACTGTTCTGACTCGTGGCACCCTGGCAGGGTCACCACTCCACTTCGAATACGTTTTCTACTGTACTCGGTACGTTAGTCATCGGTACGTTAGCTCCGACGTGCATTGCTTCATTTTCCCCACCCAGGTCATTCCACAGCAAAGCAGCAGCTGAAAACCTTTCTGTACCTTAAGCTTTCCATGCCACTATACGAATAGAAACGATTTCCTAATAAATATTAATCTCATACCTGGTCTAAGCAAACTCGTAAATTAAATGCATTTCTAAACGAAAAAAGTGAACCAACTTTGAATATTTTTTATTAACAGAATTTATGATAACAATAACAAAAATCTCCCAAATACATTCGTGCACTCCATACGAGAATGCGAATACACCTCTGATATATCTTCAGCGTCTTCATATATCTCACAAGCAGCACTGATCTATCGAATGCACTGCCTTAAGTAGTCCAAATTCTATACACCTTCACACACAATATCACAATTCGTGTGGATGTACTCGTATAGAATTGTCGCCAACTGGTAACATTGTTTCACCTAAGCAAGCCGTACATTGGTCCAACATCAGCAGTCCTGCGACACTAAATTGAATGACATACGCATGTGTACCGACATGTTTTTCGGTACAGAAACACAGTACGCATGCACATGTTTGGTCACATGCTGCTCAAGTGTGTGGCTGGGCTAACAGTACATCATCCTTTTCCTTACCAAGGACGCCAAAATGTATTTTGTATCTGTTCCAATCGCTTTCGGCACAATTAAAACAAGATCTCCATCCACATTCAGTGCAATAAACAAAATAAATAAACAATACTGCCAATTTAGTTTACACGCAAAATGTAATAAACACGGGATCCGCCAATGCTCTGGTTTGGAGCTTGATGCTCTGAAGGACGTAATATCGCTTTGACTTGAGAAACCTTGGTATCGCTCCTACTTCAAGTATGTCACAACTCAGTTTTATTTATTTTCTAGATTGCTATGAATACGAATAACTTCCACCTTTTAATTTAGCTCAACAAAAGCCCCTAGACCAGCTTTCAATACACTAAAAACAAATTTTAATATTCAACTGATACAGTTCGAGGTATCACTCTTATGGAGTCACACAGTATATTCGCCATTTTCCACATTGCCAATCGTAAAATTTGCCCTCGTGTAGCAAAGAAATTGACCGTAGAGTGGCAAAGCAATCAACCATAGACATAAAGATATGTTCTAATCTATATCTGGTAGTAATGAGAGAAGGTTATACCTTCGCATAAGCTCACCGAAATTTCTTTCGAATTAAGTTATTAGTTCAAGCAGATGGAAATTTGAGTTGTGGCACTTGAATCAAAGGAGCTGTATTCATTTTGACTCTCAATGTCGGTGTCTCAAAGTCTCAATCCAATCTTTAAATAAGGAATGTCTAATTTTTTTATAGCCTAGTGGAGAGCGATTTGTAATGGCCGTATGTCCACGTTTTGTCGTGTCCTGTAATGTCATTGTTTAGGTTGTCCACTGAGGTTGTGAGAGATCTGGTGGACTTCCTCTTCGTCCGTTGTGCTCGCAGGTAGGGATCCAAAAACGCCTGGAAAAGTAAAGTGCGTTTAAAACTTGCGACAAAACTTGGGAGAAACGCAGAGTAAATGTAGCAGGACTGCCACAGCCAGAACACTAGTGAAATAGCATTAAGTTTTAAAAATAGCAAAAAACATTCCTCTTAAACCCTATTTAGTAGCAATTTTAGTTAATCAGATACAAAATGAATCGGCTGAAGCACAGAATGTGCGAATTAAGCATGAAACAGATTTGAAGATTTCAAGAAATTTAAATTTAAAAATTAAAAACTAAGTTATTTCCTAATAAGGGGGTAGTTGAATTAACGTCGCACTGGAGCAACACAATAGGCTATTGGCGATGGTCCGGGATCAATCCCGAAGGGCTACGCCTTGTATTTGAACCCCAGTCAGATGACGAGGTCACACCTGATCTGGCTCCCCACTCTCCAAACTTCCTTACCACGTCAACGTGAGGACATTTGAGGCCACGACAGATTTAATGTGCACTAGCCCGCACGTACACAACGGTCTTTGGTTGGATCTAGTTTTGAACTAGCAACCCTCCGGTTACCAATCCGCTACTCCTCCAACCGGGCTACCGCGGCCCTTATTAATAAGGTGTTCATGATAATCTAGCAATCAGACTCCGATGTTTCTTTCATGGTTGCCACGGCTTGGTACTTCGAAATTGGCGTCCCGTAGAAAATATCACCCTTAAGAAAAATTTAAAAAATATTTTTTCAGAAATTTTTTTTTGAAAAAGGAAAGGGGAATACTAAATTTGTGTTAATCTTTTTATGGTGGATTTTCAACACAAGCCGCCAAAATTTTGAAAAAAGGAGCTTTTGAGGATACTTTTGCTTAAAAAGATACCCATATTCGCCAAGATTAAAATATAGTAGCGAAAAGTAGCCTGAGGTAGCCCTGATGTAATAATACTGTCGTTTCTGAGTGGTGTCAGAAAAATAGGGGCAACCGAACGGCGGTCGCGCTTTTCCAGACTTTAAAATAAAAACGTCCGGGAATTAACTCTACGTTTGTTAGTTTTCATAATTGTTTGTGTATATTGGGCTTTTTTTATTATTATTAGCTTCTTTTTGCGATTGTGATAAGCCACTTATCATCAGCAAGTGGAACACTGAATCTAAACTTTAAACATATGAGGGTTTTCCAGCTTTTCTAGACCAATGTAGTGATCTTTAGACTGGTGAAGTATGTGTGTCCCCTAAGTCATTTTCTCATTGCATGTAGTTCTTAAGAAACACACTTGGTGAGTTTAGCCTTAGTATGAAAAAATTTCCTCCTTCGTTTTCTCAGAATTATGTTTTTGGACTGAGTTTCACTTGTAGGTCGACGTTATGTAAATTTATGACTATATGACGCATTTGTGAATTTGTGTTTACCCTTCGAGCGTCGTGAGATTTCTGATTGGTTAATATTACTTCTATCCTACATCCCATTTGATGACTAAATAAGCTCATCGAGATTGGTTGGAAGAATTCTAGGAAACTCTCTATTGGTCAAGATCAAAAACGTGTTAGAAGTCATGTAGAGAAGACAACAGGTTGTCGAACATATATATGCGTGTGCGCCTCTCTGGTGGTTAATATGTAAACATTACTGGTCCCGTCAAAAGACACTCATTAAGGACGATAATCTTTTTCAAAAATAACATGCTCTTGTAAAGATGGAGTGGCTTATTAACACTCTGAAGGGTTCATGCATAATTCTACCATGCAACCTGCTGTCTTCCTTGCATGACTTCTAACCAATTTTGACCTTCTTAACCAATAGAATATTCCCATGGAATTCTATTGTAAGGAAAGAAACAATAGAATATTTTCAAAGGAAAGGATATCAATAATCTAAGGAAAGGATATCAATAATCTAAGGAAAGGATATCAATAATCTAAGGAAAGGATATCAATAATCTAAGGAAAGGATATCAATAATCTAAGGAAAGGATATCAATAATCTAAGGAAAGGATATCAATAATCTAAGGAAAGGATATCAATAATCTAAGGAAAGGATATCAATAATCTAAGGAAAGGATACCAATAATCTAAGGAAAGGATATCAATAATCTAAGGAAAGGATATCAATAATCTAAGGAAAGGATATCAATAATCTAAGGAAAGGATATCAATAATCTAAGGAAGGGATATCAATAATCTAAGGAAAGGATATCAATAATCTAAGGAAAGGATATCAATAATCTAAGGAAAGGATATCAATAATCTAAGGAAAGGATATCAATAATCTAAGGAAAGGATATCAATAATCTAAGGAAAGGATACCAATAATCTAAGGAAAGGATATCAATAATCTAAGGAAAGGATATCAATAATCTAAGGAAAGGATATCAATAATCTAAGGAAAGGATATCAATAATCTAAGGAAAGGATATCAATAATCTAAGGAAAGGATATCAATAATCTAAGGAAAGGATTCTATTCTACAGAATAGGCCAATAGAATCGTTCCAAAAGCACTTATTCTAAGGAAAGGATCAACAGAATCATTCCAAAGGAATCCATCGTCAGGAAATGAGCATTAAATCGTTCCAAAGGATTGTATTCTAAGGAAAGGTCCAACAGATTCGTTCCAATGAATTCTATCGTAAGGAAGACCAATAAAATCTTTCGTTTGGTTATTGTGTTATTAAGTGTGTATTGGGTCATAGTATAAAATAATACTGTACAACTAAGAATTTTAAGGATCTCAGAGGGTTAAGCTCCACACATCTGCGGTTAATGCTTCAGTAATGGTCCTTGTAGAGTAAAAACAAAACGCAAGGTCTTCCTGAGTGCTGTTGATCTATAATGCTTGTTAGTTTTCTAGTGTTTATTTGTTTTGCGTTCTAGTTTTATAATAAGTATTTTCTATTATAGAGCAGTTCTTGACATTTGCCATGAGTCATCGCACATGAGTGAACAAGGGCGGAAAAAGCACACACAGCGCGTCTTTTTCTACCCTATTAGATTCCAAAATGTTGTTCTGTCAGGTTGAATGGAAAGGTTCTCGAGAGTTGTAAACCTCTCGTACCAACTGAAAAGCTGATGTTATATGATTGGAAAAGAAAAATCTCTTTCTGTTGTTGCATCTTCCGTAGTACTTGTGGACAACTTCCCAAACGGCATAAACTCGAAACACCACAGTACTTTGACTACAACGAACTATTTTCAACTGCCAAGTGAAACATATGAGGCTTTTTCTGTCAAGCTAAATGTACATGTAGATGGCGGTAGTGTTTCTGTGGTGGAATCTGTTTCCTGTACGTATTGCGGACGTGACGTCACTTGGCTTGTTTTTCAAATACGATTTCAGCACTTCTCCAGCAAAAATTCCAATGAATAAATTCTGCATTGATATATGGTAGTTGATTGGCCAACTCCAATTAGATTAAAAGCTAAACGTCGCCTAAACTCCATTTTAAAGAAACCCCGATATGTATCATGCGAGAACATTTGAGTAGCGGAAGTAAAATCTTCGCATTCCGTCTAGTTTGTTCTCTTGTGCTGAAAATCCCTCTCATAAATGCGTTGCTTAAAACTAGAGAACAGGTGTCTAGACAAAAGCCCCTATTAAACACTGAATAAACAAAATCAAATAACGTTTAATAAGTGAAGTAGAGATGGGATGTTATTCCGATAGCAGTTTAAGTGTTATAACAAAGTTGAGAGTTTGAAACTCAATCCAACCAAAGACTTTTGTGTATGATGGAGCTGGTGGGCGTTAAATCTGTTGTGGCCTCAAATGTCCTTACGTTGGCGTGGTGTGGAAGTTTGGAGAGTGGGGTGCCGGCTCAGGTGTCGACCTCGTCATCTGACCGTGATTCAAAATTACGAGGTAGTGTCATCGAATCTTTACCCTTAAGATTGATCCCGGACAGTCGCCAATATCCAGTTGTGTTGCTTCAATGTGACGTTAATTAAAATACCTATCTACGTTATAGCAAAATAAAAGCAGCAGTTTTGAAAATGTTAGCAGTTATTGATAAGCAATTTATAAAATTAAAATATTCGATATTTAATATTCTAATTTAAATCACAAAAAAGTTTATTTTTACAATTAATAACTGTAAAATTAACCGTTAATGGCATTTTCTGACGGTTAATGATAACTATAAAAAATTTTCTGTTGCTAACTGATAACAAAACTGTTAACATTTCCAGAAAAAACTGTTTACATAAACAATTAATAACTGTTATCGCAAATGAGCAATAACAGTTAAAACTGTTATCGTAAAATAACAGTTTCGTCCATCATTGAAGTAAAGATCTCTATATGATATTACCCGGCTGCAGTGGTGTAGAGGAAAACCAAACGGAGAGAGCGGTATGTTATTAACCCTCCAAGTGCTTCGACGAGATAACTCGTCGATGATCTGGTCAATTTGCTGAGGACGAGATACCTCGTCGAGACAAAACTGTCCTATCACTCCAAGGGGAAAAAAGATGAAAGTAGGAAGACGAGTTCCTTGGCCAGAACTGTGATAGTTGGGAACAGGTTTTTGCGCCTAAGGCGGCGCACTACAGGGCAGTTTTCGATGCAAAGATAAACCACCAGGAAGGTTAAGCAGTTCATTTATATTCCGTTGGGAAAGGTCTTAATGAAGTATATACATAATATTTTCACCATAGAAGTTGTAAAGACTTCAGACTAAGATAGATGGCGCTCTTGCGCATGCCCAGAAGGACTTTGAGAAAGGAAAGAGTTAAGAACGAGTGTGGCGAGAAACGTGTGGGTTGTGTTTTTTTGGAGAGTGATCGAGACTGAGATGTGTGGATTTTGATATATACTACCTTTTCTATTTATGTTGTGTGTCGTGTTTGTACTGTCTGTGAGTTCATTAAAATGGTTTAAACCAAAAAGGGAGTATTCCTTGTGATGGTAATTAAAATTTTGAGCAAGTCAGTACAGACTACGAAGAAATGGTGGCAGCCGTTTGGATACGATCCTGGTATTGCTGATATCTCCAGTGCAAATTATTGGGTGAGTACCAGATTTCATTAGCAACAGTGCCTTTTTAATTGTAATTTGTAAAGTTTTGCATGTTGAGTTTTGGTTCATTGAAGAATCGTTGTTTTGGTTTCATGCAGTTTTGGTTTTGTAAAAGGCAGTTGTAATATGCAAAAATGCTCTCTTATTTTAACTAGGCTGATATAGTTAAAATTTTGTTTGGTAAAAGGAGTGATAATTTTGAAAAAGTGTTCTTATTTTAACTAGGCTGATATAGTTAAAATTTTGTTTGGTAAAAGGAGTGATAATTTTGAAAAGTGTTCTTATTTTAACTAGGCTGATATAGTTAAAACTTTGTTTGGTGAAAGGTAGTTGTAATTTTGCAAGTGTTCTTATTTTAACTAGGCTGATATAGTTAAAATTTTGTTTGGTAAAAGGAGTGATAATTTTGAAAAAGTGTTCTTATTTTAACTAGGTTGATATAGTTAAAATTTTGTCTGATTTTGAAAGGCAAATTTATTCTGTTGATTTGCAAAACTATTCTTATTTTAGCTAGACTGATATAGTTAAAATTTTGTTTGATTGTAAAAAAAAAAAAAAAAAAAATTAGGACACTCATGTGGTATATAAAAAAGAATTTTCTGTTCTGAATGGTTAGAATTAGAACTATTCAAATGGTCAGTTTGAGTTTTGTTTTCTGAGAAAAGAGAATTATTTTAAAATTTTAAATTGAGATAGCCTAGTTTGTTTTGTGTTCTTTTGTATGATGCTATCTGATGACAATTGAAGTGTTGTTAAAATTTGATTTGATTCTGTTGTATGATTCAAAATAGAATTAAAAATTTGGTGTAGAAGTATATAGTTTGAATTACAAGTATAATTCTTTTTGATGAGTGTTGTCAACAGCACCAAATGCCTAGAATTTTCAATATTTAGTGCGTCTTGGGTTATTTTGCTTTGGAAAATATTTTGTTATATTTCTGAATGAATCGGAAATTCATTTAAAAGAGTTTTGGAGTGTTTTGAAATTGTCATTTTCATTTGTTGCTCATTTAAATGACTAAGAAACCCCTTAGAATTGTTTATTTATTTTGCGGAATTTTGAATGTCTAACTTGTGTACTTAAGGAAATTTTTGTTAGTAATTTGAAATTGCTTTGTGTAACTAATTTGGCAAATGTGAGACCATTTTGTGTTCAGAAAAAGAACTCGAAAAAAAATAATCTGAAAGTGTGGATTTGAATTATTCACTTCCTGTGTTTGTTGACGAAAAAAAAAGAAAAGGAAAAGAATGATATTCTGTTTTATATTTTTGTGTGTGCATTTATGCTTCTGAGTGTGAATCAATTGTTCATAGAGAAAAGGGAATTCTTTTGAACTGAAAATACCTTTTCTTGATTAGACAGGAAAGTTGAGTTTATATTCTGAATTGTATTTTAATTGTAGTATTATTTTCAAAACAGCTGTTCTTTAGTTGAATTTTTCTTTAACTGTTTATTTTCTTCTCAATTTGAAAACATCTTTAAAAAAAAGATATTGTTTTAATGAATGAAAATTTTAATTTGTTTATGTGTTCGAAAATTATTTCTATTGATTTTTGGTTGTTCGGTAAGAAAGTTGTAATGTAGAATTAGCGAATTTAATTCTTTGATAAAGTCTTGTGAATTCTGTTGGAATTTAATACCTTAATAGAGGTTTTTGATAGTGTTTCCCCTGGCCCTTAATCATGGCATTTCTTGCAATTGGTAGAAAGCAGGACTTAATTGCTGTTGCGGAAGAAATTGGTGAGAAGGTACCAACTTCGTGCAAGGTTGCGGATATTAAACAAATAATTTTAAAAAGCCCAAATTTCGATCGGGAGGAGGTAACGATAATCATGGAACGAGTCATAAAAGATAGACTGGAAGAGGAAGAATTAGCTAGACAAGAAAAAATTCGTGAGGAAGAATTAGCTAGACAAGAAAAAATTCGTGAGGAAGAATTAGCTAGGCAAGAAGAAGAACGACAAGAGCGGGAAAAGGTCAGACAACATGAACTCGAAATTAAAAAACTAGAAATGGCTCAGAAGGAATTTCGCCGGTCTGAAGAGGAATCTGAAAATGGGGCGGATAGAAACAGAAAAATCCAACTTACCCAAATCACTCCCAAATTTGACGAAAAAGGGGATGAAATGGGATTGTATTTGATCAATTTCGAGAGGAAAGCAGAGATGGCTCGAGTGCCGAAGGAGGACTGGGTGGCTTATTTGCTGGCCGTTTTGCCAGCCGAGTTATCTAACATGCTTGCCCGAGAACCTCCTGAAGTGGCCAACAATTATGATGTTGTGAAAGATCTCATTCTGAAACGATACAAAATGAACGCTGAAAAATTGAAACAGTGTTTCTACAGACATCAGAAAACAGCAGAGAAAACATGGAGAAATTATGCTCATGAACTGTACAGCTACTTCACTGAATGGCTTGCTGAATTGGAAATTGAAACCTTTCAGCAACTAAAAGATTTAATCGTTGCCGAGCAATTGAAGTATCGTGTACCAGATCAAATCAAGGAGCATTTTCTTGACAAATGGATGAAGTTGAAGACACCTTTTGAATTGGCAGAAGTGATCGAGGAGTACGAAACCATCAGGCAGAGTTTCAGGAAGAAGGAATTTCCAAAGAAGTATGGCTATCAAGGTTCAAAGGGACATTTTAGTGGAAGTAGACCCAAAGTACCATTCAAGGATGACAAGAACAAACATCCGGTCAAAACCGAACCCGCAAGCAACGAAAACCGTGAAAGAGAGTTTGAAAAGAGAAGACAGCTCCGATGCTATGAATGCGGTTCGTTATCACATCTGAGACCCCAATGCCCGAAGCTCAAGAGATCTGAAGTAGTAGCTGCCAATGAAGTCTTTGGAAGGCACGTGCCTGAGTTGATGTCTCCTTATACTAGTGCTGGGACAGTAAATGGAGCCCAAATGTCTATCTTGAGAGATACTGGTGCCAGCATCGATCTTATTCCCAGAAAATTTATCAAACCACATATGTACACAGGTGAGCATGTGTGGCTCGCTTCTCCATTAGTAGACAGCCCGGTCTGCTTGCCCATTGCAGAAGTTGATTTGAACTGCGAATTGGGACATGTCCTTACGAAAGCTGCTGTAAGAGACAGTTTTCTGGATCAAGAGCATTACCTACTAAGTAACAAAACCGTTGCTCTGATCGAGAGTATGAAAAAAGATAAGGAGCTGGAGATCCAAGTTATTAATGCAGTTCAGACGAGAGCTCAGAAAAGTCTTTTGACAGCCGAAGTTGAAGAGTATCCAGTTGAGTCGAGTCCTGGAGAAGAGAATGACAGTACCGTGTTAACAGAGGAAGACGGAGAGGTATTGCCTATGGCGGAAGAAGCCTCACTTCCAGATCTGATTAAAGCCTCACGGAATGATTTTGTCGAAGAGCAGCGCAAGAGTAAAGAGTTGAAACCACTTTTCCTAGAAGCTGAGGAGTTAGCAAAGGAAACCAAGTATGCAATCGTTAATCAAATGCTGTTCTATCTGAAAAGTGACAAGGATGGTACGCAGAGAAAACTGCTGATTGTTCCAGAGAAGTTTCGGGACCAATTAAAGAAACTGTCTCATGAAGGAACAGCGGCTCACTTAGGAGTGACCAAGTGCTCTTTTTAAAACTTTTTTTGGCCGAATTGTTACAAAGATGTTGAAGAATTTGCCAGATCTTGTGACCAATGTCAGCGAGTCGGGAAACCTCGGGATAAGAAGAAGGCACCCATGAAGATCGTTCCTGTCATCTCGGAGATCTTCACAAAGATTAATGTGGATGCTTGTGGTCCTTTACCTACTACACCATCTGGAAACCGGTATCTCATCACTGCAATTTGCATGTCTTCCAAATATCCCGATGCAGTTCCTGTCCCAAATCTTAGTTCTTCAACCGTGGTCGATAGTTTCCTGCAAATCTTTAGTCGGATGGGTTTCCCGAGGGAGCTGCAAAGCGATCAAGGAACGTCGTTTACAAGTGCACTCACAACGGAGTTCCTGGAGAAATTTGGAGTTAAAGTAGTGCGAAGTTCCGTACATCATCCCCAGAGCAATCCTGTGGAGAGACTACATAGAACTTTGAAGAGAATTCTTCGAGTCCTGTGTCTGGAGTCAGGACCTGATTGGGAGAAAATCTTGCCTCATGCCCTGTTTGCTCTACGAGTTGTTACTCATGACAGTATTGGATATACTCCAGCTGAGCTGGTTCATGGACAGAATTTGAGGACTCCCATGACTCTACTGTACGAGAACTTGACGGAAAGCGAGGAAGAGAAGACTAGCGTAGTATCATATGTCTTCAAGCTACTAAACCGCATGAAAAGGTGTCAAGAATTAGCCGTCCAAAACATGGAGAACGCCAAAGACAAACAAAAACTATGGTATGATCGCAAGGCTGTGAAGCGTAAATTTTGTGAAGGCGACCTTGTGCTGGTTGTCGCTACATCTAGGCCTAACAAAATGGCAGTTCATTGGATCGGCCCAGGGAAAGTCGTTAAACAGCTTTCCGAAACCAACTACATTGTGCAGTTTCCAGAAAAAGACAAATCCCATGTGTACCATGTGAACATGCTCAAGCCATATTTCCAGAGACCCGAAAATGTGAATTTAATCTGTCTAAAAGAGATTAGGAACTGTGACAACGAGGAGGACATTCCAAGTCTCGAGCAGAAGCCTGAAGTCTCGGAAATGACACAAATTTGGCAAGACATAGAACAAAATGGTCGCTTGTCAGAAGATCAGAAGGAGCAGCTGAGAGAGTTGCTATCAAAATACTCTAGCTCATTCTCAAACCAGCCGGGGTGTACTGATCTTACTGAACATGACATTGAGCTTGAATCTGAGAGGCCCATCTGTGCCAAACCTTACAAGATGTCTCCACGCCAAACAGAAATTTTGAAGATGGAAGTGGAGAAGATGCTGTCGCTCAAAGTCATTGAGCCAGGAGAATCTGATTTTACTTCTCCTCTTATTCTGGTAGAAGTACCAGGAAAGGATGCAAGACCGTGCATCGACTATCGAAGACTCAACAAGGTCACTAGAACCCAGTACTTTCCTCTGCCAAACATTGAGCAGCTTGTTGAAAAAGTGTCAGCTGCCAAGTATATCACCGTTCTAGATTTGACCCGAGGTTATTGGCAAATACCTCTGAGTAAACGAGCCCAAAGATATTCAGCTTTTGTAACCAGTTTTGGGACATTTCGACCGTTGAGATTGCCATTCGGTTTGAAAAATGCCCCTTATGACTTTAGTCGTTTGATGGCCGAACTGTTGAAAGACTGTGGAGAATTTGCATGCCCTTACTTGGATGATGTAGCCATCTATTCCCTAAGTTGGGAAGATCATTTACAACATTTGAAAACCGTCTTAGAAAAGATGAATGCAGCTCATCTGCACATCAAGCCTTCTAAGTGCCAGTTTGCTCGTGCGTACGTAAAGTATCTTGGGCACTTGGTTGGTCAGGGCCAGAGAACACCTGGAGAATTGAAGATCCAAACTGTAAAGGACTTTCCGACCCCTGCGACTAAGACGCAGATCCGATCTTTCTTAGGACTTGCGGGGTATTATCGAAAATACATTCCTGACTTTTCAGTCCTCTCAGCACCAATTACAGATCTGCTGAAAGGAAAAAATCGTCGTGCTGCTGTCATATGGACTGATGCTTGTCAAGAGGCGTTTGACAATTTAAAGAAACGGTTGTCGGAGAATCCGGTGTTGTACAGTCCAGATTTCTCGAGACAGTTTCTCGTCCAATGTGACGCGTCAAATCTTGGGATTGGCATCGTTTTGTCCCAAATTAATGACATTGGTGAGGAACATCCTGTCATGTACTTGAGTCGGAAGTTCTCAAATGCAGAACAAAAGTACAGTACCATCGAGAGAGAGTGCGCAGCTATCGTGTTCGCCATCCAAAAGCTGCGATGTTATTTGGATGGACACCAGAAGTTCATCATCCAGACGGACCATAATCCCCTTGTTTGGCTGGACAAAAATACGGGAACCAACCCTAGACTTTTACGTTGGGCTTTGATCCTGCAGCCATTCAATTATGAGGTTGTCCATAAGAGGGGGAAACAGCATCAAAATGCTGATTCATTAAGTCGCATCCCATAAACCTCATATCCTTTTATTTTATATTAGTAAGTTTATTGTTTATTTTGATATTTGTATTATGTGTGAAAATTTTAAATTTTTCTTATCATTAGTGTAAATTGTTTTCCTAAATTTTTAATAAGTATATAATTTTTTGTATAATATTTTTGAGTTCAAGGCACTGATTGCTATAATCTGGTACATGTGCAGTGTATTTTGTGTACTTGAACTCTTGAACTTTTCCAATGACTGCACCTATCTGGAGACTTTTTCAGGCAGTGGAGTCATCAAAACTTTTCCCTCATTCTTCGAGAAAAGTTTCCTCCTTGTGGGGAGGAGTTTATAAGTCTGTAAAGACTTCAGACTAAGATAGATGGCGCTCTTGCGCATGCCCAGAAGGACTTTGAGAAAGGAAAGAGTTAAGAACGAGTGTGGCGAGAAACGTGTGGGTTGTGTTTTTTTGGAGAGTGATCGAGACTGAGATGTGTGGATTTTGATATATACTACCTTTTCTATTTATGTTGTGTGTCGTGTTTGTACTGTGTCTGTGAGTTCATTAAAATGGTTTAAACCAAAAAGGGAGTATTCCTTGTGATGGTAATTAAAATTTTGAGCAAGTCAGTACAAAGTAAACTAGGTTGGACAATTTGAAAAAAAATATCAATTCAATTAACTCTTCAGTTCTCTTTTTCTGAATCATTCCCATTTCTTAAAGTTAAGAGGAAATTTTTTTCCGTTGGGAAAGGTCTTAATGAAGTATATACATAGTATTTTCACCATAGAAGTAAACTAGGTTGGACAATTTGAAAAAATATCAATTCAATTAACTCTTCAGTTCTCTTTTTCTGAATCATTCCCATTTCTTGAAGTTAAGAGGAAATTTTTTTCCGTTGGGAAAGGTCTTAATGAAGTATATACATAGTATTTTCACCATAGAAGTAAATTAGGTTGGACAATTTGAAAAAATATCAATTCAATTAACTCTTCAGTTCTCTTTTTCTGAATCATTCCCATTTCTTGAAGTTAAGAGGAAATTTTTTTCCGTTGGAAAGGTCTTAATGAAGTATATACATAGTATTTTCACCATAGAAGTAAATTAGGTTGGACAATTTGAAAAAATATCAATTCAATTAACTCTTCAGTTCTCTTTTTCTGAATCATTCCCATTTCTTGAAGTTAAGAGGAAATTTTTTTCTCAACTTATTTCAATTCAGTACGCAAAATCTGAGTAAGATCATGCATAAATAAGAGTTGTCTCAACGAGATAAAAATCTGCTTGTCTTCTGAAAACGCGTGTCAACAACCTATATATTATCGCCATTTGATCTGCTAATTCTTCCCCAAGGACATTTTCTTCGGTCTCAATTGATTTAATATCATAAGAAAGATATATACCTCGTTCTCTCATAGTACTAAATCAACTAATCCTTTGAATACCGCCATTTATTTATTTTTTTCGAACTTCCGAGAATGTTTCCAGTTGTCACAGAGGTGGAAACCTTCGACACCAGATTGTTTGGACTAAGGGATCGTCTAAGTATTACGTTTTTTCATTTGCTGGACAAGATTAGAGCTTGGTTCTCGTGGCCGTTCTTCGTGGTTCTTTCAGTGGAAATTAAAAGTCACGAGAATCTATACATATATTTCACCAACGAACCTGGGGCCGCGGTTGGAAGAGTAACGGATTAGCAACAGGAGGGTTGCGAGTTCGAATCCAACAAAAGACCGTCGTGTACAAAGGGGGCTGGTGCGCGTGACATCTGTAGTGGCCTCAAATGTCCTCACGTTGGCGTGGTGTGGAAGTTTGGAGAATGGGGTGCGAGATCAGGTGTGACCTCGTCATCTGACCGTGGTTCAAAATTAGGATCTTTCCTTTCGGGTTTGATCCTGGACTGTCGTCAATAGCCCGTTGTGTTCCTTCAGTGTGACGTTAATTAAAGTACCTACCACCAACGAATCTGGCACAGAAATCGACGGAACTTGTTTACTGTGGAATGGTAAAAAAAAGGATACAAACACCATAAAATCAACCGGAATGGGATTAATTAGTCAACTTTGCAAAAATCGAAGAAATCGAGCCACAGTTATGCGGATATGGGATAGGTGGGTGCTGGAGGTGCGAACTGGTCGACCTGAATGATTACAACAGCCTCGTCACACCACCAAATGAGAAGACAGACATCTTGTGCGCATGACTATTTCGGATCGTACTGCAACATTAAGAATCCTAGCTCAAGAATTAGGGTGTGTTACACAACAACCTGTGTCAGTACGTACAATACGACGTCGTCTGCAGCAGCAGGGAACTTTTTCAAGGCGTCCATCGCCGCGACTACCTTTGTCTCTACACCACGAGCTTCTGTGGCTACAATGGTGCATAGAACGCCACACATGGACAAACGAATGACATGACATCGTCTCTTTAGACGAATCTCCATTCTGTCAACTTCACCACGACGGTCGCATTCGAGTCTGGCGGCACGGTAGAGATGAACTGTATAACTCTTGCATTATGCATCGCCATACCGGTCCGTCATCCAGCGTTATGGCATGAGACGCCAGTGGGTTCTACTCCAGCACCCACCTAGTACATATTTCCGTTACACACAACAGCCGTCGCTATATCTCTGAAGTTTTGTAGCCTCCATTACCTTCAGGGCTTGCCTGCGGCAAGTTTTAAACAGGACTATTCGTAATTGCACTTGGCATGTAATGTACAATTCATCAATGTCCACCAGGTTTAACTTTTTCCATGGGCGCCCATTCACCAGATCAGTATCCCATTGAACACGTCTGGTCGATGATCGGCCCACGGCTTTTTTTTGGAACACCACAAACCACCCGCGGCTGCGCCTGATGAACTTTTGAAATCGGTGGAAGCAGTATAGACTGGCATACCCCAAACACACATCCAAAGCCTTTCTTTCACAGCCGAGACGTGTAGCAGCAGTTATTGCCGTCCATAGTGGCTACACAAAATATTGATTTTTGTGCGTTAAGCAAGTCGAAAGGAGCTGTAATTTCAATCACTTTACCCCTCGTGTGTGCCTGATGTTATTTGCATAATAAATATATCTTTAATGCATATTTCCTCCATGGTGTTGCATTTTCGATGGCCAGCAGTGTAATTTTTACTGATCGAGAAGAATATCCATTACCGAATAGATCAACCTAAAAAACAGCGGGTAGGCACAGTCCCCACTGTACCGTAAGGTTTGGTTCGTGAATACTTTTGGGCGGATTTCCTGGTAAGTGAAACGAAACTGGAAACTGGCTGGTGAAATGAAAACGGCTGGTATTTGTTTGACATTTATTTAGTTAACCAGTTTTGGTGGATATATAACAGTGGTGTTAGAGTGTGGGCAATGCTTAGTATTCTATAGCGACCTCATGGATGATGGGTCTGTGATAGCTAAAGCACGAGACAAACAGCATGGTGTCTATGCTGATGTTCCTGACAAAGGTAAGGTCGATGGTGGTTTTTCCAAGCGTGGTTGCAGCTCGTTAGATTTATTTTTAATTAAAAAATAAATTAAAAGAATTTTCAGGGCCGTGGTCTCACAAAGTTTGAGAGCCGCTGCGTTATGGGATTCATTCAAGATTTATCCAAAATAAACGGTTTTCAGTTTAACTGATGGTCCAACCCATCGGAACCGTGTTTTCTTTCTAGTGGTTTTTAATGCATCTGTAAATGAACGCGCCGTGACTAATGTGTAGGTTTAACGACTTGTTGAACTGCGAAATAAGCTTGCTTCGGCTAAAGTATGGGAAGGTCCCCCTAAGCCAAAGACGGCGCGCGTATTGAGCTGTAAGAGTAAAACCTACTCAAGTGTGAAAGGCTGATCTCACCTGATTTGTGAGCTTGGTATCCTTGAATTTGTACTTCTTGTAGTACAAGACGATGGACTCCAAGTAGGGAAAGGGGAAGTCGTTGAAGTAGTACAAGTCGTTCATCTTCACGATGGCATAATGGGCGATTTTTTTGTCACTGGTCCTGGAATTAAAAGGAACGAGTTAAAACCTTGACTGTTCGACTTGCGAACCACATACCTTGGTCGTATGAATCAAAAGACGCATCTGTCTTGCAGAAAGCTACGGAACAATAGGATATTGATTCGTGACAAATCTTCAACAATTTGCACACCGGTCTATACAACGAGTAGATAGCAAACCCATTGAAATTACGCTAAATAAATTTCTGCTCCAACCCCCTACGTAAAAATTGACGAAAACTGATTAAAATTCAAATTACTGAAATAAAGTTTATCAATCAATTTCCACAACGCATATCAATCATAAGAAAACTTAAGGATACAGGGAAATGGTAAGTAGGCATCGTAAAGGGAACCGAAATAATTTTATTCAGCGAAAAAAGACAAGTTTTCTCTCACTGTTATAGCTGAGCTCTTTTCATGTTGGTGAAAAAGACCAATATGAATTCCCACAATAATTTCTTAAAAGCTCAACCACTGACCTCTTCGGTTCTACAAGGGGCGAACTGGCGACTTTTTTAAGGGAACACCCGGTGGGAAGTCGCCCTTACTCTTAATAGTTGATTGGTTGGGTTTAGTGCAAGCGTTATATTTGGCCATGCTGCGCCAAACATCAGACAAAGTCAGGTAATGGACGTATACACAAGGAAAGTTTTACTGATACAGAAAAGAGAAATACACTCAGGAAAGAATCGAACCTGAGCCGCCTACAACTCGCACGTTGCTAGAGCCGTAGGCAAAAACACAATGCCACGACGGCCCCACTACTAACAGAGACGATCCTCAATATCCATGTGAACCATGGACCTACTGGGTGACAGACAAACGATGTGGCCACTACACCAGATAAGTGGCCAGATACACTGCTGGCCACCGTAAATGCAACACCCTGAAGGAAGCATGCAAATAATATGAAATTTACAACATGCATTAGCGGAGGTGAGATATGCAAATGATTAGAATTTCAGCGCAGACGCACATCACGCGCGCCTGTGGCGCCACTTCAAAGCGCTATTTAAGGCTTGGAGATTTCGACGATTTCAAGTACGGCAATTGTGTTTTTCTTGTGGTTTTTTCAAAAAAGCGATCAATTATGCCTCGTAGAAAACAGCGATCATCTTTTGATCAAGTATCCGAGTTCGACAGAGGAAGGATAGTGGCCTACCGAGATTGTGGATTATCTTTCAGGGAAATCGGTAGTCGTGTTGGACGAAACCAAACAACTGTAATGCGGATATGTGATCGTTGGATGCAGGAGGGTATGACGGACCGACGTGTTCGATCGCATCCACCTCAGTGCACCACTTCACGTGATGACAGGCATATTGTGCGTATGGCAGTGACGGATCGCTTTGCCACATCACGAACCATAGCACAGCACATTCAGTCTGTACCGCATCATCCAGTGTCTGCGCGTACCATTCGACGCCGTTTACAGCAGAGTGGTCTGTCCGCAAGACGTCCATTGCTTCGTCTACCCTTGACGCAGAACCACAGATGTTTCCGCCGCCAATGGTGCGATGAAAGAAGGATGTGGACGGCAGAATGGAATGAAATTGTCTTTACTGACGAGTCACGCTTCTGTCTGCAACACCACGATGGTCGGATTCGAGTCTGGAGACACCGTGGAGAGAGGATGCTGAACAGCTGCGTTATGCACCGCCACACTGGTCCTGCATCGGGTATTATGGTATGTGGCGGTATTGGATATCACTCTCGCACTCCTCTAGTACGCATTGCCGGTACTTTAAACAGCCAGCGCTACATCTCCGAGGTGTTGGAGCCAGTTGTCCTTCCTTACCTTCAGGGCTTGCCCACAGCCATATTTCAACAGGATAATGCGCGACCACACGTGGCACGCATTGTCCAAGGGTTCTTCGTCAATCGCCAGATTGAATTGCTTCCCTGGCCAGCTCGCTCTCCGGATCTTTCGCCGATAGAAAACATGTGGTCCATGGTTGCTCAACGATTGACCCAGAATACATCCCCAGCTGCCACACCAGATCAACTTTGGCAACGTGTGGAAGCTGCTTGGTCTGCTGTACCCCAAGAACACATCCAAAGTCTCTTTGATTCAATGCCGAGGCGTGTGGCAGCGGTGATCTCCAACAATGGCGGCTACTCTGGCTACTGATTTTGGCAGGAACCACACTTCACAGAAGTCTATAAATTTAATCATTTGATACTTGGTCAACATGTTATCTACAAAATAAATTTTGTTGTGATATCTCTTGTCTTTCTTGGTGTTGCAATTTGGGTGGCCAGCAGTGTAATTACAAAATCGTTAATTTTAAATATTATGAAACAAAAGCATGAAGTTATCAATTTTAAACAATAATAAATAAATTTTTCATTGCCAAGAATTTATCATTGTTTTTAAGAAACCTCAAAACTTGTTACTTATCACGGATACTATATACAAGTTTTTCTCAACACGTTCCCTCGCACTTTACGGACTATATCGATAAATTGATATCATTGTGTCAATCATGAGCAATCATGAATTATGTGGATGTCTTAGTGGTTCTATCTGGACAGGTCGGAATCAAACAATGGAATGGGAAACCTCATGTTTTGTTTTCGAAGAAAATGCAAACACTGGAATGTGTTCAGCAGCAAAAGAGCAAGGACAGTAATAAATGCAATTTCATATCCATTATGTATGTCGTCAACTGCGCTATTTAACCTCCGTATGCGTTGTACAGATTACCACACCACCCATGGTCTTCAGTTGAGTGTTCCAGTCTTATTTTTGATTCCATTGTCTTTAGAGGAAAAACGCGATTCATATTTCGACGCAAAGCATAGAATTTCATATCGAATTGATTCGTCAAGAAAAAGAGGCTATTGTTTAGCACTGTTCCGATGCTCGAGAATTAATTCGAGACAAAAAAATTAAATTGAGGAAATCTAATGACTTCTTTTGAGGAAACATCCCTTGACCATTTTCACTTGTTCCCTGAGATTCGAATAGTCACTGGAAAGAAAGATGACAAGATGGATGAAAAGGGAATGGTGTGAATTAAGTATAATTAGAACACCACGAAGAAATACCTTTTGCACTCCTTAAAATTACTTATGCTACAGAATTAAGAATATTATCGGCAAGATTTACTATATTCTCCTTGAAGTACTTTTTAACTCCACGTTGGAGGGACGGGACCAAGGTTTTTCTAAAAGCTTCTATAAAACGACAGCAACCCATAGAAAGGAAAATCTAAATGTGAAAACAAGGAAAAATTCAGTGCGATATGAAAATTCGCTGTCATGTATTTTATTACGTAATAAGTCAAACATAGGAAATTACTTTTACAATCAGTCGAATAAATAAAAACAATCATAATAACGTATTCAAACATTATGATTAGTCATGGCATCATTATTTATACCGGTAACAAGAGATAGCGAACTGGAGCCTCTTGTCGCACTAATAGTGCTTTTGAAATCTGCCGAACATTTTGAAAGGATACAAGCAAACTGCCTTACATTTTATTAAAAATATATTTATTGACATGAATCTTATACTCTGAGGATGATTCATTTTTAGGTAGATAAAATCATCAAATTTAGTTTTATTTATAAATTAGTTTGAGCTTAGTTTGTAAAGACATCTCTTAGAATAACAAACTTAAATTCATTATTTTACAAATTTATTGTATTCAAAATTAATTTGTTAGGAATGTAAGTATCAAAGCAGTGCGAAACAAACAATATTCAAATTATTAAGTAAAATAAAATAGAGTATAGTTTATTTAAGTATTCATTCTTCATATCGTGTTTCAGTATAAACTCGAAAACGGTATTTAAATTAACCCTCCGTTAGTCGCATCGGTCTTGAAACGTGCATGGTGACTTTTTTCACTGATACTCAATGAAAAGTATAACTGGAAAAATGTATTATTTATACATTTAAATAATATATTTTTTACTGTAATTTATTTTTTAGGATGTTCTAGAATAAACACACATTTTTTAAATGGATCATTAACCCTCCAAGTGTTTGGACAAAATATCTCGTACAAAATTTGATAAATTTTGCTAAAGACGAGACCTTTCGTCGAGACAAATTTGCCCTATTACTCCAAAAGGGAATGAAGATTCAAGTACAAAAAACAAATTGTCCCGTTCCCAGAACTGGTGACAGTTTGGAACAGAGGTTGGACACTACAGGGCAGTTTTCGACACCAAGATAAACCACTAAGAGGGTTAATGCGTGTGTAACTAGGAAAGAAAACGTTTAGCATCTCACAGATGCACCGCGATTGCATTTATTAAGACTCCCGACTAATGAGGGTTAAAGATTAATTTTTCTTTCTTACAGCATGTAATACTGAGTCATAATGGATATTTTCACAAAATTCTCTTTAAATACAAAGAATTTAACATTGAGTTTTTGGTTTGTCGCTCTGCGATAATTTTTTGCAACACGAGGGCTAGAATTTAACGTTAAGAATTTGCAATTTAAAGTTTAGAATGTTCATAATTTTTATAGGAAAAGAGAAATGTGACCGCGAGAGGAAGAAAAATCTCTGAATGCAATATTTAACATTGAGTTTTTGGTTTGTCGCTATTCTGTAATTTTTTGCTACACGAAGGCTAGAATTTAACATTGGAAATTTGTTATTTAAAGTTTAAAATGGTCATAATTTTAAAAGAAAAAATACAATGGCACCGTGAGTAAAAAAAAATATTAGGTGGTTGAACTCATTCCCTAACACCTTTGGCCCTAGCCGTTTGAACCACTCGAGTTTGAAGGGCGAAACTCAATTCACCGATTTCTATTCGATGAACTGTGAACTCAAGACGCTTTCACTTTTTGACAACACTGCGTTTCAGACGCACTGTTAGAAGACAGCCCATCCATCTGTCATGCAAAACGGTCCTGGGAACACTACTCTAGCATCACCGAACTCACGCTCCACAAAGGGAAGAATCAAAGCGCGTGAGAGAAAAGAGAATTAGACACGCCAGTTCGTCTCTTCACTGCTTAGCGGAATTCAGACACAAACAGAAATTTCTTCATGGCCGTTTGGATATCTAAAAACAACCGGGATTGAATGAATGGTTGAACAACTCTTATATCGGAGAATTTCTCGGAAAACGTTTCCTTTCTTAGTCTTTTCACACATGCATCAGAGATTCACGAAAGCAGTTTAAAAGGCCTTTAAAAGTTTTGAAAAAACGATCCTTTGTTACGCTTTTGATGAAGGAGCAGTATTTAAATGAATTGTACAGAGATAATGATTTTCGACACTATTATGTAAAATCCAATAGACAATAATGGTGAAACAGTGTTAAAAATTATCCTAACTAAAATGAGGCCGCGGTAGCCCAGTTGAAAGAGTAGCGGATTTGCAACCGGAGGAGTGTGAGTTAGAAATTCGATCCAACCAAAGACCGTTGTGTACGTGGGGCTGGTGCTCGTTAAATCTGTCGTGGACTCAAATGTCCTCAAGTTGGCGTGGTGTGGAAGTTTGGAGAGTGGGTTGCCAGCTAAAGTGTTGACCTCGTCATCTGACCGCTGTTCAAAATTACGAGTTACTGTCCTGGGATCTTTCCATACGAAATTGAACCGGATCGTCGCCAGTAGCCCATTGTGTTTGTTTCCCCCACAGAGCGACGTTAATTCAATTACCTTACCTTACCTAACCAAAATGTTGATTTGATCAGTAAAACGTCAAAAAGTAACGATGCTAAAATCTTAAAAAGGTCTACCATCTTGAAGACTAAAATGAATCAGACGAGAGGTTGTACTGGTGTTTATTTTTGCTCTGATTGTGAGAGGTTCCTTGGGTAACGGCCACAGAGCTTTTTTAATTTCAATTAGTCGTTTCCTTTGACGTTTTACTTAAAAGAACTAGAGAAGAATTGGTACAAGGATGAGGTTTCCAAATTTTTCGGCGCGAAACATTTAAACGGCCCAACCCTCTCCTTGTGTGAAAAAGTACTAGTCGATTCCTTCAAATGTTCTGGAAACAAGAAACCGAGAGCATTTTTACCCTGAATTCCGTAACACGGTGTTAGGTACATTAAACAACCCCATATAGTCTTTTAATTTCATGGGGAATTGAATTAACGTCGCACTTTAGCAACACAACGGGCTATTTTCTACGGTCAGGGATCAATCCAGAAAGGAAAGATCCGACGACAATACTTCATCTTTTTGAATCACGGTCAGATGACGAGGTCACACCTGAGCTGGCACCCCATCTCCAAACTTTCACACCACGCCAACCTGAGGACATTTGAGGCCACTACAGATTTAAAGAGCACTAGTCCCTACGTACACGACGGTCTTTGGATCGAGTTTCGAACTAGCAACCCTCCGGTTTTTAATTTGAGGAATTAAGGTCTTCGAGATGGTAGGCCTATACGTACAACCGAAAGAAAGGATGATCGGAAATAACAAATTGGCCATAACTGCCTTTTTCCTTGATATAAAATTTAGGAACGAAAGAATTATAAATCTTCCGACAGCTATGTCTCATTAGGATCTCAAGATTAGCGAACCATATTGAAATTTCTACGGGTAGCCAGTCCGCCCTTTGATGATAGGAAACTCATTATGATAGCTAGACTAAAAATTAAAGTACCAATCATTGAAGGTTGTACCAAAGAACGTTCCTCACACAGAATAAAATAAAGTTACTTTTCGAGGCAAGCAAGGAAAAATTAGAGTGAGCTCATAGTCATCTTAATGGCGTTGCCATTTGAAAAACAAGTTGAAAAAGAATTATGCATTCAAAATAGACTTAGAGCGTAAAATGAGAAAACACGGGTTTCTTTCCTTCAAAAAATTTTTTCGTTTAATCTTTTTCAATCCTTCATTTAACTTTTCTCACATTCCGCCGGGAGTTTCCCTCTAATTTAAATATTGCTATTTACATCAATTTTCATTCTTGATTTCTGATCCCGTACGATATCCTTTTATTAGGTTCTTATTCCTTGTCAGTCATTTTCCTATTTTCATGGTTTTAAATGAGGAGATTATATGACATCTTTCATGCAATAGGTTCCAATATACAAAGAAATCAGGAAACTATTGATACCGAGTTTTTTATGCAGTTAGATTCTATTTTTATTCTAATTCTTTCTTTTCTAAATCTTCAGCACACCGAACTGCTTTGACCTTAGAAAAAACAAGGAAATAAAAACATTTTCAACACTGTATTGCATATTTTCCACGGAATGTTTCCTTTATCTCGTTAATTGAACGCAGTATCATTGTATAGTAATGCTTCTTATAATGATATTATAAAACATTCTAAAAACAAATGAAACGCGCATACTTGAAGAGTTCTTTTTGTCATTACCACATAAAAAAAGTTTAAAAGAATAAAACAAGAAAAAAGTTGCATTATTACTCTTGGCTTATCGCTAATTAATTCCATACTATTTTATGAACAGTGCACGCAACATTTATTATCTCAAAACATTTTCAGGAATCTGAACAAAATAGCTCTGAGAGGGAGAGAAAAAGTTTTTTTTCATAGGTTGTACACAAATTCAAAAATGTGATGGAACTTCTGGCCAGTTAGAATATGAGGTAAAAAATATAAACCTTAATGAGGGACAAATTATATGATTTTAACAATAAACAGTGATTTGCACAGCGGAGGTAAGTATCAACAAGGACACTTAAATTCTAATCTCCCCGTCCGAGAAACAACTCGAAATCGTTTTCTGCTGAAAAGAGGATTTTGACCTCACATTACTTTTTCTTCTCTCCAGTCTTGTAAGACGATTTACCAAAGTCGGAAATTAGTTTACTTTTAAATGAGAACTGTGTGGAAAACGTGAAAACATTAAATGAACATTGAAAACGTGTATGTATTATTCTGGAATTTCGATTTGACCGCAAACGAAATAAAAAATATGAATAACAAAAATTAAATACAGGATTGAGAGAGAAATACAATTTAATAGAAAATATTACAATAAAATAATAAAAGAAAAATAAAGTAAAAAACGAATTCTGTAACTTTCCCTTGGAACCTGAATTTTTATTATTGCACAATTCCTATCGCAAACGATTCACTGATTTTTGAAGTTCGTTTATCATAAGGACAAGATCATGATATACATTGTGTTTCAAAGCTTCCTGTACAAACTTTAAAGGGAGTAGGGAACGCAGAAGGAAATAGTTTTCACATAAGGATATATTTCAGCAAGCACTACTTGGATTTCATTAGTGGATTTTCACACACAAGGAAAGTTAAACTGATACAGAATAGAGAAATGCACCCAGGGTAAGTTACAGAAATCGGACGTGCGCAACCTACAATTCGCAGGTTGCTAGCGCAGCCCACTAAACCACGGCGGATCCAAAGGAAAACAAGATAAAAAATAGACATTTATTCGTCAAACGTTGGGTACTTGATTGGTTGGATTTTATAGCACAAGGCCCACTTTTGTTCAAGCTGCTTCAAACAACGTCAAATAAATGGATATACACACACGAGAAAAGTTTTGCTTCTACGGAAGAGAGAACGGAAGGGGACATTGAACCTGCACCGAATACAACTTACAGATTGCTAGCGCAGTGGGCAAATACACTGAGCCACGTTGAGTACTTGAGTAGGTAGTTAATTAACGTCACACTGGAGCAACACAAAGGGATATTGGCGACGATCCGGGATCAATCCCGACAACACCTCGTCATTTTGAATCGTGTTCAGTTGACGAGGTCAACACCTGAGCTATCAACCCATTCTCCAAACTTCCACACCACGCCAACGTCTGGACATTTGAGGCCACGACAGATTAAATGTGCACCAGCCCCCGCATACACGGCGATCTTATGTTGGACCGAGTTTCGAACTCGCAACCCTCCAGTTGCTAATCCGTTACTTTCCAACTGGTCTACCGCGGCCCCATTGAGTACTTGGGAATGCATTGTTGTATTTAGACAAATCTAACAAATATAATCGTCATCTAACCTGGTACCGGGAAACTGAAGATGTGGGGAGTCATGGGGTCCTGTATATATTTCCATAGTTTCGAAGACTGGACCGGTTATAATATTTTAAAACCTCGATGGCGCTGGGGGGGCCCCTTTTGAAATCCGCTGACCATCGCTCTGATTGCCCTGGGTGGGAAACGAGATCGCTGCTTTAATTCCTCATCAAAATATTTGCACGGGAAGAGAGGTATTTCGCCTCTTGGCGCCAGCAGGTGAGAGAATGCGGCAACCCTGTCCTCAGGTGGAAACACTCGCTTGACCTTCGACATTCACGGATTATTTTTTCCCTCTCTTGCAGGTCTCGGGCATTGAGCTCGGGGTGCTCTCAAGGGGTGGTTCAGAATTCTTCGAGCAGAGATTTCGATTTCTGTCTCACAGGGGACCGATCAAGCAGACCCTCCCTGTCCAGGTTTTTTTTCTTTTCATTCAATCGCTCTTTGTGCGACGCGAATGAAATACGCATGCGAGAATGGCAATGGTTACAATGTACCGACATTGTGGAAAAATATATTTAGAACATAATACGTGGCTCAGGGGCTCCCACTAAGCTAGTAACAACCTGTGAATTGTAGGCGGTGCATACAGGGCAGGACTTACTAGGTGCAGAGAATATTAAAAAGAAAAAAAAAAGAGTCCCACAGAATATAAAAAAGAAAAACGAAATAATTAAATGACGCTTTTTGAAAAGAAGTGAATTGAGTAATCGACAGTAGAAAGAAGTAAAAGTAATTTTTAAAGAAGTTTAAGTCATTTTGGAAGTAAAAGTAATCGCTTAAGTGTTAAATAATTAAGGGATAAAATTATTCAACATATGCATCTTTTCCCAATCCCATTCATGACGGGGTTCCTTAGTGTGTATGGGGCCCCCATTTGAGGGAATCAGTAAAATCGGCTTGGGGCCGACTCTGGGTGCAAGTTCGAGTCCACACTGGGTTTATTTCTCTTTTTTGTGTCGGGTCGTGGTAGCCCGGTTGGAAGAGTAACGGATTATCAACTGGAGGGTTGAGAGTTCGAATTCAACCAAAGACTGTCGTGTACAAAGGGGCTGGTGCACGTTAAATCTGCCACGGCCTCAAATGTCATCACGTTGGCGTGGTGTGGAAGTTCGGAGAGTGGGGTGCCAGCTCAGGTGTGACCACGTCATCTGACCGCGGTTCAAAATTACGTGGTCTTTTCCTAGTATCTTTCCCTTTGGGTTTGATCCTGGACCATCGCCAATAGCCCGTTGTGTTGCTCTAGTGCGACGTTAACTTAATACCTACCTACCTCTTTTGTGATAGTAAAACTGATTTTGAGTCAGGCTGATTGGGTTCTATGGTGCAAGGGCAAAATATGGCCCTTGCACCATAGAACCCAATCAGCCTGAACATAACACAGGGATATACATTGCCGTAGATACTTATACTTTGTATCCCACCAACGACTAAAAGCGTCGTTCTTAGTCTATTGTACTTAAGATTGTGATTTCGATCCTCCAAATATTTTCGTCCGGTTAGCTGTTTGGGGTGTACGTAACTTTCTCAAAACGTCCTCACAACGTAACATCTGAAATGTCCTCACCTTGGCGTGGTGTTGAAGTTTGGAGAGTGGGATGCCGGGTCAGGGGCTGTTCTCGTCATCTGACAGTGGTTCGAAATCAAGTGGCGTCCTAGGATCGTTCCCTTAGGGATTCATCCCGGACTGTCGCCAATAGCCCGTTGCGTTCCTCCAGAGCGAGGTTAGTTCCAACTACCTATCTACATTTCTCGATTTAACCAGAACCACCGTCGCTCTTTAACAAAACACAGGAAACTCAGAACTCCTTCTCCCGTTTTTTTGTGGGATCGAATGCAAGGCGTGAACATTCTTTCCGCAGCCAAGTGTAAAAGACAACGGAGAAAAACTTCTCTTACAAGCATGCATTTCTGTTTTTGCAAGCATCCTTTTCTCGCCGAAGTGGTTTTTCCGCACACAAACAACTCCTTTCTTCTGCCGCATCGACTGATTAAAAGGTATGTCTGGGCCATGCATCAGTGGTCCGTGAATCTGTTTTGAATACAGAGCAAGAGATAAAAACAAGCTGGGGTGGAGATGGGGAATAATTACTTCGCAGTCCGAACAACCTCACTTTCGTCGAATGTTTTTTAAAATGTTTTCAACGAAAACAAACTCTGGGTTGATCCCGCGTGTCCTCAAAATCGACTCTCCACTAATGCAAAATAAAGAACTGGTTAAGTGCGTAAAATCATCATTCATTGATAGTAAAAAAAAAGCAGTACCCTGCAGAGAGATATTTAGGTGCAGGGGTTGGTATGCAAAAAAGGCACCGTTTTGTTATTCGAGGGGAACGATTTTTGAATTATCATGTATACTCTCCGCTTACAATCAATCGTAGCTGATGGAAACGAAAACCTAGAATTTCGAATCACTTTTCAAATATATGCAGAGAGAGCTATGTTTACAGGTAAGTAGGTGAATTTACTTCGCACGGAAACAAGACAACGGGCCATTGGCGACAGGTCCCAGATCAATCCCGAAGGGAAAACCCGAGGACAACACATCGTAAGTCAGGTGTTGACCTCATAGATGATGAGGTCAACACTTAAGCTGGCACTCCACTCTCCAAGCCTCCACGTCAATGTTGGGGCCATGACAGATTTCACGTGCACCAACCCCCGCATACACGATGGTCTTTGGTTGGATCGAGTTTCGAACTAGCAACCCTCCGGTTGATAATCCGTTACTCTTCCAAGCGGGCTACCGCGGCCCTTCTAATGAAAAAGAAAACCTGGAATTTGAACTATTTTTTTCAAATATAAACAGGTGGTTCAAAATTACGTGGTGTTGTCCTCGGATCTTTCCATTTGGGATTGATCCCGGACCGTCACCAATAGCCCGTTGTGTTGCTCCAGTGTGACGTTAATTGAAAAATACCAATACCAAATATAAACAGAGCTACGTTTATAGGTAGGTAGTTGAATTTACATCGCACTGAAGAAACACAACGGGCTATTGGCCTCGGTCCGGGAAAGATCCGAGGACAACACCTCGTAATTTTGAACCACGGTCCTATGACGTGGTCAACATATGAGCTGGCGGCACTGGTTCTGCAGACGAAGAAAACCAACGCGATTGTCTCACAAGAGAGAGAGGTAAAAACCACTCAGCCGGCGGATATTATTATTCCGGACACCAATTCGATCGTTTTCAGGGAGTTCGCATTTGGCCCGCGGATACTTTCGTTTTTTCTTATCTGGTCTATTAAGAGTATCGCATTTTGATGTGGAGGGTCAGTTCAAAATTACTTTCCTTACCCTCTTTCAAATTCGTCTGGGAAACGACGACACGCGAACTCTGAGGTGACGAACCGGTTCCCGGGTCCCCCATGCATGGCCCTTAGGAAGCGAAAACACTTGTCTAACCTCTTCAGACCCGAGAAACACCACAAGAGGAATATTTACTTTTCAATCGTAACATGTTTTGGAAAACGTTCACAAAAAGGTATAATAATAGTTGCACTTATATCGACGTAGAACTACATCTTATGGTACGATAGAAGTAACGGACAGGTCAGATACAGTGATGGACCATCAGGAAATTCCCGGTATGTCGGTGCTTCTGTAGGCCTTTTAATAAAAAATATCTTTAAAAATATGTGATTTTAGACAAGATAATTTATTTTATGCAGTGATTTAAGTGTTCTCTCTATTAAAAAACGGGGCCCCGGTAGCCTAATTGGTAGAATAATGGATTGGCAACCAGAGGGTTGTGAGTTGGATACAGTCCACCGAAAGACCGTAGTGTACATGGGGCTGGTGGACATCAAATCTGTCGAGGCCTCAAATAGCCTCACGTTGGCATCGTGTGGAAGTGGGGTGCTAGCTTGTACTTATCTCGTCATCTGACCGGGGATCAAAATTGTATGTTGTCCTCGGTTCTTTCCCTTCGGAATTGCTCCCGGGCCGTCTTCAAAAGACCGCGACGTTAATTCAGCTACCTACGTACCTACTTAATGGGCTGATTGGGGGCGTGGCAACGGCGTTAGCATAATTTGATAGCACATAGATGACACTGAGTGGCAATTATAAGTGGTTGTGCGAGAAGAGTAATGTCAGTTCGTGACAGCACGCTAAAATGGCAGGTAAATAGTTAATTAACGTCGCACTGGAGCAACATAACGAGCTTTGGCGACGGTCCGGGATCAATCCAGAATTGAAAAACCCGAGGACAACACCACGTAATTTTGAACCACGGTCAGATGACGAGGCACCACCTGATCTGGCGCCCCACTCTCCAAACTTCCACACCACGCTAACGTGAGGACATTTGAGGCCACGACAGATTTAACGTCCACCAGCCACCGTGTACACGACGGTCTCGAACTCGCGACCCTCCAGTTGATAATCCGTTACTCTTCCAACTGGGATACCGCGGCCCTCACGCCGAAATGGATATTCATTTTTGGGCTCTGCGCCGTGAGTATATACTTTGTTATTGTTTCCAATCTCACCTACGCATGTAATACCACCGACAAAATAAATAAACAAAATTACATCATTTTCATTTTTATTTATAATAATAAAAAATTATAAATAGTATGCGAAGGGTCTCAGTACTCTAACCCTCATATCTGTACTCATAATCTTTTCTCGAACTGGGGCCTCTAGAACAGATTTGGGGAACATGCTTTATGGAAAAGTCCATAATTTATCTAGGGTTGCGGTGACTTAATGGATTTGCTCACCGTGCTTGCTACCTGAGAATTGTAGCCGGCGTAGGCTCGATTCCTGTAACTTACCATGAATGTATTTTTCTCTTCTGTGTCTGTAAAACTTTCAGTATATGAGTACGTCCATTTACTTGACGTTGCCTGTCTTCTGTTTGGCGCAGCTTGGCCAAACATGGCTCTTGTACCAGAAAACCCAACTCAACCAATCATAACTGATCTACCTCGAACGTGCACGACTCGTGGTGGAATTTGGGGGCCGCGGTAGCCCGGTCGGAATTTTGGAGAGTGGGGTGCCAGCGCAGGTATTAACCTCGTCATCTGCCCGTGATTCAAAATTACGTGGTGTTGTCCTGGGATCTTTCCTTTGGGGATTGATCTCGGGCCGTCGCCAATAGCACGTTCTGCTGCTCCAGTGCGAGGTTAATTAATTAGAAATTACAGTGGTGGAATTTAAGGCTGGGCCTCTGACGAAAACCACACTTCCATCCTGCAAGCGCTAAACTTACGCAAGAGCGTATTTACTTTCCATCTAAAACTGTCACCAAAAGTGTCAGAAAAAAGGAGAAAAACATGCGAGCAATCAAAGAGGTATTGAAAAAAGACCGTTCGTTTCATTAGGCGGTTATTAACGCATATTTATTCAAGGGAAGGACCGTTGACAGAGGAGAATCTGGGTTGCCTTCTGTCCTCGGATTTCCCAACAGGCCTTGGCCTATGTACAGAAGCCCGCTTTTTCGCGCGACCAAGAATAACCTATTTCCACCCATCACGCTGATTTATTCCTGTAGATTGATGACTCTTCCCTGTAACAATATCTTGCACGCCGCATTGGAAAAGATATGTCCTTGCGTGACTATATAAATACAAATGTCGAGTAAGTCAATGATTATTCAATGGAATCGATAAGTATTTGCGGTTTTCTGGTGGAAGTGCTATTTCACAAAAGCTTTGAATTTGCTTGCACAAATAGCGGAACAGCCAATTTTAGAGTCTACATTTAGACGAACAGGGTTTCGGGTCAACGTGAAATCTTTTCTATGGATCAATTCTCTAGAAGCTAAAATTCTAGAAATTTATTATAAGAAATAATTTGACATGTAACAATTAAGTTCATTCTCATTTGTTGAGAGAACTTACCACTAAAAATTAAAATGCCCTTTTACTTTTACATTACTTCATTATTATTTGAAAGACGTTTAAAAAGAAAACAATGGAACCAGGGTCCATGAACTTTGACTTAAAGTTTGTAGCGAACAAGCTTTTTTACGATGTTAGGATGACTCAGAGAAAATATAAGACGTCAAAAAATCTTGTAAACTAAATCTGTAACCGGTGGAATTAAAGAAAACAGGTACGAAAACATGTTTAAATAAAAAAATAAATAAGTATCAACTATTTCAGGAACCTACCTGCGCGTTGCAAACTAATCTCGTATATTTCCCCTTTATCATTCATTCTATTTTTTAAACTCACCTTTGTTTTTGAAGAACTATTTGGTGTGGTTGTGACTACGACTTGTAAACAAATGTTTTAGATTAAGCCCATAACAAATATGTGCTAAAACGAAAACAAAAACTCAATTTTGCACAATTTCAAATACAGTGAACTCCTCTTAACCGGCCACCTTTTAACCGGCCTCCGCTTTAACCGGCCGCCACTGACCAATTATGTACTGTAAATACAGTAGCCTACAGTAACATGTGTTTAGTTTTTCTCCAATAAAGGAAGTTCTTCCAGGTTAAGTTTTCTTAATTATATATATCATATTACAATAAAGTAGGCTATATACTTAGTTTTATTCTAATAAAAACGATTTCGGGAGTGTATTGTAATGCTATTAAGGGAATGACGGTTTAACTGGCCAAAGCGTTATCCGGTCTGGGTCCCGGTTCCGAAGTGGCCGGTTAAGAGGGAGTTCACTGTACTATCTATTCTAGTCAGATTGATTGCTTTTTACTTTCTTTATTTTCCCTTTGTATTACAAAAATATGAACCCTCTTCCTCCCAAGTATACCTGAAGAGTTTTCGAAATATGTAAACGATAAAAAATATGACTGTTTCTTATAGGAGACTAATATCGTCATATACTAGTACTACGTGTCAATACTTGTACATACTAGCACCATAGAGGAAATATAAAATTAGAGTGAGCAATGGTAATCTTTCTATGTGCCCAGGATCATGTGACCAAAACTAGTAGTAACGTGACCCTTAGATTACTTACGTCTGCCGTGTGGGAACGAACATTCATCATCTGATTGATCCATGGGACTAGAGAAGACATCCATCCATAGATTCATCATCTTATAGGTCCGCGCGACATAGTAGTGGACTTTGGGAAAGCTGGTTCGCATTTACGTGCCGTCTTCAAGAAACCAGGAAACTTCAAGCAGCCATTAGTGATTCGAACTTGTAACCATTTTCTTAACGGCCTTTGGTCATTGGCCACTGGTTAGATTGCTAGTGATGTTCAATAGACTATAGGCAGAAAAAGGTTTCGGAATAGCTTTAATTAAAGGCACCATCTGTCTGTGCGATTCGCAAAATTCAGCAGCAAAAATAAGTGGCCTGCAGAAACAAATTTAAAGTGTCCCTCAATATTGAAAGCTTGAAGACCTATAATGCATGCAAAAATGCGTGGATAATCTAACGAACAAACCTGAAAAAACTAATGCTGTAAAAAGCTAGAGCAGCTTTCCAACCTTTTCCCATAAACTAACAGCTAAAATTCTGCAGCACACCAACATATATAAAAATTCTTTTGTCGATTTGATAAAAACGTATCATTTTAATTGATTTACAAAACAATAGTAATTGCCTATAATTTTTGTTCCAAAGTGACTTTTAAAAAATAGTTTTGGGAAACAATTGATTTGTACCCTGTGATAAAAATAGAACAATTTATTTGTACTCTGTGATAAAAATAAAACAATTTATTTGTATGGTTATTACTTGGAAATTATTGTGAAAGTACTTGTCAAAAGTTCAGAATTAAACCGTTAAAATGAAATAAATCTGACGCAATTTAAACCGTTTCACCATGTATATACGTAAGGCACACCAGCGTCATTCTTGCGGCACACCGATTCAAAATCGGTGAGCTAGAGCACACATCAAGACGTAATCGCATAAAAATATACTCAAATCAAAATTGCTTTTGATTCAACTCGTTTTAAACAGTGCTGCTGAACAATGTAACTGATATTCTGAAATACATCGGAAAAATGAAGCAATCTCTTTTCTGACGCAAATATATGTCATGTATGACGTTACGAGGTTACAGTTTTATGAATTCAGACTTATTTTTGTTTGTGTTTCGATTCAGATTTAATGCAGTAATTCTAAATCGGGTATTCCATTTGTAGCCGCAGAAAGTAAAGGTTTCGAGATAACGTGTCGAGATTTAAAAAGTTAAAGTGATTCATCAATATTCACTGGGAAACAAAGTCATAAGTGGTTTTAAGTATAAGTGCATATCTTCTGTATTTTTAAAAACGCAATGAAATTTGACCATTTCTTTCTTTATAGTAAAATTATTTTTTCATAATTGCTCAAAACAGTTTATGAAGATGTTTATAAAACTCAAGAACACGGCAACGGCCCCTCTCTAAATAAACAACTAAAATTTTCGTCGCCAAACGGCTATTTGGATAGACAGCCATGTTGGATACCTTCCAGTTGTGCGCAAGTGGAAATGCATTTTACAAACCTACGACGTGTTACCATATTTTAAAACTATTCCCATTTGGCGATGGTAATTATTGCCAATTAGCAATGTCCCTTGAGTCTAATCAAGGCGTTTTTAAATTTGAAGTTGAGGGTAGCCCGGCAATGAATATGTTACCATCGGATAAAATCATAAAATATATTTAAAAAATAATCTTACTTAAAAGCCAAGTACATTTTCTCCTTTTCTAGGTCCTCGTACAGAATGTATGTTCCAGATTTATGTGAATCGTCTTCCAAGATTCCATCTACTTCGTGTCGACTTAGTATTACTGGTTCTAATCTGGAATGAATATTCACACACATCATTTTCTTCCATATGGTTTTTCATAATACATACGTATAATAATGTCTATAAAGTATAACTACACGGTAAATCTATAAATTACACTCAGATGTAAAATTATCTACGTATGTGGTTCTTCTATGGATGTGGAGAGTTATTTTCAGCTACACTGGTCTCCTCAATCACCGGATCTCAATCTAATTCTTTATTTGTGGAAGGATGTCTACAAGATATTACTCAGGCTGATATAATGTAAAGCATTTTATAACATTAAATATATTATGTCTAGATAAATTTAAATAGTTTTAAGGACAAAAGATTGTCATTGGATATGGATCATTACAATTTGGATACTCAATGCAAATTTATTTAAAACTGATATTTCAAATTGCTGTGACAATATTTCAGACTCTAACAAATGCTGATATCTAACTTGTTAAGGTATAAATCTCCCTAGCTCAGTTTATTGAGATTGGTAATAAAGTTGAGAACTTTGAGATCTGCCATAGACAAAATTTTTTTCTCGCGTTGCAATTCAAATACTCCAATTTGAGGCTTAATTTGAAAATTTTGCCACGCATGAACGCTTTACAACAAATAAAAGGAAATTTAATCAGGAGCCTAAATCTTTCAAGTATAAAGAGCAATTATTTCAAACTTGAAACTAATCCCGTTGCTCCATTATTCGTTTTTTCAATTTTTCATCTTTCGCATCTCATCTCGAGGTACAAATACCATTTTTATAAACCAGGACGGTATCGAAAAAAAAATCCCAAATATTTTCCTTTCAGATTCCTAACACCGATCAAGTTAGTTGCTGTAATGCTAAATGTGAATTTCATTCACTTTTTTACTGTTTTCTGAGAAATCAATTTTTTTACTATCTCTGATTATTGAAACCTGCTTTTTTCTGAATAAATTAAGTTTGTTTATTTTGTAATGTTTTTAAAATCAAAACCATTTCGAGATGTCTCTGGCCCTCAATTCGTTCCTGTTCAGTGTAGATAATTACTTGCACATAATCAAATGCTTAGGAAAACTAGGAAATTAATAATTGAAGATAGGAAGACATTTAAATTATTTTCAATTAACATATATATACATACGTAAAAAATAACAAATTAAAAATTGTCTTAGCAAAATTAACTACCATCACATACGACTACCCCGCTATATCTTAAACCTCCTGTTGACTGTCTCGACGAGGTATCATCTCATCAAATCCGACCAAATCTTGATGGACGAGATATCTCGTTATTAGCAAAATTGGTCAGATCTTGATGTACGGACTTCTCGTCGAAAACACTTAGAGGGTTAACCACCATTTAGGTATGTAAAGCTACAAATAGATATCCATAAATGGATATGATTTTGCAAATAAGAGTATTAAGACATTTAATTGAACTTTAAATCTATATTCATTAAAAGACTTTCTAATTCTGAAAAGTGATGTCCTGGTGACTTCCCATTAAAAAAGAGAGCGACACCGTCATACCTATCACTTTTGCTACCATGTTATTTGATGACGATAAGTTTTCATCGAATGAATTCATACTTTCTCCCACAACCACGTGACAGATCTTCAAACCGGAAGTATGAAGCTGCGCGCAGATACTCCCTTTATTTCATTAGAACAGTGCTTCTTAACCTGGGGTGTGTGCACCCCTGGGGTGCGAGAAAACATTTTCAAAGGGTGCCAGAGAAGATTCGATGGACGACAACAACTTAATAAAAGACGATCTTATTGAAATACGAGCCAATGCACATATTCAAATGTAATTTGAAAAACTGGACTTAGAACAATTCTGGTGTACACAGTTAGAACCTCATACACAGCTGGCAAAAGCAGCATTGCAGACACTTTTACCATTTGCCATCACCTACCTGTGTGAAATTGGATTTTAATCCCTTTTGCATATAAAAACAAAAACCAGAAATCGTTTAAATGCAAGTGATGACTTACGCGGGGCTCTGTCAAAAAAGGAGCCTAGCTTCAAAAGTATTATGAATAAAGAACGCAGCCGTTAAAATTGAGATATTGTTTTGTATGTATTTGTAAATATATGTCTATTTTTCAATAAATAAATTATCTTGCAATAGAAGTAATTTCCTAAATAAAGAAATAGAAACACATTTTTCAAGGGGGTGCGAGAACTTATTTTTAGATTCAAGGGAGTGCCGATCACTAAAATGGTTGAGAACTGCATTAGAAGGTCGATGCAGCTAATAGGTGCGACTCACCTTATAACGGTCATAAACACGTTACTTAATCTCGCCTTTTACATGTGTACGTAAGAGTTGGTATTGAATTAGTTATTTTGAGTGCTTCACTTCGCATTTTCAAGTGATGACGACACATTGAGTCATTTATTTCATTTTCGTAGTAGTAATCGCGATTATACGTAGCCGTTGTTGAGCCTAACGTTCTTGTCTGTCGATGACCTCACGTTGCGGCCGCTTCAAAGCGCAAGCTGAATTCCGAATTATCTGAGATCACTGCGTGACTGTAACTTTTTAGAAGAGTGGGGGTCCTGATGAGATCTTTGCATCTGCTGGAAAAAATCAGAGGGCAGCTGAAAGTGCTTTGTCGCATCTGCTAAGGGATTGTCCTAACGAGAGGAAGTGAAAATAATGAGAGGAACACAATAGGAGGAACGCCCTTCTCGGACTGTTCCAATCTCAGCAGTGGTGATGCGTGATATTCCTACTAAAACTGGCATTTCTTAAAATCAGTCAAAACGGGACAGAAATCCTCATATTATGATAGCATTTAAAATAATGGTACTTAATCTCTATATATAAAGCAGAGTTGGCATCTGTCTATCTGTAACTCTATACAAATCTATACCGTTTGCCAATCCAAACAAAACTTGACACATTTATTCTTTAAAACCTTTCGGATAAAATAGAATACATAATTCCCTTTCTATTTGCCTAAGGTGTACAGAGAAGGCTAAAACGATTTCAAACTCCCGATAGAAATACCATTGAGTATTATTATGATTGCGGTACGAAGCTCAATTTGTTTTACAGTATTACTGAAAAAGAATTAAAAAAATATATATTTAAATTTAAATACATATGTTTCAACTTATTTTTATTTCTCCTGAAAATATCAATGATTTATAAATGTTTGACTGATGATATGAAAAGATTAAAAACATTTCATTTTGCACAACTTACATCTTGTAAGGTAGGTAGTTGAACTAACGTCTCACTCGAGCAACACAAGGGCTATTATTGGCGACGGTAAGGGATCAATCCCGATGGGAAAGATCCGAAGACATCTCGTAAAATATAAAGTAAACTAGAAGATCCTTCACAGGCACTGAGCTGAATTTTCTACTTATATCTATTGACAGGGCAGTGTCGTTACTCACTTTGCATACCTTATTTAAATCCATTTATGATTGATAAGTATTGATATTCACGTTTCATGGAATAAAATTAGTGAAAAAATATAAAACAGCATTTCGTGTAATTCTTACTGGGGTTAATTCGTATTTCCAATACAGTGGGTGGCAAAAAGTTCGTACTTCAATCATTTCACCAGTTAGTTTCTGGACGGGGCCCGGTGGCCCGGTCGGAAGAGTAACGGGTTTGCAACCGGAAGGTTGCGAGTTCCAATCCAACCAAAGACCGTCGTGTGCAAAGAGGGCTGGTGTACGTTAAATCTGTCGTGGCCTCAAATGTCCTCCCGATGGCGTGGTGTGGAAGTTTGGAGAGTGGGTTGCCAGCTCAGGTATTGCCTCGTCATCTGACCGTGATTCAAAATTACGTGGTATTGTCCTCGAATCTTTCCCTTTGGGATTGATCAGGGACCATCGCAAATAGCCCGTTGTGTTGTTCCAGTGTGACGTTAATTAAAATACCTACCTACCTAGTTTCTGGACGTCCCCTTGAATTACATTCCAGTTACTTGAAAGGCGATTCGGTATATTTTGAATTAAAAGCCTATTTTCTTGCTATCTTACATTTTCTTTCCTGCACTGATTTCTATCTTCCAGATTCTCATTACCTTCTGTTACCAGACGGTCGAAGAATTTCATTAAAACGGCTTTGCTGAGTATTTTTCAACAGCGTTTTATGATTTCATAGTTCAAATCAAGCGCGTTTAAAAGAATCGACTAAATTAGCAGCAGTTAATTTTATAAGGTTTATATCAGCTTGTTACTATATATATTCGCTAATATACAAATAAGTTGATTTCTTTGCCGTGTACAATATATTAGCAATATACAAGCGCCACTTTACGGATTCCTTACGATACAAATTATGAATTTTAATGATTCAATCGACTCTAGCAACTGCAAGAAGTCATTATTAAAAAATTAAGGATAAATGCAATGCGAGATGAATCTTGTATCGAGACGAATCAGTATGACCCGTAACTTTTCGTCTTGTGCTTATACAACAATAATTTTTATACAAATATAAATACAACTTTTTTTGGGAAATTTATATAAATATTTATCAGTTCTATTATAAGTAAGTATTCAAACAAAATTTGGTATTTTGTATTTCTAAAAATACATTCGTAGTTATTCGGAATAACGTTTCATCTGATTAAAAGAATCATTGCATATGCCATTCCTTTGATATCATGGGCCGCGGTAGAGCGATTGGAGGAGCAGTGGAATATCAACTAGGGGGTTACGAGTTCCAAAGACCGTCGTGTACGTGGGGGTTGGTGCACGTTAAATCTGTCATGGCCCCAAATGTCCTCACGCTGACGAGATGTGGAAGCTTGGAGAGTGGGATTCAAACTCAGGTGTTGACCTCGACATCTGATCGTGGTTCAAAATTACGAGGTGTTGATCTCGGATCTTTTTCTTCGGTGTTGATCCTTTACCGTAGCCAATTGCTCGTTGTGTTGCTTCAGTGTGACCTACCTTTAGTATCACTTCAACCATACCTACCTTTCACTTTATTAAAACATTGTTAAAAGTGAAGCAGACATTTTATTTTCAATCAATGATGATCCTTTTCTTGTGCCACCTAAAGACATTTCTGAGTTCACTAAAAATGTGCACTGCATTTTTTCGAAACCAAATTCGTGTACTCGTATATGCGCGTACGTACGATATTAGATAATTCACTGCTCCCTAAAATTATAATACTCTCTGTTAATCGATCTCTTGAAAATCAGAAAAATCGACTTGCCATTCAGTTGCTTAAGTCATATTTCATATCAGATACTGCGACGATACTAGCACGAAAAACGAATTTCTCCAAAGATTTAGCAACAATTCAACTTAATCGTTAAGTTCCCTGTGGTGCTTGCTTCAGACGGAATGCGCAGTTCCAAGCCGAACCGGTCCCCGAAATAACTAAAATGGAACCTGTTCCCAATAAATAAGGGGGACCATAGGAACAGGTTCTATAAAAATAACTGTTCGTCTCATATCACACTTGGTACGCCTGACACCTAGAAGACATTTGCTGCGTCACACTGACATTGATTCTCTTCTCAAGAGAATGACCGTGAACTTTGATTCCCCTCGCCATTGAATAACTTCTATCTCATTCATCAGATTCTCCGAGATTATGAATCCTTACTCGTGGAAACAAATGAAACTTAGAAGATGCAGTTCGTTGCATAATACCTTATGACATTAATCTATTGACATTTTCTCTGTTGTATTTTTGGGGGCTGTGGTAGCCTAGTAGGTAGACTCACGGATTTAGCTACCGGTGGGTTGCGATTTCGAAACTCGATCCAACCAATGACTGTCGTGTACGCGAGGGTTGGTGCACGTTAAATCTTTCTTGACCTCCAATGTCTATTGTGTGAAAGAATCCACGGATTTCTTTAGAAAGATAATATTTATGCCAAAGAATCCTGTGAAACGATTCTATTGGTCCTTTCATTATAATATAATGCTTTGGAACGATGCTATTGGCTCTTTACTTGGAACAGAATCCATCAAAATTATTCTATTGACCTATTCTGTAGGATAGAATTCTTTGAAAAGATTATATTCCTTTTTCCCTTGCAATATAATCCTTTGGAAAGATTATATTGGTCCTTTTTCTTTGAATAGTATTCTTTTGGAACGAGTCTGTTGGTTCTTTTCTTAGAATAGAATCATTTGGAAAGATTTGTAGCTCTTTTACGTGGAATAGGATCCTTTGGAAAGATGCTATTGCTCCTTTCCGGGCCACGGTAGTCCGGTTGGAAGAGTAGCGAATTAAGTTGCGAGTTCGAAACTCGATCCAACCAAAGACCGTCGTGCACATTCTAGTTGGTGCACGTTAAATCTGTCATGGCCTCGAATGCCTTCACTCTGGTGTGGTGTGGAAGTTTGGAAAGTGGGGTGCCAGCTCTGGTGTTTACCTCACCATCTGACCGCGGCGCAAAATTACGAGGTGTTGTCCTCGGATCGTTCCTTTCGGGATTGTTCCCAGACCGTCGCCAATAGCCCATTATGTTGCTCCAGTGCGAGGTAAATTTAATAACCAACCTACCTGTTGTTTTCTTTTTTTGAGAAAGGGCAAAAGCAATCTTTAATATTACAATTTTTCATCAAAAGTGATTGAGATAAACTTGAAGTCATACATAATTCAGTCCTCATATCTACAACTGGCCTCCCAAAATTTACGCCGATAGCAGAAGATTATATGAACTTCAGAACCAAGTTGCGCAAAAGTATGTGTTTTCAAGGAAATTGAATTTGTTTTCTCTTCAAAATGAATATACAAAACTAACGTCCCGCATTCGTTTACTTTAGGAAAGATAAATTACGTTAAACGTTTTGAGATTCTCCACGTCACTAAAACGTGAACCTTGTTTTCTCGTACGTTCTTATATAGTGGAACACAGAGCAAAAAGGAAAAAGGCACCAGGAAAAGAAATCACAAAGGTCATTATCAAAGTTATACATACTCTTTTGTAATCTATTGCGAAGCATTTTATCACGCCGCGTTTGGTGTGACGGGCATAACTAAAATATCTACTTTCACATTCTGCAACATGCGTGGAAAAATGAGCAGCTATTTTGTTAAGCGGATGTTTTGAAACGTCCACGAAGTTAATCAAACATTTTTACAGCCTAAGAGTAAGAATAATTTTAAAATAGGCCGTAATTTAAAGCGTCAGAGTTGGGTATTCTGTATAACCGCGGTAACCAAGTTGGAAGAGTAACGGATTAGGAAACAGAGGGTTGCGAATTCGAATCCAACTAAAGACCGTCTTGTGCAAAGGGGCTGATGCACGTTAAATCTGTAGTGGCCTCAAATGTCTTCACGTTGGTGTGGAATTTTGGAGAGTGGGGTGCCAGCTCAGGTGTGACATCATCTTAACGTGGTTCAAAATTACGTGGTGTTGTCCTCGGTCTTTCCCTTTGGGATTGATCCCGGACCGTCGCCAATAGCCCGTTCGGTTGCTGCAGTGCGACGCTAATTAAAATACCACACCTACCTACCTAACAACAGAATGTTAACTTAGCAGGTGAATATTTTCTGACAGAAAATCACAACACACATATCTCAGTTCGTTGTGATCAAATTGGAAATAGGATTGGCGCATTTTAGGTTAGCCTACCTTTTACGAAAGGATAAGTCCGGCCCTGACCTATGCCGTAATGGAATTTTATAAAGTTAGGCGGTAGGTATTTTAATTAACATCACTCTGCAGCAACACAACGGGCTAATGGTGACGGTCCGGGCTCAATCCCAAAGGGAAAGATCCGATACGTAATTTTGAACCACGATCAGATGACGAGGCAACACCTGAGCTGGCACCCCACTCTCCAAACTTTCACACCACGCCAACGTGAGGACATTTGAGGTTTACACACAAATTTAACGTGCACCAGCCCCCTTTATACACGACGGTCTTTGATTGAATTCGAACTCTCAACCATCCGTTGTCCTTCCAACCGGGCTACAGTGGGCCCTATTTTCTAAAGGTGGAACAATCAAGTGATTATTGCATCAGCAATTATAGCGATTGAAAACTTTTAAAACGCAGGTGTTCAACAGCGGAATAGGCTTAGATGGCGTGTTTACTGGAAATCTAATTTTAGAACGATTTCTGCAAGGTAGGCGGTTAGAATTACACAATAGAATCCAATCAGTGCAACACCTGCTGTCCCAGCTTCTAAATCTTCAAACAAAAACTTCATTGACGCATTTGATTGAGCGATTATCAAGATTACCTTTCCGGAGATTATTAAAGTGAAGATGTAGAAAATCCGATCCAAGCAGTGTTGGAGCAATGCGACCTTAACCACTGACGACATCACATTCAACCTTGAAGTATTTGATCAGGTGATGGCGTTAGTTTTCACAGACGTCGAGTGCGCGCTACTGTTTTCCTCCGCTGACCTTCACGCCGGACACACCACCACATTCAGAATGTAACGATCGGCATATTCTGACATAAACAGCGCAGACATGCCATTAAACGATCGAAAATGCCATTTCTGGAAATTGAGGTGCGCGAATTTCGGTTCCTTGTTTTCCAGAAAAACAATCCGAAACACTACGTCAGCTTTCATAGGCCCATCGGAAGACTACGTCAGCTGACCAGCAAGGTACGTCATCTAACCTAGTACTGCGTAACCTAGTACATCTAATAGCTTTGTATTGGGACCCGGAATGCAGATGTGCGGATATATTCCATGTGTTAGTGTGAGTTTCCAAACAAAAAGGGGCCTCGAGTTGGAGGAGTAACGGATTAGCAACCGGAGGGTTGCGAGTTCGAAACTCGGTCGAACCGAAGACCGTTGTGTACATGGCGGCTGGTGCACATTAAATCGTAGCCTCAAATATCCTCACGTTGGCGTGGAGTGGAAACTTAGAGAGTGGGGTGCCACACACAGCTCAGGTGTTGATCTCATCATCTGACCGTGGTTCAAAATTACGTGGTGTTGCTCTCTGATCTTTCGCTCGGGGATTGATCCCGGACAGTCGCCAATAACTCGTTGTGTTGCTCCAGTGCGACGTTTATTAACTACCTACCGACCAAACAAACAAAATACTTACAACTTCGTTTTTTGCAAGAAAAAATCCACAAATTCAAATTTCTAAAACACTTCATGAAAACGTGTTTCAAAATTAAAGATAATTTTAAAAAATATTCTTTAGACTTTTTCAATACTTTTTTTCGAGAAAACAAACCTAAAGAGTACGTCAGCTCACTTGAAGACTACGTCAACTGATCAACAAGGTACATGATCTAACCAAGTACTGGGCCCATCTGATAGCTTTGTATTGGAACACGGTATGTATACATGTATTTTAATTAACGTCGCACTGGAGCAACATAAGTGGTTATTGCCGACTATCCGGAATCAACCCCAGAAGGGAAAGATCCGAGAACAACACCACGTAATTTTCAACCACGGTCAGATGACGAGGTCACACCTGAGCTGGCACCCCACTCTCCAAACTTCCACACCACGCCAACGTGATGACATTTGAAGCCATGATAGATTCAACGTGCCCCAGCCCCCTTTGTACACGACGGTCTTTGGTTGAATTCGAACTCGCAACCCTCCGGTTGCTAATCCGTTACACTTCCAACCGGGCTACAGCGGCCCCAACTTGTTTTCGAGAAAAACCAACCTTAGAGTACGTCAGCTCTCATAGGCTCAGTTGAAGACTTCGTCAACTGATCAACAAGGTACATGATCTTATCTAGTACTGGGTACATCTAATATCTTTGTATTGGAACATGAAGTGCAGATGTTAGGGATGTGGTCTAAGTGTTAGTGTGAGTTTCCTAACATAAAAACTCTTACAACTTTGTTTTTTACATTAAAGAAATTCCACACGGCATAAAATCAAATTTCTAAAACACTTCATGAAAATGTGTTTCCAAAATGAGGATAGTTTTTTTTAATTCTTTAGACTTGGAATTCCTAGGATTTCTTCAACTTTGCCTTTTGACCGGTCTTATAATCATTCTTTTAATGAGGATCTCCTTTCTCTACTCTACTATTTTCGATTACTCTCCAGAAAACCAGTTTTAAACTTACAAAAGGACAGGTTTCGGTGAATGCAAAGCAGAAGGGTTCGCCTATTAAGCCGAAATACTAAAGGAATAACTCTTCCTTTAGAATGATCTTGAAAGCAGACGTAACAGCCTGCGGGGAATTCAAATCACTTTCTAAGTAGCCTGAGAACCGTCAAGAACCTTTTGAATTCCTTTCGCTGAGTTCTCAGTAACGGGCAGGTAAACGAGGAATCGATTGCGAAATCGAATTCCTAAAGACACATTAACATCAAATATTGAGGATTCAATTGATTTTAATTTGAAGGGGTTTGCACGCATAATTCCAAGGAATTCCATGCAGTCTTCCCTGAGTGATTTCTAACCAATTTTGACCTTCTTGACCAATGGAATCTTTCCAAAGGATTCCATTCTAAGGAAATGAGCAATAGAATCTTTCCAAATGATTCTATTTTAAAGAGATGAGCAATAGAATATTTCGAAAGGATTCTATTATAAGGAAAGGACCAATATAATCTTTACAGAGAATTCTATTATACGCGCGAAAAGAAACTATAGAATCTTTCCAAATTATTGTATTCTAAGGAAAGGAGCCATAGCATCTTTCCTTAGAATTCTATTCCAATGAAAGGAGTAATAAATCTCCAAATATTTAATTATAAGGAGATGAGCTATAGAATCTTTCCGAATTATTTTAGTCTAAGAAAAGGAGCAATTGCATCTTTACAAAGGATTCTATTCCAAGGAAAGGAGCAATAAATATTTCCAAAGAATTCTATTCTAAGAAAAGGACAAACAGAATGTTTTAAAAGATTATATTGTAAGGAAGGGAGCAATAATAATCTTTCCAAAGGATTCTGATCTACAGAATGGACCAATAGAAAAGTTCTGAAAGATTTTATTCCAAGCAAAGAACAAATACAATCGTTCCAAATTATACTATTCTAAGGAAAGGATCAATAGAATCGTTTCAAATGATTCTATTATAAGAAAAGAACTAATAGATTTTTCTAAATGCTTAAAAATCCAAGAATTCTTTCACTCATCGTCATTAAGTGTGTTGTGGGGTAAAAGTAATAATAAACTCGGAAATCTCGTGAAGCTGAGAAGGTTAAAAGGCATCTAAGTCAATTTTAAGTGGAGTTTCAGTTTTGTTTTACATAACATGTAAAAATTTCAATAAAGAAAACAAAAAAAATTAGTTCAGAAGAAAATATCTTAAATTCTTAATTAATTAAAAAAGAAGTATCTTAAATTTTTCAGAGATCAGGGTGTCTAAGACTAAGAAGAAAGTGTATTTCATCGGCTTACAAGTGAAACTAAGTCAAAATTTTCAAGATATGATTTAAGCTTTTCTTGACCAGAATGTGGTAATTCTTAGACTGGTTAAGTTCACTAAGTTATTTTTTCTTTGCATGAAGGTTACATTTATTCTTGAGAAACACACTTACAGAATAGAATTCCTTTTACCCTTCTTTTTCTCAAAATTATTCTTTTGACTTAAGCCGAATTCAAATTCAGACGAGGTTGGAATTGATGGGCATAGAAGTGCTCAGATAAGATCAGCTATTTTTTCGTTTGGTGCCTCTTCCATTGCCTACAAATTTGTATAAATTATTTTTGCTTTTCCATTCGGAGCTCCTAGCCTATGAGAATACAAATAAAGTTTTTGTCCGCTGAAGAATGTCGAGAGACCAAAACAGCCACCACTTGAGAGAGGACACGCGCCATAGTTCAAGTGTAGTGAATTGCTATTCTGGAAGTTACTTACAGAGGGTTTTAGTTCAAAATTTTTTATGGCGTCATAAAGTACTCTTTTCAGACATGTAGAACTGAAAATGTCATTGAGTAAATAATGTACATATGAAGACAGATGAAAACCTTAGTTCAGAGGGTTTTAGTTCAAACTTTCTACGGTGTCTCCTCTAGTTATAATAGTACTCTTTTTAGACTTGTAGAACTGAAATGTTATCGAGTAAACGATGTACATATGAAGACACAGATGGAAACCTTTATCAAATTGATAGTAAAAAATTAAAAACCCTTCAAAACAACGAATAATAGGGATTAAAAATTACTCTATTTTTAAGCTGTCGAACACACTAGTGAATGACGCTAATGCTTCTCTGCCTTTACACGTGGCCTGGAAAGGGTTAATTTAAAAAGTGAGATATGGCAACACTGTTATAGAACAACATATTTAAACTCGCGTTTTCTTATGACTTGTCTTAATGGAGGACGACTTGCTCCACCGAAATGGGCATTGACGATCTTTTCCAAGTTCTTAACCTATTTCCTAATCTAACAGACTTGTTCAAAACCAAATGACTTAAGCGCCAAGGAGACAAAATTAGAGCCGGACTAATTTTGTTTCAATGCAATAAATCTGTGCCTTGATGTCAGAATCCGCTGACCCTGAGTCATGTCCGCAAATTACTTCGAGGTAAGGAAAGTTCTAACAGAAAAGAAGTTCCCATGTCCTCCTGTCAATACATCATGGAAGAATCCAAACACTAAAAAGCATTTTTTATGCTGTATTAAAAATTAAATAAATGAAAATCACCAAATCAGGTGTTATCAAAAAATTTCAAAACGACCATTGGCCTTCTTCCACCAAGGTACCGAAATATATCGACATGATCACGACTACGTTTACCCAGCGAAACACATTTAACAAAAATTGACTAAAACCGCGTCACAGAAACTGCACAACATCACTCAAAACTAGCTCCATCGCGACGTTAATTAAAAAATACCGTACCATACCACGCAAAACTAGATAAATTAGTAGGTTTTTAATCGATTTCGAGCCTCTTCTAATCGATTATGTGTGTAAAGATACTGTTCTCCACACTCAAGAGCTTCAATTCATATCCTCCAGATACGGTTCTTATCGGCTTCTGTGCACTCTACAACCGGATGATTCCGTTATTTATTGCTTACAGTCTCTACCTTTGTTGCCTTTTACAATGGAAGTCTTTGAAAGGCTCTTTAAGAAAGTGTTCCGGATGCTCCGTGTTTAGTTTCTTTTTTATCTCAGTGTCTACTGAATGGATGTGTATAGCGAGAACAGAGCATCAGGCGGGATGACAACGTGATAAAAAGGACTGTCATGATTGCAACAATATTCCCGGAGATACAGTTCAGACGAGTTTATATACAAAATGACTGAATTGTTTTTTTACAGCGAATTAGTTGTCATTAGATAAGGGAACATTTTTAACTTAACATTAAAAGCTATTTTTAAGCATATTCCACGACATGCTTAAAAATAGCTTTTAAAGACCATACTTCGCGCGAATAAGTTATCGGTAGATAACACGCGGCGTTTCCAATCGAAAGGCAAAACGAAAACAAACGACTGAATATTTTGACATTTAGGAAAGAAAAATAAGTTTTAGCAATGTCATATTCTAAAGTGTATATGAATTTCAGTCACGCCACTGTGAGAGATTATGGGTTTCATGATACCTGAAAAGTAACAGTTTCTTGTACTGTAACATGCAGCGAGAGGGATTGCTCATGAGAAGTTGGGGAAACGCAGCATGCATGTACTATCTAAACTAAAAAATTTGCCTTTTTTCATTGCATTTGCAGTAGTGAAGCTGTAGAAGTGTGCAAAGAAAATTTATACATATTTACAAATTAAGTACTTGGAATAAATATTTGTATTTCATTAGAAGCCTGTCTTCAATCCTGATACTGGTCTCCAAGTGAAGCACAACATCAATATGCTTTGTCCTGGCATGGAACATAAAGTTTTTCTAAGGTTTATTGCACCTTTTTTTGTCAAAATATATTTTTACTGGATTGTCTTTCTGAGGAAGCTCTATATCCTAAATATCGGTGACCACAGATCTCCTTTTGTAGCAGCTTCTAGGGATGAGGGAGGATTGATTCATTTCATACATCTAAAACTCAAAGCATCGTTTTTTTATCCGATCTGTAATACGAATTTCACTTCTTATGAAAGGTCGTCATTCAGAAAGAAAAAGAAATTTGTTCATACAATCAACAAAAGAAGAAAAGCAACTATACATATTATGATTCGTCTAAGAATGATAATAATATAGAGGTATTGGATTCATCCTTCAAAGATATGACTCGACCTGACCGACACTCTAACTACGAATGTATTTTGTTATAACTACAGATGTATTATTATCTAACTGCGAATGTATTGTAAGCCACAGTATTCCAGAGAAGGTGGGGTAAGGAAAATTATACTTTATTGTGTGTCTGTCAGATAATTCCAATTTTCGGATCAGTCTGATGGAAGGAAAAATTTTATGTTGTGCCTCAGAGAATCCACAAACAGTTTATAGACAAGTTATCGCATAGGTGTGAATACAATGACTGTGAAATATCAGATCTTGAGCAGAGTGAATTCTTTTAATCCTCTCGGAATCTTAAAATGATCCTATTTTAGCAACAAAACAAAATTTATCCTTTCCCATTTCTGGCTCTTTCGCGCAATGTGATGACTTGCAGTTCAAAATAACTGAGAAGTCACTTCAAAAACAGATACAGCTGTATAATCGACGTCACCAAGATCAGAAAACCAACGGTTGCTATTCATATTTACATGTCCACAAGTGGACAAGTCGGAGTGTCAGACAGTCCAGTGTGATTGATGTAAATGGAACTGAAGGTAATCATATCCAAGTTAAAGTTCGGAATATACTCAATTAACATTGCAAGATGACGTTTAAGATGAGTTTTATGTAAAAGTGACAGATACTCCATCAAGTCAATTCCCGTCTCAATCCTTATGCGGATTCTCCGGTTTGGAAGGCTTCCCTGGAAATAAATCTGTCCATCTCTCTGGCCAGTTTATCTAAGAGATTAAAATTTACAAAGCAATATATCCCCAGAAATTTCACCATGGTACAAAGTAAGATATCCCCAGAGACCTCACGGTGGTATTACAAAGTAAGATATCCCCAGAGATCTCACCATTATATTACAATGACAGATATTCCCAGAGATCTCACCACGTTATATTACAGGCTCTCAGACAGGAAATCCCGTCCAGTTATCAATGCGGTCTTGGGTATCAATGGTATAAGATCTTGGTATAAGAAGGTTGGCAAATATATTTGCAAGTCTCCAAAACAAACCCTCACACTACGCTGTTGCGATGAAGTCAAGACACCGAAACATAAAGGTAATAACCAAAAACATACAGGAACAAAAACAAAAAAAAAGAAAATCTCACCATGGTACAAAGTAAGATATCCCCAGAGAAAAATATCCCCAAATTAAAAAAACCCGGAACATTCCATGGGATGTTGTAAAAACTACTGGAAAACTAAACTTAGGGCTAATAAAAATGTTGTTCACATACTTACCTTCTTTCATTTCTGTTCGTTAGTGTACCCTCTACAACATAAAGGTGGAGCTTGTAGACATATATCCTTTGTAAATGTGGTTTAATTTTATGTTCCCTATCTCCTGTTAAAGTTTGCACAGTTTTGAAACACCCGTTAGTAACCTTAATCCTTGGTTGACTAGACGAGGTATTTTGGCATCAGTAAAACTGACCAGATCTTGATGGACGTGATAACTCGTCATTAGAAGAAAACTGACCAAATCTTGATCTCGTCATCATCAGAAAATCGGCAACACCTTGATGACGAGATATATTGTTCTCAGCATTATACTAATCCTCCAAGTGGTTTCGATGAGATATCTCGTTGAAGACACTTGGAGGATTATACTTAGAATATTTAATACCTAACCATAACCTAACCAAAGAGGTTAGATGCCAGCGCCTCAACGCCTCTGAAAGGGTTAACTCGAAATGTCCGAGATCTGTTAACAAAGATCAATATTCTTTGAATCACATGACACTGTTCAACAGGCGGTTCGCCTGTTGGACATGTGATTAAAAGAATACTCGATAAACGATACCATTCCTCACTCGTGTATGCAAAGCATTGTTAAACGATTCGCTGCATATTTCCACATCCCCCATTGTTTGAACAGAACAATGTGGAAGTAAGATGCTATCTGGAAACGAACGCATGCCACGCTTATGGGCACACGAACTGCCCGAACCAGGAGGCTCCTGTTGAACACCGTTTGATCTGTTAATCAGAATGCAGATAACTGATGAAGCATTAATCATTAGTACTGAGTTTATCTACTTGTGGAGCCAAAAGAAAAAAAGCCGATGAGAAAGTTTCAACGTAATTAGAATTTCATGATAGCAGTGGGTTAGTTTTCAGTAGTTAGGGTGCGAATTTGCTCGTGGGAAACTCACTCGCCTTTGAAGAAATAGACTTTTTATACAAAAAAGAAAAAAGTTTTATAGGGTACCACAATACTATTGGTTTAGAGAATTGATTTTCAATCTATTCATCTCATGACACACATGCGAATAACAGGTTCAATTCCTCCGAGTGTATTTCTTTCTCTTCTGTACCAGTAAAATGTCTTTGTGCATGTTCATTACTTGATGTTGTCTGCCTTGTGTTTGGCGCAGCATGGCCAAATATGGCCCTTACACCATAAAACCCAACCCAACCGACCAACTGTGGAACCAAATAAACTAATTACTAAAATTATGCGGCACACCACATATTATATTAAATCTTACAAAAAAGGGTATAATTTTGATTGATTCATAAAAAATAGCTGTAAGTACTATTTTTGTTCCAAAGTGACTTTTTTTCTAAATCTTGTTGAAAGAATTGATGTATGATACTTTGTGTGCAATATAAAAAGATTATTTATACGGGTATTACATGAAATTATTTGCGAACACTCTTGCCAAATGTTCAAAACTAAACAGTTGAAATGAAAGATAACAAACCGTTTTCACCATGATAAGGCACGCCGGTTGAGAAACGCTTAGATAAAGGACAAAGACCTGGAGAAATAGCCAATTTCAACTTATGCAAAGAACAGACAGAATTTTCAAGATTTAGAACTGGTCCTATCAAAATTATTAAACATGTCAGGTTAATAAGATGCACCCTGACTGTCACAACTGTCAGGGTAACAACATGGTTAGTATTGATCATGAACTGCTAAAGGATATTTTTTGGATATTTTTTGCAGGGGAACATCACGGAACTGATCTAATTTTGACACCCACGATTAAAAAAAGAGATGTGAATGTAATTTTGGTCCTTTTCACTTTTTTGCGTCTAGTCAGATTGTGTTGATTCGCTGAAGACAATTGATTCAATGCTTACAGCAAACCCGAGGAGAGAATAGTTATATTCCAAGAAAAAATTCAGCACATGGGGGATCGGTACCATGGTAACGGGACTGGAGGGCGAGGGGATCGAGGATATAAACAGTGCTTTCTACTGAAATGAGCAGTCTTTTTTTCCACCCAAGTTCAAAAAAGTTTTAGTTGTTTTCATTGTACTTACAATAATACAATGAATGCTATACGTGTGCAAAGGAAAAGAGGAAAACTTATACTATATCAGTGCAAGTTCAACATCGAGAACTTGGAATTCAATTTTTGATTTCATAAGAGCCTTGTTATCTGACCTGGTAACGGGAAATAACCTACACAGAGACCTGGAATGCAGAAATGAGGAGTCTGAATAATCTTAAAAGCGAAAGTATGAGTACCGCGTAGAATAAGGAAATATTGACTTTCCAACGTTTCCTTTACTTCCGACGGTAAAATTAATGTATGCAAATTCAAAATTCAAATTAGACTAAATTGCTACTGAAAAGTGAGTAAAAATGAAGATAACGAAAGATTTATTTGCAGTGAAGCATTTTAATATAGTTTTACAAGGTAAACTTCCAAGTAATACACATTTCTCTCTCCAGTGTAAGTTGTTTTGTAAATAATAAATGTTTTTTATTAAGTATCTTCCAATTTATAGTGCGAGATCAATTTTTAAGTAGCAGTATCCACCAGAATCGCTCATAAAACTTAAGCTTAACCGCTCCGAGATCTGATTACTTTGCGTGACTCATTTCTAAGCACACTCATAAATCAAGAGTCGGTTCTTTTATAGGGCTATAAAAACATCCTTCCTAGAGTTCAATTCAACGAAGAGCAATCACCTACGCGCATGCGCTGTTCATTCATTTTTCTGCACACTTGAGATTGGAATTGTATCAAAACAAAATTGGTATCAAGAGAGGGATTTCAATGTGAACTTAAACAAACAACCGGAAAAAAAAAATACCTTCGATTCCAACTCTTTTTAGTTTTCGTCGTTTTTATCGATATTTTGCGTTATTTTTCCAAGCGACGCTCTGCAATTGCATTCAAGTTAAGCTACAAGTTACGAAAGATGTTACCAAAACACAACACTCTTTGTATTCAGCTTTACAGAAAAACTCTCTCATACTTGAATGAATTCTTTTCAAACAAGTAACGAATGACAGGCAATGAGATAAGATAAAAAATAATCACTTGCTTATTTTTTTCATTCTAATCATCATTATTTCATAAAATTGGCGACATTATAAAATTAGATGGCAGGGAGGTTGTTGAATTTACTTCGCACTGGACAACGGACTATTATCGACGGTCCGGGATCAATCCCTTAGAGATATTTCCGAGGACAATTCCTCGTAATTTTGAACCACGATCAGACGACAAAGTCAACATCTGAGTTATCACCGCACTCTCCAAACTTCCACATCACGCCAACATGAATACATTTGAGGCCACGACAGATTTAAAGCGCATCACTCCTTAAATACACATGGTCTTTGATTGAATCGAGCTTCGAACTCGCAACCCTCCTGGCGATCCGCGACTCTACCAACTGGACTACCGCGACCCTTTCATAAATTTAGAAAAGTATTACTTTCTATGAGTGGTATTTTCTGTCAGGCTAAATATAGTTTGTGGTAGTGTTTCTGCTGCGGTACGTATTTCCTGAACGAGCATTCTGAACGTGACGGCTCGTTTTTCGAATTTCATCACTTCATCAGTAAAAATTCCAAAGAATAAATTCCGAATCGATATATGATAGTTCATTGGTCAACACTAATTACATTAAACATCAAACGTTGGCAAAATTGCGATAAACTAGATTTTCAGGAAACCCCGATGGGTGTATCATGCAAGAGTATTTGTACAACATAAGTAAAATCTTTGCAGACCGTCTGGTTTGTTTTACTTTGAAAATACCTCTCATCCGAAGCAGAGAAGTTCTTAAACTTGTTACATCGGAAAAATGCCACAGTTCACATGCGATAGTCATACATAATCTCACAAAACACTAATTAATTTCACAAAAACGCAGAATAAATTCTAATTTGAACCAAAAATACTATGTTGTATGAATTATAAAATTGCACATTTTTATTATTATTTTATCGCTTGCGCTTTTCGTCTTACTCGTTTTCTTACACCTGCCTTGTTTTAAATGTTTTGCAATTATATTAATTGTACTTTTTAAAAAACGAAACATTGCAAACACAAGACTTAGAAAAAGATGTTCTAAATATATAAAAGGTTTTAAAAACCTATTTACGTGTCAACAACATGAAATTTTCAACAAAATATAATGAAACGTCTTTCGTACCTACTATAGTAGAACCCTTAGACCTATCAAAATTTAGCTATCCGCTGCTAGAAGATTGTAAATCCATCCACTTAGCTGTGAACTTACGTAACTGATATTCTAATAAATCAAGATAAAAAAAACAGAGATTTAAAGATTGTTGAAACCGCTTATTTGATGTTATTTTTTTCTTTCGACAGAATTAAAAAAGGCTAAAATCAAGTATGCACATTTTTCAACATGAAGTAAATGAAGATAAGTATATATTACTGCTCATCATCGTTATCTTGATAGTCAGTTGTGAGCCCTCGCCTGCCCAAGAAGCGTGCACCGATCCTCCTTGATAAGTAGCCTAAAGTTCCCCAATTCGTCAACCTTCAAAATGATACAGCAATCTTCTTTATTGTTGCACCCCGTTATCACGCATTCTGTTGAATATCCAGCCCATTTCAGTCTGAGAATGCAAGAGTTCAGACACCTTATATGACGTCTGGACCCCACCGGGTAACATCCCCTCCCCAAAGAGATACCGCTAAGAGATGATCCATAAAATGTTTATGTAGTTTTCAACAGAAAGTTATTAATTTTCATAAAATGTATACATTTTTTATTATTATCATTACAAAACAATTTGCCAACTCACCTTGCATGTTCGTGTAGTTTTAAATATACTGGCTAAACCCGTGCTCGCTTCCTCTCGCAGACCCCCGAAGATTCTTAAACATTCATTGGTTCGCTATGAGAACCATGCTCGCTTCGTTCTCTCCAATGCGATCTTGCATCAAAACTTATAATACTTATTTTGTTAAATAAAAAGTATCGGTATAGAATATAATTTAATAAGTGAGGAAATTTAACAATTACACATTTACGACTTCCGGATATATTTGTAGAGGTCACCATGGTTTCGTGAGTTTGCCCACTGCGAGTTGAGGGGACGCAGGTTCGATTCTTGTAACATCCTGGTTGTACTTCGTTTTCTGCGACAGTAAACTTTCCTTCTGTGTATACCCGTTGGCTAATGTTTTAATCTCTTATTCTTCTGTGAATGATTTACCTGGTTAGAGATAGACATATCCACGAAATAGTCTAAAGAGGCATATACTATATTAGTGATTCGGAGTCCATTGGGCATTTTTAACCTGGGTGTATATCTCTCTTCTGTAACTTTTGGGATACTATGAGATTGGTAGTTGAATTAACGTCGCACTTTAGCAACACAACTGGCTATTGGCGACTGTCCGGGATCAATCCCAAAGGGAAGGATGCATGAACACCTAGCAACTTTGAACCACAGTCAGACGACGAGGTCAACACCTGATCTAGCACCTCACTCTCCAAACTTCCACACCACGCCAAAGTGAGAACATTTGAGGCTATGACAGATTTAACGTGCACTATCCCCACGTACGCGATGGTCTTAGAACTTGAATGAACTGACCATATATTCAAAACCAGTACGCTGCCTTCCTAGTAGGGGGGGGGGCGCGGTAGCCCGGTTGGAAGAGTAACGGATTAGCAACCGGAGGGTTGCGAGTTCGAATCCAACCAAAGACCGTCTTGTACAAAGGGGGCTGTTACACGTTAAATCTGTCGTGGCCTCAAATATACTCACGTTGGCGTGGTGTGGAAGTTTGGAGAGTGGGATGCCAGTTCAGGTTTGGCGTCATCTGACCGTGGTTCAAAATTACGTGGTGTTGTTCTCGGATCTTTCCCTTGGGGGATTGATCCCGGACCGTCGCCAATAGCCTGTTGTGTTGCTCCAGTGCGACTTTAATTAAATACCTTAATAAATAATTAAATAGGAACTTAGCCTCTAAATAAACTTCGTAAACTCTCTCTTCACTATCACATCTTTCCCCTGTTTGCTAGTTGCTAGTCTGAGTTTTTGTTTGCTAGTTGATTATGCCTTTGTTAGTTATAAATACAATATTTGAAGAATGTGAAACCCATCAGAGTAATAGTTTTGATTTACACTGCTGGCCACCCAAATTGCAACACCAAGAAAGACAAAAGATATCACAACAAAATTTATTTTGTAGATAATTGACCAAGTATCAAATGATTAAATTTATAGACTTCTGTGAAGTGTGGTTCCTGCCAAAATCAGTAGCCAGAGTAGCCGCCATTGTTGGAGATCACCGCTGCCACACGCTTCGGCATTGATTCAAAGAGACTTTGGATGTGTTCTTGGGGTACAGCAGATCAAACAGCTTCCACACGTTGCCAAAGTTGATCTGGTGTGGCAGCTGGGGATGTATTCTGGGTCAATCGTTGAGCAACCATGGACCACATGTTTTCTATCGGCGAAAGATCCGGAGAGCGAGCTGGCCAGGGAAGCAATTCAATCTGGCGATTGACGAAGAACCCTTGGACAATGCGTGCCACGTGTGGTCGCGCATTATCCTGTTGAAATATGGCTGTGGGCAAGCCCTGAAGGTAAGGAAGGACAACTGGCTCCAACACCTCAGAGATGTAGCGCTGGCTGTTTAAAGTACCGGCAATGCGTACTAGAGGAGTGCGAGAGTGATATCCAATACCGCCCCATACCATAATACCGGTGCAGGACCAGTGTGGCGGTGCATAACGCAGCTGTTCAGCATCCTCTCTCCACGGTGTCTCCAGACTCGAATCCGACCATCGTGGTGTTGCAGACAGACCACTCTGCTGTAAACGGCGTCGAATGGTACGCGCAGACACTGGATGATGCGGTACAGACTGAATGTGCTGTGCTATGGTTCGTGATGTGGCTGAGCGATCCGTCACTGCCATACGCACAATATGCCTGTCATCACGTGAAGTGGTGCACTGAGGTGGATGCGATCGAACACGTCGGTCCGTCGTACCCTCCTGCATCCAACGATCACATATCCGCATTACAGTTGTTTGGTTTCGTCCAACACGACTACCGATTTCCCTGAAAGATAATCCACAATCTCGGTAGGCCACTATCCTTCCTCTGTCGAACTCGGATACTTGATCAAAAGATGATCGCTGTTTTCTACGAGGCATAATTGATCGTTTTTTTGAAAAAACCACAAGAAAAACACAATTGCTGTACTTGAAATCGTCGAAATCTCCAAGCCTTAAATAGCGCTTTGAAGTGGCGCCACAGGCGCGCGTGATGTGCGTCTGCGCTGAAATTCTAATCATTTGCATACCTCACCTCCGCTAATGCATGTTGTAAATTTCATATTATTAGCATGCTTCCTTCAGGGTGTTGCATTTACGGTGGCCAGCAGTGTAAATCTAGTGAAAAAAGTTTATTTTCCGTCGGAAGATCTGATTTGGGAGGGAAATAACGTAATCATGAACGTACTGCTTGATTTAATCTTTGCCTAACAAAAACACAAATGAGAGGTTCATTTTCGCTCCATGTAAGAGAAATATATTCACAGATAATAGGCCTGCAGTTCTAAAACGGATACTAATTTACTTTTTGATCTTTCTTATGCGTATTGATTGAGTTGTTAGTTTGCACAAGATTCAAAAGAAGGAACAAACACAAGATAAAATAATGAAAGCAGTGTAAAGATAAAAATGACAGTGAAAAAGACAAGATCAATAATAAATGGTAAAATTTAAACATCCTTTCCGATAGACAGCTGTCACTGTTACCTACTTACAATGACATTTCGAATCACGCAGATGCGCTGGCACGCGCTGTTGTTTTTATAATCGCTAGTGTTATCAAATTTTCTAGTTTCCTGCGAAATGATTATAATGATTAATATTTGTTGAACCCACATCAAAAACTTACTATATAACAGTCGTTCTCAACTTTTTTAGTGATTGGCACCCCTTTGAATCTAAAAATAAGTTCTCGCACCCCCTTGAAAAATGTGTTTCTATTTCTTTATTTAGGAATTACTTCTATTGCAAGCTTATTTATTGAAAAATAAATACATACATTTACCATATACAAAACAATATATCAGTTTTTAATGGCTATGTTGTTTATTCATAATAATACTTTTGAAGCGAGGCTTCTTTTTTGAAAGAGCCACGCGTAAGTCATCACTCATTTAAGAGATTTCTGGCTTTTGTTTTTATGTGCAAATGTGATGAAAATCCCATTACACACAGGTAGGTTTTGGCAAATGGTAAAAGTGTCTGCAATGCTGCTTTTGCCAGCTGTGTATAAGGTTCTAACTGTGTACACCATAATTGTTCCAAGTCCAGTTTTTCAAATTCCCTTTGAATACGTGCAGTGGCTCATTTTTCAATAAGGTCTCTTATTAAATCGCTATCGTCCATCGAAACTTCTCTTGCACTCGTGGAAATGCTTTCTCGCACTCCCAGGTTAAGTACCACTGCTATATGACGATGAAGCAAATAATATATTAAAGATGAAGAAAAATAACCTGGTTAGAATTATCGCTCTGTCATTTTTTGCTATACCAAGGTTAACTAAAACGGGATGTACGCTTTCAAGTGGATTCTAAACCACTATAAGCATCTCGGCTACGTGGCCGGCAACGGAATCAGTAAAAGAATAAACTTTATGTAATGGAGAGAACATACAAAAATTAGAATAAGTAACCTTTGAAACGTCTTGGTGCAAGAGAAGGTCTACGGGATTGATCCTAACTGGAAAGATCGCGAGGAGTTGAGTTTGATACATTGTCACTAATTTTTTAATGTACTTGTTTCTTTCAAAACGATATTCTATTGAACTTTGAATCTTGTGCCGATCACTCAGTTCATTAAACGTTATATACCGTCATTAAACGTGGAATTAAAAAAGGGGCTGTCAAAAGATATCACTTCCAAGTAGTTTTCTGACTATGGTCATTACATAAAAAGCTTTTGACTATGGTCATTATATTCGAGTTTTTTGACATTGGTAATCAGATTCGAACTTTTTGACTATCGTCATTAGATTCAAACCTTTTAACACTATGGTCATTAGATTCGAATACCTTGACATTGGTCATTAGATTCAAGTTTTTTAGAAGGAAATCTAATTTATAATCAAAATTTACTCCCTCATGAGAATTTATCCATAAAATGCATACTTATTGATATCGATACTTATTAGTACTTATCGATTTTCAAAAAGAATACATAAACCACACACATACGGCAGCTCACTGGTATCATGGTACAGGAACGTAAGGGTCCAAGGGAATGTGAAATGTGTTTTTCGCTGTTGCTTGCAGTCTGTTTTCTAAGTTTGCAATTTTTTTCATTGAGTTTAAAATAAATTGTACAAACATAAAAAGCAAATGAGAATCATTTATTCATTCATGCAAGTTAAGTATTGAGTACTTGGAATACGTATTTGTTTTAATTGTGGGCCAGTCATCTAACATAGTACAGGAGGGGTCTGTATCTGGTACAAACGAGTGGACTGTAATCGTAGCAGCATTTTTTACTGAAGTACTTCCTTAGTAGCATCGAAATGCCCAATAAAGGCGGGTAGTTAATTAAAGTTGTACTAAAGCAACACAACGGCTATTAGCAACGGTTCTGGATCAATCCCGAAAGGAAAGACACGAGAGGACACATCGTCATTTTCAATCACGATCAGATGACGAAGTCAACACTTGAGCTGGTGTCCCACTCTACAAACGTCCACACCACGCCAATGTAAAGATATTTAAGGCACGGCAAATTTAACGTACACGACAGCCCTTAGTTGGATCGAGTTTCGAAATCATAACCCTCCAGTTCCTAATCTCTGCTACTCTTCCAACCGGGCTTCCTCGACTAGCCAAATAAAGAGTCCATAACGATATGAGTTTATGACATCCCATCACAATTTCACTTGGATATATTGAAGCTGATGGTAAAAGTTAGACAGTTCCGATCGATCCGAAATAAATCCCTTGAAATTAAAATGAACAGTAAATTATCCCTCCCTTCATTAAATTTATATGCAGAATTAGTTTTCACCGACGACTCTTAAGGTGTATCGTAGATTCAGGAGAGTGTGACACCAAGTGAAGGATATACGTCGCCTATTTCAGATACTTAAACATATATCCATTTAAAGATAGCAAATTTTCCTGTAGTTTTGCTGCAAAACATTTCATACTTCTGTGACTCAACCAAGAAGTTAGTGATGTCTCGCAAAACAAATAACCATTTGAAAATTGCAATACTCGTAATTTTTTCTTCAAAAACTGTTTTATGAGACATGAAAGAGACAAACTATTGTAGTCAATGGACAGTGAGGCTCCCGGGTAAGTAGGTATTTTAATTAACGTTGCACTAGAGCAACACAACGGGCTATTGACGACGGTCCGGGATCAATCCACAAGGGAAAGACCTGAGGACAACACCATTTTGAACCACGGTCAGATGACGAGGTAACACCTAAGCTGGCACCGCACTCTCCAAACATCCACACCACACCAACGTGAGGACATTTGAGGCCACGACAGAATTTCACGTGCACCAGACGGTCCAAAGTTCTTTGGTTGGATTCGAACTAGCAACCTTCCAGTTTCTAATCCGTTGCTCTTCCAACCGGACTACCTCGTCCCCGCGGTTCCCAGAAGAAGGCAATTGAGTCTCTGAAGGTTTGTTGAAGGTTCTGGACGAGTCTATTAATTAATTAGGGGACTGGTAGTAACTGGTAGTAGGCAAATCTTTTCCACAATTGGCGTCTTCAACGTGGATTCTGGTTCTAAGTTTACCGTTCGGTGTGAAGACGATAGCATTTATAACGAGTTGGCAGATGGAAAACATTCACGCGATCTCCATTCATGCTTTTGCGTATGACAACCTTCTCTTAGCTCGCTTTCACACCAATTTAGAAATCAACTGAGTCGAGGTCTACTGCCATTTCTCGGGAGACGCACTGTAGCAACTGAGCAAAACATTTTTGTTTCAAAACGTGAGAAATGCATTTTTATCATTTTATTTTAACATTTCATTTCAAAAAGATACATTTTTCATCTAAGTCAAAGGAGAGATGTAGATATCTATTTCATACTGTCGGGTGTGAGTAGAAACAAATTTACTGACCAAACCATTTATTTATTTTTACAGCTTCTTAAAGATTAAATATTAGTTTTAAGCTAAAAAATTATAAGCATTTTACACAGTGTTACGTATTTTTCAAACCTATTACATTACGACAATGCATTTCTCATCATGAAAATGAGTATTTAGTGTCTTGGAAAAAATGTCAGAAATTGAGTTCTGCTTTAAGTCGACGATGCAACAGGTAAAAAACTTCAATCTTCAAATGGCCATTTAAGGATTACCATCCTTTCATGGAAAATTCAAATTACGGATATAACTTGTTGCTAAAAATGTGGATATAACTTGATATCATTTGTGAACACACTAGTCAAAAGTTCAAAAGTAAAGTTGAAATGAAACAAATCATACACAATTTGAACCTCTTCGCCATCCGTAAGGCACACCTCTGCAATTCTTGGGGCACACCGGTTGGAAATCGCTGGTTTAGGGAATTTAATTAATTTGTCTCCTTAATATCTTAAAGTTTGGCCAACATACACATATGAAGAAGACAGGATCTTGATTTCCCCCAACGTTTTTCCAACAATGCCACTGACGGTCAGCACGTTTAGGAGTGTGCTAATATGAAAATGCTTAACCCCAAGTGGTTTCAACGAGATATCTCGTTCATCAAGATCTGACCAATTATGCTTTTGTCGAGATGTCTCGTCAACAAGATGTCGATTTTTTATGATGACGAGATCAAGATCTAGTCAGTTTTCTTTTAATGACAAGATATCTCGTCCACCAAGATCTAATCAGTTTTATTCCAATAACGAGATATCTCGTCCATCAAGACCTCGTCAGTTTTTGCAAATGAGGAGACACCTCTTCGAAGGACAAACCACCAGGAGGGTTAAGAGCCACAGATTGAATTGAAAAACTATACATTGATTTGATTTTTTTAATCTGCAGGATTTTTTAAAAGAAAGTGTCCACTCACTTGAAGTGATTCCTGTTCGAGTCCGTCCTGAAACACTTGTCGTTGGTCAGCCTGGAGGTGGTGGACAGTCCCGAGCCCATCTCCCATAGGTATCCGAAGGGAGGGGGATGAGAGAGAGAGAGAGAAAGTGATAACCGGAGAAGTCTGAGAACGATGCTGTTGTGTTGTCGAATCAACAGTAAAAAACGCGGCGGATGAGGAAACTTTCCGTTGACTTGGGTAGGGCAGCTACTCTTGGCGACGGCTCGCTTGGCGGCGCAGTTTCGGTTTCGCTTTCGGCTTCACTCGATGATGTTAACGGGGAAATCCTTCGAGGCTGATCGAATTCTTTCCATTTAATTCACCACCAAATGAATGTCAGGACGTGATGGAAGCTCGTAGGGATTTTTAATTTGGGCCCGCGGATATCTCTGGAATATTCACGAGGGCAGGGAACTGGTTGGGCTGGAGGACTGATCCAAAATTTGTTGTCGAAAATTTTTGAGCGGTTTGTATCTTAAAATTTACATAAATTTTAAGTGACGGACAGTCTCGGATGATTGGCCTGGGAAAGAAAACCATCTACCGGCCTAAGGGCTTGAGAACTTTTGAAATGTTGAAAGCAAAATGTGTTTGTTTAGGCCGATTCTTGGTTTCTCGTTTCATTTTCGCGGATTCCTTTTTCCGGACCGAGATTTTATTTAAAAAATTCTTGGGAAATTTGGGGAAATGAGAAAAAGGGAACCGAGTTATATATTTGGAAGAAGGTAGGTAGGTATTTTAATTAACGTCCTACTAGAGCAACACAACGGGCTATTGGTGACGGTCCGGGATCAAACCCAAAGGGGTTGGTCCGTGGTTCAAAGTTACGTAATTTTGTTCTCGGATCTTTCCCTTTGGGTTTGATCCTGGACTGTCGCCAATAGCCCGTTGTGTTGCTCCAGTGCTACTTTAATTAAATACCTACCCTTCGGATTCTGAATTTCTGATTCCTGAGGACCGCGGAAATCCGACTTGAAGAGTAGCGGATTAGCAAACGGAAGGTTGAGAGTTGGACAGTCGATCCAACCAAAAACCGTGGCGTCGGGGCTTCAAATGTCCTCACGTTGGCGTGGTGTGGAAATTTGGAGAGTGGGATGCCAGTTCAGCTGTTGACCGTGGTTTAAAATTACGTAATCTTGTTCTCGGATCTTTCCCTTTGGGTTTGATCCTGGACCGTCGCCAATAGCCTGTTGTGTTGCTCCAGTGCGACGTTAACTCAACTACCTACCTTTCAGATTACCCTACCGATGAAGAACCTCAATCCCCTTAACTTGACGATGTCTGTAGATGTGCCTACGAAATTTCACATTTTTGAACTTATCAGCCGGCAACATCCCTGAAAAAATTAAAATATCGGGTGACTGGCAGTACACAGTAGACACGCTTAATCTTCCTTTCCTTCTCCCGTTGTCATAGCATAGTGCCAGTCGTCCATGTTGCAGGGCTCACTTTTCCCACTTTACATCCATTTTGTTTTGGGATCTTAATTCTCAGTAATTGACATCTCTGAAGTGAAGTAAATGTGATTTGAGCGTCGATTACACCAAACGTTACCATGCTTATAGAAACCAGGTGATAGTTTGTGATCCTAAGGCTCCTATTTTGAAGTTATGGAGTATCAGTAGCGGAAATTATTGAGGGAGGGGTGAAATCGCAGTTGCTTTATACATATTTTGCTTATACAGACCACTTCTTATGTTGTCGATATATTTGTTATATTCATTCCCCATATTGGTGGAAGACCAGGGCCCCAATCATAAAAATATAAGGGCCCCTACAACGGAACCCTTGTCTCTTGACATAACGGTCTAATGCAGGGGCGAGGAACCTTTTCATGTTAAAAGGCCGCATTTGTTTAGCTGTAATCAAATAAGGCAACATTCAAGAAACTTCAATTACATGTACTTAAAAAATGTACATTATTTTCTAAAAATCTAATTACCATGTCTTAATAATTTCAAAAGATTAAAGCTATTTGTTAATTTTAAAGTTAACTAATCTTTTAATGATTTTATTGTGTCTGCTTTTAGTTGAAAGCATTTGAATATTTGGTTGAAGCGTATAGGACCTCAGTTATGGTTCCTATAGGATCATCTAGACGAGCATTCTGCGACCTTAAGGTCGTCTTGATTTGGGATAGGTAGGGGGAGAATGTGGATTCACAGCAATAAGTGGTCGAAAATCAAGAAAGCATTTTTCGGGCATGTTGCCAAAGGCGTGAGTAATTCACTGCAGTTTTTCATCTTTCAATTGGATCTTTCCTAGCATCAAACAACGACTTTAAAATGTCATATACTGAGAGCTCAACCAATTCCATCTGTGGTTAATTAGATGCATTGGTGACATAAACTAGGACAGGCTAAACTGCTAATTTGAGTGTGCTGTCATGATTGTCAAAGTCAGTGAACATTTCATTGAAGGGTGTTTCAACACTTAAGGACCTAGAACGCATCATGTGGCCTTAAGATCACAAGTTCCCCACCCCTGATCTAATGTATCAGGTCGAGTGATCCTGTGGACTTGGTTGATCATACTATCTATAAATTTGCAATATTTATGGAGATGGGGTCGTGGTAGCTCATTGGAAGAGCAACGGATTAGCAACCCGGAGGGTTGCGAGTTCGAAACTCGGTCCAACCAAAGACCATCGTGTACACGGGGACTCGTGCGCGCAATCTGTCGTGGCCTCAAATGTCCTCGCGTTGGAGTGATGTGGAAGTTTGGAGAGTGGGGTGCCAACTCAGGTGTTGTTCTAGTCATCTGACCGTGATTCAAAATTACGAGGCGTCCTTGGTTCTTTTCCTTCGGAATTGATTCCCGACCGTCGTCAATAGCTCGTTGTGTCGCGCCAGTGTGACGTTACTTAGCTACCTACCTACCTTCACGAAGATTTTAGACAACCATCTTGGTGAAAGTAGGAAATATTTGACACTTCTGGAAATACATAAAATCGAGATATTTCGTTAACTTTTAAATAGTTTGAAAAAGTCATTTCCGAGAAACGACAGTGGGGGTGCCAGATCAGGTGTTGACCTCGTCGTCTGACCGCGGTTCAAAATTACGTGTCATTGTCCTCGGACCTTTCCCTTTGGAATTGATCCCGGACCGTCGTCTATAGCCCGTTGTGTTGCTCCAGTGCGACATAAATTCCAGTACCTACCGAGAAACGACGATCAAAAAGATCCCAGTTATGTTTAATTAAAAACATGAATTGATGGTTACAGCAATTCACAATCTCTTAAGAGTTTCGCAAGGGAAACAATTTTTTAATGGAATTAATTAAAGCGTTTTCTATAAGCTGCAAATTTATTCGTCCTTGAAGATCGTGTTATACAATGCCAGCACAATTGAAGATAGTTTTCTTTTTCATAAAGAGAAGAGGTGCGTTGTGAAGTTCATTCTGGCGAAACGGAGTTCCCGGAAATGCAGAACAGGATTCGCTTCCTTTAAAGACATTGATTCTGCGGAAAAATTAAACTGTTTTCTTATATCATAGAAGTATGGTTGATTCCTCTAAGGCAGGGGATTTCAAACTTCTTGAGCGGAGGGACATAGAAATTGAAAGCACTACGCGAGATGGATCCAAGAGAGATACATTATTCTATAATATTACATATAATCAGGTAACACAAGTGACACATACAAAGTCAAAGTTTCAAGTATAGGTGTTTCAGATTTTCTGATCAGAATATGACGATCGTTAAAAGGGTGAAGGTTTCAACTAGTCTTTTTTTCTTTGTATGAAGGTTAGATTTCTTGAGAAACGCGGTGAGTAGATTTTCCCCCTTCGTTTTCTCAAATGACTTAAAAGCCGATACTATACTGTCCTGATTGAAAACTGACCACAGTAATGTTGGAATTTACGCCTTATATTCATTTCATTAGTGAGTTTTGATGTTCCAATTCGTGGTCTACCTTTGATTTTGAAATACATCAAGGGGAAAAATCTGTCGTAATTCAGAATCTGTCGTAATTCTGTTAAGCAATTAACAGTGTTGGGAAGAGTTCCTCATCAACTCTAATGTTTGAGACAGTGTGCAACCAAGAAAATTTAAAAAAAAAGAATAGCCCACACAATTCAACGACCTACGAATAATAATTTTCTTTAGCATTAACATCTACGCCCCTACATATCGTCGACTTACGAGTGAAACACAAAACTATGTGTCAAAAAACATAGTTCTGAGAAAACACGAAGGAGGAAATTTCTATTCCCTAAGCTTTGCTCAATAAGTGTGCTTTTCAAGAAGAAATCTGCCCTCTGGGCATATCTCCTTTAGGTGTGTACGGGTTCACGAGCCCGAGGTACTCTGTTGATCTTTAGTAAATATAGGAGTCTCGCTCCCGGGATACCCAAGCAATCTTTTTCTATTTTCATTATACTACTCTATTCCCCAATCTCTCTATTTTTCTCTTTCAACATTTTTTTCTTGATATTGTGTTGTGTTCGGTGCAGATTGGCCAAATATGGCCCTTGTACCATGAAACCTACAAACAATCGATCAAACCAAGAAGAAATCTAACCGTCATACAAACAATAAATATAACTTTGTGGTCTTCACCTATCTAAAGATCACCGAATTCTGGTTTAGAAAAGCTAAGACTCATACATTGAAAATTTTGATTTAGTGTTTCTTACTGCCATCGAAATGAGGTAATGTTCAAGAAAACTACATCACTCTTAAATTTGTAATCGTTAATTGCAATTTCATTGTCCAATTGAAATCTAATTCCATTGTCCAAATCTAATCCATTGTCCAAAAGAAATCTAACTTTCATACAAACAATAAATATAACTTTGTGGTCTCCACCTATCTAAAGATCACCGAATTCTGGTTTAGAAAAGCTAAAAGACTCATATATTGAAAATTTTGATTTAGTGTTTCTTACTGCCATCGAAATGAGGCAGTGTTCAAGAAAACTACATCACTCTTAAATTTGTAATCGTTAATTGCAATTTCATTATCGAATTAAACGACATAAATGCTATAGTTATGATAAATTACATCAGATATTAATGAAAGGATGTCCTAGACTGCTGACACAATATTCCATTATCCATTCCTTACATCTACATAATCTCGCTTATGCAGGGTTAACGTCATTTAGTAATAGTGTGAGAATGGCAAGATACGTGCATTTACATCACTACTAAAAATTGTTATTGTTGCTATGCTTATGTGTTACCTGTTATACCTGTCGTACAACTTCTAGAATGACCTGTTATTAGTAGAAAATCAATAAATTTCTTCCAATATGTCCAGGACATAGAGTCTGCTGATAGAAAAAAGGTTGGTTGATTTGGGGTTTTATGGCGCAAGGGTCATATTTGGTCATGCTGCTCCAGACACCAGACATACAGTATCAAGTAATAGACATACACACACAATGAAAGTTTTACTGACACAGAAGAGCGAAATACACCCAGGGAGGAATGCACCTGACACGAATCGAACCTGTACCGCTTACAACTCGAAGGTTGCTAGCGCAGTGGGCATACGCACTGAGCCACGACGGTCCGATTTGGGTAGCGAAAGTAAAATCTTCATTTTTCGTCTGGATGGTGTTATTTGCTTACACCGAAAATCCTTCATGTGCTTCTTTGTATTACTACTTAGGGCAGCGGTAGCACAGTTGGAAGAGTAACGGATTTTCAACCAGAGGGTTACGAGTTCGAAATTAGGTCCAACCAAAGATCGTCGTATACACAGGGGCTGGTGCACGTTAAATCTGAAAAAAATAGAAAAAGGAACCTGAGGAAGACAAATTTCTATGTCAAAACAAGAAAGCTTTTGTGGTGAATTTTAAGAACATCCAAGAAGGTAACAGGTACAATAAAACTATCAGAAGATGGCTCTTCCAATACCAGCATTATATTATATCCCATCCTAATTTTATCCTCCTTACACAAAAAATGACAAGTCATCACCTAAATTAGTGTAACTGTTGCGTATATAAAACAGACATCTGAGAAAAGGAAGTCAGTTATTTTTTCCTCGAATGAGAATAAATTCAACCATCAAGACGTTGATTGGAGACTCACAGTCCACTGTAAAAGAAATGAAGAATACCGTCTAGGCTGGTACGATAGCTACAGCAAAATTCCCTACCAGTCAAGAGAAAATGTGCGGTTTTTTGTGTCATTTTCCATCGCGGAATACAGGTAAGTTTACAAGTTCCTTAAAATTTGAATGGATACCTGGATATATTGATATTTGAAGGCAAATAATCCCAACGCTTGGAAACCATTTCAGCCTGTCGAGTAACTATCTTTTAGGACGATTCTGGTCTTTGTAATAGGGTGGAAATGTAAATCTTTTCTGAAGTTAAATTAGGCCATTTTCGCTTTTACGTGTTCGATAGTAACGTGTTTAAAATTGTTATAAGTGGGAAATAAGTTGGACAAATGGTGACATCTCTGACTAACTTTTAACTGACCAGGGGACAGTATAGATGTTAAACCTGTCGAGGAATGTTGGCACCAAATGGAGTCTGCAGTCACTCAAAAGAAACTTAGAACCCTTCGTGATTTAAGAACACCATTAATCGTATTTAGGACTACAAATTATCTTTTCATTGATTATCTTCTGAAATTCAAATAATTTATGCCTCGACGTTTTGATGGTACGAGTAGAAGGATTCGAACAAATCGATTTCAAAACAATGAATACACAAGAAAAGCTTTTACTGACACAGAAGAGAGAAATATAACCAGTGAGGAATCGAGCCCCTCCTACAACTCGCAGGTTGCTAGAGTAGATGAGTCCAGGAAGCCACCGACATCGATGTTTTAATAATGTCACGACGGAAATTAGTGAAATTTAGAAGCTAATTTTGATTCCCATTTGGGAAGAACGGCTTTCAGATTGCAATTAAAAATTATAAGTTCAGATTTAAAAACATTGCGTATTGTGTAGTCAGTGGGTTTGTCTACTGCGCTAGCAACCTACGAGTTGTAATCAGCGCAGATTCGATTCCTATCTGGGTGCATTTTCTCTCTGCTGTGCCAAAAAACTTTTATTGTGCGTATACATTCCTTTCTTGGCGTTGTCTGCCTTATGTTTGGCACAGCTTGGCCAAATATGACCTTTGTGCCATGAAACCCAAACTAACCAATCAGACTGCATATTAAGTAAGAGAAATTTTAATTCCCTGAGCGTCGGAACTATGGAAAATACATCTGTTTTCAAAACGTCATCAGAAATTTCGTGGATTGCAGTTTAAGAAACAAGTCGAACCTTTCAACTCCGTTGATCATCTCTACTAAAACAAACATCTGTCCAATCATGGCGAAAAATGTCGCTCGACGCAGCTTCGCAAATGTCGGTATTCTGAGCAAAACGTGAAGGATTTATGGCGTTGCTGGCTGTCAGATCTTGGCGAGTTAAGGTCACCATCAATTTCCTGCAGCACGCATGTCCACGGCCTAGAATTCAACTTGTACGTGGCTAACTCAGTTTTCACTTTGTTTGGAATAAAACCACTTGAAAACCTTGCTCGTTTTGTTATTTTTGACGTGAAACTATCAGGCAATAGATTCCTATCGTACACGAAACGAGATCCTTAAACTTATTGAATGGAAGGATCCACTGAGATATTGAAAATGCTATGAACTGGATTAAAAGATATGGATAATTCCACAGCATATAAGAACAATTTACCTTTCCCCAGAGGTATACTTTCGGAGGGGGCTATGCGGACTACCCCTTCCAGAATTCAAAATTGGTAAAAATACCCTTATTTAATTTATCTGTTCTTTAAAACGCGTGTGAAGTTGTATTAAACATTTACAAATGTGAGTAGTTTTAATATATTAATATATGAGACTTTAATTTATGAATGTATTTATTAATTATCACGTCCGGGTCACCACTTCTATGTGGAGGTTGCATGTGTGAATCTGAATTTTGGTTTCGTGAAATATATTTTACAATTTAAATATAAAAAAATTAAAACTTTATTAAATTAGAAAAAGTTTAAAAATGCGAAATTAATTCCTAGCGTAAGAACCAGAAAACAATGTAATTGCATGTGGTCAACATTACGAGGTTTCGTTTCCGTTGAATACGTGCTACAAATAAAAGTTGTTTTTAACAGCTTCTGTAAGTCTTGAAGTATACTCGTGCCTAGTAGCATACTCTAAAACCCATCTATGCTTCAAAGAAATAAATTCCAAATTCAAAAATGAAATAAATTTTTAATTAAAAAAGCACGCCCTCCCAAACTTGATTCATTTGGCTCTATGATTTATTCATCTCAAATTAATCTCTCGCCCTAAAATAGCGGACTCAAGATAACAATGTAGCTCCCTCCTTATTGATAGGTGCGCCTATGGATTGCACGATATTTTTAAATAAAGTTATCTAGAAATCTCGCGATCGTTTTCGCTGAAACCGTTTTTTTTTGTCAGGAATTCCTTTAACCCTCCAAGCCGTTTGATCCGGAAAACTCACCAGTGCAGCGTTTGGTACGGAAAATCTTGCCAGCGCAGATGGTTTCTGAAGCATTTGATAGGAAAAAAAGATTATAAGCCACAGCCCTCTGTCGGAGAGGGCAGGCAATTTCAGAACTTAAGCTCTCGGGTGCTTTTGAAATCTGTGAAAGTATAGCCTCTTTGGAAGCAAGCTTTTTTACTCTGGATGCGAATAAAGAGATTAGAGGATAAAAACGAATGTTTTGAAGTTAAGGTTAGGAAATATTCTAAGGAACATTGTAAATCATAAACGTCACTGGCTGATGGAAATTTTATCTGCGCAATTTTCACGTCAGCTAAAAATTCAAGTAAAAAGAAATCAAAGCATCAACTTTCAAGGTTGGTGCTCCAGCTGTTTCATGGTATGGATTATCCTTACAGATCAAAATGAACATAGAATTTATAGCCAATTGCAATTCTTTGTCTTAAATTTATTATTCAAAAATTATTTATTTCATTATATATTATAGCCATTAGAGAATAATAAATAACATGTGCACAGATGGGGTGACACATTTATGCTGGCTGTGGATGAAATTATTCACTTCTAGGTGTGATGTTGTGGTATTCTCTCCCCTGTCCTAGGATGTGTTGGAAAAGTAGAAATAACCAATCTTAAGACAAGATCTATTTTTAAAATTTGGTGATTTCATGTCTAAGTAGTTTCTGTATTGAAAAGAAAAAGAGATTAGTTCATTTCAGTATTTTTCAAAAATATTTTAATTAAAAAATTTTATATAAAAGGGGCATATTAATTTTGCAATTGCTTGCTACAATTTTCTGAACTATCAGGGCATGAACATTTCTTTGGTGAAATTAAAATTTCAGTTTAAGATATAATTGAAAGCAACTGACTTAAAATTGATCTTACTGAGGTTACAAATGAAAAAGTAACTTAATCAACGTATGCAACATGAATACACAGAAGTTAAATCACATTTAATCAAATACTATAAAATGGGAGATTGGATTCTGAAGAAACTAAGGTATTCCTTAGTGATTTGGCAAGCATGCAAAATCAACTGTATCTGCCTAAAAAAAAAACTTAAAAATAGGGGATCATATAGGGATAAAAACATGTAATGCTTCAAAATCATAAATTGTGGTAAAATTACTGGGATAACACTTTACAATAATCTCTTTAATGACCATGCTACTTGCATAGGCAACAAAATATACTAACATTTTAGCAGCTTCTGATATAAGGGTGCATCCATGCTCTTTTACAAATGCATAACACGCCTGAACAAATAAAGCACAACGACGACAAGTGTATAAAATTACAATCTTTTTCGTCAAAAGTAGTCAAATACATCAATCATACAATAGTTAATTTTTAATAAAAAATTGTTAAATTAGTTTTGATGAAAGTGAAACAAAACAAACTTAAGATCCCATTGTGGTCCAAGTATTGCAATTTGAACTACAATGAAGTATGCTATATTATATTTCTAAGATTAAAAAAAACTAAGTTATCATTTCATTGTTTTGATTATCTCGGATTAGCAGAAACGGTACAGATGTATCTAGCACCTCGTCTGGTGGCAACGCTCTTGGCGCGTTTTTTGGTGCACTTTTTATGTCGCCAAGGAAAGAAATCTTAGAAAAAAAATCTTCTTTTATCTTTATAAATGTGATATCTTAAAAATCTTTCCACTTGCCGAGGTTGCCAAAAAAGCAGGAATAACCCTAATACAGATGGGTTACCTTCACCTGCTATAACTCGCTACTAAAAGTTTTGTGAAGTATGGGTGCAGTTGAGCACCCATACTTCACAAAAGGCAAAATGTGAACATGTGCAACCAAAATTTTTTTCCTGTGATATCAAGGATATTTCGTTTCAGTCACATAGTAAACCTACCAAAATAACCATAACTTATCTTGCTAATTCCTCGTGAATCTTGGTCATGACTTCTGCAGTTCTTAAAAAACCTGAAATTATTGACAAAAAATATTGATTTAATTTGCAAATTCAGAAGAAAGTCTTTAATTCGGATTGGGTTTGTGAATCAAAACATCGCACAGTGTGTCTTTCTCGTAATCTAGATGGACAAAATTCAATTTTCTTAGTGTCTCAGATTGTCAAAAATGCACCATACCTTAAAAGCAGTATGTCCCCTTAGCAAGAAAACGTGGTATTTTTCTAAAGAATTTCTCCTAACAGGGGGAAGTACAGGGGTTCAAAGTCTAACTTTTTGCGTTGGCTGTAAACCATTCTGGCGAATACTTTGATGAAAACTAAAAAGTTATAGGTCCTATATTTTCTTTAGCGCTATTTGAAGAATAGTATCATTATCTTCTGTTTATCGAGGTAGGTTTACGTGCTTTTTTTCTTAAATACTATTTCATTAATTTGAAAGAACCTTTTGAATTTGTAACTAATTAGCGTCTAACGCAACTGCTGATTTCAAATTTCAGCTAGACTTTTAACACATTATATAGCAGTATATTACTAAAACATTACATGTATATTATAGCCTGACTCATTTGACAAGCGCAGAACAAAAAAAATTTTTCTTGCGCAAATTTGCGAAACTTATAGATATTCCTTAAATTTCAGAATGACTATGGAAATTTTTTGTCAGTCCATTTTTGACATTTGGGGGATAAATTAGAAGCAAACGAAAATCGATGCTGTTGTAACATATATTTCTCAAGAAATGGATGAACATTTGTTAGTACACTGATTTGAATGTTTTAAATAGTATTAAAGCGAAAATTCTCGAATTACCTACCAAAGAGGAGTAAAGTGAACAGGCATTGAAAACTATTCCTACAAAATCATTTTTCTTCAGGGAAATCGTACCTTTCCTCATACTGTAATTCAAGCTCTACAGAGTAATTCACAAAGTGGTTTGAAAAATAGGCCTAGAAGGCCTCAAAAAGATTTTCAAGCCTGTAGTTCCAAGAATAAAAAAGGAACTTGTAAACTTGTAGAGACAACTAGTCAAAAAGAATTGCCAATGGCCTCTGAAGTAAATTAAGAAAGTCAGGTATGCGATATTCTACTTTAAATCGTCAAAGAGCTCTCTATTGCTTTCCTGGAAGAGGTACAGTTATGAAAATGACCCGTGTCTTATTAAGAAGTAAATATAATTATCTGCAAATCATGTGCTTGTGCTAATAGTTGACGCTAATCTCTCTATATACCAACAAAAATTATATGTCAACAACGTAAAGAACGTTAACTATAATCTGTATACTCCGCATAACAAAATTAAATTAGCTAAACGGTTGTTATTCTTTTGGGATCATTATCACGGAAACTTCAGCTGTAGCACTAGTCACTTATCAGCTGCTCTGTTATACGGTTAAGTTCAATTAATTCATGAACAATTCTTGAGTCCGATTTTGTCAAAAGATAACATTATGAATATAATTATAATGTGGGGATGTGGAAGGGTGCTGAACACAGAGAAAAGATACGGGCAAATTTTTTGTGACAAATATCAATTTGAGCAAAGTATGTTTAGTATTTCTATAGTACCTTTGCAAATCTAATCTTTGCTTGTACTAATGAGGGTAAAAAAATTATTTTACAAAATCCTGCTCCATCATCGTTCCATCAAATTTCTTTTCGCCAAGTAATTAGATTTAACTACTAGGGAAGATAATAATGTGCAAGATGATTTTAAAGCTGAGTTTGTTGTTTGGTAGATGTAACCAAACATCAAACAGGGAATACTAACGCTAGAAATACCACTCGTAGATTTTTTAGAAATGCTGAGAGGTCGTTGAAATAACTGAGATTAATGCAGTAATCAAGCGCCTCCAAGTGATATTAAAATGTTTAACTTCTGGTTTCCAGATAAACTGATGTTTTCTGAGCACGAAGCAAGTACAAGATATATACCTCAGAAAGTATCCTTGACTCGTAAATTATACATAAAATACTGACCCATGGAGAATATTATTTTGCGTCTTGTATTCTTCTTATTGGTCCGCTCTTAGAAGCGCGTGACAAGAAATAAACACAACAGGCGATAGGGGAAATATTTACTACAAAAATGTCAAGAACTGATACGAAATGGATTTAATGAATATATATTACTCATTGCCTCAGATCCACTAATTGCAAGTTTACGAGCAAGGTCTAAAAAGCAGCCAAATAGTATTTCCAAAAAGGTCGAATTTGTTTGAAGAACCTTCCCTTCAAAACATCAGTAGACTATTTAGATAGTTGGAATTCCAAGTATATAATTTTGGGATATTTTTCAAATAAAGATTTTTCCCCTTTTAGTTTTTTTATTACATACATTCATATATGGAGCAAAGTTGACAAATGTCTTTAAATTTAGCATATTTCTACATTCAAATACACTGCTGGCCACCGTAAATGCAACACCCTGAAGGAAGCATGCAAATAATATGAAATTTACAACATGCATTAGCGGAGGTGAGATATGCAAATGATTAGAATTTCAGCGCAGACGCACATCACGCGCGCCTGTGGCGCCACTTCAAAGCGCTATTTAAGGCTTGGAGATTTCGACGATTTCAAGTACGGCAATTGTGTTTTTCTTGTGGTTTTTTTAAAAAAAAACGATCAATTATGCCTCGTAGAAAACAGCGATCATCTTTTGATCAAGTATCCGAGTTCGACAGAGGAAGGATAGTGGCCTACCGAGATTGTGGATTATCTTTCAGGGAAATCGGTAGTCGTGTTGGACGAAACCAAACAACTGTAATGCGGATATGTGATCGTTGGATGCAGGAGGGTACGACGGACCGACGTGTTCGATCGCATCCACCTCAGTGCACCACTTCACGTGATGACAGGCATATTGTGCGTATGGCAGTGACGGATCGCTCAGCCACATCACGAACCATAGCACAGCACATTCAGTCTGTACCGCATCATCCAGTGTCTGCGCGTACCATTCGACGCCGTTTACAGCAGAGTGGTCTGTCCGCAAGACGTCCATTGCTTCGTCTACCCTTGACGCAGAACCACAGACGTTTCCGCCGCCAATGGTGCGATGAAAGAAGGATGTGGACGGCAGAATGGAATGAAATTGTCTTTACTGACGAGTCACGCTTCTGTCTGCAACACCACGATGGTCGGATTCGAGTCTGGAGACACCGTGGAGAGAGGATGCTGAACAGCTGCGTTATGCACCGCCACACTGGTCCTGCACCGGGTATTATGGTATGGGGCGGTATTGGATATCACTCTCGCACTCCTCTAGTACGCATTGCCGGTACTTTAAACAGCCAGCGCTACATCTCCGAGGTGTTGGAGCCAGTTGTCCTTCCTTACCTTCAGGGCTTGCCCACAGCCATATTTCAACAGGATAATGCGCGACCACACGTGGCACGCATTGTCCAAGGGTTCTTCGTCAATCGCCAGATTGAATTGCTTCCCTGGCCAGCTCGCTCTCCGGATCTTTCGCCGATAGAAAACATGTGGTCCATGGTTGCTCAACGATTGACCCAGAATACATCCCCAGATGCCACACCAGATCAACTTTGGCAACGTGTAGAAGCTGCTTGGTCTGCTGTACCCCAAGAACACATCCAAAGTCTCTTTGAATCAATGCCGAGGCGTGTGGCAGAGGTGATCTCCAACAATGGCGGCTACTCTGACTACTGATTTTGGCAGGAACCACACTTCACAGAAGTCTATAAATTTAATCATTTGATACTTGGTCAACATGTTATCTACAAAATAAATTTTGTTGTGATATCTCTTGTCTTTCTTGGTGTTGCAATTTGGGTGGCCAGCAGTGTAGTAACTAAAAATGGTTAAGTATGTACCAAACCAGTATTTTGTCACACACAGCCTCTTATAACCACCCAAAACCAGTGTATTTTTTATGCAACAATTTTGTCCACCTAGATTTCTAAAATGACACACTGCAGCGTGTTGAAGGAAACGAAACGAAATCATTGCGCAATTCATGAGTATATTTGAGTTGTATCATTGCTGATTTTTAAATTAAACATGATTTTGAATTGCTTAGAACATAGGTTTAATATTCAATTACAGTTCTTTCAGCATTTACAAGAAACTATTTTCGAAATTCGGCATTTGCACTCGGCGTCGAACATGCTATTGCTAGTGGTCATAATTTGTTTAATGCGTTAAATTTACTAATCGTATCGCATCATATCGTATCGTTTCGCTCTTTCGATGAACAATAATTAGAGCAATACACATTACTATATGCAATACAGAAAGTAAATTAAAGTATAACTGTAAAAAAGGTAATGTTAGATTCTCTTTTTATGCGTAATTTTTCAAATGTTGTCTTTCCAATGTGTGATGTTTAGAAAATCGGGACAAATTCTAAATGCATTTCATTAAGATATTCTAAATTTTGTGGAACATCTACGGTAGGGTATTTATGACATGTGCTTTTGTCGTTTAGAAAACTAATTACTTTTTGATTTAAACTCTCATGAGTGATCAGTGATTGTCTGCATCTTGGAGCATAACTGTGTGTTTAAAAATATTTTAGCCATTGATCGTTGTGTTAGTCCAATGCAAATAATGTTCAACCTTTGGTGGGACAGCTGGATGCCAAAGTTTGTTACTGGCAAAAAAAGCATAATAAATAGTATAGGGTGAAATTATTTTATGAAAACAATTCAGTGCTAAATTGCCATTTCACATCGTTGTTCCGTAAAAGATGTAATGAGATTTACGTAGATTAATTTAATAAGTTATAATGTTATGGATGTGTCTAAAAATACACACTAAAACTCTTCAAAGTACTGAAATATTTCTTGAATAGGAACTCGGATGTGCACCTTGTGACGAAACCAAAATTCTTGTAAGGAAGTGCAATTGCAAAAATGTACTAGTAAACTATTTGGATTAAATTCAAATAATTCTAGCTGAACCTGTGATAATAATTCACACAGAAAACATTTTTAAATTTTCAATTTAGTTTTCAAAGACAGGTTTAGAAAGGAATTGGAGTATTGTCTGAAGCAAATTAGCATTTGCAGTCCCATAAACTTGAAATCTGAATTTTTCATATTAAGTTACCCAGGGATACTCAATTTTGTTAGGCTCATATGTATAGATCAATTAAAGAATTTATTTGTACACAATATTGGAAGTCAATATGTCTAAACAATTGTTATTGACTTTAGTCTATGGAAACTTACATTTATCGAGTGTTAAACTCAACATGGCGATATGTTAATCATGCATGAATACTGAGTTTTAAAAAAATCCACCTTTTCCAATGTTTGTCCCCTTTGGTGTAACATTAAAAGTCATCACAAACACAATTTTAACAGGAATATGATTCTGCATAGTTAATAGGGATTGTTGGATCAGATGAACATAATTACTTTGAAACTGAGAATGACCGAGAAAAATCTAAATTGCACTAAATAATAATCCAACATATACATTGCAACTTTATTCACTACTAGTTATGACCTCATTTACTGCATCAGCTGTGGCAAATGCTCACTGATACACCCCTTTTGAAATTTCCAGAATATTTAGCAGTTTTTATCATGAAATTTCCAGAATATTCTAGAATTTTACTGTATATAATTGAATTTTGGAACTTTCCACCCTAACTTTTGTAGTTTTTTCTGAAACATTCTAGTATTTCAGAAAATTGGTAGTGATTGTACTTAATTGATTTTTTGAATAAATTAATTAGTTAAAAAATTTTAATTGCTTTCAACAAATTTACATCAAAAGACTTTTCTGTTTGTACCACTTTTTCTATGATTAATTAAACTAATTAAAGAAAGAGCAGCCAAATGTTACTTTACACAAATAATGTAGGATTATTACTGGTGTTTTGTGATGTCTATTTATCCTAATTATTCATTATTTGAGCATTATTTTTCATTTCATATTTTTAACTTATTCACTCTTAAAATATCTTTTAATTTCAATTGATTGGGATTTTTATGTTGAATTTAATTAGGAAATTCACTTAAGGAGTTTAAAATCTATCTCAATGACAAATTCTCCCCTTTAGCTGACAGAATTCTTGGTCTCTTAGTTGCAGTAAGGTTAGGTAGTGAATTTACATTGCACTTGAGCAACACAACAGGATATTCACATTGATCTGGGGACAACACCTCATAAATTTGAACCACAGTCATGACGAAGCAACATCTGAGCTGGCACCCCACTCTCCAAACTTCCACACCACGCTAACATGAGGACATTTGAGGCCACGAAAAATTTAACATGCTCCAGCACCTATGTACACAACGGTCTTTGGCTGGACTGAGTTTTGAACTCGCTACCTCCGGTTGCTAATCTATTGCTCTTCCAACTGGGCTACTATGGCCCTGGTCTCTTAGTTGCAGTAGGTAGGTTAGGCTTGAGATGTTAACAGAGAATATTCTCCAAACATTAAAATTTGGAGAACATTTGAGAATTTTTTATTAAAAACCTTATTTTTTCTAGAAATTGCAAAGAAATGAGCTCAAAGCTTATTTTGTATCATTCACAATATATCTAAACATTGTATGAAAGAAGTAATTTATAATTAGTTTTTATTGAAAACCATGATACATTTTTCATAAATTACTGATAATTGTGAAGTTTAGAGACATGATATGCAACACATAGACCCATGTTTCAGCATATAGTGCTGCAGTACACACCTACCTAATTGTTGGGGATAAAAATGAACTTTGAATAAACTAAAAAATAAGTACACATATTGTCAAAGGTAATTAATTCACCCTTCAAGTAAAATTGTTAAAAAGAACAGAATACAAAAGTAACTGAAAATTTTATTTCTTCATTTCCAGTGTGATTCTTAGAACATATTTAAACTTGTGATTTTTTTTTCATTTTTGTATTCATTGATTACAAATATTGCATTTTATTTATTTTATGTCTTTAGGAAAAATTGCCTGATTATTCTTTTGGAGAATATTCTCCAAAAGATAATTACTGAGATTTTTACATCTTTTGGTTGGACTCCATATGTGTTTCTTTTCTTTTGCAGTCTCAGTTCAATGGAAGTAATAGGTAGTAACAGTCATCTCAAAGATACCAAAACACCAGTGGCAGACAACATTTATAGTTGTCACATTCCAAGAGACATGAGTTTTGGTGTGAATTCCTCACCTCGTGGTAAAGGGGAAGCAGACATAGGCCTACTTGTTGCTTGCAAAGTTCAATTATCATCAGAGGTGATAAAATGGAAAACCGAGAATTTGCGTTTAATGAAAGAACTAGATTCTGCCGTACACCGAACCGATGATCTGAAAGTAACGGTCTCAAAGCTCGTCGACAGAACTAAAGAATTAGAAGAACGACTAACTCGTGCAGAAGATGAAAACCTACACCTTAAGCATAGGAATGCTACTATGGATGAAGAAAAAGCTGCTATTGTACATAGGATTTCCATGGGATTTGACAAGTACCACTCATTCCCTTACTCGGAATCTTCTAAGTCTCTGCGTCTGTCTCGTGAAGGGTGGAAGTTACAAAAAAGCTGTGATCAACCTGTTGAGGATTATATACAGGTTTCTCACAGTTTGCTTGACAAGATGAAGCAAGAAATACAAGAGTTTCGGGAAATGAGTTGTCAATACCGAGTGAAAGACGAGGGTGAACACCCTAGTGCCAGAGACACTGTGTCAGGCAAGATGGACTTGCAATGTGAGGAACCTTCTGCTTGTGAGGAAGAGTTGGAGGGAACTGTCGTAGGTCTGCTGTCTGAAACGAAATCCATCAAAGAGTACCTCTTTGACCAGAGAAGGAAACTGCAGTCACTAATGAAGTATATCAGCTCAGGTCAGTTATGTATGTTTTGTGTAAAATGACTTGATACTTTTAGAATTCTGTATGTTTAGCTCTCATGTGAGGGTAAGGGAAAACAAATATATATTTATAAATACACATGCTTTAAAACAAGACGTGACTAAATTCAAACTATAATTTTATTTAAAAGATTAATTTGTAATCATGAATCAAATTGTGCGACCACGTGCATTACGGGAAACACCTCAGCTTAGAGCTCTTTACATTAAGATCATGGCCAGGAGAAAGATACCTTTACAGGAGGCTGAGGATATAAACGAAGAGCCTGGGAAAGTTAGTGCTGAGACAGCAATATTTAAATGAGAGGGTTGAAATGTAGCTTGAGAAAGAGGAAACGAAAGGTGAAATTAATGTAATACTAAGTGAATTACTTTGGAATAAAAGGGAGATTTTAGGCATGACGTGTATATTCTACATTTACACAAAATGCATGCATGATTTGCACTTTTGGACATGTGTTCTGATCAAGAAAAAATGAGCATACCCACCAACTGAAGTTGACAAGTTTTTGCCATAGTAAAAAAACAGATTTGATGAAATATGCTAGAAAATTTGTTTTATATGCAGCATATTTATTTTGTACTTAAATTATGGAAATGAAAATTGAGCCCCTAGCATCCAGCAGTTTTCAACGAATCGAAATGAAACTAGAGATTTAGAGATTTCAAGCTATGGTCTTGAGAATTATGTAAATAAAACGAACCGAACTTTCACAGTTCTGGATAAAGTTAACAAATTTCGTAAAGCAACACCTACTTTTTTTCATCGTAATGTGATCAACACAGTGAAAAAACAAAAATGGCATTGAAAGCATTTTTCCTTTAAAAACTACTTCACACGACCATTGTCAAAGACGATGAGTTTTAAAGACAAAAGAGACAACGAGTAGCAATGATAATGCATAAAATTTGCCTAAATCACAAATCCCTGTCACAAAACACCAATTGGCAACCACTTGTAATAAAGGTAAAATATTGTTTCTTGTTGGCATTTCTTTTTTTCCTCTTGTTTACACTCACCTTTGATAGAGTTTTGCGCCGTTTATAGAGCTAAAGGTAAATCTTCAACGTTATTTTTGATTTTTCACTGCCAATCACATTGCGATAAAAAGTGGTTGTTGCTATTCGAAATTTGTGGACTGTATCCATAACCATGACAGCTCGATTCTTGTTATTGCATAACTTAGCGGATACATTAAAATCTATAAATCTCAGGTTTCTTTCTGATCCGTTGAAAATTACGGTCGATAGGGGCTCGTATATACCTGGTATATATTCTAGTGAATTTCATCTAAAGTAGCAGGAAACCTTGTACAAAAGTTAATAATGGAATTTCAATCTTATATTATTAAAATAATGTTGAAATGCAAAATGTGGTAATGATTATTCATTTCAAACTGAACAGAGGACATTATTTCAAAACTGACATGAATTATAACTCATTGGCTTTAAATTTTCTTACAGGTAAAATATCCTTAAAAGTGCTTTTACCATTTCTCAATTTAATTTTATTAACATATATTTTTGTTTCAGATGAACACTCAGAAGTCAATCCTAGTGATAATCATGAAATGCAGAGATCTTCGTCTCATGCACTAAAAGTTTCTACCTGCAGACCTACCAATAACAGTGAATGCATCGGTCATACAAAATGTTCTGGAACTCCACCTAAATTAAGCAAATTGTCCCAAAGAAAGGAAGTTGATCTGATTACAACTGTTGAAGAAGGGAGTCAATTACCATCTGGCTCATCAGAAACTCAACAGAATCTTACTCACTCAAGTACTACACAATGCCAAGAAAACGTTGCTGACATGACCAGTAATTCCGATCATAGGATCTGTCCAATCTGTGAGGAGCCTTTTAATGATAAAACCCAGAAAGAATTTGAAGATCATGTTTTAAATCATTTGGAAAGAGAAAGTGCATCTCTTCTTGACCAGTATGTTGTTATTTGAAAGTATATATATTTTGGAAAGCAACAAAATTTTAACATGTTATTAATTTTGATTTATTTTTTTAATACGCAGTCAAACTTAATGTCCTTATGATGTTAATATGAAGTATTTTAATAAATCAGTAAATTTTAAATAAAACAAATTCTGTGTGCGTAGAATGTGCATTTCTCCCAAAATAATAAAATATGGTCAAAACATGTTGCAGAAAAATATCTACCTTAAAATTAATATAAAATTTTAAATAACTATTATATTCATATTGCAATTTTAACTAATTTGTAATCCTTTCTAAATTATCCTCCCCAAAAAATAGTTCTTATCAAATTAGTTGAATTAATTAGCTAATTGAACTTGAAATATAAAAACTGCTTGCAGCGGTACCCACAGAAATCTTTTCTACTGATTTGTTCTTTGTAATATTTGCTTCTAAAATTGGTTCAATGATCTTATAGCCTGGTGACTATCTTTTCTTTGTTCCTCCCTTGTCTGTTTTTAACTTGACAATGACGTATGAGCTAATCTCAGATTCTCTAAAGTCAGAAGTCTTAAAATGATATAGACAAAGTAATGTGTATCAGTATTGCATGTATGTATATCTGAGATCAGAATTCAAAATCATACTCCTTTATTATATAAACTGGAACGTTTTTTTGAGCATGTGCTCTAGTTAACCTTCAAAATTTCCCATTTCTGACAGGCAAGTTACATTAGGTCAGTTACAATCTCATTGAAATATATGGCAGAATAAGCCAAATTAATGTTTCTCCTGAAAATGTTTAGGTATGTTGAAATGGTAGGCTCTTCTAAAGCTTTTGTAAATGTATGCACCTTGTGCTTGAAGTTATATATTTATTTCATTTCTGGAATAAAATTATAGTTAAGGCTTGTTATAAAGTGATTTATTGATTTTGCTAAATTTGATTAAATTTTACCATTTGTAGTAACTGACTATGCAACAAGAATGATTCCTGATTTTGCTTTTCATTGTTCACACTCAGGGGCCATCGTGGCTCAGTGGGTATGCCCACTGCACTAGCAACCTTCGAGTTGTAGGCGGCGCAGGTTCGATTCCTGCGAGGTGTATTCCTCCCTGGGTGTATTTCTGTCTTCTGTGTCAGTAAAGCTTTCACTGTGTGCATGTCAGTTACTTGATATTGTATGTCTTGTGTCAATTACTTGATATCGTATTGTGTCTGGTGCAGCATGGCCAAATATGGCCCTTGCGCCATAAAACTCCAAAACCAAGCAACCATTTTTCACACTCAGATGAAACTGTATTGTCATGCTTATTCTTATTGCTTTTGTAATTTTCTTATAAACCTGAGCTTATATGCACTATTTATTCCTCAATCTGAAAAACTCGTCTGTGATATATTGGCATGGTTTGAATTTATTTCAAATGGCAAAAGTTTCTTCATCGATAACGAAAATAAAACCTTCAAAAAACGATGTGTGGTACTGCACACAACTGTTGGTTATATATGGTATTAAATTTCAAATATGCTCTTGTAGAAAATTTTTGTGTAATTCATAAACTGACCTAAGTGAAGTAATCTATTTAACAAACCTTCCTCATTATTACCTCAACTATTCCTTTGTCTCTACTTAAGAAACTAGTCAACACTTGGGGAAATCACCACTAAGCTGTATTACTTTCTTTAAAATCATGCCTCTAGTGTTTCTATAATAGTTGACTGACTATTATGTTACATACTTTTCAATTTCCCTATACTATTTTTTATGGACCAACATTTTTTATTCCACGTGGGTGGCTGCTTTAGTACCTTTTTATTCGTTGCCTGTAGCTTATATATTGGCTTTGTTAATGTTGAATAGTTAGTGTAAGGTATGCAAATATATATTCAGTATTACATTATAAATTGCTGTAACATTAACCCAATTGATTATTTTGACAGCACTTTAAGTTGTATTTCTGCAGCTATGAACAGAACACAATATGTATTTAATGAGCTTGTGTTAGTTATTGAGGGTTCATTGATTTTTGTGATTGAAATGTTTTTAAAATATGTAGTGAAACTTTCTTTCGATAAAGGGTAAAAGATCTGTTTTATAGAACATTCAAACAGTTAAATGTTTAAATAAGAATTTTAAAGTATTCTCATGTGGCATTAGTGCTTTTTTAGTGTAAAATTTTAAACAAACTTTTATGTTTATTTTTAAAATTATTGCTTATGCACATTTCATATTCATGAGCTGCAATTAAATGTACCATTTGTTTTACATAAATATGTTTTATAGAACATTCAAACAGTTAAATGTTTAAATAAGAATTTTAAAGTATTCTCATGTGGCATTAGTGCTTTTTTAGTGTAAAATTTTAAACAAACTTTTATGTTTATTTTTAAAATTATTGCTTATGCACATTTCATATTCATGAGCTGCAATTAAATGTACCATTTGTTTTACATAAATATGTTAACAAATGGTAGCTTTCAATTTTTTTCAATGTCCTTTTAAACATGTATGGTGATATAATGAAGAGAACAATAGTTCTGCTAGGATTTCTAAAAGTATTAATTATTTGTATTAACATAATATTTGTATTAATAACTTAGATTAGCTTCTTAACCAGAAGTGCAAAATACTTTTTTATTAAATATATTCTATAGATTGTTCGAAGAAAAATAAAGTATTTTTGAACATCTTTGCTGTTTTCATTCGGTACCCATCCTTTATATTACAATTTTTTCATTCGCAGAGAATGTATTAGGATACTGAAAATATAACTACAGCAACAAATCTACATTTTAAAGGAAATAAATGTATTTAATTTTTGAATGCTATATACTTGAAAATTGAGTTTGCAATCTTTTTTGTAGTTTCAATGCTTGTTCCATTTTATTAATTTTTATAGTTGTGATTACATTGAATTAACTTGTAGACAAAATTTAGTTTTAGATGTCATTAAAAAATCACCTGGGGCATACAGGACAAACTTGTTTTCTCTAGGTCGATGTTTCTAATGTTCCAATCCTGTAGATCATGGTGTAATTAGCCCTTATATCGCAAAACTGACTTAATATAAACCAAACCTAGGAAATGAATTTGTAATAAGTGTGCGGAATTACTGCTATTTTAAACGTTTAAGTGGTCTTACAAATGATTTGTGGCTTGTAGGAATTTTCAAAAGATGAAGTAGACAAACTCATGTAAAGCTAAGATTAAGTTGAGTTCTTCAGTCAAACCTAACAAATTGTAAATTGGTCTGGGGAAATAAGTTTTTATCTGAAATGTTCTTTAATGCCAAATTCTACTGTGCCTAAAATATCCTAAATAATTCTAATATATATAAAACCCAGAAGCTTAATTTAAATACTAATTTCATTTTGGCTGTATAAGGTTGAGAAAAGAATGAAGATAAATTTTCTAATTTTTTTGCTTTTGAAAACTTCATATTTGTGGCTACAATTAAAATTGCTTGAATAAAATTTGGTTCATTAATATAAGTTGGGGAACAACCCTCTGTATATCATTCTCCGTATCCAAAAGCATGATATATTGAGGGTTTACTGTAAATGGGAAAGGGTAAAATTTGTATAAAACTTAAATAATTATATTTTTATTGCATTGTTTTTAAATATTAACTATACTGAATTAGAACTGCTAATTCTTCCATCACATTGTAGTTATTGCTCAAAGGCAATGTTATAGTACAGCCACCACAAGAAGAGACTTGGCCCCTTCCTATGTCACATTGTACCAAAGGATTTGCTTACCTTGCTTTGTAGATCCCAGTCTAATTATCCCTTGGGTAGCAAAAAATGGCTAAACAAATCAAACCATAAACAATTACTTTATTTTAGGTATCCACTGAACTTTAACAGGATATATGCTCTATTCAATTTTTAGCCACCTTAAACATCGTATTTAGTTTCAAATAACAAATGACTGCTGAATGTAGCAAAGGGTCTAGCAGAGGCTGAGAGAATGGTGATAGGATTCTCTAATTTTAGAATTGCCCATCAAAGCACTTGTGAAATAGAGTAAATTTTTAAAAAATAGTTGCAAAATTAGTGTTAAAGCTTATATTAGTAGCAGTTTTAATTACCCTCAGCAACTACATCCTTGCCAAAATGTCTTCAAATCTTTTGGAGTAGGAAGACACATTTGGCTTAGTTAAAAGTTCAAAATTTTAACAGAAAAAATACTATGCTCCATTACGTGGATGCCCCATTGAATCGATCAGAATTTTTATGTTTACCAAACGTTTTTAATATCGAAGAGGAGTAGGTCAAAGTCAGAACTATTTTCCCAATGAAGCAGAAGGCTTGAATTCGTGACTGAAACAAGAATTCATGCCATTGGTTAAAAAATTGGGATGGGAGACTTAATTTCCATTGGCCTAAGGCAAATTTTCAAAAAGTTGCCAAAACTTTCAAAATAGAAGCTTTTGAGACAATTTTGCTTAAAAAGGTACTTGCAGGATGGAAGGAGAAAAAGGATCTCATTGAATTGTTAATTCTTAAAAGTAGCAAATTTGTCTTTTAAAGCTTGTTTTAGTTGCTCTCAGCAACTGCATCCTTGCCGTAATGCCTTCAAAAACCTTCTGGAGTAAGAAGCATTTGGCTTAACTAACAGTTCACAATTTTAACAGCAAAATACTATCTGCTCCATTACATGGATGCCTCATTGAATCAGTGTTTAGATTTACAAAACATTGATATAAGAGAGTAGGTCAAAGTCAAAACTACTTTCCCCAATGGAGCAGAAGGCATGAATTCATGACTGAAACAAGGATTCATGCTATTGTAAATGGGGGAGACTTAATTTTTGTAGGCCTGAGATGAATTTTCAGTCACCAAAACTTTCATAATAGGATTCTTTTAAGTAATTTTGCTTAAAAAGATACCCCTAGTCGCTAAAGTTAAAAAATAGTAGCAAAGAGTCACCTTTTAGTTGTCTGGCAGCCCTGTAATTTGAAACCCTAGAAGGGTCTCAATCAGTGTGAAACAAACTAAAGGCATGCTGAAGCCTCTTGTGATAGTCGAACTATTGAAAAAGTTTTGATTTATAACTTAATTTTTAACTACGTGTGTGCTTCAGAAAAGTGGTCTCATTATGAATTACGGCATATTAAAAACTGCTAGTTCTTAAAATACATTTTTAACTTTTATTGTTGAGACAATTTATCAAGTACAAGAATGGGATGAATCTATTTCATGTATTGTATTCTATATTTTTCGATTAAAGATATGCTTGAGCCTAGATCATCTAATATTTCAGGTGTAGGCATTGTTTCCAATAGATCCTTTTGTTCTTGTAAGATTGGTTCTCCTTTGTCTAAGTAATAATCTTCAGATAATTTGGCAGTTTCCAAACCCGGTGCAATGTAGAAAATTCTACATCTTACAGGCACCTTCTCTGTATTATTTATCTGAAATAATAAGACAATGTGTAAATAGCTGTGGACACAATTCCAATAAATTCAATAAAAAAATCAGGGTCAGAGTCCTCATTTTGGACATTTTGTTTGTTATCAAACACAACCTTGCATGTTCTGACCTTTCCACAGTGACAAGGTATCCTGTGTAATATTTGAATTTGCAATGGGCAAAAGCGTGTTTAACTAAATTGTCGTTTATGAGAGCTAGTTGGGACTGAAGAAAATTTATAATTTATCCAATGATGACTTATTGAGGTTTTACTATATATTGAAATAAAATATTACCATTTTCAAAAATATAGAAGTATACATCTGTATTTTCATAGAACGTAGTTGATTTCCAAAGTGTGTATGAAAGCATTACTAACCAATCAGAAAAGAGTATAACTCTTAATAAATTTATGAGTAATATTTCTGGAGAAAAAAAGATGGCATCATTGTGTCTTTTGATGACTATTAAAATAATTTTTGTTTTCATGACTGCTTTTGAAAAAAAAAATTTATTAGAAAGAATTGTATTGGTGTGCACAGAAACCGCATGAGTCCCATTTTTCAAATTTATGAAAACTTGATGCAGAAACCACACAAGTGTGGTTTCTTCATAAGTATCACATTACATGATGACCCTAGACAAGTCCATTAATGTAGTAGTCAGTTTCCAAAATTTTTGGACTCGTATGGTTTCTGCACTAATCGATTCAATTGTGAAAACAAGATTTTATTTGTCTGGTAAAAATAAATGTTTACAAATATTTATTCTTATTAAATGAAATTGACAGTTTTATAAGCATCATGACAATTAATGTGAGAAAACATTTTGTTATATTATAAATATATAAAAATTTAATTATATTTTATTTATTTATTAACACATTTTAAATATACTTTTTTAAAACTAGAGAATAACATAGTTCATATGCATTTCTTAGATAAGTTTTGAATTATTAGGTTTCTTAAGTGTGAGCACATGTTTAAAAGAACTAAAAATCAATTAAATATGCTTAATAACAATTCGAAATGAATGTACTGTCTCTCCTAAGAACTGCTCCTGCCACTAAGTCTAGGTGGTGGTCGCTATAGGAACAGGGCTCATACATTTTGTGTAGGAATGACTCAGGTGGAAGTTTAGTTTTGGTGAATGTTGATGGAGAAAAGGTGGTTTATGAGAAAAGATCTCAGCAACAAGTAAAAATCAACAAATCTATTTTCAATTGCTAATAAATGTGTCAAACTTGAATGCATTTCTTTGGATAAGTGCATCCCTATGTAAAATAGGAACCTATTTCTACAACAGATTAATGCAAACTTTGTGGTGGGAGAAATTCTCATGGTACATGCAGTATTGGGTAGAGATTTAAAAGTACTTAAGTAGAAGGTTGGTTTTGGACTTATGGCATAAGGGCCATATTTGGCCAAGTTGTGCCAAACACAAGACAGATAATGTCAATTGTGAAAAGAAAGTGTGTGGAGAGGAGAAAGTAGAGAAAAACCACTAGGACATCCTGGGATCATGACCCCCACATTTACCAGACAGTTAACCCCATGGTAAAAAAAAATAGATCATTAGGGTGCCTCGAGTTTATGAAGCCCATAAACATCTTAAGATGCACTGTTGAGGGGACTTAGATATAAAGCAAATACAATTTTTTAAAAAATTCAAAATTATATTATCTTTTGTAATAAGTGAGTTCAAGAAATGCTGTTTCATTTAATGCTTTTAAATTTCATACTCTCATGTCTTTATCAATTAAAAATTAACTTACTATCACAAAAACAGCAAAATCAGCCGCTTCTTTGACAGGATCAGGACCTTCAATTGGAGTGGCAGGCAATTCTATAGCATCTTCTGGTACATGAAAACCCTAAGGGTAGATAAAAATGAATCAAGTCTCAAACAGAAATCCACTTATCAGCATTATTATTTTAATTTTAAAGTGAGTTGTTAAAAAGTTTATTTTAAGTCTTTCTCTCATGCAGTATCCTCTGATTTTTTTCTCTTTGCTTGTGTCAAATGATTTAGACTTAAGTTTTTCTTGGATAATTTGATTTCTTTTCCTTTTCAGAAAAAGATGATTTTTTTGAAAATCAATTTTTCTAATTGGTGAAGGTATCATGTGTGTGTCACTTTCATAACAAGATATTTTATTTATCATTTTTCAATGATTTACTTGCTTGGTGTGCTTTATAGGATGTTTTATATAGATAACAGATTTAAATGATTCAGAAAAAATACTTGAAAATAGCATTTACAGCTGTGTATGTAGTTACATGCAACGATGCCAACTGGTGAGTGAAAATTATGATCAGATGTTTGCTTAAAAACATTTTTTTCTAATGCACGGTTAATTGAATGTCTGTTATGAGATTACACAGGTGGATTTAGGAACCACTTACTGTTACCCTGGTGCACAGCATGGAGTAAGTTCAAATTACACCTCATACATACTACACATTGTAGACACAACCCACACATAGAGGCCACAGATTCATTCAGATACACAAACATCCATGCCTTACCCTCGGATTTGAACTAGGAACTTTTCAATCCTGAAGCACTAGACAAATTGCTTTAAAACTTAAAATAAATATTACATTGTAAGTTAATAATTGAAAGAGTAGCAGGAAGAGAGAAATTTTAAACAGATATTAAACATTCTAGGATATAATATACAAAACAAAGGAATAAATTAAACAGGAATAAGAATTTTATGTAGAAAATTTAGTTTTAAAAAATAAGTTGACATGCAATTTTGTAACCTATTTATAATTGTAATTAACCTGTGACTCCCATAAAGGCTCTATATGCAAACTCTCAGTCCCACTGCCTAAAATCATTAACAGTATTTCTTCCCTCTTATCCATGGATTGGTTGGGTAGGTATGTAGGTAGGCATCTTAATTAATGTCGCACTGGAGCAACACAATGGGTTATTTGGAGTGGTTGGGTTTTATGGCACAGGGAATCAAACCTGACAGGAATCGAATTTACATCACTCATAGGTTGCTAGCACAGTGGGCAAACCCAGTGAGTCAGGGTGACCCCCCTCTTACCCATGAGGAGTGTAATCCTAAGTCATCCTTATCCTACAATTGCTTTCTTTCATCCTACATGTCACTTGAAGGAGAGTTGAATCGTCATCAGGTATTACAGGTTTGATTTCTAACATTTTTTTATTTGTTTGCATTGAATACCTTTGCATGGGAATGTAGAATTCCGAAGAAAGTAAGAAAATCATAAATAACCTCTATTAGAAGATCATCCTCATTAAAGAAGACTAATAAAGGTACCTGAACGTTTTAATTGTATAATTGTGAAATGGAAGAAATTTGATGTGCTTTTGAAATTCTATTTAGGAAGAATTATTGAAAAATGATTAATTATATCCACTTGTTTACTCAATTTTTATTTTTAAAGATCAATTTAAAAACAAAGGATATTTTTACTTACAAATTTTTTATATAGTGTTCTAAAAATAAAGTAAATTATAAACAAATTACGGATAAGACAACAAATAAAACTTCAATATTCCCATAGCAGGTGGTTTGAAAAAAAGTGATAGAAGTGATGAATAGGAAATAGAAATGGCATGAAATAATTTTCTAAAAATGGACTTAAAATAATGTATTTGGTCGAAAATTAAAAAATATTTTCGTAGTCATATTATTAAGTAAAGCATTGTTTTACTTTTGCACTACTCTCTCTCTCTTTATATTTCAATAATGTACATGGCACAAAAATGGACAGTATTTGTATACTGGCGAATGGCCCAACAGATATAAATATATAGTTATGTAAAATCAATTGTAAATAATCTTGCCAATTCCTTTAAATGCAGTTGGCTAAGCTATAAAATACTATTAAAACACATGGAAGAGCTCACCACTCTAATGAAATTCTCTGGTTGTCTGACAACTTAAGACAATGCTGAATCATAAAGATAGAAATAACTGCAGAAAAGAAAATGTGAACAAATAAGAAATTAGACTTAAATATTAAAATATACTAAATCGCCTTTCAAGTAAATGGGATGTAAAGTTGAAAAGGAGGGGGAAATAGTGATATTGCTATCTCTACTCATCTGTTTTAGGCTTTTAACATGGTCTTCGGAAAAGTGTTTGTGGATATGTCAGATGATTAGATAATCAATTTTTAATAGAAAAATCTACATAACACAATTTTCACTCAGAATAACATACTTCAATTCGAAAAGCTATGTGAATGTGATTTTTCTGTAAAGTCCATGACTCTTCCTTATTCATAAACACTGGAATGACCACTTTACTCAAGGTTTGAACCATCTGGAATTGAAAGTCAGAGTTATGTCTCAAAGCACTCATTTAGGTAAGATGATACTCTTCATTCAATAAAAATAGGTAACTTGTTTTACAATATTAAAACATTTCCTTTATTTTTTTCTTTTATAAATGAAATAACTTACCGTTCCAGCATTGATAGAACTGAATTTGGGTCGTTCTGCTCTGTTCTAAAAATTTAAAACAAATACAAATGTTAAACTAGATTGTCACAAGAAATGGCACTTGTAGTTAGTTAGGTTTTTATGGCACAAGGGTCATATTTGGCCATGCTGTGTCAAACAAAGGACACATAATATCAAGTAATGGACATTACAAAAGTTTTACTAACACAGAAGAGAGAAATACACCCAGGAAGGAATCAAACATGCACCACCTATGACTCACAGGTTGGTAGTACAGTGGGTATACCCACTGAGCCATGATAGCCCCATTGTAGTTTTGAATGAAAATGGCAAACCATTCAATGCACTTTTATGTGCAAAAAAGCCCATTTATGTATAATTTTATCTACATGTTTTTTAAATATTTACTTAAGTACATGAACTACAGATATCAGATTTTTTAGCAGCAGTGTTTATTTTAGAGGAAGCATGGGAGAAGGAAATTTTCATTTTCAATTTTCTATCAGAAATTATTCAACAAGGCATTCTTCAAACTTCATTTTTAATTCTTTTTAAATTAACTGTTTAACTGAAATCTTGCAGATAAAAATTAATTGAATAAGGGATACTTGAAGTATATATCAGTTAAAAACTAAGTGAGCCATCTTAAAGTAATTACATTAAACAATTAAATACCAGATGCAGCACCACTGTTTCTGATACTGGTTTGGGATTTCATTGATACATTACTGACAAAGACAGAGAAGTTCATCTAAGTGCAGCATTAACTTCTTTTCTATACATATTAAAATTTGCTTCTGCTTGCTATGAAACTACTAGATCAGTTCAACATTTAACAATTTTAGCATAGGAAATTACAAAAGAGAAAAATCTTTAAGTAATGTATAACAAGCCATAATTTCGGTACAGATGTGTCTACTGCCACGTCTCGTGGCAACGCTCTTGGCACTTTTTATTAGCGAGTTATGGCAGGTGAAGATAACCCATCTTTATTAAGGTTATTCCCGTTTTTATGGCAACCTCAGCAAGCGGAAAGATGTTATATTTATAAAGAAAAACAACACTTTTTTTCTAAGATTTCTTTCCTTGGCGACATAAAAAAGTTCGACAAAAAAAACCGAGCTGCCACCAGACGAAGCGCTAGATACATCTGTACCGTGATTTCAAACAAATTATTTATACCACAAAAATTGAATGATTATAAATGTAACTTGCCTTTTTCAAAGAAGCATATTTTTGTATGTTCTCAGGAGTTGCATATTCAGCTTTCATAGGCAAAAGCAGATTTTGCCTGGCATAAAAAGGATCTATTGATATCACCTCACCCACGTCTCCTATTCCTGTAGCAAGAGAAAATGAAATGGTATTGCAATGAAAATTTGAATATTTATTAAAAGGACAAATTGAAATTTTAATATGCTGTTTGAGGCAGGACTTCATTGTAAAAGATAAATACAGTAAAACTTTCTTCACCTAACTTGCCTTCTTCAGCTATCTTTTCAATTATCTTGGCTAACTTATTTTTTGCCAGTAGTTAAGTCTTTTAGCTGAACCACTTTAAGAGTATTTGCCCCTTCCAAACCCATTTCCTGTGCAAGGAGTGTTAGATCTTCCTTACTTTTCCAAGGGATGCCATTTTGCTGTTGAACCAGAATCCACTTTTAAAATTCGTTTGTACATCTCTTCGTTCTCAACTGAAACTGGTATACACCTTGCTTTAGAGCATTTTATCACAAACGTTTAACTTTACTTAAAAACGTGTATGTCATAGATTTACATTTCTAATCAATTTCAAAATTCTATTGCAAAAGCGGCCAAAACAGAAAGTACGGCTAGACAAGCATGGTCTGCAATCACATTAAAATAAATTTATCTATTTTCCTTTTTTCACTTGGGATTAAGAGCAAGGAGGAGGCATGAAAGAGGTTTACCACTAGGATTTACTGGAATATTCACTTTGGATGATGTTTCCTTTCTTTTTCACTAATAGTTACAAGCATATAGATGAGCAGTGGAAGGGGTTTCCACCAGGATTCACAGGAATACTCCCTTGAGGTTTCTTAAAGATTGTGAGGCCAATGCCATCTGTGGACCACTGGCCATTAATTGGGCCTCTAATTTTGGTAATAGAAGACAATAGAGTCGCTTCATCCAATTACAAGAGTTTAATAAGACAATATTTGAAACATAAAAATACACAAACACAATCATGGACACTACCAAATAAAAACATATGTCTCAAATCTTACAGCTAATGATCTGAACTCAATTGGAATTGATCTTTTTCAAATGAAAGTTCCACAGATCATGGAGATTTATAGCTCTGCAGCTGGTGCTGTGCCAGTCCTTCACCAGCTAGAGATTAAACTTTTTGCAGCTAGTTTTGCAGTTCAATCGTTACATTATGGAATTTTTGGAACAAAAGCATGAAAGTGTGAATGATGAAAGTGAAAATGAGGAGATTATTTATTTCACCATCTAATAAAACACAAGTTCTTGAAGCCTTAGAAACAATGAGAAATTACCTTACATCAGTTCAAGGTGTGATTTATTCCAAATCGAAAATATTACTAGAAGCCATCTATTGTGTTCTGACCCATGATACTTGAACTATGAATGTTATTTAGCATCGATGATAGTTGAATTCTGAATAACACGTTTTATTTACATTAATTTACACATTTTAGAACATTAACTACACCGAGTCTACTCTTCTCTAACTAAAAACATTAACATTACTCCTCTTTTTAGAAGTTGCCAAAACCTCTGCCTAAAACTTTGTCGTTGCAACGGTAACGCAGAGCGAAAAAGAAATACTCACTAAAAACCGCTTACGTCACACAAGGTATTGAATTTACAAGGTTATGAATACCGTGATAAATTAAAAATTTACTTGATCATTACAAATATGCATATTGAGTGCATTCTGTGTTACTCATCTTAAGTCATCAGTTTGCTCAAAACATCAAAATTTTTTGCTCCCTTGAGTAGGTGACTTATTAAGGTATTACTGTATATACATAATTATATATAGATTACACTAAAAATGAACACCTCTAGCATAAATAACATGAGTAAACTCTACTGTAAAGCAGAATTGATGAAGTGGTATTGACAGGCCAAGCCTGATAAGAGAAAAAATTGTGATCAATGACATGAGTTATAGTACTGGATGAAACACCAGAGTAAATTTTAAATGTACATAAATTTTAAATGAAGATATCTAATTTCAAAGTGTGATACATTTTTCAAAATAAAATGTTAATCTCAAATGAAAATAGTTTGCTAATATTTCAGTTGAGTGTCCAAATTATTAAAGTTTAAGAAATCAGCATCAATTTAGAACCATTTTCAAAATAACTTTACTTTTTCAATCTCAAACAAATACCAAATCAACTTATATACATTTAAAGCCAATAAAAGGAATTTCAAGCTATTTATATTGACTGAAAAGTGAATTCTTGAGATCAAGTAGTCAAACAATACTAAAATTAATGCCCTAATATTCACCAAAAATTCTTTAGCATTCCAGAACTACTCCCCCATTTCTTCCACTAGTTTGTTTCATTTCTACTGCCCCACATCCTCAATGCATCTTGTCAATAGTAACCATTTGAACTTTCTCACGACACAAACCATGGCTTAAAACAGACCTACTCACTCCAATTGTTCTCCCTTTCTGATTGCCAATGCATTTCACAACACTTGAGATATACATGTGACTTATAATAGAAACCCTGCCTTTTCTGTCAATAAACTTCCTTAACCCTCCACGTGGTTTCGACAAGATATCTTGTCCATCAGATCTGAACAATTTTGCTAATGACAAAATATCTCGTCATCGAGAATTCCAAATGATGAAGATATTATTCTTTTTTTGACGAGATCAAGATCAGGTGAGCTTTCCTTGTGTTAAGATATCTGTCCATCAAAATCTGGTCAGTTTTGCTAATGACGAGATACCTCGGCGAGACAACTACCAAGCAGTTGTAACCAGCAGGTTATTGATGCAATCATAAAAATATTCAATTGTAGCTTAAATAATTTCTGGTATTTGCGTATGTTTGCATTAAATATTGATAAATTGCTATTGTCAACTGTGGACTGAGGCCAAGCAGAAGAGTAACATACCTGGGTTTCTTCTGCCATAAACTGCATTCACAGTTCTTATTTAGGGAAATTTTTGGCTACCCTTGCACTGTTTTAATGGGTTGACACAAGCAACGAAGACGACCCTCCAGGTGGCAACAGACCAGGATAGACTAAATCTTCCTGGTGGTTACAACCACCAGGAGGGTTAAGAAGTCCCCAAATTCCTCTAAATCTTTAACCACCTAGTAGACTAATTGTTAACTGTCCATTCTATTATGGGCCCCTTAGAACAAGGAGCTGAGCTGTTCCAAACACCTTATGCACAACCCCTTCACATACTCTGAAGTATCAGCTTATGCTCAATCTTGGATTTAATAAACTATGTTTCTGCCTTTCCCTTTGTGAATTTTCAATTCTACACTGTCTGCAATGGAACTATTTGATTGACTGCCAACACCACTCTTACCAAGTCAGTACTTTTCATTTCTGTCATGACATATATTCAAGCAAACTATCATTAAATCTAAAATATTAAGCCACTAATATTAATCAATATTAATAAGCTAGTAATATTAGTGGAGGGTTTACTTTCCATTTTCAGTGCAGCATTTGCTTAGTTTCATTTAGAATGACTGTTGAGGTTGAGTTGGTATCATGGAGCAAGGGTGATATTTGGCAATGCAGCACCAGATACAAGACAGACAATATCAAGTAATGGGCATACACACACAAGGAAAGTTTTAACTGGCACAAAAGAGCAATACACCCAGGGAGAAATCAAATCTGCTGTCTACAACTCACAGCTTCTCAAGGGAAACCCTCACCTCCAAAGAGGTAATCCCAGTGAAGGAGGAAAAACAGCAAAAGGGTAGGTGAGGGTAGAAATAAGAGGACAGATCACTCAGGTACCTCAGGGTTGTGATACCCATACATACCTAAAGACAGTATGCCACTGAAGGCAGAACTGTTAGAAGGCAGAAGATAGACTTTCTTCTATTGCCATCAGCACTGCTGCATATGAAGTGACAAGTGATATGATTGAGCTGCATATTCCACTATGACAAGATTGAATATACTTTCATCACAGTTCATCTATTGATATTTATATCAAGTATGCATAAAGATGTAAAGGTAGGTATTTAATTAACATCGAAATGGTGAAGACAACAGGCTATTGGCGGCGGTCCAGGATCAAACCCGAAGGGAAAGATCCAAGAACAATACCACATAGTTTTGAATCGCAGTCAGATGACCAGGTCACCCCTGAACTGGTACCCCACTCTCCAAACGTCTGCACCACGCCAATGTAAGGACATTTGAGGTCATGACAGATTAAACATGCACCAGCCCCATGTGCACGTCTTTGGTTGGATTTGAACTCGCAACCTCCCGGTTTCTAATTAGTTACTCATCCAACCAGGCTACCACGGTCCAAAGATGTAAAGGAGTAGGGATGTTTGTTTCATATCAAAAAGTATTTTCAAATGCACAAAGCAGTATATTTAAGATATATTGTATTTACAAGTATAGATACATAAAATTTGAATAACATTTACCGTCTACAAATGTTGTCAATACAACATGAAGGTCAGGAGGTGGGGTTAAATTAGTGTTTTCAACTGTGTCATAAATAAAATGTCTTCCTTTCAAAATTCTTTTTCTTTCTGCATTAAATCTTGATACTGGAGGTGGTATCTGTCTCTTAACTATAAATGTGTTCTGCAAAAGAAACAACCACAAATATTTTTATTAAAGTATTTAAAAAACAAAGGAATTTTCAGTTTCATAAGGCAAATCAATTAGACTATTTCACATTAAATATATGAATTATTTTAGGCTATATTGGATTATTTTTAATTGTTACGGTTAAAATATTTATGTATGTAAAAAGCGGCATTTTGCACTAACAGGAGGATAATTTTAAAACAAGATACAGTCGAGTCTCTACTTAACGAAGTCTCATCGTTCCACTTAAATACTTTGTTATAAAGAAAATTTGTTAAATAGAAATTTGTAAATTAAGTTATAAAAACGAGAAAAAAACAAAGACTGAAATTTACCTATCCACTTTATTGACTTTAACACATATCCTAAACTAAAAAAGTCTGTAATCCTGCTTTGTACAGGTTTATTATAAAGAACACATTTTTCATAAAACTTTTCACACTTTTGTAAAGATTGAAACACTTCATCTGTAACATTTTCTTAAAACTGTAATCCCTTCGTATTGTATCAAATGCTGTTAACATTTCTTCTTGTGAAGGTTTTTTAATAACCTCTTCATTATCATCTTCATCACTCACTGTAGGTCTTCAGTACATTTCCTAACACTTTGCAATATGTCATGCTCTGTAGGATATTCAGCAATCACAATGTCTTCATCAACGTGGAGAAAATTAGACAGCTCTATACCTTCTTCAACAGCTCCCATGTCTTTCAAATGCTGCCATTTTTCTTTCAAATCTGCCAAGCACTTGGATTCATCATCATATTCAGCATCACTTTTGAAATCGGCTTTAACAAAACAATTCTTTATTATAGATGCAGTCACATCACACTGCCAAGCTTTCGTCATCTTTGATATGGAGATTCTTAAATTAATACAATTGTCTATGCAAGGAAATCTAGTTAATACTTCTTATGAAGCTTGACAACAAAATTTAGAGAACCAGACAATTTTTGGTATTTTGCATTTACAGCTATCATAAAATAATGTTTACAGTATTCTTGAAACAGTTATGACACATATTCATAAATACAATGCATACTACTGAGAAAATTATTATTTTTCCTTTCAAAATTTGCTTAAGCAAAATTTAAATCATAATATGAACTAAAATTTTAAATTATCATTTTTTTAAATTTCAAAATATAGGTGACATATTCTTTTGGAAATCTGGTCATTTTTATTTTGCAAACTTTTTATATTTTCATTTAGATCGATAAACAAGTGATCAACTACACAATGAATAATCGGTACAGCTGCAGTCTGTGCCGCGCGGAGCGGCAATGACTCTTGGCGCACTTTTAAGCAACTAATGCCGGCTGATGGTAACCCATTTTTATCTTGAATTTTTCTATGGTTTTATGGTTATGGTTCTCGTGTTATTATGGAAACCTTGCCAGCGTCCAGATCCTTTTATTCATTTCCGATACGGTCAAGTACTCTTGCATAGATTGTCCTTTGTTTTTAGTGTAGTTGATAAGTTTCAAGAGAATTTTTCTCGAAACTTAAAGTTTAGTTTTTCTGGTGGCAGACATACTTACGGGAGTGAGGGAGTTGCTAAACGTTTATTTTGTTACGTGTCACGATAAAGAGTTTTTTCGACTTTTTTAAAGGAATCAGGATTAATTAAATCAAAATTTTTTTGCGATAAATGCAACGGGGAAATGACGTTTTCTGTGAGGAATTCAGTTAGCGATGGATACACTTGGATTTGTAGGAATTGTCGGGATAAGCCATGTCATAGCTACAAATCGATCAGACACGGGTCATGATTTCACAACAGCAATTTGAAGTTGGAAGAGATTTTTCGTTTAACTTATGAGATTTTAAAGGGCACAAAGAGTGAGGATATAGCGGGAGAGTATTTTTTTGCGTCTCACACTTTAACCGATTGGCAGCAGTTTGTGAACGAGGTAATTTCTGATTTTGTGGAAACACAATAAGAAAAATTTTTTACTAGTCTGAATGGGTACAGCTGTAGTCTCTGCTGCGCGCGGTGGCAACGACTCTTGGCGCGGCTTTTGGCGTAGTTATAAGCGACTCATACCGGGTGATGGTAACCCATTTTTTTCTCGTATTTTCTCCTGGTTAGGGTTAACCTGTTTTTATGGCAACCTTGCCGGCGTCCAGTTCTGTCCAGCATTGGTTGTTCTTTTTAGTTTGGACACGGTGGAGAGCGGGTCTTTTTTTTTTCAGGATAGAAGTGGAGAGCGGGTCTTTTTTTTCTGGATATTGCATCAGGTTGTACTTTTTCGGTTTATTTTATTTTATTATTTCTAGAATTCCTTATTTAAGATGCCTTCTGTTTTTAGTATTGTAGATAAGTTTCAGGAGAATTTTGCTCGCAATTTAAAGTTTTCTTTTTCTGGTGGTAGGCTAACTTACGGGACTGAGGGAGTAGCTAATCGTTTTTTTTGTTACGAGTTGTGTCGAGATAAAGAGCTTTTTTTAAATTTTTTAAAGGAAACGGGATTAATTAAATCTAAAGTTTCATGTGATAAATGTAACGTGGATATGACTTTTTCAGTTAGGAATGCTGTTAGCGATGGTTACACATGGATTTGTCGAAATCGTCGGGATGATAAGCCTTGTCGTAGTTGTAAATCTATTAGACACGGGTCATGGTTCCGTAAGAGTAATTTGAAGATGGAGGAGATTTTTTTTTTGACATATGAGATTTTAAGGGGTACAAAGACGGAAGATATAGGGGAGGAGTATTTTTTTGCATCCCACACCTTAGCCGATTGGCGGCAGTTTGTTAACGAGGTGATTTCTGATTTTGTTGAAACGCAATCAGAAAAAATAGGAGGGGTAGGTAAGGTAGTCGAAATCGATGAGTCTAAATTTGGGAAACGTAAATATAATAGGGGTAGGAGAGTTGAAGGCCAGTGGGTTTTTGGGGGGATTGAAAGAGGATCAGGAAAAATGTTTTTGGTTGCAGTTCACAATAGGTCAGCAGATACGCTTGTGGACGTTTTAACGCAATGGGTTGAGAAGGGAACAACAATTCACTCAGACTGTTGGAAGGGGTATTTAAGTTCAAAAAATAATTTAGAAAGCAATGGGTATAATCATTTAACAGTAAACCATTCGCTTACTTTTAAAATAACTTATATTCTACTTATGTTGATTTTTTGATTCATTTCATCCATATGTACAGTATAGATTCACTGTTGGAAATTCGAGAAAAAATGGGTTACCCTCACCGGCATGAGTCGCTTATAACTACGCTAAAAGTCCATATAATTATTCAATATTTGCAGTGTTTTTCTAGTCACAATGTTGTTTAATTCAGATTTACATAATTCTTCCGTACGTATGCAGTATATATTCGATGTTGGAAGATTTCCTTGGCGACATAAAAAGTGCGCCAAACACGGCGCCAAAAAAAACGCGTTGCCACCGCGCGCAGCAGAGACTACAGCTGTACCTCTGAATGTTTTATATTTAATCAAAATTTATATATTTAATTCCGTTAAAAATTTTTTTGGTATATTTGTGTATATTTAATCCAGTTTTGCAGGGTTTTACTAGTCAAGATGTTGTTTTATTAAGGTTTTTATATTTAATTCATATGTATGCAGTATATATTCAATTTTCCTTGGCGACATAAAAAGTGTGCAAAGAAACGCGGCAAAAAAAACGCGTTGCCACTCCGCGCGGCACAGACTGCATCTGTACCGGACAAGGTTGTAAAGTCATCCCAACTCATTTGTTAATAACTGGTATAATATAAAATCAGAGAACAAATCTTAACTCAAGAAAAAAATAAGAGTTCAAAATCCCAAAATTATACAGAAATTCAACCAAAATATGGCAAAACATATAGTAGAAGGAAAAACAAGAAAATTAAATATCACAGGATTTCAAACTTACCCGAAATGAGAGTAAGTTCGTACACACTTTCTCTCGGACAAATAGTTCATTTGCAGTTCTTGATACGATTCTGCATATGTTCATTCTTGAGAGTTTTTTGTATTTTTTATACAGAATCTGTTTATTAGAGAATTTCAAAAGTTATTTTTTACGAGCATGCTTTATTAGTAAACAGAAACAAATTTTACCGATCTCTTCAGTTCACTTCGTATTTCGTATGAGAGGAATTTACTATTTACTCTGTGGGATTTTCAGTATTACAGGTAGATAGGTATTTTAATTAACATCACACTGGATCAATATAGCGGGTATTGGTGAAGGTCCGGGATCAATCCCAAAGGGAAAGAAGGACAACACCACGTAATTTTGAACCACGATCAGATGACGAGGCAACACCTGAGCTTTTCAGTGTTTCAGAGTAAAAAGCTACGCATACAGAGGCGCCACTGATGGTTTTATTTGGAGCGCCCTTGTTTGTGGTATGTGGATCCTGATTTGTGTTTCTTTCCCTTTCTGATAGGGGGCCGCGGTAGCCCAATTGGAAGAGTAGCGGATTAGCAACCAGGGGGTTACGAGTTGGGAACTCGATCCAAAGTAAGAACGTAGTGTGCATGGGAACTGGTGCATGTTAAATCCGTCGTGACCTCAAACGTCCTCAAGGTGGTGTGGAAATTTGAAGAGTAGGGTGCCAGCACAAGCGTGACGTCGTCATCCGACCATGCGACTGTGACGTTAACTTTTTGTACTGTTTTAAAAATAATATTTTATAAATAATAACTTTCTCTTTTCGTTTTTTATATTATAGTTTAACTATATGTTCATAGGTGGAACCACCAAAACATTAGTGCGTTCATTGCTCTCATTTAAAAAAAAATGCAAATTAAAGTGGAATTGCAATTAAAAAATAATTTGAATGTAATGCAGTTTTTCAATTTTTTGATCTGAACTAAATCGAACCTAATTTTTGTAGACATTCAAAGCTAATTTTATCAGTACAAATATCAGGAAACGGAGCCAAATCGAATAAATACTCAGTGTTTTATCTCCTTTGGTTCTATGTTGTTTTAATGTTGTTTAAGCGTGAAGGCAATAAACCATGACATGAGAGTAAAGAAACAGTCATTTATTCTAAAGCACAGACAGGGATGCACAGACCGCTGGCCACATGCGATCCTCCGCTGATTTGCTGACGGCTGGCTTCACCATGTGTTATTTTACTTTAAAAAGTCACACGATTGGTAATTTAAGTTAAAATTAGAATAACTAGGTACAGGTTTTGAACATGTTATGAAAGTTAGGGTTTCAACAATTTATTTTATGAAATCCGTGGACTTAATCACCGGTAGTTCAAAAAGTTTGTTGAAGACATTGAAAACGAATACGGTGATTTAATGTTTTCTCAGTAGTGAGGTGGCAAGTAGCGGTCAAACATTGGAGCAATTTCTAAAGTTAATTGATGAAATTGAAATTTTCATGACTGAAAAAACAAAAAACGTTCCTGATATAAAAAGTCCGTATTGGTAATGTGACTTAATTTTATTGATTGACATTACTAATAATGTAAATATGTTAAATAAGCGACTTCAGGACAAAGATCAATTGATGACTCAACTTTACGGCCACATTTTGTCTCTTCAATGCAAGTTCAAACTAATTGAAGTCAGGAAATTACGTCCAATTTCCTAATTACAAGAAAGTTTCTGAAAATTTCAATGCCAACTTAAAAGCTATATGTTGAAAAGATTGATAATTTGATATCCGCCTTCAAGGATCGTTTTTCTGATTTTCAAAAAGTACAACCGTTGCTAGATTAATTTAGCAACTTTTTGCCATTTTGCCTGAAAATGCAGCCGAATCAGTACAACTTGAACTCATCGACATGCAAAACGATAAGAACTTGCAAAATAAAAACTTCCATCGTTGTGTCGGGATAAAAACAATAGTAAATAGTTGCTAGACAATGTATTAAAAGACACATGAATATAGTGTTACTCATCAAATTCAATTCTTTATTTACTTTTTCTTGTCTTTCTTTGTAACAATATATGATAAATATGAATAAAATAGATAATATATCGTCGATGACTTTTGACTTTTCATGTTTTTTTGGTGGCCCTTCCACAAGTCACAGTGAGTCTATGTGGCATTTGGTCTTAACAAGTCTGTGCATCCCTGTTCTAAAGGAGTGATAGTGCATATCAGTGGTCCACATTTATATCAGAGGTTTCATCACCAAGCTCAGAAACTGATTTATCACACATAGATAAGGACGCCATTCCATGAATCTCATCTTTGGGCAGTAACAATAAATTTTTCTTGGGGCCGGTGCCCGAAAGTAGTGGCTTTTAGATAGTACTGAAATGAATTGATAAAATTAATACGACAGAACAGCTTATAATTAGGGTTAGAATCTCATGAAATAATTGTGGACTTACGTTAGTCGTACCAAGTTAATTTGAGCTGTTTGACTCACCTGTATTATTGAGTCCATCAAGTCGATGCTTTTTTATACAAACCTTACGGGGCAGTGGAAAAAGTGAAAGGTGTTAAATAGATCCGATAAAGAAAATTAAAATTTGTTCCATTAAATCTAATAGCCCGTTGTGTTGCTCCAGTGTGACGTTAATTGAAAATACCAATACCAATCCATTAAATCTAAGGATTGTAGGTAGGTAGGTATTTAATTAACGTCGTACTGGAGCAATACAACGGGCTATTCTAAGAAAAAATTAAATACTATATGCATATGTCTGTCTAAATGCAGGCAGTGGTTGTGTTTTTGCGATGGATGATTTGTATTTGTTCCGAATGTGACGTCGCGTTGCTTATTTTCCAAATATGACTTCAGCACATCGCGAATAAAAATTACTAAGAATGAATTCCACCGTGATATTGATGGGTGATTGTTCAACGCCAAACATCGCCGAAACGGCAATAAACTACATTTTAAGTTCATCCCGATATGTATCATGCGAAAGCATTTGGTAGAGGAATACGTTTCCCGTCTGGTTTGTCTGTCTACACTAAAAATTCCTCTCATATATAATACATTTTAAAACTTGTCCCGCTGAAAATAATTTTTCAAATTTGCACTACTGTTTTTTAATATGCTCTCTGTGCTTGTCAAGAATCCGTTTATAAATTACGTAATGAGAATGCTCGCAAGAACAAAAAAGAGAAACACTTCAGAGGTTAATTTATAGTCACAATCAAATCCGCATTCCACCTATTCTTGCTCATAGACTATCAGAGATGCATGATAAAAAGCGATTTATATTTTTAGTTGAAATCTATATAATTGTTTCCAGGATAAAAATATAATCTCATGCATCTGACAAAAATTCTATACAGAATTTAAAACACGATCTAAGGCAGCTGCTCAAGGTAGCTAGTTGAATTTACGTCGCACTGGAGCTAATATTGAAAACGGTTCGGAATACAATTGCTTAACACTCCTAAGTGGTTTCTACCAGATATTTCGTCGATCAAGATCTGATCAATTTTGCCAATTACAAGGTATCTCGCCATCAAGAATGTTGCTAATTTTTTTATGATAACAAGATCAAGATCTGGTCAGTTTTTTTCTAATGACGAGATATCTCGTCCATCAAGATCTTGTCAGTTTTGATAATGACGAGACACCTCGTCGAGACAACCATCAGGAGGGTTAAGACTTTTAAATTAGTTTAATAATTATTAGAATTGAAAAATAAATTCATTTGTGTATCAAATGGATTCTTTTATCCGCAATTTGAGGTAACCAGTAAAATAATTTAAACTAGTTTTTTCGAAAGGAAAAATTAAAAATTTAATGTGCTCTGCTAAAATTAAAGAAGTTAAAAATAGAAAGTACAGAAAATGTATTTAAGTATCTTATATATATCTTAAGTCACCAAACCTTAAAATATATTAATGATAAGAAACAAAATATTCTTCAATTAGGCTATACAAAAATCGATAGAAAAGTCATATCTATTTCCTAACTGTGGTAATATACATCCATTGATGTTCATAAAATACAAACTACACGTTTTTTACTATTCATAAAATACGAGCTACTCCACGGAAACATGTGTGACTTCTCAAACTATGGAATGATAAGAATAAGATAAAAATTGCCAGTTATGAAGAAAATGCTTTTACTTTAAACTCAATCATTTTCTAATCACTTTTTTAAGACAAATCATGTGATCTCTTTTAGAGAAGGTTGAACGTTTGCATATTTGTTTATTTAAGTGTTCTTCAAAATATTAAAATTTCTAAAAGTTGCCCTCAATACCCCTTTATACAAGCGATAAATCCTAACTATTGGGTCAAAAAGTTATTTTGAGAATGATTCAAACAATTTTACACAACCAGCTAACTATTTTATTTTAGTAACCCTCTGAGAGGAATGCATATACAGGGTGATTCAAAACTCAACGTACAAACTTTTAGGGGAGGTAGAAACACAAAAACAAAACAGAATCACATAGGGATGTGTGACCGGAAACCCCAACCTGATCAGCTGGAGGATAAACGAAGATGCAGAAATGACAAGCCAATAATGGGTGGAAAAACTCTTTATTTAGCTATACTTTACACTAGGACAGTACGTGTACACGTTAAGTTTCACAAGTGCTCAAAGTTCTTACCATCCACACCTTGAGGGCGCTGTAGTTGGAATGCAGAGCTAGTCATTTAAAGTTCCGATTGCGTACGGAGAGCATGCAACAATTTACGAACGCTGAAATGGCGGACATGCACCTTGTGTATGATGCAGTTGACGGCAACAGAAGGGCTGCGGCACGGTTGTGTGCCGAACGGTACCCAAACATACGTGTACCGCATCACCAAATGTTTGGGAATTTGCACCGTAACCTGTGTGAATACGGGACATTCTGCAGCAGCAGACAGGATACAGGGCGGCCACAAACGACACGCACACCCGCCTTTGAAGAGGAGACATTGCGTCGAGTGGAAGAAGTTCCTGGTACAAGCACACGAACCATTGCCCGTGATATTGCATCATCTCAATCCAGTGTGTGGCGCACATTACACAGGGAGCATTTACATCCATATCATTTGCAACGGGTCCAGTCATTGCAGCCTGAGGATTTTCCTCGACGTGTGGAATTCGCGCGCTGGTACTTGGACAAATGCAAAGTGAACCCGGCGTTTCCAACCTTCATTCTGTTCACGGATGAAGCCAATTCCTCTCGTGAAGGGATCTTTAATCGACATAATGTTCATGTGGGGAGTCACGACAACCCACGAAGTATGTGCCCACATGCTGCCCAACAACGGGCAGCATGTGGGCACATTACTTAATGGGACCATACCTCTTACCACCCCGACTGGATGGCCGGAAATATCGCATTTTTCTGGAGGAGGTACTGCCGGAATTACTCGATATTGTTCCTGTTTCTGTTCGGCGTGCAATCGCAATGTGGTTCCAACACGATTGAGCTCCAGCTCATTTTTCCCGTGCCGTACGTGATTACTTGAACAGAACATTTGCTCCTCGATGGAATGGGCGTGGTGGACCCGTCCCATGGCCACCACGATCGCCCAATTTATCTAGCCTGGATTTCTTCTTGTCGGGGACCCTGAAAGCCATGGTCTACGAGAACCACCATTGACTCTGACACCGACTTCGTCGCAAGAATCTTCGTCGCAGCTGCAAACGTCCGCGAAATGCCGGGTATTTTTGAAAGGTTCCGACAATTAATGCGTCGCCGTTGTGAAGCGTGCATAACTGTGGATGGTAAGAACTTTGAGCACTTGTGAAACTTAACGTGTACACGTACTGTCCTAGTGTAAAGTATCGCTAAATAAAGAGTTTTTCCACCCATTATTGGCTTGTCATTTCTGCATCTTCGCTTATTCTCCAGCTGATCAGGTTGGGGTTTCCGGTCATACATTCCTATGTGATTCTGTTTTGTTTTTGTGTTTTCAACCTCCCCTAAAAGTTTGTACGTTGAGTTTTGAATCACCCGTATACATTCTGCAACCTGCAGTATTTCTGCAACCTGCAGTATTTCCTGCATGATTTCTAACCGGTTTCGATCTTCTCGACCAATAGAATCGTTCCTAGGACTCTTTCAACTGGTATATGTGGTTATTTAGTCATCATGTGTGTTGTAGAGGAAAAGTAATATTGCACTACTCAGAAATCTCACGACGCTCAGAGGGTTGAAATGCGCAATCTTTTGTGAAGTTTTGCACATGAAAGGCACATACTAAAGTTAAATTAATAAATTTTTCAAAATTGCCTTTTTGTCTCTTCAAAGCATTTAACATTCTAAAAAGTCACTGCCTCACATGTTTAGGGGCATCCTGCCCCCTCAGAGGCTTCTGTAAAGATAAATGTAGATGGCGATAGTGTTTTTGTTTAGTGTTAGATTCGATAGTGTTTGTTGACGATAGTGTTTCTGCACGCATTCCGTAAGAAAGAGTTTTTCTGTACAACTAATGCAGAGGGCGCTAGTATTTGGGTAACCATTTTTAAAATTCTCGGCGTAACTTGGCAAGATATTCTAATGCAATTTCAACGTGTCACTTACAGTAAAAAATAACAGAAAACGTCGTCTAAATGGTCATACATCACAACATTTCTGAATCGGAAGTACTCTTTTTGTGCTCCGGTAGTTTGTTTTTGTTTACACTGAAAATCCTTCGTATATTGAATTCATTTCCAAGGATGTTTCCTATTTTATTCTCATCCAAAAGTCCTCGTGTTGTGAATAAATAAATAACTGTAATGATAAACTAAATAAAATCAACTTACAATTCATTTGCTCTAGTGAGAAGTTTCTAATCATGAGAGGCATTTTCCGATAGGTTAAACTAGGGTTATTGCGGCGCAACGTGTTTCCTATTCGTATTCGGAACGCGAAGTCACTAGCTTGTTTTTCAGCACGTCGCCAATAAAAATTCTAAAGAATAAAAATATTCCAAAGATTAAATTCAGAATCGATGTATGATAGTTGTATTGTCAACATGAATAAGATTAAACACGAAAACAACGATAAACCATATTTTAAAGTAACCCCGATATGTATCATGCGTTAGCATTTGGACTAAGTAAAATCTTCGCAAACCGTCTGGTTTGTTTGTACTGAAAGTCCCTCTCATAAACGAAACATTTAATTTGACAACGCTCTAGTGGCAACATGACGTCATCTTTTCGATCGATCGCAAACATCGTCTGCAGTGCGTAGAGAAAATTCGCTCCAGATTTGTGTTGGGAGACAAAAATTTAACCGTTATTTTCAGATTTTTGACGCTTTATTTTTTGGCGAGACTAGCACACCATTGGAGGGAATTTGACAGTTTATCTCAGATCCTGTGAACAGTAGGTTAGTTCCTTAAAATATAATTTTCAAAATTGTTTCCATTCTCTTATATATCTGTTCTTTTTTAAATTTGCAACAGAGTTGACAGAGTATATCCTGTTAAATAAATTTTATATCCACATTTTGGAAAACAATTGACAGGGAATCAAAACTGAAATTTTGTGTGTCAGTTCAATTTGTATTTATAAATGGAGATAATAATCCGATTTATTTTTTCAATGCTTTGGGGTTGTCTCATGAGACTTTTGAAAAATAAACATTTAAAGATTGTTTCTAAATCGACTTTCGGAATCTCGAATTTCCAGGGATAAAATTTAATTTTTAGATTTAAGGAACTTAATGACATTTAACAAATCAAACTATTCAAAAATGGGAAGAATATCATATTTTCGTAATGCAACATTTCTGTAAACATGTCTTGCGTGTCAAATTATAGATAGTTGAGGTTTTATTCAAAACATTAAGTTTACGTACTTTCCAGATAGTGCTATCTAACAATTTAAAACAAAACTTATTCGATATTAATTTTTTTTACCTAATATGGTTTAAAAAGAGTAGATAATTTTCATTTCAAATTAGCTCTGACATGTCAACAAATAAAATCATTAAACTAGTATTAATGTTCAATACTTATTTTCCAATGTCATTATTTAAGGTAGATAAAGCATATTTTCTCTCTGGAACAGTAAAATTCAAAAATGAAAATAGCAATGTCAAGTATTTTGTTTTATGTTTGAAAACACTTCACATTTATTTGTACGCTTAAAACTAATGGAAATAACTCACTCAAAAGACTTGATTCTTTTGTGAAACATCCTTTTTGAAGGACGCATGAGATGGAAGTTATTTAATGTATTTTCAATTCTCTCTGAGTCCTATTATTTGAGAAATAAAATTGTTTATGGTGCAGTGGTATTTCTGTTTACCTTTTTAAAAACGAACCAATTATAGTTTTGAATGGTTGGGTCTAAATATAAAACACTAACAATGTTATCGCGAAAATATAGAAAAGGTAGGTAGGTATTTTAATTAAAGTCCCACTGGGGCAACACAACAGATAGAAAAAGTGATTACGAGAAAAACTATCTGCATTTTAAAAAAGCATTTTACATTTTTATCAACAAAAATAAAAATGTATGAAATGTGAATATACTGGGGAAATCTATAACTCAATTCTCTTCACTGTAGTGCCGCATACCACTTAAACTCTTAGTGCAACCATCACTAACGACAGCCTCTAGTAGTGGTACAAGGTGGTTTGACAGCCTAGTGTAAGAAGTAGATCCTGCAATTTATTGTTTCACTTTTAATATCACGTATCCAAGGGGCTATTTACCAGTACGACAACGTTCGGCGACACACAGTTCGCCTCTCCCAGATCATGCACCATAAAACTCAAAATTTGTTCCATTCACCTCTCCCAGGGTTGTGTTCGTGGTTATGAGACCCTTGATCCCCAGATCTGTCTCTCATTGAGCATATCTGGGATATACAAGGCCGTCAATGGAATCACCCACGGATATAAGGGATCTAGAGCAGTAGCTGCAGAATGGGTGGTATAATATGCCAGGTAGTTAGTGTAAGGCTTTTATTTGACTCCATGACAGAGGAAGCTGTAGAACCTATCAATTTATGACCTTTCTGATGTAATACTACAATAATAAAGAATCCTCTAGGTTTGATATAGCGATTACATCTTATCTGTTATGCGCTAAGTTTTACACAGACCGATCACTGGCTTCGGGGTATTTCGATTTTTTGGCAGAGTGCACTTTAATGTGCAGTATATTTTCTGTTTAAAAATGTAATAAGTCAATAAATTTAGAAATTTCTGTAAGTTCAACGTTAGGTACTTGGAATAAATTCTTGTGTTTCATGAGGGGACCGTCTTCTATCCTGGTACCGTAACCGGAGAGTAGACATGGAAGCCAGATTAACCCTCTGACCGTCGTGAGATTTCCGAATAGTGAAGTAATGATTTTACCCCACAATTCACTTAATGGCTAAATAATCACATCTATTGGTAAGATTCCATGATTCATTCAATCTTTAGAAAGATTCCATAGGTACTTTCCTACGAATAGAATCCTTTAGAATGATTCTGTTCCCCCTTTTTTACAACAGAATCGTATGGAAAGATTCTATTGCTCCCTTACTTAGATTAGTATTTTTTGGAAAGATTCTATTGTTCCTTTCTTTAGAATAGAATCCCTTCGAAAGATTTTTCAGTCCTTTACTTAGAATAGAATAATTTGGAAATATTCTATTACTCGTTTCCTTAGAAGGGCCGTCGTGGCTCAACGGGTATGCCCACAGAGCCATGAGTTGTTGGCAGTTCGATTCCTGTCAGGTACATTCCTTCCCGGGGATATTTTTCTCTTCTGTGTCAGTAAAACTTTCATTGTGTGTTTATGTCTATTATTTGATATTGCATGTCTTATGTCTGGGGCAGCAAGGCCAAATATGGCCCTTGCATTATCAAACCCCCCAAAACAACATTTCTTTAGAAAGATTCTATTGGTAAAAAAGGTGGTTAGAAGTCATTCAGGAAAGACTACAGGTTGGATTATGTGTGTGAGCTTCTCAGAGGATTAAACTTGCGTGGTAATGCCTGATTTGATGTATCACAAAAGGGATAATCCCCACAACTTTGTCTCATCGAAATGAACTTTTAATTTTTTGAAATTGAATAAAAAAGACGAGTGAACACAAATTAATGTGTATTCCTTTCCAGAACTGACAAGATCCTTAGACGATGGCGGATGTACAGCGTTCGAAAGGGGAGGACCTGATGATGGAGGCAGAGGCGATGTTGAACAAGGGCTCAGGCAAGTGCTGTGGCAGCCGGGGTAGAGTCCGGGTGGACGAGGCCTGTGGCCTGTACGTGAAGGCCGCCAACGCCTTCAAGATGGCCAAAGAATGGCACAAGGCTGGCAATGCCTTTGCTGAAGCCGCGGGGCACGAACTAGCCAACGAAAGGAAGACCGAAGCTGGAATGCATTACGTGGAAGCTGCTAAGTGCTACAAAAAGGTGAGCCTAATATTTATTCCTCTCAGCAATGCCAGCACACATCCAGGTACCTAATCTTATGAGGGTCTGCTCTGCACAAGCAATCAGCGAGTTGTAAGCGACGCAGGTTCGATTCCTTGAACTTACCATGGGTTTCTTTCTTTCTTCTGTGCCAGTAAAACTTTCCTTGTGTGAAATGTCATTACTTGACGTTGTCCATTGTTTAGTGCAGCTTGAGTAAATATAGCCTTGCGCCATAAAACTTAACCAATCTATGAGGTCTGTATCTGCATGGATCAGTGTTTGCTCAAAACATTTTTAGGCGTTACATATTTTTAGCATCTTATTGTCCATTCTAGGCAGCATCTTATTGTCTATTCCTCAACGTGCCCCCTATTTTCCTTGAGGCCAGCATTGCCTTCCTCAAGGTTTCTTCAGCGCCCATTTTATGGGCTAGCTATGGGCTAGCCCAATGGTATCACCAAATGCTGTTATATAGTCTATCATTTATATTATACGCATGAATAATTCATAAAGGCAAAATGAATTAGAATAGGAGTTTTTTTATATTGTATGAAAGCAAAGTAATGCACAGATTGGTTAATTTAATTATCTAAACATGCGTAGCTAAAAGAATAAAGCATCTATTTTCTACTCAGGAGATATGGAAAATCATAGTAAATAGCGCTATTCATAAAAAAACATCCGCCTAATGATTTTATTCGGCGTTTTTAAAGTGAAAAGATTTTTATCATGCATCATAAATATTTCAATTCAAAAGTACATCACATCTATCCTTTGAAATGAGAATATATATTTTGGAATGTGTGGTGCTGGGAACATCAATGAACGGCTTAGAAAGACAAATTTTCCAAACTTTACTTCAAAGCTCAAATGAAACTATAAACTGATGGCGACAATTCACCATTCTTTTTCTAAACGATAAAAAAAACTTTCTCAAAATATTTAAATGGGAAATGCTTTAAAAAAGAACTTTCCAGAAATAAAACATTTCTCAAAACAAAAAGGAATGAAATTGTAAAAAATTAGGACTGGAACAGTGTATGAGCGTTTACTCAGAAATATTTTAAAATACTATCCCCACCAAAAGACGAGCCGACCCAACCTACCAGAGCCTAAGTAACGACCCCAAACTTGTCCTGTGAAATATTTTGTTGTTTAATATTCTTGTTAATATATTCCATTATATTTACCTAATTTTAACTTAAATTTAGTCTGATTTGAGTACAAATCAGCATTCGTTGTATTATTAGTGCAGAGGAGGATTCAATATGCGTGATGGAGGGTGGGAAAAAAGTAAACTCAAGTAATAATAATAACAGTTAATTTGACTTACAAGAAAGTGTACAGGCCGTGAAAGTTTATCAATCAGAAGTTTATAAAATAACATTCAAGGCGAGCAGCGTGAATGTGATTGTAGGATCCAACATCGAATAAATTTATCACGGCGCAACATGGCGGACATGAGATTAAAACGAACCGACTATTTCTTCGAATTCCACTATCGTTCTTCCAAGCTCAGAATTCCAATTATTAATTAAGACGAAAATTAAATTACCGAAAAAATCACATGCGCTTTAAATGTTGCGCTCGCAATAAATCTTCCTTGTCAAGGCAAAATAAAATGGTTACTTTTCAGAATCCTAAAGTGAATATTTCATTCTTTCTCGCAACTATTCAGGAATAAAATGAAGCATGACATGATACAAGTAATTTAGATTCGTAGATACATTTCGTTTCGGTTATTATATAATTTTTCGATTCGCATATTATATAATTTTTTATTTTATGCAAATTTTACTTGACTCCTCGGGACCCATCAAAAGTCAGACATAATCCCTTTTGCCTTGACACGGAAGAAATATCAACGACGGAAATTCAACAAAGAAACATAAATCGCCCGTTCGAACTCGCACGTTCCTATAATGCGAAAGAATTTTCAAAGTCGCGCCTCTTATATTTTACTGTATTTAAACATTCGCCAAGCCCCGATACCTACACCACATAATGCGCATGTAGTTTCTTATAACCTGAAAAACGACAGTGGCGTAATTCTGAATCCGTCTTCGTTTTTAGGTGAGCCCTGAAGAGTGCGAGAAGTGCCTTGTTAAAGCCAGTGAGATATACGACGATGTCGGACGTGGGAAGACAGCAGCAAAGCAGCATTTCACGTTGGCGGAACTACACGAGGAACAAGGGAATCTCAGGAAAGCTGTAGATGAATATCAGAAAGCAGCGGATATGTTCTCTGGAGAGGTAAGACAGTAATTCCAAGAGAATCATTAATCTACAAATGCCTTCTCTGGACAGAGGCGAAGCTAGTTTTTTTGGGACCTAGGACATATGAGGCTGATGCCACCCTCTGTCTAAAACAAAATTTGCTATTTAAAATGATGATTAAATATCTTTGATAATGGCTCCTGTTAACTTTTCAAGTGTTTTGACGAGATATCTCGTCCAAGATCTAGTACATTTTGCTAAGGACGAGATACCTCGTCGAGACAAACTGCTCTATTACTCCAAGGGAAAGAAGTTCCAAGTAGGAAAAACAAATTGTCCCTTGACCAGAACTGGCGACAGTTTGGAACATATTTTTGCATCAGAGACTGGACACTACAGTTTTTTATATGAAAATAAGTTAGGAGGGTTAATAGTCTCAAGGACCAGAAATAAGAAAATGCCCCGTCTTATTTTGTTCTCCTTAGACGTTTGCGTGAAGATAATTGTATTGCTTTGTTTCTTCCTCTGAATAGTAAGTAATAGATACAGGGGCTATATGAAAGAAAGGATTGACTTTTAAACGCTGTGTTCCGAAAATAGCGTGGATTAAAGTATTCATTTCACACGCATAGCATTGGAAAGTACTTGTGACCAGGACAAAATTGTGCTTCAAATCATAAAACAATTTTTAAGAAAACTACAAAAAGTTTAAATAAATATTTTTGAAATGTTACCTCTTTAGACAATCACGCCTGGGGCCACGGCCATTGTCGATTCCCCTTAGCTGGATAAGGAATGAATATCCCGAAATATTTTTAATGTTAAAACTAATAAAAAATGTATAAGAAAAATATCAGCATGAATAGAAGTTTTCATAACCACATAGGTAAGACATGCGAAGACATGTCTTAAAGCTATCGACTTAGTGAAATTTTTATTGAGTTAAAAACAATATATAGGTTGCATTTTTTAAACATTAATATAAGGATTTACATCTGCTATAATTGAAGCCTTCGTACGAATGACGCATATTGTTTTTACAGTTGCTCTGAATTTTCCTGTTACATTCTTTGCGTTTATTTTTATCCAGGAACTGGCATCTTCCACTACCAAGTGTCGACTGAACGTAGCCATCCACTGTGCCACTCTAGGTGAATATGATCGGTCCCAGACCATCTTCGAGGAGCTCGGCAACGAGTCGCTCGACAACAAACTGCTCAAGTACACGGCCTGCGAGCACTACGCGAAGGCCGGTCTTTGCCATCTGGCTGCCAACCCTCAGGATGGTGACGGCCTGCAGAGGAAGTTGTCTGAGTGGAAGGACACCAGTCCGGCCTTCGCGGATAGTCGAGAATGCGGATGGCTCGCTCGGATGGCTGATGCAGCTCAGAAGGAAGACGTCGATGGCTTCAATGAAGCGATTCGAAGCTACGAATCAGTCACTCGCCTTACTGACTGGCAGAACGACTTGCTGAAGAAGATTCGAAGGCACATCGGACCGGACTTGCGGTAATTCAATTCCACGCGTAAGTTCCGAATACTTCATTTGGGAATCATGGCACAATCCTCATAGTTGCAATCTTTATGGGGACCAGTGATTATTGTTATTTGTTTCTTGTATGTGCTTGCATCAGAGTCGAGTTCACATACATACACCAGCATATGTAGCATTAATCTGTGATAGAAAAGTGGGAACACTTAGATATAAAGTTTTTTTACGGCAACGCTTTTGACGTGCATTTTATGTCGCCAAGGAAGACTTTCTTAGAAAAAACCGTTTTAGGCTTCGCGGAAAGTAATTAACGAAAAGAATTTTAAAAACAGAAAAGAATCCACACAACTGATTATTCTTACTACTGGGTAAATATTTAACTTAATGAAATTATCTTTGCTTTATCTAAAATATTGTTATAGAAGTTTGTCCAAGTTAAATACTTTATTATTTTTTAAGTCTAATGGAACCAGGCTATATAATATGAATTTAAAAAAAGATGACATTAATTCTAGCAAACTAGTTATTTAGGCATATTAAAATTAAAGAGATGATTTACAAAAATTAATAAAAGGCAAATCGCAAGGTTGCCATTCTCCTAATAAAGTGGGGTTGCTTTTGCTACTACGGCTCGCTACAAAAAGTAAACCAAAAAACTCGGAAAAAAACTTGCCACAAAAGTCTTTATATCAAAGCTGTTCCGAAAAGTGTGGTAATAGGGATAGTTGGAATAGGGATAATTGGTATTAACTTGAACGAAGGCAGTGTCCTTAAAACAAATAACTAGTCAAGATTAAGATATAAAATAATGATAATGCAAATTACGTGCTGCAATTTTCCACTTTTGAGTGCGTCAAGTTCAGTATTTTTGGCTCAGCCACCAGTCAGACCAAGCTAAGTATGAGACATATAGAATTCGTAAGAGGAATTTAATATCTTTGTCAGGGCTGCAGACAGGATTCATGTACATGAAAAGAGGTAACAAACATACTTATTTTTATTTTATTTATAACGTTATTGTTCTTTTTTTACCACTCTAAGAGGAAATTTTCTATTCAAACACACATGTGAGCAGTTACGTGTTTGAAGCAATTCATTCAAAATAAAAATTTGTTGAGCTTTATTTTAATATTTGTTTTCCTGGATATTTTTCCCTGTCCAACCTCTTTTACATAAATTAGATTTGGCAGGATCGGTTTTGTTTGTGAAGCGATAATGGGCGACCTTTTACTGGTGCTTGTGGGTGAACCCTCTTAATGTAATGCTGATATGGACTACATTAACGAAAATCTAGATCAGATCTAATTGTGTATGACAAGGAAATACGCTTTCATGGAACTATTTCCTTGTCACAAATTTTCAATTGTGTGATCTTGTTCTATGTATGTGAATAGCTTGAATAAATTTATGAACGTTATGAAAAACTCAGTAATAAATTGAGAAATCTGAAAAATGGTTCAAGAAATAAAGATGTATCGTATAAGTATATCAATAAGAAATTACATTGCAAAAAAACTTTTACTTATAAGTTTCTGCTGTAATAGTTACCTCCGTATCAAAACCCTTCTAGATGCGTGTTTATAAAATGGTAATTAAATATCAAATTAAACATAAAGCTGAATCAAACCGAATATTTCATGGAGATAACATTCGAAAGCTGACATGTTCAAAGATAAGAATGTTATCTTGGATGAACAGCTCCTTGCATATTGGCAGAGTACATAAAAATTGCCAGAAGAGAAAATGGAGAGAACACATCAAATATGAAATGATCGAGATTGATTTGGAATATTGCACGTTATGGTGTCAAGACCGTGTGTTGAAGAAATTTGAAGTACCATTCTCCATCACAGTAGTCTTGCTAGAAGATGGTATTCTGAAGGCCCAAGTTCTCGAAAGAATTGACTTTATTTATCTTTCTTTACAAATATTAAAAATGCATAAAATTATTTTGCGTTATTGAAAAATATATTTGGTAGTTACATTGATTATTTACTAGAAATATTGAAAGAATAAGTATTAATTTGCCTTTTCTCTAACGTAACCTTGTCGCATATTCGCATACCTACACATAGTATCATTGTTTCACAAGTGACAGAAATAAAAAGTTAATTCACAATATTTGTATTTTAACTTAATGTTACTTAATAGCCAGAAATAGCTTTGGGGAAACACAATTATTTAAAAAGTATTTCTCTGAAACCTGAATCAACTTGAGGTGCTTTACTTTTTATGCTTACGTAAGCCCCTGCTTTAAAATTTAGTAAGTGAAGAAATATAAAGATAAATTTTAGTGAAAAGCATCGCTATAAACATAACACAATCACGTTTTCATTCTCCGAAACGAAATCTTACCAACGCAATTGTTGTCATTTGTCTAGCATATTCCCAAGTAAACAATTAAATTTTAGTTCTCAATGCATTTAATGCGAAACTCATGATATTGTTTTCGTTCAGAGACAGAAATTCACTGAAAACTTTCGAGTCTTATTTTCGACATTCAACTCTGAGCGTCATGAGATTTCCAAGTTCCAGTTCTTTTACTCCACAAGACACTTAATGGCTAAATTACCACATCTGTTGGTTGAAAGAATTGTATAGGAAAATGCGAAAATTTATCATAAGAGATATAGAATATTTAAAAGTTTGAAGTAGCCATAACATAATCTTTACAATAAAATCATCTACTTTGTTGGGAATCAAAGTAGACTATTTACATATTTTTTATGATTTATAATACTGCATTGGACATCTGCAGCTTTTTGAGTTACAATTATTCCGAAAATGAGCAATCACCAGAAACGAACACTTCAGTACATTTTACGAAAATAAGATTTTATTATAAACTTTGCAATATGAGGCATTCTTAAAAATGAACTACAAGAGTACAGGTTATAACATAATTGAGGATACCTTCATTGGAATGTTGCCAAGCTCGATGAACTGGAGTAAAGTTAATGCCAAGTTCGATAAATTGGTTAGTAGTTATAAATACAGAAGTAATTGGTAATTATTATTTCAATTTAAAACTGATAAGATAGATTTTCGGAGAAAACTAAATTTCTGAATATTTGAAGCTGAGTTATTCTGAAGTTTCAGTGAAATGTTTTTTGATAATGAGTCTGCAAAAGATGACTAGAAACGAAATAACTTACTAAACCTAAACAAGTAAAATAAACCTTTGACTCTAATGGTAGTTATTGGAGTAACTATCTCAAAAGCTGGACCTTCATTGATGATTCTTTCGGTAATCTCACAAAAACCATTGCTTGGGAAAACCTTCAAAGATTATAGAGTATTCTTGTTGAAACAATCTTTATATTAATGCCTTGTTGTAAATGTGAGATGTTTATAACTTATCCAGTCTGTGATTTCTTGTTTATAAACTAATTCTTGTTAAATAAAGAAACTATTGAAGCAGTCATAATATTCTTATAATTGCTTATACATATTCGTGAAACAATACATGTAAAATTGTTTAAATAAGATATATTAAAATAACAAAATGATGGAGAGAAATAACATGCAATTCAAGGCAAAAAAGAATTTACTCAAAATCAATTTAAGACTTAAAAATAATGTTTTAATAGTAAAAATTAGCCCTTAAAAATTAAGTATGAATTGAACCATTTAAAGTAACAGCATCTGGACACACAAAGTTCTAGAGAATTGAACATTTTCACATCGAGATTCTTGACACCATTATTTCGTCACAATTGAGCAATATCTTGGTATGGTTTGAGTCAAATTCAAAAGATGGTCAGCAATGATTCGACTGAATCAGTCTGACAGATTAGTTCTAAGCCAGTCTAGGTACTTTGTAACTCTCGTGTAGACCCCTGGGTAGCCAGGTTGGGCACATAATTTTCCAAAAGAGACAATTCCAGCTAAGTAATAGCGTTCTCCTCCTACGGTCACCAATGGACCTCCTGAATCACCCTACAATAAATAGAAGAGGAATTCGTAAATAGCATTCTTTTATACCGATATACAGTTTTGAACTTTTTACGAAAAACATTTAAATAAGACAAGTCAGATCGGTCTAACTTCTGTCAAGTCAGTATCACACGCATGCTAAATATGGATTGGTTGGTTAATAGTTGAATTTACCTCGCACTAGAGCAATACAACAGGCTATTAGCGACTGTCAAGTATTAGTCCCAAAGGAAAAGATCTGAGGATAGTATCTTGTAATTTTGAGTCACTGTATGGATGACGTGGTCAACACCTGAGCTGGCACCCCATTCTCTATGCTAACTATAGAAAACATGGCATTGATATCGGATAGCTTGAGAACAGACCTACTCAGAAAATAATTTCGGAGGGGGTCAATCTTCTGTCACTGTTTTCTATTCCATCAAAAGGCTGTAATACACTCATTAAATGATTTTTACTCTCCAGAGATCTTTTGTAAGTCCATTTTATCTGTGATAACGAAGCTTCGATTATCCTGATTAAATTAGCTTTAGGGACAACTTTTTTTTTATTGTTTCTCAACATTGTGAAATATTCCGGGGAGGGTTCGATGTGGACCATTCCATTGAATACGTGCTTGGTCACTCATGTAGATGAATCAACAAGAGATTTTTTCGTCTTATTCAATCCCTTCCAGAGCACAAATTGATTCTTCGCTTGCTTTAGCAACCGAATACCAATGAGCATTTCGTTTCTAAATATTGCTGTCCATTGAAAACGTAGCATCAGGAGTTGTTGCATTAACCGAAAATTTTGACAGTCGGATAGTTTCTTACGGCAAATGCAAATGAGTAAAATCTCAGCTGGGTATGCAAATAGGGTACTCGCTAATACGGTAATGTGGTAGGCAGGTAGGTAGTTAATTAACGTCGCACTGGAGCAACACAGCAAGCCATTGGAGAGGGTCCGGGATCAATCTTGAAGGGAAAGATCCGAGGACAACACCACGTAATTTTGTGGCAAGGTCAGATTGCGAGGTCAATACCTGAGCTAGCATCCCACTCTCCAAACTTCCACACCATGCCAACGTGAGAACAGGTGAAATGTGACCTCGGAAGATATGAAAAAGTAAATCCAAAGATTATGGCAATGAATTTGTTTGGTATTGGTCTTCAAATACATAATCGAGCGCTTCGTTCGTTTACGCCTCATCGCAAAAAAACATGACCAGTTTATGGGGTTTAGGATAAATAATTGTTGGTTTGCGAGAAGGTTGTTTATCGTATCATAATATAGCTGCACGCGTTTGGCGAGAAACAAACTACGAGTATGCGTACTTGGAGACAATGGACAGAAGGTTCAACACGTCGTCACGACGATGTCGTGAGGAATCTAGATCACTTAGGCTACGTCGAAAAGGGATACGAAAAGGGCTACTACGCATGGTGGAGATTATTCGTACAGCGATATCCATTATGTTAGCAGAGCAATGGAGGATGGTGACATATCAAGCGATGTCTTCCTGCACTGCTTGCCAATGATTGAGGCAGCAAGGGCTCGTAGTTCAGCGTCCGTTCTGCGGTTTCTTTTAATCTTTCACTATAAGCGTTAGAGGCTTCAATGGTGCCAAGATCGAAGACAGTCCAACGCTGAATGAGAGCGAATCATATTTTCTGACGAGTCCAGATGCAATATCGTGACCCATGAAGGCCGGATCCCTGTTCGCAGATATAGTGAGGAAGGGCATCTGGAAGGGTGCATTGCAGAGCGTCTTACTCCAATCGTAAAGGTTTGGAGTGCTATTTCATTCCATTCATGCTCTAGCTTTATTCGGATGGTAGACGCATTGGACAGTCAGCGGTAGACCAGAGGTCTTGGAATCAAAATTCCTTCCCCTAATATTAGAGATCTTTCAACAGAATAATGCTCGTCTCTATGTCGTTCGAACCGTCCAACATTTCTTCTGTAACCAACAGGTATCACTTCTTCCTTGACCTGCTCAGTCACCCTCTTTATCCCTCAAACAACACGTGTGTATATGATTGCTCGAAAATTGATCCGTACGTCATCACTCAGTCAGAACTGTCGACTTGTGCATGAGTGTTGAATCTGCGTGCAACAGCATTTCATACAGCAATCCCGAATCTAGGCCAACGTCATGATGTGTGCAAGCAGTGAAACTGCTAAAGGTGGATTTCTAATTTTAGCACGTTCCTTTGAGTCGAATCCAAAATGATAATTAGATTTGTGATGCTGCAATTTGTGACATGATCAACGAATGCCGAAATGAAATAAACAATCACGAAAACGAAACTCGTTTTTGAGCTATTCTGATAAATATGATCTTATCTCGGCACCTTCACTTTTAGATTTTATTTTGAGACCTGTGATATTTCTGAGGAATCGATTGACGTGGATTGATTAAATTCATAGCTTGCATCCTTTTCGGATTAAAATAGCACCCATTTCCGCCTTCCGACTCCCAAATATACTACGTGGAACACAGCAGGGGTTGATTAGTTGATTTTGGGGGTTTTATGGTGCAGGGGCCATGCTGCGCCATACACAGGACTTACAATATCAAGTAATAGACACACACATTGAAAGTTTTACTGACGCAGAAGAGAGAAACACACCCAGGGGGATTGAACCTGACAGGAATCGAACCTGCGCCACATACAACTCGAAGGTTGCTGGCCCAGTGGACATACCCACTGAGCCACGACAGCTCTAAACACATCAAGGGGGGGGGGTATTTCAATTAACGTCACACTGGAGCAACACAATGGGCTATTGGTGACGGTCCGGGATCAATCCCAAAGGGAAAGATCCGAGGACAATACCACGTAATTTTGAACCACGGTCAGATGACGAGGCAACACCTGAGTTGGCACCCCACTCTCCAAACTTCCACACCACGCCAACGTGAGGACATTTGAGGCCACGACAGATTTAACGTGCACCAGCCCCCTTTGTACCCGACGGTGTTTGGCTGGATTCGAACTCGCAACCCTTCGGTTGCTAGTTCGTTACTCTTCCAACCGGGCCACCGCGGCCCCTAAACACATCAAGGAGGGTATTTCAATTAACGTCACACTGGAGCAACACAACGGGCTATTGGTGACGGTCCGGGATCAATCCCAAAGGGAAAGATCCGAGGACAACACCACGTAATTTTGAACCACGGTCAGATGACGAGGCAACACCTGAGCTGGCACCCCACTCTCCAAACTTCCACACCACGCCAAAAACACATCAAGGGAAATAAAACCTTTTGAAATCTTCAACGCATTAATTTTCTTCACACCCTTAAAACTCAAGTTTACTGTTGTGTAACTATAAGAGAAGTAGAAACAAAAATACCTGGCATGAATCTTTAGTACCATCCCCTGTTCCAGCACACAGATACTCATCTGTAATATTAAGCTCTCTTTCATAAGAAGACTTGCAGAGCTCCTGGCTTTGTATATCGAAAGTTGCCTCCATCAGGACATCGCTGGATCGACCATCTGTATAAAAAACACCAAGGTTAACTTCACCAATTTAAAAATAAAATTGTCTTTAATCCTCTGAGGAGTTTACACAAACAATTCTACCTTGTAACCTGCAGTCTTCTCTGCATGACTTCTAACCAATTTTGACCTTCTCGACCAATATAATCTTTCCAAAGGATTCTAAACAGAATGGGCCAATTTAAGCATTCCTAAAAATTCTACTCCAAGGTAGGCAGCTAGGTTGATGAATTAAGGTCGCGGGGTACAATACAACGGAGTATTAGCGACAGTCCGGGATCAATCCAGAAGGGAAAGATCCGAGGACAACACCTCATCATCTCGATCCACAGTCAGATGAACTGGCACCCCACTCTCCAAACTTCCACACCTCGCCAACGTTAGGACTTTTGAGGCTACGACAGATTTAAGGTGTACCAGAACCACGTAAACGATGGTCTTTGGTTAAATTGAGTTTCGAACTCGCAACCTTCCGGTTGCTGAACTACGCCTTCCACAGCCCCCTCTATTCTAAGTAAAGGACCAATAGAATCTTTCCAAAGGATCCTATTCTAAAGAAAGGAGCAATGGAATCTTTCCAAGGTTTTCTATTCAAAGGACTGGACCAATCGAATCTTTCTAAAGGTTGAAAGAACCCATGGATTCTTTAGAAAGATGTTTTTATTTAGTCATTAAGTGCGTTGTGGGTAAAAGCAACATCTTCAATAAACACTTCTCTAAATTCACCATTAAATTCTTCCAAAATATGAAATTAATTGGTAATACCGCGATACAGCAAATCTCCAGATTTGAATTTCATCAAATAAATAATAGTAGGAGGCCCAAGAGCCATTCTTAACTTTTAAATTGTTTGTAACAATTAAAGAAACTAAAACATTAACTTTCTGCTTCTTAACTTTTCTTTAATAGAACTTCCCACTTAGTACCTCCTAAATCTTACATAATTACACTATCTCTGACTTCCTAGCAAAATTAGATCTGCAGCGACCACTGACTTTGAATCCTCCCATCCTACCAATGACGATGCAAGCATTCCACAACTGATGCTCCCTATTAGCACCCGACTTCCAAATTCTAGACTTTAAAAAGGCTCTGAAAACTCAAATATTCTCAGTTACCTTCAAGTTCACCGGAGATGGAGGGCCTCGACTCAGGTTCTTCATCTAAAAAGCCTACTCTAGAACCAAATACTACTCTACTCGCAAATCTCGAGACGCTTCAGAGGGTTAAAACGACGTTTTCGAGCATTCACTACATTGTAGTCGTTAATTAATGTTCTCATTACTTTTAATTCGAGCATAAAAATGATCCTAGAACTTTATTTAGGCTTGATCCAAGATGGCGTGAAAGGACTTCTACTTCTAGATTCTTTTTATGGCGCAATGGCAATATTTGGTCAAACTGCTTCAAACAGCAAGTAAATGAATATATACACACAAAGATTGGATTGGATGTTGGGGTTTTTATGGTCCAAAAGCGGACAAGCTGCGCCAAACACAAAACAGAATATGATCCAATAAAAGTATCAAATATTTAAAAGTTAATAGCCTAAGATAAAGATAAAAGCACAACAAGGGAGGAAGAAAAAGCAAAAAGTAGAAGGGGAGGGTAAAAATGAAAGAGAAAAGATCACTAAGGTACTCCGGGGTTTTGAAGCCCGTGCAAACATAAAGAAGGTATGCCCCTGAGGGCTACACACAAAGAAAGATTTTCAGAAGATGTAATATACGTACATCCTTGGAGGAATCGAACATGCGCCGCGTGTAATTCGCAGGTTGATAGCATAATGGGCAAACACACCGTGCCACTTCTGTTTCTTGGAGATAAGCATAAGTTATAATTTTAAATAGTATATACAGCGGAATGTTTTATCTGATTAAAATTTCAACGGGATCTAGCCTCTAATCGTCACGAGATTTTCTTAGAATGTAGCATTGCTTTCACCGCACAACACACATAATGACTAAATAACCCCATCTATTGGTTGAAAGAATGTATAAATTCTTCAAAAATTTAGAAATATGTAGAATATTTCTAAATTTTCTCTTTTCTGGCTCTCTTTTCTTAGAATCGAATCCTTTGGAGAGATTTTGTGGATTTCTTAGAATCGAATCGTTTGTAAAGGTTCTATGAATTCCTTAGAATAGAACCTCTGGAAGGATTCCATTCGTCTTTTCCTTAGAATTGTTCGCAAACGTTCTATTGAAGTCCTTTCCTTGGAACAGAATCCTGTGAAAAGATTTCATTTTTCCTTTTCTTCAAATAAAATCATTTGAAAAGATTCTATTGGTCATTTCCTTAGAATAAAATGCTTTAGAAAGATCCTATTGGTCAAGATTTAAAACTGGTTAAAAGCAATGCAGGGTTATTTGGTTTTGGGTTTTATGGCGGAAGGACCATATTTGGCCAAGCTGCGCCAAACACAAGACAGACAATGTCAAGTAATTGTGAAAAGAAAGGATGGAGAGGAGAAACTAGAGAAAGATCACTTGGGCATCCTGAGGTCGCCATCCAATGTTTACCTGAGGCAGTAAATCCAATGGGAAAAGAATAGATCATTAGGATACCCCGGGTTCGTGAAGCCCTAAAGATGTGTCCTGAGGGGAAGTCATGCAGGGAAGACTGCAGGTTGCAATGTGGAATTATTCATGTGAACCTTTCAGAGGGTTAAACTGAACTTTCAGGAGTTGCGATACTGTTATTGTACTTTCTCTTGTACGTTATATCCCAGAATATGAACTAAACCTTTTGATGACCATGAATTCGCTGACGACTGATAGCTTTCTGCAGTATGAACTAATTGCTAGAATCCATAAGTGTACCATTGCTTATAGAAAAAGCGACCCGTTAGTTTTGCTATAATTGCATTTTTTCCTTACAGTTCGACTGTTAAATGTGATATTTTTGGTTTCTTTTAAATCAAGTTAAAAACGGAATTTTCTTTATAAAGATCCTAAAAATTAGTTGTCACTCCTCATAATGCTGAATACCGGAACGTAAAAAAGAACATTTTGTTTTGGGAGTCATTACTCTCCGAAAAGAAATAGAACTGCCCTTAAAAAGAATATAATTACAAACAGAATCACCAATAATGATTCAATTACAAACAGAATTTCAACAAGGGATTAATTTAGCAAAGGCTCAAGAAGGATTAATTTTACAGAAGGATCACAAGGATTAATTTTACAGAATGATCAACAAGAATTTGTTTAACAGAATGATCAACAAGAATTTGTTTAACAGAATGATCAACAAGGCTTGATTGCATAGAATGATCATCAAGTATTCATTTGAACAGAATGATAAACAAGGGATTAATTTAAAAGGATCACAAGGATTAATTTAACAGAATGATCAAAAAGAATTTGTTTCAAAAATGATCAACAAGAATTAGTTTAATAAAATGCTCAACAAGGTTTAATTGAACAGGAGGATCGACAAGATTCAATTGAACAGGATGATCAACAAGGTTTAATTGAAGAGAATGATCAGCAAGGGAATAATTTAACAGAATTGATCACAAGGAATCATTTACTAATGCACTAGTCAAAAGAGTACTAACTGAATTCTGTGGTTCCAAAGCCAGTGACTGTAGATGTCTTGCTGGTAAGAGCGTCTTGAGAGAAGTTCACGTCGTAAGGTAAACAGATTGGCGATATCGCATCTGTAAAACGAATCTCTCGGTTCAGACGTAGAACTGCGATGTCATTTTTATAAGTTCTCGGGTCGAACCGTTCGTGGCGACGAACCGCATCCACACCGACCTGCACGGCATTTTCCTCGTTGTTGTCTCTCAAATCATGAGCACCTAGCCTCACGCTCAGCAAGCGTGGACTCATCCTGGATTGGAAAAGGAATTAATGGTTAGATTAAATTAACCAACTGTATCCGTGCTGTATTGCACCATGACATAATAAAGAAAACCCATAACAAAACTCATAAAAAGACAATTGAATGGAAATGGAATAAAGGATACTCGTAAAAAGTATAACAATTCATTCGAAACAACGTTTTTTATTTAACTCGTCAAATTTCAACTGAACTTACCGGCAAACAAAATTTAATTTGTGGGAAAATATCTATTTTTAATTATTTTGGAGTTTTTATAAAGGATAGAAAGTTGAATAACTTGGTGAGTACATTCCTCTCGAAATTTCTTCCTCTGAATCAATCATCTTACCAGTTCGCCGCAATAGGCACTATGACCGTTTGTTATGGACACTTAGACTGCTTAAATTTTGTCTCTTCAGAGTTTACCTGGATTTTAAAGTGTTGCTGGGAAACTTGTTACATTACACAAATATTAGCCAGACCGGTTGACCTTATTTGACCCTGCCTAATGGTATTCCAAACATTCACACCTGAATACTTGAGATAAAAATCCTTGTTGGACTTCCAAAATATTAAAGTCATTAAATTTCTTTGTTTTTATGAGCAGTTGAAGAAAATGAGAATCGGCAACTAGACTCACACACTATATTATAAAAATACATGCATCTCAAAAATACTTTATAATAAATGACACTTGTAGAGAACTTAGCCACTTCTATTAGCGTTAACTTAAAATGCAATGGTATGTAAAGCAACGTATCTCAAATCCTAAATGTTTTATTCCACATAGCTTTTGGAATATTCAGTTGTCATTTGGGGTATTTCGGTGCAGGTACTTGGTACGAGATTCATTTCGAATTGCATTATCCGTAATTTTTGGACATGTGTGTGTAAGTTGCAGCATCTAATAAATTCTAAAAAAGTAGTACTATGGTGAAATTTATCCACTTCAATAGAACATGCAGGCACGTGCAAGCGCTCCGTGAGTTTAATTTTTACTTCACGTGTGCAACCACTAACTGTCGTACTTGTAACATCGACCTTCTAATGAAATAGACGGAGCATGTGCCCGCAGCTTCATGTTATTGCTTCCAGTTGCTCGGTTTGAAGATCTGTCACGTGGGTGAAGGAAAAAGCATGAATCCTAAATTATGGATAGGTTAAAGTGATTATCCACCGTGATCAAAAACACGGTACAGATGTATCTAGTGCCTTCTGGTAGCAACGCTCTTGGCGCACTTTTTGTCACCAAGGAAAGAAATCTAAGATAAAAAATTTTTCTTTATAAATTTTTATAAATATATTATCTTTATAAATCTTTTCGCTTGCCGAGGTTGCCATAAAAACGGGAATAATCTAATAAAGATGGGTTACCTTCACCTGCCATAACTCGCTACTAAAAGTGCACCAAGAGCTTTGCCGCCAGACGAGGCGCTAGATACATCTGTACCAAAAGCACTAGTCTCATATTCGACAACCAATCGGCTAAGTCGATTCGTTAGTCCACGTGATTTACCTTTCAGAGATCTTACAACATCGACTCAACCAACATGTTCTGTCTATTTCATTGAAAGGTCCATGACATGTAAATGTTATTGTATCTTATATTTGTCAAGCACGGCAAACTATGATATCAGCGAACGTATTTTTTAATCATGCATGTGCAAACTGTAACCATGACAAGGAATATGATTTAAAAAAAGAATGCAACCGAAAAGCTTGTCTACAACTATTTATTATAATCTTACTAGTAATCTGATCATCCGAAAAGTGACCAGAGAGCCTTCATCTCCAGGTGATTTAGAAACCAACTTGATTACCACATAATATCATGACATTAAATGGTGGCGTGGCAATTGGTGGATTGCCAACCCCCGACATTAAATGGTGGCAGCGGTGATATAATACAATATCCCAACAGTGTACTTAAAAGTAGAATAGTAAATAAAGCAGAGAAACAGTTTTCAATCCTGACGTTTTGGGATAGATTGAAGTTGTCTTTGCACGTTTTCTAGGCCAATATCGTACATATTACCTAAGTGTATTAATAATTCGTTCCATTTCCATCATAGTAATCAACTTACCAATGGATATGCAACTACTAGTTTTGAACGCGTCATAAATATTCATGAAAGTTTTCGGCTTGCAGGTTGTACATAAGAAAACGAATGAATTATAATGCTATAAAAGCAAGTACTTACGTCGTAGACCCTCTTCCACTGACCACACAATGGGCTGCAGTTACTATATGCCTAGTCGTCACCAAAGCACCTCCACAATCCGGACTTAGAGCTCCATTCCTTTTTTCAACAAAAACTACTGCCTACGAAAGAAATCAAACAATACGAAAACGGGTAAGAACTTCTTTCATTAAGTTGTCATACGCTATACAATATATTCAATTGTTAGTAAATACCTAGTATCTATTTGGAAACATGAAAACAACCTACCTTCATATAAAAACTCACTCTATATAACTTCTAATTTATAAAACTAACTCCTCAACTCTAAACCCATCAACCTTTTCATGAAATAGACGGAGCATGTGAGTGCAGCTTCGTGTAATTTTTCGCGATCGCTCGGTCTTAAGAACTCCGGATGAAAGTCATGTAATATTGGTAGGTAGTTAATTAATGTCCTACTGGAGAAACACAACGAGTTATATATGATTGTCCGGGATCAATTTTAAAGGGAAAGATCCGAAGATAACACTTCATAATTTGAATCACGGTCAGAAAACGAGGTCAGCACATGAGCTGGCACCTGCCAGATTTAACATGCACCAGATCCTGTGTACACGACGATCTTTGGTTGGACCGAGTTTCGAACTCATAACCCACCGGTTGCTAATCCATTACTCTTTAAACTGAGCCACCGCGGCCCATGTACTATTGGAATAAAGAAGCACGAATTCAAATGTAGCACTAATTGGCGAGCGTGATGAAAACACTAGTTTGTGCTTCGATATCCAATCGGCGCAAGTCGATTCCCAACATCACGTGACTTGCACTTCTGATACAGCGACTCCACCCACATTTTCCGTCTATTTCATTGGAAGGACGATGTTTATATCCCTGTAAATGAGCATTTTTTAGAATTTATAGATTTCAAGATGTTTTATTTCATTTTTACAAATAGATTTCCTGAACAAAAGAAAAAAAATATTATTTTTAGAATTTTGTTATACTTTTTTAAGCGTATTAATTTGAGCAGTTATTTAGCTTTTGCACCAAAAGGCAAATGTTCTTTGTAATGTGATGCCTCATAAGTTGCAAGCCAACTAAAACTAGATCCTAAGAAATTTAACCTTCCTCGTGGTTTAATTGCTTCGAAAACTGCCCTGTAATGCCAAGCCTCTGGTGCAGAAACCTTTTCCAAACTGTCAACAGTTCTGGGCAAGGGTAGGTAAGTATTTAATTAACGTCGCACTGGAGCAACACAACCAGCTATTGGCGACGGTCCGGGATCCACCCCGAAGGGAAAGTTCAAAGGACAACGCCTGTGATAATTTTGAACCACGGTCAGATGACGAGAACTCCTCAGCTGGCACCCACTCTCCGAACTTCCACACCACGCCAACGTGAGAACATGAGGCCCCGGCAGATTTAACGTGCACCAGCCGCCTTGTACACGACGGTCTTTGGTTGGATTCAAACTCGCAACCCTCCGGTTGCTAATCCGTTACTGTTCCAACCGGGCTACCGTGGCCCTCTGGGCAAGGGACAATTAGTTTTTCCTACCTCACTCTTCATTTCACTTGAAGTAATTGGGCAGTTTGACGAGATATCTCCCACAATTTACCAGATCTTGGACGAGATATCTCGTCGAAACACTCGGGGGTTATGCGCACATTAGTTCTGAAAATTCCCATTTGGGTTTTTGTATATTGAAACAAACTTTCCATATATTGGCAACTTCCTCATTTTGAGTCAATTAGGGATAAGGAAACAGGAATAACGCATAAAAATCCTTTGTTTCACAAGTACAAAATAAACATTTATTTCCTTAATGATAAATTTCGAAATATTCCAAGGTTTTATTTTCTGTTCTATGATAGTTTTTTGATAAGTTCATAATTATCGTGATAACATGATTCAATAAGTTTAAAATACAGTGCGAAAAGTTCCAGATTACTCATTGTTATTTTAATAAATATTTAACTAATTAGGTTATTCTTTTATTTGAATACTGCTTTCTAATAATGAAATCTTTGATAAAGAGTAAAATTAATAACTTCTCAAATGTTGTTTTGTGTTAATATCCCTCTGAATTTATTTCCTGATTTAGGTTGTTTGTTTAGGGGTTTTATGGCGCAAGTGTCATATTTTTCCTGATTTAGGATAGGGCTGCGGTAGCCCAGTTGGAAGAGCAACGGATTAGCAACCGGAGGGTTGCGACTTCGAAACTCGGTCCAGCCAAAGACCATCGTGTACACGGGAACTGGTGCATGTTAAATCTGTCGTGGCTTCAAACGTCCTCACGTTGGCGTAGTGTGGAAGTTTCGAGAGTGGAATGTCAGATCAGGTGTTCAAAATTACTAGGCGTTGTCCTTGGATCTTTCCCTTCGGGATTGATCCCAGACAATCGCCAATAGTTGTGTTGCTCCAGTGCGACGTTAATTAACTACCTTCTTGATTTTAGGATATTGAAAGACTGAAAGTTTACCGTTTTTTTCCTTATTATTTTTATCAATAGTTTTATTATAAATGTTCTCAAAATAGTTAATCCACTTGGAATTTTAGCTATAACATTTGATTTGCTTTGAATTATTTTTAATTCAGTGTTTTATCTGTCGATTTCATGTTGTGTTCATGTATGAGAGGCATTTTCTGTCAAGCTAAATGTAGGTGGCGGTAGTGTTTCAGTGGAGAAACGTGTTTTTTCTATGTATTCAGAACGTGACGTCACTTGGTTTGTTTTTCGAATACGGTTTCTACACTTGGCCAATAAAAATTGCAAATTATAAATTCCGAATTGATATATGTTTGATAGTTGATTGGACAGCGCTAAACGTCACCAAAACGGCGATAAACTACATTTAAGGTAACCCGGATATCTACCAAGAGCATTTGAGTAGCGATAGCAAAATATACCTTAAAATAGCTAATTTTAATTTATTCTAACGAAACACATGAGGAAAGAGCTGAAATTCTGCATTATCGTGTAGAAAATTCTTCTCAATCAATTAAAAAAATATATGAAGGTTGCAATTTATAATTTTTTGAATATTAATCTGCGTATTAAAAATTTACTTAAGGAACGTTATGCAGATTTTGTTTGTTTTCTTTAATAGTAATGCTATGAAAGAATTCAGTGACAGGAAGGTAGGTATTTTAATTAACGTCTCACTGGAGCAACACAACGGGCTATTGGCAACGGTCCGGGATCAAACAGTAACAGGAAGGTTATTTTGGAAGACAGGAATAAAATTCTGGGGAACCACTCGTAATCAAGCACTAGATCCAAATTTTCTATCATAATCCATAAATGCCTAAACCAAATGACTTAAAAGTATCCGAAGTTGAATTTTGATATGGATCCGAAATTGAACTTCAAAATGGAGTTCCCATTGGAAATTAGGAAGTTTGTGCGTAACTTAATTTTAAGACGACCCCTTACTCAAAATTTAGGTAGATAGGTAGGTAGTTAAATTAGCGTCCCAATGGAGAAACATAACGGGCTATTGGCAACGGTCCAGGATCGGATGGGAAAGAACCAAGGACAACGCCTCGTAACCACGGTCAGATGACGAGGTTAACACAGGGGCTGGCACCCTACTGTCCAAATTTCCGCATCACTCCAACGTGAGGGCATTTTACATCACGATAGATTTAACATGCACCAGCTGCTATGAACACGACTGTCTTTGGTTGGATCGAGTCTCGAACTCGAAACTCTCCGGTTGCTAATCCGTTACTGTACCAACTGGGTTACCCCAGCCCCGATTAAATATAAGAAAGTTGGTTTACTAGCTTTTGGGGGATATTTCTAAGGTAGAATAATTTTCTTGTCAACAATTTCCTTCAAGAACACTACAGACATGCTGTCAAAAAAGTGTTGCTTTCAAAACTAAATTCCTATTTAATGCTGTTTTCATTGCCAGTGTGCCAACTAAATCGTTTTTGTGTACCACCCAGTGACATATATGTTCTCCGTCCCTGCTTTAGACTGTCAGCGAACTGAAATGGTAATTTTATAAATTTACTTACCATCCACGGCCAAGCTCCACGTTTGGCTTCCTGACCACCAACGACTCTTCTGTGGGTATCATTTACGGTAACTCCGCAATCTAAAGAAAATTTAATTTATATTAAATTTATTAAAAAGAAATGTACTAATCGGTGTCATTAACTATTTGAATAAATTAAAAATTGTGCGAGCAGGTGATTCAATGGAAAATGGGAATTTTTCATTTTGAGAAGTGGGATGGACAAAATAGGAAATTTAAAGTGTAACTTATAGGAATGACAAGATGAATACGGTTGTACTCAGGGTGTACCTTAACGGAGGGAAAATACAGCATGATATTAATCTACGTCATAGTGTGCTGCGCTGAGTGTGATCAAGAATTTCCCTTGCTAAGCCAGCAACCTCAATCACCGCATCTCGATCTGATTGAACGTCTTTTATGGTGTATTTCAATGGAGATGGAAAATTCCAACGGAACAATGATTCGTCATAGTGACGTTGTTTGTGTCATAAAAAGTATAGCGAAGAATTTCCCTTACAAAGCCAATCACTTACATCACCGGATCTAATTCTGATTGAGACTCTCTTATGGTGTATCTCAACGGAAGTAGGAAATTCCAGCTGGATAGTGATTTATGTCAAGGTGTTACGCAGTATCAAGGAGTATGGCGAAGAATTTCTCTTGCTAATCCAGCCACTTCAATCACCGCATCTCGATCTGATTGAGATTCTCTTATGGTGTATCTCAAAGGAAATGGAAAATTCCAAAAGTCGAAAAGGGAAGAAATGCACAATCACGAATAAAGCGATAAGAGTAGAAAGGTGCAATTAATAGAATTTGGACTAAACTCCCCGTGATATTTAAGGTAGGTATTTTAATTAACGTCATAATGGAGCAACACTTCGGGATATTGGTGGCGGTCCGGGATCAACCCCGAAAGGAAAGATCGAGGACAACACGACGTAATTTTGAACCACGGATAGAGGACGAGGTCACACCTGAGCTGGCACCCCACTCCCCAAACTTCCACACCACACCAACGTGAGGAATTTGAGGCCACGACAGATTGAGTGTGCACCAGCCCCCATTGTACACGACGGTCTTTGGTTGGATTTGAAACCGCAATCCCAATTGCTAATCAGTTATTTTTCCAACCAGGCTACCGCGGCCCACCAAACACAAGAAAGGAAAACAGAAGGGTAAGTGAGGGTAAAAATGAAAGGGAGGAGAGATCTAACGGCTACCTTGGGATTATGATACCCGTACACACCTAAAGATATGCCCCTGAGGGCCGCGGGTATAAGAGATTTGTGGTACTATTCCACCACGTAGGTACAGTTTCAGTCCTGCATTCTGTGGCTAAACTTAAAATCTTCATTTTTAGTCGTAACACTATTCTTTTATGAGGTCGACATGCATATATACGCCGAACAATGACAAAACGTGCTCTTACTCTGTGGCAGGAACCGTGGCATCTGTCTCACATTACCAATGGTCCTCTCGTCTGGTCCTGTTGGGGGGTCAGGTCTTCTCGTCACCACGACCGGCCTTCTCGTCGTCACGACCGGTCTTCTGGTCGTGGGTCTCCTCCTAGTCGGCGTAGTCCTCCTCGGTGGTCTCCTGGTTGTCGTGAAGAAGAAAGTGTCCGGTTCTTCATCCTCCATGGGACAGCACACTCGAGGCTCGCTGCCATCAAATCCGCAGGTATACGGTTGCAAGCGATCCCAACGGGTTATGCGGCGAAGAGGTGCGCATGCTGTCCAAAGTATGCATCGCCCTCGCTGTCTGTCCGGGGTTACGCAGTCAGCATTCGGTTTCCGATCTCTGGAGTCGTCGTCTTCAAAAATGACTGCAAAAGAAATTGGTTGGTTGGTATCGGGTTTTATGGCGCAAGGGCCATATTGTGCCAAGCATAAGACAACTTCAAGTAAAAATGTGAAATGTAGTGGTGTGTGGTTAGCTTTCATAAATTACTACAGTTATTTCAAAATACTTTTCAATTACTGATGTTTGCTGATGGTGTTAAATTTATGGGAAATCAATTTTACCTGAGGATATCCGCTGAACTATGGCAAGAGGCGGGGGCTTTCGTCAGAAGAGGAGTGGATAGAACTCTATTTCTCAAGACTCGCCCGGAACCTGTTGTATTCTCACCAGAGGATGGGTCTCGGCATGGACGCTGGTTAGCGTCCGGAGTTTACGTTCGGGTCACTCGTGTCTCAGCAACAGCCCAGTTCGATCCTCCTCCACACGCTGTCTCTTCTCCTTTGTTAAGGAAAGGCAGAAAGGGGCAAGGCACCCCTTTTCCATAGGAAAAGAACTCCCTTTTCGCCTCGACTCTCGCCAATCCAGCGGAAATCCCCAAGTTCTGCTTATACATTATACATTAGATCGAGAAAAGGCCATGGAAGATCATAACATAACAGAAAGGAGAAAGAGGGATTCGGGAACAGAGTAGTGGCATGAAAGCAGATAGATTGCTTGGGTACAAACACAAGACAACGAGGGAGGAAAAACCCAAAAAGCAGAAGGGTAGGCGAGGGTAAAACAGGAGGACGGATCAGTCAGGTCCCTCGGGTTTGTGATGCACCTACACGCATAACGATGTGCCGCTGAAGGTGCAAAGAAATTGGAATTGATGAGTGTTCATAATATTCGAGTTTGGTTGGTTGTTTTGGAATTTTGTGGTGCAAGGGCCTTATTTGACCGAGCTGCGCTAAGCACAAGACAAAGTAAAAAATGAGAAAAAAAGAGGGATTGGGGAACAGTAGAGGGATGAAAGCAGAAAAAGATTGATTGGGTATCCCTGGAGCGTGACCCCGTAAAGACAGTAAACCCAATGGGAAAAAATCAATCAGGTACCTCGGGTCAGTGAAGTACGTATACACCAAAAGGAGATGTGCCCTGAGGGATATTCGAGTTTGGATAAATTTGTATTTGGATAAATTCGTAATACCGTTTTATACCTCTTGCATGTTGTTTTTTAAATCCTCAACAGTTAGATTCATATTTATTCTATTTTTATTTTGTTTTCATGTTGACCAAAATATTTTTTGAATTTCATATCTGGCGCTTGAGTTGATATCTACTTTTGTTTTCATATCTGCATCATATTATTTTATCTTACGCTTGGCGCAGCTTGTCCGTTATTGAACCTTGCACCATAAGACCCCAGAAAACCAACTAACTCAATAGAGGATTTCAGTAACCTAATCTGGGATATGTTAAAAAATCAAAAACTAAATTTCTCTCGGGGCAAGTAGTCGTGTAATGAGAACGATGGTTGGGTTGTTGTTTTTCATTTTTATGGCGCAAGGGCCATATTTGGCCAAGTTGCGCCAAATACAAGACGACAACTTCAAGTAAAAATGTTGTGAAAGGGGAAAAAAGAGGGATTAGGGAATATATAGAACAAAGTAATAAGAACGAAAACACGAGGATCCCAAAATTTCTGCTCACGTAATTTACTTATAGAAGAGCATGGTAGGACATGCAAGTTCGATCTAACCGAAAGTACTTCATTGTAGGGATCCCTTGTCCCGTCTTATGTACTTGAACTATTGTAATGAGTATAAGTAGAGTAATAAGTTGGTTGGGGTTTTATGGCGCAAGGTCCAAAAACGGACAAGCTGCCTCAAAGTAGAGTATAATAGATATATCAAGGTGATTAAAGTATATTTGACATAAGGGACATGAACCAAAGTATAAAAATGGACTTACTTTGACGTTTCCATCTGGAACCAGAAGCAACGAAAACACAAAAGGTAAGGAAAAACAGTTGTACCACACTCATTAGTGGTGGATGCATGACGATGAATTTAATCTTCTTCGAATCCGACCTTCAAAAAATGATTATTATGATTATATGATTTTTGCAAGTTCCTTAATAAGTAAACTTATGTTTTTCGATTACGATGTGGTGTCACAAATTAATTTGGAAAACAATTATATTGAAAGTTACCAAATTCAAATGGGTTTGATTACAAAAGCTTGAATCGTAAGACAAAATCGTAACAAAAATTTCTAATCGATTTAATAATGTTTTAATCGACTAAAACATTATTAAATACGTTTAGAGATCAACATGTTTTCTTATTTTTATCCTAGATTGTATTCCACATGAGATCGGCTATTTCGTTCCAGAATTAGAGAAATTCTATAATATCCTGAGAATTGCCCAGAATAAATTATTTCGTCGACGCATCAAGTTGTTTACTTGGGAATAAATGTAAATAATTGTCTGTGAGTTACAAAACATGAGTAATGTTACCTCTAAAGATATCCTTGATCTTAGTGCGCTCAGCGATTACATTCTTCTGAAAATTTCCCCGTTTACGTTATTAAATTTTTGTATTATTGCAATAGGAGAGCATTTAAAATTATAAATAGTCTTTCAAATAAAATGAATAGAAATGAAGATTCGCCTTCAATTAAAAGTGACCAATGACAATTTATACTAAAAGCAATTATATCCTTGATGGAAAAGTAACATACTAAACAAATGGGAATCGAAATATGCATATTCTGAAAAACATTTTTTCAGACTGAATAAAAAAGGTTCTCCTTCATTTAAAAAATGATCACTGGAAATTTATACTTAAAGCTAAAACCAATGGTATCCTAAACATAAAAACCTTTAAATTTCAACCTTATAAAAAACAACTGGAATCTAATGCATATTCTGAAAGCATTTTTTCATATTGAATAAGTTTCCTCTTCATTTAAAAAGTGATCAATGACAATTTATACTAAAATAATGATATCCTAAATAGCAAAGCAACATACCTTTCAAAAACCAAGTCATTAAAATAGTTATATAATGAAAACATTTTTCAAATAGAATTACAGTATCTCCTTCATCTTAAAAGTGTTGAATGACAATTTGTACTAGAAGCTATGATATCCTGAATGGAAAAATAACATACCTTATAAAAAACCAACGGAAATCGAAATACGCATATCCCGAAACCCTTTTTTCAGACTGAATAAAATAGGTTCTCCTTAATTTAAGTGATCAATGACAATTTATACTAAAAGTTAAAAACAGAGATATACAAAACAGAAAAACCTTGAAATTCCTACTTTGTAAAAAAACACCAAGAATCTAATCATACATATTCTGAAAAAGCACTTTTTCATATTGAATAAAAAATTATCTTAATGGATAAATAACATACTTTGTAGATGATAAACGGAATCAAATCAGGGATGTTCTAAAAGCACGTCTTTTTCACACTGAATTCCACGAACGTTTGCTTAAGAACACAGCAGCGTTTATCCCTAGCGGTCTGTAAAGCTGGACTCCTTTTTTATCCGTCGAAATCGGTCAACCTTTCTGATCCACCACAAACATGACGAATTGCGAACGAAACGAAATCAGTTTGATTGCCAAAGGGAGAAGTGTCACATTGGTGTTCCCCGAGAGGCAAGTGATTGAAATAAAAACGAGTGGGAGGGAGAGATCGAAAAGAAAACTCGCGACCAGAATGTAAAACCAGCAAGGTCTGGTCAACTGATGTTTCCCCAAGGTCGAGCTTAAGTGGAAAGAAAACGAGTTTTCTAGGGAAGTGTTATCATTATCATTATCTCGGGTTTAATTCTTACTTTTGTGTGTTAGTACAAACATTCAATCAGTCAGATGGTGAATCGTAACAGTTGAGTAAAGACGAGGTATTCCATTATCATAAAATTGAAGAAAAAAACGTCAAGTCCATACTTAGGCATGAAATTAAATAAGCATTGTGTACCCCCAACTTGGTTATTCAGGTAGTGTTCAAGGTAGATAGATGCGTCAATTTAAAAGGACATTTTGGACATAGTTATTCGTCTAGACAGTTTGCAATGTACAAGTGCCGCATGTCACCGGAAGGCTGATTAGGATCAATTTCGTGAAATGTCGCTTCTGGTTTCTCCCTCGATCTTCGGAAGAGTTGTCACCTTTCTTGGGAATTCGAGGTCTGGGGAAAAACTAGACTTGTCACGATCAGTTTGTAAATTAAGGGGGCACAGTACCTTTAAAACTTTAAAAATATCGATTTTCCAATTTTGATCTATTTAGATAGTTTGAAATGTTGATTCTGGTAAAAAAAACGCATGAAAAAATTCGCATTCGTTCGTTCATAATGAGGATTTTTCGAACACACCTGTTTTTATTTTCAGCTGTTCGTTTGTTTTCGTTTCTTAGTTTTGGTTTGAAATTATGATATTAATTTTTGGAATTATACAATTTATTTTTCGAAAGTTTTAATAATATTTTTACTGTAACAAATATAAGCAGAATATAAACTACTCAACTCTTTCATTTCACAAATCTATTTGTTTACTTGAACGCACGTGAATGCTAAAAATAACTATTTCAACTTTAATTGCATTTATCTCAGAATGGTAATTTTCAAGCTTGCGCGCACTATAACTCTGCAACTAATGGACTTAGACTCCTGAAATTTTGAATGCTAATAGATTATCAAAAGGGCTTCAAAATGAAACCAAAATTTTACTCAAAAGCTAAAATATATTAAAAAAATTTGATATAGTATGAGTGAAAATTTGGAAAAATTAATGAAGTGAAATATTAATTGATTATGTCATATTTATGTGTTACTTAACTACTATTTTTTGGTTTTAATTTAAAATAAAAGGATTGTGTGTGTTACTCATATCAGCCATTAGTTTTATAGAAAATGCACAGGATGTCTCATAATATTGCGCACAAGTGATGCTTGTAAAGTGTTAAAAAATGACCTTATATGTAAATTCTAGTAAAATATTATTTAATTTTTAAAAATCAAACCAATTTTTCTGCATTGTGTAGTATAAAGTATAAATAAACCCTGCAAAAAATTTCATTTCATTATGATACACATAAAACTTTTGGTGATACAGTTTATCGAAATTAGTCTATTTTACCTGCTGATTTGTATGCTTAAAGGTACTGTGCCCCCTTAAACGAACTGAAGCTTTAAAAGGATTTCACATTCAGCTACATATTTATGCAAGGTTAATCATGATTATGTTTTAATCCTTCAAGTGGTTGTCTCGACAAGGTACCTCGTCATTAGGAGAACTGACCAGATCTAGAAAGACGAGAAATCTCGTCATTAGACGAAAACTGACCAGACCATCTCGTCATCATCAATAAATCGAAAATATCTTGATGACGATAAATCTCGTCATTAGCAAAATTAATCAGATCTTGAGGGAAGAGATATCTCGTCGAAACCTGTCGAATATGAACAGTGAAAGTGTGCGACATCTTAGCAGTGTTCGTCTTTTAAAGGGTAATTAACCAAGTCTTAAAATTTTGTAAAAAGCTTAATTTTAATATTACTCAGTTTTGATATCAAATGAATTTCTATACATGACGGTAGAATTTACAATATATTGTTGATAGACAAAGTTGAATCTCCCTATATTTTATTGTACATTTTTCTAAAGAAATCATCCATTTTAGTGATCAATCCAACCAAAGACCGTCATGTAAGTGTGTGGGGGGTGATGCACGTTAAATCTTTCGTGGCCTCAAATATTCTCACGTGGGGTGCCAGCTCAGGTGTTGCCCTCGTCAACTGACCGTGGTCCAAAATGATGAGGTGTTGCACTCTGATCTTTCGCTTCGGGATTGATCCCGGACTGTCGCCAATAGCCCATTGATTTACTCCAATGCGACCTTAATTTAACTAAATTATATAACTACCATTTTGGTGAAAAAGTCGAAAGATCATTTTCTTTTCTAGGTTTTATAAATCATGCTGACCACTGAAGAGAGAAAATCAGTAGTTATACCACTTCTGAGTGGTTTAATAGTAGCATAATTTGTGCAGGATTTGGGTCCCGAACAATCCCATACAATTTTGTATTGTATAGGATTGTTCGTGCAACAAGTGTTCGTTACTACCGGCACGAAACGTTTCCGGGGAGGTGTATAGGAAGAGATTCAACCAGATTTTGGGTTACGCGATCATCTGACCACACCTGGATTATCGTGGGTATGGTATTGTTAAAGTAGACGTGCAAAGATTTAAGTTTATCATTAATTAGGGAGAGGAAGGATCACGCCACAGTGGCTAATACACCTGATATCACGGGAAAATTTTTCAAATGTATTGAATGTTGGGAAATTGTTTTCATGTGTCTTATTCATTTGTAACACAAGAGAAATCAAAATGCCTTCACAGTAATGGATAGAGCAGTCAGTTACCTTAGAAACACCATGCATAAGCCTCAGGCGACAGTATACTTCGGGACCATGTGTACTTAATGTGAAAAAGTACAGATTTCAAATACTAACAGCAGAGTTTTAAGCTTTCTGAGAAAAACCAACAGAAAGCTATATAAAATGACATTTAAAGTGGGAATTCCTTTCCGCTATTCACGATGCAATTTATTTTTCAATTGCACCGCATGCGGTTTAAAGCCCGTTTCAAAATCTTTGTTGTTTTGAAACGAAGAAAACTTGCAAGGACGAAGGTAATTCCTAGAGCACATGTCGGCCAGCATGACATCGATATGCAATAAGGGCAGCACCAAGAGGGAAAAGGGTAAAGGGAACATCGTCATTGCGCACTGTTCCAGCGAATTTTTGCCCTTGCGTCATTAAACCTCTACCAAACAACCAACCTACCAACGAATTTTTATTTCTTTACGATTGAAAAACTTTTCTGTATAATTTCTACTATGTGTGAATGAGTGTACTACTTAAACACAAATATATTTTTGTTAATTAGTTGAATGAATACTCTTGATTATGGTTGATTAACTTCTCCGTATTATGTGTATTATAAACGAGTGTACTACTTCCATAAACTGTTATTTCCATGTGTGCATTGGGGATCGGCATGGCTCAGTGGGTTTGTCCACTACTAAATTTGCAAGCTATAGTCTGAGCAGTTTCGATTCCTCACTGGGTGTATATCTCCCTTCTGTCAGTAAAACTTCCCTTGTGTGTAAATGTTACATTTATTTGACGTTGCCTGTCTTGTATTTGACATGGCTTATGATAAATATGGCTCTTTGTGCCATAAAACCCAATCCAATAAACCATATGTGAATTGAATGCATCGACGGGAAGGGGGTGTTACTACGCCAAACTCAATACAACCTTAAGTAATCTATACATATAAAGGCAGAGTTGGCGTCTGTCTGTTCTCTATACAAATCTACACCGTTTGACCAATCCACACCAAATTTGGTACACTTATACTTTGGAACCTTGTGAGTAACGCAAGCTACATATTAACCCCCGTTTTCTTTAACCTAGGTGTGCAGAGGGGGCTAAATCAATTCGAAATTGCCATTGAAAAAACATTGAATATAAAACGATTGCGGAAAGCAACTCCGTTTGTTTTACCAGTAAAATCAAATTTTCTAATAAAATTGTTTTACCAGTATTGCTCGAAAAACAATTTTTTCCGAAAGGTTATATTTAAACAATTTAAAATTCTAATTATGTATGAACTGATTTTTTTATTTCTTTCCACAATATAAATAATTTAGGAATATTTGAATGATGAAAAATAGATATTTAAAATACTTAATTTTACGCAACTTGTATCTTGTAATGCAACACGAAAAGCCAAAACAAAAAAAACTCATTGATCATAAAAGCGCAATTTTGCAATTTGGTATCTGCCAAAGCCAGAATTAATGTTTTATTTTATAAATTAGATTCAGAATTCCGTGTTTGTGTATTTGGATTAAGACAGAAATGTTGCGGTCATATTTGAGCATTTCTAAGTTTTGTGAATTGGTGTTTTTTTGTAAATAATTCATTATTGTCTATCAATATTTTTCAAGCGTCTTTTTCGAATTTATCTATTTTAGAATATTTTCATGACATCGAAATTCGACACGCTTGCTAAGATCTTTCGTTTTTTAGAATTCTACATTTTTCAATGACCGGAATTTCGTTTCTGTTTGTATTTATGAGTTTCATTACTTTCCATATTACAGATTTTGTTTTTTAGTGGTCGCCCAGTGGTCGAAATTCGACCATAATTCATTTAATTTTTAAGTTCGAACGTTAATAAGGTTCTTTTGTCAAAGAGTATACCTCTATATTCATTGCATATAATTTTTTTAAATTTTGTTCTATTACGTAAGCTGCGAGCATGTACAAATACGTCATAGGAAAAATGCGGTATAGCTTGGTTAAGCCATATCTAAAAAACAATAACGCGTTGTTTGACATTTTCTTGTTTTTTTATTGCTATACTGGCCACAGGTTTCGCCAAGGCAACACAGTTAATTTGCCTATCTTTTTCAAATTATATAAAATCTAAATAAAAAATAAATCCAAAAAATGAAAAATGAAATAAGGAATACGTGCTTCGTATTTTTTTATATATTTTTTATTGAAACAAAAAAAAATACCCGGGTGGTTAAAAAAATAAATGTTGTCCATTGAACTTGAAATAGTTCGACAATGAATTTAATGATTCAAAACTTCTGTGTAGACGATGTTTTTTGTAAAAACTCTTTCATCGTTTGCTAAATGCCCTTGACCGTTATATTCTGAAATATAAAATCTCGAATGATCGAACTCTACATTCTGCGACGTACAATTGACCATGTGTAAAAACTGACTGCCTCAATAAAATTCCAATTTTTTCGAGTGTTTGTCCTTGAGACTTATTTATTGTCATCGCAAATACAGGTATAATTAGAAATTGAGTTCTTTGAAAGTTAAATGGTAAAATAGTTCCGAAATATGGTAAATTTATACGTGGAATCAAAATTCTTATTGCGTGCGGTTCCAGTTAAAACTTCGCAATCAATAGTATTACGATGCATAAATTTGATGCGCATTCTTGTTCCATTGACTAATGCTTCCTTTGTATTTAAGTTTCTGATCAGCAAAACGATGCAATTAACTTTCAATACTCTTATGTGGTGGCAAATTATGTCAAATCTCATACTCCTCCGTGCGCGCAATGTGCTTAAAAAGGGGTACAAAGTTTTTTCTTCACGTATTAATATATAGATTATTTAGGAGTTAAATTGTAATGAATTATATTTATTTTCTGCCAAATACCACTAGACATGGGTAATTTATTAGTGGTATATGTATAGTTCGAAGAACTTTCCTGAAGTCTGGTTAAATACGTTATAATTTGTAGAATTCTGTTTCATAAAAATAAATGGAACCTTTTTAAGTAAGGTGTATAACTTCTTATTTTAAAATGACTGGAAAAATTAAAATAAAGTTATTCTAAAATAAGATATTTTGCGTTAAATCAAAACGGACGTTGTAGTTCAAAGATATTTCTAAATTTTGACATATTTTCATTACAAGACGATTAAAATCAATTTAATTTACATTTATTTTTCATGTTTCATGGGTATTATTGAAAGCTGTACTCCATAGTCAAGTAACTACATCTATCATTCTAAATAGGTACGTGGTTTCAATTTAGAAACTGAGTCTTTCAATTGAAAAATACCTTAAGGATTTGATTTAAAACTAAATTTTTCTGTTGGAGGAAAGCGAATTTCAAATAAGACTTTGTTGATCTTGGAATGATATCATAGTAAGGAGTATGTAAACTAGGACTGTTGAAAAATAGAAATTTTTTTCTTAAGTGGCAGAAGGTCGAGGTTGCTTACTTGAAGTTGAAACTGTTCGCATACAAGTTAGGTACCTGTGAAACATTCATTGAAAGCAGTGATTTTGTAACAAGTGTAATCGATTGAGTTTGCTTTGTCTACACTGATGACATTTGTTTTAAAAATTAGCTCCGTTATTCCACGTGCGGCTGAATAGAATTTTCAAGAAAAAAATGTGTACTTCAAAATAAAATAACCACGAATGCCGTAACAGTTTAATTTGCCGTCCTCTCACAATGATAATGTAATTCGAAGACATGGTGCAAGGGTACCACAAATAATAAATATTGATTGGAAAATTAAGTGCAAGACTATACCCTGAAAGTCCCTCATTTTTACTGAAAATGAAAATTGGCATTTGTAATCACTCCAAAACTCAAAATCGACTTCTGAAGAAGTCATCTCAGAAAACGCTTTTGTAGTTTGTCTTACAGCAAGAGTGTGATGAATATGAAATGAATTATATGGATGCATATACTACGTATACATATTTGCGTCCGAAGTAATTTGTAGAAGCCATGAAAAAGTTAAAACGATGTTAAAGATATTTTCTGTACACTTAAATGATGCTTGCATTTTTCTATGAAATAGAATCAACATTTAACCAATTCAACACGAGCATCGCCGAGTAATTCTGCTTGTAGACATATACTCGTACACAAGGAAAATTTTACTGTTACAGATAGAGAGAAATGCCATTCTACGCCAAACAAAAGACATACAAAGTCAAGTAATGGACAACACAAAGAAGGTTTTACTGAGAGAAATACAACCTAGGAGGAATGAAATCTGCGCCGCCTACAACACGCAGGTTGCTAGAACAGTGGACATACCCACTGAGCAACGATGTCCCCTTGACGGAAACGGAAGAATGACGAAAAGAATACTTTGATGGAATAACTTAGTTTACCACATTAATATTATTTTTACTACACAAGGGAAAATTACACCGGGACCTATGGTCTAATGGGGATTCCGAACTACTATTCAAACCCCTTCGAACCCAGAATCTGTTGAACCAAAGGACCTTGAAGGTTACAGGTTCCCCTGGTTCAAACTATTTTTCAAAATTGATAGTACCGTTAACTTTAATGAATTTAAATTTGCTACCTCTATTAATGCAAAAATAATCGTTTAAAGTTTAAAGTATCCGGTTAAAAACATTTCTTTATTTTTGCATCATTAAATATATTTAAATACATAAATAGGATAAATTTCACAAATATGCAAAACCTACTCTACAGCTGCAACGATAAATATATTCATTACACGAAAGACAAGAGTTGGTATAAATTGAAGCGAAAGTTAATGTATTTACCAATCTTTTTAGACAACTATCTTGTTATACCAATTCCACAAGGGTTCATGATGTTCATCAGTCTTGTGCGAATACTCAATTTCTTTTCTGACTATCATCAATGCTCTCAAGTTTCTAGAATTATTGATGAAAAAGTCAAGTTTTTGGATGTAATCTCCCAAAACTTTTAGATTCTAAGTCCTCGTAATAAATGGTCTGATGTTAAATTGGGGAGGGGGTGGTCTGATCTAATGAGAAAATTTCTAAATGCTAATGAAAAAGCTGATGCTAATGAAAAAGATTTCTAAATGCTAATGAGATCTGAATCTCATTAGCATTTAGAAATCTCATTAGAAGATTCATTTAGAAATCTCATTAGCAAGAAAATATTTAAATCTTGTTTCTCGAAATTTACTTTTCGTCTGTCACTTTTGAAGCGCTGATGACACATAAATTTTCTAATATGAGATAAGTTTATGTCAAAACAAATCAATCTTCTTATTTCAGTGAACAATTAATGTAATAATTGCAATCGTATCTAAAGAATATTACGAATGCCTTTTTGGTTACGCCATTGCGTTCTAGCCCGTTCAAATTTAAATGTATGCCTATAACATTCAATATTAAATCCGTTTTAAAAATGGGGGCCCACGACCGCCCCATTTTTATCGATATTTATATAGTGGATATGCCCACTGATCCACGACGGCAGGTTCGATTCCTGTCAGGTGCATTTCTACCTGGGTGTATTTCTCCCAAATATGACCCTTGCGCTATAAAATCCCAAACCAACCGTTTTAAAAATGATCAGATTAAGATTATTTTAGTTGAGATTTAATACTGACACACTGAAAATTTAATATTAATTAGAGTAAATTCAATTAATCTTTAAATTGTATTTTAACATTCTAACTGCTAACTCACCTTCGATCAAAAGTTGCATGCTGTTTAGCACAGAATACATCGAGATTCTAAAGATAAAAGTTTTTAGTCAATTCTACTTTAGATCGTGTCTATGAAACTCGATATTAAATCCTTCTCAACAATCAATTAAATTCAATCAATCAACAATGGTTGGTTGATTGGATATATGGCGGTAGTGTGAAGCATGGCCAAGCTGCGCCAAACACAGGATGAACTAAACCAATTAAAAAAATTTTAAATACACAAGTCAGGAAAAAAAAGGTAGGTAGGGGTAAAGCTGAAGGATGGAACCTAGGGTACCTTAAGCTAACATTCAAGGTATCAAGATTATTTTACGTGAGATTTAATATGAAGGGCTTCGGGGTAACATGCTAAGCCACTTTTCAAAATTTTCAAGCCAGCAAATAAGATGCTTTCAAGTTTTAAAAAATTATTAAATTACAATGATTCAATAAATCGTGTTACCTTAAACTTTCAAGTATTACACAATCATTCAACTAATCAAATAAGATATTCTTGATTCTCTTTAATATTTTATTTGACTCTTCATCACTGAACATATTTCAATGCCTTATCACTAAGTTGCCCGGAGCTTTTTCTATATTGATATACTATGGTATTTATCCTACGCCAGACCTCACCCTTTTCGCCATGCCTGTATGGCTGACCTATAGTCTAGAAACAGATAAAATACGTAACTAAATCAGGCAGTATTATTCACTGTTATGTTAGTAAGATCAAGGCAACTATTGAAGTGGGTTCCTATGTCTGACGAGCCAGAGGGCAAGTTGGAGAATTTGACGTCAGTTTGGTATGGAGGGTTTTGTAAGTTAGTCGGGTGTCCCAGTGTGAGAACACGAAAACAAGTGACTTCTATGGCTCTCGGTAGATCCTGTGTGTGGCAACTCAGAACTTAGAGTTCCTGTCTCTCTTTAGCAATTTTGTAAGTATTTAGTGGATAATGCTTGATTTTGTATTTATCATTTTACTGTAGGTATTCAATGGGAGGACGTGATTGATGTAATTCAGATGGTTGGTTGGATTTGGATTTTATGGTGCAAGCCATATTTGGCCAAACTGCGCCAAACACAACGAAGGAGGATTGGATTGGATGTTAGGGTTTTATGGGGCGCAAGGTCCAAAAGCATCTGCTCCAACGCAACGAGGGAAGGGGGAAAGCAAAAACCAAAAACGTAGGCGAGGTTAAAAGAGAAGGACAGATCACTTGTACCTCGGGAATGGTTGGTTGGGCTTTTTCATAGCAGAAGGGACATATTTCGCCATGCTGCGGTAATTCAGAACCAATCTTAGCTAAGCCATCCACCGATTCATTGCCACGACAGTGACTGAGGATTCCCCAGGATGTGTCGCCACTGACCATAATGAAATCTATTGCACTTTGGCACCTAGAAATCGATGCTGAGCAATTACGAGGCAGGCCTTGTACCAGCATTCCTTACAGCATCCATAAAAGAGCCTTCTGTGTGGACCTGGTAGGTACGTATTTTAATTAAGGTCGCACTGGATCAACACAGCAGGCTATTGGCGACGGTCCGGGATCAACTTCCGAAGGGAAAGATCCGATCTGTGTGGATGTGAAATTCAGCGAATATGAAGATTTAATATTGTTTAATTCAGAACATCAATATATTTCGACGTATTGCAATGGCTCGATCCCCCGTTTTGATCAAGCGGGACATGCACTTCTACCAGTAATTCAGACATACTGTACTTCAAATCAGCAAAAATTCAGACTTCTAGCAATAATTCAGTATATCAATGTATTTCTGCACATTGTAGTGTATCAGTTTCGATCAAGCGTGACACGCACTTTTAGCAGATATAATCGAGATAAATATCCTTCTACATATACAGAAATGCAAAATTGCATTTTATTATACTTATCAAGACTGAATCGGTTCTTCTCAAATATCCACTTTCAACCCGGATACAAAAGAATAACTATTAGCGGAAAAGTGACCATAACGAGTACTCACCAGCGGCTTCAGAAGAGCGTTGTAGTCGGGTGTGAGTTCTCACTTAAAAAGAAGCATCCTGCTGCATTCCGGTTTCCGAGGAGATAAGGCACCGGAAAAGCCCGCCTTGACGTCAGCCGCAGCAGACACTGACTGACTGCTGCCAACCTTCTGTTCCACCTGATGATTAAGTTACCTGTTTTTTCTTCTCGGACCGTCCCTCTGAAATTAGCCTCTGGCCTTTGCCTCAGATGGAGAGATTTTCCTTATCGACATTCTTTTTCTTGAAGGAAAACTTTTCCCAAGGTTCCTAGACTAGTTTCACACGTGCGGTTTGTTGACGGTTTGTCAATGGGACCAACGACCATGCGGGCAGTTGACCAGCGTGACGTTGTTGATGGACGATTTGCCTTGGCTTTGTTTCCTCGGGTTGGAAATAGGTAGTGACATCATTGGCTTCTATTTCCCTGGAGGGGCTAAACTCTATTAGCTTAGATTTGTTTTGGTTTGTCGCTATACAGTTGTTTTGAACATGAGGGTTGCTTGGAGATTTATCTCACAAGTTTTCCAATTAAATTCAATTTCAAATTGATATTGTTTAAGTTGTTGGTTCTCTGTTTTATGGCATCCATATTTGGCCAAGCTGAGCCAAACACAAGACAGACCAACGTCAAGTAAAAAAAGTGCAATCAGGGAGTAGCATGAAAGCAGAAAAAGATTAATTGGGAGATTATCCTGGGAGCGCGACCTTGTTTACTAGACAGTAAACCCCAAGGGAAAATACACTGCTGGCCACCGTAAATGCAACATCCTGAAGGAAGCATGCTAATAATATGAAATTTACAACATGCATTAGCGGAGGTGAGATATGCAAATGATTAGAATTTCAGCGCAGACGCACATCACGCGCGCCTGTGGCGCCACTTCAAAGCGCTATTTAAGGCTTGGAGATTTCGACGATTTCAAGTACGGCAATTGTGTTTTTCTTGTGGTTTTTTTAAAAAAAACGATCAATTATGCCTCGTAGAAAACAGCGATCATCTTTTGATCAAGTATCCGAGTTCGACAGAGGAAGGATAGTGGCCTACCGAGATTGTGGATTATCTTTCAGGGAAATCGGTAGTCGTGGACGAAACCAAACAACTGTAATGCGGATATGTGATCGTTGGATGCAGGAGGGTATGACGGACCGACGTGTTCGATCGCATCCACCTCAGTGCACCACTTCACGTGATGACAGGCATATTGTGCGTATGGCAGTGACGGATCGCTCAGCCACATCACGAACCATAGCACAGCACATTCAGTCTTTACCGCATCATCCAGTGTCTGCGCGTACCATTCGACGCCGTTTACAGCAGAGTGGTCTGTCCGCAAGACGTCCATTGCTTCGTCTACCCTTGACGCAGAACCACAGACGTTTCCGCCGCCAATGGTGCGATGAAAGAAGGATGTGGACGGCAGAATGGAATGAAATTGTCTTTACTGACGAGTCACGCTTCTGTCTGCAACACCACGATGGTCGGATTCGAGTCTGGAGAAACCGTGGAGAGAGGATGCTGAACAGCTGCGTTATGCACCGCCACACTGGTCCTGCACCGGGTATTATGGTATGGGGCGGTATTGGATATCACTCTCGCACTCCTCTAGTACGCATTGCCGGTACTTTAAACAGCCAGCGCTACATCTCCGAGGTGTTGGAGCCAGTTGTCCTTCCTTACCTTCAGGGCTTGCCCACAGCCATATTTCAACAGGATAATGCGCGACCACACGTGGCACGCATTGTCCAAGGGTTCTTCGTCAATCGCCAGATTGAATTGCTTCCCTGGCCAGCTCGCTCTCCGGATCTTTCGCCGATAGAAAACATGTGGTCCATGGTTGCTAAACGATTGACCCAGAATACATCCCCAGCTGCCACACCAGATCAACTTTGGCAACGTGTGGAAGCTGCTTGGTCTGCTGTACCCCAAGAACACATCCAAAGTCTCTTTGAATCAATGCCGAGGCGTGTGGCAGCGGTGATCTCCAACAATGGCGGCTACTCTGGCTACTGATTTTGGCAGGAACCACACTTCACAGAAGTCTATAAATTTAATCATTTGATACTTGGTCAACATGTTATCTACAAAATAAATTTTGTTGTGATATCTCTTGTCTTTCTTGGTGTTGCAATTTGGGTGGCCAGCAGTGTATTTGAGTTGAGAACTGGATTGTTTGAACTTTTTTTATATTATATCTATTCCTCTCATCATAAGAGTATATTATATATTTGAGACTTTATACTATATTTCTGGAATCTGATTGGTGTCGCTGTGGATCAGTGTGTTTGCACTCTGCGCTAGCAACCTGTGAATTGTAGGCGACACAGGTTTAATTCCTGCCAGGTTCAACTCCCGCGTGAGTATATTTCTCTTCAACGTCAGTAAAACATTCCTTATGTGTGTCTATTTACTTGACGTTGTTGACGCAGCTTGGCCAAATATGGTCCTTCCGCCATAAAACCCAACCAACTTAAATCTAATTTTCTATCGTTGTCAAGTAATGGGAAAATTCAACATAATTTTTACTGGAAAATTAGAAAAAGGCGAATGACAAATAAAATTCGCCACACCTTTCGTAAAAACCGAGAAGTGGCAAAATAAAACATTTAAAGCATGGAAATGACGTAAAATTTTCAAATTGGAAATGCAAGGCTATAATGCGTAATTAACAATCCTTCCTAACGAGGACTTGAAATATTAAAAATTCTTTGTCGTATTAACAGAAGGTTGAAGTTGACTACTTTAGGAGTTGAAAGTATTCTCGAGCAACATATAACGGTTAAAAATTTGAAAAGTGATTTTCTTGAAAGAAACGTCAAATCGATCTACCATTTTTTGAAAAATGATCGATTACCTTTGCTTTGAATTGAACGCATTCAATTTTCAAACAAACTATTATTTCACGTGCCTCTAAATGGAATTTTCTCTCTCTCTCAAGAATAAAATTTATTTATTTAAGAAACAATTGGTATATCCACATTAAATTGGTAATTCCATATCAAATTATTTTATCTTCCCTTCATAATGAAATTATGAAATATCGCAACGCTCTTGAAAGCACCACAAGTCAAAAAATATTTATAGAAAAACTGCAAAATTACTCACCGGATCATTCGGAAATGAACCTGTTTCTTTCCGAACTTCTAAGTTCGTTTATTGTTCGGAGGGGAGTATTTCAATTAACGTCACACTGGAGCAACACAATGGGCTATTGGTGACGGTCCGGGATCAATCCCAAAGGGAAAGATCCGAGGACAACACCACGTAATTTTGAACCACGGTCAGATGACGAGGCAACACCTGAGCTGGCACCCCACTCTCCAAACTTCCACACCACGCCAACGTGAGGACATTTGAGGCCACGACAGATTTAACGTGCACCAGCCCCCTTTGTACACGACGGTGTTTGGCTGGATTCGAACTCGCAACCCTTCGGTTGCTAGTCCGTTACTCTTCCAACCGGGCCACCGCGGCCCTCGTTTATTGTTCGGACGTTTCGAGAAGTAAACTCAAAATCAATTTTTGTTGTAGCCACCGTAGTATCATCTTTTTTAGTTTTCTTACACGTGAAATGGGTTATATGGATGGATACAGCATGTTTATGATTTACGTCTAAAGAAAATTGTAGGCATTTTAAAAAACGACCGTAAAAATTATTTACTGGACACTTTAATTACATCTCCATTTTTCTGTGACAGTGAAAGTGTGATTATTCTGGATTTGGTCACTTTTTGCACCTGCAGTTTACCAATTCAACTCGTGTAACGCTGGGTAATAGTCTACTAGTTTCAGATACAAATATGTGATGTTTGTATTGGGTAGGTTTTTTTACTTAACGTCCACTGGTACAACACAACTGACTATTGGCACGGTCCGGGATCAAACCCGAAGGAAAAGATCCGAGGACACCTCGTAATTTTGAACCACGGCCAGATGACGAGGTCACACCTGAGCTGGCTGACACCCCACTCATTAAACTTCCAAATCATACCAACGTGAGAACATTTGAGGCCACGACAGATTTAACCTGCACCAGTCTCCTTTGTACACGACGGTCCTTGGTTGGATTCGAACTCGTAACCCTCCGAATCCGTTACTTTTCCACTTGCGTTACTTTCCGCTGCCCGTTTGTATTGAGTAGGTTGTAAGTTAGAGGAACGTCAAATCAACACTACTTACCTATACACTCAGAATAAGTAACATACTGAGAATATGTTTTATATGTGCGTGTTTCTCAGACTAGGTTCGCTCTGTTATACCTATAAGTTAACATCTGTGGGAGGCATTTTCTGTCGAACTAAGTGGCGGTAGTGTTTCTGAAGCAACGCGTGTTTCATGTACGCATTCTGCACCGACCTTCTAACGAAGTAGACAAAGACTGTGGGCGGAGTCGCTGTCATAAGATCCCAGATGGGTAAGTCATGTGGGCTAACGAATCAATTTGAACTGATTGGCTATCGAAATCCTGACTAGTGTTTTTAATCACGCGGTATAATCACTTGAACCAATCAATAATTTGTCCCACTTAGGATTCATGCTTTTCCATATAACTGAAGTGACAAACCGAGAGATGGGAAGAAATAGTATGGGAGCTGCGCGCATATACTTCGTCTATTTCATCAAGTCGATGGTATTCTGCATTGACCTTCTAATGAAATAGACGGATCATGTGAGTGGAGTCGTTGTCGTAAGATCTCTGAAGGGTAAATCACAAATCGACTAAGCCGATTGGCTATGGAAGCGCAGACTAGCGTTTTTGATCACGGTGAATAATCACTTTAACCAATCAATAATTTGTCCCACTTAGGATTCATGCTTTTCCCTACAATTGACGTGACAAACCGAGAGATGGGAAGAAATAGCATGGAGCTGCGCGCATATACTCCGTCTATTTCATAAAGTCGATGATATTCTGCACCGGCCTTCTAATGAAATAGACGGATCATGTGAGTGGAGTCGCTGTCGTAAGATCTCTGAAGGGTAAATCACAAATCGACTACGCCGATTGGCTATGGAAGCGCAGACTAGCGTTTTTGATCACGGTGAATAATCACTTTAACCAATCAATAATTTAGGATTCATGCTTTTACCCACAACCACGTGACAGATCATCAAACCGAGCAACTGGAAGAAATAACACGATGCTGCGGGCACATGCTCCGTCTATTTCATTTTAAGGTCGATGGTATTCCGAACGTGACGTCATTTCGCTTGTTTTTCGAATACGATTTCAGCGCTTCGACAATAAAAATTCCAAAGATACAATTTCGAATTGATAAATTATAGTTGATTGGGGTAACAACAGTTAGCTCAACCCCAAACGTTGCCAAAACAGCAATAAACTACATTCTAAGGTAATCTCGATATGCATGATGCGAGAGCATTTGAACACAAGTAAAATCTTCGCAGACCGTCTGGTTTGTTTACACTGAAAAGCTCTCTTATTCTGATGTTTTGGTATTCGTTTTCGATGATTGAAAATACTTTCGACCTAACAGTTTGACTTAGCTAAAAGCTAGTGAAATTTGTCACTTTTTCCATTTGATCTTGAACCTTTTCTGGTTTGGTGACACATGTTTGTCAAAAAGATGTTCTTTGTGTAAATTGCAGTGAACGAAGCAACGCGGGAATTCACCGCTAGCTTTCTTTCCGATTACAAAAGGATGAATCAACCTGACCCTGAGGAACTTCCTTTGTTCTTGTTGCCTGCGTTTTCTTGTCAAAACATAGCTCCGTCAATTAAACCTCCCGCGAACGATTAAGAACGACCGTTTTAAGGGGACAGTGAACTTTCAAAACAAACACTTGAAGTTATGATTTCATTGTTATAAAATTTGTACGGACTGTTTGTTTTCCAGTGATAAATTCATGTATGCACTTTGGTCCAAAAATGTTAAGTTGCGCGGAAGTTATTACGTAATACGAAGTCAAAATATTTTGATGTATTAGCAAAACTTTATATGTCCCATGGGTATTAATTTCCCATATATTGTGTCACTAATTTAATTCATATAATAGTTTTTTTCCATAAGTATAAATCAAATTAATTCTCATTTAGTAAGTGTAGCACTATTGTAAAGCTAAAAAATTTTTTGTAATTTTTGCAGAAAAGCATTTGGAACCAAAATTTAAAAACTAGAAAACACGATGAATTTCTCGTTTGCACGTAGACATGTATACAACAGATTATAAGGATTATCAAAATAATGTTTTTAGGAAATCTAGAAAAAACTAATACTCAGTCTTTTTGAATTCAAAAGAATGCCAAAAAATCTCAATCTGAGAAAATCGCGCTTTTGTTTAGTAGACCTATCTTACTATACTTTTACTATCTGTATATAGAATGTGATATAAATTAAATTTGTAGCTAAAAAATAAAAATTGATTTTTCGATCAATATTGGTGATTTTGAGAATCTACTGTCCTCTTATTAAGGAAAGTATTATTAATTATTTTATTCTTTATTTTAAATATTTCATATCTTTACCCCTAATGTCGCATGAAAGTTTTGAAAATACAGATGAATATCTCTAAAAAAGCTCGTGTACCTTCAAGAGATGCACATTCTATGCAGCGACATTACATAAGAAATTCAATCTTCCTGTCTTGTAAGTGAGTTATGTCAAATGGTCACTCCTGGAAATCAAAGTAAAGGAATTCCTTAATTAAACTATTATGAGACATGGCTCAGCAATATCCTTTGATGTCTTTCAATTTTATTTTAAGCTAGGTATCACAGGCTCGCTCTTTATTTTAAACCATTTCTATCAAGACTTATCAGAGAAAAATCTTGGGGTACTGCTTGAACCTTACAAAAAAGATATGAAAAAGGCTATCAGAAGAAAAAATCAGATCCATTCATTTCTACCACGTAAGGAATTCTAAAGAAATTGTGATAATCATCTTGAAAAACAGGGAAAATATGTAAATTTCATTAGAAGTACGTAAATATTTTGTGGATACAATTTTTGTTGGGTGTAGAAGTCTAAACATTATAAAATATGACCAAATTAATGAAAAACACAAATATTTTAAGGTTTATATTGTCTACACAAATCACTAATTGAAGTTCAATTTGAAATACAAGTATTTAACTAAAACCAATAAATGGTGTAATAATGGTCCATTAATAAGCAGGATGAATACATTATAAATACTATACAGGCTGTCCCAAAAAGGTTGTTCCGCAATTTATCTTTTTACCATTTGGAAATAGGTAGGCAATGTAAATTGTAAAAGTACACCAAATAAGGTAAGTAATTAAGATATGTGAATAAAATTATCACGTGATAACAATTTAAGCGGATACAGTTTTTAATTTGTATACAACCCCTCTAGATAAAAATCCGAGATAGCAGAAATGTTCCTTACTTGCATCCCTATCGTTAGCAGAAAACTGCATTTCTGTAGGTTGAACAGTAACGGAGGCATAAGAACGCAAAAAAGTTAACTTATACCACTTGTGCACAGCTGTTCAAGCAGTCAGATTAGGGACCGCATACACAACGCTAAAAAGCATTTTTTTTCGGTCAGAAAGTGCAACATTGTGCAAAGTAATGTAGTATTGCAACTGCAGATGAAAATAGCAATGCATAATAGTAGACAATGTAATCTTTAATAAAAATATTGTAGAAAAAATGGTTTAAATAAAAATAAAAGGAAATTTTTCCATCTGCAGCAATGCAGAACTTGGCTCTTCATTCTTGGCCATGGGTCAGTTTCCGTTCTAGATTAGATACGGCCCCCTTAAAATAGAAACTCTTGTATCTCCATTACTATTCAGCCTACAGAAATATGGTTTTTTACTAACGATAGGGATACAGGTAAGGAACATTTTTGCTATCTCGGATTTTTATCTAGAGGGGTGGTATACAAATTAAAAACTATCCGCTTAAATTGTTATCACGTGATAATTTTATTCACATATCTTAATTACTTACCTTATTTGGTGCACTTTTGCAATTTACATTGCCTACCTATCTCCAAATGGTAAAAAGATAAATCGCGGAACAACCTATTTGGGACACCCTGTATATTTCAGGGATGAACAAATGACAGAAATCAAATGAAATTGTCCTAATTCATCACTTTCATTTTTACCATTCTCTCACCCGTTTCATTTTAAATACATTAAATTTTAAATTTGATTTGAATTTTTTAAGAAGAAAGTTCGTAGTTTCCGATTAGCTCTGTCTCATAGAATTTCTAAACTGAAAGTTTAAAAAAAGACCATGATATCCTTGTCTCATTGATACCCTCTCTCAATTTCTTTTATATCTTGATGTAATTTTTTGTACTTTGCTAATAAAATCTAAGTAAAGAGCGTTCCATACCTGTTTCTCATATACATGCATAAAAATGGTCAAATTTTTTTCTAAGGAGGACAATGACACTTAACACACAATGATCAACACGATGTAAAAGAACATAACTTATCAAAAAGGGGAAATGTTCAAATTGATTATCAGAAAAGATGCGAGTCCATTTTGTATTGCGCGAGGACAAACAATGCAATCGTAATTTGGTTTCTTTCTGTTTTGAATTTATTTTCCACTCTAATTTCTTTGTCTTTCCTACGTCATGGATTATTTTTGAAGATGCATCAGTTCAGATGCTTGAAACAATTCTAGTTTGAACCACCAATAATAAAGAAAAATGATATAGATATGTTTTTACTAATTTACCAGTTGCTGTAATGTTTTTACGTCACAATTCTTACAACGTAACGCTAAAAATAAGTCTACCGTCGATGTCAGACCACTTTAACTGCATCAGTCTTGATCATTTAGCAGGCTGTTCTCTTATCTGTCTAGCGAAATTAAGCATGCATAAAGGCGTGTTCGCGGCTATGAAAGTGTTAAAAATGTCCAGAAGTCATCTGCCTGCATTTGAGGTTGTGAGGAAAATGAAACTAAACTATGTCACCGTATGACCCAATCGGATGGAGGATGGACTCTGACAAATTAAAAATATTTGTTCACTGTTAGCACAGTTTTATATCAAATCCTAAAGCGATTCCACAGTTAACGATTCGAAATTATTTTCTCTTCTGTGCCAGTAAAACTTTCATTGCGTGTGTCTATTACTTGATGTTGTATGTCTTGTGCCTGGTTTTATGGCTCATTGGCCAATTATGGCCCTTGAGCCATAAAACCCTCAAAACCAACCAACCATCCATAAGTAGTTCACTTCAAAAGCAAACTTGCAGCTTACCTGTGGCATCATCTCTGTGTCCAAGTAATAATTCACGTAAGGATACAGCCTTGCTTTGGAGGAAGCGAGCCGGATGGCCTCTTTCAATTTCTGTTGATCTTTCCAGGTGCTCTCTTGGAGACTGTATTTGTCAAGGGGACTCACATACAAGTATATCGACGGACAGATCGCTGAGGAACTTTCCCATAACCAATCCAGTCTACGTAAATAAGATAAATATTAATTAACATTTGTAAATGTACAATTTTACACTGAGAAAAATGTATTCAATTCTCGTATAGTCTGGAAGTAAGGTTTTGTATAATCTTTGAACAGGGTTTGTAATGTTGACAGTAACTTTGCATATTTAATAAAATTGTTTTCGTACTTTTCTAAATTCTAAATTCTAAACACAAAACGAATTGATCTCAATTTTTTTTTCGATCTTCAACTACCTATCTACCTAACTCGAACTTTTCCTCCATTAAGTATTGGCTAATAAAGAATTCAGAATTTTATGATCATTTTTATAAATAATTGTGGTAAGATTTTCTTGATTTTGGATTTCATTTCCTACACTCCATCTTCAATATTCATAATGAACTTTTTAATGTTTCGAATACGACCTTTCAATGGTTTTGATCGTGTAAATGACAAGTTTGAAAGACCACCTGTACATAGACGTGAATGACAGCTATGGCAGTATAGTGGTTGAAGATGACGCCGTCGTGGCTTAGTTTGTATGCACACTGCGCTAGCAACCTGCAAGTTTTAGGCGGCGCGTTTGATTCCTCCCTGGGTGTATTTATCTCTTCTATGCCAATTACTTCTGTATAATTCCTTGTGTCTGTATGTTTACTTAATGTCGTCTGCATTGTGTTTGACACAGCATAGTCAAATATAGTCCTTGGACCTTAAAAATCAACCAACTCGGGATTCGATTTAGTAAAATACTTATTACCAGAAATCATTATTACATTAAGAGAATATTCGATATGGTATTATATTCAATTTAAATCATTCGTGGGGCGTATTTGCATTCAATTTTTTTCATTCTATACCAAAGCGCCAGGAAATAGATTGTAATCTATTAGCTATTTTTTGTTGATTGCTGTTGTTTTTATGTTGATTGCAATATATATATTAATAAAAAACACGCAAGAGGAAACTAAACAGAAATCTAATCATGAACATTAAATGTAATCACATGGAGCTTACATCTAAGTAGAAAACAACATGCTTCAGACTCACTTGTCATTATCACTTCCCAGAGCTTTCGAGCACTGGAAATCTTGCGGTTTCTTTCCTTCATAGTTGTAGCAATCCGGGAACAAATAATAACACCAAAGGGCATCCGGCCTTAGTTTCTTCGCCAGTAAAATCTCGTCTCCAACATATAAGACCTAAAGATTAATTCACACGTATCCATTAACAGTTACCAGTAAAAATAATCAATGAATTAACGCTACGGTACAGCGTATGAGCAACCATCCGTGTTCAATATTATGAAGAGCACTGGTGTGGAATGATCAAATTAAGCTCAAAGGATCAATGTAAATGGTCCATCAATAGAGAGGATATCCGTTAGAAACGGTCTTTGCCTACATATCCGAAACAAGATTCCATTTGAGCCATAACACGTAGATGTTAGGAATTTCAAAAGTATTCCCTTTCATTTCCTAAACAAATGGGCCACGGTAGCCCGGTTGGTAGAGCAGTGGGTTAGCAACCGGAGGTTTACGAGTTACGAAACTAAATCCAACCAAATACCGTCGTGTACGTGTGGGCTGGTGAACGTTAAATCTGTAAGGGTCTTAAATGCCCTCACGTTGGAGTGGTGTGGAAATTTGGATAGTGGGGTGCCGGCTTAGGTGTTATCCTCGTCGTCGAACCGTGTTTCAAAATTCCAGGACCGTAGCCAATAGCTCATTGCGTTGTTCCAGTGCGGCGCTAATTCAACTACCTACCTAAACAATAAAAATATTTCTTGAAAACAACAAGTACCTGCTACTTTTGTCCTGCGAAAGTTATATAATCGAAAAACTGATGACATATTTTAAGTGATAAGCATATGATGATATTCGGTAGCATTGTGTATCATTCATAATTGGATTGAATCGAAAGCGAAAAATTCCTTACGCTCAGCTTTAAAAACCTTACTTAAGTCAATTCCATTCGCCGTTGCTTCTTTTCCTCAAAAACAGTAAATAAATTTTAGTACTAAGTTAAAAGGAGCGCAAAAGGCACATAATCTTGACAATTCTGTATGTATGAATCCAAACGCTGTGTTGCATCTTGGTGACAGTCTTGTAAAGGCAGAAAAATTAGGAGAAACTGATACATTCTGCTCAAGGGACAACGCATATTATCTTTTTTATGGCCCGGACCACCCGGCCTAACAAAAAGGGTTTTTAGGCCACACATACTCATTATCTAGCCTCAATCGGAAGAATGGGGGAGGATAAAGAGTCTACTGAAGGTATTCCATTGCGCATGACAAACACCTTTCACCAATCCTAGCAAGAAAGTGTTGTCAGCTGAAATGATTGGCATCCCCATTTTCTAGTTGCCTTTTAACGGTGAAAATCAAGGAAGCTAAAATAGAAATAGACATTCATCGTTTCATGTTAAAACAGACTAATTAGTTTTAAGTTAAAAATAGTTTTTTTTATCAGAGCATTTCAGGCTTCTGGGATTACATGGATCCTACGCCACTGATGATATTACATATTATCTTAATTTTTTATGATTTACAGTTGTCCTTCTCAATCTCCATGACTTGGCCAAATATGGCCCTTGTGCCATAAAACCCAACTCAACCAACTTATGTTCCATGGCAGTCTTTTAACGAAACCATAACCTGAAAAAATTTACTAATTTGTCAGTTACTCCGTATTTTTAACATGAAACGATATGTTAGTCTAAAAGACGATCAAAAGTCAGAGTAGATTATCATCTGAAAATATTACTAAACATTTCGAAGGAAGAATTTAGATATATTTATTTAAAATTACAGTATCCGACTTAATTTCGCCCCAAACCATACGAATCACTTGTAGTCGCCGAATAACCTGGCTGGTGGTCAGGGTTCTACATCGAAAGGTTCCTGGTTAGAATCCGGGGTGAGGCATGGATGCTTGTCCGTTTCGAGTGAATGTGTGACCTCTTTATAAAAGAGGCTGTGCCTTGAATGTATAGTATGTATGTGAGGTGCAACGGGAACTCGCCATCCGAAGTGCACCAGGTTAATGCCAAGTGGTTCACAATTCCACCCTTGTAGTGCTATAATGTTCAACTGACTGGTCATTGGCAAACGAAACATTGTAGTAAGAGTCAAGGATATAAAGATGTACACACCTAGCACTATCTTCCCACTGCTTCTGAGCTCGGTCATTGAGAGATTTGTCGCTCAAAGAAGGGTTCAATTATTTTGTGTACTCCTTAGCTTTATCTTGTTAGATTCTGAGAGTTCCCCACTTGAAGTCCCATGTAGGTCTCCAAGATTCCCAGTCTATGACTCCTAAGCCATCGAAGTTTTCGTTGGGAATGACACGTTCTATGTCCGACCTTGTTCTCTTTGTTTGGTAAGGTCTCTCTAAATGAACAGAAAAAAACAAAAAAAGTTTTATGAGCACATGAATTCCCACAACAATTTGAAATGACGCAAAAAGATAAACTTTAATGAATGTCATCTTAGGCCAGTGAATCCCAAATTATTTTGATCATGTAACATTTGTTTTCAGAGACAGTTATCGAAGACTTGATTTTTGGATAAGTAGAGTGAGCGAGAAAGTGAGTTTTAGTATTTGAAATAATTTCATTTAATTTAATATTTATTAAAAGTGTAGAAAACAAACACGTTAAATAACGAATCAAACCACAAATAATCCGTTGCTGCAAATTAGAATATTCAAAAAGGTCACATCATAAAACATTGAAGTACGCATACCGGTGTTCGAGAAAATGATATGACAAGCACAACTAACTCATAATTTTCTAGGAACTCTGCATATTTTACTTTCGTTGCTGCAACTGATAACGTGTTCTTTATGTGCCTACAGTCATCTGACCGTGGTTCATAATTACGTGGTGTTGTCCTCGGATTTTCCCTTTGGGGTTGATCCCGGACCGTCACAAATAGCCCGTTGTGTTGTTCCAGTGTGACGTTAATTAAAATACCTACCTACCTACCTCTTTATGCGCCTGAATCTGTCTGCACGAGCATGAGGAAAGAGTTTGATAGAATCTTAGATTTAAGGGGGTACGTTACCAAATTCTTTTCGAGTAAGCTGCATTCCCAGGCCCATCCATCTGTGTACCTGGCGTAGCTAAGGGAAATTGACAGGGACAACGACTCCGCGCCAGTGTCTAAAAGGCGGAATTGCAGACATTTATTAAAATTTGGTCCTTTTTCTTTCAAAAAGGTTTAAACACGTGTTCTTGTTACAGAAGTATTTTCCAGTGCTTTGCTTAAGTAGCGAATACAATTGATGCACTGTCTTCAGAATGCAACGCTTATAAGTCAATTCTTTTCACGTACAATCGTATTGCTATTCAGAAAAGAGAGACAGTGTATTTAAATTGTCTTCTCACTAACTGTCCGGAAGGGTATGAAACAACACAAGGAGCGCCTTTTCTTGCTTCGTACTTGAGACCAATTCACAGAGCTCGAACTTTTGCTAGTCTTAATGCATAGTTAATAATTAGTCACAAAAAATTAACATGGAGAACAATAAAAGAATTAACAAAATTAATATAATTTTTGATGAGTACATTTTATCCTAATTACTTAATGTTAAATGCGCAAATTTGTTTTGAACAGGGTGGCATTAGCCTCATCTGCATTCCAGACCCTTCCAGAAATTCCAGTTTACTCAACTATTCCTTGTTTAATTAGTATAAATGTACATAATTTTCTCTTTTCTTTTGCACAGCTTATAAATAATATTTAACTCTTTAAACTTAGAAAAGACTGCGTACTACATTGCACTCCAACTCTACATTTCTCTGGCATCGGTAACATAGTACCGGCATCTCCCTGTGTAGTAATAAATACTACATTATTGTTATAAAACTTCCAGCTTAAAACGTAACAAACATTATTGTAATTTTTGTAGTATGTTCAATAAAAAACCCTTACAGAAAATAGTATTTTAACATTTTATTTGCCATATGTGTCCCATTTCATTACCAAACCAGGTTTTTGCGAATTCTTTCATCGTCCCAGCATTTGAGCACTACAGCATGTCCTTGAGTACAACCAACTCATACAGTTCTAGGAACTCGCTGAACATAAGTTTTGTTGATACTACATCGCTGTAACTGATATGATGTGTACTTTATTCAACTGAAGCAGGCTGAACGCGCATGTGGGAATTGTCAGAAGTATTGACAGAATCTTAAATTCAGGTGGTAGATTGTGTTATCAAATTTGGTTCGAGTAACCCCCTCAGGTCCCAGGTAATTAAGTTAGGCCTTTCATGAAATATTTATGTACATCTCAAGTATTCATTGCTTAATTTATACAAATTCATTAATAAACCTTGTTACTTTGAATACCTAATAATAGCTTTAGTATTATAAACTAATGAAAGAAATAGAGTATATACTTCAATTTTTTCTTATTTCTCGTATCCCGATACAATGGCACAGGTGACTCATTATGTGGGGTACTGGCACGCCTATTCTTTTCATCTCGATATTTGGAAAAAAAAAACCACCTGATTTTCTTGAATAAGTACGCGATATGTACGCAGTGGAAATGATTTGATAAATTTATTTCGTTCTGACAAAATTATGTCATTTACGAAAGTAATCAATGCCATTATTTTATACTAAAACATGGCACGCCTATGCTTTTAATCCCGATATTTACATAAACTTTACGCGGATTACTTGAGTAAGTACGGGGTACTTACGGTGTTGAAATGATTTGTTATACATTTATTTCGTTCTGACAAAATTACGTCATTTCTTAAAGTAATCAATGCCATTATTTTACACTTAAACAAAAAACTTACGTTATTGGCTTGTTCAGCCCAATACAAATTCCATACAATGAATAAATTCCGAATTGATATAAGACAATTGATTAGTCAACGCCAATTATATTAAACGCCAAACGTTTCCAAAAGGGCGATAAACCATATTTTAAGGTAACCCCGATACGTATTATGCAAGAGTATTTGGACAGCAGAAGTGAAATCTTCGCAGACCGTTTGGTTTGTTTGCACTGAAAATCCCTCTCGTAGGCACATTCTCACTACAGTTTACCAATCTTAGAAACACACACAAAGAGAAAAGGATTATTTCTCACATTTCTGATATCTGAATGACGATATTTTCACATTACCTGCGGAATGCCTCCGTTTACAAATTGACCATTGTTTTAAATAAAGGGGTACAGTCCCAGTTGCGATTCGTAAAATATGGTAATATTTCCCCCTTGGAACTTATCGTCTTCATTCATACGTATACCGTAACTCTGAGCAGCGGACCGAGATCAAACACATTGTTGTGGTGCTTGCATTGTTGAGAGGGCACGTTCCAGTATACGTCGAATGCAGTTGTACGTACAGCATGGGAAAATATCGAAATAATCACCAACCAGATGCTAACATAGTAATGCATTCTCAACAGTCAAAACCTCACTGCTAATAGTATATCTAGACTTCGTTTTCTTTTATATCTAGGAATCTCACTGAGAACATTCAAATTGAAAACAAATGCTGTCATTTTAGAGGCCTTGATATTCAGAACTCCACTTCTTATTATATCGACATATAGGAAAAGTCATATCGCTGATAAGTACTCTTTGATGATAAAATCCGTCAAAATTAAAGGAACATCTGTTCTGTTGCAGATGTGGATATTTGTTAGTTGTGTTTTGTTGTTTTCACAACAGACTGAGTGAATGTTTTTCAAAATTATTCCAAGTCGTCTTTTAAAATGGAAATCTATAAAATTTTAGATTAAATTATTGAAGCAATTTTTTATTATTAATGTAATTATTTACTTCTTTACGAGAATAGTGGCGACATTATGCTAAACTCAGAGGTTCACTGTTTCTGTACATTGTTCTTGTAAGGCACAAAGAATGCATAATGTATTCTACGACGGAAAACACTCCAAGTTTTAAAACATGATTAGCATTAATTTACTATTTGCATTCAACATTCATTGAAAACGATTTATACGAGGAAAATCAGATATATCACAAAATTATTAATGAAGTCACCAATTGAATAGACTAATAATATTTCGTTCTCTTTTATATGAATGGATCTTAAAAATGGAGAGCGAGTCTACTTTTAAAATCATTGAACGTATAAAATACATATTTAGAAATCTGTTCCTATATTTCTCTTTAACATAATAGTCAACTTCTACTAAATGTTCGTAGTTTTACGTATTGTGATATCATGGCACTATGGTATGGAAAGTTGTTCTAAAACTGCAGATTGAAACTTTTGTCTCAAAGGTCTATTATATTCCTTAATTGCATTATAAAACTACTAGTTAAAAGAACTTCAGAATATTTTGGTGGTACAGGGAGGTTACGCAAAATGTGCGATATTGAGAAACATGTACACAAGACCCTTTAGGTATTTAATTCTATTGAAAAAATGTGCATTTTGCATACAAAGGGATGTAAATAAAAATAACACTACAACGTTCAAAGTGCATTGTATAATGGTATATTTATTTGGAGAACATGTAAGGACATGTAACTGAAGCAGCGAGAGCATCATTGGAGTACGGCTGTCTGGGAAGTATTAAAAAACAGATATTCACATCGGAGATGAAGTTTTGTGAGTACGACTTATTTCCTGGGTCTGTCCTTTCCAAACTTTTTGGTCCACGACTCCCTGTAACTGAACATAAATCTCAGTAGTTCTTCCGTTTAAAAATTGCAATAGAATAAATTACGTGTTACAAATTAACTATTACTAATATTTATGGATATTTTGCTTTTTAGTTGTGTATTAATAACATTTTAATTTCTACATTTTTGCATTTTAATTTTAAGATTACATTTTTAATGAAATTTCAACTAAATTTACCATTTTAGAAGTCAATGAGAGGAATAAGCTTCCTTCTTTATCAGTTCTAATAACTTTCCCACGGCTTAACAGCTTTCGGAAGTAAAGTTCCGGCTACTGATCCTTTTTACCCTAAGAATGGCAATTCTTGTTAATAATTTGTCTCTAAATTCGAAATTATCATCTCACTATCAATTCAAGTCATCTTCAGTTTTTCTAGGTTGCCATTGCGGCTGTATTCCCAGAACTTCATTGACTCCTTCATTTTTTTAAAAAAAATATTCATTCATGGTAATAATGCTATTCAAGGATTCCATTGGGAAAATACCCAAGTAACACTGCGTTCATTTGTAGTATATGGGAAGGATTACGGAAACATGATCTTAGCAATTTTAATGTGTATCATTAATGACCATACTAGACATGATACCTCAACCACATTGGAGTTTGCAATCCCCGTTGTAATCTCTTTCAAAAAAAAAGTTTCCATCCTCCTGCAATCATTTCAAATATCAAGTTATTTTATGTACCTTCAACTGATGTTATTCAAATTGAGTTTGAGCCATTGAAGTGACACGTAACAATCACGTTACATCTGGATTCCCAACTTCTCATCGCGAATCTTTGTTTCAGATTTATCACAATCTCACCAGTGGAAGATATCAAGTATATATTTCGACAGAAGATCGAATTTCAATTTCAGCAGATGCTACAAGATGCCTTTATTAGATTAAAAATGAATTTGAGAAGAAAACCAAATAAAATTTGTAATGTCGATAATAAAATAAGGCTTATGATGCATAAGTTAAACTTTTTTAAGCTTCGTACAATGAATATAATTTGATGTTCTTTCTAATTTACTTTTTAAGTTAAAAACTAATTTGGTATTTTTTTCAGAAGCTGTTATCATTTGAAATTATCATAGACTTTGAATGAAAAGGAAATATCTGTATTTTAAATCTGTTGCTTTTGGATTCAAATGGCATTCTTGAATATTTTTACAAGCATCAGAAATATCAAACTTGCATTCCTGTAAAATATTCATCTCAGAGGCTTCCTTCATTCAATTTTTTATATCTATATAGAGGGGGAAATTGTCCTGTTGCAATTTCTCTAAGCTGTTTTGAAGGCGACGGAAATGAAAGGGAACTTTTGAATTTGAGTAATAATTTTGCCATTCCTAGCACTGTGACAGGCATAAATTTAAACGATGCTTTAAATTCCTTTAACTCCTTAAAATGTTTAAATTCTGACAAAACTGACAACTTTTGCAATTAGTTTTAAGATTAAATTTTAGCTGTTAAAATTGTTTAGCCAAATAAACGAAAAGGAAAAGTATCTCAAATTACAATTTTTTTTCATATTTTATCTATGTTTAGAAGGTTTTGAGAACCAGAACTTTGAAGATGCAACATAGCGATTGCACAATTCTTCAAAATTCCAAACCCTTTAAATATTAAAATTACCAAAATATTTTGGATATATTTATTTATGCATAAACTATACGCCTGTACCAAATTTCATAAAAATCCATCACCATGTGGCCACAATTTTTGTCTTGTTTTTACTAATTTCATATGGAATGATCCTATGGAACATACTATTTCAAGTAGAAAATAAAAAGAAAAAATAACACACACCACACTTTAACAATAAATATAGTTTTCTGAATTCTATTCTTCACAATAACGACCTATAAAATTTTCTTCACATCTACACACTATGTCGCTGGGCTTAAAACCAGAAAAATGTTCAGTGAGGAACAACTGCCAAGCCACCGCGGATTCGTCGTTCGGCCAGGTACATCTACCTCGCCCATTGCATATTTTCTTCCGACACAGTTCCGAATTCCAGGTCACTCTCTTGACAGCAGGCCCGATCGTATCAATGACATAAGCCTTCAGTTCATTGCACAGAGACAACGATGAAACCGAAGTAGGTAATTCCCAAATGACAAGACCGTCTGCACCAGCAGCTGCTATCTGTGCGACGATTCTTCTGAAATCCTCCTAAAAAGAGAAACGTAAACATGATTCAGGATTAATAACTTAAAGGGTACTACGCTAAAATGTAAAAAAATTCTGAACGAAAAACGATTAAATAACTATATGAACATGTTTTGCACAAGTAAAACAAAACACTCAGTTTTTTTAACCCCTGCACCAGTCCTTGGCAAGGAGAACGGTATTTTTTCTACTTCGATCTTCATTCCCCTGGAATAATAATAGGATATTTTTGTCTCTACGAGATACCTCGTCCTTTGAAAAATTGACCAGATCTTGGACGAGATAACTCGTGGAAACACTTGGAGGGGTAAGAAGAGGTGGGCTTCAGTTATGTCCCACCATCCAAATGTAAATAATTTCTAGACATCAGAGGGTCGCGGTAGCCCAATTCGAAGAGTAACGGACTAGCGACCTGAGGGTTGCGAGTTCGAATCCGACCAAAGACCGTCGTGTACAAAGGGGGCTGGTGCACGTTAAATCTATCGTGGCCTCCAATGTCCTCACGTTGGCGTGGTGTGGAAGTTTGGAGAGTGGGGTGCCAGCTCAGGTGTGACCTCGTCATATGACAGCGGTTCAAAATTACGTGATGTTGTCCTCGGATGGTTCCTTTCGGGGGTTGATCCCAGACCGTCACCAATAGCACGTTACTCCAGTGCAACGTTAATTAAATACTTACCTACCTAGACATCAGAATAGCAAATGAGAGAATATTATATGTGTGTGTGTGTGTTGTGTGTGTGTGTGTGCCTTAGTAGCCTTAATATATACAGAATCTTTATTTACCCCGCTAAGAGAGAATTGCTTTAAACAGTTTCGGGGGCAATGACTTAGGTATAGAATATCAGCGTGCAAGAATATAATTTATAGAGAAGAAAACGCTAAAAGTCGTTTCTCAGAAAAAATTTCAGTCTATCTGATTCCCTACATTTTGTATTGTTTGAGGATAAACAATCCTATTTTGATTTCTCGCTGTTTTGTCACTAATTCCATTGTCTTCTCTCCGTCACTTATGATGGCTATCAAATAATTTCGGGAATGTTCTGAGTGTTCGGATGATTCAAACAATTCTGGTTGGAATCACCAAGTAAAAAAGGAAATACACTACCTGACATTGAAATGCAACACAAGAAGGAGTTGGCAGAAAGTGATGAAATTTGGCAAACAGAGAGAGACAGCAACGAGCAATAAGCGATCTTTATTGCAACATTATACACCTTGCCACTGAGCAGCAAGAACGTCTGATCAGTAGGTTGTAGAACCACCGCGAGCGGCGATACAGGTAGCAACACGTCTAGGTACAGAAGCAATGAGCGTGCGGATGGTGTCCTGAGGGATGGATGCCCATTCCCTGTCAACCATTTGCCAGAGTTCCTCTTCTGAACGTGCCGGTGGCAACGCATGCAAGCGACGTCCAATGGCATCTCAGAAATGTTCGATAGGTGAGAGATCAGGGGAGACAGCTGGCCAGGGAAGCTCCTGGGTACCTTGCAGGGCATGTTGGCTGATGCGTGCCGTGTGCGGCCGGGCGTTATCCTGCTGGAAAATGGCATTGGGTACCCCCTGAAGGAAAGCAGTGTCACCGGCTGCAGCACGTCATCCACGTATCGTTGGGCCGTCATAGTGCCCTGAATACGGACCAGAGGTGACCTGCTATCGTAGGCGATGGCGCCCCAAACCATTATACCGCGTTGTCTCGCGGTATGGCGTTCCACAGATGCGGCCGGATTGGCCCTGTCACCACGTCGGCGCCATACTCGTACACGGCGACTGTCATTGCTAAAACAGAAGCGTGACTCGTCTGAAAACACCACCCTGTGGCATTCCGTCGTCCACGTGGCTCTTTCCCGACACCATTGCAAACGGAAACGTGTGTGCTGTTGGGTCAATGATAGTCGTCTCAACGGGCGCCATGAGTGCAGGCCGCCAGCGATCAATCGGCGGCTAATGGTCCTGGACGATATGGGAGCATCAAGGGTGTCCTGCACGTGCAAAAGGGCGACAGACGTGGCTTGCGGGGCCGCCGATGCTTGCCGGCAGATGCGTCGGTCCACGCGTGCTGACGTCACTCTGGCTGCACCGGAACCCCTCAAACGTGCTACATTCCCTTGGTCCAATCATCTGTGCCACAACCGGTGCACCGTGGACGCGTGTAGGTGGGTATCTGCTGAGATTTGACGTATGGACCAACCTGCCCTTCTGAGGCCAATCACCATACCCCTCGTGAAGTCGTCTGTTTGCTGGAACTGTCTTGATTGGCGGCGTCCTGGCATTCTCCGCTATTAGACGTTTCCTCTGAGACACAAAAACAAATTGCAACTTGATTTACCTGGCAAACCGAGCGGCGCGAAACTGACCACTTTTGCAGATTCCTTCCCTGGTTTTTCACTCGCCGTGCGCGGGACAGCTGCGCAGTTTGCATCATTTACATATCTCGGTGAGCTGGGTCTACTCTGTAAATTTCATCCAGTTCTACGCACTCCTTCTGGGTGTTGCATTTTCAATGTCAGGTAGTGTAGATATCACATTATTCATATCACACTCTCTCAGTAATCCATATGGAACTCAGCAATATTTTAAGTCTTAGTTCTTACAACTTAACGACAAAAATAAACTAGCCGTCGAGGTCATACCTCTTTAACTGAGGCAGTCTTGGTCATTTAGAGGCTGCTCGCTTAACTGTCTTGCGAAATTAAGCAAGTAGAAATTCTCATGGACACAAAGCAATGTACACGTCAAATGTGTAAGCACAGAAGTCATCTGTCTGAATTTGAGGTTGTGGGGAAATGAAACTGGAATATGTCACCCATATGTAATGTCCATATAAGAACCGTATGACTCAATCGACTCGTTGGATTTTCCCAGTTTATCAAAGTGGATTCTTTAGACTCTGGGGGCCCGTCGTGGTTCAGTGAGTATGCCCACTGCGCTAGCAACCTTCGAGTTGTAGGCGGCTCAGGCTCGATTTCAGCCCAGTCATTCTCCCTGGGTGTATTTCTGTCTTCTGTGTCAGTAAAGCTTTCACTGTGTGTGTGTCAGTAAAGCTTTCACTGTGTGTGTCAGTTACTTGATATTGTGTGCCTTGTGTCAATTACTTGATATTGTATTGTGTCTGGCGCAGAATATGGCCAAATATGGCCCTTGCGCAATGAAACCCCAAAACCAACCAACCATCTTTAGACTCTGGGAATATTAAGCGCCGCATACTTTAGAGGCAAGACGCTGACAAATTAAAAAATATTTTTACACTGTTCACACGTTTTTGTGTAAAACCATAACTCGATCCAGTGACAAACAATTAGCTACTATGTCTTTTGAGATTACGTCTCATCCATAAGACATTCACTTTAAAGGTGAACCTGAAACTTACCTGCGGCACCACCTGTGTGTCCAAGTAAAAATTCACATAAGGATACAGTCTTGCTTTGGAGGAAGTGAACCGAGTAGCTTCTTTCAGTTTCTCTTGATCTTTCCAGGTTCTCTCTTGGAAGCTGTATTTGTCAAGATCAATCTCAAACAGGTATATAGACGGACAGATAGCTGAGGAACTTTCCCACAACCAATCCAGTCTACGTGAACAAAGAAAATTTTATTAGTATTTTTAAATGTTCAATGTCTTAGACAGGGAAGTTAAACGAAATGTGTAGTCACTATTGGGCCGTGTTGACCCTCCAAGTGGTTTCGACGATATCTCGTCCATCAAGATCTGACTTATTTTGGTAATGACGAGATATCTCGTCATCAAGAACGCTGATTGAATTCCGAATGATGATATTACCGTTTTATGATGTTCACGAGGTCAAGATCAGGGCCAGTTTTTTCTACTGACGATATATCTCGTCCATCAAGATCAAGTCAGTTTTGCTAATGATGAGATACCACGTCGAGACAACCACCAAGAGGGTTAATAATCAAGACATTTAAAAGGACATGTAATATTGACAGTAACTTTGCATGTTTAGTTAAGTTAGTTTTGCAGACGTTTCTCGAAATCATAAAAGTAGTTTGAGAAATGCATGGTCACTAATAACGATTCAATTGCAATCTTCAAACGATATAATGTATTGGCTAATAAAGAACAGTTCAAAATTGAATGATAATTTGTTTACTTATCTGTGGTAAGATTTTCTTAATTTTTGAGTTCATTTGCTTGATCTTCATAATGTATTTCTTAATTGTGTATCAAATGAGGTGCCATCGAATGGTATTGACCGTATGAATGACCACGAGATGGGAAGCAAGGAGTCCAGCGTAAATTTTATATATGGTATTGGCCAAGGAAATAGGCCTCCAGTTAGAAGGGTCATTTGTGTCACCCTTTTTGCTGATGGGTATTGTCCTGGATTGCCTGTACTGGGGAACCTATCTAAGCGAAAGATAAATGCTGAATATAGGAGACAAAATATCTTAAATTGCTCCACCAAATTCTTCTGATACTTCTATTTCGGCTTGACACCGTCCATCAACTTATTCATACAAACGCCCTTGTCAACACCCATTCATTTATTAGCGAATTGCATAGTAAAAAAAACCTTCCTTGAGAAAATTGGACCTCAATATTGCCAAGAACAAAATCTCCAGTACGTGTATATGCACGTGTGAATGAAACCTATAGCAGTGCAGAGGTTGATAAACTCAGGATTTGATTTCATAAAATATTTCAAAAGTCAAAGAGCTCATTCTGATATTAAGAGAATATTCGATATGCTTGTTACATTCAATGAGAATCCCTTGTGGAGTACCTTCGTGTTGGATTTTTAGGTTCCACAGTAAAGTGCTAGGAAATGCACTTTTGATTCCTTCTGTATAAGGAACTGGTTCTATCCATCATCAACATACAGGGTGATTCAAAAGGTCTTAGACAAACTTTAAAGGTAGATCAGGAATACAAAAACAAACCATATTTAGGAAAATATAGCTGTAAACGCCGCTAGAGTGGGATGCATGAGCGGGTTACCTCAACAGCACCTTTCCTGCACGATAGATTGGTTGGGGAAGACACGTCGCTTGGCCACCACGATTACCCGACTTGTCCCCCATTGATTTCTTCCTCTGGGGTTATCTCAAAGGCCTTGTTTACGAGACCCCCGTAGCTTCTGACGAAGACCTCGTCGCAAGAGTCGTTGTGGAAGCAGCATGCGTCCGTGAGAGACACATGTATGCCACATGACACATGATCGGCGAACTTGGCATTTTTGAACAATTTCGTCGATCCTTTTGTCGAGAAATGTATTGATGCTATTGGAAGGAACTCTGAATACCTTCTCTGAATTTTTAAATATGTCTAATAAGCATGTTATTATACCTTACTTGTGTTCCTTTACTTTTTATTCAGGCCACGGTAGCCCGGTTGGAAGAGTAACGGACTAGCAACCGGAAGGTTGTGAGTTCGAATCCAACCAAAGACCGTCGTGTAGAAAGGGGGGCAGGTGCACGTTAAATCTGTGTTGGCCTCCAATGTCCTCACGTTGACTTAGTATGGAAGTTTGGAGAGTGGGGTGCCAGCTCAAGTGTGACCTCGTCATCTGACAGTGGTTCAAAATTACGTGGCGTTGTCCTCGGATCTTCCTCTTCGGGGGTTGATCCCGGACCGTCGCCAATAGCCCGTTGTGCTGCTCCTGTGTGACATTAATTAAATAACTACCTACCTTATTTTTTATTCTTCCTGTACTGCTAGCAACTACAGATGGCGTTTGCGACTATATGCTCCTATGTAAAATTCGCTTGTTTTTTGGTATTCCCGAACTACATTTAAAGTTTATCTAACACCTTTTGAGTCATCTTGCATTATAACCTATTAACTCTTTTATCTAAGTTTTTATGACTGAAATTCAATAAATTAAGAAACACGTGGGATGAAACTGCTTAGAAAATCAACTCATGAACATCAAACACATGGAGCTTATACCTATGTAAAATATAATATACTTGGCACTCACTTGTCATTTCCACTTTGCACAGCCTTCGAGCATTGGAAATCTTGCGGTGTTTTTCCAACGTCATTGTAACATTCCGGGAACAGATAATAACACCAACGGGCATCCGGCCTTAGTTTCTTCGCCAATGAAATTGTCTTCAACATGTAGGACCTAAAGATTATTTCGTACGTATCATTAATAGTTACTAGTAAAGAAAATCAACGAAGTAAATCTGCAGTTCAGCCTATTTGCCATGATGTGGAAAAACCAGCTGAAACTCGGGATAAATGTAGTATTTCCCTCTATGGTCGTTGCCCATCCCATCAGAAACGTAAGCATAAGACACCCTGCGTGAATCATTGAAACAAGATGTTACGAATTTGAACAATATTTCCTTTCGTTCAGTAAAGAAGAAAACTATTTCTAGGAAACAACAATAGTTGCCTGCTACATTGATCTTGAACGAGTTTTCTAGTGGAAAAACCGTTAGAAATATATTTTAAACTAGCAGACCCGAGCACAATATCTGTGTTCAAGTTTCTTAATTGCTTACAATTGATGGCAGTATCGTTACTCATGTTTCAGACTTTAATTAAATCCATTAATAATGAAAATAAGCATCGATATGTTCATTTATCAAACGAAATAAAATTAATCAAAAATACAAAACTATGTTTTGTTTAACATTTTTAAAATGTACTCTTACTGGTGTTGATTCTTGTTTCTAGTAAAGTGCATTGTGAAAGTTTACAATTTTCGGGTTGACTTTCCTGCGCGTCCATTTCTATCTTCTGGGTTTCTCATTGCCTTCTGTAGTCAGATTGCTGAAAATTCTCATTTGAGAGACGAGAGCTCTTCCGTGAAGTTCTAGCAATAAAATGAAGCTCTTGGCTCAAATAAAGCATATTTTAACTTTTGGAAAAATTGGTGAGGTAGGTATTTGAAATTTACGTCCACTGAAGTAACACATCGGGTTATTGGCGACGGATCAGTCCCGAAGGGAAGATCCGAGGACAACATCTCGTAATTTTCAATCATGGTCAGATGACGAGGTAAACACCTGAGGTGGTCCCTCATTCTCCAAAAGGTCCACATCACGTCAAGTTGAGGATATTTTAGGCCACGACTTATTTAACGTGAACCAGCCCCCAAGTACACGACTGTCTTTGGTTGGATCTAGTTTTGAACTCGTAACCCTCCGGTTCTTAATCTGCGACTCTACCAAACTGGGCTTCCAGCAAAATTGACGAATCTCGCAGCGGTTAATTTCATACCGTTTATATCCATTTGTTGCTATTCGCTATTATGCAAATAATATTACATTAAAAGTTACAGTATCCAATTTAATTAAATTTACAGTATACAAAGTAAGTAACGGAAGTAATTGTTTTACTTACTTAGCACTATTTTCCCATTGCTTATGAGCTTGCTCATTGAGGGATTTGTCATTCAAAGGCGGATTCAATTCTTTTGCGTAAGCCTTGGATTTGTCTTGATAGATTCCGAGAGGTCCCCAGTTGAAGTCCCAAATAGGTCTCCAAGTCTCCCAGGCTATGACTCCTAAGCCATTGAAGCTTTGATTGGGAATGACACGCTCTATGTCCGACCTAGTTCTGTTTAAGTGTTTGGTGTATATATATATATATATATATATATATATATATATATATATATATATATATATATAATGTCTCCTTTCTAAAAAAAACGAAGAAAACAAAAAATTTTGAGCATAGAAATTTCCACTGCAACATAACAAAAATTATAGCTTCAATTAATGTCCTTTTACATCAGCAGTGATTCCCAAATTCTTTCGATCGCGAGATGCTTTATTATCATAGACCGTTATTGAAGACTTTTTTATATTATATAGAGTGAGAGAGGAAGAGATAGCCATAGATTTTGAAACAATTTTAGTTCTTCAACCTTTATTAAATTCAACACGGAATAAAGAATCAAACCACAAGTAATATGTTGTTGCAAAATCAGAATATTTCACCCTCTGAGGAGTTCAGACGCATAATTCCACCTTGCAACCTGCAGTCTTCCCTGCATGACTTCCAACAAGTTATGACCTTAAACAATCGAATCTTTCCAACTGATTCTGTGGTGTTGTCCTCAGATCTTTGCTTTCGGGTTTGATCCCGGACCGTCGCCGATAGCCCGTTTCTTGCATCAATGCGAAGTACCTACCTACCCATCCATTTTTACATGTGCTGGTAATAAAACTACCAAACCCACACTTGAATTATTGTTCCAAAGTCATTCGAATCATCAAGTTCTTTTGAAATGACTCACGTAATTTCACTATAAAAAGTAGGCATACTGGTACTCAATATTTTGACCTGACTGCTACAACCAACTGTTTTACGAACTCGATAAACTTTACTTTCGTTGATTCTACATCGCAGCAACCGATAAAGTTGTGTCCCTAAGGCAAGCCACACATTGGTTCAACATCAATCCTGTGACACTAATTGGCTAATTACCGTCATATTTTTTGTAGTGAAACAAATCAAGAAGAATCAAATATATTCAAGATTTCCATCGGAAAGAGTTGGTCAAAATTAACAGTACATACACCTTTGCACAATCTATGGACTGACCCTATATGTATGAAACTCAGCCTCTACTTACAAACAGATTTTTGAGTGATATTTTGTTTTCAGTAAGCAAAGAGAAAAACATTTGTTGGACAGTTTCATCCCAATATGGGCAGTCATTCGTAGGTGCCTGAACTTCTAGGGCTCCCCATACGGAAGAGGAAAATATTACCAATGAGTAGCCAAATAAGTTCGTTTATGAGTGATCCCATTGGAACGACTCAAAATATTAATGCCTGATGGTCAGGACCCCCAAATATGAGGGTAAGTAGGTATGTAGTTTAATTTACGTCACACTGCAACACCACAACGGGATATTGGCAATGGTCCGGGATCGATCCCGAAAGGAAAGATTCGAGGACAATTCCTCGTAATTTTGAACCACGGTCAGATGACGAGGTCATGCCGAAGCTGGCACCTTCACTCTCCAAACTTCCATACCATACCAACGTGAGGATATTTGAGGCCATGACACAATGTGCACCACGTACAGAACGTTCCTTGGTTGGATCGAGTTTCAAACTCTCAATCCCCGGTCGCTAATTCGCGATTCTAGCAACTGGGCTATCCTCCAAACATGAGGGATAAATATTACAAATATACAGATAATACTAGCAATCAATTACGCAGTGATTCTATCGCATTTATTAGGTCGCTTTTTCAGAAGAGGCACAAGTCTTTAAGATCCGGCTCTTGCACGCTATGATTTTTATGGTTGGGCCTAATACCCTCCAATATGAGGGATTAAAATTATTAGAATATTTATAATATTGGTAATAATCTATACAGAATAATAGTTCCGAAACACAAATATAAGTAAGTTGTGCTTTATTTAGGTCCCTCATAACAAATGTATATATTTAAATCTAATTATTTAATATTTTTATGGTTGGTCTAACCTCCTCCAACATGAGGGATAAAAATTACCAGTATATTTGTATGTTGGCAATAATCTATGAAGGCAAAATAATTAGATCCAAAACGCATATATGAATGAAGTGGTGTTTTACTTAGGTCTCTCGATAATTTCTTCAAATTGGTGCCTCTGCATCCCCCTATCAATATTATTACGTCTGGAATACCTATCCTCAAAATAGGGCAGCCTATAATTTATAGTTAAAAAGGATCACTCTTGGTGTGAAGTCTTCAGAAGTAGCAAATTTTTTTGTAAAAAAATATCATGTATCGTTATTTCAATTCCATTATGATTAAACTTTAGTTAAGAAAAATTAGAGTTCTATTTAAATTATAATTTCTTCTAGAAAACTCACTAGATCAAATCGCATATTCTGATTTGTACTAAAATAATAAACTTTACAACTGAAACAAGAAAGCTCTTGGGGACACATTCTCACATTACAGTTTACCAATCTCAGCAAAAGAGCGAGAACACGATAACTTCCACATTTTGATTTCTGAATGAAGATATTTTCACATTACCTGCGGAATACCTCCGTTCACAAAGCGACCAGTATTTGAGATAAAGGGGTACAATCCCAGTTGCGATTCGTAAAATATAGTAATATTTCCTCCTCGGATTTTATCACCTTCGTTCACACGTATGCCGTAAGCACTGAGTACCGGGCTGAGATCAAACGCTGCGTCATGATCCTTACATCGTTCCGAGGGCACGTTCCAAAATACATCGAATGCAGTTGTACTAACAGTACACGAAAGTGTCACACTAATCACCACGCAGATTCTAAAGTAAAAATGCATTCTAGTCGAAACCACACAGCGAAAAGTATATAGTTTTTTCGTTTCCTTTTATATCTTGAACTCTCACTGCAAACATTCAAATTGAAAACAAATGATGACAGTTTAGACACCTTGATGTTCAGAGTATATTGTATCGCATATAGAGAAAACGTCATCTCTGACAAGTTATTCTTTGGTGATAATATCCGTCAAAATCAAAAGAACATCTGTTTCTTTTGCAGATGTAGATATCTGTTAGATATGTTTTGTTGATTGAATAAGATAGAGCATGTATAGCTCAAAATTATTATTTCAAATTTTCTTATGAAATTTTAATATGTATAATAATTTTAAACCGTAAGCAGAATCATGTTCTCCAAAAAAGCAGTGATTAATATGATTAAAATACTCAAAGGAAGTGAAAAAGCATAATTCTAGTTTGCTTATGAGGGAAATATGTAATTGTGCGGAATTCTTTATTTCCTTTTCGTTTATTTCATTAAAGAATCATTTTAAACAATTATTCAGTTCACCATATTTTCACAACTTTATCATTCATAATTATAATAAATGCAAAAGCAGTTGGATATTTTAGTGATTTCATATATTTTGTTAGAGGACAAGTGAGAAAAAAGATAAATCTTACATAAGTGTGGGAAGTCCAGTCTTATAAATTCACAGCTTTTTTGCATAGTTTTTCTTTAACTGACAAGATGTGTCAGCTGAAAACATTTTTTGACCCATTGTGCTTTTCTACAAACATGCTTTTCTCCAGTTTGGTAAGACTTTTCCCGGAATATTTTTACCCCAGTTTAAGAGCAACTAAAAAGGTTGAAAATGGTTTTTCTCTGATAGAGAGTACTAGAAAGCTTATATCTTCTTACTCCAATTTTACTGGAATATTAAAAAAACATTTGTATGCAAAAATGAAAAAGGTCATCTTTAGGGAGCAGTTTTCTATGCTACCGTTTTGTATCTCACATGACTTCTGAGAATGATGGTATCTGTTCTCAAAGTTCAACAAGACAACCTCAGAAAGTTCAGCGTTCATTCCAGAAGAGTTCTTAATGAATTTTGGTCAATCTATGTATTTTACTTCTCCCTAACAAGTCCTATTATATATGAACAAGTAATGTCATTTTGCCTATTATTTCCCTGAGCTAAAATATTAAATGAAATTTGATAATTGGTTGTTTGGTAATTGAACTTACGTTGCACTTGAGGAACACAACGGGGTATTCTGCATAATTGGAATTTCTGATATAGTCAACGGACTTTAAATTTCATTTCAGAATCAAGATTGAGGATTATGTGCTTCAGGCATAGGCTGGAAAAAATCATGTAATTCTGAAGTATGGGTTTGGATATACAATAGACTATATACCATTGATTGAAAAGACCCAGTTCTTAGAGGTTGATATTATTATATCAATCAAAATTATTGGAATATCATTGCAAGGACCTCTGATGTTTGTCCCTTAACCCAATGGTATAATTTAATTGCCCTCAAAACTGACTGCAGAATCATACTTAAATACCCTCCCAGGATAGTTGGAAGCATAACAGATATTAAAAGTCAACCAATAAAAAAAATTCTAAAAATTTGCATGCATAGTACTTACTGAAAGCATGAACTTTCCAATCTCCTGTTGCCTTTGTACAATTCGCTGTCAAAAACACTTTCCAGTATGAAAAAATCATGATTTTTTTAAATAAAAAAATTGAATTTTTATGATTCTAATTCCTTGCCTGTATAAATTTAAACTTGTTAGACATGAGACATGCAAATCAGTATAGTTTACAAATAGTATTGATTTATGTTAAACATTAATATATATAGTTTAGAAAATACAGCAGGGAAAATGTTTGATAGAAAAATAATTCGAATTATTCTTGGGCCTTGCTGTTGCATTCTTTCATTTGAATTCTATTTTGATACAAATCCATCACACTTAATATAATCTTAATATAATCACACTTAATATAATCACACTTAATATAATCACACTTAATGTAATCACACTTAATATATTCACACTTAATAAGGAGAGGATTCAATTTAAAATTTGATAAATCAGAATCGCATAAATGTTCCTGCCCTTTCGTTATTCAGATAGCTTTACGAATACTCTGCTACACAAACACTAAATAAGTTTCCTCCATTCAAAACGACATTTCTGAGATAGATTTTCAAAGGAAACCAAATAAATTATATGCTTTCACTTCAATTTCATAATTAGGCATGATACTCAACGAATATTTTGCATTTGCAAATAATAAGAGCTTTCAATTTAAGATCATTCAGGAGGGTTTATTAAATAACCAAGTGAGGAGCACCCAGTGCTCATTTGTAGCAGACTGAAAACAAATGTTAAACAGTGCTTATTCCTTTATCAGAAATTGCAAACTCCCTCTTGAAAGGTTATAAGTTCAAGTCTATTCAACCTCTCCATGTGGATGTACGTCGAAATTAATTGTTAACCCTCAATAGTGCTTGCATGGACAGGTCACATATGTATAAAACTCAGCCTTTGGTGATGAAACAGATTTGTGAGTGACAGTTGTTTTCAGAGAGGTATTTGTTCGTCAGTTAATGCCATCCCAACATGGGTGCCAACTCCTAAGAGTTAAAATACCTTGGGTTCCCCAAATGAGAAAGGCAAATATTTCCAATGAGGTAACCAAATATGTTTTTAAAACGTCTACACTAGGCATAGCACGTCCTAGAGTTTTGAAGGCTCAGGCCTAAGGCCACCAAACATAAAGGACAAATATTACTAACTGAATGACCAAATAATCAGTGACTCAATCTCACTAATGGTCACTATCAGATAAGTCGCAAAGTCCTAGAGACAATTGGGACATGCTGAATTCAAATAGGAAGAACAAGTCAATCTGAGGTGCTGTTCCTCTTCAAGTTGAAATAATTTCAATTTGATGGTCACTTTCTATTTGAATTCAGCTTTAATGTTTTTATGTTAATTCAGCTTTAATGTTTTTATTCAGCTTTAATGTTTTTATGTCTCATGTTATAGGGGGCTTGGCCCCCTATAACATGAGACATGCATTACGAATATACCAATAACAATAATAAGGATATATTTGAACAAAATAACCCAATATTTTCCCCAAGTTAGAGCCATGGCATCCCAATCAATTTAGTGTCCTTTAAGTATGGAAACTAATTTTTAGTAAAAAAAGGGTCATTCTTGGAGTATCTCCAGAGTAGAAGATACTCCAAGAATGACCCTTTTTTTACTAAAAATTAGTTTCCATACTTAAAGGACACTAAATTGATTGAAGCAATATTTTTAAACATTTGTTTAAAATAACATGCCGTCCTGTCCTAGATTACTTCATTTTCAATATCACAAATACACTTTAAGAAAAAAAGAAACTTTAAATCATGGTTTATTAAAGTATTAGTTGCATTCTTGATTTAAATTGCCATACGATGTGACATTTTCGGGCTCTCTCATGACAATTTCGGTAATATCCATCGGGAATAAGAAAAGAAGGTGATTCACCCAATCAACCTCATCTATTCCTGTCTTTTCGCCTGTCTTTCAAATAAGGTGAGAAATAGGGCCATGTCTGCTTTTTCCGGGTCAAATTTTTGCATTACAGATTTCAAATTTTTCGTTGGTCTAGAATTATCCCTTTGTGCCGAACCTAATTTATTTGTTTCAGCGGCTTGCGTAATCCTGAGTTTCTCTAAGTCGAACATTCGAATTCGCTCTTCTCGCTCTTCCGCCTCTCTAGCATTTTTCTCGGCTATCTCCCGTTCCTCTACTATAACCTGCAACTGAGCTTTCACCCATTCTTCGTCGTACTGTGGGTGCTCCGATATCTTTGTGGTTATATCTAACATCCTATCATTCGGTCCTAGGTTGATACCTAACTCATAAACGAGTTTCTGCAAATCTGCCTTACGTTGCTTTGCTAAAAACGCCATTTTAAATTCTGCTGTCCCTTACACACATTTATACACACAATAATATACTAATATGAGTGACCAATACTTAAAACACAATACAACGCTATAAAACAATGTACCCTAAATTTCAAAACAATCTTAACTCAAATTTCACAAAATATACTAAGCATAACTCCACACAAAATACTTGGTAATTTTAAGATTACAACAGTACTTAATTTCAATAATCGACTTTTTCTCTAATTTCCAAGGAAAGCTCTTTCTGAATTGTGATACAAATAGTTTTCTAAATTTTTCAAATCAAGCACTTTTCTAAATGTTGCAACCACTCAATTATACATACAATATAATTTCATTAAGATAATTTTCATTCTTAATTTTCAATTTCTAGCACATTAATTTACTACAATTTTTGCCTCTAAATTAAAATCAAGCCTTACCTTTTGTCTTGACGCACAGGATCTCGTCGCTCTCATCTATTTCAGATCAGGGTTATTGGTCGGTCACTTTCCACACAAAACTTGGTCTATTTTCTTTTTCGGGACTCGGCGTCTTTCGTAACTGTCTTCCGGACCAGTCGTCCTTTTCTCCTGGACTGGATGTCGATCGGTTCCGTTACTCCTTCAGAACTGGATGTCGATCGGTTCCACTACTTCTTAGGGTTAATAATAAAATGAATAAAACATCTAACTTTTAAAATATAAATCCTTATATCAAAAAAATTTCATTAAAAAACAGTTTATAAATATTTATAATATAAATTAAATCACTAAAATTTAGGAAGATTTATTTAAAGTAAAAAATAATACGCAAGGAGAGATTAATTAAAAAAATAATATTTAATTTAGATTTTATAGGATAAATGGTTTTAATCACAGCTTTCAAATGTGTAAGGAAACATGTTTATAGTACGGGTTTTGTAAAGTTTCAGAAACTTTACACTCACTTAAGTGTATAAAAAATTCTGCAATAGAATATATGCTACAGCATCTAATGTATAATTAATTTTTGAGTAAAAATCATAAATCTTAAAATCAAAGAAAATTTCATTTCAGATCTTGCATTTCAAAAGACAATTTATAAAACCATGTAATAAAAAAACAAATAATACACAATACAGTGTATGCGGTAAGACAAGCAAAAGTTTATTTAAAATAGCAAGATATAAGCACTAAAAAGATCTCCAATATTCCCTTAAGGAACATTATCAAAAATTTTGTGGAATAAATAACAAAAAGGAAAATTAAAACAGTAAGATTTATAACCAAATTCGATTGAAACTATAATAAACCCTTCTCTCACTGAAATTCCCCTCCATACCTTATTTAAACAAATTCCTCTTACATAAATTATACATGTTAATACCAATTCTCTGCATGTCTCACTCTATCAGTTTACGCATTTTCCCCCTAGCTATCCTCCAATCCTCGAGTCGTTTTCCTCCGATCCTCCTGTTTCTGAACTCTCCTCCTTATTGGTCTAATTACCCGATCCTCGCTCCTCTTGTGCTTGAACTCTCACTTTTCTACTACTGATGTCAAGTAAATTTAGTAGCTTAGGTAAGTATGAATGGTTGCTATTTCATGTAGGGACTAATAACCTTGCTGGTGATGTTTCTTAAATTCTTCAGAAATACACCGGCCTTTTTAGAAGCTTTCTATTTTGTATCCTGCTGTTAAGGTGATTATTTCTGGGATCATACCACATGGTCCCAATTTTTTTCTGGATTCTGAGTATCTTGCTTCTCTGGAATCTGAACTAGAAATTTCAAACCAAAAGACCTCAATCGTGAAGGATAAAAAGCTTGCCTGGGCCGAGAGGCGTTTTATTTCTGCCAGTCTCTTAGTTCATGGAAAGACCTCTGGGGGCGTGGTGGATTACATCTAAACAGAAAAGAGAATCTTCATATGGCGAAAATGATTTCACAATCTCCAAGAAGGAAAGTCCTGCAGTAAGTGCATTTTTAGATGTTACTTTGTTAAATGCAACTTTCAATCTTGTTCTAAGCTTAATCTGTGTTCTGTAACCTCTTTCAAACCTGTCCTTTCTAAAAATTTTAATGTTTCTGACATCTGCTCTTTGTTAGAATTTCCTTCTTTGCCAAAACTGATTTCTAACACTAACATGAGTAATTTTTGAACCTTCTATTCCACCTGCAAGTACTAATATTTCTGCTCCTTCAGTTATTCAGTTTGTTCCTACTGTTCTTTCTCCAACAAATACCACTACTACCTTGTTAAAAGTACTACTTGATATTGAAAAAGATAACCTTTTTAATGTATAAAATATAATTTTAAATGACATTCCACCAAAAGAAGAAAATCCAGACATTAAAGCCAGACATAAAAAAAGGTAACAAATTTCCTGATACAGATTTGTTTTTACATAATTCTAATACTTGTTCTGTGAAGTCCCAATCAGTGAAACATAAAGAGTACATAGTTAAGCTTGTAAACACTAAGTGTCCTATGATTGATCACTGCTATTTTAAATGTCTTGAAATCAGTTGCATGTCATTATGCAGTCATTTGTACAATTGCAACTGTCCAAATAGTTCTAATTTGTGTAAGCATGTACATAAAGTGTATTCCACTAATCGTAAAACTAATCTCAATACCAATAACCTTTTTGATGATGCTCCTAGGATTGAAACAAATGCTTTTAAAGAATCCTTAAAATCTACTTTTAATCATAAAGACTTATACAATTCACGTTCCAAGGCTGGTTAACTAATAGCACGTCAAAAGTTATTGGATTCCTTATCGCAAAAATTGCATGATCCACGAGTTCAAGAATTCATGCTTGACAATGTATATACAACGTTGCAAACATTAGCGTTAGATTCTAGTCAAAAACAGAAAGGTGCAATGCTTCGCAAGAGGAATAGTTCTAAAAGGTTCTTAGATTCTGAAGATGATGATTCTTTTGTAAATATGTTCCCATGCAAAAAAGGCAAAGATAGCTTCCTATGAACCATTTACTACAAAATTAAACAATGAAACAAGTGAATCCTTTACTAAAAGCATTGGGGTCTTCAAATTGTGTAAAATAGCTTTAAAATCTCTGGAAAAGAGTACTCAAGGTACCTTCAAAGAAATATCTGTAGAGTGACACCTCTGCAAAATGCCATAAAAATTTATCAGAAAATGTGTGTGCATAATGGCAAACATTTTACTTAACAATTATTGTAAAGCAAAAAGTGAGCTGCCGAAAAAGACGCAAAATAGAAAAACTGGCAATATTTAAAAATTAAAAAGGTTGTGTGGGTTGTAACCTATAACTAAAGAAAAATAAAATTTTGACTTTTAGAGGTCATGATAACCTGACAACGTTTTTGCTTATAATTTAAATTACTGTATTACATTATCACCACCAATATCTATAACCATTTCTATTCCTCTATATCATCATAAGAGCATACTATGCATTTCAGATTTTTTTGCCTGATTTCTGGAATCTGATTGGGATCGCCATGGCTCAATGGGTTTGCACACTGCGCCAGCAACCTGTGAGTTGTGTAGGCGACGCAGGTTCAATTCCTGTCAGGTTCAACTCCCGTGAGTATATATCTCTCTTCAGCGCCAGTAAAATATGTACTTGATAGTTAGTTATATTGATAAATAGTTATATTGATAAATAGTTATGTACTTGACGATGTTGGCACATCTTGGCCAAGTATGGTCCTTCCGTCGTAAAACCCAACCAACCAACTGGAATCTGATTTTCAATCGCTGTCAAGTCATGGGCAATCTCAAGAAAATAATTTTTACTGGAAAATTAGGAACGAAAGACAAATGAAATTCGCCACCTTTCGTAAAAAATGAGAAGCGACAAAATAAAACATTTAAAGCACGGAAATGACGTAAAATTTTCAACTTGGGAATGTAAGGCTATAATGCCGTAATTAACAATCCTTCCTAACGAGGACTTGAAATATTAAAAATTCTTTGTCGTATTAACAGAAGGTTGAAGTTGACTACTTTATGACTTGAAACTATTCGCAAGCAACTTATATCAGTTAAAAATTTGAAAACAGTGATTTTCTTGAAAAAAGGTCAAATCGACCTACCATGTTTTGAAAAATGATCGATTACCTTTGCTTTGTAGTGAGCACATTCAATTTTTAAACAAACTTATTTCACGTGCCACTAAATGGAATTTTCAAGAACAAAATGTATTTATTTAAAAACAATTGGTGTATTCACAATAAATTGGTAATTAGATATCCAATTAATTCATCTTCCCTTCATAATGAAATTCTGAAGTATCGCATCGCTCTTGCATGCACCACAAGTCAATAAATATTTATAGAAAAACTGCTAAACTACTCACCGGATCATTCAGAAATGAACCTGTTTCTTTCCGAACTTCTAAGTTCGTTTATTGTTGTTCGGACGTCTCGAGAAGTAAACTCAAAATCAATTTTTGTAGTAGCCACCGTAGTATCATATTTTTTAGTTTTGTCTTACAAGTGTAAAATGGATTATATGGATGGATAAGCAAGTTTATGACTTACGCCCAAAGAAAATTGTAGGCATTTTAAAAAACGATGTTAAAAATTATTTACTGGATACTTTAATTACATCTACATTTTTCTGTCACAGAAAAAGTGATTATTCTAGATTTGGTCACTTTTTGCACCTGCAGTTTACCAATTCAACTCGAGAAACGCTGGGTAATAGTTTGCTAGTTTTAGATACACAAAGGGGGTTGGGTATTTCAATTAACGTCACACTGGAGCAACACAATGGGCTATTGGTGACGGTCCGGGATCAATCCCAAAGGGAAAGATCCGAGGACAACACCACGTAATTTTGAACCACGGTCAGATGACGAGGCAACACCTGAGCTTAGATACACAAAGGTGATGTTTGTATTGGGTAGGTATTATAATTAACGTCGCACTGGAGCAACACAACGGGCTATTGGCGACGGTCCGGGATCAAACCCGAAGGGAAAGTCCGAGGACAACAGCATGTAATTTTGAATCACGGTCCGATGGCTAGGTCACAACTGAGCTGGCTGACACCCCACTCATTATACTTCCACCAACGTGAGGACATTTGAGGCCAGGACAGATAGCACGTGCACCAGCCTCCTTTCTACACGACGGTCTTTGGTTGGATTCGAACTCGCAAACCTCCGGTTGCTAATCCTTTACTCTTCCACTTACGTTACTTTCCGCCGCCTGTTTGTATTGGGTAGGTTGTAAGTTACAGCGACGTCAATTCAACTACTTACTCAATTCACTCAGAATAAGTAACATACTAAGAATATGTTTTATGTGTGTGTTTGTCAGCTTAGGTTCCCTCTGTTATACCTATGTTAACGTCTGTGAGAGGCATTTTCTGTCAAAGTAAGTGGCGGTAGTGTTTCTGCAGCGGCACGTGTTTCATGTACGTATTCTGGACCGACCTTCTAACGAAGTAGACAAAGCCTGTGGGCGGAGTCGCTGTCATAGGATCCAGAACGGTAAGTGATGTGGGCTTACGAATCAACTTGGGCCGATTGGCTATCGAAAGCTCGACAAGTGTTTTTAACCACGCTGGATAATCACTTGAACCAATCAATAATTTGTCCCACAATAGGCTTCATGCTTTTTCCTACAACTGACGTGACAAACCGAGCGATGGGAAGAAATAGCATGGAGCTGCGCATATACTCCGTCTATTTCATAAAGTCGATGATATTCTGCACCGGCCTTCTAATGAAATAGACGGATCATGTGAGTGGAGTCGCTGTCGTAAGATCTCTGAAGGGTAAATCACAAATCGACTTAGCCGATTGGCTATGGAAGCGCAGACTAGCGTTTTTGATCACGGTGAATAATCACTTTAACCAATCAATAATTTAGGATTCATGCTTTTACCCACAACCACGTGACAGATCTTCAAACCGAGCAACTGGAAGAAATAACACGATGCTGCGGGCACATGCTCCGTCTATTTCATTTTAAGGTCGATGGTATTCCGAACGTGACGTCACTTCGCTTGTTTTTCGAATACGATTTCAGCGCTTCGCCAATAAAAATTCCAAAGAAACAATTTCGAATTGACAAATGATAGTTGATTGGGGCAACAACAGATAGCTCAACCCCAAACGTTGCCAAAACAGCAATAAACTACATTCTAAGGTAATCTCGATATGCATCATGCTAGAGCATTTGAACACAAGTAAAATCTTCGAGACCGTCTGGTTTGTTTACACTGAAAAGCTCTCTTATTCTGATGTTTTGGTATTCGTTTTCGATGATTGAAAATACTTTCGACCTAACAGTTTGACTAGCTAAAAGCTAGTGAAATTTGTCACACACACTTTTTCCGTTTGATCTTGAACTTTTCTGGTTTGGTGACACATGTTTGTCAAAAAGATGTTCTTTGTGTAAGTTACAGTGAACGAAGCAACGCGGGAATTCCCCACTAGCTTTCTTTCCGTATGAAAGAAGATGAATCAGTCTTGCTCTTGGCGACTTCCTTTGTTCTTGTTGCCTGCGTTTTCTTGTCAAAACCGAGCTCCGTCAAAGAAACCTCCCGCATAATTATCCAAATCCAGTACACTGGCATTTATAGAACCATGAATTGGCAAAAGATGTCTGTAAAAGTTAGATGGCAGTCAAGGATTTCAAAGAAAATTTTGTACTTGAAAATCTAACGAAACTGACTCCAGTTGAAAAGCAGACCAATGAAATTTCAATTATAAAATATTTCTTTTTTTTTTGTGAATTAGGTCTAATTCTTTAGAATTCATCTTGATTTCACAACCGTAAGCGTGAAAAACAAGAAAGAGATTTGTCTCAAGTTCTACCAAGCTGCCGGTCTGGGTAGGTAGGTAGCTAATTACCGTCGCAACAAGGGGGTATTGGCAACTGGAGCAACACAATGGGCTAATAGCAACGATTCGCGATCAATCCCAAAGGGAAAGGACCGAGGACAACCCCACGAAATTTTTAACGGTCAGATGACGAGATCAACACCTGATCTGGCACCCCACTCTCCAAACTTTCATATCCATCTAGACATTTGAGGCCACGACAGATTTAACGTGCACCATGCCCCGCGTACACGACGGTCTTTGGATGGACTGAGTTTCGAACTCGCAACCCTCCGATTGCGAAACCGTTACTCTTCAAACTGGGCTACTGCGGTTTTAGAGTCGAGTGGTTAGCGCTCAGGCTTTCAGTTGAACAAGCGATGAGTTCGAATCCCGGTCTAGGCATGGATTTTCAAAGGGATTCGGAGTCCACTTTAAGCCGTAGGTACGGGTCTTAGCTATCGTGAGCATATTGACCTTTGTGTACCAAAACAAAGGTGAGTAGAGGAAATAACTTTGTATAAATTTAATCTTTTTAGTGAACCAATTTATTATGCCATGCATTTTTTCGCGTATTTCTCACGCTATTACCGCCAAATGCTTTAACAAAAACCATTTCTCTAAACGAAACATGAATTTAAAATGGATTTTTGTTTCATCTTGATACTTTTGTCAGTTTTTTAATCTTAAATACACGAATAGAGATCCTGTATGTTTAATATGTTCTGTAGTGTGATATTCAATTTATGATACTTAAGAGGTTGTCTTTCATCATATTTAGTGAATGTTTTTAAGACAATGGAACGTACTTATAAATTTTATTTTAGACTATCCGTACATAAAATAATCATTACCTAAACCAGTGGTTTTCAAATTACATTTTTGCTTGAGATTATTTTCTCAAACATCTGTAAAGTGAAATTGTATGTTATCAAAATGTTATATACCACATAATATACTATTATTAAATATTTAAACTACATTACCGATTAAATTCAATAATTTTAAACTTTTAAAATGTTAATGAAGTAAAAAATTATTTTTGAGGCAAGCAATAACTTAACTTATTATACAACTCTTATGCATGATGATTAATCAAAACACTCCATGATTCAATTTTAACCCTCCAAGTGGTTTTGACGAGATATCTCGTCCATCAAGATCTGACCAATTTCTCTAATAACGGGATATCTCGTTATTAAGAATGACGATTGAATTCCAAAAGATGATGGTATTTCCGCTTTTAATGTTGAATAGATATTAAGATATGGTCAGTTTTCTGCTAATGACGAGATATCTCGTCCATCAAGATCTATTCTGTTTTGCTAATGACGAGATACCTCGTGGAGATAACCACCAGGAGGGTTAACCACCACGAGTTGGAGAACCATTGACGTTCCTCGAATGCTTTAATATATGTTACATAAAAGATAACTACACAAAGTATTATATATAGTTCCCTGAAATCTTTTCTTCACAATAACGACCTACAAAATTTGGTTCACATCTACACACGATGTCGGTATGCTTAAAACCAGAAACGTTTTCCCTGAGGAACAACTTCCAAGCCACTGCGGATTCGTCGTTTGGCCAAGTACATCTACCTCGCCCGTTGCAAATTTTCTTCCTACACAGTTCCGAATTCCAGGCGACTCTCTCTACAGCAGGCCCCATCGTATCAATGACGTAAGCCTTCAATTTGTTGCAGAGAGACGACGACGATACCGAAGCAGATGAGCCCCAAATGACAAGACCGTCTCCACCAACAGCTGCTATCTGTGCGACGATTCTTCTGAACTCCTCCTGAAGAGAGAAATTTCAACATGATTTTAGTTTGACACTTTGAAGGGCCTGTGATAAAAAATTATTTTTGAAAAAGTACACTATGTGGGTGAAGACTTGTCACTTTATATCAGTGGTTCTTAACCTTCTTTAGTGATCAGCACTCCCTTGAATTTAAAAATAAGTTCTCGCACCCCCTTGACGTGTGTTTCTATTTCTTTATTTAGGAAATTACTTTTATTTCAAGATAATTTATCTTTTGAAAAATAAACACATAAATTTACATATACATACAAAACAATATCTCAATTTTTAATGGCTTTGTTGTTTATTCATAATAATACTTTTGAAGCGAGGCTCCTTTTCTGAAAGAGCCAAGCGTAAGTGATCACTTGCATTTACTTTTGTTTTTATGTACAAAAGTGATGAGAATTCCATTTTATATAGTTAAGTGATGGAAAATGGTAAAAGTGTCTGCAATGCTACTTTTGCCAGCTGTGTATAAGGTACCCCAGAATTGTTCCAGTTTTTCAAATTCCATTTGAATACGTGCATTGGCTCGTATTTCAATAAGGTCGTCTTTTATTAAATCTTTGTCGTCCATCGAAACTTCTCTCGCACCCCTGGAAATGCTTCCTAGCATCCCAGATTAAGAACGACTGTTTTAAGGGGACAGTGAACTTTCAAAACAAACACTTGACTTGAAGTTATGATGTCATTGTCATAAAATTTGTACGGACTGTTTGTTTTCCATTGATAAATTCATGTATGCACTCTGGTCCAAAAATGTTAAGTTGTGCGGAAAATTACATAATACGAAGTCAAAATTTTTTTGATGTATTAGCAAAACTTTATAGGTCCCATGGGTATTAATTTCCCATATATTGTCATTAATTTAATTCACATAATAGTTTTTTTCCATAAGTATAAATCAAATTAATTCTCATTTAGTAAGTGTAGCACTATTGTAAAGCTAAAAAATTTTTGTAATTTTTGCAGAAAAGCATTTGGAACCAAAATTTCAAAACTAGGAAACACGATGAATTTCTCGTTTGCACTTAGACATGTATACAACAGATTATAAGGATTATCAAAATAATATTTTTAGGAAATCAAGAAAAAACTAATACTAATAAAACTAATAACAAGAATAACTAATAATACCAGAGACAATTTAAAATAAAAAGAATGTCAAAAATTCTCAATCTGAGAAAAACGCGCTTTTTAGTAGACCTACCTTACTATACTTTTTTACTATCTGTATATAGAGTGAGACATACATTAAATTTGTAACTAAAAAATAAAAATCAATTTTTCGATCAATATTGGCGATTTCGAGAATCCACTGTCCCCTTATTAAGGAAAGTAATATTAATTATTTTATTCTTTATTTTAAATATTTCATATTTTTACACCTAATGTCGCATGAAATTTTTGAAAATATGAATGAGTATCTGTCTAAAACAAGCTTGTGTACCTTCAAGAGATGCACATTCTGATTGCAGCGACAATGCCTAGGGAATTTAATCATCCCTGTTTTGTAAATGAGTTATGTCAGATGGGCACTCCTGGAAAGTAAAGTAAGGGAATTCCTCAATTAAACTATTGTGAGACATGGCTCAGTAACATTCTTTGATGTCTTTCAATTTTATTTTGAACTAAGTATCAGGCTCATTCTTTATTTTTAACCATTTCTATCACGACTTATTAATATTGGGGTACTGCTTGAACCTTACAAAATAGGAAAAAAAGGTAATCAGAAGGAAAAAAATCAGATCCATTCATTTCTACCACGTAAAGAATTTTAAAGAAATTATGATCATCTTGAAAAACTGGTAAAATATGTAAATTTCATTAGAAGTAATTAAATATTTGGGGTATACAATTTTTGTTGGGTATAGGAATCTAAACATTATAACATATGACGAAATAAATGAAAAACACAAAATATTCTAAGGTTTATACTGTCTGCACAATTCACAAATTACTAATTAAAGTTCAATTTGAAATACAAGCATGTAACTAAACCCAATAAATGGTGTAATAATGCATACCATTAATAAAGAATAAATACATTATAAATATATATTTCAGGGATGAACAAATGACTGAAATCAAATGAAATTGTCCTCATTCATCAATTTCATTTTTACCATTCTCATCACCCGTTTCATTTTAAATATATTAAATTTTAAATTTGATTTGAATTTTTTATGAAGAAAGTTCGTAGTCTCCGATTAGCTGTCTCACAGAATTTATAAACTGAAAGTTTAAAAAAAGACGTCACGATATACCAGTCTCATTGATATCTTCTCTCAATTTCCTTTATATTTTGATGTAATTTTTTCTACTTTGCTAATAAAATCTAAGTAAAGAACGTTCCATACTTGCTTCTCTTATACATGCAGAAACATGGTCAAATTTTTTTCTAAGGAGGACAATGACACTTAGCACATAATGATCAACACAGTGTAAAAGAACATAACTTATCAATAAGTGGAAATGTTCATATCGTTTATCAGAAAAGATGTGAGTCTATTTTATGTTCCATATTTGTATTGCGTGAGGGCAAATAATCTTAATTTGATTTCTCTCTTTTGAATTTATTTGCCACTCTAATTTCATTGTCTTTCCTACGTCATGGATAATGACAATTGGATTATTTTTGAAGATATACCAGTTCAGATGCTTGAAACAATTCTAGTTTGAACCACCAATAATGAAAAGGTGATATAGATAATCTTTTACTCATTTTCCAGTTGCTGTATTATTTTTACGTCTCAATTCTTACAACATAACGCTAAAGTTAAGTCTACCATCGAGGTCAGACCTCTTTAACTGCGTCAGTCTTGATCATTTAACATACTGTTCATTTACCTGCCTAGCGAAATTAAGCACGTAGAAAGACCGGTTCGTGGTTATATACGTGTTAAATATGTACTTAAAATGTCCAGAAGTCATCTGTCTGCATTTGAGGTTGTGAGAGTAGGTAAGTAGGTATTTTAATAAACGTCACAAGGGAGCAGCACAACGGGCTATTGGCGACAATCCGGGATCAATCCCCAAGGGAAGGATGCGAGGACAATACGTAATTTTGAACCACGGTCATATGACGTGAGGTTGTGAGGGAAATGAAACTGGACTATGTCACCGTATGACCCAATCGACTCTTTGGATTCTTCCAGCTTATCAAAGTGGATTCTTCAGATTCTGGGAATATTAAACACTGAATACTTTAGAGGCTGGACCCTGAAAAGTTAAAAAATATTTTTCACTGTTAGCAGTTTTCTATCAAATCCTAAAGCGATTCCAAAGTTGACGATTCGACATTATTTCCGTTGTGTTGCTCCAGTGTGACGTTTATTAAAATACCTACCTTGGCATTATTTGTCTGAGATTACGTCTTATCCGTAAGTAGTTCACTTCAAAAGCAAACTTGCAGTTTACCTGTGGCATCATCTCTGTGTCCAAGTAATAATTCACGTAAGGATACAGCCTTGCTTTGGACGAAGCGAGCCGGATAGCCTCTTTCAATTTCTGTTGATCTTTCCAAGTTCTCTCTTGGAGGCTGTATTTGTCAAGGTGACTCGCATACAAGTATATCGACGGACAGATCGCTGAGGAACTTTCCCATAACCAATCCAGTCTACGTGAAATAAGATAAATGTGTATTAACATTTACAAAAGTACAATTATGTCTTACATTGAGAAAAAAGTATTCAATTATTGTCTGGAAACAAGTTCTTATATGCGGTTTTGAATAATCTTTGAATATTTGAAAGGGTTTGTAATGTTGACAGTAACTTTGCATATTTAATAAAATTGTTTTCGTAGACTTTTCTAATTTCTAAAATACAAGCCCACACAGACACAAAACGAATTGATCTCGATCTTTTTTTTCGATCTTCAACTACCTATCAAACTCGATCTTTTTTTTTACATTAAGTATTGTCTAATAAAGAATGCACAATTTTTTGATCATGTGTATAAATAATTGTGGTAAGATTTCCTTGATTTGGGATTTCATTTCCTACACTTCATCTTCAAAACTTTCTAATGTGTTTCGATTAAGACACCTTTCAATGGTTTTGATCGTGTAAATGACAAGTTTGAAAGATCACCTATATATAGACGTGAATGACAACTATGTCAGTACAGTGGTTGAAAATCACAGGATTAGATGAGGCAGTCGTGGTTTAGTTTGTATGCACACTGTGCTAACAACCTGCAAGTTTTAGGCGGCGCGTTTGATTCCTCCCTGGGTGTATTTATCTCTTCTATGCCAATTACTTCTGTATAATTCCTTGCGTGTGTATGTTTACTTAATGTCGGCTGCATTGTGTTTGACACAGCATAGTCAAATATGGTCCTTGGACTTTAAAAAGCAACCAACTCGGGATTCGATTTAGTAAAATACTTCACGTTACCAGAAATTCTGATATTAAGAGAATATTCGATATGCTGTTATATTCAATGGAAATCATTCGTGGAGTGTATTTGCATTAGATTTTTCGTTCTATACCAAAGAGCCAGGAAATAGATTGTAATTTATTAGCTATTTTTTCAAAGTTTTTATGTTGATTGCAATATATTAAAATAAAAAACACATTAGAGGAAACTAAACAGAAATCTAATCATGAACATTAAATGTAATCACACGGAGCTTACATCTAAGTAGAAAACAACAAGTTTCAGACTCACTTGTCATTTTCACTTTCCACAGCTTTCGAGCACTGGAAATCTTGCGGTTTCTTTCCTTCGTAGTTGTAGCAATCCGGGAACAGATAATAACACCAACGGGCATTCGGCCTTAGTTTCTTCGCCAGTAAAATCGTCTCCAACATATAAGACCTAAAGATTAATTCACACGTATATGTTAACAGGTACCAGTAAAAATAGTCAATGAATTAATTACGGTATAGCGTATGATCATCCATCCGTGTTCAATATTATGAAGAGCACTGGAGTGAAGTAATGAAGCTCAAGGGATGAATGTAATGAAGAGCACTGGAGTGGGATAATCAAATGAAGCTCGGATGAATGTAATGAAGAGCACTGGAGTGGAATAATCAAATGAAGCTCAAGGGATGAATGTAATGAAGAGCACTGGAGTGGAATAATCAAATGAAGCTCAAGGGATGAATGTAATGAAAAGCACTGGAGTGGAATAATCAAATGAAGCTCAAGGGATGAATGTAATGAAGAGCACTGGAGTGGAATAATCAAATGAAGCTCAAGGGATGAATGTAAATGGTCCATCAATAGAGTGGATATCCGCTACAAAAAGGTCTTTGCCTACCATATCCGAGACATGAGATTTTATTTGAACCATAACACGCAGATGTTCGGCATTTCAAAAGTATTCGCTTTCATTCCCGAATTAAACAATAAATGGGCCACCGTAGCCTGGTTGGGAGAGTAGTTGATTAGCAACCGAAGGGTTACGAGTTCGAAACTATATCCAACCACATTCCGTCGTGTTTGTGAGGGGCAGGTGTATTAAATCTGTCGTGGCCTCAAATGTCCTCACGTTGGCGTGGTGTGGAAATTTGGATAATGGAGTGCCGGCTTAGGTGTTGTCCTCGTCATCTAACAGTGATTCAAAATTACCAGGTGTTATCCTCGAATATTTCCCTTCGGGATTGATCCCGGACCGTCGCCAATAGCCTTCTGCGTTGTTCCAGTGCGACGTTAATTCAGCTACCTACCTAAACATTGAAAATATTTCTAGAAAACAACAATTACCTGCTACTTTTGTCTCAAGAAAATTATCTAATCTAAAAACCGATGATATATTTTAAGTGATGAGCATACGATATTTGGCAGCATTGTGTACCATTCATAATTGGATTGGATAGAAAGTGAAAAAAAAATCTTACGCTTAGCTTTAAAAACCTTACATAAGTCAACTCCATTCGCCGCTGTTTCTTTTCCTCAAAAACAGTAAAATACAAATAAATTTTAGTACCAAGTTAAAAAGAAGCGTAAAAGACGCAATTGCGCATAATCGTGACAACTTTGTGTATAATCGAAACGCTGTGTTGTATCTTCGTTACAGTCTTATAAAGGCAGGAAAATTAGAAGAAACTGATAGATCCTGCTCAAGGGACAACCCCATATTATCTTTTTCTATGGCCCAGACCACCCAACCTACCAACAAGGGTTTAAGGCTCGTATTATCTGAGCTGGATACGAGGAAGAAAGGGGGAGGAGAAAGAGTCTGCTGAAGGTATTCCATTGCGCGAGACAAACACCATTCTCCAATCCTAGGAAGAAAGTGTTGGCAGATGAAATAATCTGGCATCCGCATTTCCTAGTTGAATTTTGCGGTGAAAATCAAGGATGTTAGAAATAGACAGTTTCATGTTAAAAATACAAACTAACTCGTAAGTTTTACTTTAAAAATAGTTTTTTTTATCGGAGCATGCCAGGCTTCAGGATGTACATGGATCCTACGCCACTTATATTACATATTATCATCTCAATTTTTGATGATAATCTACAGTTGTCCCTCTCATTCTCCATGGCTTGGCCAAGTATGACCGCTTGCGCCATAAAACCCAATTCAACCAACCAACTTACGCTTCATGGGCGTGCTTTAACGAAATCATATCTAGAAAAATTACTCATTTGTGAGTTACTCCGTATTTTTAACATGAAACGATATGTTAGTCTAAAAGAAGATCAAAAGTCAGAGTAGATTATCATCTGAAAATATAACTGAACATTGTGAAGGAAGAATTTAGACGTATATATTAAAAAATACAGTATTCAACTTAATTTCGCCCAAAACCATACGATCAACTTGTGGTCGCCGAATAATTGGGCTTCTACAACGAAAGGTTCCTGGTTAGAATGCGGGGTGAGGCATGGATGCTTGTCCGTTAAGAGTGAATATGGGACCTCTTTATAAAAAGGTTTGTGCCTTGAATGCATAATATGTATGTGAGATGTAACGGGAACCCACCATCCGAGGTGTACCAGGGCAATGGCAAGTGGTTAACAATTCCACCCTTGTAGTGCTATACCATTCAACTGACTGGTCATTGGCAAACGAAACCTTGTAGTAAGAGTCAAGGATATAAAGATGTACACACCTAGCACTATCTTCCCACTGCTTCTGAGCTCGCTCATTGAGGGATTTGTCTTTCAAAGAAGGATCCGATTCTTTTGCGTACTCCTTAGCTTTGTCTTGATAGATTCTGAGAGTTCCCCAGTTGAAGTCCCATGTAGGTCTCCAAGATTCCCAGTCTATGACTCCTAAGCCATCGAAGTTTTTGTTGGGAATGACACTTTCTATGTCCGACCTTGCTCTGTTTAAGTGTTTGGTAAGGTCTCCTCTCTAAATGAACAGAAAGGACAAAAAAAAGTTTTATGAGCACAAGAATTCCCACAACAATATAAAATGACACAAAAAGATAAACTTTAATGAACGTCATCTTAGGCCAGTGAATCCCAAATTCTTCTGATCATGCAACATTTGTTTTCATAGACAGTTATCGAAGACTTGATTTTTGGATAAGTAGTCAGAAAGAGAAAAGTGAGATTTTTTAGTTTTTGAAATAATTTTATTTCATTTAATATTTATTAAATGCTTAAAAAAGCACGCACCCTAAATAAGTAATCAAACTAATAATCTGTAGCTGCAAAGTTAGAATATTTTAAAAAGTCACAGCATTTAGCATTGTAGATTCAATCAAGAACACACAAAGGAAAAAGATTCATCACGTAATGAGGGTGTGAATTTCCAGACGTATATATTTGAAATGTACAATCATTTTTATATCAACAAACCACTACTTTACAAGTAAAAAGTAAGTGTCGTATTGACTCGAATAATCCCCATATCACATTTTTAAAGATACTGGTAACATTACAAATCTGAATCATTGTCCCAAAATCATTCGAATCATCAAATGCATTTGAAATGACACACTTAGTTTTACTACCAAGTGCGCATACTGATGCTCAAGAAAATTATGACCAGCACAACTAACTCATAATTTTCTAGGAACTATGCGCACTTTTCTTTTGTTGCTGCAACTGATAACGTGTTCTTTATGCACCTGAATCTCTGCACGAGCATGACGAAAGAGTGATAGAATCTTAGATTCAAAGGGGTGCCTTACCAAATTCTCTTCAAGTAAGCTGTATATCTCTGGTCCCTCCGTCTGCGTACATGACATAGCTAAGGGAAATTGATAGGGACAACGACTCCGAACCAGTATCAAAAAGGCGGAATTGCAGAAATATTTATTAAAACTTGGTCCGTTTTCTTGCAAAAAGGTTTAAACACTTGTCCTTGTCACAAAATTATTTTCCAGTGCTACGCTTATGAAGACAGTGCATGAATACAATTTCATGTACTGTCTTCAGAATACAACACTTAAAAGTCAATTCTTTTCACGTACAATCGTATTGCTATTCAGGAAAGAAAGAAGAGACGGTGTATTTAAATTGTCTTCTCACAAACGGTTCGGAAGGGTATAAAAGAGCACAAGGAGCGCCTTTTCTTGCTTCGTACATGAGACCCATTAACAGAATTTGACCTTTTGCTAGTTTTAATGCATAGTCAATAATTAATTTCAAGAATTAACATGGAAAACAATAAAAAATTAACAAAATTAATATGGTTTTTAATGAGTATATTTTATCCTAATTACTTCATTTTAAATATTTAAATTTTGTTTTGAACAGGGTGGCATTAGCCTCATTTGCATTCCAGCCCCCAGTATTAGGTTGGGTGACAGGCCCTTCCAGAAATTCCAATTTGCTCAACTATTCCTTGTTTAATTAGCATAAGTGTACTTATTTTTCTCTTTCCTTTTGCACAGCTTTACCATTATAAATAAATAAATATTTAACTCTTTAAACTTATAAAAGACTGCATACTACAATGCACTCCATATTTATCGGGGACTTTGAGCCATAAAACCCCAATATCCAATCCACATTTATCGGGCATCGGTACCATGGTAGCGGTGACTTCCTGTGCATTAGGGCCGGTGGTAGCCCGGTTGGAAGAGTAAAGGACTTAGCAACCGGAGGGTTGCGAGCTCGAATCCAACCAAAGACCGTCGTGTACAAAGGAGGTTGCACTTTAAATATGTCGTGGCCTCAAATGTCCTCACGTTGGCGTGGTGTGGAAGTTTGGAGAGTGGGGTGCCAGCTCAGGTATGATCTCGTCATCTGATCGTGGTTCAAAATTACGTGGAGTTGTCCTAAGATCTTTCCCTTCGCGTTTGGTCCTGGACTGTCGCCAATAGCCCATTGTGTTGCTCCAGTGCAACGTTAATTAAAATACCTACCTACCTAACCCTGTGTATTAATAAATACTACATTATTGTTATAAAACTTCCAGCTTAAAACGTAACAAACATTATTGTAATTTTTGTAGTATGTTCAATAAAAAACCCTTACAGAAAATAGTATTTTAACATTTTATTTGCCATATGTGTCCTATTTCATTACTAAACCAGGTTTTTGCGAATTCTTTCGTCATCCCAGCATTTGAGCACTACAGCATGTCGCTGAGTACAGCCAACTCATACAATTCTAGGCACTCGCAGAACGTAAGTTTTGTTGATACTACATCGCTGTAACTGATAGTGATGTGTGCTTTATGCACCTGAAGCAGGCTGAACGCGCATGTGGGAGTTGTCAGAAGTATTGACAGAATCTTAAATTCAGGTGGCAGATTGCGTTATCAAATTTGGTGTGAGAAAACTCCCGGTCCCCACATCTTCCAGGTATTTATATAGATGATAGGCCTTTCATGAAATACTAATGTACATCTCAAGTACTCATTGTTTAATTTATACAAATGCATTAATAAATCCTGTTACTTTTAATACCTTATGATAGCTTTGGTATTACAAATTAATGAAAGAAATAGAGTACACATTTATTAAACTTCGATTTTTTCTTATTTCTCGGATTCAGATACAATGGCACAGGCGACTTAATATGTGAGGGCACTGGCAGGCCTATTTTTCTATTCTCGATATTTGGAAAAAAAACATCTAGTTTACTTGAGTAGGTACACGATATATACACAGTTGAAATGATCTGATATAAATTTATTTCGTTCTGACAAAATTACGTCATTTTTTAAAGTAATCAATGTCATTATTTTATACCAAAACATGGCACGTCTATACTTTTCATCCCGATATTTTCAAAAACTTTACGCGGATTACTTGAGTAAGTACGGTGTTAAAATGATTTGTTATAAATTTATTTCATTCTGACAAAATTACGTCATTTTTTAAATTAATCAGTGCCATTATTTTACATTAAACAAAAAACTTTACAACTAAAACAACATAAATCTCTTAAGAGGCATTTTCTGTCAAGCTAAATATATATAGATGGCGGTAGTGTTTCTGAGATGACACGTTTACGTATTCTGAACGTGACGTCAATTGGCTTGTTTTTCGAATACGTATTTGGTATTTGGTATTTTCAATTAACGTCACACTGGAGCAACACAATGGGCTATTTTTTCGAATACGATTTCGGCACTTCACCAATACAAATTCCAAAGAATAAATACCGAATTGATATAAGATAGTTGATTAGTCAACGCCAATTATATTAAACGCCAGACGTTTCCAAAACGGCGATAAACAATATTTTAAGGTAACCCCGATATGTATTATGCAAGAGTATTTGGACAGCAGAAGTGAAATCTTCGCAGACCGTTTGGTTTGTTTGCACTGAAAATCCCTCTCTCAGGCACATTTTCACTACAGTTTACCAATCTTACAAACACACACACAAAGAGAAAAGGATAATTTCTCACATTTCTGATATCTGAATGACGATATTTTCATATTACCTGCGGAATTCCTCCGTTAACAAATTGACCATTGTTTGAGATAAAGGGGTACAGTCCCAGTTGCGATTCGTAAAATATGGTAATATTTCCCCCTTGGAACTTATCGTCTTCATTCATACGTATACCGTAAGCTCTGAGCAGCGGACCGAGATCAAACACATTGTTGTGGTGCTTGCATTGTTGAGAGGGCACGTTCCAGTACACGTCGAATGCACTTGTACTTACAGCATGGGAAAATATCGAAATAATTACCAACCGGATGCTAACGTAGTAATGCATTCTCCTGAACACAGTCAAAGCCTCACTGCTTGGTATATCTAGACCTCTTCGTTTTCTTTTATATCTAGGAATCTCACTGAGAACATTCAAATTGAAAACAAATGCTGTCATTTTAGAGGCCTTGATATTCAGAACTACCACTGCTTATTGTATCGACATATAGGAAAAGTCATATCACTGATAAGTACTCTTTGATGATAAAATCCGTCAAAATCAAAGGAACATCTGTTCTGTTACAGATGTGGATATTTGTTAGTTGTGTTTTGTTGTTTCGACAACAGACTGAGTGAATATTTTTTCAAAATTATTCCAAGACGTCTTTTAAAATGGAAATCTATAAAATTTTAGATTACATTATTGAAGCAATATTTTATTATTAATGTAATTAATTTACTTTACGAGTATAGTGGCGACATTATGCTAAATTCAGCGGTTCACTGTTTCTGTACATTGTTTTTGTAAGGCACAAAGAATACATAATGTATTCTACGACGGAAAACACTCAAGTTTTAAAACAACATGATTAGCATTAATTTAACCATTTGCATAGAGATTTACACAACAAGTAAAATCAGATATATCTCAAAATTATTAATAAACTCACAATTGATAGACTAATAATATATAATTGATCTCTTTTATATGAATGGATCTTAAAAATGGAGAGTGAGCCTACTTTTAAAATGGTTGAACAGATAAAACACATATTTAGAAATCTGTTCAAAATCAGTCATCTTCTACTAAATGTTCGTAGTTTTATGTATTGTGATATCACGGAACTGTAGTATGGAAAGTTATTCTAAAACTGCAGATTGAAACTTTTCGTCTCAAAAATCTAGATATTTCTTAATTCAATGGTAAACTACTAATTAAAAGAACTTCAGAATATTTTGATGGCATAGGGAGGTTACACAAAAGTGCGATATTGTGAGAAACATGTAAATATGTTCACATGACCTTTTAGGTATTGAATTCTATTGAAAAAGTGTGTGTATTTTAATATACAAAGGAGTGTCAAAAAAGATAACACTACAACGTTCAAAGTGAACTTTATAGTGATATAATCTTTATTTGGAGAACATGTAACTGAAGCAGCGAGAGCAGGTTGGATTACGGATATCTGTTGAAAACAGACATTCATCGGGCATGAGGTCTTGTGACTACGACATATTTCCTGGGTCTGTCTTTTCCAAACTTTTTAGTCCACGTAGTAACTTTTTCATGGCACATAATTCTATTCAAGGATTTCATTGATAAAATACCCAAGTAACACTGCGTTCATTTATAGTATATGGGAAGGATTACGGAAACAAGATCTGAGCAATTTTAATGTGTATCATTAAGGACCATACTAGACATGATACCTCGACCGCATTGGAGTTTGGAATTCATTGTAATCTCTTTCATAAAAGAAGTTTCCATCCTTCTGCACTGTAATCATTTCAAATATCAAGTTATTTTATGTACCTTCAACTGATGTTATTCAAATTGAGTTTGAGCCATTGAAGTGACACGTAACAATCACGTTACATCCCGATTCCCAACTTCTCATCGCGAATCTTTGTTTCAGATTTATCACAATCTCAACAGTGGAAGATATCAAGAATATATTTCGACAGAAGATCGAATTTCAATTTCAGCAGATGCTACAAGATGCCTTTATCAGAATAAAAATGAATTTGAGAAGAAAACCAAATAAAGGTTGTTGCAATGTCGATGGTAAAACAAGGCTTAATGCATGAGTTAAAATTTTTAAGCTTCATACAATAAATGTAATTTGATGTTCTTTATAATTTACTTTTTAAATTAAAAACTAATTTGGTATTTCTTCCAAAAGCTGTTCTCATTTGAAGCTATCATGTGCTTAGAATGAAAAGCAAATAACTGTATTTTAAATCTGCTGCTTTTGGACTCAAGTGGCATTCTTGAATATTTTTACAAGCATCAGAAATATCAAACTTGCATTCCTGTAAAATATTCTTCTCAGAGGCTTCCTTCATTCAATTTTTTGTATCTATATAGAGGGGGAAATTGTCCTTTTGCAATTTTCCTAAGCTTGAAGGCGACGGAAATGAAAGGGAACTTCTGAATTTGAGCAATAATTTTGCCATTCCTAGCACTGTGATTGGCATAAATTTAAACGATGCTTAAAATCCCTTAACTCCTTAAAATGTTTAAAAAAAATGTTTTTTCTCACAAAATTGACTACTTTTTCAATTAATTTTAAGATTAAATTTTAGTTGTTAAAAATTGTTTAGCCAAATAGACGAAAAGGAAAAGTATCTCAAATTATAAACTTTTTCATATTTTATCTATGTTTAGAAGGTTTTGAGAAACAGAATTTTGAAGATGCAACATAGCGATTGCACAACTGTTTTTCGAAATTCCAAACCCTTTAAATCTTAAAACTACCAAAATATTTTGGATGTCTTTATGCATAAACTATACGCCTGTACCAAATTTCATAAAAATCCATCACCATGTGGCCACAGTTTTGTCTTATTTTTACTAGTTTCATATGGATTGATCCTATGGAACATACTACATACGCTTATGTCCCACCATCCAAATGGAAAGGACTTATAGACATCAGGGGGCCGCGGTAGCCCGATTAGAAGAGTAAAGGACTAGCAACCTGAGGGTTGCGGGTTCGAATCCAATCAAAGACCGTCGTGTACAAAGGGGGCTGGTGCACGTTAAATCTATCGTGGCCTCAAATGTCCTCACGTTGGCGTGATGTGGAAGTTTGGAGAATGGGGTGACTGCTAAGGTGTGACCCCGTCATCTGACCGTGGTTCAAAATTACGTGATGTTGTCCTCGGATCGTTCTTGATCCCGGACCGTCACCAATAGCACGTTGTGTTGCTTCAGTGCAACGTTAATTAAATACCTACCTACCTAGACATCAGAATAGCAAATGAGAGAATATATGCCTTAGTAGCCTTAATATATACAGAATCTTTATTTACCTCGCTAAGAGAGAATTGCTTTAAACAGTTTCGGGGTCAATGACTTAGGTATAGAGTATCAGCGTGCAAGAATATAATTTATACAGAAAAAAACGCCAAAAGTTATTTCTCAGAAAAAATTTGAGTCCATCTGATTCGTTATATTTTGTATTGCTTGAGGATAAACAATCTTATTTTGATTTCTCACTGTTTTGTCACTATAATTCCATTGTCTTCTCTCCCTCACATATGATGGCTTTCGAATAATTTTGAAGATGTTCTGAGTGTTCCGATGATTCAAACAATTCTGGTTGGAATTACCAAATAAAAAATAAATAGGTATAACATTATTCATATCACTCTCTCAGTAATTCATATGGAACTCAGCAATATTTTTAAGCCTCAGTTCTTACAACTTAACATCAAAATAAACTAGTCGTCGAAGTCATACCTTTTTAACTGAAGCAGTCTTAGTCATTTAGCAGACTGCTCACTTAACCGTCTTGCGAAATTAAGCAAGTCGAAATTTTCATGGACACAAAGCAATCTACACGTCAAATGTGTAATGGCAGAAGTCATCTGTCTCAATTTGAGGTTGTGGGGGAAATGAAACTGGAATATGCCACCCATATGTAATATCCCTATAAGAACCGTAAGACTCAATTGATTCGTTGGATTTTCCCAAGTTTAGCAAAGTGAATTCTTTAGATTCTGGGAATATTAAGCGCCGAATACTTTAGAGGCAGGACGCTGACAAATTTTAAAATATTTTTACATTGTTGACACGTTTTTGTATAAAACCATAATTCGATCCAGTGACAAACAATTAGCTTCTAAGACTTTTTAGATTATGTCTCATCCATAAGATATTCCCTTTAAAGGTGAACCTGCAGCTTACCTGTGGCACCATTTCCGTGTCCAAGTAAAAGTTCACATAAGGATACAGTAATGCTTTGAAGGAAGTGTAATTTCTTTCAGTTTCTCTTAATCTTTCCAGGTTATCTCTTGAAAGCTGTATTTGCAAAGATCAATCTCATACAGGTATATAGACGAACAGATCGCTGAGGAACTTTCCCACAATCAATCCAGTCCACGTGAACAAAGGAAATATTTATTGGCATTTTTAAATATACGCCTTACAAAAAAGGGAAGTTACACGGAATATATAGTCACTCTTGGGCCGTGTTAACCCTCCAAGTGGTTTCGACTAGATATTTCGTCCATCAATATCTGACTTATTTTGGTAATGATGAGATAACTCGTGATCAAGAATTCCGAATGATGATATTGCCGTTTTATGATGCTGACGATATAAAGATCAGGGCCAGTTTTTCTACTGACGATATATCTCGTCCATTAGGATCTGGTCAGTTTTGCTAATGATGAGATACCACGTCGAGACAACCATCAAGAGGGTTAATAATCAAGACATTTAAAAGGACATGTAATATTGACAGTAACTGCATATTTAGTTAAGTTAGTTTTGTAGACGTTTCTCGAAATCATAAAAGTAGTTTGAAAAATGCATGGTCACTAATAACGAATCAATTGCAATCTTCAAACCATATAATGTATTGGCTAATAAAGCACAGTTCAAAATTTAATGATAATTTGTTTACTTATCTGTGGTAACATTTTCTTAATTTTTGGGTTCATTTGCTTGATCTACATAATTTATTTCTTAATTGTGCATCAAAAGAGATGCCATTGAATGGTACTGACCGTATGAATGACCACGAGACGGGAAGTAAGGAGTACAATTTAAATTTTATACATGGTATTTGGCTAAGAAACTGAACCTGAAGTTAGCAGGGTCTATAGCAGATACCTGAAGTTGCTCCTCCAAATTCTTCTGATACTTCTATTTCGACTTGACACCGTCCATCGACTTCTTCATACAAACGCCCTTGTGTCAAAGCCCATTCATTTATTAGCGAATTGCATAGTAAGAAAAACCTTCCTTGAGAAAATTGGACCTCAATATTTCCAAGAACAAAATCTCCAGTACGTGTATATGCACGTGTGAATGAAACCTATAGCAGTGCAGAGGTTGATAAACTCAGGATTTGATTTCACAAAATATTTCAAAAGTCAGAGCTCATTCTGATATTAAGAGGATATTCGATATGCTTGTTACATTCATTGAGAATCCCTTGTGGAGCATCTTCGTGTTGGATTTTTAGGTTCCACAGTAAAGTGACAGGAAATGCACTTTGATTCCTTCTGTATAAAGTACTGGTTCTATCCATCATCAACATACAGAGTGATTCAAAAGGTCTAAGACAAACTTTAAAGGTAGATCAGGAATACAAAAACAAACCATATTTAGGAAAATATAACTCTAAACGCCGATAGAGTGGTATGCATCAGCGGGTTACCTCAACAGCACCTTTCCTGCAGTATGGATTGGCTGGGGTAGACACGTCGCTTGGCCACCACGATTACCCGACTTGTCCCCCATTGATTTCTTCCTCTGGGGTTATCTCAAAGGCCTTGTTTACGAGACCCCCGTAGCTTCTGACGAAGACCTCGTCGCAAGAGTCGTTGTGGCAGCAGCATGCGTCCGTGAGAGACACATGCATACCACATGACACATGATCGGCGAACTTGGCATTTTTGAACAAGTTCGTCGATCCTTTCGTCGAGGCTATTGGAAGGAGCTTTGAATACCTTCTCTGAATTTGTAAACATATGTCTAATAAGCATGTTGTAATACCTTACTTGTGTTCCTTTATTTTTTATTCTGGCCACGGTAGCCCGGTTGGAAGAGTAACGGACTAGCAAACAGAAGGTTGCGAGTTCGAACCCAACCTAAGACCGTCTTGTACAATGGGAATTAGTGCACGTTAAATCTGTCGTGCCCTCCAATGTCTTCACGTTGGCGTGGTGTGGAAGTTTGGAGAGTGGGGTGCTAGCTCAGGTGTGACCTCGTCATCTGACCGTGGTTCAAAATTACGTGGTGTTGTCCTCGGATCTTCCCCTTCGGGGGTTGATCCCGGACCGCCGCCAATAGCCCGTTGTGTTGCTCCTGTGTGACGTTAATTAAATACCCACCTGCCTTATTTTGTATTCTTCCTGTACTTCTAGCAACTACAGATGGCGTTTGCGACTATATGCTCCTATGTAAAATTCGCTTGTTTTTTGGTATTCCCGAACTACATTTAAAGTTTATCTAACACCTTTTGAGTAGCCTTGAATTATAACCTATTAACTCTTTTATCTAAGTTTTTATGACTGAAATTCAATAGATTAAGAAACACGTGGGATGAAACTGCTTCGAAAATCAACTCACGAACATCAAATGTAATCACATGGAACCTTATATCTATATAAAATATAATATACCTGGCACTCACTTGTCATTTCCGCTTCGCACAGCCTTGGAGCACTGGAAATCTTGCGGTGTCTTTCCTACGTCATTGTAACATTCTGGGAACAGATAATAACACCAACCGGCCTTTATTTCTTCGCCAATGAAATCGTCTTCAACATGTAAGACCTAAAGATTATTTCGTACGTATCATTAACAGTTACCAGTAAAGACAATCAACGAAGTAAATCTGAAGTTCAGCGTATTTGCCATGATGTGGAAAAACCAGCTGAAACTCGGGATAAATGTTGTATTTCTCTTGATAGTCGTTGCCCATCCCATCAGAAACGTAAGCATAAGACACCCTGTGTGAATCATTACAAGATGTTACGAATTTGAACAATATTTCCTTTCGTTCAGTAAACAAGAAAACTATTTCTACGAAACAACAATAGTTGCCTGCTACATTGATCTTGAACGATTTTCTAGTGGAAAAACCGTTGGAAATATATTTTAAACTAACAGACCCGAGCATGGTATCTGTGTTCAAGTTTCTTAATTGCTTACAATTGATGGCAGTATCGTTACCCGTGTTTATACTTTAATTAAATCTATTACTAATGAAAATAAGCATCGATATGCTCATTAAATTCATCAAACGAAATCAAAGTAATCAAATATACAAAACGAGATTTTGTTTAACATTTTTCAAATGTACTCTTACTCTTGTTGATTCTTGTTTCTAATGAAGTGCATTGTGAAAGTTCACAATTTTAGGGTTGACTCATACCTTTCCTGCGTCCATTTCTATCTTCTAGGTTTCTCATTGCCTTCTGTAGTAAGATTGCTGAAAAATCTCATTTGAGAGACGAGAGCTCTTCCGTGAAGTTCTAGCAATAAAATGCAGCTCTTGGCTCAAATTAAGCATATTTTGCGACAAAATTTGCGAGGCAGGTAGGTAGTTGAAATTTTAGCCGCACTGGAGCAACACAACAGGTTATTGGCGACGGATCTTTTCCGAAGGTAAAGATCCTATGACAGCACCTCGTCATTTTGAGCCACGGTCAGATGACAAGGTTAAACACCTGAGATGGTCCCCCACTCTCCAAAGTTCCACGCCACGGTGAGGATATTTTAGGCCACGACGTATTTAACGTGCACCAGCCCCCACGAGCACGATTGTCTCTATCGAGTTTTGAACTGGGCTTCCGCGCCTCCTGCAAAATTGGCGAATTAATCCCGCAGCGGTTAATTTCATACCGTTTATATTCATTTGTTGCTATTCGCTACAACGCAAATGATGTTACATTAAAAACTACAGTATCCAATTTAAATAAATTTACAGTATCCAAAATAAGTCACGGAAGTAATTGTTTTACTTACTTAGCACTACTTTCTTATTGCTTCTGAGCTTGCTCATTGAGGGATTTCTCACTCAAAAGCGGTTTCAATTCTTTTGCGTAAGTCTTAGATTTGTCTTGATAGATTCCGAGAGGTCCCCAGTTGAAGTCCCAAATAGGTCTCCAAGTCTCCCAGGCTATGACTCCTAAGCCATTGAAGTTTTGATTGGGAATGACAGGCTCTATGTCCGACCTAGTTCTGTTTAAGTGTTTGGTAATGTCTCCTTTCTAAACAAGCGAAGAAAACATCTAAAGAAACGAAGAAAACAAAAACTTTTATGAGCACAGGAATTTCCACAGCAACATAGCAAAAAATATAGCTTCAATTAATGTCCTGTTGCATCAGCAGTGATTCCTAAATTCTTTGGATCAGGAAAGTCTTTATTTTCAGACGGTTATTGAAGACTTATATTATAGAGTGAGAGAGAGGAAGAGATAGTCATAGATTTTGGAACAATTTTATTTTTCAAATTTTTTCTAAATTCAACACTGACTAACGAATCAAACCACAAGTAATATGTTGTTGCAAAATCAGAATATTTCACCCTCTGAGGAGTTCAGACGCATAATTCCACCTTGCAACCTGCAGTTTTCCCTTCATGACTTCCAACAAGTTATGACCTTCTTAAACAATCGAATTTTTCCAACTGATTCTATTCTAAGGAAGGAGCAATCAAATCTTTCCAAAGGATTTTATTCCTCCCAGGGTGTATTTCTCTCTTCTGTATCAGTAAAACTTTCATTGTGTCTGTCTATCACTTGATACCGTATGTCTTGTATCTGGCGCAGCATGGCCAGATATGGCCCTTGCACCATAAAATCCCAAAACCGACCACCCAACCAAAGGATTTTATTCCAAGGAAATGACCAATAAAATTGTTAAAAGGGTTCTGTTGCAGGAAAGGACCAATAGAATCTTTCTAAAGGTTAAAAGAATTCATGCCTTCTTTCAATCAAAATATATGGTTATTTAGTCAATATATGTATTGTGTGGTAAAAGAAATACTACAATACAGGGAAATCTCTTTACGCTCAAAGGGTCAAAATAATTGTAGCATTAAACATTTGTAATTGTACAGTCGCAGAAAAAAAAACGAACCACCCCTCTTCATTCTAACAATTTTAACAGTAGAGAAAATTCAAAGATGGCGTTTGACAGGAACTAACGTCTTCTATAAATTCAAATGCATAAAATTTGCATAAGGGGCCGTCTTCATATTAAATTGAGCACCAGCTTTATAATTTCCAATAGAAAACCCCTATTTCGGCACACAATTTGGAATCTATATCAAAATTTAACTGATACCAAATTTCATGTCATTAGTCCTTACCGTTTCGAAGTTATGAGTACAGAAAGATTGGAGCTCCTAATGTTAAATCAATTTCTTAGACTTTTATGAATATCTTCCTAGATAATATTTCTATAGCGCTGATATTTTGTACCATGTTACTGTAAAACAACCCAAACAAAATCCATCTAATATTTTATTTTAAAAATAGTTTTAGAATGCAATAATTATTATTACATTTAATGTTTGAAAAAATTATGAATTGGAACATTACTATATTTTGATGGGAATTGATTCAGAAGGACTTCTAATATGACCATGCAAAATTTCAGCTCATTCCGACGGTTAGTTTTTGCGTTACAATACATTTTCCTCAATTTGGCGATTTTAGGGGGAAATCAAAAGTTTAAAAACCGTCTGACAAACATCGGATAATGCTCGGATCGTTTGAAATTGCATAATAAATATAATAATGTAATTCTCCAATCCCTTTCACTTGCATAATAAATATAATTCTCGGACGCTCTGACAAATACGTTTGAATAGGTAGCTATAACTACAATTCTCGATCTACGAATAGCTATTTTCAATTTGGAAATGATTCCTGAGAAGGACAGCGACTTTAACATTGAAAATCTCCGGATATAAAGATAGTAAAGCCGTGAAATTTCATATTTAGACTAGTTAAACGATGCAGAATCTGATTAAGGCATCAAACATGGTGTTTAGATCGGGAATTTTGTTATTTGTGCAAAATTTGATTTGAAAAGACATCCCCTTATGCAATTTGTTTGCATTTGGATTTGTAGAGGACGTTATTCCCTATTGAATGATATCTTTGAATTTGCTCTAAATAAAGCTCTCTGCTTGAAATAAAGGAGGTGGTTCGTTTTTATTCCGTGACTACATTCAAACAAAAACACTTACAGAAGAAAAAAAATTCTTTTAATGAGGTGACAAATTACACTTGATATTTGTACTTAAAATCTATACAATCATTCATTTGTTCTACAAACAAAAAATTAAATTCCATATTTACTCAAATAATCCCCAAACCCCATTTTTACAGAGCCACGGTAGCCCGGTTGCAAGAATCATAAGTCACTAGCAAGCGTAGGTTTGCGAGTGCGAAACTCGATTCAACCAAGGACCGTCGTATATATGGGGCTGATACTCGTTATATCTGTCGTGGCCTCAAATGTTCTCACGTTGGCGTGGTGTGGAAATTTGTTGAGTGGGGTGCCAGAGTTCAGGTGTTCACTCATCATCTGACCGTGGTTCAAAATTACGAGGTGTCCCACTCCGGGATTGATCCAGGACCGTCGTCAATAACCCGTTCTGTTGTATCAGTGCGACGTTAATTGAACTACCTACCTATCCATTCATTTTTACATGTGCTGGTAATAAAACTACCGAACCCACACTCGAATTATTGTTCCAAAGTCATTCGAATCAAGTTCTTTTGAAATGACGCACAAGGGAACCAGTGCAGTCCTATCTCCGTAATGTTAAAATGGTCATACTTTAAGGAACATTTTCTCAGAATCTTTTATGTGTATTGACTTGAATTTTTTTATACAGGTTATGAAGACACTTTTAAACACTTTAACACAGGGATTTTTAAAAAACTTGAAATTTGAAATTTTTAGAATTTTTTTTCTTCGACTCCAATTTTTTTTTTGAAAAATGACCAATTTTCATCCTTTTTAACACTCAAAATAAACTTTTCTGAGCAGATAGAAAAAAATGCCTGTGTTAAAATATGTTATAGGGTATGATACACTTGTAAACCAATTTTTTTTATATTTGCTTGAATAGATTTTGAAAAAATGTTCCTTTTATGGGAAAAATACACATTTTGAGATATTGAAGTTTAAAGCATAAAATTGACCCTACCTCAAAATTTTACAGCTCCATAATCTGGATCATGACATATATTATTTATAGAACTCTTATGAGCACTTTTGCATCTTTTTGCAATTGTACTTAAGGTACGAAAGCTTCTTTCGGCATACATAAGTCGTTCATTGTCACCTTGCTTCATTGCACGACTCATGTTCACTCCAGGTTCAATACCCAGTTTTTCTAAAACTTTACACCGACTGATGTTCCCTTCATTAAACATACACACAGCATCATATACACCAAATTTTAGGGCATGTAATTCCAACAAAAATATTTTTTGGCACTCTTGACCAAACAGCGTAAAACTCTCATTACAATTTTGTGTCTTGCTATGAAGACAGTGTTCCAAAAGTTGAGGATCAGATAGATAGCAAAATAGATACAAAATAAAATAGTTAAATTAAATAGTGTGGCTTGGTAAATGAGGTTTTCTAATGGGCTTATCGTTTTGGGCGTTTGTTCAAGACATGTAAACAAAGATGGAAGCCCTTTAAATGACAAAAACTGACGTACAAGTATTTTTCAAAAAATTATTTAAAATACTTCTACTCAACGTATTTCCATAAATAATGTATCATTTTAAGCAGAATTGTATAAACATTTATTTAAATTCATAAAAAAATAATCGAAATTTTGAAAGATTTTTGTGCACTGGTCCCCTTAATTTCACTATAAGTTAGACATACTGGTACTCAAGAAAATGACATGACCACTACAACCAACTCATACTGTTCTAGGAATTCTGTAACCTTGTTTCGTTGATACTACATCGCTGCAATTGATAAAGTTGTATCCCTAAGACAAGCTACACACTAGTTCAACATCAATCCTGAGACTCTAAATTGACTGAAGTACATACGAGTACGACATATTTTCTGTAGTGAAAGAAATCAAGCAAAATAAAACATATCCAACCTTTCCACTGGAAAGAGTTGGTCAAAAGTAACCGTACATACACCTTTGCACAATGTATGGACTGACCCTATATGTATGAAACTTAGCCTCTATTTACACAGATTTTTATTTTCAGTAAGCAGAGAGAAACAATTGTTGGACAGTTTCATCTCAATATGGGGAGTCATTCGTAGGTTCATGAACTTCTAGGGCTCCCCATACGGAAGAGGAAAATATTACCAATGAGTAGCCAAATAAGTTCGTTTATGAGTGATCCCATTGGAACGACTCAAAATATTAATGCCTGATGGTCAGGACCCCCAAATATGAGGGTAAGTAGGTACGTAGTTTAATTTGCGTCGAACTGCAGCACCACAACGGGCTATTGGCAAAGGTCTGGGATTGATCCCGAAAGAAAAGATTCGCGGACAATTCCTCGTAATTTTGAACCACGGTCAGATGACGAGATCATGCCGAAGCTGGCACCCCCACTTTCCAAACTTCCATACCATACCAACGTGAGGATATTTGAAACCACGACACACTTAATGTACACCACGTACAGGACGTTCCTTGGTTGGATCGGGTTCCGAACTCTCGATCTCCAGTCGCTAATTCGCGATTCTAGCAACTGGGCTATCTTCAAACATGAGGGGGAAACATTACAAATATACAGATGATACGAGCAATCAAATACGTAGTGATTCGATCATATTTATTAGGTCGCTTTATCAGAAGAGGCACAAATCCAAAGGATGCGGCTCTTGCGCGCTAATTTTTGATGGTTGGGCCTAAACTCCTCCAATATGAGGAATGAAACTTATTAATATATGTCGGGATACGTAGCGTGGTGATCCGAGCTTGGTCATCTGGACTTGCACCTTGGACAGATCGCCCAACAGATTTGCCGCATGTTTCGGTTTCAACGGAAATATTTAAAAATATCTATCAATTAGGTTGAACCCAGAGTAGAGAAAGATAATCAAATGCCAATATTTAGGCATTCACGTTTATTTTAACATTAATATACACTACCTGACATTGAAAATGCAACGCCCAGAAGGAGTGCGCAGAACTGGATGAAATTTACAGGGTAGACGCAGCTCACCGAGATATGCAAATGATGCAAACTGCGCAGCTGTCCCGCGCACGGCGAGTGAAAAACCAGGGAAGGAATCTGCAAAAGTGGTCAGTTTCGCACCGCTCTGTTTGCCAGATAAATCAAGTTGCAATTTGTTTTTGTGTCTCAGAGGAAACGTCTAGTAGCGGAGAATGCCAAGAATCCGCCAATCAAGACAGTTCCAGCAAACAGACGACTTCACGAGGGGTATGGTGATTGGCCTCAGAAGGGCAGGTTGGTCCATACGTCAAATCTCAGCAGATACCCACCAACACGCGTCCACGGTGCACCGGTTGTGGCACAGATGGTTGGACCAAGGGAATGTGGCACGTTTGAGGGGTTCCGGTGCAGCCAGAGTGACGTCAGCACGCGTGGACCGACGCATCTGCCGGCAAGCATCGGCGGTCCCGCAAGCCACGTCTGTCGCCCTTTTGCAGCATGTGCAGGATACCCTTGATGCTCCCATATCGTCCAGGACCATTAGCCGCCGATTGATCGCTGGCGGCCTGCACTCATGGCGCCCGTTGAGACGACTACCATTGACCCAACAGCACAGACGTCTCCGTTTGCAATGGTGTCGGGATAGAGCCACGTAGACGACGGAATGGCACAGGGTGGTGTTCTCAGACGAGTCACGCTTCTGTTTTAGCAATGACAGTCGCCGTGTACGAGTCTGGCGCCGACGTGGTGACAGGGCCAATCCGGCCGCATCTGTGGAACGCCATACCGCGAGACAACGCGATATAATGGTTTGGGGCGTCATCGCTTACGATAGCAGGTCACCTCTGGTCCGTATTCAGGGCACTATGACGGCCCAACGATACGTGGATGACGTGCTGCAGCCGGTGACACTACCTTTCCTTCAGGGGGTGCCCAATGCCATTTTCCAGCAGGATAACGCCCGGCCGCACACGGCACGCATCAGCCAACATGCCCTGCAAGGTACCCAGGTGCTTCCCTGGCCAGCTGTCTCCCCTGATCTCTCACCTATCGAACATTTATGGGACGTCATTGGACGTCGCTTGCATGCGTTGCCACCGGCACGTTCAGAAGACGAACTCTGGCAAATGGTTGACAGGGAGAATGGGCAGCCATCCCTCAGGACACCATCCGCACGCTCATTGCGTCTGTACCTAGACGTGTTGCTGCCTGTGTCGCCACTCGCGGTGGTCCTACAACCTACTGATCAGACGTTCTTGCTGCTCAGTGGCAAGGTGTATAATGTTGCAATAAAGGTCACTTATTGCTCGTTGTTGTCTCTCTCTCTGTTTGCCAAATTACATCACTTTCTGCCAACTCCTTCTTGTTGTTGCATTTTCAATGTCAGGTAGTGTATATACAGTGGACTCCCTCTTAACCGGCCACCTTTGAATCGGCCTCCGCTTTAACCGGCCACTACTGACCAATTATGTACTGTAAATACAGTAGCCTACAGTAACATGTGTTTAGTTTTTCCAATAAAGGAAGTTCTTTCAGATTAAGTTTACCGGCCGAATCTTCATCCGGTCCCGAAGTGGCCGGTTAAGAGGAAGTCCAAAAATGAGCAGTCCAGCTCATCGCATCACACATTGCGATCTCCCTGTTCAGGAGTTTTTTTCTCTCTCTGAAATAAAAAATTGCTTGCGAGCAGTCGTGACGTCAGTTTCCCCGCGTGTTTGTAAACAAAATTGTTTCCAACGGGGAAAGATGGCGCCTGCCTTTTTCTGTCATGAATTCTTCAACGAGGCTCTTGGTCTCAATTGGGGCGATATCGTTTGCAAATTCTCACATGCCGCCGCCAAGAGAAAACAGATTTTTTCCAAAAAAATCTGTTTCACTAATAATATAGTCCGAACACTTGTGGCAACCGGTCAGATCAGGAGAGATCAACCCAAGAGAAATCAAGGGATCGAAAAAAAGTTATGCATAAGAACATCTATACTTTGCATCCACTTTTCAAACCAATATTAAATCTCAATATCCAAATGCTATATCTATTTATACACCACAAATAATGCAAATATTGATACTCTGTCCCTCCTGGGCAACACTTGATTCATAATGCGTTGGAAAGTTCCCGACAGTCCAAATGGCATCACTTTCCATTGATACACCCCATTATGGGTGGAAAATGCTGTCAAAACTTTGCTCTCTCGTTCTCCATTTTTATTTGATAATATCCCCTTACCAAATCCAAGTAAGTTAACCACTCTGCCATCCCCGCAGTAAAGATCAACTCCTGCATGTCCTTCATAGAATAACTGGGCACTTTTGTTATCAGATTTAGCGCCCTATAGTCAATGCACATTCTAATCGAGACCTCCTTCTTCGCGACATATACAATGGGGTACGTAATGTCTGCATTGGACGGCTCCAAAAGACCCAACTCTAAAAGCTCTTGGACTTGCCTATCCACTTCTGAACGGTAGGCTATTGGAATGCAATAACTATGTGGTTTTCTCCGGGTGGAGTTAGGCAGCAATTCAATCTTGTGCTGACTTACTCCCACGGGTTGTATTGGTCGGCAAAAAAGTGTTTCGAATTTACACAAGTCTTTTCAATTCTTCCTCCTGTGTAGGATTTAAGTGTGGTGTTATCATTTTGACTTCTTGGGTGAACTCGTCTCTTGCTTCGACGATAGGAGCGTTTTCTACGTTGCCAAATTCTTCCTCACCTTCAAAAATGACATTTACAGCGTTGAAACCGACCACAAATTCCCTTATCTTGTTCTGATGAACATGCCTCATCCTATTGTCTGGCATCTTTATAATGAAAGAATGTTCATTCTTTTGCTCTTCAATGATTCCGGAGCCTTGCCAATAATTTGTAGAATTTGGCAAGAGCAGATGACTTTATCTCCTAGCTTCAAAATCTTTCTTGTAGACCTTAAATTATAACATTGGGCCATTTTCTCTTGTATTTGAGATGTTATCTTGGCTTTCTCTGCGGCCTCCTCCAGTCGGGTTTTCAACTTCTCCAGATAGACGTGTATTGGGGTTGTATCCAGCTGCAAATCCTCGCGTCTTCCCGTCCAAGTATTCTTTAGAATCGACAAAGGACCTTCTGGCTTCCAACCAGAGCAATTGACAAGGTGCTACACCCGTTGTACTGTTCGGGACCTCTCTGTATGCCCATAAAATGAAAGGTATTTTGGTGTGCCAAGTGCGTGGTTCTTCCTTAATGGCGTGATGTAATACTCTTTAAAGTTTGGTTAAATCTTTCCACTAACCCGTTTGACTGTGGATATAATGGTGTGGAGAACCGTGGAGTTGAACCCATTCTTTTTCAAATTCCTGAATTCAGCGTTGAAATTTGTACCATTGTCCGAGGCAATTACGTTTGGCACTCGTCCTCATAAAAATAGACAATAAAGCTTCACACGTTGCTTTGGCTGTAAGACTCGTCAAAGGGATCGCCTCAGCCTATCTTGTATGTTGGTCTACCATACACAAGATAAATTTGTGTCCTTTAGAACTTGGGGATCTATCGGTCCTATAATGTCCACATTGACCACTTGGAAGGGCAATTCTGGAAACGCAACGGGAGTTATTGGGGCCCTATATTTCTGTTTAACCCTTCTCGTCAACTGACAACCTTCACATGCTAAACAAAACTGTCTCTCGATAGCCCATTCCAATAGAACGAATATCTAATTCTTTCTATTGTCTTCCTCGCTCTCATGTGTCCCCCAAACACTGAGCAGTGGGCTAATCTAAGAACTTCTTTTCTTCTACGTTTAGGAAGAACCAATTGACATACATTCTCTCCAAGAATCTTGTCTTTATGAAAGACCAAACCATCGTTAAAGAAAACTCTTCCACTACCTTGTTTGGCCTGTTTTCTGGTCTCTTCCAGCTCTCTACACTCCTCTTGCTCTTTACGGAAGCTTTCCGTCTTCGATATCCCTTCTTCCTGGTTTCTGTCGGTGCTTTCTACCACTAACACTTCTGCGTTATTCACTTCAACGGAATTCCTTTCTGTGTTCCAATCTTTGGTAGATGGTTCCAAGATGTTTCCATTAACAATATGGTGGAAATTAATGCCTGCTTTCCTATGAGCATGTCTCGGATATCTGGTGGCAACAACACATCTTTGGGTTCCCCAAATGAGAAAGGAAAATATTTCCAATGAGGTAACCAAATAAGTTTAAAAACTACACTACAAATAGCACGTCCTAGAGGCCTGAACCCTTTAAAATTTTTAAGGCTCAGGCCTAAGACCACCAAACATAAAGGACAAATATTACTATCTAAATGACCAAACATGCAGTGACTCAATCCCACTAATGGTCACTATCAGATAGGTCGCAGTCTTCAAGACAATAATTGGGACATATGCTGAATTCAAATAGGAAGATAAAGTCAATCTGAGGTACTGTTTCTCTTCAAGTTGAAATAATTTCAATTTGATGGTCTGTGCATGTAGCTTCCTATTTAAATTCAGCTTTAATGTTTATGGTCAGGACGCTTAGCCCCCTTCCAACACAAGACATGCATTATAAATACACCAATAACAATAATGAGGATATATTTGAATAAAATAACTCAATAATTTCCCCAAGTTGGTGCCATGGCATCCCAATGATTTAAGTGTCCTTTAAGTATGGAAACTAATTTTAGTTAAAAAAGGGTCATTCTTGGAGTCTTGAGTAGAAGAAATGTTTTTTAAACATTCATATAAAATAGCATGCACGTCCTGTCCTAGATTATTTCATTTTCAATATCACAAATATAATTTAAGAAAAAGAAACTTTAAAACACGATTTATTAAAGTATTAGTTGCATTCTTGATTTAAATTGCCATACGGTGTGACATTTTCTATAAACTTTCTCATTCCGTCCTAATCAGCACATCTTCACTGCCATGATGGTTTCTCAGTTCAGTGAAATACAATGAAAATTATTTTTTCTCGATCAAAAAGCATCGAGTGGAGCTACACTGGGAACTACCAATGTCACATGTCATTTCAGAGTGCATACAAGTGACCTCTGGGTGCTAGGCATTGAACTACATGCATCTAAAATGAGCAACGCAGCCTTGTGAGCTAATGTAGTCATATGATGTGAATGGGTTAAGTGCTGTACCTTCATCCCATTGAGGATGGTGAACAAACGAAGAGTAAATGATTGTAATCAATACTTTAATGCTAAAACCAGTTAAGTTACAAAATTGCAACTTCCAAAACACCAGACAAATTTTAAAACAAATAACCACTATAGCACTTTGATAAAAGCTAAAAAATGCATTAATGAAACTTAATGCATTCACAACTTTTTGCTTTGTACAATTTCATCACATTAAATAATTTTCTAAATCCTTAGCTTTACACAAGTTCAAAAAACAGTACACTGCAGTTCATAATTTATTTCATATTTATCTATAAAGAATTCTTTTGGTATTATTCTTCTCTCTCTCTAGTAAGCAAAAATTCATAAGATTTGGAATTTCAGATTTTTTCATCTCAGTACCTCTGAAACAGTAAAAAATTGACAAAATAATGGTTCAAAATCATTCCTGGTGCCCACCTCGAGGTTGCTATAATGAAAGTCTGCTGAAGTGCCTGTCAATTACGAGAACTGTGTCCGACTAAGTCTGGGGGTGATGGTTGCTATAGAAACAGGACTCATTCATTTGGGGAAGATGTAATTATATTTTTTTTTGTGAATGTTGGGGTCAAAAACAGGTATTTTAACCAGTATAGATCTTTTGGGTGTCAAGTAAACATCTTAACAATTATAGTAGTTTTACTTTCAAAAGCACATAAAAATTTTCAGGAGCGATGAAAAACTAGATGCCAAATTGTAGACCAGTTATGAAATATAATATTGGAATTTGCCAATGAAAGTTTCATAAATGCTTTAGATTTAGCAGCTTTTAAAACGAGTAATTAGCATAATGGTAAATAAAGTTAAAACCTCAAAAAATTGGACTTAATAGGCTTTGATAGTAAAACAATATATTTCCAAATTGTCATTATTGGCAATGTGCCAAACTTGAATACATTTCTTCGAGCATCTCCTGTGGAGAAGGATAAGACCTGTTTCTATGACAATAAGACAGGAGCAAACTTTGTACAAAGAACAGTACAGATGGTGCAATTTGCTTGTGTGAGAAAATAAATAACACAGAATCATATAAATGAATTTTTATACATTACAGTCACATGAGAAAAATTAGTTTTCTTTGTACAAAGACCCAAAAGCATCAGGTATTTCATTGAAGTAAATAAAAAGAGAAAAGCAAAAACACATGTCTCCATTGCAAATGTGGAAAAGTTGCATATCTGTATCTTCTATGCAATGGTTATAATGCAAAATGAAGTTGCCACTAAAATCTAAAGTTCTGGAATCTATTTACATCTTGATGGAACGTGGAAGTTCCTCTCTTCACTTCTCACATACTCCTCCTTAGAGCTGAGGTAGATTCTCAATAGGAATGAAAAATTTGAAGTCAGGTGGGAAAAGCTCATTGGCACGAGGATACATCAGTTTGTACGACTGTCGAATAGTCACATCAGCAACTCCAGCGATATCCCCAATTTCTGAAATGAATACCAGAATTTTACTTTTTAAACATGTCTTGAAAATTTCCTTCTTGTGTTTTCAAAAAATTATTACAATCCGCAAAAATGTAATAAGGCATGCAATACTGCCACACCAATTGATAAGATTAATTATGTACTGGCTGCTGAATAAAGTGACAGAAGGGCATATGAAAATAGAATTTTTCACATAAATACCAAATATGGTAGAATAAAAATTATATGAACAATACAATACAAACATGAAGTAAAGTAATTTAATGTCATCTCATGCTATCAGTACGTTTTGCTTCAACAAAATTTAAAGTGTCACTTAATTTGTAACAGTAATTTTTAGCATTTTCATTAACAATAAAAAAATAGTGCATAGTTCTTTGAATAAGTTCAAGAAATCTTTTCCATTTCCTTTGTACTTAAATGATTATAGGTTTAAAAACATTCTGAGCTTGTTTCAAGAATGTTAACTCAATTATACCTAGTTAATATTTATATTTTTGAGACAAATGAATTTTTAACTAACAAAAATCATAAACATAAACTGAGAATATTTTTTATCCTTGAGTACCATGAAAAACTGCAACTCAGACCAAAAATAAATACCCTTATAACATTCTCATTCATAAAATGGTGACTTAAAATCTAAACAAAATTGTATCACATTGCATCAAATGAATTAATGCTAGAGGGTCATTCCATGTGAAAACACCTATTTTGGGTAAAAGTTGTTGCACTATATTCACAGATTTTTTTCAAATTTTTACCATATACGCAGTGAAACCCATAGATTTCAGTTATTTAAATATTTTGTCCAATATTAGCTGAGATACGGGAATTTAAAAATTGGTCAATTTGCCACGCTGTCTATAAATGACCCTAACTTGAGTTCTAATAGTTGAAATTTAATAATTTTGGTACGAAATGGTAACCATTTATTTCAGGAGTGCATATAAGCCACAAAAACAATGAAAATTTTACAATTTAGTGGATTTTTTTACACGCAAGGTGAAAAATTCACTTGAAAAAAATTGACTTTAAAGGGCTATAGAAAAAATGAACCCTCTTATTTTTTGATACTTTGTGCAAGTATTAACTAACATATGTACTTGAATCTGACAAAAATTCAGAGGTAAAATTCTTCGTTTCTGAATAAAAGCTATTCTAATGAATAAAAGCATATGTATAGAAACGTATGCTTTTATTCATTAGAATAAAAGCATATGTATTTCAAAACAATGGTCATCTGCACTGCAAAAATGACCATAGCTTTAAAAATATGCTCAAATTTCAATTTTTATGAAGTACTAAAGCAGGTTCACATTAAATGTAATATCAGTAGAACATCAAATTAGTCCTATGTAATTTTAAATTATTTTATCACATGGTCTTTGGAAAAGTAAATTAAGTACCATAGAAGAAAATTGTTTATATTTATTTACATTATTTTTTTAAAATACTTAACAAAATTTTATGTGTTTTATAATATTTAATTACAATATTTCTGTTAAAAAATTTACATTTATGCTTAAGAACCACTTTTGTTAGTAAAATGATCATATTTTCAATATTGCATTTTATCATTGCTTGATAAACTCATTGCTTTATGCATGCATCACTTTTTTCCGCAAAATCTCAATGCCATTAAGAAAAAGGATGAATTGAGTCTGATATTGCTATCACACATAGTGGCAGATTTTTCTGAAAATTATACCTGCATTATACAAGATGCTATATATTCAGAGTTCATTCAAATAACAAGCAGGCTAAAGGGTCTTTTCCTTTAGCCTGCTTGTTATCTGAATGTGCTATTTGAATACTTTTTCATGTGAAATCTGTTTCTATGTGTTATAAGTGCCAATTTAGTGCATGACACTTCCACGTTTTGGATTTAATTTTCAAACATTTAATTACACAAGTTCCACAAATTAAAATACAAAGTTTTCAATGATGGGAACTCAGACCAATACAAAAATAAATTTTAAAACTATTTTTGCCATAAAAAATCATGGTGTAAAAGCTAAGTGGTACTTTCTTGCCTCTTGTCATTGAATAGGAGTTCGTGATGATATTGGTGGAACCATAAAGTGTATGGCCACTTTAATAAGCCTTAAGTGTCTGTGCAAGGATGTAATATTAAATACTTTTGGACAACTTTACAAGAGTTCATTAAACGAATAGATACTTTTTCGTAGCGAAATTGTAATTTATAATAATCAATTTGCAGATAGGTACTCAATGGCAAATACAATAACAGGATCAAGAACTAATCACTGTCTAACACCAATAAAAAAGTCAGATATAGGTTTCCAATTTCAGGTTCCACAACATTTGTTGCTACCATGGGATTGGAGAAAACCATGAAATTACCAATATTCCAAAATGAACAAAATCTTGCATGTTTGTATGGAATTAATTGGTGGAAAAGGAAAGATTTGGGATTATTGTAAGGAATGATTATAAAATTTTATTCTTGCTTCATCATGGACCAAGTGCATCCTATATATGGTCAGAGCTTTTAGAAGCATGTTGAATTCCTTATGAATACATAATGAAAATCCTATCTTTTCACATAACAACTGGACAAACATGTTGCTCCTGGTGAAAATCAATTGAACTATTGTTCCTAAACTACAAGCCAAATTAAATCATACTTAATAATGCTTTTAATATTAATGTGGTGACTTTTTTTATTTGTGCTTAATATTTGCCTTTTAAAAATTTCTCGATAATGTTATCAATGCATTGTTCACATATTTCTTTGATCTTTAAACACTTGTTTTAAAAATAAAATTCCAGTGATCAGAAATTTTAATTTTATTTTATCGATGTAAGTGAAGTACATGAGTGCTTACATTTCCTACAAAAGTTTCTAAAAAGTATATCACCTTAAAATATTTCAGTAATGTCAACTGTAATATATTTAGTATTATATTGAGCCTATATTTATTTATGTATAATAATGGGTATTATTGTTTATATATATATATATGGAGCTATATATTATAAGTATTTTTGTATTTCTAATTAAGTTAAGAGAAATTAAGAAGCATTAAAATTTCCCCATAATTTTGGAACAATGTACCCTGAGAAAATGTAAATATATTTAACAAAAGTATTGTAAATGAATATTATAAAACAATAACATTTTGTAGAGTATTTTTTAAAATAATTTAAATAAATTAAAACTATTTTTCTTCAATGGTACTTAATATACTTTTCCAAATACACCATGTGATAAAATAAATTAAAAAATACATAGGACTGTAATTTGATGTTCTATTGATAGTTACAATTAATGTGAGCCTGCTTTGAATTAGTACTTCTAAAACTGAAATTTGACTATATATTTTTAAGCTATGGTTATTTTTGCACTGTAGATAAAAACCATTTTGAAATACATGCTATCAGTAGTACCTGTTATTCAGAAACAAAGAATTTTACCCCTGAATTTCAGTCAGATTCAAGTACATATGTTAGTTCATACTTCCACAAAGTTTCAGAAAAAAATAAGGGGGTTCATTTTTTCTATAGCCCTTTAAAGTTGACTGTTTTTAAAAGTGATTTTTTCACTTTACATGAAAAAATCAACTAAAATGTAAAATTTCCATTGTTTTTGTGGCTTATATACACTCCTGAAATAAATGGCTACCATTATTAAATTTGAACTATTAGTTCTCAAGTTAGGGTCATTTATAGACAGTGTGGCAAAGCCAAGATGGCGCCATTTTGTAAAATTGACTCATTTTTAAATTCTAGTATCGCAGCTAATATTGGACTAATATTGGATTTAATTTAGATCTATGGGTTTCACTGCCATGTCTATTTATGGTAAAATTTTGAAAGGAATACATGACTGGTGCAACACCCACCAGGTGTCCCCATGTGGAATGACCCTAGAATAATATAGTATCAACTTACCTTTCTGTGACTTTTTGTCCTCTGATGCCTGAGATGCCATATAGATAGCCGCAGCTGCAACTGATATGGGACTACGTCTGCAGAAAAGTATAATTAAATAATTAATTTAAAAAATTCATCAAGTCACAAAAATTTATTTTTAGTACATTTAACTATAAGTTTTTTTAATGCAGGCTTATAGAACGTACGACTCTTCAAGGATTAATTTTAATTGGCAAGTATGTAGCAGTCTCTCCACTAACCCAGTAGTCACTGCCATATGGTACCCACAGTGAATTGTGAGCACAAGGGGGAGGAAAGGGGGACATGCCTTCCTGAAGAACTTTGAGGAAGCTGAAATGCATTTACATATCATCTTGAAGAAACAAGGAAACTTCAAGCAGCCAATAGGACAGGTATAAACGATATTCAAACATGTAACTAACTTTAGTCTACCAGTTTCTTAAAAGTGATGCCTTTAGTTGCTTGGCCATGTCGTATAAACGTTTTTTATTTCCAATGAGGTGTTTGAGATTTGATGATGTAAGAAACTGTTCTTCTAGAAGAGAATTGGATAAACTTCCTCCCATCAGAAATATTTTCGAAAGATTTCTTGCAAATTGCAAAAAACTGTAGTCTTGGCGAATATGTAACAATTGATGAAAAGTTAGAGCCACTTCGAGGAAGATGCTCGTTTCGTCAGTATATCCCTAGTAAACCTGCAAAATATGGACTCAAAATTTTTGCTCTAGTGGATGCAAGAACATTTTATACTTGGAATCTTGAAATTTATGCAGGAGCTCAACCTACAGGTGGTCCCGATAAAATTGTCAAGATATTAGTGAAACCCATCTTCAATTCAGAGCGAAACCTTACTGTTGACAACTGGTATACCAGTTACAGTTTGGCAAAGGATCTCTTAGATAAGAAAATTACACTTGTTGGAACTGTTAGAAAAAATAAAAAAGAGCTACCAAAAGAATTTATTTGTGGAAAGAATCGAGAAGTGCATTCATCATTATTTGGATTTTAAAAAAACATGACTTTGGTTTCCTATGTGCCAAAGAAAAACAAATGTGTCGTCCTGTTATCTACAATGCATAATAGTGCCATTGATAAATCGACAGAAGAAGCCAAGAAACCAGAGATTATAACATTTTATAATCTAACAAAGGGTGCTGTAGATGTAGTGGATGAAATGTCATCTACATATTCTACTGCTAGAATAAGCAAAAGATGGCCCATGGTTGTATTTTTCAGTATATTAAATATTGCATCAATAAATGCCCGAGTACTGCTGCTGTCAACTAAAACACCAGCGATTCAATACAGAAAACAAAGTTTGTTTATCAAAGAACTTTCGTTAGAACTTTTGAAGGACCACCTTCAAGAAAGAAGTTTGCAACCAATGTTTCCACGTGAAATGCGAGAAAAACTAAACTGTAGCCAGAGTGAAAATTGTGAAGCACCCCCGACAAAAAAACAAGAGTTCTTCAAGAAAAAGGTGCCATGTATGCCCCAGTTCAAAGGACAGGAAATCACAAATTTGTTGTGATAAGTGTGGGAAAAATGTATGTGGAGAACATAGCAATGTCCTCTGCAATAAATGTCAGTGAAATGTAAGTTTTATTTTCAATTTATTAATGTAACAATAATTTAATTTTTCATAAATGAATACTATTTCTAATTTGGTTTCCTGAATTTCGTTTTTCAGTATCAATGTGACATAATTATAAATTTAAAATGCATTTTAAAATGTAGAATTTTAAAAGCGATATTTATCTGAAAAATACTTTTTTTATTTTTGATATTGTGTTTTGAGTAACTAAATTAATTTTTAACAGTAAAATAAATTTTGTTTGTGTTTTTTAAGAAAATATTGCTTCGGGCCTACGAAGCCAAGCGCGCGTCTTCATGTAACAAGTAGCGCGCATCTCAGTGGGCTAAAAAAAATTAATGCTTGAAAATCAAACAAATATACAAAATAATTAAATTATGCAAATTTTAATAACACTTACTTAAAAATTGCTAAAAAAGTTTAGTAACAAAATTGGGAACTAATTTTATGTATCCTTTATGAAATACCGATAATCTTTCTCAGCATGAAGTAAAACGATTTTTATTAGAATTCGCAAATAAACTAGAAAAACTTCTAAAAACTATAAAAATGATTATTTCTATCAAAATAAAATGATATAAATTATTGAAAATAATATAAAATTTTCATAACTCAATGAATGTGCCATATTAAATAGCCATCATACAGCTCACAATAAATGTTAAACCCTGCTTTTCTTGTTTCTCAAGTTTTCAAATAAACTTTAAAAACTAAAATGTTTGACATTTGAATTGCAATCCTTTTATTCTAAAAACTAAATTACATGACCTTGAAAACATTACAAAATTTCAAAGCAGCGATAAATACAAGGGAAAACCTTACCCAGGCACTATGTCTAATTCAACTGCCTTTCGTGCAATACAAGTGGCTCCTTTCTGGACACTGGTTGGAAGACCCAAATTGGAGCAAAATCTTGACTGAAAAAATATTGCCAAAGTCAGACAAACTATGCAAAACATGGTGACTACTATAATTATGTTCTGCAAATGGGGATTCTCTTAAATATGTATTTATGTAAAAAATATTACATTCATTCTTTAAAGATCATTATTGCCTTTACGTTTCGTAATATACGTTAATATAAGAAGTTTTAGAACAAATACTATGCAGTTTTATTAGATATTACATGAATACAACAGAGTAAATCATCAATTATTAGATCAAAATGTAAATTATTCTTCAAAATGGTTGTAAATAGCAAGATTACCATAAAGTCACCAGTTGTAATGAGGTCAACGCTAGTCTCCAAGGCTTTCAGGATCAGTTTGAAGCATCGTCCAATTTCCTTCTTCGATACTTTGGACACAGCACAAATTTCTAAAACATTTTAAGTTATGAATTATTTGCAAAGTTAAGAAGGATCCAGTTAGATTATGGTTGTTGTTAAAGACTAATAGAATAGACTCATTTTAAACAGAATGATTTGATTAGATTGGAAAATTATAATTATTTAAACTGTACAAGTAAAATTGCAAGGTAAATACAATATTTACATTTACAAACTATGAAAAGTCAAAGAACAAACTTTGCTTAAGATTCATACAAGGTCTTCAAAATAACACAGTAGTTATCAAACCCCTAACTTATCAATATAGTAAAGCATAGAGTATTGGCCTATACTCTGCTTTAAATACCTATTAGGTAAAATACCTTAAAGGCCTATAAAAATCTTAAGCAATTATAAAAGTGAAAGTTTGCATTTAAAATAAAAAAGTATTCAAATAAATTTACTATAGGATAAAAGTAATGGCAATTGTGATAAATCTAATATTTTGTACCTTTAAAACATTTTAGACATGAGTCTTTATGTTCAACAATGTTGTAATATTTTCATAACAGAATTAAGGCAGGCTTTACTGATTAATGTTAAGGTTATAAGTTAATTGCTAAATACCATAACACAGCTTACCTTTGAATGTTCGGGGCACACTTTCTTGTCTGCATGCAATGTAGACACATGAAGAAGCAATAGCATCATTACTACGGCCTTTAAGTGTCTTACCATCGTGTACTTGCTTAAATAAGCTATTAGCTCTGTCCTGTATGATTACAAATAAGGTATAGAAATATTGCAGCATTGTGCATAAAAATAAAAACAATGTATTTAGGAAAATTGCACAATAGAAAAACAAACATATTAATGAGGAAACCTGAAGCGTCACATATATTAATGTTTAATATAAATCACTACTATCTCGACACTACATTGTGATTTGCCTGTCTCATGTCCAACCAGTTTACACTTATAGGAGAAACTTATCAATTAAAAAAAATTTAAATCACGATTTTTTCATACCCTGGGATCATGCCTGTAACTGAAAATTATTCAAGAGAAAGTGGAGAAAGTATTTTTTATTTCATCTTTGTGAAAATGTATCCCAGATATCTCTTAAGATGGAGAAACTCATTTACATTTTAGTGTTTTTGTAGAAGACAAGAAAGCCATTCATAAAGCTATCTTACCACTCCTGTTGTATTTGCAGAAAGAATATTTTCAACTTAACAGTTTAATCTTAACTTCAAGTTTTTTCACTTAAAACAAGTTAGGTAACAAAAGGACTGAAAATTTAAAACTTAATTTAAGTATTGATTAATAAAAATGTATTAAATCCTTATTAAAATGTTTGTTTTTAATTTAGAATTTTAAGTATTACAGATTTGTGTCATGAAACAGAATTCATATGAAAGAATAAAAGCAACAAGTCCAAAATTAATTTTAATTTCGAACATGTCATATTTCATTAATCCTTGTATATATTAACGTTTAACATAAATCGATGCTGTCTAGAAACTACACCACGATTTGTATGTCCCATGGCATGTTTAAACATTTTGGGGCAATGAATTAAAATCCAATTTAAATAAAAATTCTGATTTAAAACAAATAAACGAATTTCTTATTGTTTAAAAAAATCATGATAGTTCATTCTGGCCAAAGAATGTAAATTTCATGGTTACTTGGTTTTTACTTTTTTTGTATATTTGCTTGCTTGTGGTACTGTATAAATATAGTCTGTAATAACAAAAAATACTTACAACAATAGTTTTAGGCAAATTTATCCTGTCAGCCATATTGCTGATTTCTTTAAAAGCATTTATCAATGCACGGTCAGAGCTACTCATCTATATAAAATAAAAGGTAAAAGTAAGGAAAGGTAAAAAAAATCTGTTCATACAAATATCTAGAGCACAAAAGCAAATGACATTCAAAACAAAATATAAAATTGCGGTAATTGAAATCGACTTGAAAGCAATTTTTAAAAAATTTCAGACACCCTGTATAGAAGTCACTTTAGAGGTCATGACACAAAAGATTTTCTATTCCTTGACTACTGAATGAACTTAGAAACAAATTGTCCAAAGAAACCCGTTAACATTTATTTTTTATTCTTGAATGGTTTCTCATATTCGTCAACAGAAACAATACTTATTACAGTCACGTAAATATATTTTATTTCATACTATCTATACGTTGGTGTGTGCATCCTTTCATACATCAGTAAATGAAACAATCTATTTTGTTTAAAAAAGTGTAGGTTTTATATTCATTGTACAAGATGTGTAAACATAGCAAGAAAGATTTGCAATAAGAGCTAACATCATATACATGATCAGATCAGCAATAGTTTGCACAAAAACCAAGTAGATTTGAGTACTCAGAACACTACTTAATATTTTTGTATACATTTCAGACAGAAGTGTAGGTAAAAATATACTTCCAACACATTTAATGTAGCCATACCAGTGACATGTTGCACAACCCACTGCACAATATTCAAAGAGAAATTTCTGTAGATGAGGCTTTTAATAAATAACCAAATTTAAAAGCTAAAGTTTTAAGTAATTATGAGACTAAATAGAAATGATACTAATATTGAAATCTATGACAACTACTAATCAACTAAGCATTTTTAACAATAGTCCAGCTCCCAGGAGAAGGCAGCCGAGTCATGTGGTTTGAAACAAGTATTACTTAAATTAAAGGATTGTTGGTAACGTAACCTTCTACAAATGGCATCTTTCTGATTCTAAGTTTATTGTTCAGTGTCCAAAAAGTGATGCTGATGAGCTGGCAGGGGGAACAACCCATATTGCTCGCTATTCATGCATGGGGCAGTCTTATCCTAACACACATGTACACCTTTTCAAAAATTGATTGATCCTTCTCGTCTGAGCCACACTATATTTAGAGTTCAATTTTAGGTCTCTATAGTCCTAAAGTCAGGCATTAAATTCCATAGAAACTAGAAGTTGGCAGATATTGGCTAAGTGTAATATCAAGTAATATTTTTACTAAGTTAAGAGTATCAGCTTTAGTATATATCCCTCTCTTAATATATTATATATAAAAGAATTAAATTATTAAATAAGAGTTCTTACCGTCCTCCTGTTTTGATATTTAGCAACTCCAGTATCATCAAAGCTAGCATCCCCAGTTCCTCTTCCAATCACAGTTGAGAGATCACTGCCATTCAATAATGGGTTCTGAAATCAATACAAAATATGTTTAGAGAAATAAAGATCAGACAGAAAACCTTTTTCAGGAGCGTAAAATCATTTTCTGAGAAATTGATCAGATATAAAATCCTAGTAATGATTTTTAAAAAACATTTTACATTCTTTTGTCTTACTTTAACAAAACTAGAAAAAGTGATGATTTTTTTATAAATAAAAAGAATAACGTGCCTGATATATATCGATATATACGTATAAGAGTGTCAGATTGAGGACAAAAAATGTTTCCCATTTACTTAATTTACCTATTACATTTGCAGATAAAAGCAGATTGCATAATTATTTGAAATGTCATCAGATGGCAGACAAATGCAAGTAACTTGTTTTCTCTAAGTGTGTAAGATCACCAATAGACCAATACTTTATATATCAACACCACAGTATTATTTAATACTATGCAAACTGTACACACACCAAAAATCAAAAGAAAACACCACTCACCTCTGCAGCACCAACACGAGAAGGATCGCTGTCAGCCTTTTCATTACTAAATGTTCTCCATTCTGATCCTACATCAATAACCCTATTAAAATAAAATAGAGAACCAACAGTTAATAAATATATATCATGTTTAAAGATACAAAACATGAGAATAAACTTTATATGCCCTTTCATTAAAGGAATTACCTTTGTAGTCACAGAATGATGGGTCTGCTCTCCGTTATGAGCAGCTCATGATAACGGTCAGGGCCAGAAAAACCTTTTTAACACAATATGCATAAGGGCATAGAGGGCAGGGTATGCTGATTTAAATCAGCTCGATTTAAATCAAGTGATTTTTATTAGAAAAGTCATTAATTTAAATCAAAATTTTATTTCATTTTCCTTTCAGTATTAAGTTATTGAAATTGAAATGACTATGGACAAGATGCATGCTATTTTATTCCAATAAGTTAAGAACTATCAAATAAGAAACATAATCTGTTTATGAAAAAAATAAAGACATTTAGACACAATGGAAGTTTTCTGGAGTATCACAAAAGCATTCTAATTTTGCACATAAATCTTTATAATGGGGAAATTTAATATTTTCATTTTGTTTTGAAAAATGCTGGTTAATTTTATTTAAATTCAATTTGGAAATTTTATGCAGATCCCATGAATTCTTTTCTCAGCTAGCATAACTATTCTGTTTCTATGGAATTGAAATTCAGAATGTAAAAGTTAATTCGCCTCTGATAATTGAGTGAGCATGTTAACAAAATAGATTATCTATTGAAGCAGAAACCTATTTTTATGATTATGATTCTTTATTGCAAGCTCAAAATTCCACTCAATTGGCATGTTCTGGGGAATGCTCTATTACACTTATCCTATTCTGTTCATTTTCTTGAATGCTATGTATACACCCTTTTTGTGTGCTTGGAATATAACTTGGAAATATTTATCAATGCTCAGAGAAAATTTGAAAAATAGGCAGTTGATTTCAATTTATGTATATTTTCATGTCTTGTCTCATTTTTTACTATTTACTTAAAAATAACATTGTTTCACAAATTTCTTTTGCCAGCTTAATATTAATGAGAAGTAGGAATTTTTTCATGAATTTTGTTGCAAGTTCCTTTTATTTTCTATTGGTGACATGATTTGTTCTCAAAAATAAGTCTTTAACCAATTAAGTACTTTATATAAAAATAACTAAAGAAATTCAATACATTTTATTCATATATAATAAATATATTCTGAAGTGTCCGATTTTTGATAAATTTTATGCATAATTTTTAATATGGTGTTAGTGCAACCTAATTTATCAAGGTCCAAAAAATTTCATACCAGTGTTAAAATCAAACTAATCTAAACTGCTCAAGAACCAGATGGGAAAACATTGCTTATGCATGGCATTTCTAGTGCTGCTCTATTTACTCTATCAAGTGATTAACTTTGCTAATTCCTATATCGTGTTTCATTTTTAATCTTTCAAAAACTTACCCTGCTATATTTTCAAAAGCATTAATGTTATTCATAAATATTAATGTTTAGCATAACTATCTAGAAACTACAGGGATTTATGTGTCTCATATCCAACAAGTTTAAACTTGTATGGGCAAGGATTAATTAAAATCAAATAAATCTGATTTAAATCAAATAAATCCAATTATTTTTTTACATACCCTGGCTGAGGGTGTTATCAAGAAACTAGGAAAATTTTGCAGTATGGATTTGATATTGTGATCGGGTCATATTTGTCAGTGAAGTGACAACTATCACTGAGACATTAATATTCAAATTAGGGCGAGAAAGAGAAAATGAAAGGCAAAATTAATATTCAAAAGGGAAAAGTTTTATGCACGACATACATATTTTATTATGAACAACCTAGAATTTGTATGGTTCCAGCTATTTGACAAATAGTTTGAATTTTAAGAGAATAATTACACTTAAAAAATAAGTTTGTAACAAACAACTTTTTTCATGTTGCCAACTCCACCAGTAGACACCAGGCAACCTTTTCTCGTTGTAAAAGGCAGAGTATAAGTTCTGTTGGTTTCTAGGTATTTTAATTAACGTTGTACTGGAGCAACACAACGGGCTATTGGCGAAGGTCTGGGATCAACCCCCGAAGACAAAGATCCGAGATCACCACATAATTTTGAACCATGATCAGATGACGAGATCTGAGATGGCAGTCCACTCTCCAAACTTCCACACTATGACAGATTTAATGTGCAAAAGCCTCCTTTGTACACGACGGTCTTTGGTTGGATTCGAACTCTGAACCCTCTGGTTGCTAGTCCATTACTCTTCCAACCGGGCTACTGCGGCCCTATTGGTTTCCTACTGGCACACGACTGCACTGTGTGTGTGATTCAATCCTATTATTATCGTTTAATGTTTTCTTTAATACAGGTAACCCCCGTATAACACGGCACTTCTATAGCATGGATTCACTCTAACATGGTTCGAGAATTGGGAACATCCCCGTATAACACTTTTTATGGAACTTTTTATAACGCTTTTATGGAATGATTGGAACAACGATGCGAAAAGGACGGCATTACGAAAGTTTAATTTAAACGGTGTAGCATGGGAATATCCTAAGAACTACACGCGCTGATATTATCTCGAGATAAATTAAATAAAAAGTAACCCTTAGCTTAGAAGAGGCATGGCGTCTCTTGGGGATCTCCGCTCGTCATCAAAAAGAAAAAATGACAAGAACGCTTAACGCGTTTCTTTCTCACAAAACTGCAACGTTGTTGGACTGAGGCAAAAAAAAAGAGCGTATTCTTCCTCTCCACGCTTTTTATCAGTTTTTCAGGGGGTCGCAAATCAGGGGAGATGGTCTTGTCTATCAAGGGAGCTGGACTTCCTGATTCGCTGTTTTTAAAGTAGCTCATCTGTAATTTGTTAGACGGACACACACTTTACATGACGTAACTTTCTGGAAGATTTTTAGCATAGTTAATGAGCGTCACTGGAACGAGAGAGAAAACGGAATTGAGAAATTAAGGACTTAAAAATAAATGGCATCACTGATCTCGTGGCTGTCATTCAGAGGATGAGGATATCTTACCAAAAAGAAAACACCCTCGGTTAATAGTGCTTAGAGATGATGAAGAAAACATTGTTTAATTCATATTAATATGTATTACTTAAGAAAATTTTAATAAATATATTTATCTTAATTATGAAAATATAATAGCATGTTTTTTTAATTTTTGGAACCTAACCCCCCTTTTCGTACTAGTTCTTTGTTTCGTATAATACGGATTCGCATAACACGACAATTTTTTGGAACATAACTCCCGTGTTATACGGGGGTTACCTGTACCTTTATTATATTACCTTTTATGTAACCTTTATGTTTATTTACCTTTATTATTTCTTATTATTACCTTTTATGTAAAACATTGTTAATAAATGGTAGATAATTCTAATGCTGAAATGCTTACTGTACTTTGGTTAGAAGTTTGTATTTTTTTGGCTATTGTAAAATTCTAGTTTGAATCTAAATTACCACACTTAGACTATGCAAATAGTTCTTGTGCAATTTAGTTTAGCTGAACATCTAGGGTGTTTAATGGACTATGCCTAGAAATCCATATAACTTTTGATTATAGATACTGTGGATGCAACATACAACTTCTGAATATACATTAGATACTAGATACAACATACTTCTGAGTATACATTAGGTACTGGATAAAACTTCTGAACATCCACATACATTTGATATTAAATACAATATTAGTGAGTACTGCATATTCATTTTGAATCTTAGTTCAATTTCAGTTGAATATTTCACTCTTTTTTTATGTTCCACTCCATGAGGAAATTGCTTCAAAAATTTCCATCAAGAACAGTGTATTTATGTAATGTCAACTTTAAAATACCCTACTAAAAGCACCTAATATCAGAGATCAAATAAGGCACTGTACTTGATCTTTTATGGCAAGTGCAATGACTTTTTGTTTGATAAATGCTCTACCACAAACACCATGAAATGGTCATTACTCGGTTTTGGAAACAGATTTCTCCTGAAGATTTAATTATAGTTTAAATTTGACTATGATCAATTTCTGAAGTTTTATTTTTTGCGATTTTGAAGTTGGAGGAAGCAGAAATTCAAATTGTTTGAAACCAGCAAAAATTTTGAATTAAAATTTGAAAACTTATTTCATTAATTATATTTTTATTATTTTCTATTTCTTTTCCATTTACTGAAGCAAGTAATTTTTTTAATAAAAGATTATTCGACAATAATTTATTGGCCAAGCTGGCCAGCCAAGAAATGATTTGGGATCCGAAACAAGTCACAACATGGAAACAGATAACTCTTGGTGGAAAAAGAATTTAACAACATCGGAACTCATCGACTTAGCCTCTGACTACGGAACTGCAAAGTATTGTTTATTCCTCAGCTCAAAAGATGATAGAAATGGTATACCTCAGCAATATCCAAGAAAACTCAGAGCTAACTCAAAAAATTTACTCCCACAAGCAAATTGAAATTGTACATTTCACACGCAACAACAAAATCATTATTACAAGTAAAGACGGAAAATGTGCCTCTGAAATAGCCAAATTAAAAGAAATACGGAACATACCCATCACGACAGAAATAAAAACAGAAAATGTTATAACACGATTTCTCTTATTTGATATTCCGATTGATGCCCCAGCAGAAGAAATTGTAGAAGAACTAGAAACAGAAAACAACTTGAAAGTACTGGAGATTAGAAGGTTTCAAAAAAGAATAGGAAACAACCACAAGTACCCACCTCTACTGTCCTTGTAACAATAATAGGAACGAAAATACCTCCTGAAATCAAAATGTGGTACACCATTCAAAAAATATCATTCTCATCGTCAAACCAAAGACAATGTCAAAAATGTTTCAAATTTGATCACGCAACAAGGAATTGCAGAAACGAGACAAAATGCATAAAATGCGATCAAAACCATAAAAACCCAAACTGTAACAATCCAATACAATGCTGCAATTGCCAACAAGACCATCCAGCAGACTACCCAAATTGCCCAAAACGCTATGAAGAACGCAAATTTCTGAAATTCAAAGCATATAATCACCTTTCATTCACTGAAGCAAGAAGAACATATAAATCAACAACTCCCAAACCACTAATATCACAAATTCTTCAAAATAATCAAGAAAACAAACCAACTAATTTAGAATATAAAAAGTAATTCAAGAAACTGTAACAAATTTCAAAACAATCCTAGCTGAAGCATTGAAAGAACAAGCACAACAATTCATCGAAACCTTGAATGAATTCAGCAAATCCCTGATCCAAACCATCATCCAAGGAAACACACAATCTAAAGATTCCCAAACATCTACAACCGTTACAAATCCAGAAAGAAAAAGAAAAATCAAACCCCAAATAACCCCAGTCCAAAAAAAAAGTGACCAACATAAAGATAAAATTGAAGCTGAAAATGACTTGGAAACAGAAAGTAAAACTAACCTTTTCGACTCGATAAAACGAAGAAACAGAACAATCCAACCAAACTCTAGGAAATAGTCGGAAGATAGTAGCCATGGGTTTTCATTTCTACCAAGTAGGTCTTTCATTTATTTTCCTTTATATTGCTTTCAATCTAAAAATTGCTCAGTAAAGAATTGTTCAGAACGCAAGAATTGTTCAGAACGCAAGAAGCGTTCGTAATAAGAATCTATGGCTACAGAACTCACTCTTTAACTCATCAGATATATGCGTATTCCAAGAAACTCATCTAAAATCCGATCAAAAATTTCATCTTAAAAATAAAACAATATTCAGAAAAGACAGACCTAACAAAGAAGGAGGACTTCTTATCGCAATTAATAAAAATTTATCAACAAATGTTATAAATTTTCCGCCCTTATCAATTAATGAAGACATTTTAGGAATTACCGTCCACAACTCAAACAATCAAAGCTTAAACATCATTAATATTTACTGTCCCAAAGGAAAATTATCAACAAAAGAGCTAGATCCATTTTGTACTAGCACTTCAAATCCCACTCTCATTCTTGGTGATTTCAATGCCCACCATAACTTTTGGAATGCTCAAACCAACACAAGAGAAGGAGAAAATCTTGCAAATTGGATTCTCATAAATGATATTTGCCTCATCAATAATCATATCCCCACTCACATCTCTTCCAACAGATCTATCCACCTCGCTTATTGACCTTTCAATATGCTCACCAGATATCTTCCCTCAAATTAAATATGAAGTAGCAGAAGATACTTTTGGAAGCGACCACTACCCGATTATCATCACAATTGGAAAAACCAATACAAATTACCAAACTAGATTAAGATGCAGATGGGATTTAATTTCCAAAGAAGTCAATGATAAAAAAAAAAAAAAATTGAAAATCTAACTTATCAAACCTTTCAAAAGATATGCGAACAATCAATCTTTCAAAATAAAAAAATTCAACATTCTCCACTCAAAGATTTTCCGATATGGTGGACTTCCGAATGCAGTGCTCTTCTTTGCAAAAGAAAATATCACCACAAGCAAGCAAAAAAATACATTTCAAAAGAACACTGGATTCAATATAAAAGAACATCTGCTAAACTTAAAATGGAAATTAAAAACGCATCAAGACAATATTGGGATAAAACCTGTTCAAATTCAAACGATTCAAAACTACTTTTCAAAATATTTAAAAATATTTCAAATAGATCGTTTACAAAGCAAACCTCACAAAATTTACTTAACCTTGACAACAAAGCTATTACGCAACGAAACGAACAATGCGAAACATTTGCAAAATTTTTCAGTCAAGCAAACGATCACGAACCAATCCCTCTTGATTACAGAGGACAAGGAGATACGAAAACGAATCGCAATTTCTCTCGACGAACTAAAAAAATCGATCAAAAAAGCAAAAATCTCAACCCCAGAAGACAAAATTTCTGCAATCCTTTTAAAAAATTTGAGTGAAATATCTCTTTCCAAATTATTAAATAGTTTCAATCATATATGGCAAACCAATGAAATCCAAGACAGTTGGAACACAACTATCATAGTCCCGATTCACAAAACTAATAAACCTAAAGAAGAAATTAAATCATACCGACCAATTGGTCTAACTTCAGTTCCCGCAAAAATCTTTGAAAACATGCTACTACAATGCCTTATCGAAAACACAATCCTTAAAGAACCACTTGAAAATTCTCATCTCGGATTCTTACCCTTCAGAGACACCCAGTCAGCTATTTTTCAAGTTTATAAAACAATTCAGAAAGCAATCGATAAAAAACAATTTATTATAGGAATATCATTAGATATTCACACAGCATATGATTCTATTTGGATCGACGGACTCATAGAAAAATGTCTTAAAAATAACATCAAAGGTCGAGCAGATCAATGGATCCATAATTTTCTCAAAGAAAGAAATAAAGTCAAGTGGAGAAATTCAATTTCCACAGCCTATCCCAAACGACGAAGTTTAATGCAAGATGGTGTTTTATCCGCTTTTCTTTTTACGATATATATGAAAGATATATACGAAACCAATCTTCATGGACTGAAAATTATCATTTATGCAGATGACTTTTTTATTATTTGTACCGGACCCAACCTCAATAATATTTACATCAAACTTCAGAACACACTTAACAAAATTTCTAAATGGTGCAAGTATTGGAAATTAGAAATCTGTCCGGACAAATGTCATTCTATCAACCTTTCTTGTAAAAGAGAGATTCCTAACTATTTCTTAACAATCGGAAGCAAATTCATTGGACAAATCAACTGAAATTTCTTGGTGTTATATTCTCTAAAACAGGAAAATTCGAACCACACTTCAATTACATTCGTTCTAAAGTTAAGTTAAAGTCTTCAAAAGAATTAATTTATTAAAAGCACTTTCTAACAGTTATGGTGCAAGATCCAAACATCTACATCAATTAGTTCAATCTTGCATTCGAAGCCTTTTTGACTACGAAAACATTATTACTCACTACACCAGCAAATCCCCAAAACAAATCTTAGAAGTAGCTTATAATTCAGCTTTAAAAATCACTCTTGGTTTACCAAGATGGACTCCTTTACTCACTCTAAGGAAAATATCAAATGAATCAAACTTGTCAAAAAGAATCACTAGATTGAATATCAACTTTTGGATCCGACATATCAGTATCAATGAATTTTCTCCCCTTAAAACTACCATCGCAAAATTCATAAATGAACAAACGAAAGATCAAAGTGACCCTTATGTTCAACACATAGTAGAAATATTTAAAAATCTTGACATTAATCCAGATAACATCATCAAATTTATTTTTCCAACTAATCTTGAACACTATGATATCCAGATTAAAATCTCAGACTATGATTTCCAAAATAAAAATCTTATTCCCGAAACAATCAATCCACTTTTCCAAGAATTCAGAGACAGAACACTTAATGATTACCATATAATTGCCACAGATGCTTCAAAATCGATTGCATTCACCTCAATTGCTGGTTGGTAAGAAGAAAGTTCCTTTAGTTTCAGAATTAATAACATTAATACCATTTTCACTGCAGAAGCTTTAGCAATTTGTCAAGCAATTGACGACTTAACAACCCCAAACAAAAGATATGCAATTTTCTCTGATAGTAAATCAGTTCTAACAGCGTTGACCAACATTAACATTAAATCTCCCAAAGTAACCCTTCGCTTAAGAAATAAATTAATTAAATCACAATTAAAATCAATCAACATAACTTTATTTTGGATACCAGGCCACCGGAACATAGATATTAATGAAAAAGCGGATAAACTTGCAAAAGCTGTCAATCATCAAGACATCTTTTTAGACTGGATATCTCCAGAAGATCTGACAAGACGAATAATTGAAATCGATAAAGAACTAACTAAAGAATGGATAACAAGCAAATATCACTCGACTTAAGGAAATATTCCCAATTTACCAAACATTTGCAAATGGTCAAATAGAAGAGAAAATGTTTTATTAACAAGATGCAGAATTCAAATGTTAATCACACCCTCCTTATTATTCCGTTTCAATCTCGAAGAATCAGCAGAATGTTCTATTTGCAAAAAGGAGGATACATTAGACCACGTTTTACTAGATTGCACAAAATACAATAAAGAACGAAAAAAAATTCCATTCCTTGGGACTCCAAACAGCATATACTGATAACTTCTGCAATCTGATGACCCGAACATTTGAAAACAAAACAACTAAAGGTCTAATCCGATTTCTAATCTCTACAAACAAATTCTAAACTTAACAACTCCACTTGTCCTATCACCAATAGACAAAACTTAAGACTCGAACAATAGAAGTGAAGGTCGACCACGTCACAGCCATAAACCTCAAAGCACTCAACAATCTTGAAATCTTGGTCATTACTCTTATCCAGATAGCCTACGAACATCAAGACTTAACAGACCAAATTTTTTTTACAATTAGGTAGGTGACAGACAAGGCAGCATGGAGGGTAAATACATTTATATTGCTCCTATCACAAGGGATTTTACTAAATTGCATGGGACTGTTGACCATCTGCGACTGACATAGACACTGCATCAACCTGTTGTTTTTAAGTAGATGACCAATGGGATGACCTAGACTTGTTTTTACTTCCTCACCAGACAGGGTGATCGACTGAACCACTCGGGTTGCGAGTCAAGTCACAATAAAAAGCACTTCCCAGGTTGCTGTCACAGGCCTTAGGTTAGTATCTGAAGGCTTGAAATTTATTCAAGAGTTCACTTAATAGCGTCATTTTGTTTTGCATAAATGTTTGTCAATTTTACGTTTTTAAATCACTTATTTTATTTTTTAAATGATTGTCATTTTAGGTACAGCTCCGATGTAGACTTTTTGTGGCAAAGCTTTGGGTGCATTTTTTGTAGCAAGTTGTGGTAGGCAAAGGTAATCCTGCTTTATCAGGAAAATAACAACCTCGGGAGTATTTTAATAGTTTTTGTAAATCATTACCTTTAACTAGTTTGCTACAATAAGTTATCATTCATAACATCTATATTATATAGCCTGGTTCCATTTGACTTAAAACTAATAAATTATTTAACTTGGTTGAACTTAAACAATATTTCAGAAACAGATTTTTCATTAAAATAAATACTTGCCTAGTTGTAGTAAGGATAATCAGTCATGTGGATTTCTTTTTGATTTTGAAAATTATTTTCATTGTTTTTTCTCACTAAGCCCCAAACAGTATTTTTTCAAAGAAATTATTCCTTGGCAAACATAAAAAGCACATAAAAGCATTGCCACAAAGAAGTCTTTATATCAAAGCTGTACTCTTTCTTACTTATTAATCACAACAATTTAGGATCTATTGAATAAAAACAGTTAGAGCTAAAAAGAGGCATTCTTTGTGCATTTTTATTTTCTCTATAACATCAGATAATGATTTCAATCTCCTCAGGTAGGCATTTTAATAAACATCACACTGGAGCAACACAACGGGCTATTGGTGATGGTCCAGGATCAATCCCAAAGGAAAAGATCTGAGAACACCATGTAATTTTGAACCACGGTCAGATGACGAGGCAACACCTGACCTGGCACCACTCTCCAAACTTCCACACCACACCTACTATCTCCTCAAGATCTGCATCTTAAATCAAGCTTTTACATGACATTGTGATTTTTTTAATCTATGGTGGCAAGAAAAATTACAAATTAAAATGTCATATTCACATATTAAAATATGTTTAACAACATAGGTGATGATATGCATTTTTCTATCGCCATAAGATTACAATAGAGTTTTCACCTGTCTCCAACAACAAGACCACATTCAGAACATATCATATCACCAGCACGATAGTCTTCAATAAGGGCCGCATCAGTGTGGTAAGGGCATACAACAGCAGCTCCATAAGATCTATCAAGGAGAGTGAAAGTACAATTATACATTTTGCAAAATTGAATTATTAAATCTAGCTCATTAAACATATTCACAAAAATAACTTCACAGGAAACGACATGTATACAAGAATACAAACGGTCTTTTCTGCATATTTCTTAGTAAAACATACTTTGAGTTAAAGGTGACAATAAATAGTTAAGTTTTATAAATTTATTTTTTATATCAAACAATTTTTATTGAATAATGGAAATGTTGATAGGAAATAGTTTATGATTTCAATTGAGCATTTCTTGTATTTTAAGATTCTGCAACCTGTTGAAACTATGACCAATAATATGCTGTAGAAAATTATAAACTTATTGTAGTTACTTTCAAGAGATCCTAAAATGGAGTCAGATTATGTATGATTGGATTTTCGTTGTATAAATTGCAAAATATGTTATTCAAAAATTAGGCCTATCAAATAATCTGTGATCAAATCTAAAAACATAGGTGTATAAATATAAAAAATGTCACGGTATTTTAACATACGACATGGAATTCGAATCGAATAAATTAATTCGATTCGAAGGAACATCATAAGGGAATCCCTACTTGTTTTAAATTCTAATGATCAAATAAAAGCAATGACAAATTCAAAAATAACGTTTAACAATTTAATGAAACACAGGCTTGATTGACAATACAACAAATTAAAAAGCAACAATTCAAGATTGTATGCCAGTCAACAGGAAAAATCACGATCTTACTTTGAACTAGATGCCATAGCAATTGAATTGTTTCCGATTTCTCACGGCAGAAACAGGTTTCAAATTAAAATAATAGTAGTTAAGAATACAAATTAATCTTTCAACAATGTGAACTTTTTGCATCGATTCTGTTCTGATGTTGACGCATACACTGTTTTCGTTTAGATCCAAGCAACTGAAACTATCTTGCATAACACTTTATACCACCACCACAGCATACAAAATTTCGGACCCTGTGATTGGGCCTCAAAATCCCACTACCAAAACACCAAGCGTGTTTTGTCGCCAAACAATGTACTTGCGTCTGGCGATATCACTATTTGTCGCCGATCTTAAAAAAGCTACCTTATGATAAGCGTTCCGTTTCTCGACAAATGCTTGCTTTAGCCATTTCGTGCTAAATGAGCTAACAACCAAGGCTTAAAGCCAGATATTTAAGGATATAAATCTGTAAGTAATACCATTTATCACATTTTTTATGGTATTTCATATTGTTATATAAAATGTATGTTTAACGTTTGCTTAAAGAAATGTTGGATTCCCTTGAGTCAACTTAAACGTTTTACTATGGAATGGATATTTCTGAATGCAATTGCTGTTATACCTGCATTTGCTCTAGCATATTGTATTTATGGTTCGTAATGCTCGTTTTCTACACGTTCAGCTTCAGAACAATACGTGTTTAATACGCTTTAGCCGTGTTTGTTACGTTGATCAAAGCTGGATGTTTCTGCGGAATATGAAGAACTAATACACGCAAGGATTAAATCTAGTAAGTAACAATTTTTGTATCCGCTTTCATTTATAGTTGTAATCTTTTCCTGTTTCTTCATTTTCCGAATTGTACGTTCTGTTGAGTCAACGTAGCTTGGAACCCAAACAACCCAGCAGAATATACTTAGCTGGCTAATAGATTTTAGATCATTTGTTCCTATTTATACCTATTTGGTTTATTACTTCTGATAATTTTTCTCTTGACATTATAGTGTGCATTTGCGTTTATTATACAGTCAAACCTCATTAAGACTAAATCACTTAATGTGAATTACTGGTAATATGAACTAAATTACAATCCCCAACAAAAAGTATAAATGAAGATTCTGTAGACAATGTATTAAGCGTGCCTTTAAAACAAGCTACTGCTGACTTAGAAATTGATCACTGCTTTTTGTTAAATGGTGAAAATTCATCTGCTCAATTGCATAATCAAGAATTATATGAATAATTCACTATCACCTGATAATCTGTGAAGAATACAATTTGTCTGTGAGACAAGAACTGTAGAGTAAGTAGTGTTAAATATACGAACTACGGTTAATACGAATTCTTTTTACCATCCGTTAAATTCGTCTTAATGAGATTTGACACCTATATTTATGGATATTGCATTTATGATTCATAATGCATATTTTCTGCATGTTCAGCTTCAAATCAATTCCCTTTAGCCATTTCATTTTTATGTTGATGAAAGCTGGGTGTTCCTGCTGAATATGAGTTATAACATGCTAGGATTGTCTGCATATTCCACATTAGAACATTTACCTTTAACCATTTTTGTTATGTTGATTAAAGGTGGGTGTACGTGCTTAATATGAACTATTATGCAGAAGGTATACAAGATATTTAAGGATATAAGTCTACTAAGTAACAATTTGTCAAATGAGCTTTGTTTTGAATGCTACACAGCAGAAATTGCAAAACTGTTGTGAGAAGTATCCAATAATGAATCTTGTGTCTGGATTAAGAAGTGAAGCTGCTTTTTTGTGGAACTTGCACTTTTCTATTCTGTGTCGCTACTTTGTATGGTTGTATCAGCTTTCGTTACAGATGTATCCTACGCTGCGCGGTTTGGCAACATGATTGTTTTGGCGCACTTTTTATGTCACCAAGGGAATCTTCCAAAATTGAATATATACTGCATACATATGGATTAAATATATAAATCTTGATAAAACATCATTTTGACTAGTAAAACACTGCAAATCTGGATTAAATATAATTGCGAAACCATGACCCATATCGGATTGGTTTGTAGCTATGACATGGCTTATCCCTACGATTCCTACAAATCCAATTGTAACCATCGCTAACCGAATTCCTCACAGACAACGTCATTGCCCCGTTGTATTTATCACAAGAAATTTCTGATTTAATTAATCCCGATTCCTTTATAAAGCTCTTTATTGCGACACAACTCATTACAAAATGAACGATTAGGAACTCCCTCACTCCCATAAATTAGTCTAGATGGGTTAAAATCACCTGGCATTAGTCACTTAACCCTCTGGATACCGACCCGCCCGAGACGGCTTCTCATTCAGACATTCGCTAGCCGCCCGTCCGGCTCTTAAAGTAATCAGCGTTTCTGCCCCTCTACCAGTGAGGAGGGTAATCGGTCATCCCCACTCTACAAAGGATTTTCGAACATCTCCTTGTCACCTGAAGGTGTGCTAAATGATCATCAGGTGTTAGGGGGTCGATTTCTAACTACGTTCTTCAGTCTGTTTGTGGATCGGATAACCACCTGTTAGATTTTTTGCCTTTAAAATGCCTCGGTACAGAAGAATTTTGACTCGAGAAGAGATCGAAACAATACTCTTTAATGATACAGATGAATCAGATTTGGATAGGAGTGAAGATGACGAATTGGAAATGCCAACTAAGGAATTGGGAAACAGATCGATCAATGTCGATAGTGAATCCGAAGATGAAGAAAATATAGATATTCTTCATACTGAAAAAAATGACGGTACCTTTGAATGAAATTCAGAAGTGGTTGAGAACGAACGCATAAACGTCCCCCAATTCACTAATTTTTCTGGTCCCCTTCATATGTTACCACCTGGCTCTTCAGCGTTGGACTATCTAAAATTATTAATGAGTGAAGAGATATGTGAACTCATCAGGGTTAATACAAATAAGTATGCTGAATTTTGTGCCAAAATGTGAGGATTTACAGACGAGAGATGGGAACCTATTGCGAGCATCAAAGAACTGTGGAATTTTTTTACAGTTCTGCTTGTAATGAGTATTGTACGCATGCCTAGAATCACTGATTACTGGTCCAAAAATGAGACACTTGGAAATTCAAGAGTGAAAATGATGAGTAAAAACAGATTTGTATGCATTAAACACTATTTCCATATATCCGACAGGGAATACGAATTTAAGAAGGACAGTGAAAATTTTATTTTCACCAAAAAGTAGAGCCACTAGAAACATACTTGCGAAAAGAATTTTCCGAACATTTTAAGCCGTACGCTCACTTATCAGTTGACGAAGCACTGGTCAAATTTAATGGAGAATTCTATAATTCTTGCTATAATTTAGAATACAGTTACCGTTGTTCGGTAGCTGTGCTTTAGAATACAGTTAGATAGTTCTTCGGTAGCACCTCGATCTATCACACATTGTTACTTTCACTTGGATTAATGTTTGGTTTGGAGGCAGTAGAGAAAATATGTCTGTTTCTTTAGAACTGAGGGCTCAAAGCTTCCAACAATTTCTTTCACCTTACCCATGGGATCCCCACAATGTTAAATTTCACGTGGGTATTTACCACCCAAGTGTTAACTGGACCTCTAAAGAAAGGTAGAAAAATAGTAAATGGCCTCTCTCTATTCAAGGCGGCTCTTAGGTTTAGCTCTCACTGCTTGAGGATGAACACGTGTTTTTGCTGCAATGAGAAACGTAAACGACTGTAGCTGAGGGTGTTTTTCGCGTTGAAGAGAATAGAGCGGAGTTGGGACCGAAGGATTCAAGTGATCGTTTTTGTCCATTGTCCCTTTCAATACTATGCTTCATATAAAAGAACCAGTGTTGCTGTTTGTATACAGGTTACGGGAAATCGAAGCCTGAGGGACAGAGGGAGATTCTTGAGTGAACAATTGACTTCGCGTCGATAAGCCAGTTTCTCTTGTATACAAAACCACTTGTATCGACCGGTAACATGAAATAATCCGAGAAATGTTTTAAACATTAGTCCCGAAGTGGTCGTTGAGGGTATGTCGTAACCCAATAATCAAACGAACAAAATTCTAAGAATGCATACTTTAAGAATGAGATGACTTTATTAGTAGCTGAGTTTTATGTTTTCTCTCATCTGACCATTTTAGCCCCTTGGTTTTTTAGAATGGAAGTTATCACAAATTTATAACAATAGAAGAAACTATAATGCACTTCTCATTTTGAGTGACGCTCACTTGACCGTCGCTTTCAACGCGGAATTTGACTCAAGTACATGATCACTTGTATTGTTATGTAAAATTTAATTCCAACACATGTTTTGTACCTACGCATATACAATAGTAACTGAAAAGAAAAATTGTGTAAAGAATGGCTTTTAAATTGAATTACGAGCTATAAATGCTAATTTTGCGATTTATTAGTGAGGGTTGGGTAATAGTAGTAAAGTGTGAATTTTATTTATAATGAATAAAGGTTATCACACTTAAAGGTTTGCCTATCTCTGTTTTTAGGAAAAAGCGCATATTTTTAAGTCCCGCAAACGAATAAAACGTCCATTTCAGGGACATAACTGTGACGTAATTCCTGCATATTTTATTGCAAGATGCTTTTGGTCTACAATTTTAAAAGAAACCATTACCAAAAAAATCACGCTGCTTTTAAGATCATATTTATAAGGAAGAATTATTGAAAAATAACCGCTTTTATCACTGTATTATATTTCCGAAAACCTTTTTTAAACATCAATTTCAAAGCAAAAGATATATTATTAATTTGAAAATTATCACGAATTTTTGATACATTGTTTTAAAAATAAGATAAGAAATTACAAATTAATTGCCGATAACACAACAGAAAAAGTATACCTTGTATATTCCTGTTGCAAGAGATTTGAAGTAAAAGAGATCAGAGGGAAATAAAGAAATTAAATTGCCTTTTTAAAACATTTAATGAAAAATATGTACTTAAAATTAAACGTAACCTAATGTGTTTGTTCTAAAATTAAAAAATATTTTCCTTGTTTTATAAGTAATTGCAATTGCTTTACTTTTGCGCTATATTTCATTAAAAGAAAATTGTTCTTTCTAACAATTTGACAATTTTCTATCCGTGTTTTCTTTTTGAGAGTTTAAAAATGCTATGTAATGGACGCTGAACATCAGCATACACAACATATCTATATATATATATAATTCTAAGATCGACTTATAAGTTGAAAAGAGCACTTTCCATACAACCCCCCATTAAAACCAGCGCGGTTTTCGGTCCCAGTGTAGAGTCCCCCGATTAGGTGTAAAATAAGTTGCAAACGAGGGGGGAAGAAATATTGGTGATTGAACTAATGCTACTCGGGCGTTTTGGGTTTCTGAGGACATGATGTTTAGATGCGTACGGATGTCAGAGGGTTAAAAGTGCACCAAAAAACGCGCCGAGAGTCGTTGCCACACTGCTCGGCTTAGAATACATCTGTACCCAGCTTTCCTTTCGTTAAAAACTACATACAGTTAATATAATTTTCTATGATAGCAGTGTGGCAGCTCCTGCTAGGGATTTATATCAGTGAAGTTGATAGTGTCCAAATAAAAGATATATAATGAGCATAACTTGGGAGTCAGGTGAGGAACAACTGAAACTGATTATCAAATGTCTCACTCAAAAGCTATTGTCATCTGTTCAGAGGACGGGTATCGACATGGATGCTGGCTTGCTCACCCTTTTCCATCACAATCCTGTGGTCCTCTGCTCGCTATCTCCTCTTCTGCCATCACTAGAACAATTCAGGGAATCACCAAGTTCTGCTCATATAACGAAAATCTCAATATAATTCATCTAGAGAGGGACCACTTTGATCATAACGTAACACTGTTTTATCCAAGCTATCTTCAGGATATAAATATAATGAGTACAATATTTGTATCCATTTTTATTAAAAATTGCAATTATTTTTTTATGTTTTGATCTATATACATGTTTTTTGCATTTGTTTTATCAAATGGTGGATTTTGTTGAGTGAGCATTTTTTAATGCTACCCAATAAAATTTACTTTTTGGTTGGTAAACAAAGATTTTAGATAACATGCCTCTATTTACATTTATGATCTGTTACCTATCCTAGTCTGTTATGCAAGTGTTTTTACCTGCTGGATCTGAGCAATTGCAAGTGATCACAGGATATAAACCTTGGTAGATAAAAATATTTGTATCCATTTTCTTGTATTATTGTATTTATATTGTTTATATTTTGATTCATAATGCATGTTTTATATTTTTATCAAAGGGAAGATTCTGTTGAGTCATCTTGGGTTTTTTAATGTTACCCAACAGGACATCCTTTGATTGGTAAATAAAAGATCTTTGTATTAAATGAACTACTTCTGTTCAGAGCTACTATATAATTGCCTTTTAAATGTCAAGCTTCTAATACATAACAGTGTTTTCGAACACTGGGGCTTGTTATGTAGTTGAATGTTTGAGTATTCATTTCACTCTAAAAAGTAAACAAATGTTCTATAGTACAAAATATTCATGTTTATATGAATTTTGAAGAGTTACATCAAAACTGCAATGTCTAATTATCAAATGTGGGTTTTGATAATGTATTAAAAAACTTCTATAATTAAATGCTTCATCCAAGATATATGAACACCATTCATTTTATACCTGATTTAAAATTATCTTCAACTTAAAGGAATCCCTAAAAGTGTCACTAATGTTGCTATATCAAAACATCTAGCATTAAAGATGTAGTTATTTTTTACCTGTTTATTGGAATCTCTTTACAAAACTTTTATTTAGTTCATTAGAACAAAAAATAAGTAATACATAAACAGGAAATTTCCCAAACAGCCACAAAACAAACAGGACTTTTGGATCAACTAAATATTACACTAAAAATTTTTTGATTGCGAAACTTTTTAAAGGAATAAAATATAATGTAGGTATTATATTTTCCATTTTACAAGGATTTGTAATCAATGAGGCTGCTTTTGCACACTATACTGCCCCTGATCCTAGTCATTATATAAAGATAGTTTGTTAATTGTAATATACCTAAATTCCAAGTTCAACTAAAAGGATGCACCATGCATTTTTGTAACTTGTTTTAATATTTTATTGGTGTAAAAATTTTTAAAACAATTGGTTGTATCTAAAATGTTGAAACCTAATGTTTAAATATGAGAGTGGAAGAAAAGAAGACAATTTAAAAAGTTTGGTAAAAAATAACTACATTATTTTTAATGCTAGATGTTTTGATATAGTGTGGATAGAGCATTAGACTTAGCAGCAACATTGGTGAAACAATTCTACAAATAAGCTAATACATTGCCAATTCTGGCGACCTAGAATGGAGAAATTCCTTCTCGTCATGTGATTTTGACGACCCAATCACAGGGTCCGAAATTTTGTATGTTGTGGTGGTGGTTTTAATGCCTTCCCAACAGCGATCATCAGGAGATTACACAATGAAGGAAAAATGAAGTAACTAAAAGATTTTGAAACGTATAGCAGATGGCGCATCATACAGCAAATGATAATGGGAGCAAAATGCAGCTCCCGAGGCGTTTAATTAGGGTGCGTTCAGGGTAATCATATTTGGCAAGTTATCGTGCTTTGCAACTATCACATTTCACTAGTTATCGCTTTCTTGGCAAATGCTTTGGCGCATCTTTTGGCTTTGGCTTCTTTGAGACGTTTTTTCACCGAAGGGGGTGAGTCATCTTTTCTCCGTCTTTCGAAGAATTGCTATTGAATAGAATTATCTCGATGTAGAAGCCTGCTACAGGGGAGTGGGGACGCCATCGCAACAAAAGGTCTCATTCATTTGCATCATTTATAAACATCATGTACAATTGCGTGTGTACATGTTTTGAAAAATCAAAATAAATTTTATTTTTGAGATTTTTTGCCGTTTGGAAGGGAGATGTTGGAAATGGGCCGCGGGATGACTCATTATTTTAAGCGTAGTTTCAGTTCTCACTTCTTGACTCCTCCCCCTCTGCTGGTTTCAGTTCGTACTTTCGCGAGTGCGAGAGTTGCTTTTTTACTTGTTTGTTATTTTTATGTGCTTTCTGTTTCTATGTTGCATTTGTTGATGTTCATGTATGTGCTGTGTAATAAAGTTAGATTTGAAATAGCAATCTCGGAGGATGGTTGTGGATCTTTTAGGCCCCGTTCACATGAGGCGTTTTCCAACGCGCGTTTTACGTCTAAACAAAACGCGGGTAGCCAAAGTACTAGACTGCTTCGGCGCTTCAATCTCCGGTCGTTCTTGCGATTTGAAGGCGTTTTGAGAAGCATAGGTTTCTTCTGCAGCGTTCACATGACACGCGTTTTGACGGGCGTTAGGCTTTTTAATTCCTCTAATCCAGGTTTCTATCTTCGCGATCGTTAAAGATAGAGTGAAACTTTCAACGGATTTGAAATCTGCGGAAAATTTTACACCAGATCGATACCTGAAATGTGATTTTCTTTAAATAAATATTTTTTCAACTGTAACTTTAATATTTTCGCGATACTCATTTGACGAATATATCCATTACGAACACAAAAGGGAGTATTAATCTCGTTTTTATAGAAAAGATATAGCTTGATTGGAGTATTTTGTCTTAATCCACTGATTTATATTTATGGCCATTAAAAATAGGATGAGAAAATTGGATCGTATTCGATATATTGAAGAAATTTACCCTGCTTTCACACAAAACTTGCAAAAATGTGATAGTTTATAACTAAAGAGGATAGTGGGTAATGTTATTTCTGAGAATAACGCATACCGACAACTGTCTGTTCTAGTTTTCATGTGCTGGCAAACGTCTTTAAAATAAAGCTTAAATTAAATATTCAATTTAAAAGCTACTTTAGTTATTTTTTTATTTTTCCTCAACGGGTGAAATGCGTAAGATAAGTTTCAATTTTCATTCATTTTTCACATCCTCGTGTTACATTGAACTCGATATCACTTTTGAAAATGAACTTAATTTACTGTGAGCTTATTTTTCATAGAATTTACATTTTAATCTTGCAGTTAGTGTTATTCTACTTTAATCAAAATTTTTATATTATATATACGTGTAGACGCAAATTCTATTAGCAATCTCCTGGTTTTCGATATGTATACTGCTTTTTGTTTTTCTTTGAGATTTTTTTAGTTTTAACATAATTTTCTCGTTTCATCGTGGGGTTTAATCAAATTTTAGTATAAATATTTCCCAGTCATTCTATTCGTGGTTCCATTTGTGCTACAAAACCCTTCAAAGAGGGTAAGTTGGAGGGTTAGTTTTCGTTTCGGATAGTCGGAACTCAGGGAAAATTGTGTTTAAAAATTAAAAACTAATAATTGTTATATATGTGTTATTTGTGCTGATATATTAAAATGTTTAGAGATAAGTTTTAAAAAAGTATAGGGATTTATTTGAAGGAAAATTAAATAAAAATTAACTTTAGATCGTATGAAAGACGATAAAACCTGCAAAAATAGCATAAAAAAGAAAGGTTATCACCAATGCCAGATTTTGTTTGTTTGCGTGTCAACTTTTTGATAGTACTTCGTAGACAATGCCATATAAACAGAGATTCCGTTTCCAATTTCCTAGTTCTAGAAATGTAGTTTTTTCGGGGATATATTTTTACTTTACACTCAATTTTAAAATTTTAAGGAAATTGTTTGGTCATTTTCCAGTTAGTTTCGTTTTTAATCAAAGTTTTACAGAAATATTCCAATTTTTCATATGCAATTTCGCTTTAACGATAAAACACATTACAAATGACTCATCTGATAGCATCTTGAGCCCAAGAAACCGTGATAACCCCTTAACACAAAACAAATCCTTCTTACTATTTTTTATTGGTGGGTGCATCATCAACACTGGAGAGTGAAGGTTCTAGGGTTTTTCCTCTAGTCTTGAAGTAAAAAACGAATACTTTAGGATTTTAGAGTTAATGAAAATGTTTAATAATGCCACAATTTGAACTACATAAAGCACTGAATTCTTGAATTCTTTCGTTTTTCAAGAAAATTCTTGAAAAACGAAAAGCTAACGTTCAAAAATTTACAATCGAGGTTGATGGCATTGCACTGTAACGCATCGTATAATATACGTTACGAAAGATTTACCTGTTTAGGTTGTCACTTCTGGTCAGCAAGTCGATTATAATGCATTTATTTATTTATGTATATTGAAGCTCAAAAACACTTTATTCACAGGCAATTATGGACGGATGTTTTACAAATCGAAATATCAAATTTTTGCGTCATTTTGAATATTTTTTAGATTATTTTAGGCATTTTATTGGTCAATTTTATACATTTCTAAGTTAACCAAATCTAGGCTCTTGTGAATAGAGAAATCAATTTTAGGTTGGAAAAGAAAGATTTTCATCCTATTTTAATGGCTGTAAAATTAAAAGCTCTTGATAAGGGGCAACAAAATATTTTATTAGAGTGACATTCCCTTTAAAAACAAGGCAATACTCTCGCTTACGCTTAGTATAAAAAGAATATCTGAAAAAGATTAGTTGCGACTAATGACAAAAAAATAATTTTTTCAAAAGAAAATCATGATTTTGGTATCGATTTAACGTAAAATTTTACGCTGATTTGAAATCCGTTGAAATTGTGATTCTATCTTTAGCCATTCAAAAGATAGAAACGGATTAGGGGAATAAAAAACACAATTTAATGCATAACGGAATTGACCTTGAAAAGCGCCGAAGAGGTGTTCACATGACAGCGCTCGAAAATTCTTATCTAACGCGCGTTCGAAAAAGTCCATGTGAACGAGGCCTTAGACTCCTTGTTCTTTCGTTTGATAGAATCATTATGCGTCAAGTTGACGTGAACGGCCCTACAACTTTTATTGAAAGGGAATACATTTTGCTTTAGAGAGTTGTTCCCTACATATTACTGGCGCCCAACTTGGGGCGAATAGTGGTTCTACCTTTGATGAAACCGAAAGCATGGAGCAATTGAAAATTAAAAGGAAAGGATTACGCGTTTCGTTCACTTGTGCAAATAAAGTTGAACAGGAACTTTTAAAGGAAACGCGTGATGTGAAACAACTTTTGATTTTAAAGAATCAATTGGATGATAAGTTTGCCCGCTTAGAAGCTTGTCAAGAGTCCTTGTCGGATCGAATTTTAGAAGAGGATTCTGAAAAGATCTTCGTGGATGATCTCGAAGGTGCTGGTGTTTATCGAGATAAATACTGTGCTTTATTGACTGAGCTAGATGCTAAGTGTTGCGATTCCTCAGCGCAAAAGGATGTTATGGGAAAACGAAAGTTTAAGTTGCCCAAAATCGAACTGAAACGTTTTAATGGTGATGCCAAGGATTTTTTGTCCTTTTGGTCAATGTTTGAAAAGATTCATTTGGATGAGTCTTCCGGACGAGGATAAATTCCAGTATCTTCTGCAATCAGTCGTACCCAATTCTCGAGCGGCTCGATTGGTTGAAAGCTTCCCAGCAACTGCTGCTAATTACCCGAAAGCTGTGGAACAGTTAAAAGAAAGGTTCGGAAGAGAAGACCTGTTGGTGCAGATTTACGTCCGCGAGTTACTAACCATGGTTATGCGTAACGCCGCAACCGGACGTGTCAAAACAGATTTACCGTCACTATATGACGAGCTTGAAGGAAAGCTGAGAGCCCTGGAATTCCTAGGACGGACGTCTCAGAAGTATGGAGACTTTTTGACACCGCTTGTGGAGAGTTGCCTTCCAGAGGACACTTTGATTGCTTGAGAAAGAAGCCGCAACAAGGTGGAAAATAATGCAGATGAGCGGACATTGCCGAACTTGATGAGTTTCTTGAAGCAAGAAGTCATAGGAGAAGAAATGGTAGGACTTGCACGCAGTGGTTTTGAGACGAACTTTGTTAAGAAACTGAAACCGCAAGTCAGAGAAAGTGCACAGGACATTCCTTCTGCTGCAGCTTTGGTAAGCACATATCAGGACAGTTCAGGTAAGAGAAATGTTTGTATATTCTGTCAGAAAAGACATCCAAGTGAAAATTGTTTCGTTGCTAGAAAGCTGACTTTTGATGACAGAAGGAAAATAGTAACAAAGAGTCATGCTTGCTTTTCTTGTCTAAAACTTGGACATTCTGTTAGAAATTGTAGGTTTAAAAACGAATGTATACAGTGTAATCGAAACCATTTTATTTTGATGTGTCCAGACCGTGAAGCTAACACTAGTGAAAACAAAAGTGTAGACGAAAGTAAAAGTAATCTTGAATCGACTAGTTATTTATCAAATAGTTGCACTGTCGATACTGTACTATTAATGTCATTAATTGTTAAGATTAAGAGTGTAAGAAAGGAGATGTGTGTAAGAGCTATTATTGATACGGGCTCACAATTGTCATATTTAAGTAAAAGAGTTATCAATAATCTGAAATTACAATCTAAAGGAAAGTTGAAAATTGTGCATGGTCTATTTGGGGGGAGCAAATCAGAACCTAAAGTACATCATATCTATGAGGTGAATATTTGTGATTTAAAGAATAGTTTTTCTATCAAATTAGATGTTTTGTCTCAAGATAAGATTTGTGGTACTGTGCCTAAAGCTAAAACTGTTATGACTTTAAAGGAATTACAGGACAATAATTTGTTTGTTCCTGACTTGAGCTCTGAAGAATATGATATTGATTTGCTTCTCGGAGCTGATGTTGTTGGTCAGATAATGACTGGTAATAACAAAAATTTAAAGTCGGGATTAATTCTGTTATGTACAAAACTGGGTAATACTTTAATCGGAAAAGAAGAAAATGTGCCTGATAGGTGTGATGTTGTATCGGGTTCGGGTACTTTAAAAAGTGTTTCTTGTTTCAAAGTTTCTGATGTAATAACTATGCATGCTATGAACTGTGATGTAAATCGTATGTGGAATCTAGATGTCATTGGAATTACCGATCCATGGGAGAATGCTAGAAAGAAACTTGTTTTTTCTGATACTCTTAAGCAATTTCAGGACAATTTAACTATTCTTCCCAATGGAAGGTACGAGTTGTCTTTACCATTCACATGTGAAAGTGATTTACCAAGTAATAAGAATTTGGCCTTATTGAGATATAAAAATATGTGTAAACGTGCATCAAGAGAAAATTATTTAAAAGATTATATTAATGTTTTTAAAGAGTGGGAAGAAATGCAAATAATCGAAAAGGTTCCTGCCAATGAGATAGATAACTTTGGACACTATTTGCCTCACAGGCCGGTAATTAAAGAGTCTAGCCAATTCACCAAAATTAGGCCGGTCTTTGATGCTAGGGCAAATGAGGGTAAGAAACCCTCGCTAAATGATTGTTTGATCAAAGGATCAAATTTAATTGAGCTAATTCCGTATATAATTGATCGGTTTAGGCTGTATCCTATTGGCTTATCTGCTGATATTGAGAAAGCTTTTCTCCAGTTAAGTATAGCTCCTGAGAACCACGATTTTTTGCGTTTTTTCTTTCCCTCTGAGACTGAAGATGCAATAATTTATAGACACTGTCGTTTGGTTTTTGGTGTTAAAACTAGCCCGTACTTATTAATGGCATCATTACATCATTTACTTGAAAATGCCTCTGAAGAGTATTCAGAGATAATTCATAAACTGTGTCATTCTTTTTATGTGGATAATTGTGTCAAGGGTGTCAATAATGTAAAAGAATTGGAACAGTTTGTGCCTCTTACCCAAAAATTAATGAAAAGTGCATGTTTCAATTTACGAATGTGGGAAGGGAATGTTGCTAATCCTTACCTTTCCAATTCTTCTGGAGAAACCTCTTTTGGGAATGATTTCGAATTTAGATCAGGATTCCTTGAAGTGCAATATTCCTAAGAAAACCGACATTGAGCTAGAGCAAACCAAACGAAGTGTCTTATCATTGCAACAGTTATCATTGGTGCAACAGTTTTTTGATCCTCTTGGTTTGTTGTCTCCTGCTACTTTGCCACCCAAACTACTACTGCAGGAGGCTTGGAAAATGATGTTAGCTTGGGATAGCCCTTTGCCCTCCAAGTTACTGAATGAGTTTAACAATTTTTTAAGTGAAATGTGTATCCTTAATGAGTTTTAAGTTCCCAGATATTTGAAAAGTAACGAAACTTCCGAATTACATGTTTTTGTCGACGCAAGCAAAAAGGCATTCGGAGCTTGTGTCTTTTTACGATCGGTAGTATCTCAAGAAGTTAATGTGCAGCTTGTCAGAGCTAAATGTAGAGTTGCTCCTTTGAAGGACATGTCTATTCCCAAATTGGAGTTCATGGCCTGCTGTATAGGAGCTAGACTGGCCCTCTCCATTAGACTGGCATTTGATCTGCCAGATATGAAGGTTACATTCTGGAGTGATTCCATGACGGCTCTGGTGGATAAGAGAACACGGAGAGTGGTCAGTGTTTGTATCAAATCGTGTAAAAGAGATTAATAAACTCACATCCCCTGATCAGTGGAGGCATGTGCCAGGGGACAGAAATCCAGCTGATCTTGTTTCCCGGGGCTGCAGTCCTCATCAGTTGATTAAATCTCAGTGGTGGAAAGGACCACTCTGGTTGTACGAGGCTGCTGAAAACTGGCCGTTAAGTGACATTTTTTGTGAGAGTGAGGTAAACTCGGAGAGGCGAAAAGTTAGACTAAGTAATTTGAACTTGGAAATAAATATAGTCCTCTTTGGTATGAGAAGTTTTCTAAGTTTGAATCCGTTATTCGACTGGTAGCCTGGGTTCTGCGTTTTGTGAACAATACACGGTGTGAAAACGGTGAGCGAGAAATCGGAAGGTTGTCATTAAGAGAATTAGAGAGAGCTGAGAAGTTTTTAATAAGAGAAGCTCAGTTGACATGTTTTCTTGAAACCAATAACTTACCCGTTTGTAACACTTTTACAGATGATGAAGGCATACTTAGAGTGAAAACACGCATCACGCAAAGGATTGATAAGCCTTCCTTTCTTTCTCCAGTACTTCTCCCCGACAAATGTCCCTTCACAGAGCGTTTAATTGAACATTTTCACAACATAAATTGTCATGCAGGGACTCAGATACTGTTATGTGCTCTGCGCGAGAAGTTCTGGATCGTGAGAGGAAGGAGAACTGTCCGACGTATCGTTAAAAATTGCTTGAGATGCAGACGTTACAGTGCTAAAGCAGTTGAAACAGACCCAGTGTCTCTTCCTGCAGATCGTGTGAAAGATTCCACGAGTTTTGAAGTGGTTGGAATCGATTTAGCTGGTCCCTTATACCTCAAACAGGGAGATAAGTCATGGGTAGTTTTATTTACTTGCGCAATTTACCGCGCAGTACACCTCGAATTGGTTACCTCTCTAAGTACAGATTCATTTCTGCTTGCCTTTCGCCGCTTTGTGGCCAGGAGAGGACGCCCGCGAATTATCTACTCGGATAACGGCACTAATTTTAAAGGTGCATTCAATTGCCTTGCTGAAATTGACTGGGACAAAGCATTAAATGAAGCCGAATTACATCGAATCATTTGGAGGTTCAATCCTCCCACAGCTGCCTGGTGGGGAGGTTGGTGGGAACGCCTTGTCATGACTCTGAAAGAGCTTCTTAAACGAACCTTAGGGAAAGCCGTATTGACATATGAGGAGCTTCAAACTGTGTTATATGACTGTGAATCTGTAATGAATGCCCGTCCCCTCACCTACTTGTCTGAGGATGCAACTGATTTTAAGCCCCTCACTCCCGCCATGTTTCTCCTTGAAGAACTTGAGTCTAAGGTTACAGATGTAGATCTTGTCGATGCTAAGCACTGTCGTAAGAGAGTGAAATACCGGCAAAATATATTGAAGCAGTTGAGAAAACGTTTTCGACAGGAATATTTAGGCCAATTGATTCAAGTGCAGAACCAAAAACAACAGTGTTTTAGCGTGAGTGTGGGTGAAATTGTACTCATATGTGACGATTTTAAAAAACGTTTGAACTGGCCACTTGCTAAGGTTATCCAACTGATACCTGGTAAAGATGGAAAGGTGCGAACTGTTAAATTAAGAACTCAGACTGGGGTCTGGACTAGACCAGTTCAGAGAGTTTTTCCCTTAGAGTTGGAATCTAATGTTTTAGATTCTGTTTTACAGGGTAAGAAGTGTGATTCTGAGAATGATGCAATAGCTCAGACAGAAATCCCTGTTAAGGATGTTGTACAGGTCGAGCCACCTGTGGTGCCTAAGGTCACCAGATATGGTCGAATCTCAAAAGCACCTGAGAGGTTAAATCTGAATGTTATATTTTGAGTCACCTTTCAGCGACTCAAAAGAGGGGAGTATGTTGGAAATGGGCCGCGGGATGACTCATTCTTTTAAGTGTAGTTTCAGTTCTCACTTCTTCCTCCCCCTCTGCTGGTTTCAGTTCGTACTTTCGCGAGTGCGAGCGTTGCTTTTTTACTTGTTTGTTATTTTTATGTGCTTTCTGTTTCTATGTTGCATTTGTTGATGTTCATGTATGTGCTGTGTAATAAAGTTAGATTTGAAATAGCAATCTCGGAGGATGGTTGTGGATCTTTTAGACTCCTTGTTCTTTCGTTTGATAGAATCATTATGCGTCAAGTTGACTTGAACGGCCCTACAACTTTTATTGAAAGGGAATACATTTTGTTTTAGAGAGTTGTTCCCTACAGGAGATTTAAGAAACTGCGAAACTCCATTTTTGCAATTAAGAAAACAAAATGCTACGACTCCCCCTGAGTGAGCAAAATACAAATCCACTTTACTCAGAATAAATTGCTGATAAAACTTTGGCTTAATTTTGATTGATAGGTGTTCAAAAACTTTCTTGATTGAAACTTGCGATTTATTTTTTTTTTAATTTTAAAGGACAAATTTGCATGAAGGGAAAAAACACTAAAATAATTTTTTTTGCAAGAACCAGTCAGTAGACTTTGTCATGGGTAAGAAACAAATGTTTCGAGCCTTTGCAAGATTTTATCACTGATAAAAAGGGAAATTTTATTCTAGTAGCTACTATATACTATATGATGTACACAACCAAAATCTGAATTTTCCATAGCTTCTCAGTTCTGATAAAAGATTTGATCACTTTGTTTTTCGAACTAAGAAAATATTTAAGTTTAAAGTGATAAATCCACTTTTTCTATTTATTTTTACAGGAATTTAATACGTTTTTACAGTTTATTACATACTTACTACATTTTCCATTGCAATTAATAACCATGGATCTATTTCAATTTGGGGACTTTTGAAAAATATTTTATTGAAAAGTAAAAATAAAATTTTACCACTATACTAGAAGTTGAATTTAGCATCAAAATATTACGCTAATGAAACTCACCACTTTCGTCCTTAAATTAATTAAAGGGGTGAGTTCATTAGCGTTTGAAGTTTCAGTTTATCGGCTGTTATTGTTATCAACTCTAGAATCATATAACGCAGAACGACTTTATCTCTTGGTTAAGTTGAAGCTTTATTGAAAACGTGTACCTCAAAGTTCTGAAAATTATGCGTTTTACAAATCGACCCAAAGTGTATGAAAGAATGCATTTCAACGATCGTGTTTCTAAGGGTAAGCTTAAATTTGACGATGCAATCATTTCTTGACAATGTGTTTCACCTTGGTTACTATTTATTCGTGCTAATCAATAACTCCAACGGTTCCACACGTGTCCACATACGTAAATTTGCTTTGGATAAAAACAATGTCTTGCAACCAACGAAGGAATGTATTTCCCTGCATCCAAAAACATGGTACATTCTAATGCAAAAGTTGAGCAAATTTTTCGCTTTTGCAACTGCCTCCGACGTTAAAGTTATAGAAAAAGTGTTTGATGTGGCAAAAATGGACTTAGTTTTACAACGTGTATTTCAGAAAAGATACTTTTCAGTTCTCGCCCAACTGTGTGTTTATGAATTCTGATCAGTATTTTAAACTGTGTGAAATTACGGCAATTTGTTAGATGTATTGAAGATATCGCTTTTGACGTATTTGTTGCCATATTATATGAAAAAGGAAATCAAAAGGTTTTCCTGGTGAAAGTTACAAACCTTACTGCGTTGATACCAATAAATCTGATTGTTGGAGAGAAGTCATAGCTTCTCTGCAAGTGCCTAAAGGATATTGTGTCAAAAATTATAAATATTCTTTTCGACTGTTTAGGCTGTAAGAATGAAATTGTCAATCAATCTACATAAATGTGGGAAGATGAGCATTGACGAACGCTTTTGCGAATATTTCGCCCTTGCTTTATTTGCTGTTAACTGGAAAGAGTTTGCAAAAAATTTTGTAAGACAGCACAATACACTGTTAAACTTTTATTACATAATAATGGAGGGAAATTTTTTTGAGAATTTGAATACGTCAGATATTTTCAATACTGTTTGAGAGATGTATGTAAAAGATCTGTAAGATATGTTGTTACAAATATATTAACTGTGTTGTTGATTATTTTTTTCAATAAATTATTTTTTTCTTCAATTCAGTGTTGTGAAAAAATATTCTACACAACAATTATAGTAATTTTGTATGACAATGTTTTTTCAACAACAAAAAAAGACAAAGGTAAAGGAATTAATGAGAAAAGTTAAAGAAATGTTAAAATGTTTTTCTAGTTTGGTGTTTACTTTCTAGATGGTTACTTTTTTCCTTTCTTTTTGTTTTAAGATTTAAAAGTAAAAAAAAGTTTAATTTAGAAGATAAACAATGCACCAAGATGATTGACAAGTACTAAAAATAATCGCAGAAATGAATATTAATTTCAAGCATTACTTCTTGCATTGCAAAATACATTTACACACCTTTCCTAAAGCATTTAGTAACTCCCTTTTAAGGCACTTTAAAATTCCTCTTTAGTAAATAGGTTTAACATGTAATGAGCAAATAATAAAAATAGTCAATATATTTATAAGGGATAAAAAAAGGTCTTTCGAATACGATTTTTTGTCTTTGATAAAAGTGTTATGAATTTTAGAGTCTCAAACTTCCTTACGAGTCTTTTTTCTATAGCACCAAGTGTACATTTCATGACTCCAACTCAAAACCATCCTTTTACAATTCTTCCACACCTTGTTCAGTAAATCACTGAAATTGCATCTACTGCTTGTATTAATAAAGAGTAGATAACGTTTAGTACAAATGTATGTTTTAATTTTATGTAAAATATTGGTTCGACACATAGGATACGTTGAGACTTTTCGTACATCTCATGCATGTTACCAGATGACCGCAAGATTGTAAAGTAGCATCCATTTCCAGTTCCGTGCAAATTTTACGAAGTCGTTCGTTCTTGTTGCATGAGGGATAAAGTTTTTATATCGGATTTCATAAAAACATTGGTATTATTGTTGATTTCATCCAACACATGTATATTTTCGTCCATTCATGTTCCTTTTGGTCTAGGGTCAGCAATCGGTTGTTGGGCTACCAAATATTTTGGATAAAACTTTATGTGTTCGTATCTCACTACATCATCTTTTTGCCAATATCTAAACATACTAGATAGGCGTTTATTGAGCATAGACATGCTTGGAACTTTAGGCTTCAAATTTACGTACTGATTACTCATTTTCCTTAAAATTATATTATGCTCTGTTACTCTTAAGTGTAAAATTATAGTGCAGATTGTGTTAAATCCCATGAGAAAGGGTCTCTTCGTCAATTTTTAAAAATCTGATACTTGTCAAAGATACTAGTTTCCTTTCAACAAAGGCAGACTTGTGCCACAAATAAATAATTCAATTTGCTGTTGTAATTTTAGAAAAAATTAAACTGCAGAATCAAGAGAATTCGGTATACTTTAAAGTTCTCACTTTAAAGAGTCAAAATACGTTTCTCTTATAAATTACATTTGGTTATGTTTTTTCCTTGCTCAAGTTTAAACGTACAATTAAATTGTATTTAAGTATATCCTTTCGTTGAAATCTTGCATTACAACACACAATTTTACTTGGCGCATTATCACAAGCACATGTTTTCTGAGTACATTCTTCACTTATGCGTTCATAGTTACTCACAAAAGATAAGACTAAGATAAATTTTAACTTTACTGATTAGTAAGTGTATGGTGTATGGTTCTTCGTGCCTCCAGTTTACAATTCTTTTTCCAAGAACAGCTAACACTTTCAATAGCAATGTTTAATATTTGTGCAATAGTGGATTTTGATGGATTTCAGACTCAAGAGGGTTTCTTTGTACGTGAATACCGATGCATCGCCATAAAAACGCAAGTAGCTTCAAGTATTTGTTAGATATCATGCAAAACATTTGTTGTGTTATTAACTGTGACCTTAACTGTTGTGTTATTAACTGTGACCTTAACTGTTGTGTATTGACTGTGACCTTAACTGTTTAAAACTTTTGAATGCGAATGGTAAAAAGTACTTCAACTACTTCTAACCTTATTCGAATGGCCGTATGTTGCGTTTTTTTTGTTGTCCTGAATAAAGCCGTTATGATCTATGTATTCAATTGGTTGATTAATCTATATATTCAATAGGTTATGGGCTCATCTCTCTTCCACTGAGCAGTAGGAAATTTTTATTAATTTAAAGTACAGGGTGATTATAATTAAAGTTCAACTTTCAAAAAGCTATACAAAAAGAACCACTGCTCAGAATGACCTGAAATTTGAACTGAATATACTCGAAGAAGGGGGAAATGGTATGACATAAGAAAAAAATAGTTCCAAATTTTAGCAACAGATGGCGCTTTAAGCGTCATAACGTAAATGGGTTCGGCTACAAGTGACATTTGAATCGCAATACGACGGCTATGGCGTGAGTTGCACGTGAAACCAACTGTACTGTTCACTGTGCATGACTGTATCGGTTTTTTACTGAAAAAATGACTTCCAAGTCATTCAACAGTTGTGGCCCCTCCTACCTTAAAAAGCTCTACACCTCTTGGTGAGTTGGGAGGAGGTGGGGTAGGTCTGGAACAGTTGTGGCACTGTTAGTGGAAAGCCCATCCACCGCGACAAGGTCGTACCACATCGGATGGGGAAAATCGGTTTTTAATTGTCCTGAGGCCAAAAACCCCATAAAAAGCGACAATGAAATCGGTTTTTAATTGTCCCGAGGCCAAAAACTTGCGCAAGACATGTTCAATATGCTGTCCACTGTTTGCTGCCACAAGTTGAAACCGAGAAACAGCATGTTCCACAACAGATCGGAATGTCTCAGGGGTCACGTTGTGAATGTGTTGCGCAATGCGTGCCTTCAATTCAGCTAAGTTTTCAATCGGACCAATGAACACAACATTTTTCAGATAACCCCACAGCCAAGAAGTCACAAGGATTAAGATCAGGTGATCTTGACGGCCAGGCTATTGGAAAATGACGGCTGATAATTCTATCATTTCCGAAATGACTCTTGAGCAGCTGCTTCACTGGCTTTGCAATGTGCGGAGGAGGGCCATCTTGCATAAAAATGATGCTACCCACACATGCACGCTGTTGAAGTGTTGGAATGACGTGGTTGCGCAAAAGACTCTCATAATCGTTTACCATTGACGGTGTAGGTAACAGGACCCACACGATCCATCTCCTCGAAAAAAAATGGTCCTACGATAAACGATGGCATCAACACCCGCACCACACAGTTACCTTTGCTGAATGAAGAGGTACTGGTTCATATGAGAACGGATTTTCCGTTGCAAAAATTCTGCAATTCTGAGTATTGACATGTCCTTGGAAATGGAAATGGGCTTCGTCTCTCCACAAAATGTTCCATGGCCATTCATTGTCCACTTCCATGCGAGCAAGAAATTCTAGAGCAAAAGTTTGTCTTACTGGCAGGTCAGCAGGAAGCAACTTTTGAACATGGGTAATTTTGTATGGATAGCAATGCAGGATGTTTCGTGCAATTTTATGCACCGTGCTCACAGGCATGTCCAAAGTTCGGGCAATTCCCCGTGCACTGCACGTTTGCACACCACCACTCGTCTCTTTTTGGAATGCTGTGGCCACATCTTCTACTGACGTCGAAGCAATTGGTTTCCTCCCTCTGTCAGTTTCACATCAAAAGAACCTGTCTCTTCGAATTTCTTAATCATTTTCTCCAGACCCTTGGCAGACATCGGACCACAGCCTTTTTTCATACCCTTTACTGTCCGGAACTTCTTCAGAGCTACTGGCGCCCATCACCGTTCTTGTAAAAGAGCTTCATAAGCAGAACGCGATCCTTCATTGAGAGTCATGACGAGCTTCTCAGACGCAATATGAGAAAAACGCCATGTATCCCGCGTTTTTATAGCAAATGCAATGTGTCGTGTGCATGACACGTCTTTTATTTTGCATACTATGACGCTTAAAGCGCCATCTATTGCTAAAATTTGGAACTATTTTTTTCTCATGCCTATGCCATACCATTTCCCCTTCTTCGAATATATTCAGTTCAAATTTCAGGTCATTCTGAGCAGTGGTTCTTTTTTTACAGCTTTTTGAAAGTTGAACTTTAATTATAATCACCCTGTAAATCTAGTACTTACGTGAAAATCGTAGACTATTGTTTTCAACTTTACTGTTACCAAAGATGAATTTTAAACCACACATAGATAAGCTCGAAGGACAAGGAAATTGGTCGAAATGGAGGAGACAGATTGAACTGTTGTTTAGACATAATGATGTCCAGGACAATGCACCGTCCCGACTGATCTTGGAGCAACTGCCGAAACAGAGGCATTTTCAGCGTATGAAAATGAGCTGAAGCAATTCAAAAAGAGTGATGCTCTTGCACAATTAATTCTTGTGGGATGCATGAATGGTGCAAATCTGGAATTGACAGCGACTTGTGGCTGTGCAAAGTCAATTTGGGACAAGCTGTTGTCTGTGTATGAGCAAAGCTCTGGTCAGCGTGTGGATAGGCTGATGGAAGAATTCTTTAACAGTGTTAAAGATCCTATGGAGGATATTATGACTCACGTATCACGTCTACAAAAGAATTTCTGTGAGCTCAATGACGAACTCAGCCGACTGGTGAAAACAGAACTTCCTGATCTGCTGATGATGAGTCGAATTATGTCAATGTTACCCCAAGAGTACTTTGAATTTAAAAGTGTCTGGGAGTCCGTCCCAATTGAAGAAAGGACTGTAAATAAGTTGACAGAACGTCTCCGACTCATCGAAATGCAAAGAAGTATGATGACTCTGCAGCCCTTGTTGCTAATAAGAAAAATATTAGTAAAGGAAAGCCTGAAAGGAAGTGTTTCAAATGCCCCAAGGTTGGCCACTTTGCTAAAACTGTCCCAAAAGAACCAATGTTTCTAAGAAGCTTGGAGATGCATCTCATGTGTGTGCTTGAAGGTGTTCCAGATGATGAACTGTGGTTAGCTGATTCAGGTGCATCAGCACATATGACAAAAAGAAAAGAATATTTTGATTCTTTTGAAACTTTTGTGACTCCAAGATCAGAATAGGGAACAGTGAAGACATTTTAGCATATGGCAAAGGAACTGTAAGCATTGAGATGATGATACGTGGAAAGTGGGAACAGAATCATCTGACAGATGCGTGGTATGTCCCTAAAATCGACAGAAACCTGTTTTCAGTTGGACAGACCATTGACAAGGGTTTCTATTTTGATGCTGGCAAGGAAAACTGCACATTCTCTAGAAATGGTGTGCAAAGACTGAGAGGTCGAAGGACAGATGGAGGACTCTATGCTCTTGAAATGAGGGTCAGAATGCCTGAAACAGCAGCAAATGTGTATGTTGCATCTCAAGAAGAAAGTGCACAGCTGTGGCATGAAAGACTGTGTCATCAGAACAAGCAACATGCAAAAGAATTTCTTGGTCAACAAGGAATTAAGGTTGCTGTGGAAGAAAATTTTTGTGATGGTTGCATGTTTGGAAAACAACATCGAGCAAGTTTTGGAACTAGATCAGATAGACAAAAGAGGCAGGAGCACTAATCCACGCCGACGTTTGTGGACCTATGCAGGAGAATTCTGTAGGAGGCTCACGATATTTTGTCTTCTTTAGAGATAATTTTTCCAAGTTTCTTAGAGTATTCTTTATAAAAGCTAAGAATGAAGTAGTCAACTATATGAAAACTTTTTTAAGTGAAGTGGAGACTGCTGGACACATCATCAAAGAGTTCCTCGGTGATGGTGGGGGGAGAATTCAAGAATGCAGATGTCCGTGAACTTCTTCATGCCAAGGGGATCAACATAAGATATTCCATGCCCTACACTCCTGAACAAAATGGAGCTGCAGAAAGGGAGAATAGGACTTTGGTGGAGAGTGCAAGGTCCATGCTACATGCAAAGAATCTCCCTGTAAAGCTGTGGGCTGAAGCTGTTAATACAGCTGCATATGTTCTGAATAGAACTGGCCCTACCACCATAAAAGGCAAAACACCTGCAGAACTTTGGCTCAAGAAATCTTCTAAAATTCATCATCTACGTGTGTTCGGGACAAAGTGCTTTGTGCATTACCCAAGCAAAGAAGGCAAAAATGGGACTCAAAGAGTGTAAAAGGGGTCTTTGTCGGATACGTACCCCTTTTTAAGCACATTGCGCACACGGAGGAGTATGAGATTTGGCATAATTAAGGTTCATATGGAGAAGGAGTGCAGAAATATAAAATTGATGTATAATATGCGTTACAAATATATTAAATTAAACAAAATAAAACATTCATTATTTACGTTCATATACTGTAATCTATATATTAATACGTGAAGAAAAAACTTGTACCCCTTTTTAAGCACATTGCGCGCACGGAGGAGTATGAGATTTGGCATAATTTGTCACCACATAAGTTAGTATTGAAAGTTAATTGCATCGTTTTGCTGATCAGAAACTTAAATACAAAGGAAGCATTAGTCAATGGAACAAGAATGCGCATCAAATTTATGCATCGTAATACTATTGATTGCGAAGTTTTAACTGGAACCGCACGCAATAAGAGAATTTTGATTCCACGTATAAATTTAACATATTCCGGAACTATTTTACCATTTAGCTTTCAAATAACTCAATTTCTAAGTATACCTGCATTTGCGATGACAATAAATAAGTCGGTAAACAAACATTCGAAAAAATTGGAATTTTATTGAGGCAGCCAGTTTTTACACATGGCCAATTGTACGTCGCAGCAAGTAGAGTTCGATCATTCGATGGTTTGAGATTTTATATTTCAGAATATAACGGTCAAGGGCATTTAGCAAACGATGAAAGAGTTTTTGCAAAAAACATCGTCTACACAGAAGTTTTGAATCATTGAATTCATTGTCGAACTGTTTCAAGTTCAATGGACAACATTTATTTTTTTAACCACCCGGGTTTTTTTGTTTCAATAAAAAATATATATAAAAAATACAGGAAATAGGAAACACGTATTCCTTATTTCATTTTTTGGATTTATTTTTTATTTAAATTTTATATAATTTGAAAAAGATAGGCAAATTAACTGTGTAGCCTTGGCGAAACCTGTGGCCAGTATAGCAATAAAAAAAAAACCAAGAAAATGTCAAACAACGCATTATTGTTTTTTAGATATGGCTTAACCAAGCTATACCGCATTTTTCCTATGACGTATTTTTACATGCTCGCAGCTTACGTAATAGTACAAAATTCAAAAAAATTATATGCAATGAATATAGAGGTATACTCTTTGACAAAAGAACCTTATTAACGTTCAAACTTAAAAATTAAATGAATTATGGTCGAATTTCGACCACTGGGCGACCACTAGTTAGTATAATTATTCAATCGTCTTCTCCTTTACAGCGCACATTTTTTTCAATGAGTAGCAACTTTTCTCGTCACTTAAATTACACAGACCATCAACACAATAAGAATCTGGATTACTGGAAAACATAACTAAATCCATCCATCACACTGACAAGTCATTTAACTGAGGAAACAACACAGCAGGAATCTTCCGATCATTGAAACCTTTCCCATTGAGATGGGGTATGGATGATTTCTCAGAAAAGTGTCGTATGTGGGAGACACAGGGTCTGGATCCGGCCTTTATATCAAGACAGCCTCGGACATCCCCTTTGGCTATAATTGGTTGTCCTAGTGTGGGAAAAATACCTCATTCTCGCACCGAAGTTGTTCGAATCGACGGGGAACCTAGAGAAGGAATAATCTTTAACCTCTTCTGTGTCGTAGATGCCATGAGGGGTGAAGAAAATGTGGAGTTGCTTCTACAGTTTTGATTCAAATAACAAATTTCGGATACATGATATGTATACAGGGTGTCCCAAAAAGGTTGTTCCGCAATTTATCTTTTTACCATTTGGAGATAGGTAGGCAATGTAAATTGCATAAGTGCACCAAATAAGGTAAGTAATTAAGATATGTGAATAAAATTATCACGTGATAACAATTTAAGCGGATACAGTTTTTAATTTGTACACAACCCCTCTAGATAAAAATCCGAGATAGCAAAAATGTTCCTTACCTGTATCCCTATCGTTAGTAAAAATCCATATTTCTGTTGGTTGAATAGTAACGGAGATACAAGAGTTTCCATTTTAAGGGGGCCGTATCTAATTTAGGACGATGGCCAAAAATGAAGAGCGAAGTTCTGCATTGCTGCAGATGGAAAACATTTTGAACATGCGTTGTAAATTTCCTTTTATTTTTATTTAAACCATTTTTTCTACAATATTTTTATAGAAGATTACATTGTCTACTATTATTCAGTGCGATTTTCATCTGCAATTGCAATACTACATTACTTTGCACAATGTTGCACTTTCTGACCGAAAAAAATGCTTTTTAGCATTGTGTATACGGTCCCTAATCTGACTGCTTGAACAGCTGTGCACAAGCGGTATAAGTCAACCTTTTTGCGTCATTATACCTCCGTTACTGTTCAACCTACAGAAATGCAGTTTTCTGCTAACGATAGGGATGCAGGTAAGGAACATTTTTGCTATCTCGGATTTCTATCTATAGGGGTTGTATAAAAATTAAAAACTGAATCCGCTTAAATTGTTATCACGTGATAATTTTATTCACATATCTTAATTACCTACCCTATTTGGTGTACTTTTGCAATTTACATTGCCTACCTATCTCCAATTGTTAAAAAGATAAATTGCGGAACAACCTTTTTGGGACACCCTGTATATATCCGGGATATGACAAAATATTCTCACTTTTAAAATCACTAGAGCAAAAATGTTGCCGCTTTAAAGCAAACTTGTTCCTTTTTAGATAAAAGCAATTTATTGTGAAAGGAAAACGTTTTCTTTCAGTTTGAAAAAACTCATGTCGTAGTCTTTAATTTTGTTAAAATAGTAATGATTCAAAAACTCTACAATTCCTATTTCAGGGTACCTTGCATAATCCACGAAAACATCACACTTTTTGTGTGAGGGAATACTTTCTGGTTTATTCCGTTATTACGATGATAAATTGCCAACTCGATACCTTAACTCAGTACTAGATTATTTAGATTTAGGCATTCGAAAAAGTTATTAAATACAATGCTCATAGAACGTTAGCTCAATTCTATTGGATTGAGGAAACGGTAGAGGGAAGACCTAGTTATTCCGAAATTATTTTCTGATTATGTACTTGGGTTTGTGTTTACTTTTGGTTGGTAATATTCTATAGTAATTTTTTCCTAAATGAAGGCTAATTAGATTAGAACCTACGACCTAAAGTGGATGGCAAACCAATAGATACATTCTTTCCCAGATCAAGATTCGAATCCAGAGCCTTTTCATACAAGGGTCAGGAATACGTGTGACTGGATAAGGAAATATTCCCGTTTCAGATAGACTCCGCTTAGTCATTCTAATACACTCGTTTAGTTCTAGGTTATCCAAAACTACAAAGGATAGTGAAATTTTTCGGGAGCTTGAGCATTACTTTTGTTCAATTTTGTAAAATTCAGTGCGGTTGTTTGACATTCCGAAAAGTTTAGTTAACTTACATATTAACATGTCAGTTGTATAAGCTTTATTTTGTGAAGTTAAATGAATATAAGCTCAATCTCATTTAAAAATGAGACTGAACTAAATAATTAATAAAAATTTAAAAAAGCATGGTAATCTCAAAGTCGAAAATAAAAGTTATGCATAATCAGGAAAATAAAATGTATTAAACCTGAACCTATAAATTTAATATGAATCAAGTTACAAATAGTAAGATGTCGATAACTTTTTAATCTCTACATAAAGCAGAGTTGGCGTCTGCCTGTTCTCTATACAAATCTACACCGTTTGACCAATCCACACCCAAATTTGCTACACTTACTCTTTAGAACACTGCGGGTAACGTAAGCTACATATTAACACCCGTTCTATTTCTCTTGGGTGTGCAGAGGGGACTAAAAACAATTCGAAATCCCCATAGGAATAACATTGAGTATTTTACGATTACTGTCAGACCAATTCACACCAAATTCGGTACATTCATTCTTTAGAATCCTGCGGGAAACATAGGCTATATATTAGCCACCGTTCTATTTGTCTTAGGTCTGGAGAGGGGGCTAAAAGCAATTCGTAATCCAAATAGGAATAGCATTCAGTATCTTTACTATCATAATTCGACAAATTCACAACAAATTTGGTGCACTAATTCTTGACTACTACACGTAGCACAGGCTATATATTAACCCCCGTTCTATTTGTCCTAGGTCTGTAGAAAGGGCTAGAAACCCTTCGAAATCCCCATAGGAATAACATTAATATCACGATGAATTACAAACTATTCAATCCGAGCAACGCCTGGTAATTCAGTTAGTCTTTTATAATACATACGATTGTGAAAAACAAAGTATTGACGAAAAGTTGACGAAAATAACTTTGATACAGAATCAAAACATATCTAAAAATATATAACTCAGTTGTGTCCATATTTATGTATGTGTTGAAGGTTTTCCCTGTCTTCTTGGAAAAGTAATGATCAGAACCAGACTACCCCTAATTTAACCAACCTGGGAAGTCAGAAATGTGTTAAAAACAGCTCAATAAATTAAATCAAATATATTTGTTTTTTTTTCGAACTTAAGCTCCCATAGCCCTTTCCACCTATGTATTACATTACGTACATGTTTAACACTGAAGTGAAATCTATGGCTTATGTCTAATAGCAGATTTACTCACGAAAGACGGTCTGATTCCATATTCCGTTCATAAGCTTCCATTCAGGTCTTGTTCGCGCAATTTGTAAAATTACTTACCGAATAAAATAAAAATGGCATCTGGAATTATGTGAGTTTCTGTATTCGACAGCTTTCATTAATAATATAATCCACATCGTCAGCTTAGAGCAGAAACTCATTACCTGACATTCTTTCGGGGACATTAAATGCTCATTTTCCTGATGATGAGAAATGCATGGTCATATTGAAATACGTTTAAAAGATATATAACACTATCAAAATGCTCATAATTCCTTACCTAAAACTAATAGTTAGCCTTTAAACAGCTTTATTGCTTCAAAGAGGTTAAAATTCATCTAAAATATGTATAATAAAAGATGTGAGAAGTTCACTCACCCTTTTTCTTGAATTCTTACCCTCTTTTCTAGGGCTGGGCAAAAAAAGATGGAATTCTATGATGCTTTTGTATTATCCATTCTTTCGCTGAAACTTAGTATACGTATATTCATTCACAGAGAAGCTCAAATCAAATGAAAACACATGGCATAAATTTCGCTACTCTTTAATTGCGCCGATATATTTACATTATATTTACAATTTTAACAGAAACAGGAACAACACATTTTCTCCCGCTCAATCCGAGAGTTCTAAAAAGTTAAAGAATGTTCTGGCTGTTTTTTACGTTTTGCGCATGCGCGATCAGTCCGCAGAAACGATAGCAGGCTCGCATTCGCGACATCCTCCCACCCCTGAGTTTCAGGTTCATGAAACTCAGGAATCAATCAAACGTTGGGCAGGTCTTAAACGTCGTCCAAACCTTGATATTCGAATTCTACTTTTATCTGGGTTTGTAGTTTCTAGTTGGTTGGGCGCAGCATCAGATACGTCCACAGAAGAGGTATCAGGTTCCTGATCTTTCGTAGTCGGTGGCAAATCTCTTTTAGGAATTGATGGTTTTTCATTTTCTCGAATCTCCAAAGGGTATAATCTCTGGACAGGCCGTAAGAGGGATCCTGTCTGAGTTTTAACTTCGACGACTCGAACTTTACCATCTTTCCCAGGAAACAACTTCACAACTTTAGCTAATGGCCAGTTGGACCTCTTAGAATTATTGTCACCAACTAGGACTATGTCTCCTTCTCCAATGTCAAATTCCCTTCGAACCTTGGAAAAGTCTCTGAGTTGGCCTAGATATTCGATTCTAAAGCGTTTCCTAAGCTCCTCACGTAGCCTTTGTTTATAAACAAATCGCCTATTCCTCTTGTTGGCATCGATCAGATCTATGTCAGGAACTCCTGTCTCCTTGATTTCCTGTAAGAACATGGCAGGAGTCAGAGCTATAAGATCATCACTGTCTTCAGAAATATACGTTAATGGTCTTGCATTAATAACACTTTCGGCATCGCAAAGAATCGTGTAGAGCTCTTCATACTGCAAACAAGCCTTACCCAGCACTCTTCTAAGTATGTTCTTTAACATGCCAATCATACGTTCCCAAAATCCACCCCACCAAGGTGCAGAAGGAGGGTTGAACTTCCAATTGATGTTCTTCACTGAAGCATAGTCTTGTAATCTTTTCCAGTCAACCGATTTCAACTCGTTGGATGTTCCAACTAGATTTGTCCCATTATCGGAGTAAATAGTATTTGGCCGGCCCCTTCTGGCGATGAATCTTCTGAGAGCTTGAATAAAACTATCTGTCGATAAAGAAGTAACTAATTCGATATGGATGGCTCGAAATACAGCACATGTAAATAGCACGATCCAACATTTAGTACTATTCCTTAAAAACAAAGGGCCGCACAAGTCAACACCAACAACTTCGAAAACTTGGGCTTCTCTAACTCGATCTTCAGGAAGAGGTGCCTCGTGAGTTTCCGTAGGACGAACAGTAAATCTCTTGCATTTGATACATCCACTGAGAACTCGTCTTATGGTTTTCCTACTCCTAAGTATCCAGTATTTCTCGCGTAGAGTAGACATCATAATCTGGAGACCTGCATGGCAGAATTCATCATGCTTATTCAAAACTAGTTTATCTACAATATGGTGTTTTGAAGGAAGAACTATGGGATAACGAAAGTTTTCTAAATCCTTTCTCATGCTAATTTTAGATTTGACTCTTAACAAGCCATCTGAATCTAGTAGTGTTTGCATTTTTGATATTCTTGTTTTGCAGTCTTCCCCAAAGCTTTGTCTCTGAACTTGTTTCAATACTGTTTTTTCAGCTTTCTCGATCTCTTCAACATTCAGACCACCATAGTTTCTTTCATCGATCTTGACTTTGGCATTTCTGTAGAAACGAAAAATCCATGCCATGATTCTGATTATTTGGTTGTAAGTTGAAATTCTAGTACAAAATGCTAGACTCTCTGATTCAATGTTGGTAGCCGATACTACTGTTTTTCGTCTTTCCAAATTGACAACATCAAAATCCGGGCCCGCATCCGAGACTGGCCATTTATCACTAGGTTGTGCCAGCCACTTTGGTCCCTCCCACCAGCGACCTATCTTCAATTTTTCAGCAGTGCATCCCCGTGACGGTAGATCAGCCGGATTTAAAGTACCGGATATGTGTTTCCAATCCTCAGGATTCGTTAGAAGCCGAATTTCTTGTACTCGATTGTACACAAATGTTCCCCAGTTTTCATTTCTTCTAATCCAGTATAGCGCATTTACTGAATCAGACCAATAAAAGGTTTTCAAGTTCTCTACCTCTAGTTCTTTGAGTATGGTGTTTGCCAACCTTGCTCCGATAACACAGGATAATAACTCCAGTCTTGGAATAGTTGCTTCTCTTATTGGAGCTACTCTCGTCTTGGCTTGTATTAGTTGGCAAGACACCTCGTCATTGTAGGATGTTCTAAGAAAGATGCAGGTGGCATAAGCTGATTTACTTGCGTCGCAAAATATGTGGAGACTTGATTCACCAAGTTGGATGTCATGAGGTGAGAGCTTACGCGGGATTCTTATTTTCTTCAAGACTTCTAGTTGTTCTTTCCATTTTGTAAATTTCTTTTTCATATCTTTGGGTAGTTCATCATCCCACTTGAGCTTTAGTTTCCAACACTCTTGCAGCATTAGCTTAGGCAGGAGAGTAACCGGAGCGGTAAATCCTATAGGATCAAATACTTTGTTGGCTTCAGAAAGAACAAATCTTTTAGAGATCTTCTTTGGATCGCTTTTTTCTTCAAAACTCATCAAGCTAAGCCTGTCATCTTCTATGTGCCACTGCAGCCCCAAAATTGGTTCAGATGATTTTTGGTCTTCCATGAGTCCTATGCTTTTACCTGCTATGTTGTCTTTAACAGGAAGATTGTACCGCCAACCTCGTAGGTCAAATTGCGCTGACCCTAATATATTTCTAGAATTGGCAATAAATTCTTGTAATTCTTCTTCCGAATCTACACTGGTTACGCAATTATCGACGTAGAATGAATTCTTCAGCTTTTCAGCTGTATGTCTGAGAGGCTCTTCTACTTCGTTTAAAAGATGCAACAAGGTCGCCGCTAACAGGAATGGACTAGCATTAATGCCGAAAACCACTCGACAATGCCTATAAACTTGCAGCTGTTTATAATCACCATCTTTATACCAGAGAAATTTCAAAAAGTTTTTGTCCTTCTCTTTTAAGCTGATCTGAAGAAATGCTTTTTTGATGTCTGCACTGACGCCTATTTTACCCTTTCTGAATCTGTGCAATATAGAGGGTATCAGTTCTATCAGGTTTGGACCCTTGGCTAAGCAATCATTTAATGATAAGGAGTGTTTCTCTTTTGCAGAGCCATCAAAAACAGGTCTTATCTTAGTAGTAGAACTTTGACGAATCACAGCTCTATGAGGTAAAAAGTGACCTTCATTTGCACCCGAGTCAGGAATCGTTTCTATGATTCCTTCAGTTTCCCATTCTTCGAACACTTTCTGATACGCATCTAAATTCTCAGAGGACTTCAAGTTATGAACCGTTGACTTAAGTCTTTTTTCCGCTAGTTCTCGATTAGTAGAAAGTGTCGGATGATTTTCAATCCAAGGTAGTGAGACAATATACCTTCCATCTGAATCTCTATCCACCGTGTTATTAAATAAGTCTAAAGCCTCTTGGTTTAAATCTTCGGCTTTTTTTCTCTCGATGGGATCTCTTATTCCAAGTACGTCTAGTTCCCAAAGGTCTTTCAATTTTTCACTTTTAACATGTAAGGAAATGGCAAGTAAAGAAGTGCCAGTTCCCCTAGACTCTGGAACCTTCCCCATCAAAGTCCACCCTAAATGAGTCTCAATTGCAGCGAGGCCACTTGATAAAAGCTTAAAATTTCCAGTGGAAAGCTTCCCAATAATATCTGCCCCAATTAGCAAGTGGATTTCATTGTTCCCTGTTTTAGTACTATGATCTGAAAACTCTATTCCGCAGCGTTTTGCTTCTATAATCCAGGGACCATCTGTAATTTTTGGGATCTCTGCGCATATTTTTTCTTGGTCAAACACTTCAAAGTTACATGAAAAAGTTTTTGAAAGATTGCTTAAAAATATTTTGTACCGCTCATGGGTTCTAGTTTCTTCCGACCCCCCGAAAAGACTGTGATTCATTTCTTGTTGTCCCAAAGACTGATAACCAATATCCTGAACTATCTGCTTTGAAAGGTACGAATGCTGACTTCCAGAATCATACAAACATCTTATAAGGATCTCTTTATCATTATTTTTTAAGATTACCGATGAAGTCTGCATTAATACATCTTGGTTGCAAGTTTTGTTAGCCAAGGCTTGGGTTTTATCACTCGCTTTATGCTTGGGAACATCTTCGTGACGTTCAGTTTTGTTGACATATTCTGGGCACATAGTAGAGAAATGTCTTTTCTGACATTCTGAACATCTTACATAACACTTACAGTCTCGGGCGAGATGTCTAGGTTTTAAACAAATAAAGCAACAACCTCGTTCTGATAGAAATCCCTTTTTCTCTTTCATAGACTTATTTTTAAATGTGTTACACTCCTGCAAAGAATGGGTTTCATCACTGCATAACACACATTTATTAACCCTTCTACTGGTATCATTTAATAATCCTGACGCAGTGGGCACATTTTTATTAGGTGTAAAAGAACGATAGCCAAAATTTCTATTCTGTCTGGCAGGCAACTCGAACTCTTTCGTTTTAGCGTCATGCGAAGTGGTGTGATGCGAAAATCCTTTGTCATTTGAAAGATGGTTTTGAACCAAAAATTGGGCTTTCTCACGTGACTCTAATTCTAATTTTACAATATCCAACATTTCAGAAACTTTCCAAATATCTTCAGATCCACAATTTTTAGCAATTTCAATTACAATTTCTGGAGGCAATAATTTGATGAGAATAGGGCAAAATAATGCTTCATAATTTTCAGGATTTAATCTGAGCGATTCAAGGTTACGCACCTGTGTCAGACATGTGTCATATAATTTTCGCAATGCGTGAATATCGGTAATTCTTTTCACAGGGGTTAAAGATAAAAGTTTATTTAAATGTGAATTAATCACTAATGTTTTCTTTCCGAAACGCTCTTTTAAAGTATCCAGAGCAACTTGATAATTGTCATTGGTTAAAGAGAAACCTTGAATTGCATGGGCTGCTGATCCGGTTAAATACGATTTTAGATAGTTAAATTTATCGACATTAGCAATATCTCTATTTTTATGGATAACCGACTCAAATTGATCGAAAAATCGTTGCCAATCACCAGGATCATTGTTAAATTTCTCAATAGTGATCGTGGGTAATTTAATTATAGAACTTTCTGGCATTCTTCCAACAGACATAATACTTTTACCTTGAGCCATTTTATTCGGATCAGTAACAGTAGGTATCAAACTTGTTTTTAAATTCTCAATTTTTCTTTTTATTTGCACTTTACACACAATTAGCTTCTCATTGTAGTCATTACTAATAACTATTTCTTCTTCAATGTCCTTAACATCCAAAATTAATGCTTCAATTTCACTGTTTACTTTACTAAGTTCAACTTCTTTAAGAGAAAGTTGTTCTAATAACACATGCAATTCATCCTCAACAACATTTTCAGATAGTTTCCCTTCAATTTTATTAATTAATTTGGTAGTAAGTTGACGTATAACTGAACGTTTCGATTTCGCAAATTCCATGTCGGCCAGTTCCTTTTCACAAAATTCTATACTGGTCGTTTTTAAATTGCGAATATTTCAATTTTATAATAAATCAATACTTCTAATGTTGAGGGAGAATTGCAAAAGTTCATACAAATAAACAAAAGGCATCAATATCACTCAAATATATTCACTTTCGATTTTGCCCAAGTCCCCGCTCGGGCGCCATAAAATATTGCTTCAAAGAGGTTAAAATTCATCTAAAATATGTATAATAAAAGATGTGAGAAGTTCACTCACCCTTTTTCTTGAATTCTTACCCTCTTTTCTAGGGCTGGGCAAAAAAAGATGGAATTCTATGATGCTTTTGTATTATCCATTCTTTCGCTGAAACTTAGTATACGTATATTCATTCACAGAGAAGCTCAAATCAAATGAAAACACATGGCATAAATTTCGCTACTCTTTAATTGCGCCGATATATTTACATTATATTTACAATTTTAACAGAAACAGGAACAACACATTTTCTCCCGCTCAATCCGAGAGTTCTAAAAAGTTAAAGAATGTTCTGGCTGTTTTTTACGTTTTGCGCATGCGCGATCAGTCCGCAGAAACGATAGCAGGCTCGCATTCGCGACAAGCTTTATGGTAACATTATTTTTGTCAGTTAACGAGTTTCTGCTCTAAGACATGATATGCATATTTACGAAATATGCTGCTCGGGGAGCAAGGTAATATCATTTTATGGTAACGAACGGGGAACCTTGTAAAGTAAAAGTATAGGATACATGAATGATTGAAAAACAAATTAAACTTGAGTCAAATTTGTTTTTAAATCAATCAAGCACTTGCACATTTTCTCAGACGGGTGTGGGGCACAAAGTAGCCCTTGTTAGTATGCGTTCTGCATTAGTTTCCCGAAGACATTCGTTTCTAACGTATGACCGCGATTTCGCCGTTAAAAAATTGTTCGCATTTCCACTGTCGAAAAATGTGCCACTTTTATTAAGTCTTCTAAGAATAGTCAGTTTGAGGTGATAAGAAAAAGGTGTTATTGATTTGAAAATATGGTGGCCCAAACATTATAATATGCTTTCCAATTGAATTTATCCTCCATCCCTTACAAATGAGCCAGCATATCGAATTCCTATTAAGGGGATAATTCCCCTAGAAAAAAATTGAAGATATAATTAAACTGAAGAATAATTTTTTCTTTCGACTTTTATACCATTCATCATGCAACTAAATAATCCGAATTATGTTTCACATTGACTTGACATCCTTTTCGACTCGCCTTAAAATGAATTTTTGAAGTGTAATATTTATTTCATACATCTCTGAATACCTTTACGTTTGATCAGACGTACATGTACATGAGGAAACCCCATAAGTCCAGACTGAAAATCGATAATAATTTAATTATTCCTCACCTGAGACCTTAATTGAGCACAAAGATTGCATTTAACTCAAATAGATTTTAATGGAAATAATTTTCCTTTTCGTTACTGATTTCTGCAGAAACCCTTTTCCTTGATTTCCCAAAAGTTGCTCTCAGTGGACTTGTGAGGTTTCTAAAATAACCTATTCAATTTGAAGCTTCGCTCTGTTGTGTGATAAACCATTAAATGCCCTTGTATTTCTGAAAAGTTGCTACATGCAATAAATAAAACCAACTGAAAAACAAGCAGCTAAAACAATGACGATGTTAGATAATATTCTAAGGCTAGGATTTTGATGGCATCTATAATTTTATGAAAACTGAATGAATAAAACCCATGTGCATCTTCAAACGAGAATGATTTTGTGTGGTCTGCCAACAAATTTTAAAGATCCTTTTAGGAAAAATATTATTTTTCGTCTATAATCAATGTTCAAGAAAGAGGTGAAACATGCAATTCAAGTTGAAAAATCATTTATAATTCTACAGTGATGAATTACCCACTAGGCGTGCGACAAGGATGTTTTTACAGATGGGCCTCACAACGGAAAAATATTGTTTAAATAAGCATTTTTCATATTTCCAGCAAGAAATAAATATTTTTTAAATTTTACTCTTGCTGAAAATTAGTTGCTGCTTTCGTCGGACTACACTACCAGCAGTGGCGTTTATATGGTCTTTTTTATTCCACACCCCATCGATTGGAGCGAATGTCTTTTCCATTGACTCCACTGAGAAAAATTCGTTAACCTCAATGAACACCAGAAATTTCCTTTGGCAAATTTTCGCATGCTGGTAAGACCACTGAAAGAATGGGGGGTCAGAGAGTGCTCAAGCTCCAGGCGAAGGAGAACATTAAGTCCGCTTTGTAATGCGTACATCCTCCATTCCTTGTATCCCTCCTTCCCTTGTAGATGATTTTCAATGATTATAAGCAGGCATTTCAACTTTCATCTCCGTTTATATTTTCAGACGCTTATCATTTACTTTACCTTTGCAAAGGATCAAATTACCTGAGTGCAACTAGGATTTCTAAAATGTAAAATTAAAAAAAAATTGCTTCCTGAAATTCTGGTAAACTTGAATAACTTATTTTTAAAAAATTGCGTTTGGTATGTTTGGGGAAGCTTATAAAATATTTTCGTTTGAGGAAGTTTCTCTAGTACATTTTGGGTCGTTTTCATAAAAGTTGTAGAAATAAATACTACTGCGATTTTCTAAAATTATAGTAAAATAAAAGTTCTGAAAAGCCGTGCCTGACCCCCATATAAAGTCTAAAATTAAATCTTACTCATGACTGAGAAAAAAATCATAACTTTGCAACACACTAAGAATATATTTCAGGTCTAACAAGTTTATTGCACGTTTTCCAATGTTGCTGTTCTATAATCTAATGATTATCTTAACTAAAAGAAATTTATTATTGATGCCACATAAAATGGTCACCAAAAACAAACATCATCTAGTTATTTACAGCAGAATACTGGATGATCAAGAGACATCAAATTGCAGCATTATTTTAGCTTTCCACATTCAGTTATATTCAAACAAAATGCAAATTCAGGCTAAAAAAGGAAACCAGTATTTCCATTTGCATGCAAAGATCAATTTCAATACAATAATTTAAAAACCTATGGAGTTGCATCCTGAAAAAGAAAAATTAATTTTGTCATTTTATACACTGGTTTATATTTACCCTGTTGCGAGACTCCCTGAATCAAATTATTCAGTCGTTCTCTACAAAAATATACTTTATTTATCTGACTCCATAAATGCTACATGCAGATATTCACATGGCTGCTTCAACAGACATCCCTTTTATAAACGTACAGAGAATCTTACTTCTTGCCTAGAGCAGAAGCCGTGTGATCTCACACTGTTGCCATTTTTAGGAAACAAAATAAGACAAAAATATAATAACTAACATGCAAACGATAATACGAATTACTTTTAACATCCTCCCACCTGTTGATATTTGGTGGTCGTAAAATCAAAACAAATATGAAAAAACAAAAATAAAGAAATTAGCATATTAGTTTTCAATACCATACAAATAACAAAATATTTATCAATTAATCTTAATACTAAATTAAATTATTACAAGAAATTATAATCTATAATGTTCTGTAAAACAACTTTCCTTCCACTTCTTGTTTTAATGTCAACAGGAATAATTTTGTCAGGAACAGTTTCTTTTTCGAACTCTACCCTCAGGTGCAACAGTTCCTTTTTTCTCCGAAGTATAGATATCAGCTGCAGGAATAGTCTGTACTGAATTAAGTATCACCTTGTTGCATAGTTGATCAAATTGGGACACTTCTAACGGATAGACAGCTTGAACTGGTCTGGTGAGTTCCCCAGTTACAGTTTTCACCTTGACCACTCGTATAACATTGTCTTTCCCAGGGAAAGTAGCAATAATGAGTCCCAATGGCCAGTCAATTCTTTTCTTATTTTCACTACTTACAAGAACAATGTCTCCTACCTGAGCTTCTCTCACTAGATGTTTGTGCTTAGGTTGTTGAACTAGGAGACCAGATATTCATCACGAAACTTCTTTCGGAAATTTTCTCTCAAGCATTGTTGATATCTCCATCTTTTAGACAGGTTGACATTATCCATGTGGTCTAAATCTGGAACTCCCACCATTCGGATATCTTGAAGGAACATGGAGGGCGTTAAGGGTGTAAAATCTTTAGGATCCTCTGATAGATGAGAGGTCTAGCATTGATCACAGCCTCAGCGTCACACAGAATCGTAAACATTTCTTCATGTGTCAAAGAAGCCTTTCCAAGAACTCTTCTTAACAATTTCTTAATCATCTGTACAATCCTCTCCCACCAGCCACCCCACCAAGCTGCAGTTGGAGGGTTGAACTTCCACTAGATTCTTAAGATGGATGTATCACGAACGACTTGATCCCAGATGATGGATTTCATAAGATTTTCTGTACCAACAAAATTGCTTCCGTTATCACTATATATAATTTTTGGACGACCTCTTCTTGCAATGAATCGTCGTAGGCCTAAAATAAAGCAATTTGTAGAAAGACTTTGTATCAGTTCGAGATGAATAGCACGGTATACAGTGCAAGTGAACAGTAAAATCCATGCTTTTTTCCCCATCTTTCAAGTACAATGGCCCTGCCAAATCCACTCCAGTAACTTCAAAGACTAAAGCTTCCCTGATGTAAAACTCCACCAAAATGTCCTCTTTCCCAAATCTGAATTTAAAACTTTCTATCACCTTAGGATAATTTTCAGCTGTAGCTGGATAACTTTGAACTAGTTCTCGGGCACGGGAATTCGGAGCAGTACATTGTAATAGATATTGAAATTTATCACTTGGATCAATGTTCTTATCCTCGTCAATAGTTTTAAACATTGACCAGAACAATAACCAGCCCTTGACACTTCCATCGTACTTTCAGAGTTCAATTTGTGGAAGTTTGAACTTTCGGACTTCTGTTTGTTGACATACATTTGAAACACTTTCGATTTCTTTAAATCGTTCGTTGAAAATGGTCTTAATTTTATAAAAACTATTTTAAAATAGCTCAGTGGACTTACTTTCGTTTTCGAGCTCCTCATCTGTAGTTTCCTCAATTGCCAGCAAAAGTTCCAAAATTTCTTGATCCAGTCTTTGCAGTTCTGAGAACTTCACATTTAAGTTTTCAAACTTTCCTCCAATTTCCAAAAGTTCATCTGAGTCGATGCTTGCCATTATCTGGTTACAAAGCCGTGTAAATGAGCTCTGCACCACTTTCTGATGCTTATGTGCATTATCCATTGCGAAAAAGAAATTGTCTCAAAATGTCACTAGCGTACCTTTAAAAATCACACCTGTTGTCACCACTTGTTGCGAGACTCTCCCTGAATCACATTATTCAGTTGTTCTCTACAAAAAATATACTTTATTTATCTGACTCCATAAATGCTACATACAGATATTCACAAGGCTGCTTCAAAAGACATCCTTTTTAGAAACGTAAACACAGAATCTTGGCTTCTTGCCAAGAACAGAAGCCGTGTGATCTCTCACACTGTTGCCATTTTTAGGAAACAAAATAAGACAAAAATATAATAACTAACATGCAAATGATAATATGAACCACTTTTAACACCCTCAAGTAGTTGCCATGCTTTTCACCTACATAAATCTCAAGGGCATATCTTGAAATGGCTACATCTAAAATGTCCCACTTAAAATCTTAGCAGTAGCTAGTCTTATGAATATGTGAGGTTACTTTAGAATCATCCAGTATTTATTTGCTACTTATCTAAAATATTTCTTTACAATTTAATTCAACATCTTGATCTTTCATTACATCTTATAATCTTCACAATGCAAAATGATTGAAGTAAATCTTCAAAACCTGCAAGCTGTCTTGTCTTCTCAACATTTAATAAAACTAATTTATTGCTAGATGGATAGTCAGTAGCTATAGTTTCAAAAATAAATTTCCTAAAGTCAAAAGTATTAAATTCCTTTCTAACATCTACATTCTTAACAATCTGATGTGCAAAGTATGATACAAAGACGCCACAACTAGTGCTATCTGTCTGGTTAAAGTGAGGAGGGCATGAAATTAACCAATCTTCATGAAGATTTAAAGCTTTACAGATCTGATTTTTCCAAAATTGAATGGAATCTTAGTAATTTTAAGCAGAAGTTGTACCCAGGGGATCATAGAAATCAAATTTTTTCTCTTAAATTTTTCCAACCCCAGAACCCAATGATAATTTTCATTAAAAGGTATAAATATTCACTAAGAGCAAATTGTTCTCCAGCCAATTGATTTAATATTTTATTAATGTTATTGATATAATTCGTTTCAAAGCACCTGGCAGCCAAGGAATTAGTACCATAAAGGATCTTACTTAAAAATCCATCAATAACACTGTCATAAAGCCAGCCACATTTGAAATCAGATGCTGCAACTGTTAAGGTCAAAATTTGTTTATTTGGAATACAGGCATCAAGAGATTTAATTTCTAGCAAGCTAATGGAAATGTCATCAGTGTAGAATAAAGGCTTAGTAAAATTGTTTAAATCAAGTTTCGGAGTAAAAGTTTTGTAATTTTCAGCAGTACTTTCATTATTAAATGCTTTTTGACATAATAAACTATTGTCTTTACTTAAATAATTCTGAGTCAAATCTAGCAAATTGTCTTGCATGGCTTCTTTTGATAATGTAGGATAATTACCTGCTTTGCGTTTGGAAGCTTTAGTGGCTGTTGTTTTAAAGAAGTTTTGGTGTGCCAACTTCTGATTTGGAGATATAGGTACAAATGGCATTTTATAACTAAACTCTTCCAAAGTCTGATTTAATTGCACCTTTACATTCAGATACAAGATTTTTTAATGTTTTGGTAATGTTAGGCAATAACACTTTTTAACAGTTGGATCATGAATAAGAGCAAGTAGCTCAGACATTAAATTTCTGCATGACTCAAGCTTGTCTTCAACAAAATGTGGCATAGTATCTGGAGAAATCTTGGGTTTTGCCACTAATTCTAATGAGGGGCAAATTTCCATCTTTTTGATAGAATTATCACTTATAGACAAAGAATCTGCAGGAAATCGAATGAATTTTCATTGCTGATAAATGTCATCTTCGATAAGTTGGAGGATATATGCTCTTTGGGCAGTTAGTTAAAATATTATACTTGTGGGTCATAAATACATCTTCAATTTGTAAGAGCTGCTCTAATCAGCTGATCTAATCGCCTGTTCAATTTTCGCTGCAAATAAGTCGTTTTAAGTTTGTTGTGAAATGATTCACAATACATGTTTGTTTCAGTGAAGGCATGGGGAAAATACCTATAAGCCATTGCCCAAAGACTTGCTCTGCTGTAATATTCTTAAAAATACTCAATAAATGAGGGTGCAATGGTCTGAAACTTCTGCAAACAATTGTACATCATTGTTTGAAACTTAATTTAATTTCTTTCTTCAAGCAATGTTAATAGAGCACAGTATAACTCTTTCTTTCAATTTACAATTGGAAACTTTGGCCGACAATTGACAATGTCAAGTTCATAAAATATGCCATGTACACAATAAATGAGGAACATTTTTCACCAAATACCTTTTTGAATACAGGCCCTGCTACGTGGTCATCATCTGTCATTACACAATTGACTTTCAAATCCGGAATTATTATTTTAATGCTTTTAAACAAATGGTCCAATGTATCCTGGTTTAGATGGTTTACAATGAAGTGGACTACAGGGTATCCAGAACCAAATTCATCTAGAACAATCAAATTTAATAAATAAAAACCATATTGACTGATTTGATGTGCTGAATCAACACAGCACCCTAGTGCTCCCTTCAATCATCAAACTTTTTTGTTCTCTAGTTTGTAAACCAAGAGCAAGACTCATGAGATGAGGGCAGCTTGTCAAGTCCTTTGGGTCCATATACAGAAGGCTACCCTTGTGGTTTATATATAAGTATGGGATTATAAGACTCTTTGCTGAGTTTTTCAATTACAGCAGCTACTGAAAGGGTGTCATTATCATTGGGATATAAAAATGATTTATTTTGTTTCATATAGTAATTTATTTTCAAGATACGAATGACTTCTTCACACTGAAGCAATCTGTTATTTCGTGATCCTGTTCCATCTCGTAAAATGTCTTGAATTTTGGAAGTTGAGATTCCCAATTCTACATAAGCTTTAATTTGATCTTGATAACTTTGTCTCAAGTGTTGAAATTTAGTGTTATCAAAATTTAATTTACGATTGCGTCCAGGGAAAAAAATGACTAACTTGATCCACTTCTTCACATGCAGATATTCTTGATTGACAGTTGCAGTTAGGAAGAATATTATGCTTTAAATTTTTTTCTTTGTTCAAGACGCTGAATTTCAAACTCAGATGAATAAATCTGTCATACATAATAATGGTAAGTTTTACCAGCAACACATTTGCTTCAAAAATTTTTTTAAAGTAACTAAGTTTTGAAGCTTTCTTCATCTAACCATGCCTGAAACTGCTCCATAGAATCAAACTGGTATTCTTGTAATTTTATGTTACAGTCATGGACATCAACTATATGTTTATCACTTACACTTTTGGAACGGAAAGTTTTATCACATTCAGGAAAAACAAGGATAATACCCATCACTATTATTATCAGAAATTTGACAAATTCTTTGCTGCCTAAATAGACTACTTCAATGTTTATATACCTTTTGGCACTTATTACAAACTAATCATGCAGGTTTGAAAATTTTAGATTTGCAAGTTTTGGAAAAATTAATAGAAGAATACAGACTACTTCCCTCATTATACTTACCATTCACCATATTGTCAGCTACCACATCTCTTGTACTCCACAGGCTTTGATTTTTGTTCACTCGTTGGGGAAACAGAGATGCAACTATTATGGCACTCACAACTGGTCTTTGGTGAGTCAAATTGAAGTTTAGGATATCTATGGGAAAAATAACATTATTTTATATACTATGATTCATTGCATTTTTTAAAAATACAGGTTGTGATTCATGCATCTTCCAGGAGAAATTTCATTTCTGAATTCCAGAAAAGAAAGCATCCTTACCTCTTAATTTGTGGCTGCTTAACTCATAGTCTTTCTCCTTTGGCAAAACAATGATCCAGCCATCATTATCCTTACTAGTAATGGAGTAGTTGGATAGTTGAGGCTTGGGATGTCTAAGTGAAAATAAAAAGAATTGGCTTTTAATACACTGGAACTGTTAGTTATATACATTTCAAATATTAGTTGTTATTAATATTTTTTTTTGAAAAATAAACTTCAGTTCTTAGAAAAAATTATTTTTTATTCACTTTCCGAAGAAAAGGTCTCATTACAGCTTATTCTTCAAGGGAGAGGTATTTATCCTGATCCCGAGACAATAAAGCTGAAATCACAATACATGTCTCTTGATTTCAGTTTAAAATGATTTGAAACCAGTCCTCAAATTTAGAGAAGCATCCGTCAAGGCTATTGTAGATGTTATTGGTACCTACATGCAACAGAATCAAGTCATAATGATTCTTTAAAAATGAAATCTTTTCCATTAGACGTTCAATGGTGATTCCTGGAAAAGCTAGAACATGTATTACATTACCATGTAATTGCAATGGTAAATATTGATCTAAATATTTAACCATAGAATCGCCAGTAATTAAAACCTTCATAGTTATACTTTACAATTATTAGATAATTTAGACAGGAAAATTAATTTTAAAAAATAGAAACGGGTCACAGAAAAACAATCAAACAAATAAGACTACAGCACAAATGCAATCATTCAATTTTTAAAATGCAAACTGAACTCTTAATATATTCAACAAATAGTAAAAATCACGAAAATGAATGGAAATACAACAAATCAATGGAAATACAAAAATCGCTAAACAAACTGTAAAAAACTGAGAACTGACAAAACCCAATCACTGCAAAAATGTACAACAATAACGAAATATGCAAGAAAAAGGATAAGAGATTCCAATCAAGCTTCGCAATACCAAGTAGCGTAATCAAAACCACTGACAGCACCGATATTAAGCAAGATTCGTACTAAGCTACGGGCGTGATTGGGACCACTGCAACGTGTTCCAAAATCAAAATTGGCTGAAATCGAATTGGCTTCCACGCCAAGACAGCAAAATCTATAGCAACCTCCAAAAATCTATAGTAACCTAGGTATTGCATTTTAGCTCCCAAAACTGGGCCTCGGTGGCCCGGTTGGAAGAAACACGGACTGTCAACCGGAGGGTTGGGATTTCGAATCCAGCCAATATTGTCGTTTATAAGTGGGGCTTATGCACATTACATCAGTCGTGGCCTCAAATGTCCCCACGTTTGACGCGTGGTGTGGAAGTTTGAAGAGTAGGGTGCCAGCACAGGTGTGACCTTGTTATCTGACCGTGGTTCAATATTACGTGTTGTCCTCGGATCTTTCTCTATGGGATTGATCCCAGACCGTCACCAATAGTACGTTGTGTTTCTCCAGTGTGACGCTACTTAAAATAACTACCCAAAAGCAACTTCCAGCAAATGAATCAATCCCCACGTTTCATAAAAATATTTGTTTCAATTCACGAAAAGTTCAAAAACGAAAAGTTCAAACGAAAAGTTCATTCAAAAAAGGGACATTTGAGGCCACGACTGATGTAATGTGCATAAGCCCCACTTATAAACGACAATATTGGCTGGATTCGAAATCCCAACCCTCCGGTTGACAATCCGTGTTTCTTCCAACCGGGCCTGTCGGTATAACAGGTATTTTAATAAAAGTCACACTGGAGCAACACAACGACTATTCGTGACGGTCCGGGATCAATACCAAAGGGAAAAACCGGGGAAAACACTATGTAATTTTGAACCACGGTCAGATGACGAGGCAACACCTGTGAGCTGGCACCTCACTCTCCAAACTTCCACACCACGCCAACGTGAGACATTTGAGGCCAAGATGGATATAACGTGCACCAGCCACCTTTGTACACGGTCTTTGGCTGGATTCGAACTCGTAACCCTCCGGTTGCTAATCCGTTTCTCTTCCAACTTGGCTACCGCGGCCCTGCCTGTCAGTCAAAAAAATTGATATTTGTGAAAGGTCGGTAAGTATTTTAACAAACGTCACACTGGAGCTGTTGGCGAAGGTCCGGGATCAAATACGAAATGAAAGATCCGAGGATAACACCACATAATTTTGAACCATTGATGTTTGTGGTTGGTAGGTATTGTAATTAACGTCGCATTAGAGCAACACAATGGGCTATTGGTGACGGTCCGGGATCAATCCCAAAAAACCGAGAATACCACCACGTAATTTTGAACTACGGTCAGATGACGAGGTCTCACCTGAGCTGGCATCTCACTCTCCAAACTTCCACACCATGCCACCGTGATGACATTTGAAGCCACGACAGATTTAACGTGCAAGAGCCCCTTTGTACACGACGGTATTTGGTTGGATTCGAACTCGCAACTCCTCATATTTGTGAAAAGTAATTATAAGCATGGTTTAATACACAGAGTAAAACATATGCGTAGCTATTTATTCTGTGGTTTAATAAATATTAGGGATAAATATTAAAAAACTGGAAAGAGAATTGAACTGAATTAACTAATTACCTAATATTTATTTACAAGTAGAATTGTTCTTTCTAGCGTTATGAAATTCTCATATCAATTAAAAAATTTTAATCTCTTCATACTTTTCTCTTAAATTTAGATCATTTAGGAAGATTGGAGACAAAAGCCTGACTCTGCAGCTAAAAGTCTCAAGAAAAAAACCAACCAACCAGCGTTATGAAATCTTCGTAGCTAGTGCTAGATACAATAATCTCATTTCAATTCAAATTGTCGAGCTTACGTTTTCTTAAGTTTTGAGAGAAAGAAAAAGTATCAAGATTTGATTTAACTATGGCCCATGCCAAGTCCTATCACAGAGAAAACAAAAACAGACCGAGAGAAATATCTTCAAAAACTCCTGTACCTGTGTTTAGGGACATCTTTCAACTTAAAAAGAAGGTATAGTTTTATCACTAAATTTAAGTTTGATTCTAAGTAATTGATTTTACGAACTGCAAATGCATTGTTAAATTGTCTGAACTCCATACATTTCTATTTGTGTGTGGTGTCTTTTAATTCGCTAATATTTTATGTTGTAGATTAGTAGTTCTTTGCAACATTGTAGACTCCACACTTTAAGTGTGGTGTGAATAAACATTAGAATAGGCCTTTGCGGTAAAAGTTTTTATAAGAAACCTCTTAAATTTCATTTTAACTATCTCAACATAAATCAAATTATTCCTAAAAACGTTATTAGCTGTTTATAAAATCTTCCTGAATTACTAGCCACAAATGAAATTAATTACCAAAGACTGATTTATGTGGCTCTAACAAGCAATGCAAATATCAAATAAAATTTATGATTGGCTGTTCAAAAGAAAACTAAACATTGACATATTTCTAAGGGATAGTTTTGATTTATGTTTCTAATATTGCCTGATCTTCAGGTAGGAAAACATTTTCCATTTATCGACACTTGAACCTGTATAAAAAAGAACACAATTGGAAAACATTACGGAAGTATTCTAATTTAATAACTGAATGAATAGGCATAATTGGTAGGATCTTCAAAGTAAGACACTGTCAAATTCATTCATATATGTATGTTGAAAGCAGGTTTGTTGGTAAAGGCTGTTTTGGAGTGTTCTTTCGCTTTACTTTTCCTGTACTATATTTGCAAAAATTTTGTTTATCTGTTAATATGCTGTTATTAATAAGCAGTTATAGTGTAAAAAAGAAATATTTCTATATAAGTTCTAAACAGGTATTAATGGACTATTTCATGAAATATCTAAAAAATTGTTTGTCCATGCAACATTAAGTTCAGGAGATTATCTAAATTTGTACCAGGTACACTCTGGTTTTTAAACATTCACATTTTTTTAGGAATTTGAGGTATTGCAATGAAACACAAAAAAGTTCAATTTAATAACTTATAAAATATTATAAATGTATTCCATACAAAAAAGTTGCTTTCTTTAGTGGAATTGGAGGAAATTTAAATTACTTTTAATATTTGATTAGCTGAAAATATGCACCATTTTTAATGAAAGAGAGTCTAATATTTCCTGGTCATCCCATCATTAACAAAATGTCAAATTTGTCCCATTTTTAATAAACATTATAAATATATTTTAATATTGATCAATTATGAATTATTATGCATAACCTATAATCGTTGCCAATGTGTTTCACACTCGGATATGTCATCTGTTCTGCTGTAGCACTAGTTTAATGGTGGCTTTGCCTTACTATGACTACAGATTTAATTTCATACTTTTTTAAAGTCTACCCTTGTAATGACAAAGAGGAAAAACTGCAGTTATAATGGTGATCTCTGGAAAGAATTTATCATCTTTTTTTCAGGAATACAGAATATTACAAAACCCATGTCCTGTTTTGCATATTCGAATACCCCATTTTTATCTCAAGGAAATATGGTCAGCCTAACATTTGATGGAAAAAACAACACTAACACTTTATAGATAATTATAACAAAAGACAATTTGTAAATTCTGTACAATATAATCCTTTTATATTTTATTTTGTTACTAAAATGTGGTCAGTTTGCATTAAAATTTTTCAGCAAAGTTTCAAAATTCATTTATAAAGAATGAATCTCATACTTTGTAATTTCAAGTATACTTGAAATATTTCCCTACTATTTAGCAAGACATTTTATTTTTAGACTTTTAACTAAAAATATCCTTAATTTAACAATTCCCTTTTCTAACTAAAAAAAATATTAACTTTAACATGTGGTAATTTTATTTGCAGCATCACCGAGATCCACGATTTGATGATTTGTCAGGAGCATTCAACTCTGAAACATTTGAAGAAAATTATTCATTCATAGATGACATTAAAAAACGAGAAAAAGAGGTAGCCATCTCTATATTCCTTTAATATGTTTTCTTACAACATTTAGTCTTTTCTCTTGTATTTGTAAATCTTATATGTTTTAGCTTTAGTACAAGAGTTTATGAGTTTCCTTTAATGTCCTTGTGGTTTCATGATGTTTACTGCAAATAAATGGAATTTAGAGATGAACATCAAAATGAAAGAATCAAGAATCTCCTACTTTAATGCAGTTAAAGGAGTATCACACAAATGCAGTCTACAACCTCATTTTTATACCTATTGCATTCAATTTAATTTGTCTGATAGAAAAATACATGAATGTATTTCTTATGATCATTCATGTTTTGAATTGTATGTAATATTCATGTTTTGAATTGACTGTTTCTGTGATATTTAGGTTGGAGGTTAAACTTTTATGTTTTAGCTTGGTTAAATCTAAAGATTGAATTGTAGGTTTTATAGCACAAGGCCAAAAGAAGCAACACAATGCATCATTTCTGCAAAACTTGATTTAATAATCCTTGATTGAATCACATCTGATGCTTTAAATTCTATCAGAAGCTCACTGACATTTTTTTGGAGACACTAAATGCTTATTTTCATGATGAGAAACACATAAACATATTGTGTTATCTGCTTGAAAGATATATATTGTTGTTAAAATGCTCATATTTTTACTTAAAAACTAATAATTAGTCTTTAAATAGCTGTGCAGTAAAAAAAGTTCAGTCAATGAGTTTCTGCTCAGCCAACAAAACATTTGAATTTTGTTTTGTTTGAATTACTTACATATTATATTGACATATTTGAATATAATGTTTTTATTACAATAAAAAATATTTTTAAAAGGTAAAACAATTGATTTTCCAATAATTATATAGGAGCTTCAGAAGGAGTTGGAAAATGTCGATGATAATGAAACAAGAAGATCCCAAATATTGCTACTGTTACAAAGAATGGTGAGATTTTATAATTACCATTAATTTGATTTAGTGCATAGTTTCTATGTGTATTCTTTGTGTAGTTCATGTAGTTTCAATTATTTACTTCATATCTTTCTTCCAATTTCTATTGAATGTTTTGTAAGCTCTATGGTCTTAATTTTCTTGCACATTTCAATTTCTGGCTTCTTTGTTTTCTATTTGCCCTTTGTAGTAACGAAGATTCCAGAATTTTAAAAATAAAAATTGCAGCTGGTCTTTGCTAATCTTTCCTAAATAAGGAAATCTGGGTATTAAGTATTATAACTCAAATATTGTTTTAATACTAATTTCTTTATTTTTTAAATTAAAAATTACATTTTCTGATTGGTATTTAAGTTGTCAAAATATTCTTTTTGTGTTGTGTTTCAATTATACATTATATAAGATTTTTTACTCTAGAAAAATCAGGAAAGTGCAAAGAAAGCATTAATCGATAGAAAAGCCAAGGAATTGAAGGAAAGGGAAGAACTGATGGAAGCTGCTACAAGTGGGAAAAAGCCCTACATTCCTAAGAAAGGTAAAGAAATATGTAACATGTATTTCTATTGTGGATTTTAATTTGTATATATTTTTCTAGATTATTTTAAATATTTTAAAATTGAACCATTGTTTTTTCAATTTTAATTTAACTATCAGTTTCAGACCAACAAAGTACTTAAAGGGGCAGTGGAATTTTTGAGCTTATTCAAAAAATCTTTGTTTTTAATAAACGACTTTTTAAATTTTATTTACTTAGTGGTAGAGAATGTTAATCTATATAATATTTATATACTTTATTGCTTTTTGTTGATACTAAGATACAAGTTTGAGCATGATTAAAATTTTTGCAATAGAACACTAGCAGATTTGATTAAACCATTCAAAACCATGGAGATTTTCAGTTTTTTTTAATTTGTTTTGCATAAGGTTGTTTCACATTTGTTCTAAAAATATATTTCTTTTCTAAAAGAAAAAATAATGCTTTCATTTCTTCTTTATCCAGTTCCTCATGACTTTGATGAATCCTAATTTTTTAGCTTTATTGCAGTTTATAGATATAAAATTTGTTATGTATTTCTTGAACAGCTTTACTAAGATTTAGTTAGATTTTTTGGTATGTGTAGATCTCTAGATTCTCTCAAGCAAAAAATCAATGTAGTGACAAATTGAATTAATCAAAACTTATAGCACAGTATTCATTTGCAAGAATCTGCTTTGCATTTAACTCTCCAAATCTTTGCATTTACTCTCTTTTTCAAACAACTACTCTTAATATAAGAGTAGTTGTTTGAAAAAGGCATTAAATACATTGGCACTCAACAAGATAGCTAACCATTAGAGCTATAGGAAAAAAAGTGGTAATAAATATTTTATCTGGATTAATTACATTAAAATAAATGAAGCACAGAAACTGTTTAAAAATAAAACATAATTTAGGTAATATGCTGATTAAAGACCATTTCGTTTTGTTAGGTAAATTGTGTTCTTTTGTCGAACATACTAATTTGTGGTCACTTGTGTTTTACAAGTAAAAAAAGACACTTACATTTTTCATCTCATTGGTAACCTCCATGAATAAGTTACTGTCATAATAAAAAGCTATATTATGTATTTAACTATTATATTTTATATGAATTATTTTTACACCTATTACATTAAATGTGTTCTCTTTCTCATAGCTGAAATGAAAACGAAAGAGTTAGTTGAATCATACAAGGCTCTAAAGAAAAGTGGAAAACTTGATAAATACATGGAACGAAAGAGGAAAAAGCAGTTTTCAAAAGACAGAAAGCGATTTTATCAATAAATGTATATATTTTAATACATTAGTCATTATTTGAATTTCATATTGTATTGAAAGAAATTAAATAACTTGCAATTAACAAGACAAACAGTGGCCTGTCCTATGCAGGCTACTTAGAAAGTAGATAGAATGTTTGTTTAGGGTACAAAATGGAGTTACTGCATAGTATCCCCAAGTGAAGTTTCCAGCACATTAAAATTTGTTTACAATGTAGCCACAGGATGGGAAATAAATAAATTTACCACGCCATTTAAAATTTAATAAAGTTGCTCAATCTAAAATTTAAACAAGAAACTTTTGAATAAGTCTAGTATATGTAACACTTTGGCTGAGTTAACTGCTCCAGTTGCAAGTGATGAAAATTGTTCATATAAAAACATAAGACAGTTTATTGTGATATCCAGTCCTTTTGTCTGACAAGTTACTGAAACATTGACTGAATATTTAGGCTCTGCTTTTGAATTCCTTACCTACAATTTGAAATCTGTAATTGACTTATGGATTGCATCATTGAGAACATCAATTCATAAACACATGCTGATCTAAGCATGTTCAGGCTACAGTAGCCCAGTCACTAGAGACATGGATTAACAACAGGAAGGTTGTGAGTTTGAAACTATCCAACCAAAGACCATCAAGTATGTGGGGATAGGTACATGTGAAATTTGTCATGTCGTCGCAGTGGTGTGGAAGTTAGGAGAGTGGTGCCAGCTCAGGCGTCGACCTCATCCGTGACCATCCTTTTGACCGTGGTTCAAAATTACGAGTATTGTTCTCGGTCCCTTCAGGATTGGCCATGGATCATCGCCAATAAACCATTATTTTGCTCCAGTAAGACATATATTCAACTACCTACTAAATATATATTTATGATTTGATTTCTCAAACTATCCGTTTTTTTTATCCATGGAATGTAGGAAACACTTGTCCCTTTTTCATGACCATCTCACCACATGTTACCTAAAGCAGATCTAGCATGAGTGAGACTTCATCGGAAGATGTCCCCACTTGACTTCGGAAATGTAGCAAAAGCTACAAAGTCTTCGTCTTAGAGTTGCGGCTATCTCTCATATGTGGATATTTGGAAGAGGAAATGAGACATGATTATATGACAGAATGCTGAAGTTGTTGTATCCATTCCCATTTATATATTTGCTGTAATATCTTAGGGATATCACTGATGTTTCTGAATAATGTATGCTATTTATACAATGACGAGCAGCAGAAAGGGAATCCTGTAACTTTGAGGTAAGCATATTGAAGTAAGTTGGGGTAAATTAGGCAAAGAAATATACATTGATTTTTCCTCTTAAAAACCAACTATGGTTAAAAAATAAAGTTAGATAATATGTTTAAGTGGTATTCCCCTCCCCCATTTTATTTCCCTCCGGGATGGATCCCGGACCGCCGAAGTTGGCGTGGTGCTGAAGTTTGGAGAGTGGGGTGCCAGCTCAGGTGTTGCTTCGTCATCTGACCTTGGTCCAAAATTACGTGGTGTCCTCGGAACTCCCTTCGAGATTGATCCCAGACCATTGACAATAGCCCGTTGTGGTGCTTCAGTTCGACGTTAATTAACGACCTACCCGGACCGTCGTCAATAGCTCGTTTTGTTGCACCATGCTACGTTAGCTACCTGAGATATGGTGAAATTGCAGGGGATGCCATACTAATTTAGTAAAGCGGCATGTTACGCTTCAGTTCTTTTAAATGATGAGGTAGGTATTTTAATTAACGCCGCACTGTAGCAACACAACGGGCTATTGGTGACGGTCCGGGATCAAATCCAAAGGGAGGACAACACCACGTAATTTTGAACCACGGTGAGATGACGAGGCAACACCTGAGCTGGCACCCCACTCTCCAGACTTCCACACCACGCCAAGGTGAGGACATTTGAGGCCACGGCAGATGTAACGTATATCAGCCCCCTTTGTACATGACGGTCTTTGGTATGACTCGAACTCAAAACCCTCCGGTTTCTAATCCGTTCCTCTTCCAACCGGGCCACCGCGGCCCAGTTACTTTTGGGTAGGGATGGGAAATAATGTTCTTTTAGGTGAACAGTTCTTTGCTGTTCCTGTTCTTCCTAAAAGAACTGTAGCCGCGGTGGCCCGGTTGGAAGAGTAACGGACTAGCAACCGAAGGGTTGCGAGTTCGAATCCAGCCAAACACCGTCGTGTACAAAGGGGGCTGGTGCACGTTAAATCTGTCGTGGCCTCAAATGTCCTCACGTTGTCGTGGTGTGGAAGTTTGGAGAGTGGGGTGCCAGCTCAGGTGTTGCCTCGTCATCTGACCGTGGTTCAAAATTACGTGGTGTTGTCCTCGGATCTTTCCCTTTGGGGGTGGGGGGGGGTATTTCAATTAACGTCACACTGGAGCTACACAATGGGCTATTGGTGACGGTCCGGGATCAATCCCAAAGGGAAAGATCCGAGGACAACACCACGTAATTTTGAACCACGGTCAGATGACGAGGCAACACCTGAGCTGGCACCCCACTCTCCAAACTTCCACACCACGCCAACGTGAGGACATTTGAGGCCACGACAGATTTAACGTGCACCAGCCCCCTTTGTACACGACGGTGTTTGGCTGGATTCGAACTCGCAACCCTTCGGTTGCAAGTCCGTTACTCTTCCAACCGGGCCACCGCGGCCCCTTTCCCTTTGGGATTGATCCCGGACCGTCACCAATAGCCCATTGTGTTGCTCCAGTGTGACGTTAATTGAAATACCCCCCTAAAAGAACTGTTCTTTAGCCTGTCCTTTTGCTCACTACTGTTCTTGCATTCAACTGGAGACATACTTGTTCCTATAGCAACCGCCCTTTATGGCGGGAGTTTTCGGGGTAGACACACAGGGCCCAGATTCTGTTGATACCTCATTTTTGCTTCATTCACCCCACATGAAGCAAAGAAACGAAGCTACTCTGCTGTGTTGTGAACCTAGTCAAATTTAAAACAATCCAAAAACGTGTTTGAATTAAACCAGAACGACATTATCCTAGCAAAAGGGGGAAGAGGCGCGATAGCCCTTTTGGTTGGTTGGCGTGGTGTGGAAGTTTGGAGAGTGGGGTGCCAGCTCAGGTGTTGCCTCGTCATCTGACCATGGTTCGAAATTACGTGGTGTTGTCCTCGGATCTTTCCCTTTGGGATTGATCCCGGACCGTCACCAATAGCCCATTGTGTTGCTCCAGTGTGACGTTAATTGAAATACCCCCTTTTGGTCGGTTGTGGTTTTATGGCGCAAGGGCCAGGCACAAGACATACAACATCAAGTAAGACACACAATGAAAATTTTACTGACACAGAAGAAATACATCCAGGGAGGAATGCACCTGACAGGAATCGAACCTGCGCCGCCTACAACTCGAAGATAGCCCTTTTGGAAGAGCTATGGATTAGCGACCGGAGGGTTGCGAGTTCGAAACTCGAACTAACCAAATACCATGGTGGGGGCTGGTGCACATTATATCTGTCGTGGCCTCAAATGTCGTTGCGTGATGTAGAGGTTTGGATAGTGGGGTGCCAGCTCAGATATTGACTTGATCATCTGAAACCGTGGTTCAAGGTACTTAGTTGTTCTTGGATCTTTCCCTTAGGAGTTGATCCCGGACCGTCGCCAATAGCCCGTTGTTTTGATCCAATGCTACGTTAATTCAACTATTTCCTAGCGAAAGATCTACCTGATATTTTTGGGTAGGTATTTTAATTAATGTCACACTGGCGCAACACGTTGCTCCAGTGTGACGTTAATTCACTTACCTTAACTTTTGCTCACGTTGGCGTGGTGTGGAAGTTTGGAGAGTGGGGTGCCAGCTCAGGTGTTGCCTCGTCATCTGACCGTGGTTCAAAATTACGTGGTGTTGTCCTCGGATCTTTCCCATTGGGATTGATCCCGGACCGTCACCAATAGCCCGTTGTGTTGCTCCAGTGTGACGTTAATTGAAAATATCAAAATATCAAAAATATCACACTGGCGCAACACGTTGCTCCAGTGTGACGTTAATTCACTTACCTTAACTTTTGCTCACGTTGGCGTGGTGTGGAAGTTTGGAGAGTGGGGTGCCAGCTCAGGTGTTGCCTCGTCATCTGACCGTGGTTCAAAATTACGTGGTGTTGTCCTCGGATCTTTCCCATTGGGATTGATCCCGGACCGTCACCAATAGCCCATTGTGTTGCTCCAGTGTGACGTTAATTGAAATACCCCCTAACTTTTGCGTTCCTTTAGTTTTAAAATACCTACCAGGTCGTTAATTAACGTCGCACTGGAGCAACACAACGGGATCAAACCCGAAGGGAAAGATCCGAGGACAGCATCACGTAATTTTGAACCACGGTCAGATGACGAGGCAACACCGGTTCTGGCACCCTCCAAAAAAAATTCGGAAGTTACCCTTCAGGATTGGGGCCGTGGTAGTCCGGTTGGGGGAAGGGGGGGGGAATTTCAATTAACGTCACACTGGAGCAACACAATGGGCTATTGGTGACGGTCCGGGATCAATCCCAAAGGGAAAGATCCGAGGACAACACCACGTCATTTTGAACCACGGTCAGATGACGAGGCAACACCTGAGCTGGCACCCCACTCTCCAAACTTCCACACCACGCCAACGTGAGGACATTTGAGGCCACGACAGATTTAACGTGCACCAGCCCCCTTTGTACACGACGGTGTTTGGCTGGATTCGAACTCGCAACCCTTCGGTTGCAAGTCCGTTACTCTTCCAACCGGGCCACCGCGGCCCCAGGTAGTCCGGTTGGAAGAATAACGGACTGACAACCGAAGGGTTGCGAATTCGAATCCAATCAAAGACAGTCGTGTACAAAGGGAACTGGTGCACGCTAAATCTGTCAAACCTTTAATGTCCTCACGTTGGCGTGGTGTGGAAGTCTGGAGAGTGGGGTGCTAGCTCAGGTGTTGGCCTCGTCATCTGACCGTGGTTCAAAATTACGTGGTGTTGTCCTCGGATCTTTCCCTTTGGGATTGATCCCGGACCGTCACCAATAGCCCGTTGTGTTGCTCCAGTGTGTCGTTAATTGAAATACCCCCCTTTGGGATTGATCCCGGACCGTCACCAATAGCCCGTTGTGTTGCTCCAGTATGTCGTTAATTGAAATACCCCCCTTTGGGATTGATCCCGGACCGTCACCAATAGCCCATTGTGTTGCTCCAGTGTGACGTTAATTGAAATCCCCCCCCCTTTGTACACGACTGTCTTTGGCTGGATTCGAACTTGTAACTCTCCGTTTGCTAATCCGTTACTCTTCTAACTAGGCTACCGCGGCCCTAACGATCTGATATCGTGAAATTGCATTCTAGTAACCGGTCAAGTTACGAAAGATGGTACCAAGAAAGACTAACGCCCTCTATATTTAGTTTTACAGAAAAACTTTTACATGTATTTCCTTCAATTTGTAGTATCAAACCAGATTCAGTTGTGGTGCGATTTTTGTATCACGGTAGAAATGGAAAGGCAGATTACGATTGAAGATTTTTCCCGAGATATAATTTTGTATGCCCTAGAATACATTCCTTTGGGTTTACCGAAAGCAGTAAATGATCTACCAGCTTTCAAATATATAAAAATAGTTACTAAAACTATCCAATTCTACAGAAACGAACTGTATGAAGACTTGGAACGTTCATTTCAACTCAATTGCTATGTAATTCAAGATTCCGTAGCTGGTTTTAAAGAGTATGTTATTGATAATTGCATGACTGTATGTCATGGATATGGCTACATGAGTTTTATTCTAGTGTGTGTTTTTATAATAGAACTTACATGCTTTTTTGTTAGCTACCGAAAATGTTTCCGATTTATAGATACAGCCTCAAGGTGTCTAATTACTGTATTCAACAAAAAATTCAGTGCAACCTTTGACGATATCGGTGGATGGGAGGGCTTTAAGTGTTTTTGCCAAAACTTAAATACTGCAGCTGAATCGGCAGATAATTTTCCACTTAAAAGTATTTCCGAGTTTAAACCTGGAGCTGATAGTCCTATTGCAAATTTCGATCTTAACTCGGGTACCGATGAAATGGATCCAGAGGCTCGTTTTGTCTTTGACGATGACTCCGAAGAAAGAAACGAACAGTTTTTAGAACACTTTGCTATGTATTATGATACTGTTATGAAAATTTCAACGCATGTCATCGAAAGTTGTGAAGCCTCAGTTCGTGAAAAACTTCCAAAAGGCTCAATCGCAGTGTCTAGAAGCGATTCATTAATCTCCAAATCAGCATCTAGAAGCGATTTGCTAAGCCCCAAAACAACTAGGAAAGATTCGATATACCCAGAAACAACAACCAGTAGCGATTCAGTAAGCTCGAAATCCGTCTTTGAAAGTGATGCAGTCAGTGCAAAGACCATTCCCGACTGTGATGCAGTCAGTGCAAAGACCATTTCCGACAGCCATACAGCCCCTATAAGTGAAGCAGACAAATCAGAAACAGTCCTTGAGGTCGAACCAGACAACTCAAAACTAATCTCTGAAGATAATTTAGTTTGCCCAACACCATATTCTAAAAATGACCTGGATGGCTTTACTGCAGCCTCTGAGGATGTTCTCAACTCAAAGGCAATCTCGGGTTGTAATATGAACTGGGAGGATGAAATCTCTGATAATGATTTGGACTGGGCGAAGGTAGTCTCTGATAATGATTTGGACTGGGCGAAGGTAGTCTCTGATGATTTGGACTGGGCGAAGGTAATCGATAATAGCTATCCGGACTGGAAGGAGGTAATCGATAATAGCTATCCGGACTGGAAGGAGGTAATCGATAATAGCGATCCGGACTGGAGGGAGGTAGCTTCTGATAGTGATCAGGACAATCCAATGACCGTCTCTGAAGACGACGCAGGCAGCTCAAAGACTGCAGCTGAAGGCGACGCAAGCAGCGCAAAGACTGCAGCTGAAGGCGACGCAAGCAGCTCAAAGACTACAGCTGAAGGCGACGCAAGCAGTGCAAAGACTGCAGCTGCAGACGACGCAAGCAGCGCAAAGACTACAGCTGCAGACGACGCAAGCAGCGCAAAGACTGCAGCTGAAGACGACGCAAGCAGCGCAAAGACTACAGCTGAAGGCGACGCAAGCAGCTCAAAGACTACAGCTGAAGACGACGCAGGCAACTCAAAGACTGCAGCTGAAAACGACGCAGGCAGCGCAAAGACTACAGCTGAAGACGACGCAAGCAGCGCAAAGACTACAGCTGAAGGCGACGCAAGCAGCGCAAAGACTACAGCTGAAGACGACGCAGATAAAAACTCAGAGATTATTTGTGATATTGAACCAGGAAAAACACTCGACTCTGATCGCAAACAAGAATTAGACTCGAATAGCGAACCAAAAAGCGACTTGGTTAGTTCAAGTGCAACACCAGATTGTAAATTGGTAACTTCTAATAGCAAAATAGCTGACCTTTTAAGTAAAACATCACCAAGAAAATCACAATCATCCTCACACCCATTAAGCGGAACTGAGGCCTTAAATTACAGCTTTTTAGATGCAACTGAGGGTGAAAGTTTAAACATCAATGCACCTGTATGTAAATGGTGTGGTTGTAAATGTATAAATTATCTTATAATTTGTATGAATTTATATAAAAACAAGTATCTTTTACTAATTGAATATGAGAAAGGTAAATTAAGTTAAAATGCAAAATCAGATAATGTGCCTTGAACAATTTATATTACGCGAGTCAATTTATTTTAGTTATTTTAACCTTGATATACACAATCTTTTAGTGTGGTATGATTTTTGAAACTAATAGCCTGAGAACATTGCTTAGCGTTAAAAGGAATAGGTTGCATTTTTCCAATGGATTGTTTACCTCGGTATCATTTCATGTGAAAGAAAATTTTTAAATAATCTTCAAAAACATTCTAAATTTTCTTTCCAAACTTAGAGTATTCACATGGTGTATAGGAATATAGCTCATATAATTTTAAAATAAAGATTGAGGAAACTCGAAATCCGTTTACCAAAAGCTTTAATTTTTTTTTAGCTATTGAAGGCTCATATGGACTTTTAATCTTTGTTATATGATATACATTGTATTGTTTTTAATTAACTTGCTTATTCTATTAAATAAGCTATGAACCAAGTTAACTCGCTCTAAAATGGCATACTCTGCAGATTGTGTTTGGAATCAGATCATTGTCACATGCGCAAAGCTTTAACTTTTAATAAAATTTGTAGATTTCAATCGTACGGCTCTTAAAAGAATTGATTAAGGTTCCATAGGTGGACAGGTTTCTGTTCAATTAACCCTCATGTTGCAAAAAATTACCATTAGAGCGACAAATCTAAGCAAAACAGAAAAATTGAACTAGTATTTCTTTACATACAATCCGAAGGTAGACTATATAGTGCACACTAGTGACACAATGAATTTTAAGTAGATTACAGCACTTGCACAAAGGATTTGTAATTCGATTCGCTTATTTGAGTCGTCTGCAAGTGATTTATCACCTTTTCTCCACTGGTTTAAATATCCATTATTTTGTACTGACTTAAGAATCTTTGGTACAGTAATTTTAGACGTATTTTATAAAAATTTTATATGTACTTTCAAATTTGAAAAAGACAATTATAGCTTTATGTTTTAAAATGTTATGGTGCAAATTGAATTGAGATGAACTTGAAAACATTTTTAAACGGGAAATGCAAAAAAATTATGAAATTATATGGAAGTTTAAACTTGTTACTTTTGATCTTATGCTCTATCTGTAATTTCAATTTTAATACAAAAAATAAAAATGCATTTACGATAAGAGTTTTTGTAATGTTTGTGAGTTTGAATTTTGTGCAACGAATCACTTATTAATTCTTTCAGGACAAAAACACTTACTAAATATTACTAAAATGTCACCACAAAAATCATTGTCTTATTCAAGATATTTTCCTAAGTAGAAATATACATAATTATGCATTAAAATGTAATACTGTGTCGCGATTGATGTTTTTTCGTCAGGTTACATCAACACATTTAAACAACCTGACTACGAAATGAAGTACTGAAAAAAGTAAAGTGGGTAAAGTAAACATTTCTTCGTTTCTCCGGTTAAGATTAGTGCAGATAAAATATTTATAAGTACAAAATGGTTTTTCTTTGAAAAGCGAAAAGGCCCTTTCTCAACAATTGAGACCGCGGCCCCGAAAATTTTTTTCGATGAGGTCCCGGGCTCAAACTTACTAGTAAACACCTTTCGAATTTTTTTAAGTTCATACGCTAAACTAACAAGTATTAAATATGACATGAGAAAAGTATAAGTACATTTTTTAAATATATAGTGGTATATTGACAAATACAAGAATTATTTAAATTATCAATCAGTGGACTAATGACATTTTGTAGCGTGTTTCATCAGACCGCCGTTAAATTAGTTTACTGATTTTTATTGACATCTCATTCTGATCATAAATTTATATTGCGTCACAAATATCTTCAATATCAGATTTTCTTGCATCAAAATTAAAATCGCGTTTCTTATACATATTAGGGGCCGCGTTAGCCCAGTTGGTAGACTCGGATAAGCAACCGGAGGGTTGCGAGTTCGAAGCTCTATCTAACCAAAGACCGTGTATGTTGTGTAGATAGGTCGGTAATTAGCGTCGCACTGGAGCAACACAACGGGCTATTGGCGACTGTCCGGATCAAACCCGAAGGGAAAGATCGGAGGACAACGCGTAATTTTGAACCACGGTCAGATGACGAGGAAACACCTGAACTGGCACCCCACTCTCCTAACTTCCACAACGTGAGGACATTTGAGGACACTACGGATTTAACATGCACCAGCCCCCATGTATACGACGGTCTTTGGCTGGACCGAGTTTCCAACTCGCACCCCTCCGGATAAAAATGAAAGAGGATATTTTACTCGGGTATCTCGGGTTAGGTTCAAATCTGGCGCGAGTTTGTATAGAGCAGAGGGAAATTCGGAAAGGGAAAAATTAAATAAAAAATCCTCCCGGTTTGTTTCTCGTGGTAAAATTTTTTTGGGCGTCGGTGTCTGACGTCATGTAACGGATTCTTGAACTCTTTTTAAGGTCGACCCACTTGTAGACCGGTTCTTGTACCTCGGCTCTTTCTCCGGAGTCGCTCACTCTTCGTTATGGTCAGCTGACGGCACAGAATGTTCGGCGCACGCCTTCGGAAAGACGGTTGCCACGAGTGGTCTTCTCTGCACCTAGTATGCCTTCTGTTTGTGTCAGGTAATCGGTTTCCATACCTCTATTTCCCTCAGTATAAAATATAATTTGATGTAACAGCATACATAGATGTTGGAATTGATTCAATGACTTGTAAACGGTTAGTTAGAATTCCTCCCTCATGCTGGATGATTGCTCTAGTTTGACTGTCAACTGAAATGAACCGATTCTCTTGACGCGTGGTAAATTCTATCGTCTCATTCATAATCCTCCGGACTACTTTCGGACAATACTTGAAAAATTCTGTCATTTATTGTCTTCTGGAAATTTAAAGTACTGTATGAATCTAATTTTTACAAAGTCGGATGAAACGCAATGAATCCTCAACTCAAACATCCAGAAAAACGAGCCTCAATCCCGCTTGTGAGTTTAAGGTAGGGCTTCCTGACCTCGTATATCAAAAAGTTTTGTTTTCATGCTCATTCAGTTGGTCGTGTTTTATTTGGGATTGGTTACAAGATGTTTCTCTTCAGTCATGTAGAATTAGCCCTCGTGTAGCAAAAATTGACCGTAGAGTGACAAACCAACGAAACCTTCTTTATAGTTATCTTCCCATCAGGGGCACGTGTGCTCTAAAATATTTTATTACCCTCCAAGTGGTTTCGACGAGATATTTTGCAATCAAGATATTGCCCATTTTTTGATGACGGTATCGTTTCAATTTTTGTTGATGACGCGATCAAGGGTTAGTTTTCTTCAAATGACGAGATATCTCGTCCATCAAGATCTGATCAGTTTTGCTAATGACGTAATACCTCGTCGAGACAACCACCAGAGGGTTGATATTTGCCGTATCGTGATAAAATAGCCAGGCCGTATATTGAAATTTCACTTAATTCAGTTAAGCAATTATTTTTATGATTGAATCAAACAGAAGTGTTCAATCAAGTTCGTTATCGGTTAGGAAATGAATGATATGCGAACGCAATATGGCTGTATTTTCGACAGGATTAAGATAAAGTTGGATATGGATGATTCGATTGGTTGTTTTGAATTCCATTAATTGTGGTTGCTTGTTAATCTTATTCAAAAATGTTAGCCTTGGAATTTTCTACCTATCTATGACACTTACACATCCAATTTATTAAGACAGTGTTCTATATTTTTGAAAAATCATTTTAATTCTCGCATTGGAACGTATCTTGATAATAGAAAATTGCAAACGATTAATTTCACTATTTCTATCATATAAAAGTATTTTGTTGATTTAATAACTTATACCACACATTTTTTTCATCCTTATACATTTATTTGACTGAAATGTATTTGCATACAAGATTATAAAGTATTTTGTATTGCATAAATCAACCGAATTGCATAAAAAATGAGATTTGAGCATTTAAGAACGAGAATTTTTACATGTATCACTTTTGCTATACAGTTATGCTTGTAAATATGAAGTCACTTTTTGAACACAAGTATTTGTATTTCAAAATGATTTTCCATTCGTTGTCAATTTTATTGCCGGATTAAAAGTGCAAGCGCGTCGATGTCTTCAATAGATATATCGAAATGTTTTAAACGGAAATGTTAGCCTTTTCCCTCTTTATTGACTAAAACATTTCACTTTCACATTTCCCTGTTCCCTTCAGTTTGTAATCATTACAGTTGAGTATGAGACAAGGTAGTTGAGATTTTATTTAGTTAATAGGGGAACTACGAAATAAAAAGTTCAAATGTTTTCTTCAAGTTCCTGACATTGATACCTTCGAATGCCAAATATTTGCTCATTCATATTTGGAGGCAAACGTTCGGTTGCTATTGGTAACGATATGATTACAACAGAAAGCATAATCCATTTATTCTTAACACAATTACGTTAAAATTTGAATAGCAAATTCTCAAATTTATAAATGAAACTTAAACTAATAAAACGAGGGTATCATTTTGATTAGTTGGTCAATTTTGTTTTCAGTAAATTTTTACTTCTCAACATCCGACAGACCAATGAGATCGAGTGTTTTCTCACTCAAAAAAGGGGTTGGTGGTTTATCATATAACAGGTTCCTGAACTTTTTCAACTTGCGTATTTCGTCTCCCCATTCTTATAAATAGTTTTCCCAATAGAATTCCAATAGTTCGTTGTGTTGCTCCAGTGCGACATTAATTAAAATACCTACCTACCCAATAGAATCCCTATAATTTATAATTAAAAAAATTGTATATAGAAATGAGGGGGGTCACACACCAATGTTAGTAAAAATAGCAAACAAGAAACGGTAAACATTTAGTTCAGCGATAAAATGTTATTTTCAAATGGATTTTGAGTACTTTTTATACTCTTGAAATTATTCCATTTCTCACTTGACATATTTGACACCATTCAAAAATGTAAATTTCACAAGACGAACAAGTTTGAACATAACGAAGTATATTTTACTTCTGGATATTTGAACTCTAGAATTCGATTACAGCTTTACTAAAAAATTTGCTGCCTATTTTTCATAATTTTTCTTTCGAAGTATTGTTCGAATTGGTAGAATCGTTTAATTGAAATCGAAATCTCCATTTTGAGTTGTCACTTTTCTGGTCGGGTGGTTTATTATAAAAAGAATTAATGTGTCCCATCCACTGGCTCATTTGTAAAGAACAATAGAAACTTAAGATCTTCATCTTTTATCGCCATTGCTCATATTTTGTTTATGCTTCTGAACTTCTGGATTGGAAACCACTGGTCGATAGCAATTGCAAAGTTTTTATTAAATGTTTAAGTTTTCGTCAATTTGAAATTCCCCACACTGAAATCTTGATTTTTGAAAATTGTAGTAAATACACATATTTTTTTTTAAATTCTATTTTCTTTTATCGAATATTTTATAGCCAAACGATAATTAGTTAACTCTCAAAGACATAATATCCGGAACTGGCCTATCTATTGTCTTGGAAGTAGTCTTGTTTAATGGTTAAGTCGTCCTTGTTCAATCTGTCGGTTGTTATTTTGATGTAATATTTTAAAAGCGTATCGGCTTTAATTAAATTCGCAAATTTTCTTGCATTACTTTCAATTACATACTTGATAATAGTCGAAAACTTTTTCATTTTAGTTGCATGATTAAATTAACCTAAAACTTCGCCTAATGACATTAAGTAGTATCTACTACTAGTAAACATCTTAAGGGAAATAGTGATGAAAATAAAATGAAAGCTTTTTATATACTTCATCTGCTTTTCTACCCCTGCGAGTTGCAGGCGGCGTAGGTTCAATTCCTAACTTACCCTGGCTGTATTTCTCCTTTTGCGTCAATAACTTTTCTTGTTTGTGTGTCCATCACTTGACGTTGTATTGTGTTTGGTTCAGCTTGGCCACTGTCATAAACTCAACCCAACGCACCACTGAACTTAACTATTAAACTGCTTTAACTAGTTCTAGTAATCTGTTTTATATGAATTTACTACATTTTTTGTGCAGACTGAACAGTTAAAATGAATTTTCGAAACGTTTTAACATTTTTGCTTTTAAGAATCCTTAAAGGTAAAGAAATATACATTCAATTCTATGAATCGTAACAAAACAAATTACGGATGTTCTCTGATTCCAGCGATTTTATCAACATTTAAATGCCTCTAAATCAGATTTCCATCATTAAAAAATTTTGAATCGTCGATCTTGGAGAACCTGCTTAATCACATTGTAGATTTATAATCCTCACCTAAGTCTCAAAGATACATTACTTGTTTGTTAGAAAAAAGACTTGTACTTTAGCCTTACTTGAGCCTGTTATATTAAATCAATTAACTACCATCTATGGGCAATTGCGGGGGTCAAGGGGTTGGAGGTTATGGGGATCATAACATCTCCCATGGACTGATAATTAAAAACAAACTTAAAAAAATTATTTATAGAATATAATGAGGTGCCAATTTTTTAACCCTCTTGGTAAATAATTCATTTTTATCGAATGAATTATTTACCAATTATTTACCATTTTATGAAAATTATTATGTAACTAAAGTCATACATAGAATCACTTTTAACTTTGTTACTATGTTCATATTCTAAATTGTTAAAGTAACACTTATTTTATTGACACAGAAATTTATAAGTATAACCATTCAGAGACGTCTCACTATTTACCAACAAAGGAATGAATCAGTTATGGTCAATGACCGACATCTCACGGCAGTGGGTCCCCAGTCACGGGTTCATGGCAAGGAATTGGAGTATGGCTTAGCTAAAGCCGGTTCTGAATTACCCCAACCCTCTTCTCCCATTGAATACCATACAGTAAAAAGTATTATAAATACGAAAATCGAACATTATCAAACTTAATACACAGGTGTAACTAAAGAGAAAGATTGTAACTCTGTTGGGGTGGATCGAGTCATCCATGTGTATATTTTCCTTCTGTGTCAGTAAAACTGTATGTCCATTAACTGATGTTTGGTGCAGCATGGCCAAATATGACCCTTGCGCCATAAAATCCAACTAATCAACCTTACTGGGTCTTGGTTGATCTACCGTGAGCTATAGAAGTCGTTTGTTTTCATGTTCTCACTGGACACTGTTTCCTGCAAAATCATATCGAATTCGCTTGCCCTTTGGGGCCTTTCTGACATTACAGAAACCACCTCAATGGCTGCCCTGATCTTAGTGACGTCGCAGTGAATAATACGGCTGATAATTTCGTATTTTATTTTTGTTTAAAGATTATATTGAGCTTCCAGACAGAAACATGGCGAAAAGGCTGAGGTCCGACGTAGGATAAAAAATCCTATTTACCAAGGAAAGTGTAAGGATATAAACAGCTTCTTTTCTTTTGAAAATGTCGGGTTATGTTCTTATGTATGTCCACTCCAAGGAGACAAAAAAATATGTGTGAATTGTCTGAAAAGAAACGCGTCTCCAGATCAAGATTAAATTGTTTAGTTCGAATGCAACTTGTATTTTAATGAGAAAGCAAACGGTATTCCACTAGATTTTTGAATACTAATGGCAATGTAAGTTAGAATGATTAGTAATCCATGTAGAGAGATCTAATAATAGTAATTTAAGATTTCCAGTGATGTGATTTAAACATAATGTAAATGATTCAGTGTAAAAATTAAACTCAAGGTATTAAAATATTAAGATGTCATCAGTTACACAGTACCATAAAAATGCCTTGTTAAGCACATGGACCTTGTCACAAAAGAGGGCATCTTTTCTATAAAGGCAACTGAAAAAGACAACAAAACTTCAGAAAGCTTGTAAAGTGGCCAAGACCATGAGTTAGGGATGATTTAAAACTAGCTTTTAGTGGATTCCCTTTTAAAAATGTGAGGAAGGCGTCATTGACTAGAGGTCAGGACTAATGGGCAATAAACTAACTTATATTCTATACCTATTGTACAAATGACCGAATACACATGTCAGACGTTTCACATTGTTGTAACCATGGTGGATCATAAAGGGAAATGTGTGGATCCAATTTCTAGACGCGACAAGCCATTTAATGAACATCTCTTCATGTAGATGGCGTGGCTCAGTGGGTTTGCCCACTACATTGGTAACCTGCGAATTGTAGGCGGCACAAGTTCGATTCGACATTGGGCGTATTTCTTGTCAGTAAAACGTGTCCGACCATCACCACATGCAGACAGACAGCAGAACTGAATTAATTCAATTTCAAACTCGCTTTATGTGTGAGGCAGATGCTTGATCTTCTGTAACCCCCACCCTCTGCACGGTTCTGTAAATCAACAATATTTGGTGAGTTTGCTTTTTACTTAAAAATATAGACGAATATGAAGTCAACTTTTTCTGTAATTTGTGCAAGTGGGTTTGACTAGTGAAACATTGTTTCGCCTTAAAAGCACTTACAAGTATATACTAATAAAGTGGTTCTCAACCTTTGGAGACTGCGGCCAGGTACATTCGTTTATAAAACTCAAGCCCAGTGCCGACAAATTGACTCGTAAATACATTCCAATTTTTAAAAGTTAATTATTAATAATTATGTTAGTTTAATATATTAACTATAGCTTAATAATAGGTACACTTATGTATTGGTGTGTCATTTTGACAAACATAAAATTACATTTAAATTAGATATCAATTACTGGACTAATGAAATCTTGTAACTCATTGTAGTCTATACTCAGGCCAACATCATTCAATTTAGACTTATTTTCATTGACACGTATTCCATTCTGACACCAACAGTGTACAATTGATTAAATAGATAAATATTAAATAGATTTTATTTGAAAACAATTAGAAAGTTGCAGTTTCTCTTCGTTAAGCAGTCATGGTAGAAAATGCAGCTTCACAAAAATGTGAGGTGGGAAAAACCAAAAAAAATCTCATGCTTCATAAAAATCTGGATACTCATTTTTCATTCTTATCCAGAATTTCGAATAACTAATTGAAAGTATTTTCCAGTTCTTTGATCGATGATAATTCAATAAGTTGAAAGGTTTCTTCATGGAAAACGGGCTGTTAGGATCACAACCCATGTAGCCTCAGAATCCTCATTTGGAATAATATTTTTCAAATGACATCTTAAAATGGGCTTCAGAAAAATTCAAAACTGGATTCTGTGTGAATAGATAATCGTCTGCTTCCATAATATGATCAGAGTGAACGACTAAGAAAAATGTCATTTCTTTTTGCTGTTATATTAAGTCAGAGTTTGAGTTTCTTTTTGAATGATTTGATCTTGTTACACGCATTAAATATTGTACACGGACCTTGAAGTTTTGAATTCAACTCGCTTATGTACGGAAATGTTGCTGAGACCTAACACCAAAATTAAAAACCCTTTTTTTCTAATTCGTATTAAATTTGAATCTAGACCTAGACTAAAAAAATCGCGGCACTCGGGTTTCGAAACGAGCATTACACATTTACAATGTGAACTTTCGAAGAAACGGTATTCGGTATTTCCTGATTTCAGAACCGGATACAGACTGCCCCCCCCCCTTGACATTCAATTTCAGTGGAACAAATTTCTTTATACTTTCCTGATTGGTCACTGACATTGGTTAGACAGATGCTATTTAAGCTACCTGGATCTCAGCGTTTCGACACATTCACGGATATTCTTGGAATATTTCCACTATCGATACTTATTCATAAAAAGTATTTAAAAAAAGCTAGTGACAAATTTCAGGAAAATTCCAGGGCCGGAGTTGAGAAACCTGCTCTAATGGCTCTCTTCTGTTTATTCAGCTTCGATTTTATTGTTTTTGTAAGATTGCAGTAATCCTGGAATTGATTATAGTTCGCATGCTTGCACTTGAACAAATATTTTAATCGGTGATAGGCTTACTAGGCGGAACGCCGCGACGTTTCAGATCCGTTTAGATTTTCTAAAACGTTTATTGTAACCTGAAAGTAGTTGAAGTTATGCAAACAACCGTTATCAAATTTCTATTATAAGAATCTTAAACATTTATATAGAAACTAGTTTCGGGACCGCTCGTTTAATGATACACGAATCACCGATGAAAAAATAACTATTTGTGCATATCTGTTATTGCATATGCGAATTCTTCAACAGTTCAACCCTTTTTTCGAAATGTACATTTTAAAACAAGAATTTCATTAAGAGAAAAGAACATTGAAAGGTTGTATTTTAGTTTGAAGATCATGAAAATACTGCAAACATTGTATATCCCATGGGGGTCCTCCACGAGAATCCTCATGTTGCATTTTTAAAACTTAGACACTATTAAAACGGGCGGTGTGAAGAGAAACGGATTGATATGCAGCATACATAATACGGGGTGTTTCTAAAGTAACTATTTATGTGAAGGCATTTTATTTCTTGTATTAGATGAGCAATCGGAGGGTTGCGAGTTCGAATCCAGCCAAAGACCGTCGTGTACAAACGGGATGGTGCATGTTAAATTTGTCGTGGCCTCAAATATCCTCACGTGTGCGTGGTGTGGAAGTTTGGAGTGTGGGGTGCCAGCTCAGGTGTTTTCTCGTCATCTGACCGTGGTTCAAAATTACGCGTGTTGTCCTCGGATCTTTCCCTTTGGGATTGATCCCGGACTGTCACCAATAACTTGCTGTGTTGCTCCAGTATTACGTTAATTAAAATACCTACCTCTTGGATTACAAATAAATAAACACATAAAAACAATAAACATCAATACAAAATTCGACCTTGAGCCTTGTATAGCAACACACAAATCTCAACATTCTGTGATAGCACGGAAGTCTTTTCCAAGGTACCAGATGTAATGTTATAGTCACAGTAATTATAAAATGAGCTCCTTAAGTCAAATAACGCTATTAATTTTAATAAAATACACATCTGTTTTACAAACCTCGCAAAAGAATCTAGAGGTGCCAGGTCAGCCAACGTTTGAGGTGATTTTCGGAATTTTCTAGTTAACTTAGTCTCGCTTCGTAGGTTAACCCTCCTGGTGTTTGTCTACGACGTGTATCGTCATTAGTAAAACTGACCAGATCTGGACAGAAGAGATATCTCGTCATTAGAAAAAGCTGACCAGACCTTAATCACGTCATAGAAAATTGACAATATCTTGACCAGATATCTCGTTATTTTAGATTCGATTTATTTAGTTTTGATTTTAAGCGCATTATTTTTAAATTAATGATGCACTTAACTCCTTTGAACCCATCAAAAATTAGACTTAACCCATTTTTTTTCGACACAAGATACGACACATGTTATATGAAAACCTAGTTGGGGTTTGAAACCTCGGTTGCTCTGAAAATTGGAATTTTTCTGAAATTCAATTTGTTTCGTCTAGGAATGGGTCGTCCTCCCGATTCGTCGTAAGGATTTCTGAAAGAATGTTTATTCAGTAAAATGTTTAATTTCTGGTGTCCCCGATTTATTAAATGTTTTTCTTGGTAGCGTTATTTTAAATGAGGCATTTTATGTTGAGCTAAATATAGGGGTATTTTTCTGCGTATTTCCTGTACGTATTCTGAACGTAAAGTCGGTTAGATTGTTTTCCGAATACGCTTTCAGCACTTCGCCACTAAAAATTCCAATGAATAAATTCCGAGTTGATTCACGATACTTGATTGGTCAACACCAATTAAATTAAACGCCGCCAAGCATTGTCGAAAAGAGAAATTACATTTTAGTGGACCCCTTTGTGTATTATGTGAATATTGAGACAGTAGAAGTAAAATCTTCGTAGACCGTCTGGTTTGTCGACACTGCATATCACTCTTAGAGTATTTAAGAGCAAATCTGCAGATTTTCTATTCAATGATTGAACGCCTTTACGAAAATCCAACTAGTTGTAATCTGAAAATGTTTTTCCTTCCTTGTTAGTGAAAACCAGATTCTATTACCAGTATTTGAGATCCAGTTTTCGATTTTGTCTCAGTTTTTGAAAAACCGAGCAACATTCGTTTCGTTCTTCGATAATTGTACCTCTATTTTCCCCGATCGAAGTTATTTAAATTTAGCTACAATGGGTCTCACCCGGTCTTTGTCGAGGTCGCCAAGTCACAGAAGACAGCACTCTCTCAAGCGATGAATGCTAAACAATCGCTTGACCCAGATTTCTTTCACATACGTGGGTCGAATACAAGTTTGGTGATAATGCAAGTCTGGTTAAATTTATCTATCCGAGCAATTGCGAATCGCTCTGCATCAAAGGACACGCATTAAGATGTGATAGCTTTGAAAAGCTGGCCTAGATGAATTGTTGGGAACCTAACATTAAAATATACAAAAAGTCTCCAAAACACTGCGATTCTACCTATAAAAATATTTTCTTTTTACTTTTCCTTAAAGCTGAAATAAATCTTAGAGCTGCTCGGAGTGTGTATCTTGAGAAAGGGAGCGATACTTTCAACTTTTCCTTAATCTAAAGCGGGTAAAGTTAATCAACATCGCACTGGGGCAACGGAACGGGCTCTATTGCTGAATGTCCGGGATCAACCAAAGACCGTTGTGTACAAAGGGGGCTGGTACAAGTCAAATCTGTCGTGGCCTCGAATGTCCTCGCGTTGGAATGGTGTGGAAGTTTGGAGAGTGAGGTGCCAGCGCAGGTGTGACCTCATCATCTGACAGTGGTTCAAAATTACGTGTTGTCCCTGGATCCTTCCCTTCGGGTATGATCCCGTACCATTGCCAATGCCCTTTGTGTTGCTCCAGCGCGATGTCAATTAAAATGCCTACCTACCAAGGACAACGCCTCGTAATTTTGAACCACGGTCAGATGACGTCGATTTAGTAATTGTGAAAATGGAGTTGCATATTGGTGAGAACAGGGTTTTATACATCTTAACGCAAGAAATGCCCGTCCTCTTCACAATACGCCCTCATAGGCACGTCTCTTTTAGGTGTGCACAGATGCTTCACGGACCCGACATACTCTAGGGATCTATTCTTTTTCAATGGGGCTTACTGTCATTAGTAAACACGGGGATGGTGCTTCCGAATACGCAATCGATCTTTTCTGCTTTCATCCTACTACTCTGTTCCCTAAGTCTTTTTTTCCTTTTCACGACATTTTTTATTTGATGTTGTCGGTAGCCCGGTTGTGAGAGTAGCGAATAAGCAACCGGAGAGATCGAACCAAAGACCGTCGTGTACAGGGATATGGTGCACGATAAATCTGTCGTGACTTCACTGGCGTGATGTTGAAGTCTAGAGAATGGGGTGCCAGCTCAGATGTGACCTCGTTATCTGACCATGGTTCGAAATTACGAGTCGTCCTAGGATCTTTCCCTTCGGGATTGATCATCGCCAATGGCCCGTTGTGTTGCTTCAGTGTGACGTTAATTTAACTACCTACCTTGACGTTGTCTTGTGTTTGGTGCAACTTGGCCAAATATGGCCCTCGAGCCATAAAATATAACGATGACCGGCTATTACCATTCACGTTTCTGGATCTAGGGTTTCAACTTCTAATATTGCGCTTATTCTTCTGGATGATCTGTAGCTTGTTAGTAGATACCTCATAAAATGGGTAACTCTACAGAAAAAGTCAAGCCATTATAGCGTGAAGGCCAGTAGGATTTGTGTTGAGGGAGATAAATCGTTTCCCGAAAATATCTAACAGCTAGATTATGGCTTGGGCTGTTTGGCAGGGACCCCATCTTGCTTCCACCTTTGCTAAGGTGTGTTCTCAAGGATTCACGAAATTTTAGCACGTCTTGATATCTCACCAGTAACGGAATTCCCATTAGTGTCTTAAAAATAAACAAGGCTCGGTTATCCCTTTTCGCTCGTGGGATGTCAGTCACAGATATCTGATTTGGAAAACGAACTTCGGTACAAGTTGAGTGCAGTCGGTTTGGGTGTCGGATTCTTAACTCCATATACAGTCACTCCCGTCTCGACGATTCGATGTTCTTTTAACTCGTCTTCGTATTGGCCATTCTAGAATCAGATTTTTATTGCTCGGTAAAACCGCACCATCGTACCAGTATTGCCAACAACCTCCTTTTATTAATCATTTTAACATCTGGTACTGGTCTTAAACGATTTTACCCCGACGCATTTTTAATACTTCATCCCCAATTTTATCAAACTTGTTGGGTCACCCTCCGCATTCATCACTTTACCTTTTTGTATAATTTTTTTCGGGATTTTTATCATTTATAATTACATCTGATTTTCAATTTTTATAGTCAACTAAGGTGGGTATCCCCATCTCTTTATCTCGTGTTTTTTAGTCCCCGTAACTTGTTTTTCAAGTGACTTCTTTTTTATACGTTTCATATTTTATCCTGCAGCTGTTATATCACTAAAACTTCCTCCATAACATAAATCTAGTTAACTCGTCTTTTAAATTTCAAAATTACACATAAATATATTTCATATTCTCTTATAATTCAATCCTTTAAATTTCACGCAAAATTTTATGCATTATATTTATTAGTTATGCTGCAAACGATGATCTTGTATCATTTAACTATTTGAGTGTTTTTATTCTAATCTATACTTTTAACATGCTTTAAATCTACCTTTTAACTTTGTCTTATATTATTAATTTTTAAATATTTGATACTTTAATTGGGTCATATTCTACCTTGTGTTTGGCGTAGTCCATTTTTGGACCTTGCGCATAAAACCCCCAAAATCCAATCCATCTTTTAAATTTACTTTTATTGTAGGTGAGGTATTTTATCAATTTTTATTAGTTTATATTATGCTTTGTGTTTGGCTCGTCTTGTCCATTTTTTGGACCTTGGCCATAAAAACCAAAACAAGCAACATCCTGACTCCATAATGACGACTCTGCTCTCTGGATAAGTATAATGGAACGTATATTATTCCAAGCAAAATTAAATTATTTTGACACGTTGCTCGATCATTATTTCTCAATAACCAGCGGCTAGTTTTCAATAATCTAACAAAAAATATTTTAAAAAGTTACTAAATTTTAAATGGTACCGTGGACTTGTGGATCACACTGTAGTTTGCAATTTCTGCCTTCAGTGAGTTTCATTTGTAAACGAATCTTTTTTGTTCTCTTGTAGGAATAGAGGTGGTGTGGGCTGATGAAGCTTACGTCGGCCTACCTCTGGGAAAGTTAAACACCTACGCCCATCAAGTGACTGGCTATGTGTACGCCGTCGATGAATACACCCTGATGATCCGCAATTTCTTCTACGATGGCTTGGGTCAAGGTAAGTGCGCCATTGAACTTGCCTGTGAAATGTGATCTTGATCTAGAGTTGAATAGTTATGTGGCGAGCAGTAGCTCCCAACCTATGAGAGGCTAAATATAGAATGCAGATGGCTGTAGTGTTCTTGCGGCAGAACGTGTTTCCTGTACGTATCCCGAATGTGACGTCAATTGACCTTTTCGAATGCGATTTCAGAACTTCGCCAAAAAAAATTCCAAAGAATGAATTCCGAATTGATATCCGAGTTGATTTGTTCACGTCAATAAAATTAAACGCCAAAACGGCAATAAACTATATTTTAAGGCAATCCCGATATGAATCATGCGAGAGTTTTACATATTTTTAGGCACAGCTTGGCCAAATATGACCCCTTGGGTCATAAAATCCAAAACCAACCAAGCTTTTCAATAGTAAAGCAAAATCGAAGCTTTCTGTATGGTTTGTTTGCACTGGAAATCCCTCAGTTCTCCGGTTCGTTTGTCAACATAAAGCAACGACTACTTAAATTATGGATAAAAAAATTACAACCCTTTTAACTGTGATATAACACCCAAGGCAATTATTTTTAGTTTCTTAATTTCTAAAGTCACGTATGTTGCATGTTGTAACTAAAAATAGACAGTAGCTCCCTGTCTAGTTGATCCTTGTGCAACGAAAAAAATTCAAGCTAATTTTTGTTTAAACTAAGTATTCAATATTACAGAAAATAGAACCAATCGCGCTGTATATTTTACTTGATAAAAGCTGCAAATATTGAGACTGGTACAGGATTCACAGCAAAAACTAGATTTTAAGATGAAATCTTGATAGTATTGGGTGGTTTATTTTAAAAAATCAATGTTTCGATGAAATTTGACTGTTCTGAATGAAAGGTACATATCTCTCGAAAAAGAGAGTTCTCCATATTCTCATAGTCAAGCCTTTTCAAATGTTCACTAATTTCAAATTTCAGCTCATTCAAGAATTTGGAATCTGGTTACTTTGATTGCAAGTAGCCTGTTTAAACGGTGGTTTCGAAATCAAACTACCTGTGTAGTGGTCGAAATGAACCCGAATGGTCTGATTGTATGAGCTCCAAAATGTTATGCCCAAAATTTTGTACTTTTTAAGGCAAAATTTTGCAGCAAAACTGCAGAGAGAATGCAGTTTTCTGAATAATTTTTTTCTATTTTATTTCAGATACATTCTTTTGGGCTGGCTCGACTGTCCGGCCCAGTAATATTGGATTTATTGTTCCTGATGAAGAAGGAAGGTATAAATTTTCATTTTAAATGAAGATAACCATTTCAGTATTTAAGTGGCATTTAGATAACCCCTTCTGCAAAACCAAACAAGGCGTTCAAATTTCAATACTCGTAGAAGTTACAAATACTTTCTCATGAAGGTTTTTCAAATTGGGTTCCTATTCATCGTCACTTATCAAAACGTGACCTTGGATAGACTAACCAAATCGAACTGGGTTCCAAAAGTTAAAAATATTTCATTAAAGAAAAATATTTTTGATTAATTCAAAAGTGAATTTTTCTTATGAATCAATTTAAAATGTCTTTCTTCAATTCTGACCAAATAAGACTGTTTTAAAAATAAATTGCTTATTAAAATTAAATGCCCAAGGGGATCTCGAAAATTTCCTGAAATTTTCTATTCTCACTGTTGAAGTACTGCCTGTCTACCATGTTAACTGCTTCAAACTGTCTGCTCCTTGTCTGTTGCGATAGAAACGGACTTTATCCTATTTTCCATAAGCGATAAAATTGTAAGGGATTGAAGAAATGTATTAAAGTTTTGTTACATTGGCTCATTTCATAACAATTTTGAAATATATTTAAGATTTTTCTTGTTGCCGATAAAGTAAACTACCCTTTTTGCCTTGAACATTAGCGTAAGACAAAATAAAACTACGTCATCCCCGAGAATCGCCCCAACTCAAATTGAACGAGTCCTGTTTCTACAGCAACGGTCACCATGTGTCGTGGAAGACAGTACATTGGAAGGTAATGTTACATGGTAGTGGGAAAGGGAAGGGTAAATCAAAATGTGTCGAGTTGGACATCCGAAGAATATGATCCAAATGCAAGTCTAAGTTCGTCAATAAAGTTAGTAATAATTAAAAATTAAAGGTAGTTATGATGTGCGAGACTCTTTATGTTTAAAAATTGCAATGCAATTTGGGGAGTATTTTATGTAGTTTGTAGAGGGAAAATTTATTAAACTAGTAAGTCACTGCTGTATAATGTTTCTCGATATTTCTCAGAACCAATCGTCTCCAGCGGTACGTAAATGAAGATGTCACCTTAAAGCTGCCAGACGACAGGAAGCTGTCAACCATCAAATGGCTAGCCGTGTGGGATCTGAGAGAGCATGTGAGTGTTTTATTTTACAATTTTCAACCGAATTTAAATTCTGTTTCGCATTGAATAGTTTCTTTACACAATAAGAACAATCCATCAGAAACAAATGGAATCGCTTATGAAAGAATATATATTAAATTTTCTTTGACTGTTTACGTATTTCCATTATAAGCAAATTAGCCTCCTGTCTGGTATAGAGGTCAAAACGTTTATCTGCCAGTAGGTCCCGGGCTGGAATGCAGGTTTGTGAAAGAATGGATGTTAGTGATTGTCCTTTTCAGAAGCAACTACGGCTTACCCACTAGGTGCTCCCTAGCAAATAGCCACCAGTTCTCCCCTTGTAGTGTCGAAAGCGTTAATGGTCGGGGATTAAAAAGAAAACAAATTGGATCCAAATTTCTGCGTCATGCATCTTGATTTGTGGAAATGTTTGGCCTACAGATTCTTATAAGATCTCAAATTTGTATTAGAATTTAACTGAAAATGTGTAATATCGAGAAGTCTTTCAATGTGTAAAGGTAATGGCATTTGATACCGGGATTATGTTGCTGAAACATAAGAATGTGATAGTTTGCAAGTAACAACCGATAAATGTTTTATTTACCCAAGTAACCATCAATAATTTTAGTACAGTATGACTTCTGGCCCTTGCGCCATCAAACTTTTTCATTTATGAATTAAAATAAATGAATTGCGGGATAAGAATTTAGAGATATCTTGAGGATTTCTGAAACAGGACTAAATCCTGACTACAAGTCTTGTAAATGCAAAAAAGTAACGTGTCAACATCGATGTTCAAAAGTAATTATATAAAAAGGATTATATTGTTCCTTACTCACTAACACCTTCCCCTCAATCTCTTTACATCAGAAATATATACCATATTTTTAGCACTGGAAAACAGCTTCATATCCCTGCAAAAAATGGATAGCATTCTGATTCGAAAAGCAGCATTGGAGCTCTTGCAAATATTTCAGTGAAAAGTCATCCTATGGTACTCAACGATAATCTCTAAGTCAAATATCAAAATATCGAAATTATGGTTTGTTGGATCCCTGGTCTTGGATAAAGGCATTCCTGGAAACGAGAGGGGACAGACTTTGCAGCAACGAACGCAGTGATGCAGCATTATTTAATCCCTATTGAAAACATTGAAATGTTATTGAAGACAGCAAAATAAAATCAGACAAAATTTTTGGAATAAAGAATTACAAAATAAACTCCACTGTATACAGCCATCTCGTATTACGGAATTCAGTAATATAAACTTAAATAGGAAAAATGAGTACACAATTAACAAGACTTCGCATAAGCCATACACATTTTACACACACTTAACGGAACAGGTTCCCAGGATCAAAGTGTTGAACTTGCCATTGTATTTTTACTATTCGACACATTTTGACTGAATGTAGAGCTTTTAATTGCCATATACAATCGGAGTTTCAAAGTCCTAAAAGACTTTGGGAGATCCTCTCAACAAAAAAATTATTTTTATCCATCTCATTAGTTTTGTGAATTTTATTTGGACTTTATACATTGACTAGTTTCAGTTCGAAATTGTAAATTGCTACATTTTATAACGGTCCTCATTTTGTCTAGAGGATTTTTAGTCTTGCGTCTGGCACACAGCTTGGTCAAATATGGCCCTTGCGTCATAAAACGCAACCCTTCAGACTAATACAAGTGCAGTCTGTTTCCTTCACAATCCAGTCTGTAGCCTCCTGATGTAGATGCTTTTAAAATTGCGTTGGTTTGTGATAATTTCTTTTCTTATTGCAGAACAACTTAGCTGATGTATATATTCCAGAGGGATTAGAACCACCATCCCCTCAGGCAATATCAGAGATGAGTAGAAATTCGCATGGGGTAAAATCGGATGGTGTGGAAGTTGTGGACTCAAAGACGATATTGATCCTCAACTTATTCTATGAAGGAAATGATACCGGTAACGTTTCTTTCCAAGACTTTTTTGAATATCAATTTTGTGTTAGAAAGCTATTTGGATTAATGTTTAAGATTTCACATATATCTGAGAATTAAGTGGAAGAATGTAGTTCACTTTTTTTAAGCATTACTCGTTGTTTTGAATTTTGTGCACTGATTAGATATTCAACCATAGACTAGTGCATGTTATGATTGTACCCTTTTTTTTGTTTAGTTATTCATTCAGATGGCGCTAATGTTTTTGTGATAGATCGTGCTTCCTGTACGTACACCGTATGGGATAACAGAAGTAAAAGTCTTGTTTTCCAGTATGCTTACTCTGAAAATCCCCCTGGTAGGGAATTTATTTCTAAAGAATATTTTGAGCTCGGTCAGTTCAAATGAGCAATCGCATCAGAAATGATTTAACAGGTGTTATTTTCGAGAGAAGAACCTCATTATTTAGACTACGTTCAAGATAAATACTGTAGTCAGATTGTGCTCTAAACCTTTGAGTCGAAGTACACTGGCATGTAAAACTTATGGAACACCATTTTTAAAGCTTACAACCTCAAAATTAAACGAAATAGTTCGTCGATTTGCATAGTCGAGGATATTAAGTAGAAATCTGGTGCATATTCAAATTTTGGAATAATGATGTTAGAGGATTTAACATAGAAATGTGATCTGCTACTGTAGGAACTCATCTGAACCCTCTTTTCTGTATGCAAACGCGGTGCAAAGCCTGCATCGGTGTTCGAGGTGGTCAGTATGCAAAGGACCACCTTCTCTTTTAAGTTTAACCCTTATGTCCGATGGCACCCAGTATAGTGTTAACCACTTAAGTTCGAAGACCTTTTTACTGTTCGCTTCCGTTATCATTTCGTTTTCACTCATCGGTTCGGTAACTCTACTTTTCGTATCATTTTCCCACATCCAGATTACTTCGCAAACAGCTGAAAACCTTACAGTTCTTTAAGTTTTTCACGCCAGTGTATTTATATACGGAAACCGTTACTAGTTAACTTTGTATATTTATAGATGTCTTCTTCTGGGTTGGTCTTGGTCCTCAACCGACGCCACATGGAACCAAAATACCAGATGAGAAAGGATAGTAAGTGGTGATATCTGTTATAAACACTCGATTAGAAATCTGTTTGTAATAAACACTCGATATAACAAATATTCAATTAAAAATACGTTTTGCAGTCTGAACAGTATAACTAGGTACACTGGAAAAGATGTGCGTCTCCTGCTTCCTGGAAAGATGACTGTCGACGATATTGATTGGCTCAGCATTTACAACATACGAACACAAGAGAACTATGGATCCACGGTTATTCCAGACAAACTCAACATTCCACCTTCTCTTATCCATGTTATTGTAAGTTATATAATTTGCTCATTATATTGTACTATATATATCTCCCCATTTCAGTTATTGTAACAGTTGATTGAGATTTTATGAAGTCTCTTTTGTTTAATCCTATGAGAGTCGCGAGATTTCAGAGTAGTGTAGTGTTCCTTTTACTCCAGAACACACTTAAACACAGATCCTGTAGTCAATGAGATAAGGTCCTCGGAGTGATATTCGATTGCAAACTCTCCTTCCTACCCCATATTTTGCATCTACGCCGGAAGTGTGAAAAATCTTTAAACATCTTGAGAGAGAGAGAAAGTGCTCTCAAACACCTTGGGGTGGATCGAATATCCTTACTCCGAGTGTATCATTCCGTCATCCTATCTGGCATTGACTACGGGTGTATTGTATATGGTACAGCAAACTCCTAATTTGCGCAGATTGGACACTACCATTCTGCTTTAGGTTTATGCGCTGGTGCATTCAGCACATCACCTGTTACCAACCTTTACGTGGAATGTAATCAGCTCCCACTTGACTTGAGACGAAAGAAGTTGTCAGCCAATTATTACTTAAAGATCCTTTCTTTACCATCACCCTTAAGCGGCATCTTGACTGAATCTAATGATGTTTAAAGTTCCCATCTTGGAACACCCCTTCCATTAGATTCATCAATCTCTTTGTAACATTCAAAGTCTGACACGCCTCCAGCTATTTTCCAAATTTTTCTCACCATCGCAGTCAATTCGCTTCTCATATACCAGTTTTTACAGATGGGTCGAAAACAATAAGACATGTGGGTTGTGGTGTGGTTTTGAACAATACTACATCTAGCTAAAGCCACCATCCCTCTTCTGCTTACACTGCTGAAGCAGTCGCCATTTGTCGCGCTCTTCAGCAAATAACCCGTAGCACCCATCGTAATTACTGTATATACACCGATAACATGAACATACTGCAACAGCTGGAGCATTATAATCATAATTGCCATCCCTTTGTGTCGAACATATTTAACATCTATCAAACATTAAAAAGCAGGGGATTCGATATTCTTTTTTTGTTGGGTCCCCAGCCATGTGTGTATCAAAGAAAATGAAGCAGCCGACAATGCTGTAAAAAACTGCCTCTAACCCATTGTCCCTGGCTATATCCTATTCAGACGTCAAGAGGTCCATGAAGGATTTTATTCATATCTTATGGCAAGAGCCCTGGAACCTGCAAGTCAACAACAAACTTCATATCATTAAACCTCTCATTAACCAGTGGCCAGTTGCTCCAGTGCGGAAGATTCATGTCAAATTGACTCGCATTCCGCATCGGACATACCAGATTTACTCATCATTTATTACTTGGGGAAATGCTCCTTCTTTCCTACTTGATTTTCACCTTTTACCGTTCATCACATTTTAGTAGCTTGCCCTGATTTTAATAATCATCGTCGCAGATATTTTAATAGCTCTATTTTAACTATGTAGGATTTAATAGGGGAAAACCCATACCCGAACCTTTTCCCCTTTTTAAATACAATTGTTTTAAATGTTATTTAATATATATATTTTTTATTCATCATTAATTTTACATTTTATTCAGTGATAAATTTCTTGGACTTGATTCTCTTAAACACCATTTTTTAATATTTTTATATATACACTGATTTTACGATTTTATCTTGCGCTTGGCACAGCTTGTCCTTTTTTGGACCTTGCGCCATAAAACCCAACAATCAATCAAACCAGAACACACTTAATGACAACACAACATAACATTTTTATAAAGAATCCTTCGGTTCTTTCAACCTTTTCCCTTTCTCTTTGGAAGAGGGTCCTCTGGAACGACCCCGCAGGGCCCTTTCTCTTTGGAAGAGGGTCCTCTGGAACGACCCCGCAGGGCCCTTTCTCTTTGGAAGAGGGTCCTCTGGAACGACCCCGCAGGGCCCTTTCTCTTTGGAAGAGGGTCCTCTGGAACGACCCCGCAGGGCCCTTTCTCTTTGGAAGAGGGTCCTCTGGAAAGATTCCATAGGTTAATGTCAAAACTGATTAGAAATCATGCAGGTTGACTGCAGGTTGCAATTTTGAATTATGCGTGCGAACCTCTCGGGAGTTTAACTTTGCCGCAAAATCTACTTTGGGACATCTGATGACCCACCTCTTTGAAATGGTTACTAGAAAGTTTTGATACTTTAAAAAACTTTTAAGGTTAGGAAAGAGTCATATGGATGTGATAGACCTAAACGGTACATCGAGTTGTAGAAAAGAAAGTAAGCAAATATATTAAGTAAGCACATTTTTATCAGCCCTAGTTTTGCACTTGATTGTTGTACACTTAGTTCCACACAAGGTGCTCGAAGTTGAAACCATTAACGTAATGTACACTTGACAGTCGACGCATGGATTTCCCTACAAGTCCAAAAAAATTCCTGGTCTTTCGTAAACATGCAGTTGTAACAGTAACTCTTTGAATGAGGTCAGCTTCGAAATCATGGTGTCTCTTGCACGATGCCTTTTGTGTCTTCGAAGGAAAAATAGATGTATGATAAATCGGTGATCTCGTGGAAGCCAAGGTATGGGTCTACCCCGATCAATCCGTTCGCCCCTTGAAGACATGTGACTATGTTTACGAACTATGTGAATACGATTTAATTTTACCCGCATGGAAGTCTGCTTCTAAATTTACGATGACCCTAACTGGTTGACACCTGGTCCTGATGGCATCAGCTACATAATGCTTCAACATTTATTTCATCACTCCCTTCGAAATCTTCTACATCTTTTTAATCGCATATGGGAGGAGCATACTTTTGATTTGGCATGGAGGCGTGGCATAGTTATACCCTTTCTAAAACCTGGAAAAGATGTATCCGTATAACTATGGGCCAATTGGCACTCGCAAGCTGCATGTGTAAGCTTTTTAAAGGATAGTAAATTCTCGTCTCGTTTTTACATCCTTGAGACAACTCAGGCTCTGTCACCTTTTCAAAGCGGTTTCAGGGTTGCCCGCTCTACGGTAGATTATATCTTGTCCCTTGAAACTCAAGTTCGCCGTGCGTTTCTGCGCCGAAACCATCTGGTTTCCATTTTCTTTGATACAGAAAAGGCGTATGATCGAACCTGGCGATACGGTACTCCGTGATTTACTTTTTCTTGGGTCTCGCGGACACCTACCGCTTTTTATACAAAACTTATCGCTACGACAGTTTCAAGTTCGCATCGGATACAATCTATCGGAGACTTGCATTCAAGAAAAGGGTGTTTCTCAGTAACCATACCTAAAACCTCGTAGAATAAAAATAAACAGCACAATCAATAACTTTTTATTCCCTTTCTTGTAGGAGCGTGAAAGCCCATTGCCGAATTGCGAGCAGCTACATCGAGATTTACGGATGAGTTGGGAGATCTTCGGACCTGCCATCACTTTTGAACTTTCCGGACAAATAAGTAATGATGTATTGAATGATTACGTTTTCTTTCAAGGTTGACTTTATGATGGAAATTACGAGCACTCTTCTAAAGCTGTCATTTAAATTCAAAGCAGTGTACTCACCCACATCCTGCTTTCAGCATTTTTTAAAATTTACTTTTAATGTTCGTCGATAAATCATACCTGAAGCTTTACGAATTTCATTTGAGTTCCCCATTAAAAGAACTGTTACATAAATTTTTGAAAACATTCAGTACTTGCATGTACACTTGGAGAAATTAATTCTTTAAATGCTGGAAATGGCGTTTTTGAAAGAATTTTGTAGAAATCAATCAGAATGTTTATAGTTTATTAAATAATTGCACATTCGATTCTAATTTATTGCTACAATAAATTCTAGGTACCCATATATTGGATAAAATTGAAAAATAATTTTTAAACAAGTATTATAAGAAAACCATTAAATCATTTGAACTGCACTCAAAATTAACTTGATTTTCGTAAGTATGAAATAAGATCATCGATGTCTCCGGTTTCTAAAACTAAATTTTTACATTTATGAAATTAACAAGTAGAAAAAAATGAAGTAGACGGCTATTTCTAGCACCTCTAAGTTTAATGGTTTTGCGTGGTTATTTTAGTGTATATTTTTCCATTTACGATGCCTCATGTTTACATGTCAAAGAGAATCTGATTCCTTAGCAGTATTAATAAATGCATTCAAATTATTTTTAACTCGGCATGCAAATATTTGAGAATTTTTAATTAGTGTTCTGATATATTTTAGACGAGGACGAATATATGGCCCTGGGTATCAGTGGATCAGAGACCAGCTCTCAAATGATAGGTTCTGACGTCGCTGTTTCTTTTATGGATGGACTTCTGGGTTCAACACATGACTACAACATCTCTGGAAAATATCCCGTAAGGAATTTATTTCCCCTTGGAATTAAAGTATCATACATTTAAAAGCATAGTTCTTGAAAACCACTGTTTTAGGATATCTATACTTAACAGACAGATGCCAACTCTGCTTTATCTCTACAAATCTACACCGTTTGACCAATTTACACCAAATTTGGTACAGTTATTCTTTGGAGCCTTGCGGGTAAAGTAGGCAACATTAAACCCGTTCTATTTTTCTTGGGTGTGTATAGGGGTTAAACGTACCGTCACTTGTTAGAGGAGCTCTCTTCCGGTCTGGCTGCAGATGACGTTTACAGGAGGCGCCTCTAAAGATGACCTTGGAGTTTTAGAATCTTAGAGTATGATGGCAATCACAGATGGTTGCGGTTGCGCTGAAAATCACTCAATATCGTCGTTTATGTATCCCGTCTGTAAATTCTTAAACTGTAGCTTTATTATTGGAATGTAAAATTTTATTATTTTTTTTAAAGTGGTCTTTTTTTTATCGTCGATATGGTACAGGGGAATAAAGACAATTCTAAATCCTCGTAGGAATAACATTGAGTATTTATACGATTAATGTCTGACCAATTTACATTAAATTTGACCAATTTACATTAAATTTGGTATTTCATCCTGTAGAATTCTGCGGGACACAGTCTATACTATTAACCCCGTTCGATTTGATCTGGGTCTGCAGGGGGCTAAAAACAATTTGAAATCTCCATAGGAATAATATTGAGTAATATTACGATAAATTATAAACAATTCAACCCGAGCAACGCCGAGTAATTCAGCTAGTGTTTTCTAAAGCTCAAAATACCTAACAGGTATATTTATTAAGGATTGAAGTATAAACTAATGAGTTAGGCGAATTTCATTTCTGGAACCGTTTATATTCGATTCGCGATATTTTATTCCACCCTGATTTTTTTCTAATTCGATTAAGGTTATACTGGTTTTTTTTTCTTCAGCTTTGGCTAACAGTTAAGGCTATCTTGTAACAGCCCAGTTTGTACAAGGCCCCGTAGTGCTATGTTTCGAGTTCAGCCCTGGCTACTGTTTTGGTTAAGTTGGCTAAAGTTTCTTTTAACATCCCATAGTAACTCGTAATTGCAGAGATAAACCCTAGAAAGTTCTCCAGTAAGATATTTGCCCCAGTTAAGTAGAAAACTGACTTAACCTCGAACTTTGCGTGGTTCTAGGACAAATTCAGAAGTTGTCTTCCTTCCTACATCAAACATGACCTTCTGAACTTGGTCTAGCTTCGACTGACCAATTGAAGATTACCAGCATCAACAAATGCTTCCTTCAGATATAGTATCCGTTTTATTTTTCACTCTGGTTGTATTTTAAATTTATCGGCTGAACATGAAATGCTCTCCTTTGCAAATTATACAATTGGTGTTTTAATTTTACGCTTCTCGTACAACGATTTATTACAAGATTGAAGTTGAACTTTCTGTTTCAGTGCACCAACGTTTTAGGCAAAAACGCTGGCGTTTGCCCAGACGAAAAAGTCGGGGGTGTCCCTGGGGGTTACCAAATTCACACCTACGTCAGAAGTGATGGTATCACAACAATCACATACAGAAGAAATCTCCTCAATACAGGCAAGTTTTGTTTAAAAACTTATTTTGAGCATATTTTTTACTTCCCATTATTTACATATTTTATTTAATACTTTTTCTTATACTCCTATTTATTAAATATTATTAATTTTTCATTTAATGACTGTTTCGCTCTTTTTCAGAGGACAGCGGCGATAAAGTATTCAAACAAGAAGGCAATACGTACTTTATATGGGCCATTGGAAAGTACAATGACTTCAAAGAGCCGACTTATCACAGACTGGTTCAAAGAGGCATGTATTTTTGTATTCCTTTAATTTAACAATCCAAAGTCTGGATTGCTTTTTGGGGACAAGTTTTCTTTTTTGATAAGAAATCGGCCATTTCGTTGCCACGGATGGTCCACGGCAAGGTATCTTGGCCAAACCAAGGATACCATTGTTCAGGATGCGTGAACGGTCTATTGAATTTTTATTTGTCAGATTCAAGGTCTTCTGAATCACAAGGGATCATAGTTTATAAGGCTGTGCTACATCTGAAAACTACACCTGAATTCATGACGTAAAAATGAACTAAAATGGATGAAAATCAAATGCGTAATGACGTTTTTAAAAACTGCTTGCATTATTTGATAATATTAATGTAAAGAAAAGATTAAATGTATGCTACTAATCAAGCATTTGTATGCCTGAAATTAATGAATTACCTGGTACCTGGCATATAAATATTAGAATAAACGAATGCTAAACTCGTATAAGGCTACTGTATTCTATCTATTTGTTTCAGTTCTCATTCAAGTTTGCGCCTGTTTTACACAATTTCTCAAGACAAATTATTTGGAACTACTTTTTGAGTCGGTTCTGAAATATAGAAAATTACCAAACCACAGTGCAATAAACTAAATGTTTTTCAAGATAAATGTTTAAGAATTATCTTAGATTTTTGGCCATACTACATTTCAAATGAAGAATTATTAAATAAAGCACAATTTAATGAAATGGGAAATGAAATCAAATTTAGACGTTGGAAGTTTACAGGACACATTTTAAGAATGAACAGGGACATTATTCCTAATATAGCATTGACCTGATGGAAAGAGAACGTGGACGTCCCCGTTTGAGCTGGCGACGTATGATGAACAAGAGAGAAGTGAGGCTGGATGGGCGAAGCTAGACTTGCTGCATCGGACAGGAAACTTTGGCGATCTAGATTGAAGGCCTTATGTACCCTTAGGTACTAAATAATTTATGATGTACCTTTTGAGTGTATATCTTATTTCTAACAGATGAAATAAATTCCAATAGGTGATTTCAAGTTGGACTTGGCTCGGAAACCCGGTGTCAAGAACTGCGAACCTTTCGTTCGCCCACTGATGAAACCCAAAGTAAAATCTTGGGGTCCGCTGAGGATAAGAGATCCACAAGTGACCACGTTCGCAGTAAGGGTCGGTCTACCCGGAGGACAAAAAGGCTACACCGGAATAACGGGTAAGGGGTTCTTTTAACAGTGTATTGAAAAGTACTGTGGTTTTAGCCATAAACATATCTATATTATTTCTATCGTATTATTTCTATCGTAAGAAAGAATTTCCCGGAGGACTGACGAATCCGTTCGATTTCTCCAAGGTGTGCAGAGGGGGGGGGGGCTAAAAACAATTCGAAATCCCCCATATAAATAGCGTTGAGTGTAAAGCGATTGCGGTACGCAACTCAGTTTGTTTTACCAGTATTGATGGAAAAACAACTTTTCCAATAAAATTGTTTTACCAGTATAACTCGGAAAACAATTTTTTTTTTTCATCATCTATTATTTCTATAGTATAGATCCCTTTTAGGCCTCTTACACGCGACGAATTGTTTATTTATGTATTGAACCGGTTTTTCATTTCTTTCCATAACATCAATAATTTATGAATATGTGATTTGATGATATAAGGATATTAAACGACGCTTGCTCCACGCGAGGTTAAGATTTGAAAACAAAATTGAAAATACACAACTTAACAATTTTTGTGAATTCTAGAGTTAAGATAACCTTATTAGGCCTTTTGGCGGAAGAATTGCGTGCTTTACACAAATGGTTGGAACAACGCTAACAGTGATCTCAAGGAGGAAGTGTTGTAAATAGCGATTGAATAAATTTTGATATTTTGGATATAAAAATTCGCTTACATCTTTCACCCTTACAACGGATGGGGATGGAATTGTTCATGCGAGAATTCTCGCACGGGCACGCTAGTACCGTTATAAGAGTATATGTTCTGTGTTTGCGCAGCTTGTCCGCTTTTAGACCTTGCGCCATAAAACCCCAACATCCAATCCGATGCACGTTAGATCCGTCGTGGCCTCAAATGCCCTCACGTTGGTGTAGTGTGGAAGTTTGGAGAATGGGGTGCCAGCTCGGGTGTTGCCTCGTCACCTGACCTTGATTCAAAATTTTGTGGTGTTGTCCTCCCTTTTGTGAATCTCCCTTTGGGATTAATCCCGGACCTTCACCAATAGCCCGTTATGTTGCTCCAGTGTGACGTTAATTAAAGTACCTACCTCCATTACATGTTATGTGTCGTCTTGTGTTTGGCCAAATATGGCCTTACACCATTGCTCTAAAATCACCCTGCCTAAAATAGGACCTAGCTTTATAAGAATCCAACCTAGGCTTTTCATAAAAAGGTGGCTCAATGGGTTCATCCACTGGTCTAGCAACCTGCGAGTTGTAGACGGCGTATGTTCCATACCTTCCTGGGTGCAATTTTCTCTTCTGTGTCGGTAAATCTTTCCTTGCGTGTGTATGTTCACTAGACGTTTGGCGCAGATTGGCCAAATATAGTTGTGCTTTAAAACCCAACCAATCCTGAATGCAAGACGTTTTGAGTAAAATGCTGTGTGAAGTTCCTCGTGGGGTTCTTTGTGGCAAAGGAAGAGAACACTTAAAACTCAACAGGCGATTATTAACTAAACCTTCTAACAACAAAATGCAACAAATGGACTCTCTAGTCTCAGGGAAGAGCCTTACGAAGTACGATCGGTCTCCAAATACCCGACGTCTTCCTCGTTCTTTAGTTCCCTATCTCTCCTTTTCTTCTACCCGATCACCCCTGAGTCATCATGGTCACTTCTCTCTGACCACGTGACACTTGCGCCTCTGCTTTCCCCATCAAGTAGGGGTTTGGTGACGAGGCAGAATATTACACTACATGCTGTATGAAAGAATTGGAACATACTTGAACACACACATGTATATTTTTAATGGAAGTGAGGATACATTTTGTGTTCCTTCAATATGGTACAAGCTGGAACATTGAAAAGCATCAAGTGTTCAAGCGAATCGCCTGTTTTCTGTGCTTAATCGCAAAAATATGCGACTTTACATTCTTTATCATTTCTCACTCTCAAGTTCAAACTCATTCCTAATCCAGGCAATCCATCTCCTGGCGTGGCTTGGTACATGAACGGATTGCTGAGTCCCGAGCTATACTTGAGGAGGAACAGAAGGTACACATTCATGGTGGAAGGAGGTAATGATCCATACAATGCCAGATTTTACCACCCTTTTTATATAACAGACGACCCCCATGGTGGTTATGGAAGATACAAAGAGGAAGAAAGACAGGTAAATGTGTGGGTTTTTAAATAAGGATTTTCTTGTAGAACAAAAACTGGTCGAAGTTATACCTTCATTGTATGTCCGCACGAATAAAAAGCCTATTAGCAGTTGAAGTTCCTTAAACAGTGGGTGTCATTGCGATAACCACCTGCGAGTTAAGAGCAGCGAAGGTTCGATTCATGTACCTTGGGAATATTTATCTCTTCTGTTTTAATGAAACTTTCTTTGTGTATATCCATTACTTGACAATGTCTGTCTTGAGTTTGGCCAAATATGACTACCAACCTTAAACCTAGAGGTGCTAGAAAACGTCAGGATAAAAGTAGCAATTTCAAACGGAAAATGCTGAACGTTGGTAGATTCCATAAGTAGCGCTTTCGATTCTATATCAAGTATGAGGGCATATAGATAAAAATTAGAAGATATAGATAAAAATCGCTAAGTCGATAGCTGACTGAGATTTTCGCTCAGAAAAATGACTTAATTTAATTTTAAGAATAGTGGATAAGACCTTACAAATTAAGAATTTAAGCTCAATACTGAATAAACTAAAGATTATGCCATCATGAATCATTCGATTGTAAAGTTATGGGAGTTATAACAGTGGTAAAAAGCAACAAAATTTATTTATTAGTACTATTTTTCATTAAAACTTCCCACACTGCTAAACACCATTTTAAACATGTGTTGGTAACCCTTCATTCCATTAGGTTATTACTTTCCAAATGAACAGTAATTAAACTCGAATTTAATTACCTCTCTATATATGTAAAATCTGCATCAATTTCATTTTTCAGGGGAAGAAAGTCTACGCTGGCGTAGAGTTTGACCGTAGAGGTCGTCCCCATCCTTCCGCGGGTAAGTTGGCTTCCTTTGTTTTTTTATATAGTTCAAAATGAACTTATTTCTAGTATACATCTGACTTGCACTGTGCCCTAAGATTTTGCAGATACTTTTAACAGATGAAGACTTCCTAATACTAAAAAGTATAACGGATTTCCACATTTAAGAATATCAGATATTTATCTGTTGCTTGTCATCGTGATATATATTATAGATTCAATAGCATTGCGTGACCATTTCAACATTAGATCATTACACATGGGAAAAATTTTAACATTTGAAAGCTTTTGATTGCTATTATAGACGAAAGATGCCAGAGATTGAAAATATTAAATTCCATATATTCGTTCAAATTTCTGTACTAAAATCAGTACATGTAAAATGTACATTTGATCAATTGACAATAAATTGATTAATGATTCAATTTTATTTGCTCGGATGAAATCACCAACGGACCCGAGGCAACTAAGATTGAGTCACAATACTTGTCATTAACATTGACCCCATCATAGAAAATCTCAATCTTGTAGATATGAGCCCCCACGAACAAACCTAAGCAATCCGACCCCTATTCTCACAACATTTAATTTTCTAAGAGAACGCCTTTCATCAAGCACGGATTCGGAAAATAATTTTGGATGTACTTGTCTCCAATCCTTAAATACAGAAACGATAAATGAGACTGTTTTCAGGGTATTGACTAATTCTGACTTATATTTTACCTGTAAATAGATTTTTAATTCCAAACTCATTTCGGAAAGGATTCGAGCTCTTTGCTCCTCTCCCCTCAACATCCCTGGCCTTGCTGAGTGCTTTTTGAATATATGAATGTAAATTAGAAACAAAATATAGATTCAAAAGCATCTTTTATAACAATCTCGAAAAGAACCTACAAAGGGCGAATAAAGTATACAATTAAAAATATCGCTAAATTTATTCCCGAGCATGCTTTGAAATTGGAGGCATACTTCGCCTCCGATTGCCCTTATTTTTTCTGACTACGTTCAAGTGCACGTTTAGCGCAGTCCCATTAATTTTATGAATGCATTTAACTTTCAATTGCTTGCTTTTCAGTCTTAATTCTTAGTCTTACTTTGCAGCTGGCCGCCTCTGTGCATGGGTGCACAACATCTCTCACCGCTATTCCGTGGATGATTATCCCAACTTCCCGAAATTCCGAAACTCTTTATCACTCAAGTGTTCTGAAGGAGATCCCTCTATTCTCTACTGGACGCCTAATTCCACAGTTCCAGATCTCCTTTATTACCAGGCAAGTTAAATGCTTACAAATGTGCAGCAGTCACCAGTTTATGACACTGTTTCTCAGATTCAGATAGACTGGCTTGCGTCATCGACTATCTAAACATTCGTATAATGTTTGATCAACAGAGCTTGCTTCAACGAAAGATGCTAACTCTGGATTTGGACTAAAATCTTAGTCCAAATCTAGAACTAGATTTAGTTTCCATAAGATTTTAGTCCAAATCTAGAACTAGATTTAGTTTCCATAAGATTTTAGTCCAAATCCAGAACTAGATTTAGTTTCCATAAAATCTTAGTCCAAATCTAGAACTGGATTTAGTTTCCATAACTTGGAGAAATGTTATAGTTTTCCAGGAATCTTACTAGAAGTTCTCTTGACAAAGTGTTTAGGACTAAGATAGGAACAGAAACGAGGTGGAATGTCGTTAAATATAGTTTTTATCAAACGGAACAAGGAAAAATTTAGGATGAAAAATACTTCCTAAATATCTTTACCCCCCACAATGCATATAATCAAATTCCTATTTGAACATGTTCTTTTGGTTGTGAGACAGTTACACAAATCATTAGTATAATATCAACCCTCCTGATGGTTTATCTTCGCGTTACTGGGAAAAAACAAATTGTGTTTTGCCTAGAACTGGTGAGTTTGGAAAAGGGTTTGCATCAGGCTGACCGTTACAGGGCGGTAACAATACCATCCTGTAGCGGTCAGCCTCTGATGCAAACCCTTTTCCAAACTCACCAGTTCTAGGCAAAACACAATTTGTTTTTTTTACTTTGATCTTCGTTCACCTTGGAGTAATTGGGCAGTTTTGTCTCGACGAGATATCTCGTCATTAGCAAAATTGAACAGATCTCGTCTCGAAACCACTTGGAGGGTTAAACAGCGTTCTCTGCGTATTGAGAGATATTGAAATCTTCTGTAACAGGTTCGTAGCAATACTAATGCTATATCAATAACACTAAATATTCTGTTTTAATGTTTGTTTTCTTTCAGAGCTATTCCCAAAGAGATATGGGTTGGAAAATACACATCGTGGACGAGATTATCAATGCAGCCCCTTCAAGTGTACGACTGTGCTGGCTGTCTAGCATTGCGTGTGTTTTTACGGTGCTCTTCACCGCAGATTATTTTAGAACTTTTTATTGATGCACATAGTGATTTTAAATAAAGTTTTAATTTATTTATTGCCGAATCGTGGTGACATTATAGTATCCAACTACTGAGTAACAGCGCATTCTTTCCAAACGGGTATCGCCAAGAATTCAGTCTTAAGAAAGGAAATAGTTTCATTAATGAATTGGCAACACTCGAAAAAATGCACAAAATGTCATACGTAGATTTTATGCCAAAATTTCAGGTTCTATTGGGCTGACTGTTTACACTACCCGAATATGCTTTGTTGATAGTTTTTAGTTCTAGAAATTCAATTTGAAACTGTTTGCAAGGAAACGATTGAATTTGGAAGCATATCGAAATTTTAAGTGCAAGAAATTCGATCATTTGGAACATCGACCTTCTAGTGAAATAGGCGCAATATGTCAGCTTCATACTATTTCTTCCCATCGCCCAGATCTATCGTGTAGTGTCGGTTGTGGGGAAAAGCATGAATCCCAATGTGAGAAATTATGGTTATCCAGCGTGATTATAAAAACACTAATCTGCGCTTCGATAGCCAATCAGCCCAAGTCGATTCGCAAGCCTACGTAACTTACCCTTCTGTGATCTTATGGCAGCGACTCCGCAAAAAATGCTCTATTTTATTACAAGATCGATGACTTAGAACAGGTTTCAAGGAAGCATCAGTTCAGTCTGCTTGCATATCACAACTATAAAAAAATGGCATCTCGAAACGTGCAAATTTTCACAAGAGGGGAAAATCAAACAAATGCAATGCGTTGAATTACTAAGCATAACGTCCATTATTGTATTTTACGTCATAAAAGTCTAATTATAAAGCAGCTTATTGAAATTTAGAATTGGGATGTTAGGGCAGTTGAAATGCTATTACACTCCCGTAGATATCATTTCAGACATGCCTCCTATGAGAATAGCTTAAAATAGGAATGTTGTTTGAGTTGGTGACGCTTCTAGGACTACGATAGGGTGACATTGAGTCTTACCTTCGCTTCTCTAATAGTCAAAGGCAAAAGAACCATCCGAGAAGATTATTAGAACATGGATTGTGGTGAGTTTGATGCCACAAACAACTTCGAAGATTCTTCAGTTACACGCGTCATCTGACCGTGATTAAAAATTAAGTGTTGTCCTAGGATCTTTCCCTTCGCGTTTAGGACCGTCGCCAATGGCCCATTGTATTGCTCCAGTGCGAAGTTAATTAAAATACCTACCACTAAGTTACACAACTGATAGTTGGTACTTCGCTATTGATTGAATTTAATTTTTATACGAACTATGTTTACCTTGTAAACAGGACCCCGAGCGCAAACTTCGATAAGCCTCCAAGAGAAACTCAACTTTAAGAGCCTTTAGAGGATTGCAAATAAAGAACAATGTATATGGGACAAATAGATTCATGAGTCGTCAATTTCTCAAAAAGAGCCCAAAAATATAGGGGCCGTGGCAGCAAGTTGGAAGTCACGGATAGCAAACGGTTCGAATCTCGACCCAACTAAAGGCCGTCGTGTACGTGGAGGCTAATGCACGTTAAATATATCGTGATCTCAAATGTCCACGTCGTGGTGGGCAAGTTTGGAGGTTGGGGTGCCAGCTCTCGGGTGTTGCCTCGTCATCCGACCGTAATTTAAGATCGATTGATGTCCTCAGGATCTTTCCCTTCGTGATTGATCCCGGACCATCGGCAATAGTCCGCTGTGTTGCTCCAGTGTAATGTTTATTAACCACCTACCGTCCCAAAATTATCGAATAAAGTGAAAATTAGCAAATATGAGAAATTTATTGGGTAAGTAGGTATTTTAATTAATGTCTCACTGGTGCAACACAACGGGTTATCGGTGACGGTCCGGGATCAATCCCCAACGCAACGTAATTTTGAACCGCGGTCAGATGACTAGGTAACACCCGAGCTGGAACCCCACTCAAAATTGAGCATTTTTTATTTAAAATTGGCATACCAGTCTAATTTTCGGTCAACACAATTTTTTTTCTGATGACGTGCAAATGCACGCCCAGCCCTTTCAAGAGGTGTAGTTGAATTAACGTCACACTGGAGCAACACAACGGGCTATTAGGCGACGGTCTGGGATCAATCCCGATGTGAAAGATCGGAGGATAATACTTCGTAATTTTGAACCACGGTCAGACGACGAAGTCAACACCTGAGCTTGTACCCCACTCTCAAAACTTCGACACCACATGAACGTGAGGATATTTGATTTAGCGTGCACCAGCCCCCACGTGCACGATGGTCTTTGGTTGGGTCGAGTTTCGCAACCCTTCGGTTGCTAATCCACTACTCGGCTACCGCGGTCTGCAGAAGATTCATAAGAAACTAAGGCCTCAAGGTGGAATAAAAGCAATAACGAATTTTCAGTTCCCAAGATTATTTCACGTTGGCGTGGTGTGGAAGTTTGGAGAGTGGGGTGCCAGCTCAGGTGTTGCCTCGTCATCTGACCGTGGTTCAAAATGACGTGGTGTTGTCCTCGGATCTTTCCCTTTGGGATTGATCCCGGACCGTCACCAATAGCCCGTTGTGTTGCTCCAGTGTGACGTTAATTGAAATACCCCTTATAACCAAAATAGAGTGACCTTCCGGTTGCTAATCCGCTAATCTTCCAATAGCCCTCTGTAATTGTTCCAGTGAGACGTTTATTAAATACCTACCTATACCTACCGTAACTCTTCCAACCTGGCTATCGCCCCTCTCCCAGCATTTTCAGGTACAGCCTTGATTATATAGTTAAATGGCAACGTTTTCATTTAGATTTTAACATAAGTAAACATCTGATAGCTGAAACTTGGATCTATTCTCTCTCTCTCTCTCTTTCAATATGCAATATTCTCATTTTTTATCGTTATTTTTCTAGCAGTACACACCATGTATCATATGCAGTGTGGAAGCTATATCAATGTACCATTAAATTGGTTTATTAGTTACATTTTTAGATATCAATTTCCGCTTGGTAGATGCTGTTTTCGGCGCAGAAGCATATATTTTTATGGAATGAAACGGAATCTGTTGGCAATTCTTTGGCAAAATAAACGGCTCCTTTCAAGTTATGAATGCTTCCAATAGTCTGAAACAGTAAGGGATTATTGATTCCATTTTATATCAAGTCGACTTTGAAACTTAAACGTATCTTAATTTTAAATTTGCGAGTTTTCATAAGCTTATAGTTTGATTGCCACATTTTTTTAAAATTCTAACTGAAAAAAATACAAATTAGCATTCTAGGGAAGAAACTAGACGGTAAATATTTTTGCGAAATAAAAATTGTGTTAGTCTAACTACATCTTGTTTCGCAAAATGGGAAACTAATTAAACTGCTAATTATATAGAATAATTATTTAACATTTATACGGATTTATAATTGCAAAGACTGGTCCAACTTTAAACAAGGGTCAATTTTAACTTAAATTCTCACTACCCTGACGTTCAATTTTTGAGATTTAAGATGCTTCTAGTTTAAATTTTGGACGTTCCAGTCAAAGTCAGTACCTTCAAGTTTATTCTTTTCCAATTTAATGTTACATGCTGAGTATAAATATTTAATACTATGAGTATTTAATTTAACTATAGGTAACACAGTATGATCACTCAACTTACTGTTGATTGAATGCTGTTTTCTAGCTCTACGAGGCATCGGATCCTTTCATACGCAGCATATTAACCTTAGGGCTAAACTTGGGGATATTACCTTCTAAACCCTCTTGGTTGTCTAGACGATGTATCTTGTCATTAACAGAACTGATCAGAGCTTGATAGACGAGATATCTCGTCATTAAAAGGAAACTGACTAGATCTAGATCTCTTCATAAAAAAAGTCGGTAATGTTTTGACGCGGAATCCCGTCATCAGGGAAATTGGTCCAATCTTGATGGACGAGGTATCTCGTCAAAATTACTTGGAGAGTTAACTAGCATGGCAGTTAATTCATTTGTTCAAGGTGTGCGTTTGATAGTAAAAAGTTAAGTAGAAGGCTTTAAACAACAGCTCGAATTCGAACATTCGAATTTTAATATAAAAAACGAGGCGATGTTACCATTCTTGCATTGAAGTCAACGATGCGTAACATATTCTGGTGACTTCCTCCAACTAAAAGAATTGATTCTGCTGGGAGGTATGTGCAACAGTAAAGCTACAAGAAAAGAAATTATCAACTTAAATGAGTCACTCCATTGAATTACATCTATGGACATTACTTCCAAGGCCGTAATAGTCTTGGGAATGGACATCTTTCTAAAATCTCAATGCATGTTGGATAATGCTGCGTTTAGCGTTGCGAAATACTTTTATGTGTGTCAACAGAAATAAAAGTCATGCTGCGAGAGTGGTATAAGCAGTTTATACTTTCACATTTGAATACGCAATTTACAAATAATCTTAGGAACTGAAAAAATCGTCACTGCTTTTATTCCACCTTGAGTCCTTACGCTCTTATGAATATCAAGCACCCAAGTCCTAATCTTTTGCACGAAGAATTGAAGGTTTTGTTTCCTTAAAAAAGCAGTAAAATAATTTACTTACAAAGCAAGGGTGTTCATCTGGTTCTATAGTTTCTTCCAGGGTGCCAGAAGTGTAATCCCAAACCTAAAAATATGCATGCCACACTATACAGACGAAAAATGGGAACAGTCAAAAAAGAAGAGAATGTACTGATAAGACTTGAACAAGAGTGCAACAAAACTAATGCCAGTTACATGTACTGTATACTTGATTCATAAGTCATAACATACGATTGTGTACCGAAAATTGATTAAGTATATTTATGTTCTGATTTATACGCTTCGACGAAAGAGTACTTAAGAGATGTTTTAGATGATGTATGAGAAACTATAAAGTATGAGAATAGATACAATTCTGACAAATATATCCAATCGGCATCGTTTCCTCGAATCGGAAATGCCAAGTGTCGCAAATATTGTAAAATATTGACCATCGTACTATTATGAATATTAAAAAATACTTTTCACTAGGTAGGCATTTTAATTAACGTCGCACTGGGGCAACACAACAGGCTATTGGCGACGGTCCGGGATCAAACCCGAAAGGAAACCACGGGGGGAGGTACACCACGTAATTTTGAACCATGGTCAGATGACGAGGTCACACCTGAGAGCTGGCACCCCACTCCAAACTTCCACACTACGTCAATGTTATGACATTTGAGGCCACGACAGATTTAAAGTGCACCAGCCCCCCTTGTACACGACGGTCTTTGGTTGGATTCGAACTCGCAACTCTCCGATTGCTATTCCTTTACTCTTCCCAACGGGCTACAGCGGCCCTCATTTTTCACTTGGTGATTATCGAAGACGAAGTTACCATTACCATAGAGTAATGATAACGTGCTGTAGTCGAAGTGACTTTATTTAACAATCACATTTTCATTCTATGTGGGATGTTCTACGTAGAATATTCTAGATGGATCACAAGAAAATGTACAAAACGAGTAACAGTAGAAAAACTTCTCATCCACATTTATGCACCATTATCTTTTCTAATTAAATTTCGCCTTTTCACGGGGCTGGAATACAGGTTTGTTGTTATCTTGTTACTAATGTAAGTTATCGCCATCCCGGGAAAATCGCAAATCTCAAAATATTCAAATCGCGTTATTTCGTGCAAAGGAGATGAACGAGTAACGCAGCTAAATAAATTAAAATACATTTAACGGATTATTAGAATACTAGAAGCATCTTGCACGTGCAGAAACAAACAAATAACATATAAATCGTAACACCTTGTACAGGATGTATAAATAATAACCCCTTGGAGAAAACATGAGATAATTTCAGATGCTTACTATTTACCTGCAATGATTTTCGTTTTCTCCAGGAGGCTGTTACGAACGTATCTTCGTTCAAGAACTCGATTCCACCATTGCCACATATGTGAGGTCCGCGAATTTTCCTAAACAGAAACGACTCGAATAATTTGAAGTTAGATAAAATTTTTAAATTAGTCTGAAATGGCAATTTTTATATTTAGGTACAATGAAAGTAAAGAGAAACGAAAGAATACTTTTATTTTAATCAAGAGAGAGAGAGAGAGAGAGAGACATTGGGAAATTTTTGTCGTTAAAATTTTTCCAAGCTTTAATTTTAGGAATTTTTTTTTAAATTCTGAATCTGCACATTGAAATGATTGTAAATGAATACGTCGCTAAAAGGTATATAAATGCACTAATTTTATGACAGTAATTGTTCATAACGTTTGGGGAGAAAAGTACCACCTGTACTTCAACTACTAGTAGTGCCTGCTTGCCTTTTTGTACTTTAATAGCAGAACGATGATGGAGTTTAGGAAGACTCTCAAGCACATAATTATTTACCCTTTTTCGTTATTGCAAACTAAATAAAGCGAAATTAATTTTCTTTCTTGATATCTATATCTTAGTGAATAGTGCTCATCCCTAGGTGCAAGTACAATCCTACAATACTCAGAAAATGTCATCTAATTAGGAAAAATTTCTTTTCTATACTAGTCGGCATTTTTTATTGTTTATCTAGTTAGCTTCTTTGGCTACATTGAATGTATAGAATCTTAAGGGACAGCTTTTAGATAGAAGGGAATGATTAAACGAATGTTTGACTCTATGGTTAATTATAAATAATGCTCACTTTCTTGAATAAGGATATCTGACATCCCAAAACTGCAAAAGAAAAGTATTTTCATTAATATAAATACACTACTGGTATTGGTATTTTGTAAAAAAAACCGCTAAAACATTTATACTTATTCAGATGTAAAAAAAATTAGGATTTAAATTAAGCTTATCGCGATTTTAACTTACGATTTAAGTGCTAATTTTGGTTTTTCAACATCTTTTATTCTATAATAAGACTCTTGCGCTTGATTCTAGCCTACCCACTATCTTTTAATGATTTACTATTTACTTTAGTTTTATTTTATCTTGCTATTGGCAGCAGTTTATCCAGTTTTTGTATCTTGGGCCATAAAACCCTAATCACAACCAACCATGCTAATTAAAGTATAATTTTGAAGTTTAATCCTATAACATAAATAAATTTCTACCAATTTGCAATGCTAAATACAATTATAAAAGAAAATCGAGTCCAAATACGTAGTTCAAAAAGCTAAATGTTGTTTTGAAGAAAGTTATCCGAATAGTTCCAATTTCGCCCACTCAGCAGTTGACTGACGATTATCGGGAACAGATTCATAACACCTGGTTTCGTTGTTCATACTGCTAGATTTTACTGAGTTATTTTATTTTCGGGGTAGGTTTGTTTCTTAGAGTGCCTCAAAATTGAATATCAGAAGCGCCACAGACTTCGTTAACACTCATATATTTGGAAATGTATTTTGTGTTACAAGTATTTTTCAAAATATCTACTTCATCGATTATGATTGACTACTAACCTGAACCGTGTCATCCCATCCACCACTCAGGAGGTCGTTCACGTTCGTCGGATGAAATCGGAGGGCGAAGACTCGATCCGTGTGACCATCCATCACTTCGGGATCCAAACTTTGGAAAGTAAGATCGGCTAATTTTGGTACAAAACTTTCAAGCATTCAGAAAGAGCAAAAATATTTCTTACAGACACGTTTCCGTTAACCATCTCAACGTGCATGTAAGCTATCTCAGCGTTCGAGAAATGATATAAGCTACGAAGTCAGTTTCTAAGACTACGTTGGCCCAAACTGGTCAACTGCGGAACAGCGCCTCCAGCAAATCCAGATGCCTGCTTGCATACATCCCTTAGTGAATACGACTTAATTATTTTGTTTCGTACTTAAAGTTTATACTTCAGTTCTCAAAAACCTTGTATATAGGAGCATTGTTGAAAGTGTTTATGAGGTTGGTTGGGCTTGAAAGGTCCAAAAGTGGACAAACTACACCAAACACAAGGCATAATTCAAACCACTGAAAATAAAGTTAAAATAATCTAACCAATTGAAAAGTAGATTTAAAAAATGTTGTTAATCAAACAGAAGATATGATGAGGTTAAAATGACAAAAGGTGTGTTCTATAAAAAGATGAAATCTATAAAAACAAGTAGGTCACCCATAGAAAAACGACTTATAGAGGCTAAAAATGTGATGATTCAAGACTCGAGAAAAATTGAAATTACGATCCATCTTTAAAACTTAATACATATAAAGCAGAGTTGGCATCTGTCTGTCTTCTCTATACAAATCTCCACCGTTTGACCAATCTACACCAAATTTGGTACAATTATTCTTTGGAACCCTGCGGATAATGTAGGCTACATATTAACCCCCGTTCTATTTGTCTTGGGTGTGCAGAGGGGTGTAACGTCCCGTCAACCTAGACAGAGCACTTGCAAGGGGGCGCTCTCTCCCGGTATGGCTGTGCAGTTGACGTCAGAGTTAACATCTACAGGAATCGCCTCTCAAGATGACCTTGGAGTTTTTTTAGAATCTTAGAGTGCTGGTGTGGTTGTGCTGAAAATCGCTCAGTATCATATCGTTTATGTATTTATGAATCCCGTTTGTAAATTCTTAAACTGTAGCTTTATTATTGGAACGTAAATTTTTATAATATAAGATTATCTTAAAAAAGTGGTATTTTTTTAATCGTCGATATGGTACAGGGGGCTTAAGCCAATTCGAAATCCTCATAGGAATAACATTGCGTATTTATACGATCAATGTCAGACCAATTCGCACTAAATTTGGTACATTCCTCCTGTAGAATTCTGCGGGACACATAGGCTATAAATTAACCCCGTTCGATTTGTCCTGGGTCTGCAGGGGGTTAAAAACAATTCGAAATCTCCATAGAAATGATATTGAGAATTACGATGAATTATAAACAATTCGACCCTAGCAACGCCGGATAATTCAGCTCGTCAAATATAATTCGATGATTATGTATGTGATAAAAATCTAGAGTGATGCAAAAAAATGCAAAATGTGATGAAAGCGGCGGGTGACCTTGTTTATGTGAGTTCTTACCCGAATAGCAAGTTTTACATTGGAATACTCGTAATACATCGCAACCTACAAGTTAAATCTTTGGCATAGAAATAAATACTTTTTCCCAATTAGCCATAACTTGGACTGTTTCGCGAGTCCGATGGAAAGAAATAGAAAGAAAAAATCCCTTACGTGCCCTGAAGGAGTTCATTCAATGAACCATCTCGTGCGTCGTGAATATTTATTTTACCATCAGAACCGCTGGTAGCGAATGACTCAAAATCGATACTAAAGGTATTCACTAGAGTTTGCCTGTCATCTTTGATGGTGAAGACCTTCGCACTTTCGACGATGTCCCAGAGTATGGTATGGCCAGATGCATCTGAAATATGAAATGTCTTTCAGTACCTTATTTTACTAGAACAGATGTAATTATTTTCCGAAAAATCAGTTATTGGTACGGTGATGCATCAAATAATGATATTCAAGCATAAAATTACTAGTGTGTGGGGGTTAACTCCTTTAATAAATTTTAAGCAGAGGCGTGCATTAAACGATTTTGTATTTGGATTTTATGGCACCAAGCAGGACAAGCTGCGCCAGACGCAAGATCATAAAATTAAACAATAAATAACATTGTTATGCTAAAGGCTAAAAACGAGAAATCTAGAATTGAGATAGAAGTATACAAAGTTAATTTACATGTATAAAATATGGAAAATGTGAAATTTGATAAAGCAGACTGATGGATACATTTTGAGGTAGGTAGGTATTTCAATTAACGTCCACACTGGAGCAACACAACGGGCTATTGGGATGGTCCGGGATCAATCCCAAAAGTAAAGATCCGAGGACAACACACGTAATTTTGAATCACGGTCAGATAACGAGGCAACACCTGAGCTGGCACCCCCACTCTCCAAACTTCCACACCAAACCAACGTGAGGACATTTGAGGCCTCGATAGATTGAACGTGCGCTAGCCCCCTTTGTACACGACGGAATCATTTTGAATTTTGAAAAAAAAAACATTAGAAAGTACAGTATGTAAAATTTCGAAAGGGTTTGAATGGGAATTTACCAACCAAATCATGCGAATTTAAAATTGTACCTAAATAACCACGTACTATCATTTCAAGAGTGTACAGCGACTGCAAGTATTCTGTCGAAACCTATAACTTGCGACAGCAGTGTGGCCGTAAAAAGACTTTGGGTGGACGTGACCAGCGTCGGCTGGCAAGTATCGCTTCACGCTATAAGCGTGCAACACTGCTTCAAATAACATTGGAATTGAATGCTTGGCCCTCAACAAACATCAGCGCGAGGATTGTGCAAACTTCCCTCCAAGATATGGGTTTTAGTAGCCGACATCTAACTCGAATACCCTTGACGAATACTCGACACACACCTATGTGCCTCACCTGGGCTTGAGAACACTGACACTGGAAATGAGTAGCCTGGTCTGATGAGTTGCGTTTCTAACTGTTTGGGGTAAATGGAAGGAAAATCCATGAGGCTATGTATTCTGCATGTCAACGGGGCTGGGGGTGGCTCTGTAATGATATGGGGTTTGTTCAGCTAGCATTCACTGGAACCCCAGGTACGTTTACAGATGTCTCTGATAGGTGAAAAAACTGTATTCATCCTTTCTGACGAGTTACACCCGCTCATGCTACACTTATTCATTCATTCTGATGGGTTTGGTCTCTTCCAACAAGTCTTCACACGCGAAATTATTGTTAGAACACTCGTTTGAGTTTGGGGTCTTGCCATTTCTACCTGTCGCCAGATCTCAATGTTATAGAAACACATATGTGATGCCACGGAACGCGCTGTTGGAACACAGAAATCCTACTCTTCGAAATACAACAGAATTGTGGACCACATTGCAGGAAGTATGGTGTTCAATGCCTACAGATTATTCCCCCAAGCTTGTGGAGTCCATGCCCTGACGTATTTCTGCAGTTTTACTCATGGGGGCCTACCAAGTATTAGACTGGTGTACCAGTTTTTTGGCATTTCAGTGTTTATAAATGGCATACTCTTTTCATCAATTTAAATACGTCCATTTGGTTTTGGACATCGCCCTCATTTGGACCAGGAACCGAAAACATCTTTCTCTGATTATAAGTGAATATACAGGAAGATTCAAAATTCCCTGGCCAAATTAAAGAGATCAAAATAAAAATTATACATCCGCAACTGTTGCGCGTTGGTGTTGGAGGACGCTATTTGGCACGCTGTAAATCGTTCTTTTTCTATACAAAAAGCTTCGTCATTCGCAACGCGGATTTCCCACGCGATGGAGCAGTACGTGAATTCCTAGATGGTTGACATGCATCTAATGTATGGGGCCGCCAATGAAAATGGAAAAGCGGCTTAAAGATTGTACCGTGAAAGCTTCCCAATAGGCGAATGCCGATTCGTCAAACATTTTGAGAATTTGCACAGCTATGTGTGTGAAACCATAATATTTCATGTCAGCAGGAAATGTACAGGAAAAGATATGTGTAATGATAAATTTATATTTGCCCGGATTTCTCTCAACCTCGCGTAGAATATCTTGTTCCATTTCTGGAGTGCTCAAATGTCCGTAGTGGTCCCGGATTTGAAACAAGTTCCCAGTCTAAGTCCTCGAGTTGCAAAAATGACAGTAGAGCAACAAACCAAACCAGTTATAAGATACAAGTGCAGACATTAATATTTATTTTATGGTGGAAAATAGTTACATTCTGCCTACCAAGTTACCCAACCCAGAAACTCAAATATGTGTCGCTGAAAACTTCAAGCGAAATTTCTTTGTCTGCTCACCTACATGTATAAGAAATATCACAATAACTCACATGAAGCAAGGAGTTGTGGACTAGTCTTAACAGTCTCGTTCGCACTGAGACACGTAACTGGCAAACCTTCCGGGCTTTCCAACGTCTTCAGCTCTTCAAACGTTGAAGAATCTCTTATCTGTGAATGAAAAAGATATCTGCTTGAGGAAGTGTAGTTTGGGATCGCGACCCAGTAGATTTAGATTCTAGATAATTAGCTAACATTCCACACTTACCTCTATTGTACCATCAGACCATCCAATAGCAAGTTGCTTATTTGATCGAAAGACAGCGCAGCACATAACTGGATTTGCACCTTCACTGAAAGGAAAGTGTTGAAATTTCGTATGAAGTTAATTTTTTACTTGTCGGCATCTTAGACAGCTAGAGTAGTCCCCATATGGGATGGTACCACGGTACCTTCCCCTATTCCTAGATGTGGGAGAAGGCAATTCCCAAAACTGGACCACGAATGAGATGGGAAAGTAGATTTATAAGAGGCGAATAACCTACTGAAAATGAAATACAGGTAAGAAAATTCTTATAGAAGTCTAAAGGCTTTCACACTGCCCTCTAAAAGTTAAGTAAGAAATGTAATTCTTAGGAGGTACATCGGTTGATTTTATTTTTCGAAACTTGCTATGAAGGCAAAGTTCAACATGCGAATATCGAAACGAGACAATTTGCCATTAAATTGGATGTTTGGTGGACACGAAATTATCTGCGTCAAACTTTCATTGAACCAAGAGCATATTTTGCAGATTCAGAAAACTTTGGCATTACCTACAGAATGTTTATGGACGATTTCACAACGAAAAGTAATGTTCAGGAGCTAGAACCAGTACTGATTAAATACATAATGTTAGAGAATTAAGCACATTTTGAATGAATTTGGAACATAAGGTTTGAAACTTACTACTTCCCTAAAATTTTTATATTTCCAGTCATAGAAATATTATCCATAGATGCTTGAGAAATTGACGTTCTGTGTCTTTTGGAGTCATCTTTGGAATTAGGTGTTTCCATACTTATTCCAGAAACTTAAATTGTATTACTTATGATTTAGAGGAAATGCATTGATTAATGAGTGAAGTCGGTTATTTTATTGGCTGTATAAAATTTAGTTGTAGGATTGTGGACATTTTTGAAGACTTTCAAAAGTTTTAGTTTTTACTCTGGTTGGATTCGATACGAGTACATAGTTTACACCAGTCTTGTTTCTGATTTTATTATATTGATTCTTGTTTTAGAGCATAGGACAGGCTTTTTGTGAAAAGTAAAATATAGATGGCGATGGGTTTTTGTGGTTGTGTATAACGTGTTTCCTGTACGTACTCCGGAAGTGACGTCAGTAGACTACATTTTAAGGTAACTGTTATCCAAGCGAAAGCATAGAATAACCGGAAGTAAAATCCAGGTCTCCCGGTGATTTTTTGGCAATCCAATTATCCAGAAATCATTAGAGGAAATGACGGTTCTAAGGAAAATTTCCGGCATAAGTTCCGCAAAGCACTTTTTAGCGCTTCCAGATGTGCAATGACTAGCCGAATGTTACAAACTTAAAAGTCGTCAATTGTTCTGATTGCATTTCAGAAATATGTTGTGTCGAACGTATTTCTACTGATTTTTAGTGGTCGAAATCTATTTATTTTTCAATTAGAGACCGCCTAATTTGTTCAAATTGCATTTTAAAATGAAACGTATTTCTACTGAATTTTTGAATGGTTGATAACTATTTTGTAAGAATTACCGCCTTACTTTTCTCCATAAGCGTATATGATTCCCTTATCGATGTCGATTTCCAGGGACTTTATTCAAAATTTGTTCGTAAAAAGGGGGGGGGGGGTTCGTGATGCAGTAGCGAAGTTGGACACTTTTGGAACCGGGGCAAATAATTCTGATGGTCCCAGAAAGTAGATTTACGTATTTAAAAATATAAACTTTGCAATACAGATGAATAAACCTATTAATTTTCAGTAATCAATCGTTATTCCGAATACGATATCGATTGCAATTAATCATTTCTTGATATAAATTAGCTATTTTTAATGTAATTTTTATTTACAAGTTACCTCTGTTAAAACAAATATTCTCTTACACAACTTTAAAAACAGCTGGACTAAGCAATCGTGACCAAGTGTGTTTAAGTCAACGAAATTCTTGTCCATTGTTCTATATTGAAAGGGAAATGCCATGCAATCGGTAGATCTGATTTATTCGGGTGAAAGCTCGTTTACATATCTCGTCTACGATAGAGCTCATTTCTAAATTAAAACATTTGAGTAAATTTTCGCAAGGACAATAACACAAGTATTTCGGTGGTGCTACTAGGAAACGTGCTTGCGGGATATAGTATCTAGATTTTGTTGACGTGAATACATCTTTAAATTCGTTCCAATATGCAGTATGGGAGGGGGTCATCTACAAGAACTCTAGCTATCCAAAATTGGCAAGATTGGTAGCGCTTATATATCTCCTAAACTATAAATGATAATATAACGATTCAAATTTTTTTTGTGTAGAGGGTATATGTCACACACACGTAAATAGTGGAGGAATAATAATAATAATCTAAAATAGTGGGAGGAGGTGCAGCACTTGCGTGTGAACACTGAAAATGGCGATGCAGCGAAGGCGTTTGAGCTGTGTAATTTTGGTTTGCGAAGAAACAGCACTTTGAAATTAATGGTGATTTATAGAGAATAACAATATCTGCAATATTATTTATCAATAATAACCGATAAAAGAAAATTGCAAAGTTGTAAGAAGTACTGAGTTGAAGAAAATGGTCATAATGTCGAAAAAATTGTAAAGGAAATATGAACAGAAATTTAAGAAATGTAATCATTGTAAAGAAAAATTCAAAAGGAATCACAAAAGCCCGAATTAACTAATACCGAACTATGCAGATTATGTTGCTTCGAGTGCATCGCCACCTTAACCGATGGATATTGACTTGAAATGTGATAACTTTGAAAGATTTCATCAAGAAAATTGTACCCAATGATTCCAGATACTAATGTACCCACTATATTTATCTGTGATTTCAGAGTTGGTGTTACTCAAAACAAATCGCTTATAGACTACATGAGTTCAACTTGAAGTACATTTCTGCATTGTCCCTACTATCCTCAGCAACTTGTATAAATTTAACCTTTGTAAGAGACATCTATGTAAATACTATGCCATATGTATCTTACTTCTATCATCGTCCTTTGATAAATAAAATTATATTTCAAGTATAACCACCAAGATTTTATTAATTTGTCTCTTATCCTTCCTCTAATAACACAAAAAAGGATTCACACCTGAAACTTTTGATACACGAGAACTAATTAGACGGGAACCTACGGCTTATATATAAAGTGAATTCCGGACCACTACGGACCGCGGTAGCCCGGTTGGAAGAGTAACGGATTAGCAACCGGAGGGTTAAGAGTTGAAATCCAACCAAAGACCGTCGTGTACAAAGGAGCTGTTGCACGTTAAATCTGTCGGGGCCTCAAACATCCTCACCTAGGCGTGGTGTGGAAGTTTGGAGAGTGGAGTGTCAGCTCAGGTGTTGCCTCGTCATCTGACGTGATTCAAAATTACGTAGTATTGTCCTCGGATCTTTCCCTTTGGGATTGATCCCGAACCGTCGCCAATAGCCCGTTGTTTTGCTCCAGTGCAAAGTTAATTAAAATACCTACCATCCGAACAACTACTAACATCCATGTCCATACCGGGATTCGAACGCAGAACCTGTTGATCCAAGGAATAGAGTTCTAACCACTCATCTAGTATTATAAAGAAAAATTATAGTTTGTTAGCAAACGAATTTTGGTGCTCAGTTAGTTAATTTTGTAAGGAAATCTTATGATTTCATGTAAAGCACAATGTAAAAGTTATAAGGGCGAACAACACGCTAAATACACAAGCAGGAATGTTGCTCCAGTGCGACGCTAATTAAATACCTACCTATCACAAGCAGGAAAGACTGCTATTGAACAGTGTTGTTATGTATATCACCTATATTACCAAAAACAGATTATCAAACTCTTGTTTAGAATTTGTGACTCGTTAAGTTTTAGAAAAATTGACCTTGCGAAAATTTTCAGCAAGTTTGAAGCCATATTGTGATCAAACTAATGTAGTTTGAACTTTATTTGAATCAGATCTGTATTTTAAGCATGTAGTTGAATAAGAATGCCTAAATTTAGTGATCTAGCTACATTGAATTAGGAGCAGTAAAATATGAAATTTGATTTCACCAAAATTGAAGGGGTTCGAGCGGGAATCGTGTTAGAAATTGAACCATTTTAAATAAACCCATTTTTCAATTCGAAAGCTTGGCTTCTATCGAAAATAAAACTATATGTTTACCATTTGTATAATTGATTGGTTAATTAACCAGTTTTAATTTATAAACTTCATTATTAAAATTTACTTTAAATATTTCATTGTATTCATGTATTTCACGCATTTGATATATGTAGAACGGTACGAAAAGCTACATACCAAAGTACTTTAAGAAAAAATCTCGGGTCTGATGTTTTGATATATCAGTCATATACTACTTTGTTTTTCGATTTGTTGGCTAATATTTTTATTTCGAGCACGAAACATCACTGTCTGGGAAGAAAAACGACGCAAATGCAAAATTAGGATATTTTCAAATGTACCTGTATAATTGTTATTATTTAAGGGGATAGTGAACATTCAAAACAAACTTTTGCAGTATTATGCGATTGTTGTAAAAATTTGCAGACCGTTTTTTTTATTAAAGTCCAAATGTAAAGTTTTGTCCAAAAATATTAAATTCTGCGCTTCATAAAATATGGCCAAAAGTGTTTATATAAATCAGCAAAAATTGAAAGGTTTTTGTAGTAGACTTACTACACTTATCTATTGTGATTTATATTGTTATACATGTAACTCCGTCAAAAATTATCGTAATAGAAAATTCATTTTACTGTTTAGTTTGATATCAATTAATTTGTAAAGCTAAAATTTAAAAAAATTGATTTTTTGACTGATTTTGGGGATTTTGAGTCTACTGTCCCCTTAAAAGTAACGTGATACGCTATTAGCAACCCTACTTTCATTGCCATCAAAATTTCTCACGTGTTGTAATTAATATTAACCATGAACGATATTCTTGGCTTTCTTTTTCTGAATAAATTGATGAATTAATTCCACTTGCATCATTGTTCTTCCCGAACAGCGCATATCATCAGAACCATTTACACAAGTTTCAATTGTGATCCAGTCTAATTGAAATTTTCATGTAATTCAAGTGATATTATCAATGTTGATAAATAATCAAAATGTCGAACTGTGAGTCGTGATCACCTGCATAATTAGAATTTCCACTTTTTTCGTTTCATTATGAACTTTTTCTTTGCATTACAAGTTAACAGATTACAATCATACTTAAATTCAGATTTAAAATATCGAATTAGAATTAAAATTACTTTTAGTATTTTTTCGCATTTTGTTAGAAATCAGAAAAAGAATCCAGTTAGCAGTTCATAGGTTAGCATGGAATGTGTTCGGATTGAACTAAGTCATTCTTGGAGGGGATGTTTATGTTCTACTTTGATGTGTTCTTACTCGTACCATCAAATTCTTATTATATTCTTGTGTTCTTTATTCTTTTACAAAGCAGAATCAATTAGTTTGTGCTTAATAATCTGTCATTTTAATCAAGGTGTTCTGTTGAGATAAATTCAACGGTTCTGGAGGAATTTTTCGCTTAGGATTCAAGAATGGTAGAACTTTTATTTTTTTAACATTGACATGTGCGCGCATGTATACATGTATGTTATTCATGCATGAGTATGCATGCATTTATGTGTGTTTTCGTGCGATAATTTCTATTTTAAAAATTATTATGGCCCTGAAAAGGACCTTTTTTATACGATGGTCCTGAAAAGGGCCATTTTTATGATGGCCCTGAAAAGGGCCTTTTTTGAGATCACGCGTACGGATTTCATGGCACTGAATAGTTGATTTTTACTATTTCTACAAATACAAAAAAACAGTCCAAGTTTAGCTTGCGGCATCTCCTCCAAACGTATTCTAATAACCTGTCGCACGTTTCTTTTCTAAGGCCGCTCCGGTTAATTTTTTCATTTTTAAATCTCTCCAGGAGGATTCTATTATTTGGGTGTAGGCCCCAGTCAATGGATCGACCATATTCTGTGTGGTTGACGGTTACATGAAAGTACAATCCCGTCCTCCGAAGACTAGAGTATCCCTTCCACTGATCACTTATGATGGTAGTCCCTGGTGCAACGTGCTTTAAAATTAAGGGCATAAGAGTTGCTTCATTTCTTCTGTTGTTAGGACAGACTTCAAACCGAATTTCTTTGGTCTCCCTCTGAATGGGACCCAACACCTGAGTCCCTTCCCTCTACCTCTACCGCTAAAAACTCCAAGCCATTTCTTAGGCGAATTGGGAGGTGGTGGGTTTAGAAGTTCCTTTCCTCAAACTACCAACATGGTATTTCCGTCTTCCGATTTTTGACTCAATTTCTACTACAACTACAGGGGCCTCCTAAAAAAACTGGCCAGCTTAGTGGTTGACCATACAGTTCGTTAAAATTTCTCTACAGTAGCTGAACCAGTCAGCTACTGTCTCCTGGCTGGTTGTTTCAGTTCTGTCCGATGAATTTAAGATTGCTGGTCGTAAGATAATACCTTGTGTGAAACAAAAAGTTATTTTTATTACCTTTTCTGGAGACAGCTTGGTATTTGCAAGTCAGGTACCGCGCGTCCACTCTCTTCTCTCCCATAACGGTGTTTTTTCTGATATCTGAAGATTTCCAATCCTTTCCGACTGTCCAGCTTCATCAAGTGCCCCTCTGCACAACACCTCTACATGGGGATCGTTGCGCCTCCAGCACGTAATACAAGTTTCTCTATCCCGCGTGATCTCCAGCGAAGCATGGAAAAAGTCCATACGAAAAGCCATCAGGAAAAAATAAAAACCTTCTGTAAACTGAAGTTGATGCGATCTAACTCATCGAACGTGGCCTTTGCATCCACTGGCTATCAAGGTTTATTGGGTTCACCGAGATTTCCATCTCTGATTGGAACCCGTGAGCTATGATGTTATTATTCTCCATGTGTTTAGTAATTAGCCAGTCCTAAAAAGGACTCGAGAAAGTTGACTAATTACGAAAACTCTAAGAGCACCAATATTATGTATCCTTCCTCTCTGAAGGCAGAACGCTGAATGGAATCGGAATAACCTGCAGGAATAAGCCGAATCGGAATGACAAGAAAAAAGCAAATCCAGAAAGGGCCGATGCTGAAAATCCTGAGCGTTAGCTCTCTATCTCCGTTTGGAGTATCTTGTAGACTGAATTTTCTGCGTTGACAGAACGTTTTTGTTGTGGAGCATCTTCTGGTAACCAATGTAAAAGGCAGATGCGGTCACATGACGAAACTACTTTAAAAATACCAGATAGTACGAATAAATAGTCCACGTTACTTACCCTTCTATAATTTACGCAGACGATAAATTTTAATCAATACAAAAGACATTTTAATCCGACGCAAACGATTAGTTTATAGAATGTAACTCATTGTAATCCGACACAGACGATGTTTTTACAGACCAGCTGTAAATTTAATTTAAATTTACCGCAGACGATAATTCTGCATCTGAGAATTTTTTGGTTGGTTGGTTTTATGGCGGATGGTCTAAAATTGACGACCAGCACCAAAAGCACAAGACATACAAACTAATAAAAATTGATAAACCACTTAATAAAATTGATTGACCACTTGTCTCTTTGGCACTATAAGAGGCGAACTAACGGTTATTTTTGAAGGAAAACTCAGTGGGCGAACTCCTATTACTCCGAAAAGGGACAATCACCAACATCCATGCGTTTAAAATCCGAGATTCGAGCTTGGGACAACTGGGTGACAAACAAGCGCTGTGACCACTTACCAGTTAGAGGCACCTGTGATTTAATAAATATTTTTACGGATAGTAATCATATTAATACGAATCAAAAAATGTAACAGGCAGACCAACAGTGACGAACAGGGCCAATGAGAAATTCCAGAGAAGCCAGTGCTTCTTAAGAAAAAATTCAGAAATTACTATTGAATTTTCACCTTGGAGTTGAAAGACAAACTATTAAGGGAAGAGTGAAATTAATTCTATACTATGTTCTAGATGTTTTTGAATATGAATTGTTTTTGAAGACTGGCATGTTGATGTTTAGAGTTGGGGGAATCACAGTAGACGAATATTTTTCAACGATGTTTTTCACAGCTAGCACCTAGGCTACTTAGCATTTATTTGATAAGGTGTTTGTTTCGTTTGCCCATCACGCACTCTCCTTTTTCAATTCTGATTATTTCACGTTCAATTTTGATTTCTTTCCATATTTGTTCACTGACCTACTATCTTATTATGTGGCTCTTATTCTCAGATTTGTTAGAAATGTATTTTATGTACTTGTTTCGTACATTCTGATTTTAAAGCAAAAAATTATACATTTTTAATGCACAACCACTGACCTCAAAAAAATATATTGACAGTAGAAAAAGAATCAATTTTAATTGTGACGTTTTCGGTCATACAAAAGAAGTATCTTAAATGTCCTATTTTGAAATGTTCCCAATTTCAATGCATTTTAGAACGGATTGCTCGTTTATACTTTTACCTCTGTTAGCTCTAATTTTAGTTTAAAAAGGCACATAATAAAAAAGATTCACGAGTTAACTTTTCCTTTACAGAAAGGGTCATTAAAACTCACGACACTTTTGTCAACTCGTTAAAAATTAATCAATTTTGAAAGCCTTTCTGCTGATATAGTATATGTATATGGTTTTACCTTAGAAAATGTTCTCGTGAAATCGCTTTTCCTTAGGCTTTCGAATATCGTTATGTGTGGTGCGAATATTAAAACGTTCATTAAATTATTTTCAGTTTCTTTATTTTTTTCCTTTTCCTGTAATTTCTACTGTTTAACCTATTTTTAATTCCGAAAATTTTAGTTTCCGGCGAGTTTGATAATTTTAGAAGCTATTTGATGAATGTTTTTTAAGTATTGCAGGACGGAAGTTGACCCACAATGATTGAAAAGCAAGCTTTAAATGTAGGAAAATCGTACCTGAAAACAGTGACATTTCTAACGTGCTACCATTGCGTCCTCCATTTCACAAATCAATCATAATGGAAACATGAAGCTTGTTTCTGTCATTAAGACAAAGTCAATGCTAGGGGACTCGATGTGGGTAGCGGCCCCGAGTTGCAATGTTTTAGCATCAATAGGAAAGCATTGATATAGGAAGAGAATAGAGAGCAGAGGGGAACACTTCCTGATATTCTTGTGTTTTCAAAGGTTATCTATGAGTACTTTCTTGTTCCATCATTTTACGAGTTCATGTCTTTCGATCCTGATTTTGAGGTTTGCCAGGAAAATTGATTATTCTGTATTCTCCTCCGCAGTTATTGCGAAATTTCATTTGGTTTGTCATACTACTTCAAACCGCATACATTTAATTTTAAGCTTTTAGTTTCTTTGCGATCGTCGATGGTCTTGTTTTTAACAAGTACGTTGTTCAAATGTCTTCATACTTCATTTCTCACGAATGAGCAGATATGCGTTTCCTTGGAGATCTTTAATAACCGTGTGTGTTGCTCCAGTGTGACGTTAATTAAAAATACCAAAACACCTTGGAGATCTTTCCAATCGCATCCCAGTCATTCGTGGAAAAAAATAATGAGGTATTTTCTTTTATGCTGTATTGCGTTGTGCATGCTGTCTGCTTCCATGATGGTTGGTTGGTTGGTTTGGGGGTTTTATGGCGCAAGGACCATATTTGACTTTGCTGCGCCAGACAAAAGACATACAATAGCAAGTAATAGACAGACACACAATGAAAGTTTTACTGATGCAGAGGAGAGAAATCCACCCAGGGAGGAATGCACCTGACAGAAATCGAACCTGCGCCGCCTACAACTCGAAGGTTGCTAGCGCAGTGGGCATACCCACTGAGCCACGACGGCTCCCTGTTTCCATAAATGAATGAATGGACCCTAAATATTTTAATTCTACTACTTACAAATGAGATTCAACTAGGTACAGGCATAAAACAACTATATATTGATTCCGGTTCTGTCCGGAACAAGTGTCACTGAAAACGGATATCTCATTCACCGAAGAAGGTAAAGAATGTATCCACTTGTAAGAGTGTTGTTCCGATTTCATTGATTACATTTTTCCATTTATCTCTGACCAGACAACAATAACCGTCATTAGGGAATGTAGTCTCAGATAGCTAAGTTAAATACGACACCTTTTCGACTATAATATAATGAAGTGATGTTGCCACTACGGATTTCTAAAACATTATAAATTAAGTGTCATGGATTGGAATGTTGGGTCGTCATTAGCTTTCTTTGTCAGCACATTTTTCGCTGCATAACTGTCATTCTTACGTTTAATATGCTCTTCATAGTTAGTTTGAAGTTCTGCTGGTATCGAGATCATATAATTCTTTTTAGCTTCAGTGAATGTATAACAAGTTGCGAATCGCTCTTTCTTGGGTGTGTGGAATGAGAAGTTATAGTCCGTACAAAATATTCTTCAGTAGGCATGCAGCGACAGGTACTGTCTTAGTGTTCCTTGTTCAACTCATACATTTTCTGTATAGAGGTTACAATCAAAGTATAGCCTGGAAGAGTTCTTCTGGCAATAATGCGACTTAAGTGTGGGGAATGATTCGAAGTTTTAATCAGTGACATCGTCATCACTGGATGGGTTACTCGATGGACCTTTTCCTCTAAAATCAATGTCGGACAATATTTTTAGCTCCTTCGGAAGCAGTAATTACTGGACCATTACTGATGCAAAAGGGTTCTTTTAAAATACTTTTGGCATAATCTTTTCATTTCATTGTTTTTTCTAAGTAGTAACGTCGTGTACAATTTCTCTCTCAGGAAGGATTTGCGAAACAACATTTTTTAATATTAAGCCTTTTTGTTTATAATTTGATAAACCATGTAGCGCATAAAATAACTATAATCTGTAAACGTATCAGAACACTTGAAGCAACATCTACAATTTATCACTTGGAGTTATTTCGCTGGCCTCAATTTTTTTTTTGGGGGGGGGTTTATGTACGTAAGCCCCTTAAACATTTTTTCTATTATATTTTCCCCCATTCAGATGATACTTCTTTTTTTGCAAACGATCAGTTTGTCTCAGTTTCTAATTCTAGTGTCCAATGAGAATTCCCCACACTAACGTTTCAAATGTCACTTTCAGATGATAAAACCTGTTTCCATGTTGAATCCTACTCAGAAAGAGTCAAATTTAAATAATCTAACGAGGTAAGGGTTTATCACTGGCACTCATTCAGTGGTAAAAATTTGTTTGATGGTGCACAATGCGAGCCGCTCGACGATAAAATAGCAAAATTTAAAAGTTGCAAATTAAAATCGAATTATACTTTAACGATTATGTCGTGAATGGAAGGGTAAATTTTTGTGCTCATGAAAACAAATCTCAGCGTGAGCTTGAATCAGAATATCGGTTCGGCTTCAAATCTGGACGATATTTTTCCCTGTTCGGGTTCCGGCAATGTTATTTTAAAAGAAAAGCGTTTATTTTGTGTGTAATTATTAAATTAAATTACTCGTTAAATTAAGTAAATGATTTTGCATTGTGCAAACCACCTCTTAAAATGCTAATCAAGTGACATAATTAATTTCAACTTTCGAATAGTATCTGAAAACTTGTAAATGAATTGAACTGAAATTCATTAAGTGCTTTTAATAATAGTCAACTTTTTTGCCACGTGCTGATGCTGCAGACATGAAAGTCATTAAAGCAATTTAATGATTTATAGTCGAGAATTTTAGCTTGAGATGAACAAAAACAAATGGTTGTCACATAGTGATTTTCGTCTTATATAATAATTACAAGATAATTTTGCTCTTATGAAGTTTATGAACTTTGAAAAACTTCTTTAAAATTTGAAGTCATGGATAATGAGTCTGAATTTTATCGTTTACCATGAAAATAAGCATTAGTGTCAAAAAACGAATTTGAAAAAATGTCAGTTCAAGAGTTTCTTCTTCAAGCCAAATACTCTGAACAATCTAACATTGAATGCTGCGAAAGTTATTAAGGAAGCCAATTTATCATTATATTAATTACATAGAATTCCATTATTACTTCAACTCTTAAAAATTCATTTCAATGCATTCTTAAGGCATTTTCTGAATTGTGATCCACACACACACCACACGAACACAAGAATGTAGAACAACTGAGAATGTCTAATCTGTTAGCTTATAAAACTAACAAATGGTTTCTACCTGTAAAATTTCTTGCACTTATAAAATATAAAGTTACATACAACGCAGAAGCCTATGAGCTATTGTACGAGAACCGATTGATGTTGACTGTTTACTCTTATGTTTGGGGGTCCCGGGTCCAGCCATAAACGTTAAGGAGGTGGAGCCCCAAGGTCTTAAAAAATTAATTGGCTACTTATTGGTAATATTTATCTTTCCCGTTTGGAGGAAACTTAAAACCAAAAAAATGCTAAGTCAATATTAAAATGCTCTCAATTCTCAAAAAGCAACAAATGAGAAAAATCCGAAATACGTGGCAAGTCCGGACCTAATCAGCAAAACAGCCTCCAAGAAAATGGAGTATACGGAATATTTAATGTGTATATTAGAAAGCCTTCAATAGGATTATACCAGACCTAGAAATAGAAGTTCCTGACAGATTCAATTATAATTCCCGCCATTTCAGGAAAATTCCAGACAAATGAAACTCATTGATTAGGCAATAATTAAAAAACTTTTCCATTGAAATGGTAAAACATTGTTAAAAACAAGAAATAACAGTAAATACTGTTATTTCTTGTTTTTAACAATGTTTGATTTTATAAATAAAAATATCTGTTAAATAAAAAATGACTCGACACTTGCAATTTTGCGTCGTTAACGACTTGTGTTTCTTTGTACACAAGCTTTTCAACATTTGAATTGAAATGATTTATCTGAAAAATCCGGATACTTAATATAATTCCAAACCCAACTCTTCAAAAGCGTCTTTTAAGGTTCGAAAAATTTCGAGACTGGCATGTCTTCCACATATCACAACCGGAACTAAGTGTTCTGGGGAAAACCTTTCAAATCAAAATATATATCTATACATATAAAGCAGAGTTGGCATCTGTCTGTTCTTTATACAAATCTACACCTTTTGACCAATCTACATCAAATTTGGTACTTATTCTTTAGAATCCTGCGGGTAAAGTAGGCTACATATTAACCCTAGTTCTATTTGTCCTAGGTGTGTAGATGGGTGTAACGTTCCATAATCCTGGAGAAAGCACACTTGCTAGGGGGCGCTCTCTCCAGGTCAAGCTGTGCAGATGACGTCAGTTAACATCTACAGGAGTCGCTTCTCAAGATGACCCTGGAGATTTTTAGTTTCGTTGAAAATGGCTCAGTATCATATCGTTTATGTATCCCGTCTGTAAATTCTTAAACTGTAGGAATGTAAATTTTTATAACTATTTTCATAGAAAATGGTCTTGTTATCGTCGTTATGGTATAGGGGGCTAAAAACAATTCTAAATCCTCATAGGAATAATATTGCGTATTTATACGATCAATGTCAGACCAATTCACACTAAATTTGGTACATTCATCCCATAGAATTCTGCGGGACACAGGCTCATTCGATTTGTCCTGGGTCTGCAAGGGTCTAAAAACAATTCGAAATCTCCATAGGAATAATATTGAGTAATATTACGATGAATTATAAACAATTCAACCAGAGCACCGCCTTGTAATTCAGCTAGTTAATTATAAAATAAATAGAAAATAAGTGAAATTTGTGCATCAAAATTAAGTTATTTTTTTCTGTCTCAGACTCCAATCATTCCACAAAAAAATCATTTGTGAGTTCTCCGTTTACATTTACGAACGATAAGTAGGCGGAGACAAAAGCAAGCGATCTCGAATATTGTATAAATATTGCCAAAAGTATAAAGAAAAAATATCGGCAAGAAAGGTGGAAGTTCGAGTTGCACATTGGTTTAATATAATCAACTTTTAAAAATGTTTATTTTGAATCGACGAAAGTAAAATGGATGTTTTAGGGGATACTTTAATGAAGAAACTAGTTTATCTAAATTCTGTGATAAGCAAAAGGAGGCAAATAAACATTTCAACAGTGGAACAACTCCATAGTAACATAAAAACATATCCTACCAGCTTTTGTTTTTAAAAATGTCAGCTTATTCGATTAAAAAGCAACGTAAAAATAAGGATACAACAGAATTTTTACAAATTATTAGGGTTCATTTGGAGGTAAATACGATTTGGATAGATACATGAAATGCGAAACGTGATGAAATAAAATGACTCTAATCTGACAGGTTTTAGTTTTTCAATGACAGAAGAAAACTGTTTGAAATAATGCATTTGATGCCAGCCAACCACTGGGTAAGAGATTGAAGTATTCCTACCTCAAACTGGAATAAGGAATTACGAACTTTTCAAAATGCAAAGTATTTTATTAAATGGCACAATCAATACAATACTTCACGTTGCTTCAAAATAAATAAATTGCATAGCTACATGTCCATTTACAACAGCATTAAAAGAGAAAGTATTCTCTAAGCTTATAAGTAACAGTACAAATGCAATAGTGTAATAATTGGCAGGTATATTTTTAAAAAACAATCAGAAATATAAAATACACAAACGAAATATGAGATAAAAATATATACATAACTTACTCGAAAAGAGGACAGATGATTCAATGGATGGATTTATAAATCAAATTTTAAAACATTTTTTGTAAAAAGTTCAATATAATTGCTGTTTTTAGTGCAGGAAAAGTTGACTCCGAAATACAAAAAAATGTGCAGATGCAATTATATGAAAACATTTTATAGAGAAATATCACGATTTTTCAAAATCATGCAATATAATTTTGGGCTTCGAAGGATATCAAAAGAAAGCCAATCCTATCTTTGCTCATTAGTATAAGTACTTTATTTTACTTTTTTAATGCAAAAGACTAATATTCATCTCAAAAGGAAGGATACAAATGAATGGAGAGTGCACTTAATGCCACAACCAATAAGAAGCAATGGATCGTTGCCTTATTAGGATGGGGTAATACAAGCAGATAAAGTTAAAACAGTTTAAGGGACGTTTACCTTTAGGATCATTGGTACCCATCGCAACTATTCACTGGCTCAAGCACTGTTAACCTTATTTGAGATGAAACAAGGACTGACAGGTTGTTCAATAGACGTGTGTATATTCAATGCTTTTAATGCACATTAAACCTCTTAAATCTGAGAAAAAAAGGGGTGGTCAGTGGGTGAATAGAGAATTCACAGGTAAGTTGGTAGTTTGATAATAAAAAGCCTAGAAACAATATTTTGAAAGAAAATCTATATTTTAACCCCAAAAGTGCCATTTTACCTTTCTTTATATGAAGCTCCAGTTAGGTCATCACTCAGTGGAGAATATCCTCCATTGCTTTTATATTTTCAGATAACTGACTACTGTTATTAACTATTTACTGCTAACTGGATTTACAAGTAGTGGCTGTACGGATTTAAAAATTCCTTGTTACAGCCTGTTTTTGACTTGTTGAAATCCTATTTTATTATTGCACTCCAAAGAAAATTGAAAATGAAAACATATGTATCATTGTATAAATAATGCACACACAATTCTTTTTGCAATCTCCATATCTTTAAAATATTATTTTATTATTTTGAATCCAAATGGGCTAAAATTGGTTAAAATGGAACGAAGACCAGTTCCTTTCATAAGACAAAATGCTGCAAACACAAAGGACTTTTAGGGAAAGGTGGTTGAATTGCACATGTTTCCAAAGCCCATTCATGTGTCAACAGAATGGAATTTTCAAAATATAATTCAACGCCTTTTTGCATCTACTAGTTTGCTTTCAACAAGGGTTGGCCTACAGTGCCCTGAGCAACTATTTCAATAACTACAGCCCATAGACATCCAAAATCTAAAAAGCCACTGCTAAAAATTTTTTTGCAGTAATCACGCTTTGATGAATACATTTAAGACCAACACAGGAAGAATTTTAGATTTGGTGAAGAATCCTTACATCAACATAATCCATAGCTAATCTACTTGTTTGCTAATGCTGCTGGGCAGCATCAAGCTTTGAACCATAAGTGGTCTCACTTTGCTTTTGTAATACAAATTCTTTTCACTTAACTCTTACATGTAGAGAGAACAAGAATAACTCAAAATTCTAAGTAGATATATGTTTAGGGATTTAATCCTTAAATCAACATTATATACGTTTTCGATATTGTAATATTGTTGAAGCTAATGGCCTGAATAAAAAGTTTTTTGGTGTTATATTTGGCCCAGCTGTGCCAAACACAAGATAGACAATGTCAAGTAAATGCACATACACACAAGGAAAGTATTACTAACACAGAAAAGAAAAATACGTCCAGAGAGAAATCGAATCTGTGCCACATACAACCTAGCGGGGTGAGCAAACCCACTGAGTCATGGTGACCCCTTGAAATAAAAAGAGTGAACAAACTTAAAGAGAAACACAATGGATAGTTTAAAAGAATATAGAAAAACAAGTTGTCTTGCACATGCAAAACATCATTTACAAGAGGAATTACGAAACAAAAATGACAAATTTGACCACTAAAAGGAAGTGTATGGTTATGCAATGTTAAAAACTTGTAATCTGTAAGGTTTCCAATTTAGATAAACAAGTGCCTTCCAAATAGAAAAAATATCAGGCCACAAAGTCACTAACAATTTATGCCCTGTTACTATTAAACCAAAGAAAAGGCTTGAAATTTAGTGTTTTGATGGAAAAATTTGTTATTCACAGAATTGTAATCTGGTACTCTTTGGGAGGGGTTGCTTATCAGAGAAAAATTTGTCTTTGGTCTACCTAAATCATCTTCCAATGGGAGAGGTAGTTAAGAGAAATGGTCATTGAGAAGTTTCACTGTACTCTTTATAAATCATATGAAAAAATTTATAGGGCACAAAAATGACATTTCAGACTTGCTTTTACTATAAACACATATAATATTTCCCAATAGAGACAATCTTTTCTTCAATAATACGTCTGAGCAGACATGGATGCAACCTGTCCAATTGTTTTGCAAAATACCAGATAATCATAATAATTGAAGAAAAAGATGTTCTTCACGTCATTACATAGTGAAGAGGAAAATAATAACTAAGTTGTGTGTGTGTATTACATAGATCAGTGTTTCTCAACCTGTATGCTGCGGCACACCAGTGTGCCACGAGATTGTCAAATGTGCTGCGAGGGTTTTTGACAAATTAAAATTGCATGGGTTTTGCAACTTTGAAATAGTATTTGTATAATTACCTCAACGGTTTCTAAAAAAAAATCTTTTAAAATTTAGTTTTATTGCGTTTTTATTTGATATTATTTTTTCCCAATTGTAATTGAGGTTGATTCAAATTGGCTTTCTTAAAATCAAAAAAGATTTGTGAAATAAGTCTTTAAATTTCTTTAATGTGATTGCATTGCTGTGAACTAATTAAAAAATGTTTTATTCATTTAGCCATAATGGTCAAATATTTAATAAAATCTGGTGCTTCACAAACGGAAGATAAACGAAGAAACAAACGGAAGTATAAAGATGACTACATTGAATTCGGATTCATCGCAATTGAAACGGAAGACCCTCGAATACCATTCTGTGTAGTGTGCAAAAAGAAACTTGCAAATGAAGATCTTGTTCCTAGTAAACTGAAAAGACATTTGGAAACTTCACACCCAGAGGTCAAAAACAAACCAAGAGAATATTTTGAAAACCTGGCAGTGCAGCAAAATAAAACAGCAAAAAATTTTTTAAACTATATGAAGATGCCAGAAAAGGGATTGATTGCTAGCTACAAGGTTGCACAATTAATAGCACAATGCAAAAAAGCACACTGATGCGAGTTCATCTTTGCACCAGCATTAGCTATCATTGTCGAAACAATGCTGGGAAAGGAAGCGACAGAGAAGGTCAAGAAAGTACCATTATCCAATGACACAATATCATGCAGAATCGAAGATTTATCTTCAGACTTAAAAAAGAAACACATTGTTGAGCATTTCGAATCGCACGGCTGTGAACTCTGGTCATTTCAGATTGATGAATCGACAGATATCAGTGGAAAAGCACGCCTCCTTGCTTTCATTCGATTTGTTAAAGATGAAATATTCTTGAATGAGTATCTTTTCTGCAAAGATTTGAAGAGCACGATGACAGGAAAAGACATATTTGAGCTAGTAAAAGAAAATATTTCAAGTTTGGGTTTGCTGTGGAAAAACTGAACTGTTGTTTGCTCAGACGGATGTCCATCAATATTGGGAAACGAAAAAGGATTTATCACACTTGTGCGCCAAGAAAATCCAAATATTATAAGCGTCCAATGCATGATTCACAGAGAATCTCTCGTTTCAAAATCTTTAACTCAGGGTATGTTGATTGTTATGAACCAAGTCATCCAAGCGGTCAATTTCATCAAGAGTCGACTTCTTAAATCTCGAATTTTCTCTCAGCTGTGCCACGCAATGGATTCCAACCACAAAACTCTTTTATATCACACCAAAGTGTGTTGGCTTTCAAAGGGAAAGGTTTTGAAATGACTCATACACCTGAAAGTAGAGGTGATTTTGTTCTTGGAGGTAAAAAAAAACATCTTTTGAATTTTCTCTTCATGACGAGATTTGGTGGCTTAAAATTCAATTTCTCTCAGAATTGTTTGAAAAGCTGAACTCTCTAAATTTAAGTCTTCAAGGTCCATCCGAGAATATCGTCACATCAACATCAAAACTGAAGTCATTTGAAGAAAAATTAACACTGAAAATCTGAAATATCAAAAGAAAATTTGGACTGGTTTTCGGGTGTCAATGAATCTCAGTCAAAAAAAAAATTGCAGACGAAATTATAAGCACCATTGACGAACTTCAAATCTCACTTAAAAGCTACTTTTCTTCGCTTTCAGTTGATGAATATGAATGGTTAATCAACCCATTTGTAATTTGCAAGACACCAAATTTGACAACAGAAAAAGAACAGCTCATTGATTTGAGAAATGATAGATTTTACCGTTCAACATTCTTCGAGAAAAATTTGGATGAGTTTTGGCTTTCTGTCAAAAATTTGTATCCTGCAATCAGCTTGAAAGCTATTAAAATTCTTTTGCATCTTCATGGTTCTGTGAATTTGGATTTTCAGCATTGACAGAAATCAAGTCCAAAAAGCGAGACTTTTAAAAGTTGACGATGAAATGTGAACTTGTCTGGCGACTTTGGAACCTCGTTTTGATTTAATTTGTTCAAGAAAACAGGCTCAGCCCTATCATTGAATAAATTTTGTAAATAAATATTTTTTTGTATCATACAACTTTTACATTTTTTTATATTCAGGTGTGCCACAAATAATTCCAGATATTTTTAGTGGGCCGTCAACCAAAAAAGGTTGAGAAACACTGACATAAATACTATTATTTTGTAACTGAAATGTGAGATAAATGCATAGCAACAGCTTAGATAATCTTTTTTTAAATAGGAGATATTCTTTCCTGAAATAGACATTTGCTGGCATAAATCACTAAAGGTAGATTAAATTAATTCAAGTGAACAAAATTTATAGGTTTCACACATTTTTAAAATTTTGTGGTACATAAATAATTGACTTGTGCTTCAAACAGTAGTTAAAGCTCCAATATAGCTTTAAATAAATTAATGATTGGAAATAAATGTTTTTACACTGAGAACTATATTTATAATGGATACGTAAAAATTACTGAAAGATGAACAGTGTAGGCTTTTGCATTATTACACAAGAAATTTAAGACAAAATAGAGACAAAAGTGCACCATTAAAGCATTAAAGTTAGTGCAAGTATTGCTTTCAAAGAGTAGAAAAGGCTGAAAAGTCTTGAAACACATTATATCATTGCATTGATGCAAAACAATGCATTAATCCACTCCAACATTTTTAATATATGCATCTGATAGGCAAGATAACAAAGCTTTAGAGAAAAGTATAGATCACAACTGTCTTGTTAAAACTATATCTACCAGTTTTCTTAAATGCTACATACACACATATCATCACAATTCAAAATATTTTCTTACTCAATATTCTGACAGAATATTTATACACTGACAAACAGAAAAGGAACTAAAACATGGACGGCCACACAAATTAGATTGTACAATTGGTAATTTGTTTCTAAACACACATAAATACTTTATACATAAATGATTTTCTAAATACTTATAATATACTACAAGAAACACCGGTTGAAATTATGAATTTTAATACTTCTGTAATGGAAGAATATTCAAAGCTGCATAGTAATAAATAGCTTACAAGTTTGACTTGTAAGATTAACAAACATATATGCTCATCATTTGCAAAAAAATGAGATTCTTGGTTTGAACCGTTTCCAATCACCGGGTTCACCAGATAAGCACAAGAATAAATTATTGCAAACTGCACACCGGTCCACAAATACACAACTTAATATCTTTACAAAATGCAAATAATTCGTAAATTTTTGTTGCATCATGCAAATAAATTTCTGAATGAGCATCTAGAAAACTTGTCAGAGATCACATCTTAATCACTTCTCATTCACTCGTTACACACATGTAATTTACAGATGTGTGTATAACAGCACAAAAATACCTCTCAAAAGCTACACATTTTCTAATACTTTTTCAATGGAAGAATTTTTAGTTTAATGCAATGGACTATGAAGACCAGAAAAATAACCTAGAAAAAATGTAGACTTGTGTTGCGAACACTGCAACATAATACAATCAAATGCGTAGATTAATACTTTTATAATCATGTAAAATCTTTTTAATGAAGTAACCAAGTCAGTGGCCTAAAAGTGAAACACTGTCAAAAAACATAGTTCTCAAAAAAAAATGAGGGGAGAAGAATTCTATTCCTTAACCCTCTCGCTGTGCATCCCGCGGGCAACGTAGAAGTAGCAAGATTTGCGCAGCCCACGATTTCTGCGGGGATACATTTTTGCCGTCTATTTAACTGTGCAACCCGCTCTTTCCCCGTTCATGGTTTCATTTTGGCTTTTCTGTGATGTTTAATTGTTTATTCAAATCTGGGTTAACAGATGGCTTTAGATGTCCACATTTCTGCGAAATATACAAGCATTTTTTGTAGCATTTTGCGCACTCTTTTCAAAGCTCAAAGATGTCTGGCAGGAAGCGTTTCGCGAGTGATATAACCTACATTCCTGACAATATTTCCAACACTGATAGCAGTTCTGACTCTGATTTCAAGTATATTGAAGATAGTTATAGCGACACTGATGAGAATTTCTCGGATTCCTCTGCGGATAGTGATGAATCTGAAGATTCATTTTCTATTCAAAACGTTCGACAGTGGTGCAAAATTGATATGCAAAATATTCCACCGGCTCCTGCTTCATTTCTAATAAATGTTTTGCAAGTATTTTGCATATTTTCATTAGTATATACGTACCTTTGTATTTCATAAAATAAATCATAATTTAACCAAGATTAATTTTCAAAATTTTGCTTTTATATGATTATTCTTCAATTTCAATATTCCGACAATCTTTTTTTATGATCTAATTCTATATTGAAAAAAAAAACTCTTTTACAAAAAATGTTTGTATATTTTAACTCTAAAATATATGTAGATTTGAAATATGTAATAAAAAATACGCAATTTTTTAACCTAATTTTATAAAAAAATTATGCAGCGAGAGGGTTAAGCTTCGTTCACCAAGTGTGTTTCAAGAAATCTTTCTGCAAACCAGTCTATAGATAACCACATTAGAAAAATTGAAACTAATATCTTGAAAATTTTGACTTGGTGTTTCACTTGTTTGGACCAACTGTATAAAATTTAATAAAACTAATTTTTGGTTACCACGATACTATCCTTACAACTAGGCCTTGCTGAGTGAAACACTGTTATATAAATCTTTCAATATAAATAAAAAACTAAACTCGTAATTATGCACATTTCATTTGATTACTTTGAGTTTAGTCATGACAAATGTATAAAATGTGTACTGTTTTTGTATACCAAATAATTTTCAAGATGAAAATGTAACAGATAGATTTTTTACGATAAAGTACTACTTTTATATAGCTTTATAAATTTGAGTTGTAATTTAAAATGAAATCACTGGATTTACCAATAAGCAATCTCAGAATTTTGTGATAAACTTATTGTCAATGAAAGATTTTTTAAAATATATACCTCTAATAAATCAACAATATTAAATCATGCTAAACACAGTATATTTTATATCCTAGCATTCCTTAAAATTTTATGAAAAGTAATATTTGTAAGTGCTGTGTTAGTACTGCACATAAGATTAAGGAAAATGCTTCAATGTAGAAACTTGTTGATATTTGGAGAGCTGCTCATTGTAGCATACCTGCCAACTTCCAAGAAAAAAGATTTTTTACAACAATAAAAAGCAATAACTATCAAAAGAAAATGCATAAAAATAATTCTTTTAATAAAATACCAATATAAAGCAGTAAATTAGTGACAATTCTGCCAAACTGGGCTTTATGAAATTAATTCAAAGTAGAAAAAGTAACCTGCTCTCAACTACTGTTGGTGGCAGTTAAACCTTGGCATATCTGTTTTAGCAATATTTTACACAAAATGGCACCAAATTTACACAAAAAATGAGCGATAAAAACTTTTTATTAGTGTTTTTATAGGTTTTATTTAAAAATTAGTGCCAAAGAATGTTTTCATAACAATCTAGAAACTTGATTCAAAGGTTTTTCATGGCTTAGAGCCAAAATTCTGACATCACTTGGAAACATTTCATCCTAAAGAAAAATAAAAAAATCAAGTTTTTTTCCATCCAGAAGATCGGAAAAACAAGTGTTCTCAGGAAGATCTCTGGAAAAGTTGGCAGGTATTTATAGGGGATCTTCGTGTTAAACATTGGCTTTTCAACTTAATTGCATCAATGCAATCATCAGATCTACAATAATGATTAGCCCTTATCTTTAACGATTGAGATTTAAAAAATTAGGTGGAATAGACATATTTTCGATATCTTTTCTTCAGTAAGTGATATTAATTGGTAAAAAACTTTAAAAGGGTAGACAAATGATCTTTTCTACCATTTCATGAAATTAGAATTGAGCTTTCAATTCAAATAAAGTTTTGAGTAAGCTTAATAGAACTCAATAACTAGATTTGTAACAAAAAATATAGCTGCTAAATGTAAAAAAAAAAACACCATGTAATCCACGAACCTACAAAATCTACAAACAAATAAAACTTTCCCGTACAGATAAAAATAGTTCCAAATCCCTACTAAAACAATAATAAAAATGACATTGTAAATGACCAAAAAAATAAACAGGAAAATGATATTAAAATAGAGCTAAATTCGAATAAATATACATCAGTATATATGAGTATATGTACAGTAGGACTCTGATTGCTCAAGATAAGGGACGGAGCTTTTTTGGACAACATAAAGTAATAAATGCAATGCAAAACTCATCTGAATTAATTTATGAAGGATAGAACCATAAAATAATTTGAAAGCATTTATCCTAATTACATTATTTACATAATGAATGATATGTTTAAACATAAAAATAATATTATTAAATATATCGATAAAACTATGACGTTTCAAAATAAATTATTGGTTGCTTTTATATTTTACAACCAACATCTAATAGGACAAAGTATTTTGATAGCAATGACTAAGTACTTGTAATTAATTAGATAAGAAAGACAAAATTAACATGATTGATACAGAATCTAATGAGTTTGAGTTATCAAGGTCCTACTATAAGATAAATATATATTTACAGATTATATCATTAACTCATGCATAACTATACTTAAGACATAACTATGACCATACAGTGCTGACTTTTACAATAACTATACACAAGGAAAAATGGAAATTTGAGTTTTCTTCCACATTAAAAGAATCATAACACGAGAAGAAAATTGAATATGACATTTCACATAAACCTACTTAATAAAGTAAAAATATATTTACTTTAAAAGTTTTTCTCACGCAGATGGCTCATTGTTACTTTGATTTGGCTGCATGCAATATTAAGCTATTGAGCAATTATTTTCTACTCGATTCAGTTACATCCACTAAATGTGATTGATTAATATTAAAGTTAGTCATTCTGTTAATGATATAATTAAAAACTAAACTTTATAAAGTGGAATGAAGAGAAACAAATATGGAAGTGGAGAAAGGTTTAGCAGAAGACACATTAAGGGACAGCATACAGTAAATGCTAAAATATTCTTGATTTGAGCAAATTTTTAAGTAGTATTTTTAATTTTAAATGAATTGATATTAAGCTGTGTTAAGATATGAGCAAAAAAGTTTCAATTTTCACTTGGTTTGTGAGTATTCCTGTATAAATGATGATTAATATTTATGAAATTATTGATTAACAGAGTGTAAAAATACTTTCTTCATAAGAAAGTAATCATAATGCTTTTCAAGGTATTAAAACTTTCCCAATTAGGAATACAGACAAATATAATATTTGAAAAGTATGTTTAATCTAATAGAAAACAAATGAATCTTTAATAGAACAAATTCTTAAGCTGGGAAAACTCTAAAATATTCAAAGCTATTGCTTGTAAATACAAGCTTTTATAGTAAGCTCAGCAATTCTAAATAAAACAGGTAGCAATGACTGATAATGCTTAAAATACAACCATACAAGGGTATCAAAACAAAACGATTTTCATTCATACAAATCATAGATAAAAAGATTTATTTCTTTACAAAAGAATGTTTTGTGATTTTGGGTTTCAAGGCATCAGAATCATGGTGGTCAGCAATACAAAGTGTACTGCATCTTAAGCACATGAAATAAAGCATAAGACAAACTTGTCTTCCTTTGGTATGAAGAGCGTAAGATGAAACCAGACAGTCACACTCGAAGTATTGTGTCTTGATCTCCAACATTGCCACAGTTGGGTTCAGGAAGACTGTCGTCAATTTCATCCTGCAAATCTTCAAACCTAAAATGTAAATAAAGATTTTAAGAGAAATTCAACTGCACTTAATTACAATATACAAAGATAAAGCATTTTTTTATAAACTGGAAATCATTACTTTAACAATGATAATTAAACTTGCTTGAGTATCTTACTATGTTCACTCCTGTCACAAAGGTTTAAAATATAGCAGTGGAAAAATTACTGTACCATCTTGAAATGTGACAAATTTTTGAAATAGTTGCAAAAAATTGCATCAGAACCCTAGGGTTAGTAAATAGAATAAATACACCTAAAGGGTAAAGTGAGTATGAAAAACTGTGTTTTCAAATTCAAAGTAGAATTTAGCAATGACAAATTTTAAAAAGTGGTGTTTCTTTGCATTATATATATTGCATTATTCAAGAAAAAATTGCATAGATTTTTTCTTCATATTCAAACCTATATTTTTAGTTAAGTGGCTGTTTTTATACCTACTTTACCCCATTGTATGGGGTAAAGTGGATAGCAGGTGGGGGAAAGTGGGTAATTCATAGAAGTTATAAAATCATATTAAATAGTGAAAAAAATTATTTACACAATATAATAATTAATAAGTGCATTAAAAGAACAATTTTTGTTGAAGGAGGTACTATTAAATTAACTATTTGTTCAATGAGCTAATATTTTAGTGGCCTTCTAAATGCCAAATTTATAATACGTAAAACATTTATGAATGCTGTACCTTAAGATGCACTTGAACTATGTTTGAGTGCACTGTAAGTAACAGTTAAAAATTCTACACAAAACACGAATTATTCAAAATTCATGCTAACATGAATTTTGAGAGATATTGAGGTTATATATCAAAACTGTCCATGATTATCAAATGTAGGTTTTGCAGCTATGTATGTAATAATAAATGCTTCCAATATTTATTATGCCAACATTTCCTCCTTTTCTAGAAAATATACCATTGATTAACTCTAGATTTTTTAAGAATGAAACTTTCCTGACTTCTGTTACTTGCTCAACAAATTGTTGAACTGATTTTTTGAACTTACAAATTACGCAAGAACCTTGCTTAATATTACTGCTGTCAGTTTTGCTCTGTGGTTCTTCAGTATTTTCTTCTGGTTCCATAATTTTATTTTCAGAAAGAGCCTGAGCTGATGTTCTCAAGTTCTTTCTTTTTTGCTTTGCTAGACCTATCTTATATTGCTTGAAATAAATGCTCTAGGATGTTAGAGCCTCTGTTAATACCTCACCTATTTTTCTGAACCCTTTTCCTTTTTCTCAATGAATTCTGAACATCATTTTTAAGATCAGTAGACATAGGAGTCGAGAGGATTAATATGGCTAATTTCATGTTTTTTAACAATGAAAATAGTAACTTTATTTGGCATGTAAATTACTTGAAAATGATATTATTTCCTGTGAAGCTTGATTCCCTTCATTTTGTGACAAGTTTACAACACATATTGAACTTCATTCTGGGAAATTAATGCCTTTTCTATCCTTAAATTTCTGCGTTCCACAGCCTGTCAATTTACAATATATAACCACTTTCCTTAAATTCTTTCACAACATGGTTAATTTTAATGATTCACATAACCATTTCAATAGACATAGAAATGTGACCTTAAAACATTTTGCAAGTTGTTTTTCCCTGTACCATGATATTGAAATTCCCCCCCTTTCCATGTTATTTTCAGCGGCATAGAAACTTCAACATCTAAGGGCTGTAAGGCATGACTTGGTTAGTTTTGTGGCGCAAGGGCCATATTTGGCCATGCTGTGCCGGTAAGGCACGACTTGAAGTTTGGGGTAGCCATAATATTATACCTATATATTATGGAATACTTATATACCTATTCATTTTTGCTGATTAAAAATGATCTTTAGCATAAAAGAACCCCCAAAAGAAGTTTCATCAATGTTGCCACTAAGCCTAAAGCTATACCCACTTTACCCCACTTCATTGAAAAACATCTAGCATTAAAAATAATGTTGTAATATCTTGCCTGTTTATTGGAATCTGTTAACACGTCTTTCATCTAGCTCAGGAGAACAAACAATATATAATAGTTTTAGAAAGGCATACATAAATAGAAAGTTTCTCACACTTACAACTCACATGACTGGATCAAAACAAACAAGAGGCCACCAGGATCTTCAAGATGTTACCAGTAAAATATTTTTGATTGAAAATTTTTTTAAAGAATTTAAATAAATTGTTGTGAGTATTACTTTCCATCAAAACAGGGTTTATAATTAATGAGGTAGCTTTTGTATGGACTATCCACTTGACCCCACCAGACCCTATCTATATTGCACTAATGTACATGGAACACAAATTGACATAATTTGTTTATTATTAAATGGCAACAACGAATATAAACAATATAAAATTGAGCATTTGAGCTATAGAGCTGCATAATATTGCCAAAAAATGCCCAGAAGAGCTCACCACTCAATGAAATTCTTTAGCAGTCTGACTTAAAGCAATGAAAAATCTGGAAGATAGGTATCAGCTTTAGAAAAGAAAATGAGCAAAAATAGGTTTGCACCAAAAAATGCCAAATCTCCTTTGAACAAGGGAATGGGATGCAATTGAAGAAAGTGCTTCAAATCTAACTGGTAACATGATTGAGACGTGCATTTTGGCATGCATTTTACTGGAATGAGAATTAACATCAGTTAAAAGTAAACGAAATTCTGTTATATTTCTTTAAATTTTATTTTATTTAGAGATAAAATCCAGTTTTGTGAATATGGATGCTATATTCATTATAAATGGATAGAAAAAATGTTTGAAAACATGAATAATGTTACTTTGCTATCACTTTAAAAGTTTAGAGCAAATGCTATGCTCTGTTCAGCTAGATTGCATTAAAAACAATAGCTATTGCGTCATACTCTTTACAAATATGTAAGCAAGTGAAGAGCATTATCGGTTTAGAAGATGTTGTGTTAGTAAAACTCTGACACCTGGTTTATGATGTAAATAACCTAGGTGTTAGAATGCATTCTTAAGTGATTCACTGGTGATAATTATGGAAATAACTATGATGAAAGAGTGCTCACATTGGTTTCTTGCAATAGTCACTTTTTTGCTACAAGATGCCAAAGGGAGAATATTCCACTCAAGATATTTCTCAATTGTATTTAACCACTTTTCAATATCATGGCAATTGATTTCAATGTTAATGAATTTCAATGTTTTGATTTGAATAATCCAATGCCTGTATTATCTTGTTTTGTCCAGGAGATTCATATTCGTTTAGTTTAATATTTGGACTGCTGCTCTCAGTTCTTTGCTATTAGCTTATTAGACCTATACTTGGTTTTATATTAGGAGCTGTCAATTGCAGAAAACAAAAGTGTGGTAATGAGTTTGTCACTCCTTTCCAATGATGCTTCTTGTAAGACACATGGTCAGAAAAAACATGCCACTTGTATAGTGAAGATGATTCCATAACTGAGCAAATCAGCTGGAAGAAAAAATGAATTTTGAAAGTAAAAATTCATTTTCTGAAGAATTTACTTTCCATAGTGCCAATTATTTCTTACTAGAAGCAGTAGTAGCTAGCATCTCTAAACACGTTTGAAAATTTGAGGTTTATTTGTAAGTTTCGGAAGAAAACGTAAAATTAAGACCAAATCTGTACCTTGAATGGCTAAACCATACAAATTGGTATGTATGTACTAGATATTTCTCTCTTGTGTTTTAAAATGAAAAAATCTAATTAGATCATAACATTAACTTTTCAAATTTGTACAATATTATTTGGTCCAACAGGTTATTGAATCATAACTGTAATTCCCCAATCATATCCAGTATTGATGCAGAGACATATTAAACATTTAAACTTTATTTGGTCATTTCAAGTGTCATTTACCATAATACTATTTCAAAAGGTTATCATCTGGTAGTTATCTTACTTCTTCATCATTAAATATCATGAATTGTATGAAATTTCCCAGTACAATAGCTGGCTAGCGGAATATACACTTATAAAAAGATGATGCAATAACATTTTCCACTATGGTATACTTACTTTTTGCTTTCTATCCACAATATGGCAAGAATTAAAAAATTCAGATAAAAAATTGCAAATGTTAAAAATTTGCTCTCACCTGTCATATGAACATTCTTTATCAAACATCAATGTTTCCTGTTCTGCTAAGTGCATCTTATAGGTGAATACAATGTATAATAAGGCCAGTACAAGCAACATGCTACCTATATTAATAAAGACAAGTCATTATAATATGCTAAATATTGACAGATAAAGAGAAAACTACTATTTTTAAGGAATAGTTCAATTATGAGTTATTAATTAAGTAAATTATGAGATGGCATGCCAATATTCAATAGAGCACTTTTAAGAGATACTAACTCACAACTTTTATTTTCAAGAGAACCAGTATACTATCCATGAAGCAAATTGATGCGATAGATTCGATTTTGCAATGAAACTTGCTTACTATCACTGTCCAAAATTGGTTAAGACTACTGCTCAGTATTACATTTTAACTTATTACAATTGCATAAAATGTTTAAAAAAAATCTAAGTAAAAATATTTTTAAATGTATTGAATAAAACTTTTGACAAAAGTATTTAACACATTGTATGTTTATTAAGGTAAGTTCATGAGATTAGCAATAGAAATGCAACTAAGTGGAATTTGTAGGCATCGCTTTTATGCAAATAGAGGTTGAACCTTTCATTTCATAAAAACAATTTGAAATTGATGGAGTTGTTTCATTAACATTTCAATTTCAACACATAGCAATAGAAGTAAAATATGTTTAATTTGGTGGTTTATGCAATTTAAAAATCTGAAACAATTTCCTACAAAATGAAGGAAGTTCATTTTCCAGAATCTTTTACAACATTCTAAGCTTTTAGACAATGACATGACAATTTAGTACGATTAACTTTAGTGAGAAGTCTCTAGGTTTTCTGTGTTTTAGGAGGCTTATAAAACATGGAATGGTTCACTTAATCTGTAATGTAAGACAACCTGTAATAAATATACTCTAGCCTATAAAATACTTTTTATTATTTAGTTGGCATTTTTCATGCTAAGGATATGTATCACAGAGAGCATAAGAGGTTCTTCAGATTTCGTCAAAGATCACTTTCATGATTCTAAAAGTGGTTTGTGTACTGGATAATCTTTAAAAATTCTGAAAATCATCCTTAGATCAGCAATTCCTAACTGGTTCCGTAGAACCCAATGTATTAGGAAGTAAAATTAAGGGTTCCACAAAAGTTAAAAATGTGCAATACATTACACATTAAAATAAAAAATATTGCATGAGTCAATATCTGTCTGACTAAATATCTGCATCAGTTGCATACTTTGCAAACTTAATTGTTTGCAATTGTTATCCAGAATCTGCACATTATCTGTCTATTATTTTTGTAACCATGTGCTTTGTTTATCAGAAAGCAATAATGATAAACAAAGAGCATGATACAATAATTGTATTTGATTAAACTTTAATTTTTGTACTTATAATTGGTATCAATATAACTTTCAGTTTAAAGGTATTCAACTTTGAACCAAGAAATTTTTAATATGCATTTGGTTATTCATACTCAATTTTTAAGGATTTCTTATTGTTTAAAATAAAAAAGGTTCTGGGACTAAATTTAAATAGGAAATAATGCCTTAGATTAATATTACTTAAACTTATTAGTTTCTTAATTGATGAATTATTTTTCTTAAAAATTATTATAAGAGTTAAATAGTTTGAACACAGTGTAGTGATTAAAAATAATTGAAAGATAGGCTGTGTACCTCCAACTGTTGCAAGCCACATTTCATGTGGCTTCATGAAACAGAAAATGGATAGAAAAAAATACAACACTGTTTTTTTCCATACGTCCAACTTCTGAACATGCTGCCAGAATTGAAAACATAGATTCTTGTCATCCCTATAAAATTCAAAATTCAGCATTAAAGAATATTTATAACAGTAAAAGTTTTAAAACCACAAATATACTTCTTCATACCTTGATTACATTTGTAGTTCAAGTATTGGAAAGATTTTAGAAAAATAGATTTTTCCAATGCCAGCTTATGGATCGTATAACCGTTCAAGTAGCAAAAATGAGTCAGTCTCTTTGTTACCCCAAGGCCCTCCCATGGGAGGTACTGCCACATCACACCCAATGTGATCTATGGTGGTGGGGGAATGCCTTCCAGGAGGACTTTGGGGAAGCTGACCCACATCCAGGTGTTGTCTTGAAATCAGGAGACTTCCACAGCCAATCCAACTTTGGCACATAACAGATTTGAACTTGTAACCAAGTGCTTCAGTCTACTAATTTCTTAAGAACAATGCCTTTAGCTGCTTGGATACTGGTAGTGGCAATAGTTAATATATGCATTTAAAAGATATTGCTTCTTTTTTGACAAATTAAAGAAAAGGTGATAAGAGGTTAAGTACTTATTTTTATATAATACATGCTTTTTATAAATAATGTTTTTGCATGATGAGAGTTGATGTTTGTTGCATAATGGTAAACAACCAATATAAGCAAGCATTCTTTAGTAAATAATTAAATCAGTACATTTGCTTTAAAAACTTAGAAGATTAATAAATATATACAACAGTGAGACAATTCACAAAATAGAGATGCAAAATTACATCTTAATTCTTGTTACAAATTTAAGATGCAAATATTGCTGCAGAATTAAAAAGCCAATTCAACTGTTGTAGATATTACCCATTTGATGCAACAGAACCAAAATATCAAGTTTTTAAGTTATTTAAAGTGTTTTCAATTGCCTTTCACTTTGTATAGCTTGTTATAGCCTTAAAATGCTCTCTCTCATTGCAAGAGAATTATTTCATGTGAAAGAAAAAGTACACATTGAAATCATTCTTCCTGTAGCATTAATTTAAGAATGGCAATATCTGAGTTATGGCACTGTTTCAGTATGTAAGCAACATGGATTAAACAGTTCAAAGAAAATTAGGATTTTGGAATTGATAAAAGAAACTGATTATTAATTTGTTCACTATTAAATTGGTGAAGAAACATTGTGTACAAAATAATTTAAGTTTCAATCATTAAATAATTAATAAATGATATACAGCAAAATATACATATTAAAACAGGCTTTAAAAAATTTTGATAGGAATAAAAAAATTATAACTCACTTTATTATGAAATCCAGATATAAATTAACAGCAAAGGAGGTTTCCAAGATAGTGAGAATTACTGCTACGACTCTGCAAGGGAATAAAATCATTTTTAATTATAGTAATCACATTATTTTACAACAGAACAGACAAAATAAACTAAAATTTGTGTATAAAAATATTCATGAAAATCAATAATCTCAAGCATTACTTACAAAGTATACACTCCTAGTCCTTGATTGTGCATTGCCAAATCTGCTCCAACACCCCACATAACTAATAGAAAATAACAGAAAAAAATTAAAACATTAAATGAATAAATTCCATGCTTAAGAGTTTGTAAAACAAATTGAATTTTGACTGGAGTTAAATTAATTAAAAAGCATACTGGAAAAAATATGTATGGTCAAGTACGCTGTATGTATGGTCACAGAACAGTATAGTGACAAATGAAAGACTTATAACAATAGCGCAATAGATTTAAGTGATTACTAAATTGGAAGATGTGATAATCCCATCTACTCACAGGGCCGAAAGCAATGCCCTCAAAATCTATTAAACTGTAAGAAATACAACATTTTCAATTTAAAAGTATAAGTCAGTTTTGCTGAGATTATTTCATATTTTAAATAGCATTTATACAAGGAGTTATTTCAAAAGTAGTATTGAAAATCTATCAACAATTACTGAATTAAGAATGGTAAGACTTCGACAAATACATAGGGTTTTATAGAAATGAAGGTACTGAAGGAAGATTTAATTTCTCTAAGAGAATTCAAACGTTCGCGAAAAATGCAAATGCGTTTATAGATTACATCCATCAATATAAAATTTCATGGATGTTTAAAATGAGTTAAGTAATTCGAAAGGTTAACCAGCTTATGCATTATTAATTGGTTAAACTGAAAATACATTTTTGAAAAACATTAAAAAATTGAATTTTACATGTTGAATTGGGAACTTCATAACATAAATAATTTAGTGAAAATGAAGAAATAAAAGTGAAAAAAATAGCATTGGATGATGCAACTTTAGAATTTTTGGAAATGTCAGGAAACAATTTGCCTTCCTTGGTGAGATCGTTTATACTCTTAATCAGCAACTGGCCTTAAATGCAACGTTTGATAATTGAAAGACAATTCATTGTTTTCGATATCATACAAATTCTCAAAAATTTCGAAAGTACAATTAAAGATAGCTCTAAGAAATGAATGTTCGCATTAAAGAAACTCAACACTAGACTAATAAAAATAAAAAGCGAATTTCATACAATTCTGAGTTCAGTTAATTATATTCCAAACAATCAACTAGTACGACTGCACGAAGTACATAATATATCGAGATGAATTACCTATCATGCTCAGAACACCCCATAACCGAGTAGTGACCTCCACAAATTCTAGGAATTTGTGGAGTACATTGGATTTATTACGATCCATGAGTGTAAAATGTTATAAAACTAAAAATGCTTTTAAATTTAAAAGGCAAAGAAATGCACTCGATGCGCATGCCATTCCGTAACCTCGCAGAAAAACATAAACAGTTTTTTTTGTTGCCAATCTGTTTTACTTGTAACTGTTAAATTTTTCAATGCACATTTGAATTTGAAATAACACCATGAAACAACAGTAATACGAACTTCTTTGATTTTCTTTTTTTTTTTGAAAGTGTAACACTGATTTAAACTTCTCTCGTGTTTAAAAAAGTTTTTTATTTTTCAAGGGCCTTTTGAATTCATAGAACCTGAACTTAATATGGCAACAATACTTTTTATTTATTTATATTTGAGAGGAAGTGAAGATCATGATTAGATTATTTTGACATTTTTCCGGTTCCGGAATCAATATATCAGAATAACGAATGGAAACAATTTTTTACCATACGAATTGACGTGTTGCACGTCAGTACAATAACAATATGATCAGCACATGACATTTTTGGTTGCGTTTTCAGTCAGTTAAGCCATAAAAGTTTTTTGGTCCTGAATAATGTTTCGAAAAGTCCTCAAAAATTGTTTTCGAAGACGAAGCTTTCGTTTTAAAGTACTGATAATCACTATCGGCATTGTCTTCGTATTCTTTCTTCTTACTATAGTATTAAACGTGGTTCGTATTTAATGTTCCTCATTCTGTTTTTACATTCCGAAGACTTGTATTGATTCATGTTACTGCACTTATTCCAACTTGTGCGCTTAATCTCAAGGATCCGCTTATAAATCGTCACATAAATTTCATGTTATAAAGTTGAAATGATAGAACATTGGAAAACTAAAAGTTCTGAATGTGCGCTCAATTTTCTTCAAAATTTGAAAATTTTTCGGTATTGTGCAAATTTCCTCTGGCATATGTTATGATAGGAGGCGCTATTATCGATATTCATGTTCGATGGATTGAAAACAAAAAGAACTTGATGACTTGTGTTTTGACATCTACCTAACGACAGCATTTCTTGACGTTTGTCGCAGCGTGATCAAAGGTGGCCCTTGCACCATAAAACCCAATCAACCAACTACCAAACAACATAGTAAAGTTTTAATAGTGGTTACCCCATTACTTCAAGTGATATGATGGCATAGGATTTCTTCATGGGCAGTTTGGAAGTGTTGTCTAGAGCTACATTTCGAGAATTCAAAAATTTGTTCGTTGATTCGAATTTCATGACCTGAAAACTGCAACCATACAACCTATGTGCAAACAAAATTCTGATTTCTGTACCGAAAGAATGAGTGCATTATATCATAGTTTTGTGTACTCTTTAAAAGCTTAAGTCCTGGATTTTAAAGTCATGAAGACCTTTTGTATATTGAACATCATCACAAATGCTGGTTGGTTTTAGCCTGTTAGCTTTTCTGAAGTATTTTCAAATGATATTGAAACAGATCTCTAGTAATCAGTGATCTCAACTTCTTGTGACTTGAAACTCAAGGGCTTCTCTAACAAGAGGGATAAATATTACCAGCATACAAGTAATATGTGTAATAAAAAGAAAAATAAACTCTTAATAACATACACACAAATTAACAAATGAGAACCAGTTGGGATATTTCTTCACCAATAATTTCTCCAAGTTTGCACCAGTGTTCATAAATTCCTATTCAACATCCTCAGGAAACTAATATTTCCTTTTCATCCATGACTTATTTATCTGTTCAAAAAATTTTTTGGACATGCAATTTTAAAGTTCTTGTATGTTAATGGGGTGAACCAGCCACTCGCTGACCACCTGCTAGTAATTAAGTATTTCCTCGTATTTCTCATTAAAATATGCACACTTTCACAAAAAAATTAAATTTATAGAATAGCCAATGGACAACAGGAATAAATGGTAACTAATCGATACATATAAATCAGAATTGGCGTCTGTTCTCTACAAATCTACCGTGTGACCAATCCACACCAAATTTGGTACACTTATTCTTTGGAACCCTGCAGGTAACATAGGCTACATATTAACCCCCGTTCTATCTGTCTTGAGTGTGCAGAGGGGTGTTACGTCCCATTATCCTGGACAGAACACTTACTATAAGAGGCTGTGCAGAAGACGTCTTAACATCTACAGATGATCTTGGAGGGTTTTTAGAATCTTAAGAGTGGTGCAATCGCAGATGGGTGCATTTGTGCTGAAAATTGCTCTGTATCCCTTCTGTAAAATGGGGGATGGAATTGTCAAGCATAAAGTAATTGCTTGAAACGTTGATCGTGATATCATATCAATATGATTTGTCAGCCTTTCATAATGATTGTGGAACTCTGAAATTCGTATTCCTGGTGCAAGGTGCTACAAATAAAAAATATTGATAAGAAAAACCTACTGCAATAATACGATGTATGTCATTTTTTTGGAAATGAACTTAAAGGGCATTCAATCACTCCAAAACTCAAAATTGACTTTTGTATATATTCATCTCGGTATCAGTTTTTGTAGGTTTGTCTTACCTATAGTATGTAAAATGGATCTAAGTTAAATTGTAGAAGCTATAAAAATCTCAGTTTTAAAAGTTATTTTGTGCTTGCTTATTTTTTCTGTATATTTGCATTTTCTATGATACAAAAGTGATTTTTTTGGATCACTTTCAATCGACGTTTAACCAATCAAACCCGAGCAATGCCTGGTAAATTCAGCTAGTAAAAAGATAAAGCAGTAAATTTCAATTCGCTACTTTTTCTTTTTATTGATTAAAAATAAAAAGTTGGGGATGGCAAATCACAGTATATTGGACTTGTTCTAAGGAGTGATGTCTTGATCTGATTTTTTCTCAATTCTGTTTCTTGTTTTGAACTAAAATTTGGAATAAAGGTAGATAAATATCTGACTTTGATATACATAGTAATTTTTCATATCTAAATTAATTTTAAGTCTAATATTGTGGTCAATCAAAACATAATTGCCTGTGTTCTAGTAATTGATCTAACTGGTCAATCATTGGATTTTTAGGTAAGCTTTGATTTTAATTTTAAAGTTAGATATTTCATGATGACTAAGTGTTTGGGGTAAATTAAATATAAAAATAAGCCTGTATCCAGTATTTGATCAGATGATCAATTGATGGAAGAGGTGATATAAAGCATTGAGGATAAATGCAAAAGCAATGAAATTTTTAGTAAGTTAAGGTACCCTCTATTTACACTTAAACTTCTGTTAGTCCTGCATTCTGATTCTAGACCATGTGCCCTATTGAGTCCTTCGAAAGAAAGGTTCAAAATGGAAAAGTGATCGTCCCATGCAGTTGAATCCAAAAGGTGGTTATATTGTGAAAGATAGGATAAAATTAGAAAACGTTAAGAGGGGAAAAGAATCAAGGCAGGGGTTACTTCAAACCAAAAGAAAATAATTTTAATCTGGTAATGGAAAAAGAGGAAATACTTCAAGAGACTTAACTGGTGAAGGTAATGAATTTGAAAAATGTCAAGGTAAATATCAAAACAAAAACAAATATAGTATAAAAAGCTTGTTCTATAAAATTCAAGTTGCTGCAAAATATAAAATGTATTCCAAAAAGACATGCTTTGCAGTTTGTGTTGGGAGAAACTGGAGGATTTTGCAGTGACTGACTTAAGTTTCTATTAAAAGCAATGCCAATTATTTTACTTTAATATCAGTTTGTTTGGCATTTAAATATTAGTTTCAATATTAGTTTGTTAGATATTTTAATATTAGTTTGTTAGATATTTTAATATAGTTTACTTATTTAATATTAGTTTGTCGTGTATTTTAATTAGTTTACTTGTTTAATATTAGTACTACTAACCATTATCAAATTTATACTTGTTTAATATTTGATAGTTTGTTGTACTTAGAATATGTAAAAAATGTTTATCCTAGCTATATTTCATACAAATATACTGGTGACAGCTAAACTATCTGCACAAATGTTTCAATTTGAATTTTATTTGAATGATAGTGATGAATTACTGGATGAGGAATTTAGATTTCTTGAATCTTAAAAATTTTGCTGAAAACCATACATTTCAGGGATTAATGAAGCTTGTTACAGAAAAATAAGTTCAATGAAATATCTTTAAATTTTGGAGTCATAATTTTGAACATTTTTAAGATGCATTCATTTTTGTAATACTTATTTCATTTATTGATTGTAAATGTTTGCTATATTCAATTTATGATTGTTCTTTTTTATTTTCAGCTGGAAGGTAGTTTGGAGGAAAATGACAAGTTCTACAGTATTTTACAAGGTTTCTCTTTTACTTAAAAATACTTACATAAATCATATTGTTTATGTGGCAAAGTGACTAGTGATAAACTTAACCCATAAGTTCTAAGCATTTTCAAATATTGGTGGAAGTCTTAACTATTATTTTTGTCTTCATGTATTGATTATTATTTACGTATTTATCATTCAATATAATCTAATTGCTTGATTTAATTTTGTTTCATATTTTTATTAATTTCATAAATAAAAATTATTATGTTAATTTTAATTTATTTTCATATCCTCAATTATGATCTGTTTTTGTATAAATTGATTACATTTGTTTGTAATCTTTGTAGCACAACTAGACTAATAACTTGCTAACTATAATTGGCTTGTCTGAATACGTATTCTATCTGAACAGGTGCTCCAGAAAATAATGAAAAGTATCCAATACTGATGTGGTGGACACCATTCACTGGAGATAGCGGCTCATACAAGAAATGTGGCGAGGACATATGCTTCTTTACTGACCAGAGAAAATACTTCTCAGATCCTCGTACAAAGGTATTTCATAATTCTAAAGCTGATATACATGAAACAATTACTGTTTATATGTGAATAAAATAAGGTCTTGAAACCAGCAGTTGTTAATACTAATTTTGAACCTTAAAATTTAATTCAGAATTTTCTTTCATCCTATGCTAGAAGATGGAAAGTTATTCATTTTTTCTTGCAGTTCAGTAGTAATAAGTTAATGATAGATTTTGCCAAAAAATTTGTATTTCAACTACATAAATAAGTGGATTTTGTGAGAAAATTACTAGACTCCATTTGTGTGAGCACTTTAATTTTAAGATCTGTGTTCTGTGAATTTGATCATTACTGATGCAGTTTTACTAATTAAAAATCTATTTACTCTTGTACAATAATATCATGGCTGTTCTGTTTTGTTCAGTCTTTTACTTGTACTATAATTATTAAATTTTATAAAGTTAGCTTTACTCGGAAAATTGGGCTGCCGCAATTGACGACAGGGCAGTCAGTTGTTTAGCAAGAAAAGGGGGCATCACGGGAAGGCGATTGGCAACTTCCCAAAGGTTTTAAGCATTACACATGAGCAATAATAGATCTTTACACCCTATTCAAAATTAATGTGATTTTGAGCATCAATGTAGAGAAAAACCAAGCCACCTTAGGAAGGTCAAGAAAAAAGTTGAATTATACAGTGGATCCCAAATCACAATGGTATGTATGGCAAAGACCAAGCTAACCAATTGGCTGAAGCTGGAACACAGTTGCCCCAACCTAAATCCCCTTTATCTCTGAATAACATTGAGAGGCTTATATGCTCAGCTATAAGGACTAATCGATTTTCAATCTACAAAGAGATGTCTACAGGAAGGAACTAGAATATTTTATTTATAAATAAAGCTCTTATCCCAGGTTCCTAGCTGTTGGAGTCATTTGCTTTTGACTTCTTACTGGACATGACTTCCTACAAAGTTATTTTATTGGAGTAGTGAAATCAACTATCTGTGCTCTTTGCAAACTGGACAAAATAATTGGAGACCACCTAAAGGACTGCCCTGCAGTGCAATTACAAATATTGTAAATAGTATTTTAAAATTATATTTAATCACTTTAGACTTCTATTGGGCTGCTTGTCGACTGATGGCTGAGAGGCAGAATACAGGCAAATGATAAAAATTCATATAGTATTTCATTATTTACTGTTATAAGGACAAAGCCACAAAAGTTTGAAAACAGACTTAACTTAAACTAAGAAATTCTTGGAAGGGTCTTAATTGCATTAATTTTTTACATTTGCAATAATCATTTTTCAATAAAATTAATATAACAATTAAATATCATTTCAGGCTATCAATTAATATTTCATAAGTTTCATTGTTTTGGTATTGCAGGCTTTCTTTTTCTATGGTAGTGATTTCAAACCCACCGATTTACCTCTACCACGCTCTTTCTCCCATGATTGGGCCTTATTACATGAGGAATCACCTAAAAATAATTTTCTATTCTCAATGGAAAAGGCAAGTTAATACTTTCTGAGCAATTTATATTTGCAATATATTTAGTTTACTTTTAATGTAAAAGATTTCTGTTTCAATTTTTCACTAATCTATGGTCAATTTTCTGCAGGTCATGACACTTTTTAATCACACAGCTACTTTCCGTCGAGAATCAGATCTCCCCCTCACATTTCAATACCTTGATGGATTGGAATCCATTACATCTAAGAAATATTTTCTCCCTACATCACTGAAAAATGAGAGAGCTCAAGAACTGGCCCCTGTTGTGTATCTTCATTCTGATTGTAATACCCCATCTGAGCGAGACTCTTATGTAGAGGAACTGGCCAAGTACATTCCTGTGGATTCATATGGAAAGTGCCTTCAGAATAAACAGTTACCATCTCAGTAAGTAAAACGTTTTGTAAAACATGCAAATTTCCAATGTCACATCTGCTGGATTTTCTGGAAAATCACTTTTTCCCCTAGTCATCTGTACAGAAATTTGATGTCATTTTAAAAATTTGGAAGCTATTTTATCTTTCGGATTTTTCTTTGCAATATGGAAAATTTTCAAATGGCACCAAATTCTATATTTGACACCACATTGTGGCAATCTGCAAAGGAATGAAATAGAATCAGGTTGATTTGTTGCCAAAAGAATTTGCTTGGGGGTAAGTTGAGTGGGAAATAGGGTTTCATGCATACTCTGAAAGGCAGGTAAATGCCATTTTATTTTCAAAATTGAGGGACCAGCTTTGGAATCAGTTGATGGATTGCCAGAAAATTTGCATTTGACGACATGGGGCTGCAGACTTTTCAAGCTTATTGTGAAAGAATTTTATGATTGTAAGCTATCAACTATAACTTCAATTTACTGTGTTTGAAATTTCGGCATAGATTTGTATGCCACAAAAAATTTTCTGCCAGGTTTTTCTTGAAGGTTTGCATGACCACATATAACATCATGAAAAGCTTTTATACATTTAGAATGTTTATGTGTATTATGTGTAAAGTCAGCCATAAAGTATGTATTGCCTCTTGATCAATTGGATTTGAGCTGTTCTTAGAGACCTGAATTGATTTTATTGTTGTTGGCGTGAAACCACAATTACTATTTAAATTAAAATTTTAACTTCTACTCTTAATAATTTGATGTTATTAAATACATTTGGGAATAAAACTTTTTACAATAAATTTATTTACAAATGCTAGGCATTTGACAATTAAGCCATTAGCCTTGTTTCCCAATATCTCTGAACAATACAACCAAAACCTTTGTTTAGCACATGTGTGTTAATTGTTTGTCCTTTATTGGACGGCCAGAATTACATTTTGTATAATTATGTGAATTCCTAAGTCCAGTTCTAAATAAATGGGCATTGAGGCAAATGTGACCAATAAGAAGACGAAACAAAGTGACAGCTGAACCATGAGGAAAATTTGCATCAAAATTAATTGTAAAATAATTCTTTAACAAAGTCAGTTTCTGTAGGAATCTTAACTACCTTTTGTAATTTTAAAATGTGGCTTTAAAAAAAGAGTTCTATAACAAAGCAGGAAATAATAATATTTCTTTCTCTTCTATGTAGTATTGGAGCACTTAATCCTTGTATTTCACTACCATATATGGCACAGAAATCAGCATTATTGGTATATTGGTGCATAACCACAAATGTTTAAACAAATAATGTTTATAAAATCAACCACTGTAAAATTTACTCAAGGTGCTATTTCAGTCAAATCTGGCTTGGTTGCAGTTATGGAACATTAAAATATTATTAAAATACTGATGTCACCTTTCTAATGAAACTTCAGTAGTATGGAGAAAAAGGGCAATGCAAAGTTTTTAAAAAATTTAAAAAGTGGAGATTGGTGTAGAGCAATTTAGAAAATGCAAAATTTGCTGAATTTCAAAACATTGAAAAACAGTGTGAAGCCTATGAAGTTTTTTTAAGCTTTTGCAAAAACATGAACATTCCAGAGCATAATTGTAAAAACATGATTGGGTTGTGCACAATTTGTCATACCTCATAAAAAAAACTTGAATTACAAAGTACACAAAATGTGGCTTTGTAGTTTTGATCAACTTTATTCCATTAAGAAATATCATCAAAATAAAAACACCTAGAAAATACAAACAAATGGTTTGATGATTAAAATGTGTGTTCTAATCAACTGGCTATACATACAGATCTAATTTTTTCCTCCAATGCTTATCTTGCCTACTATTTTGGCTTGGTGCAAGATTTGCCGTTTCTCATAAGATCTTCAATTATCAATCCAGTTCTATTTAGTCACTTTAGTGTCAGTATTTTATCTCCCAAATTATTATTTTTAATTTAAAATTCATTAATCATGATGTGCCATCTTACTCATTGCTTTTATAGAAAATATTTTAGCATTCATATTTCATGGGTGACTCATATGTTTTTATTCATATCTTGAATAAGGCATCTTTTGTATCATTTGAATTGCATCATCTTGTATACTAAAAATCAACATGACATGCATTTTAAACATTGCTTTTTACTCTTTTATGTTGATAAGATGCTTCTAATATCTACTTATTTCATGCTCTTGAAGTGTATTTTTTCATGTTTGTTACTTATGCTTTATCATGTTTTTAATGTTAGTATTTTGGTTAATCTGATAGTTTGAAATATATTTTATTGAATTTTATTATTTTGCATTTGGCACAGCTTATCCACTTTTGGATCTTGTGTCAAAACCCAAATCAACCAACAGCCATTAATCATGAAAAATTGTTTCTGAAGAAGTTTTACTAACATATTAAAAATAAAATGATAAATCATAATAGATTAATTAATTTCCATTGCTCTAAAAACAATCAAAAACTAACTTCCATGAAAAAGATTAAATTTGCTCAACAACACAAAAAAATACAAGCATTAAACCCATCTGCACAGATGCTTGGCACAATTTGACTAGATTTTATGCACATAAAATATGATGAAATCGGCTTCGTAATTGATTTCATGTTAAGATTTCAAAAATTGTTAGAATTACCGAATTAATTTTTCTCTGTTATTACATCTTAAAGTAGACCTATGCATAGCATTTGCTCTGTTTCTTAATTGCTTTTATCAGTGTTGTTGCTTGTATTTGATACCTGTTTTAAATAAATTTATAATGATTAAAAGCATCGATATGCACACTTCATACCCCAGATGAAATAAAATTGATCAAAAATGTAAAATAGCATTTCATGTAATTCTTACTTGTTAATTATCTCCATTAAAGTGTGTGGCAAAATGAGCACATCTCAGTCATGTTACTACAATTAGCTTCTAATTATGCAATAAATTACATCAAACACGTTCAAAAGTGATTCAGTATTTTCTACATCTAAGCCAATTTTCATGTTCACTTGCATTTTTTGTTTTTCCTGACTTCTATCTTCTGAATTTTTCATTGTCTTCTCTCATCAGAAGTTTGAGGAATTTCATTACACTGACAAGTTTTTTCATCTATTTTTGCAATATTATGCAGCTTCATAGCTTAAATTAAACATATTTAGACTTAGTGACGAAATTGGCAGATGGATTCATCAACATTTGATTTCGTATTACTTATATCCACTTGTTGCCATGCACTAGGAAGCAATGTCAATTTCTGTACCATGTACATTAGTGAAATGTATAGGTAGTAAATTTGTAACCTTGTAACTGTTGATACAGTTATCTGAAATCTTTCATCTTTTGAAATCACCTTTATATGTATCTGAAATCCTTTTTACACCACCTACAACTATGCCCTTTGAAATAGATATGCTCTTCATCAACAGTTTAATGCCTTCCCACATATCCTATCCTATCCTTCAAAAATCCCCATCTATTTTTGTTTTAAAAATTTGTTTTTTATTGCATTTGTAAATTTCATAATTTTGTGTTTTCAGTAAAAAACGATGAAGCTTAAAAAGTTTCATACACATTTATGTGTGGAATAAATTTGTTATTATATAGACTGAATTCAGATTAGTGAGATTTATTTTATAAAAGTTGCAATTTTATGAAGTAAAATATAATCTTGTTTATTTTTAGTGTGAGACTAGGCAAATCTGCCTCCTTCGTTTATTTACTTTTTATGGTCACTAAAAGGGTTCTTAGATGTTTTATTTTTAACTTCGATAAAGCTTCAAAAACCAATCCTAAAATATAGATTTCCTATCTGTTTTGTGTATATAAGTATTCATTTCAATAATAAATGAGGTAAATAAATTTGAACATTAGTCTTTCAGATTCTTTATCAACTATGACATCTCCTGAATTATTTGAAATACTTGCACAATATAAATTCACTCTTGCATTTGAAAATGCTGTGTGTCAAGATTACATTACAGAAAAACTTTGGCGTCCACTCATTATTGGATCTGTTCCCATCTATTATGGATCTCCAAAAATTGAGGTAACATTTAGTTTTAAATTGATGTATGAAATGTGTTTACTTAATTTATTTTACTTTTCTGAACTATATCTTACTTATTTGGTGGTAGTAAATGCAAGCAAATCATGCATGTCTCATGGAACATTATACAGTGTAATCAGAACCAGATAAATGGTAATCTATATATGTACACCATTAACGTTTGTGGCACAGAAATTGAAGTTATTTGTATATTGGTGAATGACAGCAAATAGAGAAACCATATAAAATCAACCATAACTAATTTTGTAGTTTCGTTTAAATGTGCTTAATTTGAGGTATGGTATTGTAAAATACTGTTAAGAATAACTCGGAAGAGCTCGCTGCTTTAGTGAAATTCTTCAGTTGTCTCATGACAGAAAGCAATGAGGAATCTGAAAGATAGAAATTTGCACAGAAACGAATACGAACAAATGAGAAAATAAGTTTAGATGCTAAAATATACCAAATCGCTTTCCAAGTAAAAGGGATGTAATTGAAGTGGATGTCCTGAAGCTAATTGTGGTAGCATGACTGAGGTATGAACTTACTGCCACACACGGCGTTAGAAATAAAAATTAACTCAAGTTAGTAGAATATGAAATGCTGTTTTAGATTTTTTGACTAATTTTATTCCATTTGGAGGTATGACATGTGCATATCAAAAATAAGGCATGAAAAGTGAGTAACAACATTGCCATCTATTGATATAAGTTGAAATTTCAGTGCAGATGTTACATGTGGATCCACTAACTTTACAGAACTACAGTTTGACATTGCGCAAGAGCCATAAAAGGTCTAACGAAATAATAATTTTATTTAAATGTATGGTTTACTTTTCATTCTATCATTTTGAAAGGATTCCTCATTTGTCACATTTAACCATACATTTAACCATACAAGCACTCTGTCTAGAAACATAATTCTGAGAAAATAATGGGGGGTAATCTACTTGCTAAACTCACTAAGTGTGTTTCTCAAGAAGAAATTTAACCTTCATGCATTGAAAAAGTTATTGTTAACTTAATTTTATTCATTGTGAATAGCAGTCACCACAGCTGAGTAGGTGCTGTAACTTGAAGCCATCTAAAGATGCATAGTCTTGAATGAATGCATAGGCAGATAGAATTTGAAGTGACTTTAATCAAAATTTGACGAAATAGCTTTTGTATAAAATTAATAGTTCATAAATCGCTGAATAGTCTACTAGAATCTTGCATGAAATAAAGGTCTTAACGTACATGAGAAAGTGTCTCGATCATCTCTGATCATTACTCATGGGTAATGCTATATCAGCAGCTAACTTGCATTGATCATGGTTTGCATACAGATGCCACCACAAGCTGGAAAACTCATGTCTTGAAAGTTTGACTAAGTGTATTTAACTTGTAACACACTAATAAAATTATTTAATTTTAATCATAAATTGGTAATATTTAAAGAATAAAATAAGATTGGACAATATATTCATTTTATTGTAATCATAAATAGATGATATTTAAAGCATAAACTTTGGTGGTGTTTTGAAACTTTAGTTGTGAAATCCAAGGGGTGTTGGTGTTGTCCAAGAGATAAAATAAAACAATTTTTATTACTTAATAGAATGTTTCATTTGATTTAATTTTCTTATCACAAGGAAAAAGTATACCTTTTATGACAAGTAAATTATGAATAAATAGTGTGGGGAGGTTTTTTTTATATAATTGTATGTTTGATGTATGGATACTGGTATGGTAAATTTTTCAGGTGGGCTTATGCTATTTTTATTATTAATGCTACATTCCTAGATTTGATTTAAGTATTCTATGATTTTAATGAACTTGGTGAATAGTAATTCAGATTATCTTAGCTGTATTGAAATGCATGTATCATTGAGTACTCTGCCTGCAGATCTCATAATTTGCGTCTTGAATTGTATTTGATGCATTTTTTATTTCTATGTAATTCGATCATTGAAAACCAAATTCTGAAATGTGTTATGGGTTTTATAGGATTGGTTGCCAAATCCAGAATCTGCCATTCTTGTTAAGAATTTCGAAAGCCCACAGAAATTAGCTGAACACCTACTGGCATTACAATCTGATGACACAGCTTATGAGAAACATTTGGAACACAAAACCGAAGGGAAAATATCTAATCAAAAAATCATAAATGTTCTCTCTATCCGTAAATGGGGCATTGATAATGAACCTTCTAAACAGAGCTTCATCGATTGCTTTGAATGTCTTGTTTGTAAAAGAGTTGCAGGGAATCACAGAAGGGCATCTCGAAATGCTCCACCTTTCAAGTACCAGGCAACTGTCGAGCATTATGGGTGCCCTAAACCAGTGGGTAACTTCACTCTCAAACAAGATGATCAAGGCTGGTGGCCTGAGCTTTATGAGAAAGCCATATATGAATCAACTGCAATGGAAAACCTTATGAATAAGGGTACGAACTTCTCAGCTACTGACTTCTACCAAGAGGTGATAAATTTACTTGAAAACAGTGCTATTACATGAGTGAGTTAATCACATTCCAAGATGTTTTTCATGTCAGTATTTTATCAAGTAGTTGGAGTATTGTTATTGTTTTAAACATGAGTAGTGCCATCTTTTGTTACTGCCAAGTATTTTCTTGCCAAAGATATTTATGTCAGATCTTTCCTATTACATTCCTTGTGCATTCTACTGTTCTTATTTTTCTACAATTACCTGTTGTCTTGAAATAATTTTTGTCAGAATTTTCAAATGGTCAAGGTCATTATTGCAAGAGAGCTGGAATTGTTTTTTATAAAACAGGAGTGATTTTATATTTTTACTTTTGACAACATTAACTTGTAATCCATGATTGTTTATGTTTTTGATGTGTGAACCCTCCTTGGTTGTTGTCTCAATGAGGTGTCTCATCATTAGAAAAATATTGACCAGATCTTGATGGACGAGATGTCTTAGAAGAAAACTGACCAGATCTTGATCTCATCATCATTAAAAAATCAGCAATATCTTGATGACAAGATATCTCATCATTAGCACAAGTGATTAGATTGTGATGGATGATATACCTTGTTGAAACCACTTGAAGGGTTAAATTGTAAGCAAGTGATAAATTAAATTTGAAACAAATGTTGAAAGTCAATTTGTATTGTAATGTTGAAACCGTTGACTATAAAAGCAGCATTCTAAGTCAGTGATTTTATATAAGCTGTTATTATTTTAACAACACAAATCTCTATTTTAGAGCCATAAGCAGTTTAATGCCAGTGACTTTCCCAGTCTTGAGATATTGATGTTCTCTAATTTGAGAAATCATACCTAAAATTCGTTTATGTTGGAAAGAATGTTTGTAAACTTTTTATTTTACAAATTGTGAAGTAACTTTGAAATTTTTAAAGTATAAAAACCAATTATAGCATATATTTTATTTTTATGTTTTTTAAATTTAGATGATGAATTAAACCTAAAGCGCATTGTACACAAATATGAGATGTAAAAATGTTTATTGACTTTTTTAAATAATTTTATTTACTGTTGATTTTCATTAATCAAATTCTAATGTTAATTCCTGTTTTATACATTTTAAAATATTATTTATTTTATGAATGCTGATAGCACGTGAGGCTTGAAGCATAAGATTTGAAGAACAGATATTCTGACTTATGTTTTACTTAATTTTTATTAAAAATAAGTGTTAATGTAAAAAAATTGTGATAGAATGACGAAGAGAAAGTATTTGGAAGGAATTGTATTAAGGAGTTAATTCATTTTTTTTCTCTTTAAAATATAAAAAATTTTATGCATACAATGTTTGATTTTTATAGGATTAAACTTTTTCAATTTTATATTTATGAATGTCTTCCTAGTGAGTGAAGGTATTCGAACAAAACAATTACCATGTATAAAAATATTTTCTTGTGTTTAAATAATTGCTTATACATAATATAATGTGAGTATGGCTATGAGAAGGCAAATTACTTTTGGGTGTTCATTTTTACAAAGGTGTTAAGCTTGCCAGGTGAAATCTACTTAAAAAATCCATTAAATGCCATAAGCTTACTATAGATGCATATTGTTTAGCCATTTTGTAAACACTGCTATTGCACTGATTGATTAACTCAGAGCCAGACTCCACATTAAGAGGTCAATTCTGGGACAACAAACAATTTTTCATATTTAGTCAAGTTAATTCCTCTATACATAATTTTTTTTATCTGATTCACCAATATTTGATTATGAGTATTTATTCATTAGAAACCAAGTTGAAGTGATTTAAAATTACTAGTTATCAAAACTGGTTCATGTTATTTTTAAGAAGTGTTTCAGTTTTTGAAAATGTTTTACATGTATTTTTATTCTTTTTTAAATTTAGTTTTATATTTAGTTGAATGTAGTGCAATATCAAGAATACCAAAGACATTTTAGTCTTATGTTAACTAAAGGTTTGGATAATTTTTGTGCAATTTGTGCTTTGCATTCGTTAACATTTGTTCATGGCTAATTGTTGGACGAATCTTATTTCACTCCGATTATGCTCTGTTTACCTAAAGAAGAAATTGAAATAAATGAAAGTCACATGAGAAATTAGGCCAAATAAATTATGCGACAATACAAATAAGAAGCCCTAATGGGGTGTCGAGAAAACAATGTTTGGCAAAAATGTTTTACATTTTTCTTTCGGGAACAGTTTTGATCCTTAAGATGAGATTCTAATGGGATAAATCAATTAGCAAAAGCAAACAAAATGAACATAAAACTTCTAGTAAAATTTGAAAACTAAAAATTAACAAACGTTGATGCAAAATAAAATTAAACACTTAAAATTGTGAATTATAAAAATCCATGCACAGAAGTAGAATGATTTCCAAATATTGCAGTAACCTGTTCTTTCACTGAACAGAATATATATTAATTTACCTCTTTTTTTACTTAAAAGCCATATTGAAATGTATAATTGATAATTAAACTACTTTAGAGTATGCTTTATGATTTAAAAAATAACACATTCTATATAAAATCCTTTATAATTCAAATGTGCTTTTTTAAATACATGTAGAATCTAAGCTAATTACATTTAATGTGTAAAAGGCATCATTTTATATTGGAGCTTAGTGTGGGTTCAGTGAACCACAGATTTCCTGTTATTGCATTGTTCAAGAGGTCCTAGGTTTGAATCTAAGTAAGTCTTCTCAACTGGTGTTTATTACGAACTGAGGCTTATGAGTTCACAGTATTGCTGTTCAGAGCTTTGATTCTGATAGGGTAACAATCGTTTTGATAAGTGTAATATAGCTGTGTTTCCCATGGTACACCTTAGGTAGTACAAACTCAGCTGGATGCTTTTGCCGTTTTATAGGTTTATGGCTTATTGCCAATCGTTATTTATTCATTTATTTCATATCATTAAATGTGTTAACTTGAAATTAAATCGAAATTATCTTTTCAATGTAGAAAATGAATAATGTTTTTACATTTTATGGAGAAAAGTATGAATGAAATCTATAAACTTGGCTTAAGCATTTTTTTCGTTCCCAAATCAATTTTTTAACTTAGTTTTACTTTGCTATTTTCTTAAAACTTTCGGACAATATTATAATTGCAACACATATAGTGTATATGGAGATAATTGCATTTAAAGAAATATATGTTTGAATCAAAATGCATTTACTTGCTATTGAATTTTATTAATATATTTTGTGAATATCAAATAAATTTTTAAAAAATGAACAATTGGGTTCCCATATTCAAAATTTGCTTATTTTTTCTGTGCACATAAAATGTTCAATGTGTATATATAGTTAAAAATTCTTATTGTGTGTTTGTATATATAGAAAAATTACTTTATAATTGTTATAAGAGAATCAAACTTGAGTTGTTAATAATTTAACAAATTATCTTTTCAATTATTGAATGAATTTATTGCATATAAATGCATTTAAAGGGTATTTCGTGTAACCTTGATAGTATCGCATAAAACAAATTGAATGACATTGTAATAATTACATGAATCAAAGTCTAGGTTTTTACTTTTGTTTATATGCATGATTTTAGTAAGTGCAAGAAATGTTAATTATAAGTAACACAGTATTTTTAAATGTAGTAAAGATGACTTTTAAGAATTTCAATTAGTTTTTAAGATATTTATACAAGGTGAGTCAAAATTGTTTTTACAAAATAAGAGGGGTGATAGTACCCATCCAGACAAGCAATAATTACCATGGAACATAGGGTCGCATTCCACTCTGAGAGGCAGAAAAGAGTAAAGTTGAAACGTGTCGAGCATGAACAAGTCATCGCCTCTGACGTCGTTTTGTACCTGCCTACGTAGCATATCTCCTAAGCAAGATGGCCTGGTCGGTAGTGCACGATGGATTGGACGTGGTGGACCTGTGGCTTGGCCTCCTCGCTCACCTGACCTCAACCCACTAGACTTTTTCTTCTGGGGGCACATGAAATCTTTAGTGTACCAGACGCCTGTGGACTTGGCTGAAGATCTCAATGTTGCAGCAGACAAAATTAACACAACACCAGGAATCTTCGAGAGGGTACGCCAGTCATTCCTTCGCCAGTGTGAACTGTGCAACGACATGTGTGGCCGCCACTTTGAGCACTTGCTGTGAGTTTTTCTCTGATCAATAAATCAGATTGTGCAACTTTTGGTATGGTTCATTCGCTTTCCCAACACTGTTGTAAGTTCATGTTTAAATACTAATTTTACTCTTTTCTTCCTCTCAGAGTGGAATGCGACCCTATGTTCCATGGTAATTATTGCTTGTCTGGATGGGTACTATCACCCCTCTTATTTTGTAAAAACAATTTAGAGTCACCCTGTATAAGATCTTATTTACACTTCTGTGTCCTGACCTTCATGTTCTTTATTTGTTGAAAGGTAAATAAAAAATATTTGACTTGTTTATGCTTTAATACTTTAAAAGTTTTATTTCCTCAATTATTAATTTCCTCAAAGCATTTAATGTCGCAAAATTTATTTACTTTTTAGTTTTGTCCTACTTGAATAAAAAACTAACTATATCGAAAGTTTTAAAGTATTCTGTTTTCAGAATCAACAAGTAAAGAAATTATATGAGTGTAATAAAAAATGTGTTTTCCTTTCAAATCATTTTGGGCTCTTTCTGACATTTTTTAATATTGGCCAAAATTTATCCTAGAGAGTTGCGGTATCCTTTCTAGAGATTTGAAAAGCATCAACTTGCATGTATAAAAGATCTATTACTTCAAATATTTATTTGTATATTGATGTAAAGTGTAAGCCATTTTAACTTTTGCTCATTCATATGCATTTGCACATACAGGCTACCCTGAATGTTAGTCATTTTTCGCCAAAAATTTGTGTACTCAATATTTTTAGTACGAAAATAAATTTTTCATGAAGTAATTGAGAAAAACTAAAAGTATAGCAACCTTTCACCTTAATGAAAGATAACCTAAGTTTATGCATGAGTACAGAACTAAGTTATTTTTTAACAGTTACTATTTTTATATCATAACTGGAATGGAGCAAGAAGCATATAGAAATTTCACTTCATGATTATAATTTCCAACTTCCATTAAAAAAATTTTCATGTTTCATAAACTGATATTATGCAACATCAATTTAAGTTGCTGTAATGTCTTGAGCTTTACCAAAATGTATATTGTATTTTTATTTAACAACATAATGATTGCGAATGGTTTCTATTAATACTAACACGTTAAAAAGCATTTTCATGTGTGGAATAATGTAAAAGATGATTGTTTTGTTGAATAACTTCACGAAGACCAGATATGAGTGCGCAACTGCCATTTCTTTTATTAACAGGTGAATGCGCGATAAATATCTCATTTCAATCAACAGTTTCAGTCGGATATGTCAACCTTTTTCTTAAACTTCAAGATTAAACACATTTATCTTTGGAACAATAATATAGAAACACATCATAGGAATTTGGAACAATCAATATAAATTTTACCATTTCGTTTTAAAGCATATCACTGGCAGTGTCTGACTCTAGCACTTGCTTACATCGTTGTGAAACAAGGTAAAATGTTTCAGTGATTTTAGAAATGTTGTTTTAAGCAGAAAATAGGAAATGAAGTTCGCTTTCAGTATGGATCTTGTTTTAGTATGGATATACATTGCCAGGAAAACTACTCTTAATATCAAAGATTGTTAACAGGAAGAAACATTCTTTTTCATGAATTCCCAAGTATACATTGAAATCGGTTTCAAAATCGCTCTCACTTGCTAATTATGAAAGGGTGGAAAATTTTTAAAATTAAAACAAGCCAATGATAATATACCATAAGTATTTTTAAATGATTTTCATGATTGATTTAAAAATCCTGTTACTATTTAAAACTATCAGCTTACTTGATTTATATTTATTTTATGAAAATGTTTTTGACTAGTGATGATTTATCTTTATCAGTCACTCAACAGGAATAAACACATGAAAATTAAAACATTGTTTTTTATTATTTTTAAATTTTAAATCCATATTTATTTGGTATTAAGTAATCATTTGTCTAGTTTGGGATACTCTTAATTTAGCCGTGACAAATAGTTTATAGTATATTGAATCCTGTTCAATTTCAAAGTGACGAAATATGTTTTAAGCTTGTAAAAATTATAAAACAAAAATTAAATATTTGCTTAAAACTGCATTACATATTTTACCACTTTGAGCTTTTAAATTATAAAACTGCCTATATAATAATTTCGGAATTATAACTTATTGTGATGCCAAAAGGGAGTCTTGCACTGCCGTATACATTCAAAAGAACTATAAATACATCTTATAAGAAATCTCAGACTTTGAAATTTGAGCTTTCTCCATTATTTGCATCGACTTTTGATCGATCGTTTTCACAGTTCGTCTTTGTTCAGTGATCCTGTTACAGCACCCAAAAAAGCATAGAACGATCTAATCTCAAACAAGAAGTCTAGAAACTGTACAAGCAACAGATTAGAAGCAGGCATCTTTCTGTACAATAACATCTAGCGCGGTCTGCGTAGGGTAAAAGTCTAAACGTTAGAATCATCAATATACACGACGCTCCGTTTTTGTTTTTGTTCGACTAACGGCAGAAGAGGTCCTCGCCTGCGAAATCGAAAAATACCGGATTATGTTTGGGACACGACTTGTTGATCTGATTGTAACGCGGTCCCTCTTTGCCTTTTGTCTAGGTCGACAAATGCAGAAATTTTAAACCCGTGCGACAACATGGTGGAAAATGTTCTTTTATGGGTTCCTATCAATCGAGACTGCCATGGTGCAAACATGGATTAGACTCAAGAACACGGTACCATAGCCAATTGGCACTGATTTTCCATCTGCAAATGGTGCTAATTTTGGAATATGGTAACCCGTCGTAGGACTGTCCAAATACCCGTTTGGCGACAGAAATTTTAGTCTCCAATTTGACTGTACCGTGTTCTTGAGTTTTATTCTAACATTTTTTTTTAACATTGTCGTTATCGTTTGCGGAATTTTATTGTGTTTGGTTTCAAGCATGAATGTATAGAGCATATCGCTGTTTCGGAAGAATAACGACGCAACTGCACTTTCAAGATGCACGAATGGCATTTAAAAGTAACATAACTTATTATTAATCCCACTTTCATTACCATCAAAATTTCTCACATGCTGTAATTAATATTAATCATGTACGGTATTCTTAGTTTTCTATTGTTGAATAAATTGACGAAATCCACTTGGCGTTAATCTTCGGGAACAATGAATATATATATATAATATTCTTTAAAAATATATTGACTCATTTTCTTTTTATAAAAATGAAAATGCAGAAAAAGAACACGTCACAAAAGTGATCGTACACCGAAACGTTCCGGATAAATTCATAAATAAAATTATCGTTTATAGCTTTTTTTATTTTTGCATTGTGGTGACATTTAATATTCTATTTATTATTTACAAATGGCTCGTAGTCGTAAGGAAACAACGAACAGCATTCGAAATTGATTATTTTCATCATAGTGGTAAATCAGTTCGGAATATCTAAATTAGTAAATTTATCCCATTCTACGGTGCAGTATGTGATAAAACGCTTTAAAGAAGAAAATTGGACCGAAAACAAGGTAAGGAAAGGTCGTCCGGCAAAGTTAACTCAACGTGATCAGAGATTTATAGAAAATTTGTTAAAAATCACGTTTAAGTGCTGTAAAAATTTCTACTTCAATTTCATCTGAAACTTCGACGAGTGCTCAGATCAGTTGGATTAAATGGGCTGTCTGCCCGAAGAAATATTTTTGTAAGTGCGAAAAATAGAAAGCTTAGGCTTTCCTTCGCAAAATCAATGATAAATAAGCCCGAAACGTATTGGAATCATGTATTTGCAGATGAAAGCAAATTTAACATGTTTGGTTCCAATGGGCGTATGGAGAAGAAAAAATGAGGAACTTAATCCCAAGAACTTAGTTGGAACAGTAAAGCATGGCGGTGGAGGTGTCCTTGTGTGGGAGTGCATGTCAGCATCAGGACTAGGTAATTTGGTATTTATTGATGGCATAATGAATCATGCTCTTTATTTAAATATTTTTAAAGACAATTTAAAATTATCAGTCCAAAATTTGGGTATTGGAAACAACTTTGTTTTTTTTATCAAGATAACGATCCTAAGCACACAGCTCTCAACGTTCGCCTCTGATGTCTATAATTGTCCACAAGTTCTGAAAACACCACCTCATTCTCCGGATTTAAACTCAATAGAATACATTTGGAGAGAACTGGAGGTTAGAGTACTAAGACACGACATTAAAACGAAAAGCGAACGAAAAACAGTAATGATTGAAGAATGGAGGAACATTGATGTAGAAATTATAAAAAAACTAGTGAACTCTATTCCCAGAAGTTTAAAAGCTGTGGATGCTATAGGATATCCTACTAAGTACTAATTTACCGAAATATTACAATATTTACTAATATGTAGAGATTTTTTTAAGTGTACGAAGACTTTTGTGAGGTAACTTTTTGATTTTCCAAAAAAGTTTTACTATGTTTTTAAAATATTTTATGTAGTTTTGTTAATAACAACTTATAGATGTTATTAAAAAGTTCCCATTCTGAAATATTAATTTTAATTAATGGATAGAGAAGTATTTCATTGAAATTCGTAAGTGTACGAACACTTGGGAGCCACTGTATATCATGTCTTAGTGAAGGCAACCTATCTACTATAAGAATAGTTGTATATCTTTCACGAAATACCCATTCAGAGATTGGCTGGTTTGAGTTTCTTGTAGCCTACAATATGAATCCAAAGCTTAGAACAATCCAAAATAATAGTTTCCAATATACTAACATAAAAATCGTAATCAAAAGTTTTGGCATTTGGTGCACTTTCCATCCTGTTTTAAATTCAAAAATACATAAGGTAGCTTAGAATTTAGTTCCTATGAAAAGACAATCACGCAAGGTTTTTTCAGAACAGTCTAACATTACAACGAAAAAATAGATAATATAAACTATTTTGATTTCTATAATTCTGTTCTTTCAAGTCTTCTGGGTTTTTTTTATTTTGCGAATTGTTCTTAAATTTCTATTTATCGCATAAACTATTGTTTCTGTGGGCGCGAAATAGTTGCAGCTGCAGCTATCGCCTTCACTGTAATCTGAACTGTGTGTTTTTATCGATGGCATTTCCATTCAATGTTATTGTATTCATTCATGCTTGAAGCGTATAGAGCATTTAGTAAAATTATACGACAAATTAAATTGCAACCTATATGCAATTTTTAGTTTTTCTCCAGTTTTATTACTTTCAAAAGTTAACAATACCGCTATTACGCGTTCTTGTTCCACAATTGTTTTTATAAATTTGACGAATTGACTGCAAACTTGGGACGAACAGTAATGTCGAAATCATTACGTGAGTTTAATTTTTTTCCTCAAAACAGTGTTTAGAGGTAACATTCCAGTATCTTTAGAATCAAGAATTCGTTACTTTCGTATCCGTTTCTGATAACGATTTTATTTTCAAAACAAATAATAGGACCTGAATAACTACATGTTTGCTATTACAAAATAATTTTCTCTGATATTTGCTTTTCTTTCCTGTAATCTGTTTAAATTTTTTAGTGTATTTTTCGAATTGTGATGAATACGTAATATTAGGTAGGTATTTTAATTAACGTCACACTGGTTTAATTAACACAAGCGCAATGGTTTGAGGAAGATTTCAGCATTTACGTTTTACCTGCGAGCTTCATCTCGTACATTATGTTTTTTATCGAAACTAATTTATATTTAAATCTCTGTAAATGAGTTAGAAATAGCTTGGAATGGTCAAACAGTAGTATGTTTTGTGTTTGAATTTTATATTAATAGGATACGATTTTGAACGCTTTGTCTTCAATCTGGATAGCTTGTTGAATTTAAATTATAATCGTCTGCAGAAACATTTTTAAAACTGGAACAAATTAATTTACATAATTTTTCAAGCTGCTTAACATTTATCATTATACACTCTCGAACTTTGTCCTGTTGAAAATTTTTACCTGTATGAATCTCAACCTGTTAATGACTTATTTATTAATTTTTAAAATTCTTTTTAAGTCTTTCTTCAGCTTTAACTGATGGGAGTTCTGTTTGGATTGAAATGAACACGAAGGAAACTAGAAGCACACAATTTCGGAGCAATTAGGCAGATTCAGGGGATAGTTAAAGGGTAAATTGTCTGCCCCCTGTCGTTGCGCACATTATTTGTTTCTAATTTGAATTGAAATAATTTTACTCAAACAAAATATTAATATTTTTGTCGTATTACAATGAAAGTTGTGTGTTGCTCATTAAAGCAATTAGGTAAATTTCCGTTTTAAATGACATTCAGTTATGATAATTTTAAATATGCCATTTCGAAAGTAAATATTTGATTTCCGTCGTATAAAAATAATTCTGTATCGGACCGTGGGAGAGAATCGATTCTGCATTTGTCCACACTCGAGGGAGCGAAAACTGAAATATTTGGATCGATAAGGTGGAAAAGCAGCAAGCTCACTATAAAAAGGTTTCGTGTTATGTAGTTAGTTGACCTAGTTATAAAACTTCTCGAAAACGACTGCAACCGGAGAATTGTTGACTAGCTACAAAACTGGAACGTCGCTCCTACAAATGTCACACTCTCGTCGTGCGTTTGGCATGTCGAAAAAAGTGCCACCGAGAGATTCGTTTGGTATTTAGTACTGTTATTGTTATTTTTTTTTAAACCGTCATTTTTAAAAAACAGCTCGCGTCGAGTATAAAAACAGTTCCCGTTCCTGGCGGTAGCACCGTGAGTTTTAACGTGGAGTGAGGATAGCGAATCGGAAAGCGGGATCTGTGTGTATTTCAACTGTAAACTACGCGAAAATGCATGTCCCGTCATGGTACAATAAATCTGTTAAAAGAGATATCGTAAATTTAGATAGTTGACACTCTCTTCCAAGAGATTCCAAATCCACATTCATTTCACAACATCAACACTTGATAATACTTTTTATAACGACAATTTTTTTGACTTTGGAAAATACAACAAGGGAAGTCATTAAGAAGTCGCTCATCCATTGCCATCCATAAAGTCCATTACACTGAATCCCTGAATTTGAATTGGGATTGTACAGGACTTATGGAGCTGCAAAAACATGCAGAATAAAAATTCATACTAAGCCTATGTAGGCAACGTTCAATGATTCATTACATTTGAACATTGGCTCTATATAGTCAAATAATTCCTGTACACGAGGTTAATATAATAGTACATTTTCACCATTTTCTTTTTTCATTAAATATAATTTTTATACATCTAAAGATTATCTATCATATTTTTCTGAAAAACGAAATAATTCATCGATAGATTAAAAGTACAAGTGGAAACAACCGAAATTCAACTGAACTTGACCGGTGGGATTGTATATGCTTGTATATAAACAGCGCCTCTGACCACATTGGAAGGATAAAAAGAACTAAAGACAGATGATGCTCGAAACTCAGAAATACCTAAAATATGTCGCAAAGAGGTCTACAGTACTTCCAGGACTTTGTTTGGCTCCTCCTCTGGCTGAAACCATGAATGATTTGATCCTCGGGGGAAGGGCTGGAAATGGCGTTTTCCCATTTCTTACGCTCGATGCAACAGGTTCGTCAGTCAACAAGTGTTGATCGACTGACACACTAAGAAAATAGTCTTGGTTTTTTATAAAAACCCAATAAATACGACATGCACGTTTCACCGTTCAGAGGATGTCTGTTTCATAAATTTTATTCGCTGGGCTATGGGGTCCTTTCCCAAGATTGGGAGAGGAAGATGGCGACGTCTTGGTTCCGGTAATCGGGTTCGATACCGATCCCGTGACAGCCAGGTGCTGCATGGACCCAGACGCGGTGGCTAAGGTTAAAAGTCCCGCTTTTGAGAGGATGTTGGATTCGCTGCCCGTCTTCTTCAGGTCTCCGGTCTTGGCACCGAATCGAGCGAACACCTGCCCTCTTTGGATTTGTTGCAGTCGGGTGTATTGTTCCTGGAGCTGTTTCTGTTTCCGCAGTAATTCCTGGTGACGCGCTTCGAGCAACTCTTGTCGATTCTTGGGACCCTGGCCGCCTTTCTTCGAAGTGAGGGAGAACACCTGTGGGACGAAAAGACATTGTTAGATACGTATAAAATCTTTTGGGGGATTATCATTACGCAGAAGTTAATGACAAGCGTATGGGAACACACAAGTTAAAATCACTATAAAAAGAGCAACAGATCTCAACTGAAGTAACTTTTGATGGCCTGAAGTTATCCGTCTGGATGGAACTTGTTACTTTTGGTTTGCTGATAATCTGATGGATGGTCCATGATGCTGTTACAATGCACGTAATTCAGTCTACAAAGTATTTTTTGGAAGATTGAAGTTATCCGTCTTTCATATGCTTTGCCATATTGGTTACCAGCGGAAGCGTTCTGAACTGGATGAGGGCACTTGTAAGTGCCCTCATCCAGTAATCCAAACTTGCAAAATGCAAGTTTGACCCGGCATTTTGATGGATGGTTCACGATGAGTAGAATTACCATTATAACACACACTACTTTCAACCGTCTGAAGTCGCGAAATTTCAGTCGTCTCTTGTGCTAAGATCACGGTTTCAGGGTTTCTCCACACCAACAGAATCCGAATAAATCTGAATTCAGTAGAAACTGACTAACGAAGACTCGCGGGTGCATTGAATTGGAACGATCCGGATTCAGGCAGCGTAAAAGGTAGTAAGACGAAAAAGCTATTTCATACAGAAGGGAATCTAAGTATTTTTTCTAAATATTATTCTAAAATATATAAGACGAAAAAGCTATTGCATATGGAAGGTAATCTTTATTCAGTTTCTACTGGATTCACATTGACCCGGATTCTGTTGGTGTGAAGGGGCCCTCATTCTTCATTTCCTCTTAGCCTTCACATTATTCACTGACTCGCTTGGTTGCTAAGGGCAACAGCAAGGCAGGCACTAGTTCCAATCATCCTTTGCACGACCAGTTTCTTAACCCTCCAGGTGGTTGTCTTGACGAGGTATCTCGTCATTAGCAAAACTGACCAGATTATGATGGACGAGATATCTTGTCATTAAAAAATATTAACAGATCTTGATCTCGTCATCATAAAAATTTGGCAATATCTTGATGGTGAGATATCTCGTCATTAGGAGAATTGGTCGGATATTGATGGCGAAATATCGCATAGAAGCCATTGGAGGGTTAGGTACAACCGGGTTTTTAACACAGCCCTAACGATTCCAAGCAACTGGCAATCGGCGAACTAGCACTAGCACCTATCATACACGCTTCCTAGATGTGGAGGTGACTGGAAACTTAATTAGTTTCAACATGAAAATGCTGACAAAAGTTTAATTAGTCTAAATGGTTTTGTTCCCTCACCAAAACAAATTGCTAAATAGATCAATGCTTTCTGACTCCAGTTAATTCCTACTTACACCAAATAGCCAAATTATAAAGACCTGTAAATCTATATAAATAAAAATGGAGTGTTTGTACATTGAATATTTTCGACCCATTTCAAGTTTTCTATACGTTTTGGGCCCTTCTGATGCAAAATACGTCTCTTATGCGTTTGGTGTCTGTCTGTATGTGTGTGCCCGTACTACGTCCGAACGGTTGAATATATTTTCATGAAACTTTGCATACTGTGAGTACTTACATTCATTTAGGGACTGAACTTGGTTGCTTAAGTCTGTCCATCTTCTCGTTCTATGTTTGATATTGTGTTTGTACAAGTATCACATAAAATGTATTCAATATATTTTAATGCAATATTCTATATTTGATACACCATATTTTAATTTAGGGAATACATTACTTGAAATTTCTTTGCTTACATATTTAGGCATGTTTCATGTTAAAACGTCTGAGTAACTATACTTAAATAAACCATAATTTGGTAGTTTTGGAGTAGCTGGAAAGTATATTGAGCATTGCAACTACTTAGATTGTTTTACCAGTGCTGTGAAAAATGAATTATTTTTGAAAAATTATTTTTACAGAATTTATATTCTAATTCTTTATTTTTAGCCTTTTTTTCTTTACTAAATACAAAAAAAATCTGAATGTTTGGGACAAACGATAGAGAATAAAACATTATAAATAAAATATGCAGAACAAGACCTTTTAAAATAGGACTGGTAGCTAATATGGCAACCTTGGTATTTTTTTAATCGTTTGCTTTTTAAATTTGTGCCCTTTAAATTCCAAGAATCTATATTTTGTAGGGAAAAAACAGACACATTCATTACTTTTGGTTTGAATTCTTTAAACATCTGTTTTAAGATGTATTTCTGGATTTTAAATTTGATGTTTTTCGTTCAATAACTGTAATCAAGGTAAGTAATGGTTTAATTAATCTTAAAAACATTTTTTTGTCAGTGTATGATAATTTTGAGAAAAGCTTTTGGTTTTAAATGACATACAAAAAATTTATACGTATACTCTGAACTATTCTATACATTCTGGGTAACATTGGCACATTCTAGAGACTTTCTTACTAAAAATTCAAATTCTACAAAAATGTAAAATGTTAAATATGACATTTATTTATATTTATGAAATTGGGTATTTAACAATTGTGTACCTTTATTACAGTAGGGTAGTCGTTACATGTTATGAATAGGAATTTCAATTTATTAACGGAAACGGAAGTTAGTTAACCAATTCAACCCGAGTAACGTCGGGTAATCCTGCTAGTGAATAGAATATAAACGTTTTGATAATAACGAATGTTAAAGTCAAGTTAGGTCATGTGATATATATGAACTTAATCTATGTTGAGAATACGAAATAGATAAGCAGTACGAAGATTCCAGAGCATATCAATATAATTCGTTGAATATTTCTGGATAGCCGCAAGATCGGCATAGCTGGAATTGCGATTTGAATAATCGAAAGACAAATGGTATGGCACCAAATTGAAAGATGGTTAACTTGGTACAATAAATTTCGTTTTCAATATAATTCATTGAATATTTCTGGATAGCCGCAAGATCGACATAGCTGGAATTGCGATTTGAATAATCGAAAGACAAATGGTATGGCACCAAATTGAAAGATGATTAACTTGGTACAATAAATTTCGTTTTTAGCTGCATCTTGTATGAAAGAGGATGTTGTCAAAAAACATGGACACTTTAACCATTCACCTGTAAAGATGGCTTACGTTTATACGAGGGATATAAATAAAGAAGTGGCCATACATACAGAACACATGAACTATATTTCCTAGGGGAAAACATTGCATGCCTTCAATATAATGGTCCAGCCATGTCTCCTATGCTTTTTTAAAATTGGGTGGGAACAGTTGGATGCCGTCAAAACTAAGCAGCGATGGAGCATCCTAATGAACTTCTCGTACTTCATAAAATTTCATTCTTTCATCTGGGGAAATAAGTAGTCAAAAGAACTCATATTCTGTCTATGAAAAGATGTTCTAACACCTCCCTGCGGCCATCTGTCTCCTTTTCCGTCCTCACTGTTTCCAATGACAATGCTTCATGCCGCTTGAGCTTTACAGCCAGACGCAAGCGGTTGCTCAGCAAGCGTCGATGGTAAGCCACGTTGAAAGTTTGCTCTTGTAAACATACCTTAGGTTGCGCTTTACTATGTTCGCTTGGAACCTCTGAGGGGTTCATATGCATAATTCCACCTTGCAATCTGCAATCTTTCCTGCATGACTTCCAACCAATTTTGATCTTCTTGACCAATAAAATCGCTCCAAACGATTCTATTCTAAGGAAAGGAGCTATCGAATCGTTCCAAAGGATTCGTCTATGGAAAGGACCAATAGAATCTTTTCAAAGGTTGAAAAGATCTATGGGATTCTTCCAATCAATAGATGACATCATAACGCTAATTGTGCTAATACTACTTGTGGTGTAAAAGCAATACTACACACACTACTCGGAAATTTCTCGATGCTCAGGGGGTTAACAAATCCTCGTACAACTAAAGAGCATGCTAAATAATTTCGAATAAATACAAACCTCATCTTGCAATTCATTCCTCAATTGTTGTGAAACTTTCTTCTGTTCTGCTTTGGCAGCCTGCAACGCCATCTGCAGCCCTTCCTGAGAGTTGACACTCTCGCTGCTGCTGCTATTGCTCGACAGTTGGTCTCTTGGTGGCGGCTCGTCGTTCAACGCCGAGGTACGTAGGATAGCCTCCTTGGAGGCAGCCGATGTCGAAGTCGACGCGTTGGCGGTGGTGATGGGAGCAGAGGGTGGATCTGGGCGTTCGCGGGAGGATTGCCGTGTCGAGGCAGTCTGTCTGAGCGTCGGGTGCGAGGAACCCCTGGGCGTAGGCACGGAACTGCTGCGCTGCGGGAGGTTCCGCATCGCCAGGGCTGAACGTAGGGGGACCGGCTTGGAGGCAGCGGCTGCAGCCGCAGCCGCTGTCGCCGCTTCTGTGGGGGAGGTGACCGGCGATCGGCTCGTGGTGCGCGGTGGTGGGGGAGGAGGAACTTTCTTGGTGAGCACTTCAGCGATGGTCTTCACAGCCAGCTGCGAAGTCGGAGAGGGCTTCCTTTCCATAGGCGTGGGGGACAGGCTTTTGGCAGTGGGTGTGACCTGTAGGGTTTTGGCACCAGGGTCCAGGGCTGTTGGGGAGCGTGCCTGGGGCATGCCGTGTATGGGCGAGCGGACTGGAGAGTCCGCGCTGGGGTAGGAAGGTAGTCGCCTCTGTGGACCCAGAAGACCAGGTATGTTGTCCCGTTGTGTCTTTTGCTCGGCTGGAAGGTTGAAGGTCTGCAACTCGCTCAGCAGGGCGTCCAGCGCCGTTTGCTGTTTCGGATGTCCATCAGCAGGTGGCACGTGAATCACGGTGTGAGTGCCTCCATCCAGACTCAGGCTCTGCAAAGGATTCAAGGAGGACGTCATCCTGCCCCTCGGCTGTACAAGGACAAGAAGCATATGCGCAGTTAACTTTAAGGACACCTCTCGAAACAGTGTGATGCACTGAATGTGGACCCCAAACCCTTCTGTTTTCCTACACATTTGTATTTTTAAATAAATGTTCATGAATACTTTTATCTATTTGATAAGTCAGACATTTTGAGTATTTAGAATACAAATTTGTATTTCACGAGGGGACGTTAACCAACCTGGAATGTAAATGTGGGGGCCTGATTCAAACTACTTGACTAATATTGGAAAGATAGGTCCTTGTGCTGAACTTATTATGACTGGTGCTCAAGCAGGATTAACTGGAGAGTATACTTTTTGAACTAGCTGTCAACCACATTCGGAGGTTCCCATTAAACCAATAATTTCTGCACATATTAAACATGGAACATTCCTGACGGCATGTCAATCTACATTGAGAAATAAGTTGAGCTATGGGAAACATGTCGGTTAATTAATTTTCGAATAAAAATCAAATATAACTCCGATTAGAAGTATATTGTAGAAAATATTTCTCTAAAAATAACAATTCAGAAGTTATAAAAAAAGACGCTTGAATTGGCTAAAGGCTGACACCTCTTTGACCAAATTCACATAGGATAGATTCAAATAGCTTAATTTTAAAGTATCAAATTTACAATCTCTTACAAAACTCTTATATGATAAATAATTGTTAATTTTTTTGTCTTCTTTGCTTATTATTTTTATCGATTATGGATATCTAGTAGTGTTCAGAATTTATCTGATTTTGCACAATAGATTGCATCCGTATGAAGTACGTAACAGCGACTTTTAAAGCATTCCAAATATACCCTCCTATGAGGTATTGAAACCAAAGTGTAACTGAGAAAATGTTCTGAACTTTCATTTCGAATAATATTTGCTAGTTTTTAATGCAAGCTTATTAAAAATTAAAAAGCATTTAACATACATGTTTCTTAATTTTCTGTTTTAAGCTTTTGGCGTGTTGTGGAAGTTTGAAGAGTGGGGTGCTATCTCAGGTGTTGACCTCGTTATCTAACCACGGTTCAAAATTACAAGGTACTGTTCTCAAATCTTTCCCTTCGGGATTGATCCCAGACCGTCGCCAATACCTCATTGTGTTGCTCCAATGCGACGTTAATTCAACTACCTACCTGTTTTAATGCTGTCCATAATTTACAGGCATATAAAGAATCTATTTAATACACCGTTGAAGTATTTAAGTTCTTAGTTGGGATGTTTGGATATCTTAGAATCCTTATATTTGGTATATTTGAATGAAAATCAAGTAAAAGCACTTATAATTTTTGTTTTAGACGGATCAGGATTCATTCTCAATTGTGCATTGAGAATTGCTTTAGAAAATTAATTTACTAATTTGTTTACTAATTAAACTAATTTGAAAACTAATTATTTTATAACTGAAGGTAACAATTAATGTTGATTCGTATTGATGATTCACATTAAAATGCTTTATTGGTTTTGGTTAAAAATCAATTTTATTTGCAAATGAAATTGTAGAATTTAATGAAAAAATAAGGGCATGTCGACATCTGAAAGTTAATAAAATATATCTGATGTAGAATTAAGAATTTATTTTAATATATATGTTTTTAAATTATGTTTTTCATTCCCCATATCCTTACTTACATATTTAAAATAAGTTATATAAATGTAAGGAGAACCACAATCAGTGCATTAGTTACTGTTTTAGACTATTTCCTTCATTAATTTATGTTTTTCATTCATGGAATGATTCAAAATTATAAATACAGATATATTCTATAAAGTACATCGTTAATATCAAGAGAAAAAGACATTTTTAGCAAATCACAGTGATAAAGAATTAAGGACATTAACGTCTATCACCTTGCCCTACAGCATACAATGGATTTCATTACAAATATAATATATCGATTATATAAGTATAAACATATAAACTTAAGGAATTTATGACATATTAAATAGAAAATGGGTTTTTTCTCTTATTGTATTAATGTTAGGGGACAAATGTTTAACAAATAATTCATACAACACTTGAAAAACTACACTCTTACATCGAATCATTTGTAAAACGTTTGTATGGTTTATATTTTAGACCAATGCATAATTAATCGCCAAATTCTTTCACTAGATAAAGAAAAAAATATTAATATTTATTAAAATCTAGAATGTGCTATAGAAATACTGTAGAAAAATATACTTATTTAAAATAAAACACGATATGAATATGGATATGAATATGAGGGCTACAAAAGAACTAACTGAGGTTAATATAATGGAAGGTTCTGTTGGGTTAGTTAAGGTATTTGTTTTCTATGATGGGGTTTTCTTAGGGGGAATTAGAATACGTGTAAAAGTGGAATTCATTGATGTATTGTTATATCATTATAAAGATAACCATAAATTTCAGAACTTTTATGTAAGGTAAAAACTACAAAAAAGTAAGTCTTGAAAGATAATGCTCACAAACTCTTTTATTGTCAAATTTGTCCATACTTATAAAGAAATTTCTCTAATGAACTGTCACTTACAAATGCAAATTCTAAAAACATTTTTACAAATATTTTGTTAAAGGAGAAACATTAATATTCTCAACTGTATTGGTGGTACTTTCGGGTAGCTGATATATAAATAATGATGTGAAATACTTCGAGCAAACTATTTTGATATTGAGTATTCAATCGTCTGCATAAAACTGTTTCTCATGCATAATTCTAGATTCTCTTTGAATGAAAAATGAGATAAGCTCCAGACATCTTTGCTATCAGAAGCTATTAAAAACTATTCCCTTTTTTTCTAAAAGCTGAACCAGTGCTGGTATATAAGAAAGATAATTTGAAAAGGGTTTAAAAAAAACTTCTACATTACCATAATAAGTATATGGAGTGCCAAAATATCGGTCCGAATAAAATGAATAGCTGAGGTTTCTATACATGATTTGTAGTAATTCCAAAACATGTACCAGATTTGAATAAAGAAAATATCTTCATTGTAATTAAACAATACCTTTATAAACTCTTAGTCCACTGACCAAATGCCTATTGGGAGTGATGAAATTTTAAAATTAATTACAAAGTGCAAGATCTTTCAATTTAGACGAAAATGTGTGAAAAAGTATGAGTAAGAACTATTTTAGAATGCATTCTGTTAATTATCAATTTGTACATGCACAAATCATTTTATAAAAAGTTAAAAACAAAGATAAGGTATGGCTTTCGGTTGGGCAGCTCGTCTGTAGTCTAAACATTTACCTCTGAACAATATTACTACTCTTGATACAATTATCACCATCAAATCCTGAAGTTGAAAATCGGAGTTAGTTATGTATATAATTATAAAATTTAGACCAGCTAAGCAATTCCAGAACTTTTTGTCTTTTATTTGGCAAGTAATAATGTACAAAATGAAATGAATGAATAAAAATTCCTGTCCAAACTACATCTTTCCATGAAAAAGAATTAAAATGTCTTACCGCAAAATTTTTCCTCATTGAATATGAGAAATATAATATAAACAGATAAAAAATATGAATGCATGTTTTATTGAAAGCTTAAATAATTTTAATGAATTAATAACATTTAAAGTAGAATTTCTTACATATTTATTGCATACTTTTGCCATTTGTATTACTCTTACTGTTAATAAATTACGTAACCGGACAAAACTTGAATTTCTTTCCTATGGAATTTTCGAAATTTTTCCAGAATTTCTCAAAGTGCAAAATTCAATTTTTCAAGTAAACGAAGACGAAATCACAAAAAATAGTCTCATGATAAATCAAGCAGTTAGCATCTATATAGTCGCTTTCCATCCAAGAATTTCCCATCTTGTATACTAATACAGATAATAGACTTTGGCAATAGAGAATCAAGTATTTGTGACATACCATTGGTAAACCCAACAGAACTTACCTAACATATAATTATCTCAGATATTAGTTCAAGTAATTTCTGAAAATTTAATAAAAGTACCCCCCGTAAATACTACATAAACTCTCCATGTCAATATTTTAAACTATAAATGGGTAAGATATGGCTAAAGTACAATACCGGGTGGGGAAACGGTTCATGATTTTTGAGATGAACAAGTTTAAAGATTGGACCTAGGAAATATGGTTCAGTTTAAATATTTCCACTTATTGAACTGTGCAGACGATAAATAACTGAAAGAAAATAGAGTTCCAGCATAAAAAGTACTTGAAGATGCCGATGGGAGACGATATTTTTCTCTGACTATTTTTTCATTAAAATTTAAATATTTTATTTTGTATTTTTGGTATTGTTATTATTGAACTTTCTCGAAGCTTGGTTAGCCAGTCCTAAAACATCAAATCATGTTTATTATCCTATATAACGTTGATTATTACTTATTTGTGGATTCCACTACTTCTGTTGTTATGTTTTCCTGTCTGTTTCTCCAACAAAACCTTTAAAATTTCTTCTTTCGAATTCTTAATTATTTATACGCGAAAATATCTTCATCATTAGAATTTGTTTAGAAGACATGCTTGTGCTGTCCTTGGAATGACTAACGGAAACATGATCCAAAGGTGAGGTACCAACAGGAAATTAATGCATCATACACCGCCTTATATAGGGACAGAGTTAGTCATTTGTATTTATTTACTGGGAATTTAGTTGCAACCACACTTTTGATCATGTTCAGTCAGCCATTTCACGAAGAGAACATGTATGTACCAGAATGGTTGCCTTCTAACGTAAACATAAACTTATTGTTTCGAAGTTAAGTTTGTTGACTGAAATATTTTTCTTCAGATATGACATCATACATTTTTAGACAGGTATTTCTCAAAAACTATGGATCGTAGAGCTGTCTTTGGACAAATTTAACCAATCAGAGCGAAGAATACCGCCACGCAGAGTTTATACTGTATTTACCTTCGTTAATAATTGATAATAAAGCACAAAACGGTGTTTCCTTATTTATGTATATCAACGTAGGATTGTAGTTTCTCAAGTGCATTCACTATAGGTCCATAATAGGAGTTTTGAGAACCAACCTGGTCAGCCCATCCGAGGGTTGAATAACCTCTCCACATGCTGCATGGGGCAAAAAAGTAAAAAATCCCACTCAAAAATCTTTTTCAAAACTTCAATATAGGCAAAAATGTTATTAGTGATTCATGAATTACTACTAATTAATATAGAACAACAGAATGCGCATGCTCCCGCGATTAAAACAAATTAGACGTGTGATTAGAATGGTGGTGGGTTTTCTGACAATTTACTCCATTTGACTAATTAACCAAAAAGGCGGCATACTTTTTTAATACATTATATTACCGAATTTAACGGTAATTTAGTGTAATAAATTTGTAGTATTTGAATCGTAAAATCTCGTCCATGTAAAGTAAAAATGGTTACTACTGTTCAAACTGATATCAATGTTTTTGTCTTTCTCGAAATGCCTGTTCGTTTTGCTTTTTAAATTAATTCTTGAAAATAGAAGCTTAACAAGTATAATGTATCTGAAATTACCAATTTTCAATTCAGCAGAATTTTTGTGTTCCTACAACTACATTTTATCGTTCGTATGTTTTATCATTTCTCTTAGCGATAATTGCGTTCATCGTTTTGTAAGTGTAATCATCAATAATGTAATCAAATAAATGTAAAAATACTAACTACGAATAGGTTTTGTGATTCTGATTTTAAAATATCTTACACATTCTTAATACATATCTAAACGTTTTTAAGGTTTTTCAAAAGGTACTTTGGAAAGATTTGCTACGAAATAATGATTGTTTTTCTCAGTATTAAGTGTTATGTTACATTGAAACACTAATTAATTAACATATTTTGTTAATATTCTAGTAATTACTAATTCTGCAGCTTTATGCGAAGAAGATAGTATGTATTTTCCACTTAAACCGTTTAATACTGAAAATATCTAAATCTCACGCATCAGAAAAACCACCAGCAGTTGTTAGAGTTGTGCAGCGCGAAACAGAAAGTGCATGGAATAAGCCGCGTGAAAAAGAACAGAAAATATACATGCTACAGCAAATTTTACTCAGCTTGTGCAAGAGACGACTGAGACTTTGCCCGAAGAAAATGACTCCTCAAATCTTACTTTTCAGTATGTTGTTAAGATAGTCTAAATTTGATGTGAAGAAGTTAAAATACACATGACAAAATGGATTTCTGATGTTGGTTTTATTTCGTTTAAAGTCTTTTAATCTAAGCTGGAATAAATGATAACCATAAATATAATGTAAAATCATGAATTTTACGTTACAACTAAACCGCGAAATACGTTTAGTATGATCAAACATATATCTCTCTCAAAAAATAATAAAATTATACATATCACAGTTATATATTATTAGTTATACATTATTATTTAGTTTAATACTTACTATTAATCTAATAGTTAAAGACATAAGTGATCCTTTTCCAAATCCGTTTTCCAACCGATTTATGCAGTCAACTCGAAAAAATATCACCGAAGAAGCTTGATATATTTTGGAATAGAGAATTTTACTAATGAAAACGTAAATAATTGTAATAAAAAGAAGTTAAAAATGATTAGTGATTTGAAATGCAAAGTTTGAGGAAACACTTTATGTGTATTTCTGAATCTAGAGATAAAACATTTGGGGGAAATAAAAACTTGTGATAAACTTACAAAAATGTATTGTTTTCCTGTTTCAAAACTTAGTAAGCAATCAGATTTTATAAAATTTTAATGTTTAAGATATTCGAATATCAAATCGAACTTTATTTACATACCATAACAACTCATTTCAAAATTTGAATAGTAAACCGATTAACATTTTTAAGATTATAATGAAAATATTCTGGAAGAAAATGTGTTGTAAAATTCGATTGGACGGATCTTATGAAAGATAGGCATCTCATCCCTATCCAAAAATTGCATTGTTGGTATTATATCAGTCACAATCCCGTATATTTTAAGATACTTAACTAGAATTTAGTAAACGTGGAAAACCATACTGAGTCCCATATTACTCTTTTATATTTTACACAAGAAACAGCATACGGAGTGATCAAAAATTTGATTAACACTGTAACTATAATGGTAGTAATCGAGTCTAAAAGTTCTACTTTTACTACTAAAAATTACTAATAGGATTCATTCATATATTCGTTGGAAATAAAGTAATTATTGAAAAATGTTCACTTCATGTCCTAAAATGTATTAAATAACTAACCGTTTCTCACATTCACAAAATAACCATGGTTATTTTAGAACTTTTATTTTAAACAAACTTGGTTCTCTCCAAATCAAGTCTTACTCAGAAAGCTGAGCATGAATAAGAGTTATGCATTGTTTAAATATCAAATAAAGAATTAGTACTAATGTACAAGTACTAATGTAAAATCAAGATGCCAAAAAACTTTACAATTAAGGACGAAATGCAACGGTATTGTTCATATGCTGTGGTATATTCAAGCTATGAAGATAAATTATCAAGTAATAATTATAACCCTTCTGGTGATTATCTCGACGAGGTATCTCGTCATTAGAAAAACTGAAAGATCTTGATGGAAGGGATATCTCGTCATTAGAAGAAAACTGACCAGATCTTGATCTCGTCATCATAAAAAGTTGGCAATATCGATGACGAGATACATCGTCATTTGCAAAATTGGTCAGATCTTGATGGACGGGATATCTCGTCGAAACCACTTGGAGAGTTAAAACCTTTTTATAGTAAAAAAGTTGCATCAAAACTTCTGAATTTCAAAATTATTACGCTTCATTTTTGTAAAAGTTCATCGTCTCTTGATTTCTCCTGGCAAAGTCTCTTCCGTCGTCGCGAAAAAGTCATGCAATAGCGAGCGAACGAGCGATTGGTAGAGTTTGGCAAAAAACGGAACTTGGCGAGGTGATGAACAAAAGGCTGCTTTTAAAAATGCAAAAAACAGTGCCTAGTTAATGTTGTTTAAAAAAGGCAGGAACAAAAAAAGAAAAGAATCAAAATCAAGTTGTTGATATAATTACTCTATCTTCTCTTTGAAGTTAGAACTCCGCTTCCAACCCTGCCGGCTTGACTAAGGCGTTGAAAAAGTCGAAGAAAAAAACAAAAAAGCAAAAAGTGAGTTACTACGTACTGGTATTGGCTGCAATTCAGCCAATCAAAAAAGACAAAAAAAGCTTTTCCAAAAAATCATTTTTATAAAGCGCGCAAAAGAGTTTTGTCACAAAATTGTTTTCGTTCAAAACATTTTTTTAAGGAGTAGGGATAATTTCCAGGTGTAGGCAGGAAAAATAGGAAAGCAGGATTATAACCCTGAATGAAAATTTTGCTTTTAAGAAGGTTCTAAACATTATTATGAATAATGTGCCATAACATTCTAAATACTGTATTATTAATTATTTTTTGTTTGCATGTGTGTTTAAATTTCTAATTCAGCGTTTTAATTGTCCACCTATAAAAACCTAATATTTTCTTTCCTTATACACTAACATTACTAATTTTGTGTTTTGATCATTACTCATGGCTCAAATTTAAAACAATACATTCAAGTTTAGTCATCAAATGTTTGTTTTTTAGTTCTGTTTTTGTTCTCAGAGTTTGGTCTTTTAAAAATGGGAAATTTTAAAACCGCAGGATTTAAATCTAAGGGTACAAAAATCAATCTTAAATGCATCTACAAATTAAGACTAAGAATATTCCAACAGGATATCTATTTACCTTTTAATGTTGTAGATCTGCACTATTTTATTGCTGAGTTCGTAAAGCCTTTGCACCACACATATTAAATTGGAATACAACAGTTGATACATAACTGTTCATATTTATATTTTATTGAAAAAATTGACATGTTTCGTACTTTTCTTTTTATATTATAACACTGCTCTAGAATTTCAAGATCCTTCGAGAAATTTAGCAATATCTCATTATTTAGTCACCTTACCGTGCTAGCTTTAAAATTGAGTGAAGCATGGGCCAAATTAAAAGTTTCAAATTTCAAATATTTGACTAAGCTACATGAACAATCATAACTTTTCAAACATTTGTTCAAAACATTTAAAATCTGAAATCAGTTTCTTGCATTTAAAAAATTCAGTTTTCTTTAGTAACCTGTCAAATGTTCTCTCTTTAGTGAAATGAGAAAAAAAATTAAACTTGTGTTATACTTTGTTACAAAATATGGTGGGAGAACTTAGCAAAATGTTCTGAAGACTAACGAAATCTGTATTAAAAGAGTTAAAATGCATATTTTATTAGTATAAAATAAATAAAAATTAATGCATAAACTTATGCATCAACTTTAAGTCCGTAATTGCCATTGATGTAAATTACAAATATCTTTCTGGGCTCTTTAAATTTCTCCCTATAAAACCAGTGAAACTTTCTCTATTCATCATATTGTACATAAAAAGTTAACAATAAATAGAAAATGAAAGTTTCAAGAAAAATGCTTTCGTAAAACTGTTTTATGATTTTATGCTAAGCAAAATATTGGAGTTAAAAACCTAAAAAATAAGTATTCGCAATTATAAATGAATTACTCTTAAATTGAATTCTTACAATATTTGAATGGATTCTGATAAGTAAATTCGTAAGCCCACATGATTTACCCTTCAGAGATCTTACCACATGCTCCGTCTATTTCATTAGAAAGTCAATGGGTTAGGGTTACTGTAACTTTGAGCACCTACTAAAAATTAGGGCTAATGAAAAATGTTCACATGCTGTTGCTGTTTGTCATTTCTGTCCTTAAGTGTATCCTCCAGATGGCGCTTAAGAACATATATCCCCAAGTGAATACGGTTTAATTTTGTATTTCGTATCTCCCTTTAAAGTTTGTACGGGAAGTTTTGAAAAACCATGTACATGAATTTCACACACAATGCTAGTAGAAATATGTGAATATTGGATGCAGATAGAAGAGATTCGAACAAATGTTTAAAAAGTTATGAGGTTTCTACCGACCGCGTTTCTTCAACTGCTAACTGTTTACTGAAAATTGTTATCAGTAACCATGATCAAATTAAAATAGTTTAAATTTGTGTACTATCTGAGTGATATCCATAAATATAAATATAAGTTAAAATATAAAACTACTAAGAAAAATATTTGGTGTTTAAAAAAAGCACAGTTTTGTGGATTTTATTGCATGCGATTCTGTACAGATGCTTCTGTTTTTATACTAACAATTGTATTAAGTAATTTTTCACTTTTTTTTAACAAAAAATTAAAAAAATACTTCTATTCTAATTGAGTGGTTTTTGGTTGTATAATGCTTGTGAGGGGTTGTGTGGATTATTAAACTAACAATAAACTGTAATTAAATACTAAAACTATTATGCTACTAAGCATTAAAAAGCGAATGGGCTAAAACTAAAGCTACATTGCTAACCACACAAAATGGCTCTTACATTATGCCTTTTTCTTGGAGACAATAGACCTGTGAACCAATGGTCTTTAGGCATTTTGCGGTACAAAACAGTATCAGTGATCAAAACGGAACTAATGTGCGATGCAGTGTACTCAGTAATGGGAAAATGCTTACGGAAATCGATGTTCTCTATGAGGTTAATTGTTTTTACTTTCGGTATCGAGGAAGAGGAGGAATATTTGAATATTTCGGAGATGGAAAAACAGGTTGGTCAGAGAGACACAATGAATCGAAACATGCTGTAAGGTCAAGGGAGAGGAATATTGAAGATTTAGATTGGGTAGATATGTTAATCTAGGAGAGGAACAGAAAAACAGTGAATACAAGAGACAGTGTACTAGTATTGGGATATATTTAAAATATCTGTTTTATACCCAAGTTTAGCAAAAGCTCTCCTTAGGAAATCATTTTTAGAAAACTATCTGAAAATATGAAAAATATTACCAAAACAAATTTTATCATAGTTCATGATAAGTATATTTCAAATGTCAAGATTTTATTTAGAAAGGAATAAAGAAAAGTGTACAAAAACTAGTCAAAGAAGAACTTTTGCTAAGAAAGTCACTTCGTTATTATTGTGAAACAAAGACAAAAATGTTTGCGAAACATTCGTGATCTTAAAAACTATTTAAGTGTTTTGAAAGAGTACGTTTGGATCCTTATTACTGAGGGATTTGAAATTTCATTCCTGAAACTTGAAATAAAACTAGAATGTGTGGTTAAATGATTGATTTAGTAAGAATCAACTAAATTCAACCCGTTGGATACTGATTTTGTTTTATCCAATTTGTGAACTTTTCTTTCATACGTACTTTTAGTAACGAATGTGTTGTCTATAATTAAAAATTTCAACACTCATTGCAAAATTAGAAGTTGTTTGAATTAAAAACCTTTTAATGATTTTCGCCAGCATTATAAAACTTACATTCAAATTATGCGGGAACACAAATGACTGACTAGATCCTGCTAAGTACTTTTTTATAAAGTTCCCTTTTAAAGTGAAGGAAACTAAGAATATTAAAATACATGTCATGTAGTGTTTTATCGTAATTAATGGAATACTCTATGATCAGTAGAATTTACTCCTATGTTTTAAGTATCAGATGAAATATTTTGTAGAACGTAGGGGATTTTACCTGTCACTGTCATGTGTCTGACATGAAATGTCTTGATTTAGGTTGTCACTTTTCAGAAATATAAATCATGTTACATAAAACTATCCGATAAGTAAACTTTTACAATAATCTAAAATCATTTTGACACTTTTGATACTTCTCAATAATCAAAATTCTATTTGAGACTGAAGTAATACGATAGTTATTTCTGAATTAATATTATTTTTAAAATGTAAGTATATTTAATTTACAGTTTGTATTTTAGAATTGTTGATAAAATTTTCTTGTTATAATTGTTTTTAAACAATTGTGTCAAACTTTAAGCCAAACAATACAATGCAGAACGACCGTAGTTTAAGGATAAAAAGACCACACTATATAGATATGGAATGCATTAGGGTGCATTGATAATATAAAATTCAATTAAAAAGAGATGTGTGAATCGGTAAATGTTTCGAGGAGACTGAATAGGATTCTACGATGCAGATTCTTCGGAAAATTCTGCTGCAATAAGTAATATTAATGGAATCTTAAACAACTGGATTACTATCGATATGCTGTATAAAAGAATAAACAATATATATTAATGTTGTAGATTTAACTTTTACCTTTAAGTACCTTTTCAATATTGTGTATGAAAATATCAAATTGATGTTAATAGACATTTGAATTGTGACAAACTATTTTCAAACTTCATAAAAAGGTAGTTGTGAAAAAGAAAGAGATCTGACACTTCATGGATGATTTTTGGCCAATGTGTTGTATACTGTAGTGTCATTTATTTATATTAAGAAAATATATTTTTGTAATAAAGATTGCGTATTGGAAATTCAAGCTTTCGGCTTGAAATTTATTTTTAATTGGAGCGTCTCAAAAAGATGTACAAGACATTCAACGAACGCGATAAGAATCGAGCAAAGGTTCCATCGAATAAGGATCCAGACGTATCGCAAGAGGACTGAAAATGAAGCAAGCTCAAGAAAGACAGAAAGTGGAGAAGGAAAGAAAGAAAAGACGGAGGAATTTTCGAAGGTGGATACTAACTTTGGTGGAGTGCATTTCTCCGTCGGAATGGGGTCCGTCGGCGGAATGCGACTTCTCGGGCAGGTGATGTCCTACGGTGTGCCGCTGTTCTTGAACAGAAGCCAGTCTGCAAGGACCAGTTCATGTAATGCCGCATATTTGAAACAGACAGTGGCGTAACCAGTGAAGTAGGGGACGAACATAATGTATCGAATGTTGCTTTCTGGGGATATTTAATTTTTTTATGTAACCACCCATGAAGAATTTAGAACGAAAATACCTTTGAGTGATATCATACAAGGCAAATATGGGTGACTAGTCTGCAGTGTTATTCAATCAAGCCAGTATTTCCAAGTTTGGTCGCTTACTCAAATCACGCATTGATCCAACACTCGACATGAGCAATCCGTTTCCGTACAGAAAAACCGTTGCTACGCATGCCTACTTCAGCCTACTCAGGATTGATGTTGGCCAATGTGTGGCTTGCCTGATGTTTGTTGCGTTTGGAAGTATCTGATAACGCTAGAACAGTGATCCATTTGTGCGATAAGATTGTTAAATATAAAATATTTTATATACTTTGCATGCAACCACGGCTGATAAAACGTCCAAATTTGGATTTTCTGAAATCTTGACTAGTGTGATTTCAACAATTTTACAGCTTTGAGGGTGGTTCAAATTTTGAGATAGCATCCGAGTTCTTGAGAAGGAAAGTGGTATAGAGCATTTTTTTATACGTTTCTGGCATACATATACTGTAGAAAGGCAAAACGGTAGCATCTCCAAGCTTTATTTGTTTTGAATTGCCGGTTATTATCAATACGGTTAAGAATTCGATGCTTAACTACTCTAAATACCAATATTATCACTCAATCAATTGTTGGTTGAGGACTTATTGCTTTCTAGAATTATGAGGTATCAGGCATCAGCATTCAACAACCGTTAATGGGAGAGCTTGCTTTCTTAAATAACACGAAAATATTCATTATATGAACAATAAACTGATTATAATTATTCTGAATAAAATTAATTTGAACAAATAATAGCTTTTACTCAACATAAAGATATGCGTGTTTTAACTGATTATACTGTGTAATATAAGAGTCAACAGCTTTCGAATGCGTCTTGAATGAAAATATTTTAGAGTAAAAATCGAAACTGTAATTTGAAAATCTTCGAGATATTTATATAGCATTCAAGACTTCATAAATATATATTATTGTAATATTGTTCGTTTTAACAATAAACAAATCAATGAAACGTTTAATTTCGTATAAGAATATTAGTTATCTCCTGTACTCCGTTCCACAACCTTCACTGAAGGTCGGACTGTCAAATGGACTATGGACAAATGATATGGGAATTAGTTACGCATTTAACACTCACTTGAGTGTATAATTTAAAATTTTTCGAAGAAAGGTTTGTCAAAAGTTAGAATAAATTTATACCACTTTCCTTTTCCTCTGATACATTTTTGATTCCTTACTGAGACAGGTATTGATGGGAATAAGAAATGAAAATTTTCTTTTTCGTCACAAAAACAGGAAAGTACCAGATTTCCAATTTTTTATTGTTATACCTTTTTGAAAATGTTTATTAAATGCCTTTAAAGAATTTAGAACCATAGCTTAGAATTGAGCATCATGTATTTAAAAAATTGATTTTTATCCAGTTTTATGTTATATGCCCCGGCACTTGCAATTTCATAATATTTCTAAAAGTAGGCAGAGAAAATTGTGCTTTTTAAATTTTGCAAATTATTTGAAAATGAGGTAGAAACTTTTTAGTTAGGTAAAAGCTTTCAAGACTAACGAACAACCAAACATTTTGTATATAACAACAAATTATACGCATACCAACAAATCAAATATTTTTGCGAATACCTTATAAGCCGAATGATTACTTTCTAATAGTAAATAAATTCAGTTCTGTTTAGATTGAACATTTAAGTTGAAATATATAGGATGTACTCAAATATAATAGGAAGTAAGAGCGAATAAAAGAAAAAAGAAACATTTAAAAAATGGTTACGCCACTGTTCTGATATTTACATAATAGTAGTTGTAGCGAAGGAACGTGTTTTATAGTTAATAATTGATTTAATAATTTGCTAGTAATTAATTAACAATTTGATTCCCTATCCATTCTTTGGATAATAAATCACAAAAATTTTCCATACAACATGCATATTTTGGATGTACATATTTTTCTGCCGATTTATCACTCTATAAATAGGCATAACATTTGCATATACGCAGGTCTAAACTAACTTAGTGCAAGTTATTTTTGATTACACTAATCACTTAAAATAACATTAAAAATGTAAAAATATTCAACAATTAAGAATCGTATTGGATTTTTAAAGTGATTTTATTCTTCTATTGAAATACATTTTAAATAATTTTATTGTTCAAATAATTATTGGCCAAGTGTTTGCTTCGTGAAAGGTTCTATACATTTGTGCAAGTATATACAATATGTATTTTATCTAAAAGTAGAGGATTCCAATTACAAACGTGAATTTTACTCTTGAATATGTAATGCTTTAACATATAGAACGTCACTTTTAGAACTGAGATGATTCTGTAAACACGTTTTAAACGTTATTATTCACGCAAAAAAATTAGACTAGTCACAAAAGTTTATGAAAATAACGGTAAAATTTTTAAATTATTCATCATTAGAACAATATTTTAGTTTCTTATTAAAGAATAGAATGAATGTTAAAGAGAATATAAATGAGAAGACAAAATGGAATACATAGGCTAAAATATTAGAGGAGAGAATATAAAGAGAATTGTTATTAAAATAAGTTATTTATATTATGCTATCATGAAAGGCTTTAAAATTGGAGCAAAAAAGATATCAATAAACGCTGTAAAAGTAAATTTATGCAAATTAATGAACAATATATTAGAAAAATGAAATTGTATTTTAGTGTTAAAATATAAACATTCTGAATTTATATAAAAATTATGTCAATATTGAAAACTGCATGCCATATAACAATGGTAAAAGTGTTATTTATAATAATAGGTAGACGAGTAATAAAAATTGAATCAATATATAGAAATGATAAATCATATAATAATTTTTACCATAAGCAAATATTTTATAATGTGTTTTATGTAATTACAAAGAATAAAGATAGAATATGTTGAAGAAAGCTTGTATAACAATTACTTATGATAATATTAGCAATTTGGAACGTGTTCTTATTATTTTTAGTACCTATTTGAGAAAATGGAGTCTTGTTTCTCAGGTAGTTGATAATAGGTTTTTATGGAAACATTTATGTACTAATATTGCAATCAAAATATAAAACACGTCGGATTTGTATTTCCTGAAAATGTGCTGACGATTCCTTAATACAGGATGTGCCAAAATTCAGAGTAGGATTTGAGAAGTATTTCCTTTTTTCGTTAGTAGTTCAATCTTTTTGTCGCAGGTATATATAACTGAGTCTTGGGAAATTCATCATGGGTAATTTCACAAGAACAGCGGATAGAAATAGTGGAATTTTATTTTCTAAGTGGCAGGCCCATTATTTTGGCCTATAAGAGCTTACCCCTGCCATTTCATTGTATCCACTTCCTGTAAGAATACCAGATGAAGAAGTTTTACGTGAAAATACTGAGGGCACTTGAATAGATCAAGTAAAATATCCGTGCAGAAATCGAACGTTAGAACTTTAAATATTAATTATGTTATGAACAATGTAATCGAAAGAGCCCAATTTTGCGGGGCAGCAAATTAAACTAATCTAAAAGATGCCATCTTCTATACCTAGTAAAACAAATATCCATACTTTAAGCGTTCATTTTGTATAACGTCATATTGAAATTGGTTTGTTAATACAAAATAAAAAAGTTATTGACTCCTTAAACCCTACTCTGAATTTTAGTCCACACTGTACGATTTAAGTGTACACCTAATAAATATTCATTACTATTTATTCACTTTAGGATATAGATACCCTAGTAAGATTTTAAAATTTAAAGTTATCGCGTACTTTATTATCTATCGATTCATTAAATTTGTGTACTTTATTATTTTTTATAAACAGTTTCGTAGCATGTAGATTCAGAATTTTAATTTAAACAGTGGTTTTTCGCGTAACAGGGGGTATCTTATGAAGTATGAATTATGTGTTTTCTAAACCGGGTAGACAATACGCTTAAGAGCTTGAGAAAGTTGATTATAGCTGCTTTATTAAAGAATATGTATGTTAGAACCCTTGTCTTGCTTGAAGTTTGTGCTGCAGTGCTTGCATTTGAGGTTACGGTTGATTTTTGAACCTTATATTTTGAAGTGTAGAAAAAAGTTTTGCGAATGATGAAAGTTAAATAATTCCAAATATTTTATCAATGAAATATAGTTCGTAAAATATATAGCAATAAAGTTATAGATAATTTTGGTGATATTTGTTTTTTTTTGTAGCTTTTTTAACCAAGATCTTTTCTGATACAATATGATGTGAGAGATGAAATATTTCACGGTAAGTTATATAAGTTTTATTCTAAACGATAATATTTGGTAGTGTGTTAACATTACATGACTTTGACTTTTCATTTTGAATTACTTTTCTTAATTAATAATTATTACTTTAAGTTTCTTTTCTTTATTGGAGTTGTGCCTATTAGAGAAGGGAACGCGAATTCTCTAACTCAAGTGATAAGATCATGGAGTTTTGTGTTATACTGTATTACATACGAATAGCTGAAACTTGTTTAAGGAAGCAGGGTTGTAGTTATGGGGTAAGATGCGCATGTGCGCAAGATGTGCTCAACTGTGGACAAAAAAAGTTCTGAATCTGAGCAAAATGTTGTCAAAATCAAAAAGTCTCCAAAAAGTCTTAAAAACTACAAAATGCGAAAAGAGTTACGCTTTTCTGTTCGCAAAAGTGTAAATTAACAACTTGAAACAAGATTATAACAGCAAGATGGGGAACATGGGAAATCAGTTACACGCTTCATAACGATTTGGTAAGTCAAAAGGAAGGGATGAAGGAGAGTAAAAAGTAAGAACTTAAATACAACAAAAGCAGCATAATATGAACATCTTGATTACACCCATGCAGTGACCAGACAACGAATTTGTGTTGCTTTGGAAATGTGAAATGGGAAATAAATGTGAAATTGAAAATGTGAGTGATTCCAGAACAAAAAAGTTTGAACCTGATTTTGTGCTTTCTAATATGGGCATGTTTCATAGAAAAGGTTTTAAGATTCAGATTAAAATATTCACATTTGCTTAAGTGTTAAATTTAGATAGACTACTTATAAACCTATGTTTTCTCTATATTACCAAGTTATTTAATAATTATTATGAATAGTTCGTGCAAGTGTATATTTGAGGGTGGTTTCTCTAGTCACAAAGTAGGTTTAATTCATCAAAAAAGTTTCATTCATGGCAAAATTTAAACAACGCTCTAATGAAAATTAAATTAAAATTCGTCAAAATCCAAAACTTCTTTTTGTTGTTAATAGCAGGTTTGTTATAAACAATCGCATCTTCTTTTTTCAGGTTCTCGAATTCCATGGTACTTTACAGCTAGCACCAAATTCTTGAACTCAAAAAGGTAAAAAATTATTGTTACTGTTAAATATAAATTAATTTGGAAATAACTATCCTATATTTTAAATTAATAAAACTTCATTACAATTCCGATTTAGCACAAAGTAAGAGCTATAGTTACAATGTATTTATCTGAAATTTACATGTAGTTTATTCGTATTTCATAATAAAATAGTGAACTAGTTGCGAAGAGTAGGCTAGTTAAAACTTTTAAGCGGAAAAGGTGTAGCTTACCATCAAATTTGATGTGAGGTCACTTCTCTTGCTGAATAAATGAGCTTAGTATATGATAATTTGCTCTCAAGAATATCTTATCTACAATCTACAACATTTATTTGACAGATTAAACATGAATATACACGATAAAATTCTATAAAATAAAATTTCACACACCCATTTCTTAGTTTTGTATAGTTTACGAGCTTCCACTGTGCTTCCACTCCACAATAATTGACGTTTCTGTGTAAGTTTTCAAATCGAACCTATCTGCAGTTTATTCACTCATTAATTAATATTACTTTATTTCTGAATGAGCTATATTATGAAGAAATCAAAGGGAAGTAAGAACGCTATCCAAAATAACAATACATAACAAATGCAACCGCATTACATAGGTTTATGAACATCTCTTAGTTTTGACAGCCATTACGATTCAAAGGCATACAAAAACATGATTACCGTCAATAAAAATGTTTCCAGTTGTTTTCATCTGCTCTTTTACCTTCTAATAGAAATTTACTTTTTATACGAAATAATAATAATAAAGAGCTTTAAAGCATTTAGCCTAAATAAATCTTATCATGAGAAGTGACATTGATTTTAAAAGTTTCTTCAATAACCGTGAGTTGAAAGTGATGGACATGTCTATTTCCAGTTGCCTATCTTTCGATTTTTTTAAAAGTAGTTTTGAATGAAAAGTGAGCACAGGTCATGTGAATGGCAGAAAATAATGAATCACTCATGAGTAACCTAACTCATTGTGTAAAATTCCTGTGATGCTTTGACAGAGTAGCAGGTTGGGGTTGCACTGTAGGTATTGAATAGATGATTAGGGCGTTTGCCTAATTTAATCAGGGTTTATCCTGGATTGACGTGCGATATTCTCATTGATTTTAACATTAATTATTCACAGCTCTTCGTCCAAAAAATATTCTCACGATGCAACTATCTAAAAAGGGATAAATGTTAGTCGTTAGGGTTCCCTTCAACCACCAAAAAACTACCTGCTGATCATTCATTGATCCATCACATGAAAACTTTTTCTATTTAATATGCCCTATAAAAGTCGGTACGACAATGCACAAACATTCGTATTCTCCACTTTCATAGGCACTATGACCGCGTGTGCACTTTTCATTAAAAAAAAAACTTGTGTAAAGTTCATGTACTATCCCATTAGGTCTAACTAGTCCTTTTCAATGTGATTCATAGAGCTAACATTTTTAATAAACTTAGTTACGATAATGATATTTTAAAATTCTTGTCGTTTTCAAGGATTTAAATTACTTTAAAATATTAAGATTCACATTTTTATTGTTCCGTTATTAAAATAAGGTGTTTTTAAGAAAGATATGGGATTTTGGACAAAACATCTACTTTAATCTAACGTAAGCTTTTTCCGAGCAAGCAAGGACTTTCGAAGGATTTGTTTAGATATCACAATTCCAAGGAACGTAAAAAATCTATGTTAAAGCTTTGAGCCAATCTTTTTAATGGGAATAATTTATTTTAGAAATTCAAAAATATTCAATGATGAAAATTTTAACTTTTATGTGAATTCATAATTATCTTATGTAAAAGGAACGACGCAGGTTCATCTATGTAATTCTATATAGTATTCTAGTCTTATTTTGTCATTTTTTAAATAGTTTTCTGTCAAATGCTTAGTAAGGAAAATTGAAATGCCTTAATGAATGGAAGTTTTGAGTTCAAAACAATAACCGGTATGTTTAAATTTCGTTGTTCAAACTATAAGATGTAGATTTTCAGTTCATTCCCACTATTACATTTAGCAATTTCCCCGTCAACCTGTCAGGAGAACAACCTTACCTTTTCAATGTGACTAACGTTCCTGTTAATTTCTTGCACCTCCGAAGAGCATTCTCTAGTCTCTCTGGTTCATCCTTGAGAAACCTGAAAATATTGGTTTATCACAGAACATTATAGAGTAATAGCCAACTTTTGAGTGAACGCAGGTCAATGAAATTTTTTGGAAATAAAAAAAAATCGAGATATTTCGTGTTAATTTTCAAATATGTAAATCTTGTGATGATACTTTTGAACGAAATCGTTTGATCATATTTATACAGATTCTAGACTTGTAATGGTTATTTGTTGTAATTAGTTTTATGACTAACTTTATATCAAGTGTAATACTTCCTATCATTCCACCATAAAAACTCTTTGAACATGTTAACTACCATACTGATAGCTTATAAGGATCATTGAGAAAATTGATAGAATGCTACTTCTTGTACAGGATGCATCAAATATTCTCTTCACGTGTGTCAAAAATTTCATTGAACGAATTATACTTGACCATGCCTTCCAAATACAATAGGTTAGCCATACGGCACTATGGCCACTGCAATTTCCAAGTTTTTTAAAGCTGACAAACCACAAAGGAAATATAAAAACAGAGTGTGACATGGTAACCTTTTTACATGTGTCGTAGCTGCAGCCGATAGAAGGTTTTAGTGGAAAGAAATTAAAATTCAATATATCATTGATTTATTTGTCGCAAAAGGCTTCAGCCCATAATTGGATTGTCGTCACATGAAGACTACGAAGAAAGATAGTGCAAGTGTCGACAGGTATGCATGACTCAAATAAGTAATTTTGAGTTCAATATAGCTTTGAAAAACAAAGATCCATTCAGTAAGTAGGACTCATCTTACAATCTCGACATGATGTTCTTTAGAGGTAACCCTAGGGATCAAGTGCAGTGATAGCAGTATTGGGAAGAAATAGCAACGGAGAGCAAATAGCCATAAGAGGCTTTTTCTGTCCACCTAAATGTCGGTGGCGGAAGTGTTTTTCCGCGGAACATGCTTCCTGTATGTATTTCGGACTTGACACCACTTGGCTACCTTTCGAATACAACTTTAGCATATCGCCAATAAATATCCCGAAGAATAAATTCTGAATTGATTTATGACAGTTAATTGGTCAACGACAAATATCGCCAAAGTAGGGATAAGCAACATTTTAATGTAACCCCAATATGCATCATGTGACAGCATGTGAATAACTGGAAGTAAAATCTGTATTTTCGGCTGATTTGTTTGTTTTACTTCGAATACTTATATACCGAACCTAAACCTGTAATGTGGTCACACTTTAAAATCATCATTAAGTGACATACGTTGAATCTATTCTTTCTGGTTCACAAAAATCATTAGAAGTGTAGAGAATATTTGATTATTAAAGAGAACTTAGACGTAAATTTTTCTTTACAATTTGCATATTTTTTATCGAGGTTATATAATTCTGAGTTAAACATACTGCCATATAACATGTATTTGAAGAAAAGAAATTTATAAAACTCTTACTTTTCTTCACGAACTACGACTTCCATTTCAACTGCCATAATGGTCTTGAGACTTTCTTGTAAAGCGGGAAATCGAGCTGTAACATTCAATGCAACATTTAACAACATTGGAATTTGAGAATAAATGAAAGAAAATTGAAAAATAGGTGGAAAACAAAATAAATCATAATTTTTTTCAAAACTGCGAAACTGCTACCTATGCGTTTTTCTAAATATCGACTATGACCTCTTTGGTCCTACAAGGGCGAACTAATGACTATTTGTGAAGGAGTGTGACTTAGCCACCCTTACTTGTAACAGTGATCACCCACATTCGTGATTCGAACTCAAGACCTACTGGGTGGACAAATGCTATACAGTTAGGCGGCTCTAGATCTAGAAATTAGATACCACTATACTATCAATGATACTATTGAATTATGTAATTGAAGAAATGAACGTAGTGAGGATAAGAGTCAGACAAATATCTTGGAGAAATATCTGTGATTGGAGTGTGATCTTCGCAGCTATTTAAAATAAAGGGTAAAAGACCAACTGGTTACAACATTCACAAATTCTACTCCACATGTCCCTTAGCTGACATCGCATCTCGATTGCAATACTAGTTCATTACAGAAGTCGAATGTTAACTAACAAAATAGAAATTTCGAATAAAGTAAAAACTGGTGAAGGAAAATATACTGGGTCACCAAAATTTGGGCACATAAACCCGCAGATGAAATCGAAAATTGAATAAGGAGGTTTTCATCATTTTATTTAAAAAACACAGAATAAAAATGTAAGTTAATGTATAGAATAAAATACTAGAAAACGCTCGTGCCAACAATTCACGCACTCTTAACATTGACCTTCTAATGAAATAGACGGAACATGTGTGTGCAGTTTCATGTTATCACTTCCGCTCAATTTGAAGATCTCCGGTTGAAGTCGTGTGGTATTGGAAAGAAGCAGGAACTCAAATGTAGGACAAGTGACAAGCGTGATGAAAAACACTCATTGGCTCTTAGGCTGCCAATCGGCTGAAGTCGATTCCCAAGTTTACGTGACCAACACCTCTGCAACGTTTTAAGACAACGTCCGCCCACATGTTCCCTCTATTTCATATGAAGATCGATTTTCTTGATACATGAAATGTTTTGTCATAGATGAAGTAATTTCTTTCAAAAGACATGGCTTCAGTACATCCCGCCACATGCTTTAACACTACTTTTCGCAAACGGAGATACACACATTTATCTATTCAAATAGTCCATGAAATCGGTAGGTAGGTAGTTGAATTAACGTCACACTGGAGCAACACAAAGGGTATTAGCGGCAATCCGAGATCAACCCGAAGGGAAAGATCTGATGTTAAGGCCTCGTAATTTTGAACCCTTGTCAGATGCATCTACATTCCTTCGATCGTTCACTTTGTTGTGGGAAAAAGCATGAGTCTTAATGTGGGACAAATTATTAATTGGTCAAAGTGATTATCTAGCGTGAGTAAAAACACTAGTCTTCTATAGCCAATCGGGTGTCCATTCATAAGCCCACGTGATTTACCCTTCAGAGATCTTGCGACGGCGACTCCACCGATATGTTGTGCCTATTTCATGAGAAGATTGATGGCCAGATGACGATTATGAAATCGGATACAGGCAGTGAACTCACCTTTAAGTTCTGCTACTGCTTTACTTGCTCTACTGAGGACCAGCGCCATTCCTTCGACGTCGCCCAAATTGACTCGGCACTTTCGATTGATGACGCTTCCCCTCAGATCTTCCACTTGACTTTCTAGCTCTCTGTCAGAATTACAAGCACACATATCAAGAAATAATAAATCCTACTCCAACAATACAAATTAATAATAGCGATACAATACAAGATTGTCTTCCCTCCTGGTGGTTGTATCGACGAGGTATCTCGTCATAAGGAAACTGACTTTATTTTGATGGACGAGATATCTCGTCATATGAAGAAATCGGATCAGATCTTCATCTTGTCATCATAAAACAATTGAGAATATCTTGATTACGCGATATCTCGTCATTAGCAAAATTTTTCATATCTTGATGGATGAGATATCTCGTCGAAACGAGACCTTAACTTGGAACGAGAACGAAGTGGTTTTGATAAGACATCTTGTCCACTAAGGTCTGACCAAATTTTCTAACTTAACCATCAAGGTATTGGCGATTTTTTATGATAACGAGATCAAGATATGGTCAGTTTTCTGCTAATGACGAGAGACGACGAGATATCTCTTACATCAAGATCTGGTGAAATTTGCTAATGATCAGATATTTAGTCGAGACAACCACCAGCATGGTTAAAACAATGTGCTTCTTGTAAAAGGTAAGCTTTAACAATTGAAAAACTAGGATATAAAATCCTCAATGGAGTCGTATTTGTGTCTGTTGGCAGTGTTGTTAATTTGCGCATTGATGCGCATCCAAGCATTGAGCACAGTTTGATACATAAGTCTCTTCAATACAATTCTAGTGAAATTTCTCAAATCTTACATTTATATGCTATTAACTTTTGTATATTTTTCTTTAAACTTCAAAGGTAGATGCACAATTTTATGACACTCAAGGTTGAAAGTTAAATCAGATATTATTCCATAAAAAGGTATTAAATAAAAAAGCATTTAGCCCTTCTGATTATTGTCTCTAAGAGGTGTCTCGTCATTAACAAAATTGACCAGATCTTGATTGACAAGATATTTCGTCGTTAGAAAAAACTAACCAAGATCTTGATTTCGTCCTCTTAAAAATTCGGCGCTATTTTGATGATGAGATATTTTATCATTAGCAAAATTGGTTTGATCTAGATGGACGAATTATGTATTCAAAACTACTATGAGGGCTTAAAAAATTAAAGTAAATGAATACTTACAGTAGATCTCTTTCCAAATGATTCACATCTTGTCTGTAGAGTTCCTCTTCTCTTGACACCTTCAACCTTTCTGCACAAACATGTTCTTCACCCATCTGCGCTGCCGCCAGCATTGACTGATAAAATAAGAAAACTTTCAGCATTAAAAATTCATAATAACAATGGGCAAAAAGTAGAAATCTGCTTGTCTAAATTAACAAAAATTTTCAATAGCTGAGGCTTGGCTTCATGACATTTGCACAGCTTATTTTGTCTGTAATTTTCAAGTCAACGCAACTATTTTCAGCCCATTACGCCATTCCTTTAGAACCATAGAAGTACAATTTAACATAGACCATTGAACAAAAAGAGACTAATTTTTAATTAAACCGGAATCGACACAAAAAGTAAAAAGCTGTCTCGTGCCAAGCAATTGGAAGAGGAAACAACACAAGTACGTGGTCCGGATAAAGCTCAAAAAGCTGTTCGGCGACTTGACGAAACAGCTGGGAAAACAGGTGCGATTTGGTTTTTCTGAAGCAACAAAAAATCTCGAGCGAAGCCGGGTAATAAAAGTTAATGGGACATAAATTAACATATCTTCTCTAGATCATTACGATCTTAAAACTATTGCACTTAAAACTTATCGTGCAGGATATCTGCACTTCTATGGCATTTATCGTATTTCTTATAAATATTGCACTAAACAAAATCAGTTCTCTCAACGCTATACTCTTTATTGTAATTTGCATGATGCCTTTTGTCTATTTCTCGCATAGCTGAAGTACAAAGGCTGTGAGAACAAGACAAAAGACTACCGCACCAATTTTATAAACGAAATGCCCTATTCTGTAAAACAATTAATGATTCAAATTTCGGCTCAAGAATTTATGACGCTATAAATTTATATAATTTAGGTGCCTGTTCTCCAAGCTAAAATGTTTTTAAAACTTAATTAGATGTGTTTTCCTTTCGATAGAAATAATAGGGAGAGAAGTATAAAGGTTTATGGTTGGTTAGGTTGGGTTTTATGGCGTAAGGGCCATATTTGGCCAAGCTGCACCAAAAACGTCAAATAAAAGACATACACTGGCAAGGAAAGTTTTAATGACACTGAAGAGAGGGATACATCCATTGAGGAAACGAACCTGCGTCGTCCTCAACTCCAGGTTGCTAGTGCAGTAGACAAACACATTGAGCCACCGCGACCCCAAGAAGGTTATGAAACAGGAGGATAGAATACTACGAGTCTAATAGTCAAAACAACATTTATCATGTGTCACCAATAAAAAATTATCGGCCGAGTTTAAACGTAGAGCTAAGTATGTCCCGTCTAGTACGGTGCTGAGCAAATATTTAACCACCCACTTCAATGCGCTGTCACGAACTGCCATTGATCCGTTCGGACCTACCAACTATAATTCTCATTAAATGTCATCTATATACTATCAAATGATAACAGCTCGGATACCACGCCCTCGACAAACCCGGAGTTATTGCGAATTCGATCACACAATTACAATGGCGTGCAAAACTTAAGGAACAGTAACATTTTCAGCTACTACTTTGCAGTGAAATGACCTGGATGAGGGAAAATAAAACAAAAGGTACATCGGGAGTTGCCGATTCGATGAGAGGAAACAAAACGATAACTAGAACAGAAGCGAAATGGAAAAAAGTATTTGAACTAATGTGGTGACACTGCACTGGGTGCTATGCGACAAAAGGCTAACTGCGAAACTTTAAAATAAAGAGAGAAGGCAGTCCTTATTAGGTTGTATGACCACCTCGAATATTGATACAGGCTTTGCACCGCCTTTGCATACAGATAACAATGTTGTTAAGGAGTTCCTGTGGTAGCAGATTCCATTAGACTATGTTAGAACCTCTGACGTCAGAATCCAAAATTTGAATAAGCTCCAGTTTTCTACTGAATATCCTCTGTTATACAAATCGCCGCAAGCTGTATAATTTTCTTTTGAGGCTATGTAACCTTTAGAAATGATGGTATTGCTTAAGTTTTGCACACAGTATTTGTCGCGTTCACCGCTAATATGTATCGTACCATACCTTACGTAATTCTGCTTCATAAGATATCCAAGAGGACGAGATGACATACCAGTTGTGATTAAGCACCACACTATTGTGTTGTAGCGGAACCAGCGTTCTTTCCTCGAGTGGAACCAGAGACGTATCAGTTGATTTCAAATGCGCATGATCGTGTTCTCATCTGCGCACGTGCCCCTTTAAAAAACGGAACCGTCTGTTCTTTTTTAAAGCAAGAGAGCAATCGTTCTGTTGATCGTTTTGAGATGTGTACCGTTTGGTTTCTGGTCTGTTAATAAATGTTGTGCCTCGTCCTGTGATTTTATTTTTATTTATAACTAGCTTAATAAGTTCCTCTAGTGATTTGTTTTTTAAAGTGCGCGAGTTCACATCACGTCTGCCAGTCAGAAAGACGTGTGTGAAAGACAGTGCAACTTTGTCTACCAAAAAGTAAGGTGGAAAAAAAAGCTTACATTTAATTTTTGTAGTGGTGGCTAAATTCTCCACATACCTTTATTTTAAGGCAAGTTTCCCTGACGGTTTCTTTGGCAGTAATGGCTTGAGACTGAGCGATCCTCCTCAAATTCCGCACCTCCAGCCTCAGGTCCTTGGTTTGTTTCCTCAGATGCCTCAGCTGACTGTACATTTCAACACTCACCCGGAACTCTAGAAGGAGATGCAGTACATTAAGGTGCGAACTTGTCTCTTTCAGAAAATGACTTCATTTTTAGAAAAAGAATAAATGATGAAATTCCTAGATTTGCAAGCGATAGAAGAGGTTTTCAGCAACCACTGGAAATTTCTCTAGCCGATTGGTAATATTTAGTATTATTTTATAAAAACAATGTGTATCACTTTCAATATAAATTATAATTCATCGAGAAGCTTGGCCAATGTTTACATAGCACTGAGGCACATGTTTGCACTGAGCTTTCATAATCCTTTTAGAGATTATTGTTGGAGCCTGAATTGGAATTATGTTGAATAACTCAACACTTATTATGTTGCCCGAAGCCTTTCAATTAGTTAAGAAAGGTCCTAGAAGATCTTGGATTACATGAGTACTTTCTGAAAAGGGTCTTCATGCATCAAGATGTTTGTCCTTATGGTCTTACTATAGTGGAACAAATAAAAATATAGGTATGAATATAGACAAGATAATCCAATAAAAGAATTTAGACAACGAACCTTTTGTTAACACCTTCCTTCCTATTTTAGAACAAGAATATAAATTAAGTTTAAGACAAATTAACGTTATATAGGTTTTCAGACTGCACATTTAACACGAGAATGGCAGTCAGAATGGAATGAGATTATACTTAAAAATGCTTAAACAGTACTAGACTTGAGATAATCTAATATATAACTAAAAGAATATTTAGTTTAAAGACAAAAAATAAGTGTTTCTACAAAGAATATATTCATTCCAGTTTAACTGAGTGTTATCAAAGGGATTTCTGAGTTATGTCTTGGACCAAATGAATGAAGAAATTTCCATGAAAGTTCATACATTTTGAAAACTTACAGTAACTATAAATTGAATATTCAAAGTTAGTTTGTTTCCAGTTTCGTGTCTGTCAGCATATTTGTGCCAGACTATACACATTTTCATGATTACAGTAGTGTTGTGAATATGCTATTGAGATTCAATTTGTCCATCTGTAAGTAAATACTCGTGCAAGTTATCACATAAAACATCTGACCATAATTTCCCGAGTTTTATGTATTTAACATACTTACAGAAGCAGTGAATACTCTATACAGTACAATGCAATTGTATATATATATATATATATATATATATATATATATATATATATATATATATATATATATATATATATATATGTAACGTATTTTCACATTTTTGGAATTATGCATGAAAATGTTTATGCATTACCACATTTCATTGAAGGAAAGTGTGTTAACCCTCCAAGTGTTTCTACGAGATATCTCGTTCAAGATCTGATCAATTTTTCAGAGGACGAGATATCTCGTCAGATAAAACTGCCCTATTACTCCATAGGATAAGATTCAAGTAGGAAAAACAAACTGTCTCTTGCCCAGAACTGCTGACAGTTAGTAATAGGATTTTGCACCAGAGGCTGGTCACTACAGGGCAGTTTTCGAAGCGGAGATAAGTCACTAGGAGGGTTGAGGGACCAATTAAACGAGCAATGGAAACGTAAATACACACCAGTCGGGTAATTTCGAATATATTCAGTAAGTAAGCGAAAGCGTACTTGTTGAACATCTTTGTTCTAGTATAATTTCATTTGTTGAGTGATGTTCGAATTTTGCCATTTATTGCTATTTTTTCTAGTATGGTTGTTGCTTGCTTTCTCTGGCAGTTAATGTCCTGACTCGGTAACGATAGTAGTTGTCTTTAAGAAGGAGTAAATACGCACTACCTTTAGTTGGAGGAGAAGCTGAATGCTGACGGTCAGAGAGCGAACTAGGCTTTGGGGGTGGTGCTGGCTTTGAACGAGGTTCACGATCTGAAACGGTAAATAACATACATGATCGTTATCACGAACTACGTTCTTTAAAATCACCAATGATGCCCTTTTCAAGGAAATTATACGTGTTATACCTTCTTTACCCGTATCATCGTTATACAATAAAAGTTTATGAACTCCCAAATTTTGATGTTAAATTTTTGAACAATAATTCTACACAAATGTATGAATGCGGAAATCTTTATCAATGAAATAGTTTCAAGAATTTTAAAATTAAATCCCAGTCGCCGATTTATAAAAAAGTTGTCCATTTTATAAAAGTCTGACCAGGACTTCAAGCCCTAGATCTCTTACACCACACTTCAGCAACTGACCGTTACACTCCATAATAATTAACATTTTAAGCACTAAATATGCCATTGCAGTCAGATGTGAAAGTCATGAAATTAATTGAATGTCTTAGGCAATAGTACTTCTCTTTCTTTATTTGGGTACAAAAACCTAATACAATCCCGAATTATCCCTAATTTCTCAGTCCCTACTTGGCGCAGATTTACCATTAGTGGCTCGTGCGAAATAAAAAGCCAACAAACCAAATATTTTATATGTCCAACTCAAACAAGCAAATTCAACATCCAGATTGAAATTCATGCAGCGATAGTGAAGGAGTTAAACCGTTTAAATTGTTTTCCACTGTGTCTTTGTTAAATCAACTTACTTCTGTAAGCCCCGTGTTGTACTTCTGTGGTGCACGGGGAGTTTGCTTTTGTTCAATAAAAAAACCCGTTGATTAATTATGTTGTCACTTAAGCCACTTGGTATAAGTGAATTACACCAAGTCAATTAGCCCATGGGACTTGAGGCCCTTAAGAACCAGCTCAGGTTGGTGAATAAGCTGGCCTGAGGAATAATCGAGACAGGAGATGATGTGCTCGGGGAGACCTGATAAGAATTGCATTTATAGCACATAAGAAAGTGCTTGTAACCCAATTCGATCTTCATTGACTAACTGTCCACTGTGAAGCTTAGAGAGAACAGTCTGATCTTTTCTGCTGCGCATTTCCTCCAGGGTGTTGATTAACCCTCCAAGTAGTTTCGACAAGGTGCCCATCAAGATCTGACGAATTTTGCTGATGATGAGATAGTTCATCTTCAAGATATTTCCGATTTTTGTTATGATGACGAGATCAAGATCTGGTTATAGTTTTCCTAATGACGCAATTTCTCGTTCATCACGATGGGTCAGTTTTGCTAATGACAATACACCTCTTCGAGACAACCACCAGGAGGGTTAATTTCAAATGTAGCTATTTTATTTACTTTCACATCAGACGTTCTTCGGGCCAGTGGCGTGGAGGAGACATCTTCAAGAATGAGGATTTCGTAAAACGTATGGGTCAACACACTACTGGACGCAGCCATACCCCTACGTAGCCATACCCCCGAGATTGAAGCGACACATTAACAAGGACTTACCAAGTGGACAGGTCCTCTTGTGAGAGGGCGTGTGATGCCACAATGCACCCCTTAGGGTTCACTCTGTAACTGCCCGTGTGTTTTCCTCTTATTTATTTTCTCTCTTTATTTCTTTATAAAATCACAGGGGTGATCACTAAACTGGTCGATCCTTTTATACGCGCAAGGTCGCTTTTTATACGCACAAGGATACTTCCAGTGTTCTATAGCTATTTTACTTACTTCATCCTAGATAATGAATGTGTTAGTTATTTTAATGGACTTCATCCTAGATAATAAATGTGTAGTTATTTTACTGGACTTCATCCTAGATAATGAATGCTATATCTACTCAACAAAAGTTGCAACCTATGAAAAGAATATGAAATTTTTCAACGAAAATCAACTCACCTGCGGAAGTAACTTTTACCGTTGGAGGATGCAGCTGAGTGGGGACCGAATCAACATCTGCAGAAATAAGATGAACATTTCAAACAAATGAGATTATTATTGAGATTTTCAGTGACATTTTCAGTGACTGCCAATGCCATGCTAATCAAACTGGCGGCATCTCCAAACTTGGTCTTTTCGAATTGACAGTTGTTACATTTTGCATTCGCATATCAGTACATAACACTTAACAAACACTAGATGACAGTAACATCAATCAGCAAACTATTGATTTAATTTATAACACACACTATCTTCTAGCGTCATGAAGTATTTTGATAGCCCAAAAGACCAAACTTGGAGATACAGTGACTTCCGATATATCACACAGTATAGAGGAAGAGAAAAAGTGTAATATAGCAAAGGCCGAGAAAAATTTACTTTTTTGAGAAAAAAAGCAAATTATATGCTTTGTATATAAAATTATGTAAAACTATAATACGGTGGAATATTTTTGTATACATATATGTCCCGCCCTGTCACATCGGGCAGCTCGATTTTAAGCTCCTTAAATGATGATGGTCATAGTCAAAACGGACATATCTTTAAGATACATCTGAAGGATGACCATGCCAACGAAGAGAGCCTAGGGAAATATTTTCAATTAACGATGTGACAGCAATATTCAAATGAGAGGATTCAAACGGAGTGTGAGAAAGAGGAAACGAAAGGCGAAATAAAAATAATAATAAATGAATAATGCTAATTACACTGAAGTAAAAGTGAAAGATCATTTGATCATTTACGATTTTACTACTATCCTTTTGGGGCTGGGGTATAATCGATGAAGAAACTCAATCCCTAACTTGACTATGTAAATGCTACTACGGAATTTCACATAGTGGTAGAAGAGCCCATCGGAAACCTCTCATTTTACTATTTTACATCCCTCCTTTTTGGGTATAACCGATGAAGAAACGCAATCACCTAACTTGACTATGTAGATTCCATTATGGAATTTCACATAGTGGTAGAAGGGCCCAACGGAAAAGGTTAAGATTATTGGTTCAAACAGGTGACCTTGGAATTCTAAAGAAACAAATTGAATTTTCCCCCTATGCTGTTCACAAACTTAAAATTCATTGGGGACAATAAAAATGGTATTGTCAAATGTATTGCGATGTAACGAGGAATTACTGCCATACCTTCTTGTCTTTCAAGGCATGTGTATGATTTGTATGTTACTAAATCATAGCTCTGCCTACCAACAAAATAGTATGGACTGAATTCTATTAACTGTCTTAGTTGCAAAAGTATTTTACATTGGTCTGGTTACATACCTGAGGAATGCTGGCTACGAAGGGATAGGGAGGACTTGATGGCTGGCTTCACAGGTCTCTCGGCTAAAAGGAAAACTATTCTTACGAAAACATTAATCAACACAACTTAGAATTTATTTCATTTATTAATAGCGAAATGATTTCCGAAAGGTGTAACTATTTTATGTAAATAATATGTTATGAGATGTAACCAACATCAAATGTACTGTTTTGTCTTACATCAGAATGCCATGTTTTAACCTTCCTGGTGGTTATCTGAACGATATCACGTAATTACAGAACTGACCAGATCTTGATTTCGTCATTAGCAGAATAGGTCAAATCTTGATAGACGAGATAACTCGTCGAAATCATTTGAAGGATTAAATAACAAGTCGACCCGCGTAGAGAATTTGTGTCGAAAGTTCTCATGTTTCTATCTATTGATGACTGTTAAGCTCATTTCACCTCTCGTTATAAGTTAGTTTTTGATTTAGTTAAAAGAACAATGGAAATAAGTCACTAATGATTGTATTTATATAATTTTGTTTCATTATATTACTAAACTTCTAAGCAATTTTTCATATTATGGAGACAAAACATTGGCATTAAAATGACTGAATAGAATTGTAAGTCTTATGAGAAGACAAACCATGCACCAAGTCAAAATAGTAGGTAAAATCCGCATCATGGAAAACATAAATCGATACACACAATTGATATACAGGGCTGTTGATTAAAACCTGCATTCTACTCGATTAATCATTTATAAGATTCAAATATTTTATACTGAATTTTATGTATCCTAATCAAATAAAATTGATCAAAAATAGAAAACAGCATTTTGTGTATTTCTTAGTCCTGTTTAATTCAAGTTTTTATGAGCAGTAACAAACTGCACAATTTAGTCATGTTTTTGGAATTACATTCCTGAATGACATCCTTTTTATATCACATTTATTTGTTGGAGGACTATTCTCTGTATCTGAACGTCTTGAAATTCAACAAATTTCAAATTCGCTCAACCCTCTTGGTGGTTGTCTTGACGAGATATCTCGTCATTAGCAAAATTGGTCTGATCACAATGAACGAGATATCTCGTCAAAAGAACTTGGAGGGTAAAATTTTCCTTTCTACGTCGATCTCAACCATTTAAATTTGTTTAAAATTTATCGTTGCCTGTTTCACCAGAATTCTGAAGAATTTTATAAGGATGGTGAACAGCGTTTTTATTGTTTTGCTGCTTCATAAATTAAACAAGCTCATTTCGATGGAAGTGACAAAACTGACTACGAATCTATTACGATTTGTGTACCACATTTGTTAATGAAATTTATATAGACAGTTGAAAATAACAAAATTTTATTTTTCAAATATTTTAAAAAACATTTATCTGTACCTACACTATTAAAAAGTTCAACCGTTAATATTTTCACACATCTCATTGCTTAATGCTATATCGAATTCAAGCATTCCAAAAAATAGAGACAAAGTGCATTAAGAAGTTATTTTATGGATAATAGTGTATTTTCTTCTTGATTAGATCTATACAATCAGCAGTGTACAAAATGTGATAAAATCAGGAGCACAATTAGTGCTTGGTTTTAGGATAAAAATGCGTCTTCGATTACATGTTATTCGTAATTTGTGTATGTGATAGATTAAAAGAATGACCGAAAGTATACCGAAAAGAAATGTACGAAATACAAGGTAAAGGTTTTTCACAAAATCTAAAAATGTGAATTATTTTAAAAATCCTCTGAAAATAAATTTATATAAATTTTTAACAGTCAGATAAAAATACTATGAAAATGTATTTCAAAAAATTGCACTTGGTGATAAAAATATAAATATTAGGACAAAAGGACAACAGAGTATATGAGGATTCTCAAGCAAGAACATAAGATCTCCGCTTTTGCTAGGTCTTTTTTATTAGTTCGGTACTCTCTCTGTTTTGTTCTTTAAGATTTAATTATTAGATTTATAGCTTCCTTTTAAAACTCACGCATAAAAATCAATAGATCGAACTTCTTTATTTAAAAGTCTTCCGGTTAAAACTTACGAAGATGCGTTTGCGTTGTTCTTGCTTCAAAGTCCCCAATGATAACAAAGAGCGACGACGTCACAAAAAGCAGTTCCAAAAATGTGCAAAAAACATGATGCAAAAATAGGGGGAAAGAGCAAAAAGAGAAAACGTATATTTTGTAGGTTCTACAGAGTTCACATTTATAAGAGGATATTTAGTGAATTTTCACTCTTGTTTATTTATTTTATTAAACCCTTTATATCATGCAATTGCGAATTAGTCTCATTAGCCCTCCAAGTGGTTTCTACGAGATATCTCGTCCATCAAGATCTGATCTTGCTAATGACGAGATATCTCGTCATCAAGGTACTGCTGAATTTTTGGTGATGACGAGATCAAGATATGGTCAGTTTTTTCAAATGATTAGAGACGACGAGATCTTGATGGATAAGATATATCGTCCATCAAAATCTGATCACTTTTGCAAATGGTGATATATCTCGTCGAGCCAACCACCAGGAGGGTTAAATCATTTATATCATGCAATTGCAAATTCGTCTCATTAACATTGGCCTGATAACGATTTTTTGATAATGTATTAAGGCAAATTATCAAAAAGTATATTACTTTGGAAATACTTCACTTAGTTACTTTGTACTGTATTAACAATTTCAACAATCAGTACTTAAATTTTTTTTAAATAAATCCTGTAAACCCTTTGCTCAATTTCAGAGTTCAAAACAAGCTCTTCAAACCCTTTAGAAAACAAATTAAAATTGATAAGTTGTTCAAAGTAAGAACCTTAAAATGGAGTTGTTTATTCGCAGGGGCATTAATAAAGAAATTTCTTAGCATGTTTATTTTTACATTTTCAACTGCTTTGCAAATGTAAAGTGATTGCAAAATTAATTCTGCACAAAATTTTTTGTTTTCAATCTTTACTAGTTTCTGTTTTCCGTGTAACGTCTTACATAAGAGTTCTTACCTCCTTAAATGATACAGCAAATTTGAATGCCAGGGTTAATTAGCTGCGAAAGGAGATTTAATTATGTTTCCGCGTCATCGTGATTTCAAGCACTTTTCTAGAATTTTATTGTTTTATCTTTTTTCTTCGTTAGTGATAAAAATAAATTATTTTTCTGTAGAATGTTTGAGTGCAAATATACTTGAAATTTTCCAGTTTTAAGTCTAAAATGTCTTTATTCCAGCAGGCATATTTAATTTTCGAATTTTCAACTACATTGAAAAGCAATATTTATTCATTCATGCAACTGTCTTATTTTATATTGATGGAGTTAGATTAAAAACTGTTTATTACAGATTAAAAAAAAACGCGTACTTATATTATTATGTCTTGGTTCTACTGACATCTTTTAAGTTTAAGTGAAAAATTTTGCCTGAGTGAATATTTTATATGGTTCCGGCGAGGTATTGTTTCCTGTGGTACAAAATTCTAAAACTAATAGTTCGAAATTAAAATATATTAAATGGCAGATAAATGTCACTGTAAATGCTTTGTCGTGTGCGCTTTATAAGTTGCAGAGTTCATTTAGTTATAAAAACTGCATTGAAATTTCGACAGGTATATGGTAGTACTTTTTGCATGATCAGTTTCTTGAACTCAATTTTGTAATTTCCCCAGCAAATGCCAAAAGTAAGTTCTTTGAACTATTTTCTATATCAGAATAAAATTTACTTGTCAAAACTTTCAAATATCAAAAAGAATCTGTAAATCAAATAGATACATTTTCCAAACGTTCCGTTCCAGGACTTCTTGAACCAGTTAATCTTCATCATATTACAACGGAAAAACAACGCGTTCAACAATTGTGGATTCTAATTTGAAGACTATGGTTAAAAGATGGAAGACGGAATCTTCGTAGAAAGATTAGAACACTAAAAATAATTGGGCTTCATGTAATGGCAGTTAAACTATTCACAACTACTGGTATCCAACGAAGTCTCCAGAAAGATTTGGATGCTCCAAAATCCAAAAGGCTTGTTAATCGTGGATTGGTTGAGACAGGTTCTTAACCTCACTAATTAACCTAAGTGATGACTGTTTGTGGATACCAATGGAGACTGGTTAAAAGAGGGAAGTGTGAATCTCTTTGTAGAGAGAGTAGAGCACTAAGAATTATCATACTTCATGTACTAGCAGTTACACTGCTCACGTCTATTTCCATACAGCAGTCTCCAGAAAGATCGGTGATGCAATAACGAAAAGGCTTGTTAGTCAGATTATTTGAGACATGTTCTCCATCAATCTCACGTTCCTAAGTTAAGACTGCTTCTCACAATTCATCGTTTGTGAAAGATTGTAATGGTGTGATCCTGTTAAAGTGAATGGAACAGTGTCGTGCTTGTAGACGAGTGTCTCTGAGAGCTGATGGCCACTGATTAAGAATTTGGAAATAACATGACCACCAACTTAGTCGTTCTGTTTCGCCGTTTGGGAACGTCACAGGGTTCCTTCGAGTGAAATTTTGTTTCATCAATGAAATCCGTATTGTTAGAGTATCTTCAGGGTAGAGCAATACTATTTTCAGCCCCATAACATGCATCCACACATACTGAGCATTAAAAGATAATCCCTGTCAGATGTCCCCCTTAAGATGTCCTTAACCAATAAGATCCATATAAATTTCTCTATCAGAGAGCACGTGAGATCTATGTGTCCATTGAGCTAAGGTTTCTGTCAGGAACACTCGAAATGATCTGTGAATCCTAGTCAATCAGAGCATAGTCAGCAATGACAAAGGACATAATTAGAGGTTTTATAAACTAAATGCCACGCCGAATGTATTGCTTTATATGGTGAACACACGATATATTATTGAAAAAGGCTGTGTATTTGACCGATAAACTTCGTTTCATTTAGAACTTTCAGGTCAGTGCATTTTCTATTAAGTAATGTGTAAGCTAAATTGAGAGATGAAAAAGCAAATAATAATTATTTTTTAGAATACGCTTTGGGGATTAATAACATAATGATTAAAATTATTTCAAAATCTAGTAACAATGCCAGATATATTTAAAGAAACGAATAAACATGATTGGTTATTGGATATGGCTGCAAGTGGAATAATAATTTTAAATATGGAACACAGCTTAGAGGGGGACATTGCAACAAATGTTACTTGAGAGATCAGCTTTTCAAAACAATCTCAAATCTTCATAAAAGGGTAAATACATTTATGGGCAATGGACGCGTGTTATCCAATAGGATTACTTTTAAATTATAAAATACTTACAGTATGGTGACATATATTCAATGAATAATTAAGTAACTATCAGAATATCGGACAATATAATTCTAAATATAAGCAGAAATTTTAAACTTTAAAATATGCTCTACGACAGAAATTTAGAATAAGATGCGTTTGAAATTAGAAACATTGGTTGTTAGGAATTAGAACAAGGCCTACAACATAGAACGCTTCTTGAATAAAGATGAACGTGAAATAATGCTTCACTTTATATACATTCGCACCAATACTATAGAAATAATCTCTGTAAGAAGCACAAACCCTAGCGCTGCACATGTAAGAGAAGTAAAGCAATTTTACAGACAGCACAAAAGGAGAAAAAAAGAGGATTTATAGCGGGGGTAAAAGGGTAAAATAATGAAAAGTAAAAAGGGATAGAACAGAATGTTCACCTGCGTGTTGAGGGGAATGCTGCTTCTGATGGACGGGAGAGCTGACGGTGGTTGTTTCGTCCGAGAACGACACAGACTTTTCCTCTACAGGGAACACAGGAGTTGTAAGACAAGCAACTCAACTCAACAACTGCTTTCAAAACGCTCTGTTAGACCAATCTGCTCGGGCGTAACACTTTTACAGTTTACTTGCAGGGCAAGTTTGGTCAGCATTGATAGTACGACAAGATTAGATTGGTACATATACCGTTACTGTTATTTAAGAATCTGTACAATAACAAAACTTAAAATCGTTCCAAAATTTGCTTTTCAACTAAAGGTCAAATGTTTTTATTGGGAATTTCACTCTCTCCTAGAAAGAGGCAGAACATGATTAGAGATGACAATACTTTCCTATAAAAAGCACGTAATTAGTAGACTGCGTAAATTGTTCATAGGTTTGCTTAATAAACTTATTTATTTTATCAAAGTTGATTTGAAAAAACTTAAAGTGAAAGCTTCATGTATTATGTATCATATATGTTATATTTCTTCAATAATTATTATAAAATCTTTAAATTAAATATCTTTAAAATGTAGATTTAAAAAAGGTTAAAACACATTTAGGACCATTGATCAATTTCATTAGCTTATTGTGCCATTACGATAACTTAATGAAGCATTTTATATATGTGTATTAAGTTCCCAACGGTTTCATAGCGTGTTTACCTACAGAATTCAACTGGAGTAAGATCGAACATAAATTATTACAAACAATTTTTTTAAAAAGATTTCTGCTAAAATATAATCTATTAACGTATTAAGATAATTTTTGAGGATCCTTTTCTAATTGGGAAGTTAGAGAAACACGGAAATATGAATACTTACCCTTAAAGGAATATTTGGAAGAATGGGGTTCAAGTGATACATCTGAATTTTCGTCTACAGAACCAAAAAAATGTTATTGTATTAAAAGTGTTTTTAAAAAAAACCTGTAAAATGACAATACAATAAAAAGAACTAACTTTTCCAGGAATGTTTTTAACTTTTATACCTATAAATTAAGTTTTGGTTGTCCGTTCAAGATTGTTGTTCGTACGATGTAGTTGGTACAAGTAAATGGACTAAATAATTAAAACTTATTACAACGAATCTGAATACAAAAATAGAGGGCGTGACTCTAAAATGATGCTTCCATGCGTCCGTACAAATAATTTGCGTTAAAGGTACGAAAATTCTAACTGACGAAAAAGTTCTAAAGATATTGTTTAAATGTTGCCACAACTGGCGTCTAAAGAATAAAACAAAATTAATTAAATTGGAAAGTGACTGTTTCCATAACTGGCGTCTAAGGAATAAAACAACATTAATTTAAATGCAAACTGACCTTAATTCTCCGTGAGCCAAAATATCAATGTACGCGCACAAAAAATTATTTGGCATGCGAGCACAATGTCTTTCATTTATCAAAGAATAACTTTAATTTGTAGTGTTCAAATTTAGCATTCTTTATTTCTATTTCCTGTTACAGAATCAAGTTTTGAATCTGACGCGAAAACAAATTTAAAGTGGCGACAAACACATATTTTTCTGTTTCTGAAGTGGAAGCTGAATATCAGAAAGAGCCGAAAAGTTTAACTGAAAATAATATTTAAATTGTGAATGAAGATTTCCTGCAAGTTTGGAGCGTAATAAGAAATACGTATATAGTTGGAATGCATAATTTCATTGTCTGAGTATTGCAAAGTAACGGCTTTGTATAAATCTTCAGCCTGTCTATTCAAATTTCATCGTTCATTACTTTTCAAGTAGGCAACCATTCTTGCCTACTTGAAAAGTAATCCGAAATGGCTCCGTTGCAAATTTAAAATTGCATCGAGAATTTTGTTTAATTTAATGAGAATTTTAATTTTTTTCTAATTAAAGCCACCTTACGAGTTATTCGGGAATTTATTTGCATGTTAAATGATGACTTATAAATATAAATGAAAAGTGTAGGAATAAAATGTCATGGCATCTTAAAAAATCTGTTAAATAAATTATAGTCAAATTGGAATACTTACCTGCTAAGGACGTGCAGGAGGATGATTTGGAAGATCGAGCTTCAGAGTAACCTTCTGAAATGTAAAGACAATTTTCATTGAAAAGGTGAAAATATTGTGCAACCATAATGTTTCAATATCGTAAAGCAAATGATCTTTTGACCAGACATCCTAGAAATGAAACAAAAATAAAATCAATTGTAGACCACTAACATATTTCTTAAACCTGAAGACGAAAATCTTTCCCATTGAAAATGTGAAAGCGGGGGGATTTGTGACTTTCATGTCTACATTTCTGTCAAACTACTTTTGGTGGATTGGTTTGTTGAGTTTTTATGGCGCAAGAGCCATATTTGGCCAAGCTGCATCAAACACAAGGCAGACAACGTCAAGTAATGGAGACACATACAAGGAAAGTTTTACTGACACAGAAGAGAGAAAAACATCCAGTGAGGAATCGAACCTGACTGGAACTGAACGTGTGCCGCCTACAACTCGTAGGTTGATAGAGCACTTGGGAAATCTACTGAGATACGGCGGCTCCTACTACTTTTGAATTTTTGGGGGAATATTAGCTTATATGTAGAACCAATGCACTGCAATACAGTGTGTGTTCAGAAATGATCAAGACAAGTCACTTATCACGTAAAATCAAAACTGAAGCATGAAGGGAAACTAGAAGGCTCCACGATAATCTTCCAATTTCGAGCCACATAACCATTCATACAGCAATTCCATTAACCATCTGACTTGCATTAGTATCATCAGTCAAACCATTACTGGTCAAATGAATTTCAATCTCAGAAATGCAAAACGGTGCCCAAGTACTTGTTGTACAGAGGTTAAACAGGGCATACCTTAAGCCGATTTCACCGATTTCTTCAAATGGGGCCCCGCACGCACTAAGGGCCCTCGTCTTGAATGCATTAGGAAAAGAAATTACATAACTTCATAGTATGCAATTTAGTACGGCAAGCTTCCTAATAATGGAATCTCTTTGATTTATTATAAACTAATTTCAATAGTTAAGGGTGTAGAAAAATTTGTTCGCATTGAAATAAAAATACAGGGTATTTCTTAAGTAACTATCCATTTAATTGAAAAAGTCAAATGATCATTTTCTTTTCTAGGTTTTATGAATCACGTTGACTACTAAAATATGAATAGTTGAAGCGCGTCTGCGAGGTTTAGTAATAGCATAATTGCAGGATTTGGGCCCCCGAACTTTCAAATGCAATTTTGGAGTGGGTAAGAGATTTTCCAAATGTTGATGTTTGGTTAGGCATCACAAAAAGCACGGTGTGTGGACACTTTAAGCTTAACATCATTAATCAGCTCAAGCAGATCACAACAGCAGTGACTAAGATTATACCTGATACTTTGGAAAAGGTTTTCCGTTCTACCATCGACTGTTGGAATTTTGTGTGTTGATATGCAAGTGGATCATGTGAAGTTGTTTTAATTTTTTTTATTTTCGTGTGTTTTATTCATTTGTACAAGGGTCTAAGAACCATTCGCGCGGGTCATTGCTCTACTTTCGTTCAAGGTTAACCGGAATCGGTAGCTATTCTGGTAGCGCTGTGGCAAGTTAATTTATTGTGTTACGGTTAAAAGGTGATAATATAACTAATTTGTAATGAATCCGAAAATTGAGAATCCCACCAATTGCGAAGTTTGTGTTCTTATACAATTTTCAAACGCCCAAAATGTCCGCCGGGCAGAAAGAAACTCATCGTCGGATTGTTGCAGTGTATGTAGAAAATGAAATGAATGAAAGTAATATTAGAAAATGGTGTTTGTTTAACTCCGGTAGAGTAAACGTTCATAATGAGGAACATTCAGAGCACCCGTGTCTCGTTACCGAAGAATTGGAAAAGCATCAACACATCAAGCTGAATCGGCGATTCACTTTGGATGAACTTAATCCTCTAAGTGGTTTCGACGAGATATCTCGTCCAAGATCTCCATTTCGCTAATGACGAGATACCTCGTCAAGACAGCTGCCCTGCTACTTCAAGGAGAAATGAAGATCCAAGTAGAAAAACAAATTGTTCCTTGCCTAGAATTGGTGACATTTCGGAACAGGTTACCGCATCAGAGGCTGGTCACTACAGGGTGCTTTTCGACGCGCATGAAGATAAACCGTTAGGAAAGACAACGTTGAATCACCTGCATTGTCACGATCACAGATTCATTAAGTTGTGGCTGCACTTGGGTTGTAAACTTTGTGCTTCATTGTCCACGTGTACTGACAGAGGATCACAAAAGAAGCGCGTGGCTGCTGCACTGACATTTCTTGAACGAAACCACAAAGATGGTGATAAACTGTTGGACCCAACTGTGACTAAAACATGGGTTCCCACATTTCTCCTGAGACTAAACGCAATCTGTCATTCTTAGTCACCATCCAAGCCAAAAACAGGCAAGCAGACCCTTTTAACTAGCAAAGTAATAGCCAAGGTTTTTTGGGATCTTCAAGGGGTTCTACTGTGTGAATTCAGACCTTGTGGTGAAAGAACCAATGCTACTTCTTACTGCTCAACCCTTAAGATACTGCGGCCGAGCAATTCAAAACCGATGTCGGGGCCTTTCGACAAGTGGAATGATTCTTTTCACGACGACACGCGTCCACACACTGCAATTAGAACACTTGAACTTCTTGACGGTTTCGGATAGTAATATAGAGGAAGTATTCGAACACCCCATCCTATATATAGTCCGGATTTTGCACCAAGCGACTTCCACCATTTTACAAAAATTAAAGTAAGTAGGTAGTAGTCAATTAACGCCATACTAGAGCAACACAACAGGCTATTGGCAACGGTCCGGGATCAATCCCAAAGGAAAATATCCAAGGACAACGCCTCGTAATTTTAACGACGGTCAACACCTGAGATGGAACCCCAATCCACGAAATTCTATACCACGCCAACGAGAGGGCATTTGGGCTACGACAAACTTAACATGCACCAGCCCCCGCGTACACGACGATCTTCGGTTGGACCTAATTTAGAGCGTACGACCCTTAATTTGCTAATCTGTTACTCTTCCAAACGGGCTACTATGGCCATCCCAGAATTAAGGAGTTTTTGGATTGTGTACGCTTGAATAATGACGATGCAGTGAAAAAAATGTCCTTAAGTGGCTGAATGGATTGATGGCGAACTTTTTTGATGAAGGTATACAAAACTTTTGTCACGCTACGATAAACTCTTTAACTTACTTAGTGATGATGTAGAAAAGTAGTGTAAAATATACCATACTTTAGATGCGTATAATTTTTTGAAAATTAAAACGGTTATTACTTCTAGGATAACAATCGTAACACAAAAAGAGGTATTAAAACGCTTCTTCATAGAAATGGATAGTTATTGTGTATTGTACATTGAACGACTGTTTGGTTGTATTTGTTGCAGAAGTCAAATTAGGTTTCATATTTTAATATTTTATTTGGAGTAGCGAGGATAAGCTCTGTCCCCCATGCAAACTAGACGAAATGACTGGAAACCACTTCAAGAACTGCATTAAAGTTCCTGATAATGGAATTGCATATGCTGTTGATAGTGTGTTTTAAGACATTTTTTTACTTCAAAACTCTATTGGGCTGCCTGTAGATTGATGGCCGAGAGACTAGACGCGAGTAGGACAAAAAAAATTTTAATAACAAAAAAACGTTGACATACCTCCTTGTCCCCTTTCCTTGGAGACATCTCTGGTGGGAATCTGTTGATTGGGGGGTGTTTGTCGAATGGGGGCCGAAAGGGCCTTCTGGACCAGCCCGGTGAGGCTGGCCAGTTGCCTCTCCATGTGTTCCACCCGGAGCCTGCAAAGAAGTGAACTGAAATGAAGGAAACCAGGTTACACCGGCCCCAAAGTGTTGGCAAGAAATTATTATTATGACAATATTCTTGCATGCCTTCGCAAATTTCATTTCTCTTAAGAGTATCATACGCATGTCAAAAGCCTCTATCAAGATATACAATTCAACTACAAAAGCAAGCAGATATGCAACCCCATTGAATTAAGGTAACAAGCATTCATCCCATCTCCTATGTACAAAATATATTTAAATCTTAAAACTATTTACTTTTTCAGTTTAATCTTAAATCTTGCATTCGAATGCATGCATATTGTGACTCGAGTGATGTGTCAGTCATTTCGAAGTCAAAGACTTATGAACTCAAGAAAAGCTTTTACCGGAATAGTAGAGAAATACATTCGGTACAATGAACAATAATCACAACCAAGTACACCTAAGCATGCAGAACAATCCACCGAAGCAGAGCCTCTAACTCTTTTTTTATACGCAGGTGTTGTTTAGTGTGTGAATTTGAAAACAGCATTTGTATTAATTGGTTTTCGTATTTGGAAACAGTGGTCGTTTTGTATGCTTCAAAATATTTGTGTTTAGAACAAACTTTGCGCTTCAAATCCCGTCTTGTAATTGTAAATAAATATACAAAATCTATTGGTTTATAATTTCCTGTATTGTTTACAAGGAAATAGACTGTGTTTTGTTTAGTTTCAGTGCCTTTAGGACTTTTAATTTGTGAGATTTAACAAAAGATTATCGTTCTCAACATTGACGTTCGCAACAGTAGGGATAATAGATCACAGGAAGATATTGGATTTTAGTGATCAATTATTTATGGTGGAAAAAGAAGAAATTATGAAACGCTTCAGAAAAGTCGGGATGTAATAAGAGGCTAATTCACAAGGTAGTATGGTAAATTGCTGATCGAAATGAGTTCTGAAAACCTCGTCTATTCCGATATGTGAGCTAATTTGGAACTGTTGCAGAAAGAAGTTTCGGAACAACGAGAAGCTGATAAAATGATCTTGAAAGGTTTTTCTTATTTCTTTTTAAAAGTTCAATGCTATAAGATTTAACGAAAACAATGCAAAAGTAGTTAAAACACTTGTTGAGCACAAAGAATTCGTCTTTATAGAAAGAAAGGTGCTCTGGCCACATTCCACAAAATATAAATAGACAGACTCCTTAAAAACTACACTTTTGCTGCCATTGAAAATATATATAAAGAATAATAACAGTCTGCCGTTCTAGGTTATTTTAAATCTAGTGATATTAAAGTTTTGTCGTCCTTTTTGAACACGAAAAATATTCTTCAATACCAGAGTGAGTTAAAATTACTGTTGGCATATCCGTGGTTTACATAATATGGAAGTGGAACTCGAAATGTTTTACTTGAAACGTTACACTCGCCGTATTTATGGTTTGCAGCAGACAAAACATCTCTTCATGGTGGCAACTTTTCTCAAGAAAGCAGAGTGAATACTTAGAAAAAATCTCTTTCACAATACAAACTCATAACAAAACATTTTGGAGAACATCCACCATTCGGATGATACTATCTAACCGGTTGAAGCAAGTGCAGAATGCCAGCACCAAACAGAGGAGAAAAGGAGGCAATTTGCTCGTCCAATTTTATACTACCTATATGTAAAACGACACATGACAGGATAGATAAGATAGACCTCTGTGACTTCATTAGATGAAACAAAGACTACATTCTTGGGCTTGAAAAATCGTACAATAAATTCTGGAAAACACTTAGAAACAGAAATGACCATTCCTTAGAAATCTTACGTGCCATGAAAGCCGTGTAGTTCAATTTTCCTAGAATTTTGATGCATAAATTGTATAGAAAAAAATACTTTTTGAGCTAAACTTTCTTATTCAATAAGAAGCCATTATTCCCAATTGGCCCCGTTGAATAACTGGTACAGAGCACACAAGACTTTAGATCCAAGGATGGAAACTGGAGCTAGTATTTCTGGGTTGTGCTGCTAAAAATTGATACCAGGTCAACAGACCATAGGTATATGGACTGGTGTTGATTGGTTCATTGAAAATTATAGACCCATATAATTTTGGTCAGAGAATGTATTGGTAAGATCACAGACTTTTTGTGTTTAAACTATTATATTCTATAAGCAGTTGTCTGAGGCTGGCCCCATCCAATAACTGGTTAAGAACCCTCTAGGCTCTACCTCTTAGGTACAGAGATGGTGTCGTAGATCATAGGGTGGGGCACATGGACTGGTGTTGTTAGTTGTTCCTGTTTTTAATATTATTGTCTACATATGTTGTGCATCAGATAATCTATTTGTCAAGTCGTAAACGTTTTTGAGTTGAACTATTCTATTCCATATTAGCACCTGTTGTTTGAGGTTGGCCCCGATTAATGATTAGTTCAAAACCCTAGGATATACCTCCTAGGTGCTACATAGATGAGTTAGAAGATATTAGTTGTTTCTATTTAGAATATATAGTTTGCGTAACCTGATACAGTCCAATATTGGTCAGGTCATAAACCTTTTGAGTTAACTTTCCTGTTCTATAAGAATTTGTTGGTTGAGGTTTGCCAAGTGCAACTTCGGATACAGAACCACCTAGCTGCAGTGACGGGTGCCACAGGCCCATGGACGGGTGGGGGTGTTAGTTGATTATGTTTTAAATATACAGATCACATATATTGTGCAACAGAAATTCTATAAGCCATAAACTTCATGAGTTAAATTTTCCTATTATGCAAGCAGCTACTGTTTGGGACTGTTTTGACCGTGTTTCAGAATCCCCGAGTTTCTCGTTCCTTGTGTATAGAAAACTTGTGTAGTGATGTTTCCGATATGCCTAACCCAAACAATTGGTGTAGGACCTTCCATGTCCTAGGCACAGGGACGTGTACTGGTGTAAGTTAGAAAGCCACGGTAAGCCTACAGTAATTTTGAACCACCACACTGTACATTAGCAAAGCGATGCTTCCTCATGCAGAAACACATCTCACAAACACACGGCACGGGGGACGAGAGGACCTCGACTGACCTAGCTTCTTCGTCAACGACAGGCGTCACCGACCCCGATCTCGTGCCGTAGATCCTCTCCGTGCCGCCGTAGTAGGGCTCCTCGTACGGCGAGATGGGGGCGGCGGCCGCGAAGGCTCTCGCCGGCTCGTAACGCCTTTCGGGCGAAGACAGGTAGCCGCCCTCGAAGCTCTTGCGGTAAGTTGGCTCGTAGTGCCTCTCCGGAGACACCGTGTAGATGGGCTGCGCCCCGGCGGAGTACGGCCGTTCGGGGGGAGGCCGGTAGCCGCCCTGGGGCTCGTGACGACGCTCCGGGGCGTAACGAGGGAAAGGGGCCACCCGGGGTTCAACTGAAAGAGAAATAAAACACATTCGACACTTCCTTACAGAGTGGTACATGTTTTGCACACATTAACCTGATTACAGTTTTGGGCCATAATCAATGCAAGCAATTGATTTCAGTATAAATACTGATATTTTCACACATTTCAAAACTTAATTATCAAACAATGGTAAGAACAGTAACCCATCATTATATCACGAATTCAGCTATATCGCTTTTTTCTTGTCCCCCTCCCCGATGAATTTTAGTTTTGCGAGAAACAAAGGAAATCTCAATCTATTTAGAGTTGGGAAAACGAAGTTCACTTGTGTCAAGCGGTAGGTCTAAGCTGAATTGATATAAAAACAATTTGTGTGTCTCGAAAGCCTTTATTTAAATTTTGTAAAATAATTATTTAAAAAAATTTCCTACCGTATTTAGTTTCTTTTTCAAAGGTTCTTTTTCTTTTATATTATCAAAGTTATGTCAGTTCCATGATGTCCTTCCTGCGAAAAACGTCCAAAAGATGTCTCGTATGATGAATGTCCTTACATGACACCCCGAAACCCTAAAGTAAGTGACCAGGACTGGCCATTCTATTTCCCTGACAATTTAAAAAAGTTCTAGCATCAATTTTGTGTTCAACTTGCAGTTCTAATAATTTAAATTTAAAAATACGTAATTTTATGTATAAATCATGCTTTTTTACTTTAAATAAGAAAGTTTTTCTCGACCCTCGCTCCCGTAATATCACGCTTTTTCCTTGTCCTCAAGAAATGCGATATATGAAAGGGTTACTATATTATAAAATTAAATATTCATATATTTTGGATTTTGAGAGAAACGCTAATAAGAAATTGGTATAAACCTCTTCGAGTTCTTTTTATTTCACATCTTGAGGGGAATAAATAGGCAGGCAGTTACTGAAATTGGGTCACTTCCATTTTTTGTGGCCTCCAATAAACTAAAAATGAAGAATACGAAACTATAACCAAATTAAGAACTAACGTCAAAAATGTAAATATGAGGCTTTCCATAGAAAGTGAGGCCAAGGCCAGAAATCCTTATTGCTCTCAGACGCTTTGTAAATAGGTAACCTCCACTCCTATTGAACCACGAACGGTATTGAGCAAGTTTAATATCGAAAGGTGGCAAACACCACAAAATCTGAATTTAGTAAGTAAAAAGCAATCGATACTATGACTATTTTTAAACGAATCTACTTATTTGTCCGCCGCTTTCTTTGCTGTTGCTTCTAATCCCTTTGGTCAAGGTGAAATTTAGACCAAGGGGATGAGTAATAACAAGATCCTTTTGGTCCCCTTTTATATTCCCTTACTCTTGTTACTAATCCCCTTGGTCTAGGTTTCACTTTGACTAAGGATTAGTAACAAGACCAAGGGGTTCAAAAATGACTATGTTTTTCAAGTTGCACAGCAAACAACTCATGTTCATTCAGCTGTCCCATAGACAGCGAAACAATCCAAAATATGGGAAGGAATTGCTGGGTTTGCGGATCAATGACAGGTTGGTTGATTGGTTTTGTGGTTTTATGGCGCAAGGCAATGACAGGTTGGAAAGTTCTTAACTCTTATCACAAAGTTAATATATCTTACATGCCCGCTTCTAAGTTTTGTCAGTTCAGTCTTGAAAACTTTTAAAATGCAACAACAGTTTAGGGCAGTTTGCGGAACACCAAGAATGTAGTAAGAACAGATCATGCTTTGTGGGGTTTTGTTATTTGTGTGAGGAGTAAATTCTTTCGGCACTGAGATCACTACTAGGCTTAACCCCTCTCAACCCTCCTTTGTCAATAAATCAGTTATCTCATTCCCAAATAAACCAACGTGAGATGGTGTCCACTCTGGTGGTTTCTTTGATATCCTGAATCGATATTTGGGTAGGTTTTATGGCGCAAAGGTCATATTTGGTCAAGTGATATTTTAAATTGAAAGAGGGGTGATGTGTTTCCACTTACCTATAGGCCTGGGCATTCCAGACCGGGGCGAGGGAATGGAAGGCGGGGGCCCTGTCGGTGGGGGCGGGGTGCATCTGATCCCTTTTCCAATGGGTAAGGTGCCCCCTTGTTGAAAGGACCGCTGAGGCTTCGGAGGCGGTTGCATCACACCTAGAAAAGGAAACAACACAGTAGGATTCAATAGGAATGTTTATTACAACAGTTTCAAGTTAACGCTTCTACTGTTCAAGCAGGTACGTAGGTAGTTGAATTCACGTTACACTGGACCAATACGACTTTCAAGAGCGAAAGACGTGATTTGCTTCTGTGAACGAATTCGTGTGGAAAGGAGAGTAGAAAGGAACGATGGACTTTGAAACTACGGAAAAGCTTAAGAATTCACTACTATGGCTTCGGTAGTTTTTATCTTTCGATATTCATATTAGCTTTATATATCATAGTTTTCCTCGCCTTTTTGTTTGTGATTTGGGATGACCATTACAGTTCGACAAACTCTTTCGAAAAAGAAAAAACCGTTTCGGTTGAACAATACATATTAATTTTTAATGTAAGAAATTCCTTTTTTTGAATGCATCTGTTCTTTGATTACAAAATGCTGCATAACATGTAAGAACACCCCTTAGCTTTACAACTGTAACTTTTAGTTTGTCCTGGAAGTCATTAAGGTATAAACATTTGCGTCAATGATTACGACTAAGGCAGTCAAACAGTAAGAAGTTTTGATAAAGTTCCTCGAAATCTTCAACCTAAAACCTATTCATGAGTTAAGTTATGCGCATTTGTGCCAATGATAACGACTAAGACAATTGAACAATAAGAAATTTTGTAGGAGATATTAATGTAAGTGTTTGAGAAATTTGTTATATATGGCGAGAACGTTAGATAGGGTGTTTAGAATGATATTTCACATTCATACATTCCTTTGCATTTTTATGCAGAATATTGGAAGGAGAGACTGAAAAGGTATCTAAAAATTACATATTTAACACAGCATTAAATAAACAAATTTGATTATATGGTCACTATATAACAGATAAACAGAATATGCAAACTCTGTGATAATTTCGTGTAAGGTTTTCTTACACAACTCGCTTATTTCTTTTTCGATCTAGGCACTAACGGTGAGACTGTTTGAGGTGAAAATTCCAAGCGTTTATCAGTTAAGGAAAGTAGTCAGCATTTCTTGCACCTACAACATGGGCGTGATCAAAATCGTTGATAACTATAACTTTACACAAAATTACAGGCATATAATTATTCTCAATGCTTAAATCCTGGCTTTAATCATTACCATTATCAATTTCAGCATGACATTTCGAAATTCTTCGGATTCGCGTATTGGTATAGTGTCTATTTGGAGTAAATAGTGGTGCGATTCCTGCAGCAACAAGTATTTTCTCGTCATAACCTTTTCAAATTTTTAAGGGAACCTAAAGCTTGTATACTTTAAGAGGGTCACTCGGTCAGTTGTTACTATTGTAGTCAGGGCTAGCTTAAGTCACAGTTATTTAAGTGTATCTGCACAAGTTTCATATTGTGAACTTAGGAAATTGCCTTGTTTGTTTAACCGAAGAGGAGACATTGGAACAATTTCTGCACCCGAGAAAATTTTTCAGAGAACTTTTGGCAAAAGATCATGTACCTACCACTAAACCTCTACTGTTTTTTCCTATTTTTTATATGATGGCCATTTCTCCTAGATTGCATTGTAGAGACGGTGAAATTAGAGATAATATCTCCGGACTCACGCAATCAAGTTGTATTGTATTCAGAATAAGTAATAGAAACGACGGACATTGCTTTACCTGGAGGAATTAATATTTCTTTAGGGCGTCTTTCCGGACTTGGAGGCCCTGATGGTGCGTACGTCAGGTGCGTACCCCAAGGTAGGGTTTGAGCATAGGCTGTAACAAAGTACACATAATCATTCAACTAACAGGAAAAATGCGGGAAAGCGTAATATTTACCAAAATGTAATATACTATATACAGGGCGATTAAAATTCCACGGCTAAATTTAAAGGGTGGTAGGTTGCATTAAAATGACCATTTTTTGTCAATGAATGCACATCCCCAACTGCATAAGAGGGCACTGTTTGGCGCGTTTTATACATGTGGGACACAATGACCATAATTCAGTACCTAAAGAGGTGAATGTAAATTGAACTAAATACAAATTATTTATAAAAATGAGATGGGTTGATAGGGTTTAGGACGTCTTATGCCCAAATAATTGAAGTCAATATACATCTTAATGGCGGTCTGCTTTACCGTCTTTCTCATTCAATCATAAGTAATGTTCTATCTCTTTTTCTCCGATTTGGCGGTAAGCCTCACCATTACTGGGTGAGTCAGACTCAGGCAAGCGTCTTTTCGTCTCGATAGCAGCTGCGTTCGCTGGACGACAAGGGATTTCTGATATCTCACATATATGGGGCTGTAATTGGAAGCAGAAGAGCTATTGCGAAACGAATCGTCAAACATTTGAGCGTTTATACAACCTGCTGAAATGAAACTGGAATATTTCACTTCAGCAGGCATGATGAGGATAGGCGAGAAGTTCGAGTATTCCGGAAATGGACAAAGACCTTCTACGCGATGATGAGAGGCAACCATAACTGGCAGCACTCTTTAGCATTTATGCTCAACAGTTGTATACATTCTGTGATAAAGAAAAGTTTATTTTAATGCACACAACCACACTTTGAAGTTTGGTTAGGGAATTGTTAATCACTCTGTATCACGGAAAATTTTACGGAAGACAACACAAATAATGTATTAAATATTTAACCCGAAAAACCAGAAGTGCGGAACATATTAGCGATGCACTGAGATGGCAAATTAGAAATAACCCAATTTTAATAATACAGAGGCTGTTCGGACATTTTTTTAATGATTTTGATGAGCTGTAAAAAAAGTGTATGCTACGAAAAAATTTTATTTTCACAGCAGTTAAATAGTTAAAGTACAACTTATCGTCTGTTAACTCAGAATTTTGTTTACTTTCAAAATGGCGCTTTTAAATAAGCAATGGATGGAAGGCTGTTTCCTCTCTTTCCGAAGGGAATTATGCTTATTCAATTATTCAAAAACGCTGTAAAAGTCATAGTTTTTTTATATCTAAAGATACGATAAGTAATATTATTAATGAGAAAGGAAAAACACGTAGTGGAAAAATACTTCCAAAAAAGTATCCAAAAAAGAACAAATTTCTGAGAATATTTGTAAGGTAAGATCTTTAATTTTAAAAGAGAATCCGCCAAGTTAAAAGACTATAGCAAAGTGAACGTGAGAACTTTCTCTAAGAGATTTATGATTCTTGCCGTTTTTGCATATAATGGAAAATTAAAAGTAAAAAGAGGGAAAAAATGTAAAAATCAACTCCCACATATTATCAAGACCATATTTTATCCCCAATATTCAAAAAAGAAATACCATATATTTACCCACAGTGCCAATGATCAGAACTGCATCAGGGTAAAGCAAGCAGCCACACATCTAAATCGACTATTAAATTCTTGGGAAAAAATGGAACAAGAAACTGGTATCAAGTCAATACCCTTTATTGATATTCCTGCTAAATCTCCAGATGTTTCACCCACGGACTTTTGTGCTTTTGGACTTTTAAAAAGCGCATTATCGAAACGTCGACCGAAAACCATTTAAGGACTGGAAAACTGTGGAACAAGAATGGGACAAAATACCACTGTCGATACTACAAAAGTCATTTATCAAGGAAATTAGAAAGATAGTTAACAATAAGGGCTATCAAATAGAACATTTAAAATACAAAAATTTAATGTAAAAAATTGAGCTTCAGTCCATTAAAATCGTTCAAAAAATGTCCGGCCAGCTTCTGTATTTGTAAAATTTTGGTTGAAAAACAGAATATATTTTGGATACGTACATTAAAACTAAATTTCTTCAGTTTCATGCGAATTTTTCCATATTGATAGAAAAACACTATTGGTCACAATATCATCAAGAAACATTTTCAGGTAGTTGTAGTTAAATTTACGTTGCTCTGGAGCAGCACAACGGACAATTGGCTACGGTCCGGGATTGATCTCGAAGGGAAAAATCCGAGGACAACACCTCGTAATTTTGAACCATTGTCAATAAATCTTTTTCACGCACCACTCTTTCTACCTTTAACTATGACAGTATCTTGAAGTCATATTCAAACGGAAGCCTGTTGTGGGGATATACTCGAATAAAAAATCAAAATATGTTTAGAAATGTAATTGCACTCAACACTCCAGAGAAAATTAGAGAGCTCTAGGCTTTCGATACTGATTCACAACTTGAACAGAATATAATGTCATCACATACGAGAAATTGTGATTTTAAGTGAGAGGGCCCCTTCTCATCAACAAAATTCGGGTCAATCCGATTCCAATAGAAACTGACTAACATAGATTTGGATACATTGGTTGGTAAATCTGAGGATTCACGCACCATGAAACATTCTTTTGGACGAACAATCTATTTCAAAAGTTAGCGACTCACCCGAATCTTCGTCAGTAAATTTCCAATGGATAAAGATTGAGCTGTTCTGTTGGTGTGAAAGTGGCCTCATGTAAGTGTGCACTTGGTTATTCCACTCACTCAAATGACCGAAGTGCCGATAGCTTTCTTCAATAATTATCGAGGTAGCTAGGCAATCGAATTAACGTCTCACTGGAGCAACACAACGGGCAATTTGCGACGATTCGGTATGAATTCCGAAGGAAAGGATTCGAGGAATATGCCTCGTAATTTTGAACCATGGTCAGATGATCTGGCACCCCATTCTACATTACTTCCACGCCACACCAACGTGAGGACATTTGAGGCCATGATAGATTTAACATGCACCAGCATCCTACGTAAACGATGGTCTTTGGTTGGATCAAGTTTTGAACTCACAACCCTCCAGTTGCTAATCCCCTACTCTTCCAATTAGGCTACAGTGACCTCCAATAATTACCGAAGATGGGAGGGGTACAGCTGTACTATACGCCTCGTTTGGGGGCAACGAGCGTATAATACAGCTGTACCCTCTCTTGACGCGTTTTTGGCGCACCTTTTATGTCGCCAAGGAAAGAATTCTTAGAAAAATAGGTTTTTTTAACGGAAAATAATAAGCTTTAATGGAAACTAATTAAAGGGACAAAAATACAAAACTTTGAAAAAACATATTTTTTATCGGAAAATAATTAGCAGAAATAGTTGGAAATAGACTAATGGACTAAAAGTGCGCCAAGAGCTTTGCCTCCAAGCGAGGCGTATAATATAGCTGTACCGATGAGAGTAATCAGGTAATGTATGCATATCAGTATCTATGGGAAGATTAGTATTTGTATGGGTTACTCACCAATAGGAGGTTTTGATCTGTCCGGCGGCGAGTACGGACCGGGAGGTAAGGTTTGCGTCGCCAAGGGACAGTAGGCACTGAGCCCGGCGGCTCCATAGTATCCCACGCCACCCTGAAACATGATAACAAAGAGTAATTCACATTTATTCTGTTAATAGTACATTGTGATGACATCAGATCGGTAAATCTCTAGTTGACGGTACGGATATGGAAGTGATATTATTTTTCGTCGCCATGGAGAAATATTGGCGATCGCCAGGTCTTGCCGCTTTTTAGCGGGTTACCAATATAACAAAACGTGTGAAAAGCAGTGCTATGTATTTTACAGAATCAAGTACTTCAAGGAGGATATAGGTTACACTGCTATATATACAGGGCGAGTCCAAATTGTTTTTACAAAATAAGAGGGGTGATAGTACCCATCCAGACGAGCAATAATTACCATAGAACATAGGGTCGTATTCCACTCTGAGAGGCAGAAAAGAGTAGAGTCGAAACAAGTCATCGCCTCTGACGTCGTTTTGTACCTGCCTACGTGGCATATCTCCTAAGCAAAATGGCCTGGCCGCACGATGGATCGGACGTGGCGGACCTGTGGCTTGGCCTCCTCGCTCATCGGACCTCAACCCACTGGACTTTTTCTTCTGGGGGCACATGAAATCTTTAGTGTACCAGACGCCTGTGGACTCGGCTGAAGATCTCGTAGAGAGAATCGGTGTTGCCGCAGACAAAATTAACACAACACCAGGAATCTTCGAGAGGGTGCGCCAGTCATTCCTTCGCCGGTGTGAACTGTGCAACGATATTTGCGTGGCCGCCACTTTGAGCACTTGCTGTGACATTTTCTCTGATCAATAAATCAGATTATGCAACTTTTGGTATCGTTCATTCGCTTTCCCAACACTGTTGTAAGTTCATGTTTAAATTCTAATTTTACTCTTTTCTGCCTCTCAGAGTGGAATGCGACCCTATGTTCCATGGTAATTATTGCTCGTCTGGATGGGTACTATCACCCCTCTTATTTTGCAACAAACAGTTTAGACTCACCTTGTATATATGCTACCTTATTGTAAATTAATCAGTGGTGGTTGGTTCAAAACACCCCACTCTCCAGAATTTAGCAGGAGCTAAATTCTATCGATAGAAGTATCGATACATTCTTCCACTAGCGGACAGATTTCCAGTTCCTTGAGACTGTGAGAGCTTCCGTATGCTTGGTCATGTAATGGATGATTGCGACCGTGAACTGCCCTGTATTGCTTTTAATAGCCGAGTGTGAGGAGAAGGCTGAATGGAAACGAAGAGTGAAGCCGTGGAAGGAATAGAAACAGTGCCTGGTATCACAGGACTTCAGACAGTTGGTGGAAGAAATGGGTGTCGCATTGGCATTTCAATTTTTCAAAACTTTAAGCATACATCGAAGTGCGTAACGACTGTTCCGAGCGCCATCTGTGTTTCTCAAAAGCATCATCAGGCTTTTATTTGAAAGCGTATGTATATATATATGTATATATATATATATATATATTACATCATTGTAAGCTACTTTAGTAGTGGTGGTCATCAGAATGGGATCGTATCGCATCAGAAAATGAGGAAACTAACACCAAATTCAAACCCATACCGACAAATAGAGATTAACCGTCAGAATAATAAATGTGTTTAAATGAAATGTTTACAATAATTTCAAATAAAATAATCACATAATTATTAGCAAACGAATATAAAAGCGTTTGCTTGAAATAAAGACGCAGAATTCACCAAACATTATTTTACCATTTATTTACATTAATTTACCAAATATATTAATACCCCGAAGAAAACCAAACTAGTTTAATTGATTTCAATATTTCCTTAAACTTGTTTTGAAATTGAAATTCACTGTTTCAAAAGAATGGTTAGCATTTAATAAATAATAGGATGCGTCAGCATCCTATAATTAAAGGGAAAGGTCATTCTGAAAAATTCTTGTCACCTGAAAAATTATAATGTCATAGTTCCATTTACTCTTTCGTCTTCCCACAAAAAAATGAAGCTTGATTTCAGTTTCAAGGATTTGAATAATTTCTATAAAAATTTTCTTAAATGTGATTTTTAAAATGTGTTACATTTAAAAAAGCTGGGTTTATGCTATAAAAAGTTGAAGATTAATGGTATGCGGTGTCTTGCACATGCAGTTTATTAGTAGACATAACTCGATATTTTAAGAATTTTTGTATGAAGGTAATGATTGAAGCATGAATTATGTTTTGAGTTGTAGGATGAATGATTATTAGATTAATGTGTCTGTGATGGCTGACATGGACTGTGACCACCTTTTGGAATGCTAGGCATAATCAGAGGAAACCATTCATGCACCAGGCCAGAGATCTTTGGAAGAAGCTGCAATCTTGATATTTTTACTACCTTTCTTTTTCTTCTATATTCTAACTTCATGTGCAATATGGGTGTTAATAGATGAATTTTTTTAAATGCCTTCAAAATAAAAAAGTTTGAAGATGTGAACCATATATATTTGTTACCATGAAACTAGAAAAGATTTTTACCATTGTAATACTCACAACTTAAGTTGAACTAATATTATTCGACCATCTCTGAGAGGGAATTTCAGTGCAAAGAAAGATGAAAAGTAAAGATTTTAGTTCCGCTACACAAATGGGGGAACACTCGAATGATACATATTGGGACTACTTTAAAATGGCTGTTTATTGCCGTTTTGGCGACGTTTAGTGTTGTTTAATCTTATTGGCTTTGACCTATCAACTGTCATATATCGATTGGCAATTCTTTTTTTGGAAGTTTTATACTCAAAGTGTATTCGAAAAACTAATTGACGTCACGTTCGGAATACGAACAGGAAACACGTTACTCCGATAGAACCATACAGCCATCTACATTCATCCTGGCAGAAAATGTCTCTCCTATGTATGGAATAAGGAACCCTGTTATTAGTTCAGAGTGCGCTACAAACACCATTCCGAATCTATTTCGAAGAGGACACAGTAGAATACTTCAAAGGACGAACACATTTGAAACTAACGCACGTGCCGACCTTGTCATTTCTGAATGACGCAGTGGCTCTGTTTTGCTTCGAGAGAAAAATACTCACGTATGAAACAATACACTTTAAAGCAAGATAGAAACAACCCCCAGTAGCAGAGGAAGCAACAAAAGCACAAATAAAATCCCCCAGCGAGTTACGGTTTTTGCTTCGTGCCGCCTACCTGTACCGACTTCCTATCTCCATTCCATGTGACCATTAAAAAAATAACCGACCTTCAGTTCGTGGAAGAAAAATGAGATGAAAGGAGAACCCGACTAATTCCCGATCTTTTTTCATTCTTCCCTTTCGTCTTCATTTCTTGTATTTTGCTTGTGTTCGCAGACAATGTAAAGGAGTTGCGATTGCCTTGGTTTTGCCGTGCGTGGGTGATTTTCGAGCGGCCTATGGCTACTGCACGTACGGTTGGTTGGTTTGGGTTTTATGGCGCAAGGTCCGAAAGTGGACAAGCTGCGCCAACACGATTGCGCGATAATGGTGTTCTAATCTCCAAGTGCTTTTGTGGAAGCTGTTCCAGACTTACGACATCGTCAATAAGAAGTATTTTCCGTCAAATTAAATGGTGGCGGTAGTATTTATGCGTCGATACATGCTTCCTGTAGACATTAGTTTCCTGTCGGATAAAATTGACGGATAGGTAGCTAGGTAGTTGAATTTACGTCGCAGTGATGTAACACAACGGGCTGTTGGTGACGGTACGGGATCAATCCCGGAGGGAAAGATCCGAGGGCATCTCGTAATTTTGAACTTCGGCCAGATGACGAGGTCAACACCTGAGCTGGCACTCCACTCTAAATTTCCACACTACACCAACGTGAGGACATTTGAGGCCACGACAAATTTAAAATGCACCAACCCCTACATACACGATGGTCTTTTTTTGGTCGGTTCGAGTTTTGAACTCGCAACTCTAAATTCTAACAACTGGGCTACCACGGCCCGCAGAGTAACAGGGAATAAATAAAATACTTCGGCTTTTATCTTCACAGCTTCCATCTGAGATCGGGTCATACTGTTTCAGTATATAAGTGTAAATAATCCACCACGAGCCTAAGAGGATCTTAGTATGTTTTAAAGTTCTAACTGTCTAATTGTGAACTGTCTACAATTATTAAACTATATTTCTTAAATAGATACCCTTTTGTTAAATAAAACAACTGTCCAGTGATTTGATGCAAAGACGCATAGGGAGTGTAGCCCCCTTTTGTGTTTTTTAATCCTTTTCCAAAAGCTTAATCCTGTGTCTGTAAAATATTGGAAGTACTCCTTTCCGATAGTACGAACCTAATTAATCACACGCTCTTGCTCAGGACTTTATTGTCCAGGAATTCGTAGGCGCACCGGACGTTAGAACGGAAGCATCTGCATCTGGAATCTAATGAGAAATCACCAGCCGGTACGGTAATTCCGGCGTTCCACATGGAATAATATCAACATTTAGATCTTCGAAACACCTGCCGTTGGCTGCGGGTGCATTCGGAAGTCTAGCAGCCGATGGAAATTCCCAAACAAAATTCTAAAAATAAAGCCTCAAGCATTGTCTCTGTTCTGTAGTTAAGTGCTATTTGGAAAATATATACTGGCGTACATTGAATACAGAGAAACTGATTAGACTTTTTCTGAGACTGTTCATGGTCATACGTTTTCTTAAGAGAACTGCCTTATTATGCATCATTGTAAAATATACCTTAAAATTTTTTATTGCGTACTTAATAATAAAACTAAAAAGTAAAAGAAAAATATAAAAGTTCAGACACATTTTATTTAGTACCAAATACTCATGAAATTAGTTTGATAGAGAACTAATTTGGGGAGTACCTTAATATATTAGTAATCCACAAAGAAGTAATTGGGGATTTAAGCCTGTAGTTTCTTTAAGGACTATTCAAATGTAAGTATTCCCTATGAAGGCGATAATCTGGTTCCAGCCGACTATAATCTAAGTAGTTTGATGAGTTGTGACTGATATGGATGGGAACAGATCTTAATCACTCTCGTGACTGTTTTCTAATACAAGAACACTGTGGCTAAATGTGCTCAAAATTAAAAATGCATAACCAAATTAAAGCTTCAAAATATATTACGAAGACGAATCAGATAAATATAGAATTTTGGAAAAATCTTTCTTTAACAGACGTGTAATAATTCTCTGTTTTTATTAAAATAACGTAGTTGTAGTTGAATTTACATCGTATTGGAGCAAAACAACGGGCTATTGAGTAAACACAACGGGCTACTGGATCCTTCCCTTCACGATTGATCCAGGGATTAATCCCGAAGGGAAAGATTCTAGGGCAACACCTCGTAAGATTGAACCAAGGTCAGATGACGAGCTTCTACTTCCAGTCTAATCTACTTAAAATCATTACAGTTTTTTCTAACAAAGACATAAATTTTGCATTCGAGATACTATTGCATCTTAGTTGAAGCTATAACGAGGTTACTTCAAAAATAAATCTAATTTGACATATTTGGAAAAAGATGTCCCTGGTGTTTCACTGTACCTGAGATTATTAGACATTCACCAGTTAAAAATTGTTTTAATTTCCTTTCACAAAGGATGAATTGCCGGAGTTACGGATGGGAAATGTGTCCAATCAATGATCAGCCCTTGAAAGTTGAAATATAAAGATAAGTACCTTTACCATGTTATTGTTTGTATCCATTGGCATGCAAGAGTGCATGTAGTTGACTTGTCAACACTTTTAATATAACTTTACCACACCTTCTGCTCATAAATTACGGTATTTAAAAATAAACTATTATCAATGTGGGTAGGACTACCTTTCTAGTCTTAAAAGACAGTGCCTACAAGTTTTCTCACTTAATGTTGAGAGTTGTTAGAACCTGCGTAAAATAAGCCTAATACCCTAAAATAGTAAGAACCCAATCAACAATTAATTGATTGATCAAATAGTATTATATTTTATGCAGGAGATACTAACATGGAACATCAACTCAAAGTAACCAAACTTCGAGATACTGTCTTTTTGATTATAATCACAGAATAAAGTTTGAATTCTTTCAATCTGCATCAGGTGACCTACGTCACTTCCGTAACAGAGTTTGCAACATCCGTTACAGAGTATGTCGCGTCCAGTCTCAGTGCTTACTCCGTTAGGGAGGATGATCAAGCATACAGTTAGTTACACGTGAATATAATGCACTTCAAAGTGTTCGGTGTACTAACCTTTGCTCTGTGTATGTGCTGATTCTGATACTCGGAGTCGAACTCGGGCTCGGAGAAGTAGCTCAGCTCCCCCTCCCACGTACTATAGACTTCTCCGTTCGGTTCCTGCTCGTAGATGCGCAGCACCGATCGATCCCGGATATCCCTGTCGAAGACAGACAAGCAGATTAATAACAAAACTCATATAAACACAGTTGAGTTCTAGCACAGTTGCCTTCAAAAGTATTTCAGAACAGGGATATGTAGAGGAGGGAAAGTTACAGAGACCTAAGGGCTGTTTGCTGTCGACCTTCATCAAACATGCATTCAGAAAATAATTTCGAGGCTTCTTCTCCAGGTCCCATAAATGCCGCAATGGGTTTGGGTTGGTTGGAGTGGCGCAAAGGCAAATATTTGGCCAGACACAAGACAGACAACGTCAAATACTTGTAACATTCACATAGAATGAAAGTTTTACTGACACAGAAGAGAGAAGCACACTAAGAGAAAATGCCGCAACGTTAAATTACCATTGCGTTTAATGAGTTTTCGACTGCTTTCAGACTATTTAGAGGTATATTATACCTGTGTGATTTACGAAACCAATTTTCTCTCACAGCTAGCATGTATTTCTTATAGCTTTTATTTTAAAAATAATTATTGCTGTCCTTTACGATTACAGTTCATTCTGTGAGGTTCATCATCCGGGCAAGACGAAATGTCCTGAAGGAACTATTTAATCCCCAATGACGCAGGCGGGGTGTCCTTGGGACGGTTATCCTGGTCAAATGGAGAGGGAGATAGTATTTCAAGGGGCAGTAAAAAAGAAGAAAAGAACGGAAAGACTTGAGGTACGGACCTAGAGGAGGAGGAACATAATTGGAGTCCTTCGGCGTCGGGTTCAAAAACTTCGAAACATGGATTTTTAATCGAAATGTAAATGTGTATATAGGTAGGTAGTTGAATTTGCGTCCAAATGGAGCAACTCAATGGACGATTGGCGGTGGTTCGGGATCAATAGTGAAGGGAAGATAACGCATCGTCATTTTGAACCACGGTCAACACCTGAACTGTCGAAATTCCACACCATGCTAACGTGAGGAAATTTGAGGCCACGACAGATATAACGAACACTAAGTTTGGATCGAATTTCGAACTCGCAACCCTCCGGTTGCTGATCTGCGGCTCTATCAACTGGGCTACTGCGTCCCTTAAATGCGTATGTAGCAACTACGTTAACTGGATTCAAACAAATGTTTTAATAAATGCACGCCGTTGGATACGATGGGAAAAAGCGATTTTACATATACCATACATTGTCTTGAGGAGGGTGAAAAGAGAGAGGGATTACCTGAGGTCTTCGAGCTCGTAGAACATGTCCTTGGCGGGGTCGTGGATGTAGATGCGGATGTGCGGTGAGTCCAGGTACTCCATGGTGAGCTGCTTCGGGAAGGAGCGTACAAAGAGGGCTTTCACTGTGTCCAGGGTGGTGATCTCGTTCGGAAGCAGGGCGCGCTTGGTTTCGCTACGATACTGAAGGAACACCAGTCCTTGAGAGAGACAAAACGAAACGTCACTACGATACTATTAACTGAATCACCTCATACATACAATGTAGCAATTTTTAAATCATACATTTTCAGGTAGGTGTTTAATTAGCGTTGCACTGGAGCAACTCAAAGGGCTATTGGCGACGGTCCGGGATCGAATCCAAAGGGAAAGACCGAGAACAACACCAAGTAATTTTGAACCACGGTCAGATGACGAGATCACACTTGAACTGGCACCCCACTCTCCAAACTCCAGAACATGAGGATATTTGAGGTCACGGCAAATTTAACATGCACCAGACCCCTCGGTACACAAAGGTCTTTGGTTGGATTCGAACTCGCAACCTACATTTTCAGGAAAATTCAAGAATACGATACCAGCCCATCGCCAAATTGGCGACTAAAACATTCGTCATCAAACAGCTATTTGGATAGGCCTACGACGAGTTGCCGTATTCCAAAAATATCGCCAATTAGCGATAGGAAAATTATCACCAATTGGCGAAGGTACCGTGTACTTGAATCCAACCGCATTTTTTATTGCGTATACAGATTTTCCGAAATGGGTAAGATAATCGACCAAACCAGTGAGAAATCATCTTCTACAGATGCGATTAAAAGCTTTTGACGAGAAAAATATCCGAGTTTATCAAAAAAGAAACCACTCAAAAATAAAAAAATGAACAATATATATTAATGTGGCTATTGGCGGAACAATATTTGAAACACAGTTCGAGAGTTTTTGTTAGTGAGAAACAAAAGTAAAAGAATCATACACACACGAAATGAGAGGTGTGCAATTCTTCAGCACTAACTTTTTTCAGTTGGCTTATTTTAGGTGATCTGAATAATTTTCAGACACGCATTTCTCTTATTGCTGAATTACATTCACTGCATAATAATGCCTTAACTATCTTCTCAACCCATTTATTGTTCATTCAGCTGTATTTGAGTTCCCACTAGCAACATCTCATACTGCTACTTCACGCTCTCATAAATATTGAAATTCAGCTAAGGAAAACGCAGCGAAGTCATTACTTTCTTTTCAACGTTTTTACCCGATACAAAGTACCTGCTTTCCATTCCACTGAAAAAAGCAAGCCAAATCTAAAAGATAAAGAACACTATTGCATTCTCCACACGAGATAAAAGAAATCAAGATGCCTGTGCTATTCCCTTACTCAGAAAGTAAAAGAACCATTTACCCAACCGAAAGAATGGTGATTTTTTTTCTTATGACAATACCACATCCCCAGTGGTGTTCAACCACCGAGGTGGAAAATGCGCTGCGACTTTTCCGAAATGGAAGGAATCCAGGTGTCTGCTTCCCCATAGATGATGCCGCGTTTCGACTCTTGGACCAGTGTTTCGCGAAAGGTTTTGGTCTACACAACAATATATGTTTGAAACTCTCATGTGAACTATGTATTCATACAAATTAATAGTGAGACGGCAATGAAACAAAATACAAATAATTTATTGACAGACACAAATTTAAACACCGATTTATAACAGCTTAGAGCTGTTAAAAAATAACTATTCTTAGAAAGTTAAGAAAAATATTTAACCCTCCAAGTGGTTTCGACGAGGTACCTCGTTCATCAAGATCTAACAAATTTGCTAACGACGAGATATCTCGTCAAGACAGTGTCAATTTTTTGATGATGACGAGAGCAAGACCTGGTCTTTTTTCTGGTGACTAGATGTCTCATCCAGATCTGATCAATTTTGCTTACTGCCAGATACATGGTCTAGACAACCACCATGAGGGTCAAAAAGCTATTCTTAGAGCTGTTATTAAACTACACAACAGTTAGATAAATCACTCTCTCCTAGGGCTGTCAAAGCAGCTGCCACTTATGTTAATTGATATTATACGATGAATTTGTCGATTTCTATTTTGCTGACCATTGTTAGAATCATCATTTGTGTAAAGGATGCTACATCACAGAGCGAATGAAAGTAATAAAGAGTATTCTTTTAATGCACAACCACTGACCTCTTCGAGATTCGGCACTACAAGAGGTGAACTGGTGGCTATTTGTGAGGGAATATCCAGTGGAAGGTCGCCGTTACTCTGGACAATCAGCAATATCTATGCACCTACAGAGGTCGCTGTCAACGGGTTTGCCCACTGCAACAGCAACCTGTGAGTTGCAGGCGACTCAGAATCTCTCTCTGTCAGGTTCGATTCGTCGCATGGTGTATTTCTCTCTTATGTGTCATTAAAACTTTTATTGCTGTGTATGTCTATACACGATGTCGTTTGGCGCAGATGATGAAGGCTTGTTTCCACCCGGCAGATGAAAATAGTCTGAGGGTTATGTTACTACTAGTTTTGGTCACATGATCCTGGACACATTAGAAGGTTATCACTGTTTTGAGCCAAACGAAGAGAAAAAATTCTACTCAGTAGCTACTCACTAAGAATGTTTCTCAAAGAACTAATCTAAACTCCATTCAAAGAAAAGATGACTTAGTGGACTTCACTAGTGTAAAGATAATTACATTCTGATCTGGAGAAATTAAGAAACTCATATATTGGAAATTTTGACTTGTAAGACGACGCTTTTACGCTTAGAATAAATAGATTAAGTATTTTGTTAAAACTTAAACATTTCAATAAGAAATATTCCTATTATTTTATGTTGATTTCTAAATAATACTTAAATTCATAACTAAATATATTATAAATACCATCATCTAAGGCTTTTGTATTTGTATTATAAGCATCCTTTTTTATAATACAAATACAAAAGCCATTACTTATATACAAGTACTAAATCAACAAAGTTGAAAGACAAATCTGATCAAATCATAATATAAATAATATTTGTATATAAAAAATCAACCAAAAAAGATTGTACGCATTGATTTTTCAGAACGATTTCTTCAACAATTTGTTCTTGAAGAAATCATTCCAAAGAATCGACCAAGAAAGATTGTGTACACTGATTTTTCCGAATGATTTCTTCAACAATTTGTTCTCGACTACACGCATTGTTTTAATAAGGGAAAAGACTTCTCAGACCCCTTGACTGAAACTTTGAAAAAAATTCAATCAGAGGCTTCAGACAATTAATAAAACTTTCCACCGTTCCACAGGACGTAAGGAGAATAATTAATTCCCTTTGCGGCAGGAGATGGAACATTTCGAGTCTTTCTTCACCTCGCGAATCGATAAATGGTATTCCATTTACTTGATGAAAAGTGCCGCATGTAGAATTATCTCAATCCGCTAGACCTTTCGGAAAGAATCGAATACATTAACAGGGATTTCAAGAAATAAAGGCTACTTACCTAAGGTTAGGTTTTCATGCCTTAGTTGCGGGGACACAGGACCTAGAATAGAACAAGTGCTTAAAAATTCAGTTTAGAGGCAAGAGGAAATTGTAGGAATGGTATTTGTATGGCTTTAGAAATGCTTCGGTCATCATCATTTATTATATAGATCTGATTCTTGAAATTTCCATTTTTGGAGTTTATTTTTTACATTTTTGTTTATTTTCGCTTTTTATATTTTATTCTTTCTATTTACCAGGCATTTCTTGAAATTTTATTAGAAATTACACTGTCCTGCAAGCGTTCTTCAATCCTCTATTCATATGACGTAATACATAAATTCATTAACTGGATAACATATATCTTAAATTAAAATCATATAAAGATAACCCAAGTAAAACAAAAAAAAAATAAGAAATAATCAATTAATATTTTACTTAATTGATTTTTAACAAAATTTCAATTGTATTATGTTCAAATTTTGTAAAAATTTCTTACTTTAGTTCAAAGTTGTGGTTTTGTTTTCAGGGTCTAATAATAATCCAACTTCATTTCAAATTTGATATGTTTAAGTTTAATAGTTAAAGAGTTATACGTCAGTGTTGAAAATTCTCTTGAGAAAAATGCGATTAAAATTAAACTGAAAGGGTTAAAGCTGAAACAGGAGTGTCAGGAAATCTTAATTGTGAGCGAACTAATGCGAAATTTTTATGTTTTTTTTACCAGAATCAGAACATATCATACTTTCTAAATTCATCAAAGTAAAAAATCGATTTTTTAAGTCATAATGTATCCTTATACGCTTAAGAATTAAAGTGACAATTTGATTACCATGTTTCCAAGAAAAGTGTATGTTTTAAATACCCCCAAAAAAGTCGTTTTAATAAAACATTATTTTTCTGGTTTCTAATATTCTTATATTTTAATAAGAAATATGTCATAATGGAAATCCATAATGCAAATAAGTAAAGAAATTTTATGCAGATGTATATTTTGCGAAGTGTAAGTTAGGAAATATTAGGAAATGAGTATTTTTTCAGTTTTCTAGAATCATTACATAAATATAAATGAATATGAAAAGAATGGATTTGTTTCTTTACGAATGAATATCAAAATAATGAATAAGTTTCAATTGGTGGTCGAAATCGACCCCACAGTAATCATACCACTCGGTTCCTTGTCGAAAACTAACCTGAAAAGATCTCGTTTATCGATTGTACATGCATTCCTGGGGTTAGCACCAAGCGTACCTACAACTGATAGTTTAATGCATACATTAGGATTTTCGTATTCATCTGATGCTTATTTTTCCAGTTTTTATTGACTATCAGTACCAGCAAACCCAAGGACGCCCGTAGTATTGCTTGTTTGGTGCTTTTAAAGTCGAAATTTCGAAAGATTGGAAATAACATTATAAAACTTTTGACATCTCCGAAATGCCTCGTCCAGTCAAAAAACGGGCAACACTTCTTCGGGGTGGTTTTTGATAAGGAACCGAGTGATATGATTATTGTGTGGTCGGCTCTGACTACCATTAGAAACATCCATTCTTTTCATATTCATTCGTAAAGAAAGGTATCCAATCTTTCCATATTCATTTATATTTATATAATAATTCTAGAAAACTGAAAACACATTTTCTAATACGTCCTAACTTGCACTTCCCCAAATCTACATATGTAAGAATTTTATTTACTTATTTACATTATGAATTTCCATTATGACATATTTCTTATTTAAATGTAAGGATATTATATAGACACCAGAAAAAAATGGGCCAGTATTCCAAAAATGATCAGTGTTCTTTAAATCTATTTAGATTGTCTAACTTTCTTAGTTCGGAAAGCTAATTTTTCCTTCAGAAAAATACCCCGAGAGTTTTAGAATTCAAACTCTTCAAAAAGCCTGGAATTTGTTGGGTAATGCAAAACAAATAATTTTAAAATCATTTATTCAGTTTCGCAAAAGGACTTCTGAATTACGCAAGAGCGTAACAGTGCAAAATGCAGCAAGCTGCGAAACTGTAGGTTTCATAGCCACTTATCGCATTGACTCGAATGATCTGAGCGTTGCTTTTTTTCGAAAGAATCGTGAAAAAAACCCGGGTTCACGGTACATTTGAAACGAATTGGATGACCCAATTCGCCAACCCTTATCTTCACCCCAAGGATTCATTGGTTGGAAAAGACTGAACATTCTTACAAGCCTAGGGAAAGACACTGATACTATGAAAAAATCTGAATGAATTCCAACCTTTTCGGAATAGATTTCACTAGACCTTATTGCAGAAAGATTTGAGAATTGACGTTTCAAACGTGGCTCAGAGGAGAGACTGATTAAAACTCGAGTTACGTTGACGACTATAGAAACCATTAGTAAATTGACTATGACGGTGAAGTTTTGTTTACTTTATCAGTACCCTTCAAGTACACCCTCCAAGTGCTTCGACGAGAACAGGTGACAGCTTGGAACAGTTGTTTGGGCCACAGACTGTTCACTACAGGGCAGTTTTCGACGCGCAGATAAACCACCAAGAGGATTAAAAGTGATATTATTCGAGAAGAGGTCATCTTTATCTCTAGAACAGTTGGTCTTAAGTAAGTAATAATGTCACAACTGTCTGTCTAGTACGAAAACTAGCGATGGAGATCACTATAGAATCAGGGCTCCTACAGTTTGGGGAGGTAGGATTCTGGTGGAAAGAAATAGTTTACCATTCATATATTCTAAGTAACAAATAAAAGATTGTAATAAATAAAGAGCAAATTTGACGTTAAATACCCCTGTGTGACAAACTTAAGTGAGGGAAATATAGATACCTATATAAATAATTTTCGATTTTTGAAGTATGTGTCGTAGGATTACGAATCTCAACCTTGAATTTCGTTTTGAAAACCTGCAGTTGGGCTGTCTTTCCACTCTCAGTTTCATTGGTGACCTGAACTTCATAAGAATGTAACAGAGCGCGGAAAGACATAGTATCTTCAGTCCCCCGAAAAGTACTTCAAGTTTGAGATTCGTTACACTGCTATATATACTTAAAAATCGGAAGTATGTTTGTGGGAAATTTCGCAATACATTAATTAGCAATCGATATAGAAGTATATGTCGTCACGTGAATGTAAGAACTAAGTAACTCAATTTTGTGTTTTTGTGATAAAGAGGAAAATAGTTTGTCGATAATCTCCTTATCAGATATATCTACATGTTTCATTAACCTATAGATAGAATTGGTCCAAAAGTGTCCGTTAATACAACCTATGCTTACATTCAATTCTGTATATATGGTAAGCATCTAGATATATCTACCAATTTAAGCATCTAGCTCAATGTATACCAATTTTATAAATTACCTAGGTTCTTGCATTTAGGTTACGATACGTACTTATATATCTAAAGTTAATTATTGTAATGGTTAAGAACTACTTCTATCCCAAAAGAAATATAAACAAGGCCCATTTCAATGGCAAAAGATAGACGAAGATTATCTGTTGCCATTGAAAGCAGAGTAGGAAGTTGGTAGTTGAATTTACGCCGCTCTGGTACAACTCGACGGGCTATTGGCAACGGTTCGGGATCAATAACTAAAGGAAAGATCCGAGGACACCTTGTAATTTTGAATCACGGTCAGATGACGAGGTGAACACCGGAGCTGGTATTGGGTTCCGACTTAGTATTGGGAGCAGTTCTCGTAGGCAGACAATGCGTGTTGGAACTTTAGTTAGAGGTTCATATGAGAAATTGAATTGATGAGGGGCTTACCCATGAGATGTCTGTCAGCGGGTAGCGGGGGCGGTTTGCCCCCCCTGCCAGCAGGTGGGGGGAAGGAGGCAATGCGGGGCGTCTTGGGCGCCCTCGTGGTCCGGAAGCCGGTGGCGGACGTCTCCACCTCCGACATGATGCCCGGGTCTTCGTCATAGGGGCCCAAAGGAGGGGTGTACAGAGGGTGACGCCCTGGGATGGCATTCTGCAATAAAAATAATAAATTTGTAAATACAGTACATAGTAAAGTATACAATATGAAATTTTATGTAAAGCGATATCGAGACTGGGTTCCATGAAAGGTACGTAAATTTCCTAGTTGCTTTTCGGTTGTTTATTAGTTTGAAGATTGCTTCTGTTTGTAAATGGCGCTGCACTTTTTGATATCAACACACCCGTTTCTTCACTTAATATAATTCATATTTGTCCCCCCATCGTTCAGTTTTATAATTGCATTCGCATTGCATACTTTTCGGATTCGTATAATTCCGTTTTATGAACACTTGACACATGAGCCATCCTTATAAAGGTACTCATTTTCGTATTCGAAATCCTTGGTTGATAGGTTGGTTGCTTTTAGGTTTTAAAGCGCAAGGGCCATATTTGGACAAACTGTGCCAAGCACAAGACTTCAAGTAGGAAATGTGAAAGGTATAAAAGAGGGATTAGGGAATAGAGAAGTTTGAAATCTTTGGTACATTGATAGTTCTGAATTCCAAATTTTTCAGATTTTGAATTGGCAATACGTACATAGCGATACTAATTTGTAACTAAACTCAATTTAGTCTACACGAGAGCTAATTGGATCAGGTTCGTTCAAGTGTGTAAACAATGAGAGTGTGCCAGTAACTGAACTGCCACTTATGTAGACATCTTTTTTCAGTGAACCTTTTACGATATACACATTGATATAAATAAATGAAGACAATAAACAATGCTACAATTAATTTGTACAGTATTAAATGAGGCATTAAATATAGGTCACAAAATTGCAATTACACTTTTTATTTTTAAGTAAAGCTTACAATAAAACTCCCCGGTAAAAAGATTCTACCTGTATATATCTGAATAAAAAGTATTTATCTATCAATATATATGCCAGATAAACGATACGCCAACGGCATTCATTAATCTGTCATAGTGACCCGTCATCTGAATCGTGGTTCAAAATTACGAGGCGTTATTCTTGGCTCTTTCCCTTCGGGATTGATCCCGGATAGTCGCCAATAACTCGTTGCGTTGTTTCAGAGCAACGTAAATTCAACTACCTACATTGTACCCATGGTTCCTTGAACCATGGGTACAATGTAGGCAGAACTATACCGATAGTATCAGGTAGGTAGAACTATACTGATAGTATTGTATTATTTTCAATTTTCTACATATTTTCATGGGGACTCATTACATTAAAAAGTTTAAAATGGGTTTTTGTACGATTAGCAAACTCTGCGTAGCTCCAAAAACAATTTTTTACAAACGGTGACACTTCAGAAAAGAGATTTTCAAAAATGCCAGGTTGCCACAGTCATTATTTCTCCCGAACTTGTCTAAGACACGGGAGACAAAACTATCCCGGCCATGTTGTCATCATCCAGCTATCATGAGCTGGCAACTAGCCCATCAATAACATATCGAAAGACACCGAGGCAATTTCAGGAACCATCTGTCGGGAGAAACTGATTTTTTCGTTAGGAAGTCGTCCAGGCGCGAAACATGCGACAGACTGTTTCCACCGAAGGAAAACAAGGAACGCCGTGCCTAGGGAATACCCGAGAATAAAGTAGTAGGCACCCATCACATCGATACATATATGTTCCATCGATTTTATTCCTCGAACAAATCGAAACACATTCAGTTCGAAGTTTTCCGGTTCCCGAAGGCGAGGCTTAGTTATTTCGCTCGTTTTCTTCCGGAGGGAGCTTGGAAGTGTGTTTAAGGCTGAAAAATCGAAACCGTTCGCTTCGAATTTTCCCTCTGCGGGAAAAATGGTCGATGGGTATCGCGAGAACAGTTCTTAGGAGGGAAAATTGGGAATCGAGTTTGCACAGAGTAGATGCTTTCATAATGTCTTAGAGAAAAGTTTTCTTTTGATACCCAGATAAAGTAAGGGGACGTTCCAGACATTGGAAGAAAAGAATACTTATAAAACTCAGAATATGAGACATAAGGATATTATGTTGGACAATGCAATTATTTTTTCGGTGTTATTCAAAACCGAAACTATCCTTTTTTAAAATAGCAGAACTGGAAATCTCTTTTAGTGTAGAGCTAAGTTTTTATTAGTTATTTGGGGATTACCTTTACTCCCATCTAGAGGTGTTTTCTAACTTATAGAATTTTATGCATTCTAATACACATCATTGCTAGTTTAACCCTAGAAGTGGTGTCGACGAGATATCTCGTCCATCAATATTTGACCAATTTTGCTAATGGCGAGATATCTCGTTCATCAAGATCTAACCAATTTGCTAGTGACGAGATATCTAGTCATGAAGATATTGGTGATTTTTTTATGATGACGAGATCAAGATCTGGTCAGCTTTCTTCTGCTAACGAGATATTTCGTCCATAAGTAAGTTTTGCTGAATGACGAGATATTTCGTCCATAAGTCAGTTTTGCTGAATGACGAGATATTTCGTACGTAAGTAAGTTTTGCTAATGATGAGATACCTCGTCAACGACCCAAGGGATTGTGACTATAGTACAATACCAATCCAAACATAAAATATTAGGTGGACCTAAGTTACACGCATAATATGGATAACATTGACCCACTTCTTAATCTTTTAGTATTCATTAAACATTAAAGCGAAGTTTTAATAATTTTATGGGTACATATTATCCTAAATGCAAAAAATTTATATAACGTTTTAAAATTCCTTACATTTTGAAGTAAAAAAAAATAACAAAATGTAAAACTTACAAAAATATGCAACAAACATTGCCACCCCAAATTTTGAAAAAGTATCATAAAACTCACTATTTTTATTTAAATTACAAAATTTGAACTATACAAAAATTATTTATAATTTTATTTAAAGTATAAATATTTTAAATATCGAAAAAATGAACTTCTTAAACAATCAATCACCATTAACAAGCAGAATTTGAAACACCCTGTAGATGGAGAAATACAAAATTAATCCTTATTTCATATTCTATTGGTAAGAGTCATTAGTTTTCTAAGTAAAAACAAATAATACAAATGGCGTAAGGCGTCCTTCTCCTCTAGGATTTTCAACGGCAACCTCTGAATGCGTGCCGTCGAAAATTCGAGCGGAGAATGAACCCTTACGCCACAGAAACGATGTTATCGAATAAACAGCGCCTTCTACCATCTAAGCACTGCATTTCCGGGCACACGTTTCTTTGACAAAAATGTTTATTTTAAGCCCCTCTACCCCCTTTACAATTTATATTTTCGAAACACCTTGTATATGCAGAAATATAAAATTATCCATATTTCATGTTCTATTGGTGGTTATGCTTTTTACGTAATAAGTACAACAATATGTAAGACAATTTCATTCTTCGTGGTCAGGTATTTAATCCCTGCCTAAAAGGTTAAGCGTCAGCTAAAATTGAAATAATTGGAGTAAATATGCATCTTAAGAACTATAAATACAAATCGAAAAAACATATTTTTACATATGTTACATATTTTTACGTGCATTCTTATATCGACAATAATTGATGCTTGGACGACAATTCTTAAAATTATCTAACTCTTAATTAACACTACACACTCAAAAACAAGTAGTTCTGATTATCGTAATCAATAAAGACAGGAATTTCATTACGAGATTTACACAAACACGCCATCAGCACCTAATGCAGATTGTCAGGTATAGGAAAAGCAATCAATGTATAATTAGGAGACTTAAAACGGGCTTTGAGTACTAAGATCTTTTTAAATAGCGTCCTTTTAGATATGTTTCAAACAGATTCTTTTCATCTGATATAAGAGTTCTCTCGTAAATAAAAGTATTCCACAATATTTAGCACCAGAATCACAGTAACGAGATTATTTTGTTTTAAAGTATATTTAAATCTCCATCTTCAAAAGATTGAATTTTAAAATAAACATATGAGAGGGATATTTTAAATGTAACAAACAAACCAGACAGAAAACGAAGGTTTTACTTCCGCTACTCTTGTGTGTGTTTTATACATTGGGGTTACTTTAAAATGTAGTTTATGTCGTTTTGGTGGTGATTGGCGTTTAATCTAATTGCAGATGATCAATTAACTATCGTACATCAATTAGGAGTTCACTGAAATTTTTATTGGCGACCAGCTGAAATCGTATTCGAAAAACAAGCCGAGTGACGTCACGTTCGGAATACTTACAGGAAACACGATATGCCGCAGAAATACTACCACCACCTTCATTTAGCTTGACAGAAAATGCCTTTCGTAGATAGATATGAGCTAGACCTACCATCCAGATAAAAAGATATGAGTAAAAACACTATCTACCTTTTAAAAAAATAATCTGCATCAGTTCACGTGTTTAACCCTCTCGCTGCGTAATTTTTTTTATCAAAATAGGTTCAAAAATTGCGTATTTTTTTATTACATATTTCAAATCTACATATATTTTAGAGTTAAAATACACAAAAATTTTTTGTAAAAGAGTTTTTTTTTTCAATATAGAATTAGATCATAAAAAAAGGTTGTCGGAATATTGAAATTGGAAGAATAATCATATAAAAGCAAAATTTTGAAAATTAATCTTGGTTAAATTATGATTTATTTTATGAAATACAAAGGTAAAACGTATATACTAATGAAAATATGCAAAATACTTTCAAAACATTTATTAGAAATGAAGAATTATTAGAAATCACTATCCGCAGAGGAATCCGAGAAATTCTCATCAGTTTCGCTATAACTATCTTCAATATACTTGATATCAGAGTCAGAACTGCTATCAGTGTCGGAAATATTGTCAGGAATGTAGGTTCTATCACTCGCGAAACGCTTCCTGCCAGACATCTTTGAGCTTTGAAAAGAGCGCGCAAAATGCTGCAAAAAATGCTTGTATATTTCGCAGAAATGTGGACATCTAAAGCCATCTGTTAACCCAGATTTGAATAAACAATTAAACATCACAGAAAAGGCAAAATGAAATCATGAACTTGGAAAGAGCGGGTTGCACAGTTAAATAGACGGCAAAATTGTATCCCCGCGGAAATCGCGGGATGCGCAACGAGAGGGTTAATAAGTTTGACATGTTCTCTATTATTTTTGTGCCTTCCCGTTTTAAAATTGAAGTGGGGCCGCTGTTGGAAGAGTGAAGGATTAGCAACCGGAGGGTTGCGAGTTCAAATCCAGCCAAAAACCGTCGTGTACAAAGGGGGCTGGTGCACGTTAAATCTGTCGTGGCCTCAAATGTCCTCACGTTGGCGTGGTGTGGAAGTTTGGAGAGTGGGGTGCCAGCTCAGGTGTTGCCTCGTCATCTGACCGTGGTTCAAAATTACGTGGTGTTGTCCTCGGATCTTTCCCTTTGGGATTGATCCCGGACCGTCACCAATAGCCCGTTGTGTTGCTCCAGTGTGACGTTAATTGAAATACCCCCCCCATAGTTTGCAAAAATATGTTGTGTGGTCAACTGTTCAACTGTGCGGTTATTTGATCTGCCACAAGGACTATCAAATAATACTAAAGTTGGGTAGGTATTTAATTAACGTCACACTGGAGCACCACAACGTGCTATTGGCGACGGTCCGGGATTAAACCCGAAGGGAAAGATCCGAGAACAACGCCACGTAATTTTGAACCATTACTAAAGTTGGGAGAATATTCAGTCGAATTCGTTCAACACCTACGATTGGAACTTGAGTATACGTATGAGAGGCATTTCCTGTCCATCTATATGTAGGTGGATGTAGTGTTTCTGCTACGGAGCTTGTTACGTGTACGTTTTCCGAACGTGATGTCCCTTGGCTTGCTCTTTTAATGCGATTTCAGCACTCCGTCTATAAAAATTTTAAAGAATGAACTCCGAAATGATATTATGATAATTAATTGGTCAACGCTGATTAGATTAAACGCCACCAAAACAACGATAAACTACATTTTAAATCAACCATAATATGTACCGTGCGACAGCATTTGGGTTGTGGAAGTGAAATCTTCGCTTTCTGTCTGATTTGTTTGTTGCACTGAAAATTCTTCACATATATATTTTAAATATTCAATAAAGTATATTGCATATCTATTATCGGTACAGATTTAAGTCTATCTTGAAACAAAATATTCTTTTGTTGCTGCCTTTTTAGTGCGTAATCTTTTTCTGTCAAGCTAAATATTGGTGACGGTAATGTCTGCAGCAATACGTGTACGTATTCCAAACGTGGCGTCACTTGGGTTGGTTTTGGAATACGATTTCAGTACCTCGCCAATAAAAATTACAAAACATGAATTCCGAATTGAAATGTAATAGGTGATTGGTCAACGACAATTAGATTGAACGTAAACTTCAAGATAAACTTCATTTTAAGGTAACCCCGGTATGTATCATGCTGTTGATCATTTGGGAAAGGGAAGTAAAATCTTCGCATTGTCTGGTTTGTTTGCTTACACTGAAAATTCCTCATATTTTTATATTCCTCATATTTTCACACTAAAAATTCAAAAAGAAAGTATAATCAGACATTTTGGATTTCTTATGTGCAGTCATGAAATTTGAATAAATCGTTGAAGAGTTCCAATACATTGTCAAAGTTTACATCACTTTGAAGGAACTGCGTTCCGAGATCCTATTTCTATGAAAAACAATCTAAAAGAACTTTAAACATAACTTTAGAGGAGAGAAAAGGCACTTGATTGATTTTGCCTGTAAATAAAACTGAACTTTTGATCTATTTCTATAAATTACTCATTTTTGTTGCAATTTTGGGCTTACTGCCTTTCCCCTGTAGCTCCAGCAGATATTTCTTTTACCATGTAGCGCGTGCTCAATGGCAACGAAACTTGTGTTCGCTGAGCACGTGCAATAATAATATTCCCATTTTTTAGCTCGGAATTAATATCGCATTTTTAAACTTTGTTTTATTTTTACTTGTAAGTTGTGTTAACTTATACGATCACGAGACGTTAAGAGAATAACGAATGGGTACAACAGCTTTATTACCCCGGCTTTAGTTTTATTTCGCTGTTTTCTGTGGTGTTTGCTAATTCAATAGTTTTTGTTTTTATATTTAAACTGTAAAATTTACATCACGGAACCAAAATTCATATCCACACACATAACTCACCACTGACTGACCACGAGAAACAATTTATTACATGCATACTTGAAATTTTATATTGCACAATACTTTGTACTAAGAATTTCTGTTCTTACATGGCTTAATGAATATGTAGGCAAAAGTGTTTTAACGCTAACATAAAACCTAGACAAACAATAAATATAAAGTAGATGGAATATTCCGTCAAGAAGAGGTGATTAAAATTTAAGAGCCTACTCAAGCGTGTTTTGAAAGGATGCGCTGTTATGATAACAAAGTACAATTTTTTACTTGCTCATTTTAATTCCTTAGAACTTTCTCTTTTTCTTGGCAAGTCGCCAAGATAAAGTGATAAACAATTAACTCTGAAATAGTTTTCATTTTTTACCGGTCACCGTTTGCGTCAGATAGAGTAAAAAACTGTATCCCGACATAAAAATCTACCACTCTAATCTCAAAACGTGTTGCTGAAAAATAAGATTAATTACTATGCATTAATTATTTGAGGAAAAGTAAAAGCTAGATTAATTAATTGAATATTATTTGCATGGTGATCAATTGTTGAACATAAGTCAAAATGGAAAAGAATTTAAAAGTTTAATTAAATTTTGTTGATGAATCGATTCGTGTGACTTGAAGTCAAACATATTTCTTACTTAACAATCTTGATTTCAGAATAAAAAAGTAATAAATGAGTGGCAAAACTAGAGATATAAATTTCTCGGCAATAATTTTTGGGAGAATGTTCTTAAGAATAATTTTCAAGAGAACAATCGAAATTTTTTTTCCAAAGTCATAAAATTTTTTTAAAATGCCATGCAATATATTTTATCAATGAAGGAATATATATTTAAGGAATAAATAATTCACATTATGAGCAAAATTGCCGAAGATCGGAAAATATGTAGAAAATTATCGAATAATCTCTAAATTTTAATGTTTCAAGAATATTCTCTGTTAAGAACTCTGCGTAAAATATCACAAAAGAAAAAGAAAATTATAAAAATAGAGCTAGAAAAAATTCTAAAATGTGTTCGGGCATTAACTCTGAGCATCTCCAGATTTCCTAGTAGTGAGTATTGTTTTTCTCCTACAACATACATGGCAAAAATAATAGCATCTATTGATTCAAGGTAGGTAGGTATTTAATTAACGTCGCACTGGAGCAACACAACGGGATATTGCCGATGGTCCGCGATCAAAGCCGAAGGGAAAGACCGAGGACAACACACGTAATTTTGAACCACGGTCAGATGACGAAGTCACATCTGAGTTTCACCCCACTCTCCAAACTTCCACACCACGACAACATGAATCTATTGGTTGAAAGAATTCTAGGAAAGAGTCCATTGGTCAAAAAGTTCAAAACTGGTTGTAAGTCGTGCACGGAAGACTGCAGGTTGTAGAACGGATATATGCGTGAGCACCTCTCAGAGGGTTAACACTTTCTTACATTCACCTTAAATTTACACTTATTTCATCCTATGTAGGAATACTTTCACATCCACAGATTTAATATGGACATTGGACATACTTATCACATACTTTAGTCCTTCTTGTGGATCATTTTACGATTAAGACAATATTAATTATCCACTAGCACAAATTAACACAGTGAGTCACTTATTGTCGGTGTTATACTCGCGGACGTCAATTTCTAGGGTCCCGAATTCTTTGCCCCTGTCAAGCAATAACTTTAAAGAAAGTCAATTATTCCCCCTTCAAACAATGTATGATAAATATTAAGTACTAGCTGACCCGACAGACGTTGTCCTGTCTTAACTATGAATATTGAATTTGAATTGGTATAATTAATAAAAAAGAATTATTCCAAAAACATATTGTTTATTATTCCAATGCTTTATGATACACAACATTCTTAATTTTATTTTCTGGCGCGTATATGAATAGTTTTGTTGGTATTCCGACACGGGAACAGGCGACATACAACTGGTCATGTGAAAAACATGGATTTTCAAGATTGATGCCACAAACACTTAGCGACTGCCCTTGCGATTTATTTATCGACATTGCAAATGCTAGCCGCACTGGAAATTGTAACCGTTTAAAGTCGAATGGCATGTCGTTCGGAATCAAAGGAATCCGTGGAATCAAAACGTCTTCGCCTTTGTACTTCCCTTTCAAAATTGTGGCTTCGATGACGTTGTTCATTAATTTCTTCACCGCAAGTCGGGTGCCATTACAAAGACGTGGCTGGTTTATATTCCGCAACATAATTATTACCGATCCGATTTTTAATTGCAGATTATGAGGTGGTAATCCGGGCAATTCCAGCGAATTTAAGAATTCCGTTGGATAGTTGACAACATCATCTTGGTTAGTGACGGAATCAATCGATTTGTATGTCATCAATTCGCCAGCTATCTTATTTTGAATTTGAAAATTCATTTCGTTGACATCAACGTTTTTTGCAGCCAATATAACTCGTTCGCTCAACCAAACATGATTTTTGTAATTTTGAGCAATGTTTGGGAAAACCTTCTCGATGAGTTCGGTCTTTGATTCAGTAGTGACAAAAATTGGTAGGTAATGTAATGTATCCAGACGATGAGTCAACAGGTATTTTGCCATTACCAATATCGAGGAATTGTTTGGAAAAAACTTCTTCAGATTGGTCGTTCTGCAATTCGATTCTCATGTTCATATTTAATTTGAGCGTTTTAACGTATTTCCATAAAATGGACGACTTTAAACATGCGTTAATTTCGTCGGCTGGCGTTGATCGTGGTATTACTGGTAATGTTTGGCGAAAATCACCTGCCAATAAAATCATTGCACCACCAAACCGGTTTTGGTTCTTTCGTAAATCTTGCAACGTGCGGTCTAATGCTTCCAAAGATTTTTTGTGTGCCATCGTGCACTCATTCCAAACTATTAATCTGCTTTGCTGCAACACTTTGGCCATCGCGGAATTTCTCGAAAGGTTGCAAGTTGGAGTTTCATTTATTTGCATGTTCAACGGCAACTTGAGTGCGGAATGAGCTGTTCGACCGCCTTCCAACAACGTAGCTGCAATACCTGACGAAGCAAGTGCAAGTGCGATACCATTTTGCGATCGAATCGTTGCCAAAATCAATGATATCAAAAACGTTTTCCCAGTTCCACCGGGAGCATCTAAGAAAAAAAATCCGCCAGTTCCATCGTTTACTACTTTCATGAGCGTATCGTAGGCATATTTTTGTTGCTCATTTAAAAGGGGAACGTTTCTTAGAACGGTTTCTTTTAATGCCTCGGAATCATATTGGGTTTCGCGTCTCAACTCTTAATTAAATGCGTCGTGCATTGGGCGATTAGGCGTTGTTATTCCTAATTGTATTAATCCTTTGTTGGTAAGCATCAAGCACATGTCTTCAATTAAAATTAATGCTTCATTGTGAATTTCTTCATTAATTTGCAAATCTGCATTCGATGTTCTAAGTCGCTTCTGATGTAATATATCTTCGGCCATGTGATCTTTATATTTGTTTCATAAATCAATCAGTGTTGATGGGAAGCATGTAGACAAAATTATGGAAAACAATGTTCGTATTTGTTTAGCATTTGACGAAATCACAGCATCTTCGAGAGTGGTCCCAATGAGTGCCATTCTCTAGCAATCCCAAACGTTGACAGGCTTCTCTGTATGTGCCGCACAATACCCCATTAACAGTTCGCAGATGTTGGAATGATGTTGGGCCACGAACATTGACTAATAGTAAACGCAAATAAAAACACTCGTCTTGGCTGGGATGGACTGTGTAAAGACGTCCTAGTGCATCGGTGGAAAATACTTGTGGGTAATCTGGAACTGGCTGTCCTTGTTTCCGTCGTTGAAATTTCTTTGACGATTGATTCCAGGTATAATATCTTGGCATTTCGGAATAAAGCAGTGTTCTGGCAAAGTCATCATTCTGGCACATTTCAAAGAAGCTGGTCAATGTTGTCGATGGCGGCCTGTCAACTCGTTGTAATACGTTTTCCGTTGTAAAGTACACCCTTTGACCATTTTCCAGATGTACGGCTAAGTGAACAACAGTGGGGTGTCTTTCATGTATAGGAAATGAAAAAATACGCCACATCGCCTCGTTACTACTAACATAGCGGCCCATTTGAAAATGAGTGATCTCATCGTTTGAATTTTCGGCAGCAACTCCGAACACAGCCATGTCACTACCTTTGTTCACGTACTTGCAGATATATTTTATAGATTTTACGGAATGGCAAAATTCGACATTTATGTGTGCTTTAAATGTCTTGGAGAGTAACGGCGAAAAGGGAACAACCCAACGATTATCAACTTCAATGTCCTGCTGATTCACTTTGACTATTGTTGACCTTCCATTGTCATCAGTGGATCGCCGGCGATAAAGTGGATAACCATCATTTCCACTAATAGTTTCTGCTACTAATTGTCTTGGAAAGCGTTTTGAACATTTTCCGTCAACCATACACGGAGAAATGGGATTTAATATTCCACAGGGACCATGAATCATATTTTTTGTAACAACCTCATGTAACAATGGATCTTCATCATTATCTGGAATTTCCGCAGATATCACATCATCGCTTTCATTCGGTCTTATCCTCTCTACCAACCAAATGAGGATGTGTGCATGTGGCAATCCGCGTTTCTGCCACTCGACTGAATACATCCAACAGCGCGTCTCGCACACGTGATGTTTAACAATGAAATCCATGAGTGATTTTAATTTTCTTTTGAACACCCTTGCGGTAATGTCGTGGCGAACAATGGGTGATTGGCCAATAAATAATTCTTGTCGAATTTCTGTCCACTGTGGATTGCATGTGAACGTTATAACCAAATCTGGTGTGCCATAATGACGTACATACGACATAGCATCCTGAGCGTATTCATGCATATGTCGCGGACTTCCGACGTATGTTGCTGGGAGAATAGTTGTTCTGCCTACATTCTGTGCATTTCCGTCAGCATTGATGGCAACCCGAAGATGAATGTATTCCTCAGAACGGAGTTTTGCCTGGTTCAACCTGATAAATGTCAATCGCTCAGTTTCAACTTTCACATACATATCCACAGCATATTGGTGAAAGAGACGCCGACATTTTAAGATGTGATTGTCCTCATTTTCCCGAACCATCAGTCTGTATGAATAATAATTTATTGAACTAACTTTTTTGTTAGTTTCGGAACCTATAAACAAATTTTTGTGTTATAATAACATAAATTAACGTTGTGATAAAGGTAGTAAACGTTGATTGTTTATTTACCTGTAACTGGATTTATCATCTTCATTGAAAAATGATACCCATCTTCACCTTGCCAAAATAAGATAGGATATTGTAACGCATCTTATGATCGATGTGTTTCGGACACACGCTGCAGTTGATCGTTACGCCGGTGTAAAACAATATCTCGGTTTTCTAAATTTTCACCCACGACGACAATAGCGACTTCATCAATTGTTGGCGCATTAAAACGTCTTGCGTGTTGTCCTGCAGGCGTCTTATCGGCTTTGATGACAATTTTGTGGTTATCAGATGGCATGCGGTCTAATTCGGTCGTGAATAATGCAACCAATTCGTTGCGTTGATGGAAAAACATTTGGAGTTGTTTCACAATTGGTCTTTTCACCGAATTGTTGTGTGCACAACGCTGATCGACTTGTCTTGCTGAATCGCCCATAAAATAAATTTGCAAAAATTTGTAGTCACTATCCGGCGTTGGCAATAAGATGTTATATTTGATGATATATTTGACCCTGAATCTGCAAAGGTAAACAGATAATAAATAGATGTAATATAGGATATTGTATAGCGAATTGTTTGTACCACCATGTGGCTCTGCCATGTGGCTCTCAAAATACTTTGTCAGCACTGCCATTCCCCCATCAACTTTTTTAAACACACTCGCTTCTGGCTGCTTTTGGCAATTTACCGAGCTACAAACGTACTTTAAGCCATTTCAATTGATACACCATTTCAATTGAAAGCTGCCAACGTATTTTGCATCAGGCACGTGGTGGTAAAAGTTTATTGTTTTTCAATATACTTACCTTGAAAGTTGGCATAAAATTTTCTCGAATAACTTTTGTTGCGCCAAATGACGTCATTTGAAAGCAATTATTGTATTGCTGGATATGAGTCAAAAAATGTATAGAATCTGGCCCATTTCCGGAAACCAATTAATGTAGTGGTTCTGGTGGCGGTACCAATGGCGTCAATTTGACTTGACCGCTCGCGCAACACAATCCAGGGGCTTCATTTTTAAACTTAAATGCCTTGCAATATTGACACACAACATTCATTGGTCCAATAGCAACGATTTTCTGTGAACTGTAATCGATTTCCACGTTATAATTAAATGCAGCTCGATAGGGGTTAAACGCAACATTTCCATGTTGTTGATTTCGATTCCATCGATTCCGTTCAACTTCATTCCGCGTTTCGCGTTGCTCGTCAGTTTGGCTTGCTCTTGTATATCTTTGACTTGTAGCATTGCGAGTTCTGCGACTTAAGTTTGTACGTCTAATTGCTGGCATTTTTAAAAACAAAAATTCAACTGAAAATAAAAAAAATATTCTATTGTATTCTTCTTTATAACCATGTATACCTTGTGTTAGTCTATCGAAACAGTCTATCAAAACTTACCAAAACTCCATATTAAATTGAACTTTTAATATTACGCATGATTGCTCTGAACTAACCGTGATGAACAAACACTTCTCAAAAAACTGACTGTACAATTGAATCGACTGTGAAATGTGCACTAAGAAATGATAAATTAATTATTTTATCAATATAATTCCGACCGATGCATCTGTTTTAAACGATATTTGCAGCGCGCATTCTGTCAATCGCGCCAACTGTCAAACAACTGACAGTTATGTCAAACGCCATAAGGTTACATTAGAAAAGTTTATATTGTCAAAAGCACTAAGAAGGTTACATTAGAAAAGTTAATATGGTCGTTAAGTTTTCTTAAATTTTCTAATGTTCCGCGCAACTTTCTTAATTTTTTCTTTCATAAGAACCTTCTCCTGACAATAACAAACACAACAAAAAAAGAATTAGCGAAATTGGTCCAGCCGTTCACGCGTGATGCCGTGACCAAGGGAAATAGGGATTCATTTATATATATATATATATATATATATATATATTACTTGAATTGCCATAAATAACTAAATAAGTTTTAATCAAATACTGGTTCATAATTTAAATGCATATCGCGATTAACAGAATTTTATGTATAGCGAAATATAAATTTGCCGGTTACATGAAACTGTTACGTGTGGAGTTAACTAATTCTGTTTTTCTGTCAAGCTAAATGTAATTGGCGGTTGTTTTTGAGTCAAACCGTACTTTCTTAACGTATTTCGCACGTGGCGGCATTCGGCTTGTTTGTCGAAAACGAGAGAAATTTCAGCACATCGCCAATAAAACATCGAAAAAGTGAATTCGAATCGATATTCGATAGTTGATTGGTCAACGTCAGTTAGGTTAAATGCCAAACGTTTTAATGTACAGGGAATATACGTGCTTTCGAATGGCATAATTTTAATTGGATAATACAAAGAGGGGATGTACAGGTTTATGTACAGGGAATATACGTGCTTTCGAATGGCATAATTTTAATTGGATAATACAAAGAAGGGGTGTACAGGTTTAATGTACAGGGAATATGCGTGCTTTCGAATGGCATAATTTTAATTGGATAATACAAAGAGGGGGTGTACAGGTTTAATGTACAGGGAATATACGTGCTTTCGAATGGCATAATTTTAATTGGATAATACAAAGAAGGGGTGTACAGGTTTAATGTACAGGGAATATACGTGCTTTCGAATGGCATAATTTTAATTGGATAATACAAAGAAGGGGAGCTTTGAAAGGATGATATATAGAAAGGAGAGAGGAAAGAGAACTTAATGGAATTATAAAGAAGGGATGATGGGGTACTTTGAAAGGGTATTTAATGGGTGAAACAAAGAAAGGGTGATGGGATACTTTGAATGGATATAAAATGAAGGGATGATGGGGTACTTTAAAAGGATGATACAAATAAGGGTCACTTTGAAGGGACATACAAAGAAAGAGTATTTTGAAAGGTTTTACAAAGTACCTTGAAGGGGTGATAAAAAGAAGGGGTGAAAGGGTATTTCATGGGCTATACAAAGAATGGGTGATGGGATACGTTAGATGGGTGATAAAGAAAGGGGTATTCTCAATGAGTGGTTCAAAAAAGTGATAAAGGGTACTTTGAAGTGATAATATAAAGCCTACATCCATTTTCTTAACAATAAGTCACTAGACAATTAGCATAGTGGTATTACAAACACAAACGATATTATCACTATATGTAAGCTTTCGTAATAATTTCATAATAGAAAATTTTTTAACAAAGATTGTATTTTCGTATTTTATAACCAATTACATACATTTCATTTTTCTAGAAAATTGACTTGATTGAGATGACTTATTTTGCAAATAAATCCTTTGATGCTACATGTATCAACTTATACGACACGTAACATTACACTTTTTCATTATTTTAATACATATGTAAGAGTATGGAAAATTCTTTGATGTTTCCAAGAAGTAATCAAATTTTAATTTAGAAGAGAAAAATAAAACAAGACCTAAACGTGAGTGAAATAACGCGTTCATTTATCAAGTGTCACAAATATACAAATTAAAAAAATAATCTTACGGTTCCTAAAGAAATATTTCTGATACAAAATATTTCTAATAAGGCCTCCTTAAAAATAGTATTATACCATTGTCTTTTTAACATTTTGACAGCCAATTTCAAAAATCATTCAACTTTAAATCTTTCAGAAGTCATTTGCATTATTTTTGCCAAGTGACAAATAATCTAGAATCGGAGAACGTTCTTTTTCATTCGAATTTTATACGCAATCATTTCTCGAAGTAACACGTTTCTTTCCTTCGGCATTTGAATAATAAGTAATGAAAAGAATATAATGCTTTTTTCTTGCTTAAGAATATTTACATCTGACATTTCAATATATGAGAAAAGAGCAATGCGGCACTTTTCATAAATAAAATGCCATCATTTTGAAAAGAATGGAGTCGATGAAATTTATCTAAAAGAAGGCGAATTATTCAAATAAGGAATTCTAGAATATGGATGTAAATTTAAATTTCTGAAGGATTGCAGAACAATATTCTATTCTTCTAGCTAGCTTATAAAATCTCGCATTCTATAAATTAGCAGGTATAACCCCTATTATTTTATAATACTACCTGACAGAGAGGTAAGTAGTTGAATTAACGTCGCACTAGAGCAATACAACGGGCTATTGACGACGGTCCGGGATCGAATCCGAAGGGAAAGATTCGAGGACAACACCACGTAATTTTGAACCATAGTCAGATGACGAGGTCAACACATGAGATGGCACACCACTGTCCAAACTTCCGCACCATACCAACGTGAGAACATTTTAGGCCACGACAGATTAACGCGCACCAGCCCCATGTACACAACGGTCTTTGATTGGGTAGAGTTTCGAACTTGCAACCCTCCGGTTGCTAATCCGCTACTCTTCCAACCGTGCTACAACACTACCTAGTGTGGAATTAATTTGATGCCAACAGACCAACGCATAGCATGTGCGCTAAACTTCCTTAGTTGTTTATATCTATAGATGGAAAAGCGTAGTTATTTACATTTCATAATTATTTCACCTAGTCATTTGACTTTGGTTCAGAATTATGAGGTGTTGTCCTCGGATTTTCCTCAGACCGTCGACAAATACCCGTTGTGTTGCTCCAATGCGATGTTAATTTAACTACCTACCTATCATACTTGCCATCTACCATACTTACAATATATTTCAATACATTTATAATGGATATGACATCCATATTCATGTAAATGGATTTCTTACCTCTAAATAAAATAAAATTAAAAAGCATCTTATAGCTTCTCGTTTACTTTTACTGGTGTTAGTTCCTATTTCCAATAAAATGCATGGCAAAAAACACACCTCAGTTTTGTTACCACAATTAGATGCTGAACGTATGTTTCAATTTCATCCTTTTCCCTTCTTCAAAGACGATTCGGCATTTTTGACCACTAAACCTGTTTTCGCTCATATCTTCTTTCCTGAGTTGATTTCTATTTTCCAGATTTCTCATTAGCCTTCAGTAATCAGACTGCTGATGAATTTTATTAAAGAGGGGGAGGGCTCTTCCGTGCTGTTTTAGCAATAGTATCCAGCTCCAAGATCAAATTAGGGCCACGGTAGCCCAGTTGGAAGAGTAACGGATTGGCAACCGGAGGGTTTCGAGTTCGAATCCAACCAAAGACCGTCGTGCAGAAAGGGGATGGTGCACGTTAAATCTGTCGTGGCCTCAAATGTCTTCACATTGACGTGGTGTGGAAATTTGGAGAGTGGGGTGCCAGCATAGGTGTTGACCTCCCCATCTGACCGTGGTTAAAAATTACGAGGTGTGGTCCTCGGATTTTTCCGTTCGGGATTGAACCCCGACCGTCGAAAATAACCCGTTGTATTTCTCGTAACGTAGTAAATTCCAGAAGAGGACAGATGGGCTCAATTTCAAAAGAAAATTTGATTGGATTATTTCAATCAATAGATGTGGTTATTTAGTCATTTTGTGTATGTTGAAAGGTAAGAGTGATACTACAATACTCGGCTATCTCGTGAGAGTTAATCAAAAACCAGCCCTCAAAGATAGTCACGAAAAGTAAAATATTCAGGAAAAGGACGGAAGTTGAAAGATTAAATCGATTTCGCTGCTGACATTAATAGAAAACTTCAATAATCCGCTAAGTAATATGGTGCTCGTTAAATCTGTCGTGACCTCAAATGTTATCACCTTTGCGTGGTGTGGAAGTTTGGAGAGTGGGGTGCCAGCTCAGATGTTATCTCGTTATCTGACCGTAGTTCAAAATTATGTGGTGTTGTCTCGGATCTTTCCCTTCGGATTTGATCCCGGACCGTATCTAATAGCCTGTTGTGTTGCCCCAGTGCGACGCTAATTAAAAATGCCAATGCCTAGACCAAATTAAGCATATTTAAGCTTAGCGGCAGAATTGGCGAATTAACCTCTCGATTGAGTTGCATTTATACATCCATGTTTCCTCTTTCTCAGGCTCCTTGTATGGACCTTCTCTAATTTGAATAGTGCTGCTTCTCCGCGTTAATTGTAATCTGTCTTCGCTCACATTATATAATTCCTGACATATATGACAAAAGTAAAGGCACGAGAGAGATATTTCCAGAAACCTGCCTTATGAAACATCGTTTAAACATAATTCAAGCCAAGTTAAGCAGTTTTCGATTATTGAAGATAAAAGATGTAGTAACAAATTCCAATAACTAAATCTGTTCAGAATATTCAGATCCATTAGTTTTCGCTTAGTAAAAATTCAAACATGGGTGCATCTTATTTTTGTTCTGAGAACTAGATCATAAAATGGAGATAAAAAAATTTCGTCTTGGGAAAACTTTATTTTCTAACATATTTAACTGCCTCAAAAGTATTCTGATATATCTTTAGTGGAAGAGAAAATAACTTATGGCTGGGCAATAACTATTTTATGCGCAGACAAAACCGGGCTTCTCGCTCAATCGTTTTTGCTATCTAGCGCTATCTGCAGGTGTTGACATCTATATAAAACGAAGCGAATCTTTATTTGAAAAGCTTATGATGGCTTACGTTCAGACTAAAATTTATGGGGTATTAATGTTACGAATGAAAAAATTTGGATTTCTTCGTGTTTATCGGAAATTATTGTTTGAAAATAAAACGCGATAGGTTTTTAAGTTTCTACCATTTTGAATTCTTTTAAAACACTCGCAAAAAGTATTTTATAAATTTCGTTGGTCAATACTGTTTTATATCAACTTGTTTAACTCTAAAAGAAAGTCTCACCCTTTTATATAAAAAAATAATATAAGATTAATAATCGCATCAGGTCACTACCATTTCAGAACTCTCACTCTGTGAAAACTTAGAACTCTTTCACATTAAGGAGTCGATTAGTTTATTAAAGAAAAGTCTATTAGTTTAAGGGGTCTGGTATTGAATTAGTTTCTGGTCAGGTATTGAATAAAGGAATAACTCCTTTGGTATTGGCATCATCACTATGAAATAGACAGTGCGTGTGGGCGGAGTCACTCTCGTAAGATCTCAGAAGTGTAGACCACGTGGGTTTGGGAATCGACTCGGATCGATTGGGTAGATAACGAAAAGCTCTGACTCGTGTTTTTAATCACACTCATTAGTCATATTAACCAGTCTGGCCAACCATTTTAAACTTTTTTTATCATAACATGGGTGAAACAAGGCTTTTCTAACTAATTTTGGGGAATGCGGAATTCGAATACGACGTAAAAAATCTCCATCGCATGCAGTTTTTTGTGTGTATTAACAATATTGCTATACTTAAAAGTATGTATGTACAGTGAAATATTTACACGTCTTGAAAGTGGAAATAAATGTTATATTTTGTTAAATTCCAAGTTAAGGCGGAGATTGAAATTAAAATTAATTCCAACATTTATTTTTCTTGTTAGCTATAAAATTATAGCGTTAAAAATTTTAATACCATATTCACATATCACCACATGAGACAGCAAAAATAGAGTAAAAATGTACAAATACAAAATCAAATTTATGTTCATGTGTCCATGTGTCATTTTGTATACCTATAGGAAAGGGACATACTCTTGCTCGTCTTCAAAGTGGCTTCCCCGAATTTAGTTGTTTTCTTTGTATGTGGAATAGTAGTGTCACTGTAGAGCACTACGAAAGGAAATTCTAGATCAAACTAAATGTTTTTCCTCCTGGAGAGAGTAACATTCCTCACAATCCTCAGAAGTATACACAATCTGATCTCTACCCACAATCTGATCAATCTCTACTCTGAGTCAAAAGCCTCAATCCAGAAGTAATCGCTCATCGTTGAGGGATACCACCTGCCTTGATACCTATCCTCAATAGTTCTGATGTCTTATTCGATCCTTTCTCCTTGCTCATCCCTGATTTCTCCTACGTTGTCAGAGTAGAAATCCAGATGTGAACCTAGGAAACGCATTTTTAAGGGCATTTTCTAACTGAAGTTTTTATAGTTATTGAGAAAGTTTTGAATGAGCTGTTGGAAGTTTTCCTCCTTGAGGTTTCCTAGAAATCCCGTGACTAAAGATGTGAATGATTGCCTCACAGCGAGCTCCTTGTTGTTTAGCTATTCTGTGAAAATAGGATCACTCAGTAGTTTCCTTATCTTAGGACCAAAAATATTCCTTCTTAGAGTTTTGCAAAACTTAGTTTGAAAATATTTCCTTTAAGCCTCCTAGTGTTTTCGACGAGGTGTCTCGTCCATCAATATCTGACCAATTTTGCTAATGACGAGCTATATCGTCATAGGCAGGTTTTTAATTAACGTCGCACTGGAGCAACACAACGGGCTATTGATGACGGTCCGGGATCGAACCCGAAGGGAAAGATCCAAGGACGACACCACGCAATTTTGAGCCATGGTCAGATGACGAGGTCACACCAGATCTGGCAGCCCATTCTCCAAACTTCCACACCACGCTAACGTGAGGACATTCGAGGTCACGACAGATTTAACGTGCACCAGCCTCTTTGTACACGACGGTCTTTGGTTGGATTCGAACTCGCAACCCTACGGTTGCTAATCCGTTACTCATCCAATCGGAGTATCGCGGCCCTATTTCGTCATAAAGATATTGCCTATTTTTTATGATTAGGAGATCAAGATTTATTCGGTTTTCTTCAAATGACGAGATATCTCGTCCATCAAGATCTGCGAATGATTTTGCTAATGACGAGATGCCCCGTCAAGAGAGCTAAGTGCAGGACACCTAGATCGAATTTGTCCATAACCTTCGTAACGTTTTTTGCAACCCCGGAAGTTTTGAAGTGGTAGAAGCAAAACATCGGAGGCTTGTGACGAACATTATTCTCCAGGAGTGAAAACATTCGTTTGGTCAAGTCTTTCCATTCTTAGTGTTCTGCTCTGACCCTACTATCCCACATACACAGAAAATAACAAAATATTTTGAAGAGAGAACAATAGTGATATCACTTTCAGATAACCGCATATTAACCACTTAAAACGGTCACATTTTATTCAGTGATAAATTTTCCCATGTCTTCATCAGTCTCCTTCATTTCCACAGCATGTGTTAGTGTAATGAAAGACTTTAGATTTCCATTGTACAAAAGGACAGCTCTTAAACTAACTTTAAATGAGTCGATAAATCCATCCGTTATTTATGAGGTATTCCTGAATCTGTCATCATCTGTGGAATATCTGAACAAAAGCATATACAATCCTGCATTTCATAGAAAGATATAATCAATTTCCTATTTCTGAACACGGAAATACTTGCACTCTTAGCTAGGTTCTACTCTTTAAGTATGGGACCTAAAAGTTTAGCTTAGAATTAAACAAATAAGCCTCGAATCAGATCATTCAGTTCATTTGACTCAATCAAGTGAGGCTTGTCTAAGCATTTAGGAATGTGTATGTAGGATCAGGATCTTCATGTGCATCCATATCCTACACACGCTCCTAAAACCACACGACAAATATAGAAAACTTGTGTCTCTTTCAATGAAAAATATACTGTTAGTTCGGTTTGGGAAACATATTCTCTATCAGTGAAAAAATCAGTGTCGCCATCCATAAATTGTCAGGTATGAAATACAAAAATAAAAAGATCTAGTGTCGTATTAAATGCCTAAAAGTGCTAATTTTGAAAGCTAGTAAATATGAAATGCCCAATAACAAAAAAATTTGACGTGGTGACCATTTTTTCAGGTCGGATCTGAAATTAGCATCCAAAAATTAGTTAAGAACAGTTGAATTTCTTCTTGTTTTTCAAACATCGTAAGCTAGTGTAATTAGTAGAATTCGTGCTTTTCCACAATACCACGTGGCAGATCCTCAGACCGAGCGATCGGAAGAAATAACATGAAGCTGCGAGCATATGCTCCATTCCATAAGGTCGATGTGCATCCATTCAAAAAAACTCAAATGAAACTAGACTAGAGAGATTAGACTAGAAACTAAACTATAGACTGGTGGAGGATTTAACTTCTGCAAAGAGCACATGTGAGCATATGACGACCAATATATTGGAAAATAATAAGATTCGTGAAGAAATATTCCGATTGCAGAAAAATAAAAAAACTAGGAACCACATAAATCTAGCAATTTCCTCCTCCTTGGAAGCTAAATCCATGGATAAGAAAGTCAAAGCTGTGTCTCTGATTTTGTCGCTGCCATTCCGAGCATTCCGAAAACCCAGATTCATTTATTCCCAGCCGTAATCGATGGATGCGCGATTCAGATAAATCGATAAATCGCACGTGGCGAGATCAGCTGAAGAGTTAATGACTTGCTGAAGGAAATTAGGTGCGAGAAGCCTGGCATTGACTGCAATAATCGAAATCTTCTCCCGAATTGTCAGTTACAGCTATTCAGGTGTAACGATCGCCAGTCGAACCGGACGTAGGGAGGACCATTCTCTCTGTTTAAAATCATTTCAATTGGGGCTGACTCTCTGAGACAAACATATTCACGATTGGAATATCACTCTTGGTGATAAACGCTGTGAACGAGGTGATACCGTTCGCATAATATTCGATGCAAATTGAGCTTGTGATTAGCTTGTCTTATTAGATTCCACTTTCCCAAGTGTGATAAGAGGTGGAATAATTTATGATGATGTAATCTTCATAGGCTTTTAAGTATATTATATCAGTAATTACATTTTCCACTGTTTCTTTGTTAAATCAACTTACTTCTGTAAGCCCCGTGTTGTACTTCTGTGATGCACGGTGAGTTTGCTTTTGCTCAATAAAAAAATCGAAATGGGTTTATATGCTTTAATTCACTTACATTTGTCTTTATTGATAAGATATTCTGTGACAAACTATCGTCCTTTATACCAACTGCTTATTAAGAAGCTAGAATGTTTAATGTTTATTTGCAATATGAATTACTTTAATTTGATAGGTATTTAGGAAGGTATTTAATTATCGTCGCACTGGAGCAACACAACAGGCTGTTGGTGACTGTCTGGGATTAAACCCGAAGGGAAAGATCCGACAGCACCACGTAATTTTTATCCGGTCAGATGACGATACTTTAATTTGAATTTATCCATTTGGCACTTTGTTTTTATGTCCTCTTATTTTCATTTGGATTTAGGGTTTTGTTTTCTTTATAAATTGTCACGTCGGTTTCCTGGACTATAATTCTAAATTCAATAAAAGCGAATCAACGTCTATTAAAAGTAAAATATTAACCCTGTAAATTGTTTCGACTAGATATCTCATCCATCAAAATCTGATCAGTTTTTCTAATGACGTGATACTCGTCATCAAGATATTGCCGATTTGTTGATGATGACGAATCAAGATCTGGTCAGTTTTCTAAAGGCGAGATACCTCGTGGAGACACCCACTAGGAGGGTTAATAATTAAATACACAACAGCAAAACAAAACAAAGCGTCCCATGGCGTTAAGAATGAATGGCCTATGGCTGATATTTAACATTCTAAAAGCAAAACAGAACTTCTGTTATCGTTTTCAAGACTAATCAAGTTCCTTTTACCAGACTATCTCAAGAAAATCACAGAAATGATCTGGATGAGAAAGCCTATTTTGAGCTGTAACATAACTATTTAACCCTCCAAGTTATTGAGATATCTCATCCATCAAGATCTAACCAAATTTGCTAGTGACGAGATATCTCGTCATCAGGAAATTGACGAATTTTTGATGATGACGAGATCAATAATACATCATCATGTAACCCTCCTGGTCGGGATAGCCACCAGGCGGGTTAAAATATAATAAAAAATTATTTGAATGATATCAGAAAATGTATCAAATGGTTAAAGTTAAGTTCTTGCAAAATGATTATTGATAGTATTTGCTTAAATTTTAACATGCAGAATATGCAATTCAAACTGTGGGAAACCCTATGTTTATGCACAGAAGATAGTGAGTCTAATGTTTTTTTACTATTATAATTACAATTCAATGTTTAGTATATACGGATTTAAGAGTATATTTTCAAATAGAGATAAAATATGCAAAATCTATAAGTCTTCGTAAATAAATTTGGATATTGGAATAGCTATAAGAGTTTTTTCGGAATATTATTTTTCATTGAAGTGAAACTCAAGCTAAAAAAATTGTGATTTAAGATAATCATAATAAAATATTCCTTTTAGAATATCACAGGAATGGCGTCCCACTAAATGAGAAGCATATCTCATCAAAATATTGCATTTGCCTGGGAAAACAACTCTCAGGCTAAATAATACTTTATTGCTTTGATCATAATGAAAAACATTTTTTTAGAGTTTTGATCTAACGAAAACGCATACAAAATTCTAGCTATAGTAATCAATGATGTTTTTCTGAACTTTATTAATGTTTACTTAAATAACATAACAAAGTTACATTTCAGGCTCAGAATTATGTACAAAAATGTAATTTAAAATATGGCGTATTTTGATGCGACACAAACAGCTATTTCAACCTAGTTAATTACATTTACATTTTTATCCAACATAAAAAGTTAAGATATTCAATTTAATCAAATGAAAATAACTATCCAAAATATCCTTTTGCTATGAAAAACCTTTTTTATTTTCACTAAGATATATTTTTCTGAATGCAGTGGACTCCCACTTAACCGACTACCTTTTAACCGGCCTCCGCTTTAACCGACCGCCACTGACCAATTATGTACTGTAAATACAGTAGCCTACAGTAACATGTGTTTAGTTTTTTCCAACAAAGGAAGTTCTTCCAGGTTAAGTTTTCTTAATTATATATATATATATATATATATATATATATCATATTACATTAAGTAGGTTATATACTTAGTTTTATTCTAATAAAAACGATTTCGGGAGTGCATTTTAATGCTTTTAAGGGAACGACGGTTTAACCGGCCAAATCGTTATCCGGTCCCGAAGTGGCCGGTAAAGAGGGAGTCCACTGTACTCAATTTTTTCGTCGAACGAAAGCTTATCAAGCTAATAGCGGCCATCATAAAAGCACGAAAGAAAAAATTTTGAATATTCCTTGTTTTTAATAAATCCGCTGAGGGGCATTAGATTAACATTTATCCTCTGAAAGTCTCGTCGTCATCTGACCGTGGTTCAAAATTACGTGGTGTTGGCCTCGGATCATTCCCTTCGAGGATGACCCCGGACCGTCACCAATAGCCCGTGGTGTTAATTAAACAACCAACGCAACGTTAATTAAATACTACCTACTCTGAACGTCTCGAGGTTTCTAAGTAATGTAATATTACTTTCACCTTGCATCAAATAAATGACTAAATAACGTCATATATGGGTGAAAGAATCCTAGAAATCAGTGTATTAGTTCAGAAGGTTAGAAGACATGCAAAGAAGACTGCATCGTATATACAGAGTATTTTGGCAATATCTGCCCCAATTGAAAAGAATGGTAGAGGGGTCCAAAAAGCCTTCTTGTCGAAGAATGTGTCCGAAAATGCTGAGTTTAGATGGTAGAGTACGCTGTTTATGTCAGTCGATAACATCGTATCTGTGGAGTAAGGCTTCATTTCTCGCTCGGATTTCAACGGCATGCATCGCTACATGAATTCGGAGCTTACCGTTGAAGATCCGAGTGGGGAATAATGCCTTACGCCACACAAACGATATTATCGATTGATCTAAACAGCGCCCGTTACCATCTAAATGCGGCATTTCCGAACACTCATTCTTTGACAGAAATATTTATTTTGGGCCCCTCTGCCACCCTTTACAATTTGTCCAGATATTTTCCAAATATCCTGTATATGTGTGAAACCTATAGGGTTAAATTGCAGTCTCTCACAGTATGTGGCAAACATTCATTGGTGTAACTATATTACTTAGCGGATTATCGAAGTTTTCCCATCAATGTCAGCAGCGAAATCGATTTAATCTTTAAACTTCGGTCCTTTTCCTGAAGATTTTATTTTTCGTGGCTATCTTTGAGGGCTGATTTTTGATTAAAGCTCACGAGATATCCAAATATTGTAGTATAACTCTTACCTTTCAACATACACAAAATGAATAAATATCCACATCTATTGGTTAAAACAATCCTAGGAAAAATTATTTTGATCAAGAATGTCAAAACTGATTAGAACTTATGGAGGGAAAGCTGCATGTTGCAGAATGTATGTATGTGTGAAAGCCCCTAAGTGAAAAATTTCAAATTACATTTAGTTTAAAAATTAAAAATTTTAATTTTTAAACCGAGCAAACGGAACAGTCCTTGGAACGGAAACGGAACAGAAACCTTCAGCTTCCGAGCAAACGGAACAGAAACCTTCAAACCGAGCAAACGGAAGCAGTAGCATGATGCTGAGCTCACATACACTGTCTATTTCATTAGAAGGTCGATGTCTAAAACGTGTACACTTGGATCGTCTTTTCCTAAAAGTGTTTGAAATGTTTGCCGGTTCACTCTATGAGAGGAAACTACTCTTTTTCGTTTTCGCTTTTCAATCTTCTGACTTAAACTAAAAAATAATAATATTTTAAAGATTTGGAGATTGCAAAAATAATTGTACAACGCATTTATATGATATAAATGTTTTCACGTTCAAAACTTCTCTGAATGGCATCAATAAAATGAGGTCGTCGGACACCACGGTGTGGCAAAAAAATGAAACTCGAGTTAGTTTGTCATCAATCCAGTCAGCCGTGGTAAAAGCAATAATCAAACAAAACACACAAACCAGCATGAAATAAAACTTCGCTATCTCCAGCTTCCCGAGCAACCGGCCAAACTCATCCTCTAAAAAAAGTTTTCCTCATCAATCCCATTCCCTCCACCAAAATGACACTGAGGACTTTGACCTGCCTACACACAAGCACACACACTCCCTTCGCGATTACGAGGAACGTCCGCGGTACCGCGGATCGAGCTTCGGCCCTTACCTGGCCAGTCCCTACAGTGGTGGGAGACCATAAATAGGATGCTACTATGTATTTCATCGAGGGGCAATCATTTGATTCAAAGTAATAAAGTGATGTTTTAAAGATTTGCAGATTGCAAAAATAATTGTACGACTAATTTATATGATACTAGCTGAATTACTCGGCGTTGCTCGGGTTTGTTTCTAATCCATCCTATATTACTCAAAGAGATTTTGAATTGTTTTTAGTTCCCTCAACGAACCCAGGACAGAACGGGGTTAATATCTAGCCTATGATTTTCGCAGGATTCTAAAGAATGCGAGTACCAAATTTGATGTGAATTGGTCAAACTGTGATGGTAAGGATACTCAATGTTATTCCTATGGGATTTTTATTTGTTTTTAGCCCCCTCTGCACCCCAAGACAAATAAAACGGGGGTTAATATATAGCCTATGTTATCCGCTGGGTCCTGAAGAATGAGTGTACCAAATCTGGTGTGTTTTGGTCAAACGGTGTATATTTGCATGGAGAACAGACAGACGCCAACTCTGCTTTATATATAGATCAATGTTTTTACGTTCAAATTTTCTCTGAATAGCAACAATGCAATAGGGTCGACGGACAGCACGCTGTGTCAAAACAGTGAAACTTGAGCTGTAATTTTTAAAACCGAACAGCCAAAACCGAAGTTTTTCGTCAATACAGTTAGCCGCGGTAAAGCGACAATCAAACCAACATAAAATAGCACTTCGCTATCTCCAGCTACCCGAACAACCGACCCAGCCCATCCTCCTAAAAAAGTTTTCCACATCAATCCCATCCCCTCCACCAAAATGACACGGAGGGCTTTGACCTGCCTACACACAAACACACACTCCCTTCGCGATTACGGGGAGCGCCCGCGGTGCTCCGGACCGAGTTTCGGCACTTACCTGGCCAGCCCCTGCAGCGGCGGGAGACGATAAAAAGGACGTCACCATGTACTTCATCGAGCGGCATACCTGGACAGAATGGACCGGCGACGTTCCTCGCAAAGGCCGAGGCGAAAGGAGCAAGAAAAATAAAGGCCACTTAACGAGAGAGTGAAAAGAGAACGTGTTTTTTTGCACGGGCCGGGCCTGAATGCAGATGTCCCCGCCGGTTGTCAAAACAGAAAGCGTGTTGGGGATTCGGAAAGCAGCGAATAGGGTGCACAGATGCGGTTGCATGCACACTCTTAATGCGTTTGGGTTGCCGCAGGTGAATGCGGTTTGTTAGTGATATACATCTGCGCAATGGGCGGAGGACAAGATTAAGTAAGGGTAGGAAATACAGCAGCCCCTTATTACATCCTGATCATACGGGAATGATAAAAGAACGATGCACCGAGAAAAAGTTAATATTTCAACCCTCCATGTGGTTTCGACAAGATATCTTGTCCATCAAGATCTGATTAATTTCTATAATATCTCGACATTAAGATATTGCCGACATTTTTATGATGACGAGATGGAGATCTGGTCAGTTTTCTTATAATGACGAAACAGACCAGTTTTGCTAGTGACGAGATACCTCGTCGAGACAGTCACCAGGAGTGTTAAAGCTTAGTAGTTGAATTTACGTCGCACTGAAGCAACACAACGATCTATTACCATTGTTAAGAAAACGTAATTTATAGGGTGAGATTAGACAAGAGCGAAACAAAATCTGCAATGTTCTTATTGAAATAATCTCTCACTACTCCCTTGCAGTTATTTTCGTCTATTCATATTTTTGCCACATACTTCTAGACCCTTTACTGACGTATTTACACTCTTATTTGTGTTTGCTTATAATGGCGTAATTAAAAAAAAATACTTTCCAATGCTGTTTCATGGGGTCGCATTTTTACCACACGAATGAAAGGAAGTTTAATATTTTTAGCACACATTCCAAGGCTATTTACAGGGGCCATCGTCAGAGACGTAACTAGGCTAGTTTCCACCCGGGGCAAGAACTCGTCTTGGCACCCCCCCACGATCAAACCAAACCAAAACCTTCCCCGACAACATCTGATATCGTCCCACCACACATCAATTCCACTAGTCCAATTTTTTTTTATTCGACTTAGATGGTAAATGCTGGATTTCAAAGGTAAATAGATTAATTTGCAGTAATTTGATTTTTAGTGCAAGATAAAATACCTAATTAATTCTAAGATATTTCATTGACAAATAATCTAAGAGTAGCATGTTTGGTATATTCTTTCACACTTATAATCGCTGCAAATGAAATGAAAAGGTTTTATCAAATGATATCGGGATATGTGTGGACTGCATCAAAATCAACAGACTGTTGCTTTAGAATAGGATATTTAATTATGATAAATACAGAGGCTGTTCGGACATTTTTTAAATGATTTTGATGAGCTGTAAAAAAATTGTATGCTACGAAAAAATTTTATTTTCGCAGCAGTTAAATAGCTAAAGTATAGCTCATCGTCTGCTAACTCTGAGTTTTGTTTACTTTCAAAATGGCGCTTAAAGCGCCATTTTGAAGACTTCCATCCATTAAGCAATGGATGGAAGGCTGTTTCCTCTTTCCGAAGAGAATTATGCTTATTCAATTATTCAAAAACGCTGTAAAAGTCATGGTTTTTCGATATCTAAAGGTACGATAAGTAATATTATTAATAAGAAAAGAAAAAACGCGTAAAAAGAGGAAAAATACTTCCAAATAAGTATTCAAAAAAGAAAAGAATTTCTGAGAATATTTGTAAGGAAAGATCTTTAATTTTAAAAGAGAATCCACCAAGTGAAAGGACTATTGCAAAGTCATTAAAATGTTCAATTTCAACTGTAAATAAAATAATTAACAGTGATTTAAATCTTAAAAAGGCCAAAAAATACAATGTTCATCGTCTATCTCCACGACATATTGCAGAATACCGAACTCGCTGCAGAGTTCTGTATGAGAAGCATTTAGCTGGAGAAAGATGGAAAAATGTTGCGACAATAGACGAGACGTGGGTGTATTTAAATGATTGCAATAAAAAAGAACAATTTATTATCATAAAAGAGGAGAAAAATCTTAAAACGTGGTTCAACTTTAACTTTAACGCGAGAACTTTCTCTAAGAGATTTATGATTGTTACCGGTTTTGCATATAATGGAAAATTAAAAGTAAAAAGAGGGGGAAATGTAAAAATCAACTCCCACATATAATCAAGACCCTATTTTATCCCCAATATTAAAAAATGAAATATCATATCTTTACCCACAGTTCCAACAATCAGTAGAACTGCATCAAGATAAAGCAAGCAGCTAGACATCTAAATTCACTATTAAATTCTTGGAAAAAATGAAACAAGAAACTGGTATCAAGATAAATTTACTGATATTCCTGCTAAATCTCCAGATGTCTCACCAATGGACTTTTGTGCTTTTGGACTTCTAAAAAGAGCATTATCGAAGCGTCGACCGAAAAGCATTGAATGATTTTGGAAAACTGGAACATGAATTAGGAATAACCAATTTTACTCAAGTTATTATCTTGAGTAATATACTTAGACATTTTACACAATCTCTTAATCTATTGACAAAATGTGAAAAAAATTAATTTAAACACAGAAAGCTTGAACTAAAACTTAACTTTACGGGCTTTTTTGGCTGCAAACATTTTTACAATGTCCTCAAAAGATAGCTTTGAAGCTAACTTGTGCTCTATTGATATGATGCTCAGGTTGGTTAGTCGATGTTGTCCTGTTAAGTTTCTGAGGTAATTTTTTATGATCTTTAGTTTGCTAAAACTCCTTTCATTTGAGGCGACTGAGACTGGTATTGTGAGGAAAATTCTCAATGCTGTCGTTATGTTGGTGGACGCGTCTTCAAATCCGTTCTTGTATATTAACATCAGAAGACCTGATGGTGTAGCCATTTTCATATTAGGGCTTAAATCCAAGGCATGATACTTAAAACTCTCCACTTCTATCGCCAGCTAGTCCTTGTCTAAGTTTTCTTTATATGTGGTAGCTAACTCAAGTGCCTGGTTCTTCAATTCTCCATTCATTGTTTCAAACCGAGCTCCATTGAGTAAAACCAAATAAACTATTCATGCTTTGAATGACTTGAAACCTTTGCCTCAGTTCATTCAGACTCCGATCTATTATTTGTATAATCAGTTATCTGAACTTTTTTCTTCTGAGAATTCATAGCTTCCAACTTCGTCCTTCTCATCAAACATCCGCTTCCTCCTCCTCCGTACTTTAAAATGAGGATCTAAGTTAAGATTTCCTGCTATTTCTTCACACATTCTGCATTTAGCTCCTTTCATAGTTTTTGGTTTTTGTAGTTTACTAAGTTTTTCCTCTTAATTTTTTATACGTAAATATCTACGTATAGTATAAAAAATACTCGGCCAATTTAGCGCCCCCCCCCAATACGGCGCCCGGGGCACTTGCACCGTCTGCCCCCTCTAGTTACGTCCCTGGCCATCGTGGCAAAATGGTTATTCCCACTGCGCTAGCAACCGTATTGTAGGCGGCGCAGTTTCGATTCCTGTCAGGTGCATTCCTCCATGGGTGTATTTCTCTCTTCTGTGTCAGTAAAACTTTCATTGTATGTGTCTATTACTTGATATCGTATGTCTTGTATCTGGCGCAGCATGGCCATATCCGGTTTTTATGGCCCTTTCGCCATAAAAACCGGAAACCAACCCAGGCCATTTACTAACGCGTTTATATTCTTTATTTGTTTAAACTTACAATGATATAATTTAAAAATACTTTTCTATGATATTTTATGTTGTCGCATTTGCCCACATGATGGGGCAAGTGCATAACCATGAACTGTTTTCGTTTCTAATGTGATAGTATTACTAGTGGGCAAGAGCTTATTGTTCCATTCACGCCCTCGTTTGGTCTGCGCGACTTCCATGCGGAAGTTAAAAGCACTCAAGCAGTGGAACTAATCCATAGGACTCCCTCAAGCATTTCCAGCAGGTGATGGCTCCTACTTTAATCGCAGGCATGTTTTGTATTCAGAGGAAGCACTTTACTCGCGAACACGCTTGCCCCCCCCAAACTCTACATTGCATCAGCTTTTCTATTCAAAGATTAAGTGAAAGTATGATAGAGTAGAATATTTTTGTATATACATTTCAGATCTTTTGTGATTTTTTTTGTCTCCACTTCGGGGTCTGACCGATGAAGACCCACGATCAAATAACTTGTCCGTGTCCTCAAATGCCCCTGTGAAATTTGATATTTTTACAGAAGAACCCACTTGGAAAGGCTAAGCTAACTGATTGAAAAAGATTATCTTTTTCTCTCAATTCTAAAAAAGCATTTTGAGGTTTCCTCCGCTATTCGCAAATTTAAAATTAATAGGGGTCACGTGAGTGATATAGCAGAAGAAGTGATGTATCGTGGCATGATATGGTTATGTGAGATGTCACTGTACATTAACGCACTGCAAAAGGGTTGGGGCTCTGAATCTACCCGTCATTTCAATCTCTATAGCATTGAGTAGGTAGTTGAATTAATGTCGCACTGGAGGAACAAAAAGGGCTATTGGTAGCGTTCCGGGATCAATCCTGAAGGGAAAGATTCGAGGAAAACACTCCGTAATTTTAAAAAGCGGGCGAGGTTAACACTTGAGTTGACATACCACTCTTCAAACTTTCATACCACACCAAAGTGAAGACATGACATATTTAACATGCATCATCCACCACGTACACAGCGGTCTTTGATTGAATCGAGATTCGAACGCACAACCCTCCTGTTGCTAATTCGCGACTCTACCAACTTGGGCCTACCGTGATCCCCTCTACAGCCCCCTTTGGGTTCCTTCTACTCACTGTTTTTAAACCATTTTAATATCCCCTCATATCCACAAATAAGTTGATTCACGACCCAAATGATTGGTTTCAATGTATAAATATAAAACCAAGCAGAATTAAATGTTAATTTAATTATTATTTTTAGATTTTCGCACCATGACAGTTATAACATTGTGGAAGTTTTAATATACCTTTTACGTATCCAACAAATAGGTGAATCTTATAATAATGCGCAAGAACTATGTGGAATATTAGGTACTTAATTTAATTTCAAGAAATACTATTTACTGTGTTTAAGTTCTTTTGAAGTCTACTGGAGGCTCAATACTGTTTTTTGACAAATTGGACAAATATTTAAAATGGCAGCGAAGTCTTTTTTTTATTAAAAGCTAAGAATAAAAATAGACAAAATTTTAAAGAATAAACATTGAAGGTTTCATTGGTAGAATTATTGGCAGTTTTTAATGTTCAAAGAAAGATTTTTTACGTATATCACAATTTATCCTCAAGTACGAAAAATAACTGCACTTATTTTACAGCAGCTTTGTATCACTACCTATAGATATTAAGTAATTTTTTATAAAATTCCCATAGAAACGTACACGATTGACTGGTCAAATTGTTAAAAAATTGTGTAAATTGAAATATATAAATGTTTATATTTCATTGTATCCACAATTCATATAAATTCAACCACAAGATTTAGTTACATTTATTGGTTTTCTATTAACTTTGCATATTGTCTACAAATATTCACATCAAAAGTAAAAAAAATATATAATTTAAAAAATATTTTACTTTAATCATTAGTAAGAGTGATATTAAATTACACCTTTTAAAAAGTACACCCCCTTGCAACAAAAAATAAATTTTATAAATATTTTTAACTTTCTTTATTAACGAATGCGTTCCTCCGTATTTTTGATGAAAAAATGATTTTTGATTTTCTTTAATTTGACGATCAAGAGGATTTCTTTTGATAACCTTAAATAACTTTTAACCTTACAATACGGCGTGTATCACTTTATTGAAAATCTTAATTGATGAACATATATATGTATACATATATACATATCAACACTGAAACTCTTACTGATGAATTGGATTCAAACTTCTCGGTTCATTTTAGTTTAGAACCAAATGTTATACGAGATACTAATTACCTCAATCATCTCATGCTGATCATTCCATAATTAAAAAATGGGCTTATCGCAAGCTTCCTATGTTTAACGAAAATTTTTGGCAATAGATGGTAAAGGGAAAGAGAAAAATGCATATAGGCCTTTAAGTTATTTCATTAGATAAGTAAAGTAAAAAAATATATTTTTTATATTTTTCTCTCGACTTATTAATCGTGGTGCTGCCATCTTTTGGGAAAAAGGTAAGATGCAAGAACATGAGCTCGACATATGTTAGGATTTTTTAAGAAACCGAGTAACAGAAAACTGTTCACAGTAATTTGTATCAACTTTTCAAAATAAATAAATGTTCTTAGAGATTTGAAAACATGAAAATAGCCTTGAGAAATACTCCAGTGCTAGTCAAGAAAGCAGGATCTTCAAGTTTAATGCGTTTGGGTTGACAGTTATATACACTGCGTACATGACGCCTCATAACACTAGAAAATAGTAAGACCATTTACTCAACAATTGAATGAATGATTATACTACTATTCAATGTTTTTAATTATCAGATACATGTATGTACACAACACAACAATCCTCAAACCAAACTAACTAAACTTGGAGATACGGCTTTACTAGCACGGTAGTATGTGGCAAAAAGGGGATACGGTACGGAACAGACGTATCAATTGCGGAGTACCTGGCAGATGGACTGCTAACCTCCACATCTTAATTAATAGAGAGTTTAATAAATTGAAAGAAAGTATAAGGAGGAGAATGTTAAGGAAGTGGCAATGCACTTTGTAAAAGGAAAATAACCGAGTAAGAAGATAGAATCTAGTAATCGATACAATTAGGTGGCAAAATATATTGCCCTCGGTGGTTCAATAGTTTTATCAAAAAGTTTCAAAAGAGCAATCAACTCCACATGATTTAACTTACAGCTTTTATACATACATGGCCAACAATTAAGAATAATGCAATCCAAGTGCAAAGCACCTGCGTCAAAGTACCTCAAATGACATATGAATATTCCACAATTATGTTATTCAACATATGCGGAATGAAATAAGAACACCCACTTGCTGAGTGGTGCTACTGGGAACAAAGGAATTTAAAAAAATTCTTAGGGTGAACACATTGTAGGTTTCAGCTAAGGCGAAAAACTTTTTTTGCTCTGTTAAAAGCAATCTAATGGGGAATATGCAAACCTCTGACCCTAATGCAGGCCTCAAAATGTGCAGACACTTTCCACAACTGTCAAAGAGTTCTTGTCGTGCGTAGTCTCATTCGGGCAATAGAGCACGTCTTTGCTCTTGTGCGGTCCTAGTTGGTGTTGTGTAGGCTGAAATGCGACGCTCGAAGACATTCCAAGCATTATTTATTGGATTGAGATCAGGCTACCGTGCTTCGTACGAATTTAGTATTATCCTTAAATTTTTGACATGTGTGTATTTGAGCTATTTACATTATTTACAGAGCAATATGCTATGTATAATGAAAGTTATTAGGTATAGCTACTCAAACGTATACGCCATGTCCAATCGAAATCGAGATTTGTAGTCAACAAGAAGGGTGAAGCGGGGAGAAACATCGCATTTGACGTCATCGATTCCAATAAACAATTTCCCCAAAGTACATTTTATTGTTTAATACGTGACATTGGAACAGTCATTTTGATATCCTGACAGTTGAAGTTTTTTGCAAGCAGATATACTTCCAAGATAAATAAATGCAAGAGTAAGAGTTTTTCTTTCTAATGTCCTGCCAAAATTGATACCATTTATAATACATTACAAGAGCGGATTTATGAGCCATTTTGCGTTACCTTGGTGCACCATAGGGGGTAGGTTCACGTTTCATCTCTATAGAGAGGTCTATAGAGATAGGTAGTTGAATTTACGTCGCAATGGAGCAATACAACGGGTTACTGGCGACGACCCGGGATTAATCACGAAAGAATAGATCTGAAGACACCTCGTCATTTTGAACCCCGCTCATATGACGAGGTCAACGCCTGAGCTGGTACCATGCCCTCTAAATTTCGATAAAACGCCAACGTGAAGATATTTGAGGTCACGAGAGAGTTAACGTCCATCAGACCCTACGAACACGACGGTCTTTGGCTGGATTAAGCTTCTCTTGGATTACTATTCTGTAACGATACCAATTGGACTACCACGGCCCAGATCTGTGGAAGATAACAGATATAGAGGATAAGAGTACAGGGTTGATTGACTTACAATTTCCATATCTGGAGGGGGTCTTGTGTCGTGCAGGAGTGACGGCTCTTGAGACTGGTGATGTCTCCGCCCCTGAGATCGCTTGCCAGAGTGTCGAGGACCTCCGTTCGCCCCTTCTTCTGACCATTCGCCAGGACCCCTAGAGGATCCTACAAGAAACAACACATTATCAATCTGATGCCGACTGAACAGTATTTGTAAATTGGTATCATGAAAACATTGTGAATTCACTGATGGTGTTAACTTACAGTCAAACAGCTCGTAAATACCATAGACAATTGGCATGCAACATGGATAACGCGTATTACAGAATAGGGAAAAATATATAAGCGCTGAATATAAATTGTTCATGCATTGTTCTGCAGCACGAAAACTGTATGAGATCACTGTTCAGAAGCATTTTCCGTCAAGTTAAATATAGGCGGCGGCACTCTTTCTGTGGTCATGCGTGTCATTGGCTTGTTCTTCGAATAGGATTTCAGCACTTCGCCAATAAGAATTATAAAAACTAAATTCCAAATTGATATATGGCAGATGATTGGTCAACACCAATTGGATTAAATGACAAATGTTGCCAAAACGCCGATTAACTGTAGTTAAGGTTAACCCCGATCTGTATCATTAGAGCATTTGGACTGCAGAAGTAAAATCTTCACAAAAAACTGTCCGGTTTGTTTGTTTACACCGAAAAAGATCTCTATCATATACAGTCGGTTAAAATGTAGCGGACGGTCCGGCTTTGAGTTTTCGTCGCCAAGGTGGAAAGAAGCGGTCGCCAACCTTCATTATAATAACCTACCTAGTAAGCGGGAAGAGGATCTGGGTTATCAGAATTAAGAATGTATCATCGATACATTCGCCAAGCTCCAAGACCGTACCGTCAGCTAAATTTTAACCATGCAGTCATTTACAGTCACAAATTTAGAAGAATTACATGAATGTTTATTGCAGTGTGAATTTAAATCTACACTGTCCTAGGCGCATAGAGCATGTAAGTGACGGTAACTCTAAATTGACAAAATTAAAACTGATTTAATAAAATTGATTTTGATACGTGAAATAAATACTTAAATACATAATCTTAGAGTAAAAAGCATAAAACTACCATGTTCAACAGATTAGGATCGTGACTATTCTGTCATACACTCATTATTCTAATAAAACGTTAATACATGAATATATTTCGTCATTCATTCGCTGTCTGGCAAAACATTATTGACATGACTTCTGTCATGCAGACAGTTTTTTATGGCATAGAAATTAAAGGAATACTTGCTTACAGCTACAGCATGGAAGTGATGTTAATATCAGTTCGAATATAAAGTAATTGCAGATCAATGGGTTGGAATGAAAATACATTGATAAATGTAAAATTTTCAGAGAAGATATTGAACACGAGTCTTTTATATCACGAGCAGATAAAACAAATCCAGAAAAAGTGACCTTTCTGGAATAATTTTGTTTAACTCACCATAGTGTAAGTAAAGAGTAAGTATGAAAATAATTGAAATGAAAAGTATTATATGATTTCGTCTAGTACCGTGGATCAGCTGTGTATTTGAAAGCCAACATTACGTTCTATTTTCCCCTCCTTTTTTACTTATTATTTTTAAATAGACCGTTTCTGGCAAAGATTCAGCTTGGGTAAATTCAACATTGGAATAGCGATACATAGATATAAGCAATATACTATTAAATTTCTACTACATACGTTAAAGAAATGTACTAAAGAATTTCTACTACAAACAGCAGCAACTCGATTCTGTCATGGTATTGAAATGATATATCACGAGAACCTACTGCGAAATTTAGAGCCTATGATTATAAGGGACACGCATATCTGGAAATCGTGAGAGCAATTTGAGGAAGATACGAGGTTTTTCTAGAAGAAACTACGTATCCGAAGTGATTTTCAACAAAATCGCCTCACGTCATCTCGAAATATCTTCTCTCACGATTTCACCCTTCTGCAGCGAGTGGAGTATGATTACAGATGCAGTGAAGAAAGAAATAGCCGTTGTGGTCATTTGGAATTCAAAATTCTATCCAGAATCAAATTGCATTGTTCAAAACTACAAGGTAACCATAAAATAACTTTCACCCTTTGGAGGCATTGGAGCTAAATCGAAGAAACGAAATATAACCAAATTTGGTAGTGAGACTTTCGAAGACATGGGGAGATGCAAACAAAATTTTGGTGCCAAAATTCAGGCCGTGATAACTCGGTTGGATGAGTAACGGATTAGCAAACAAAGGATTGCGAGTTCGAATCCAACCAAAGACCGTCGTGCACAAAGGGGGCTGGTGCACGTTGAATCTGATGTCCTCACCTTGGCGTGGTGTGGAAAGTGGGATGCCAGATCAGGTGTAACCTCGTCATCTGACCGTGGTTCAAATTTACGTGGTATCGTCCTCGGATCTTCCTCTTCGGGTTTGATCTCGGACGTTCGTCAATAGCCCATCGCATTGCTTCAGTGCGACGTTAATTAAATACATACCTACCAAAAGTCTCCGATAGAGGGAAATTTTGGTAGTGTCGGAGTCGAAAATGTTTGCATTAATGTAAGTCAAAATGGATTATGAAACATTTTGACTGTGTAAGCAGCGACCACGCCACTAATTACAGCTGGATAAGTGGCGTGATGCAATTAAAAAGAAACTGGCAGTAATAGATATAAATTAATAGAGATTTGCACAGGAAATAATATTTTATTCGCCAGAATCGGATTTCCCTTGATCCCATAGACCAATTTCAATGTGCTGACCTTTCTTTCTGTCCTAACCGATTCATTACACTCAGTAGTAGAGCATGCCGCATACCGGATGCAATTTGCAGTACACAAGAAAGGTCAGTACATTGAAATTGGTCTATGTGTGCTAAGGGGAACCTGATTCTGGTGAATAAAAGATTTTTTCCTGAGTTGAATATCTTTATTCATTTGTGTGTCTATTTCTAGTTTATTTTTAATTGCAAGGTGCCATATATCCAGCTGGAATTAGTGGCGTGATTGTTGCTCGTACAATCGGAACTTTGCATAATCTATTTTATCTGCGTTTAATGAAAATCTTCAACTGTTTTCGATTTCAACAGGGCTAAAATTTCTCTTATCGGCGATTTTTGGCATTAAATTTTTTCCCCCGCTGAATACATCTACCCATGTCTTCAAAAGTCTCAAAATGAAATTTGGTTCCATTCCGTTTATTCGATTCAGTTACAGATGCCTCCAAAGAGTGAAAGTTGTTTTATAGCCACCCTGTAGTTTATGGTATGCGATTTCACTGAATGGCCTCTTCAATGTACTCAATGAGTTTCCCTTGCAAATACTGACAAAAGAGCATGAAAGAGCAAATACTGACAAAAGAGAATGAAGAATGCAAATTTTCTCCCCCCTTCCCCTATAGCTCAGTGCACAAAAGTATTATTCAATGTACATGAAAATTATATTAGGAATGTCAAGATTACCTTAATCTTTCACACAATGCAATGGTTACAATAATATGTACTAGCAGACCCGTGCATAGTATCAGCGCTAAACTTTCTTAATTTCTTATATATCTATTGATGAAAAGGTCACCAATAACACGTTGTAATGCTCCAGTGTGACGTTAATTAAAATATCTACCTACCTACCTATTGATGAAAAGAGTCATTTCTCATATTTCATCTTTTTAAATCTATTTATTATGAATATAAGCATCGATATGCAATATTATGAATATATACATCGATAATCTGTCCACATGAAATAAAATTAGTCAAAAATATGAACTGATAATGTTTTTATATTTTTAAAATGTAATCGTGATGGTGTTAATTCTTATTTCCACTAAAATTCATGGTAAAAAGTTCATACCTCAGTCATGGTATTTATCTATTTAACGTCGCACTGGAGCACCACAACGGGCTATTCGCGACGGTCCGTGATCAAACCCTAAGGGAAAGATCCGAGGACAACACCACGTAATTTTGAACCACGGTCAGTTGACGAGGTCACAACTGAGCTGGCACCCTACTCTCCAAACTTCCACACCACGCCAACGTGAGGACACATGAGGCCGTGACAGATTTAACGTGCACCAGCCCCCTTCATACACGACGGTCTTTGGTTGGATTCGAACTCGGTTCGTTACTCTTCCAACTTGGCTACCCTCAGTCATGTTACCACAATGAGCTTCTGAATGTTCACTTCAATTGCATCTCATTCGCTTGTTCTAAGGCTATTCTATACTATTTTATCTTTAAATCTATTTCCGTATTGACTCAGATTTTCTTTCTGCGTAAATTTCTATCTTCCAGATTTCTCATAGCCTTCCGCAATCAGATTACTGAAGAATTTCATTAGATCGGCAAGAGTTCCTCCGTGTAGGTCTAGTAATATAATGCAGTCCCTTGCTTAAATTAAGCATACTTGAGCAATGGGGCAGAATTGGCGAATTAATCTCGTAGAGGTTGATTTAATACTGCTTCTATCCATTAATGCCATTTGACAATAAATAACGATAATTTCTGTGCAGCGTATTTTAGCGAAATATATATGAATAGGATGATGTGCCTAACATTTTAAACCTGTATAATTTGCAATTTTGATTAAATTTAAACGGGTACATTATAGGAATCTCAAAGAAAATGATAGATAATTGTTGCATAAATGATGAAATGATACGTAAATGATGAAATGTGATTTTCTTAGCTTCGAAAAATTTCCCCCCACATCTAAAAAACATTGAGAAATAGCGGCGAGTCTTGGAAACATTTTGGAGAAACTGTCAAGTAACTTTCGATTTTTTATTCGATTTTACGCCAAGCTCAAAAAATATTCCGGAAAAATATAGACGATGAAAGTTTCACACTGAAAATCGCGAAAATTATACTATAACAATTCGACCAATGTACAAGTAAAAAATATTCAGGAAATATATAGATGATGAAAAAAGTTCCACACTGAGAATTGCGAACATTATTAGCTATAACAATTCGACAAGTGTATAGGTAAAAACATTCTAGTGATATACGTATTAGATGATGAACAAAAGTTCCACACACAGAGAATCGCGAACACTATTAACAACAATAATTCGACCAGTGCATTGGCAAAAATTATTCCCTAGATATATAGATGATGAAAAAAAGTTCTATACTGAGAATCGCGAACATTATTAGTTATAGCAATTTGATCAGTGTACAGACAAAAAATATTCTGGAGATATACGTATAGATGATGGAAAAAGCTTCACACACAGAGAGAATCGCCGAACACTATTAATTATAACAATTTTACCAGTGTAGAGACAAAAAAATATTCCCTAGATATGTAGATGATGAAAAAAGTTCCAGACAGAATCGCGAAAACTATTAGCTACAATAATTCGACCAGTGCACAGGCAAAGAATATTCCGAAGATATATAGATGAAGAAAGTTGCACACTGAGAATCGCGATTATTATCTATAACAGTTCAAAGTTAAGCATAATTCCTAAAATGCTAAAAAATCGGAGTAATTATGGATACAATGGTTCAAAATCACTTGTGGAGAATCGTAGAACGAAGGTAAAACATTGTGCATATGAAAAAACAGTTCAGTCGACATCGACATGCGCAAAGCACCGGCGCTCGTCGGAACGAGTATAAAACGGCCTCGAGCGGCAAGGCCAGTTTAGACAGAAATTTTGCAATTGCTGTGGTACGGAGCGTTGTTAACAATCAATAAGGACGAAAGATGTCACAAAGATGCCAAGTGGACATATTTGTGAAGGGACGAATTATTGGAATGCTGGAATATTGTCGATCCCAAAACGAAGCATTTCGAATTCTGAATATGCCTCAGTGTGTGATCTCCAGACTGTGGCAGAGGTTTCAAACCACTGGGGATGTTACCCGACGCCCAATACCAGGTCGGCCAAGGGTAACAATCGCTCGGCAAGACCGATATTTGGCAATAACTGCGCGACGTCAGAGGAACCGTTCTGCCAGCCAACTGGGTTAAGTCTTGACAGCCGCCACAGGAGTTACAGTTTCGAGACAAACTGTTTACAGGAGACTCTATGCCAGATGACTAGAAGTTTGCATCCCCCTGACATCTGCACAGAAACGCGCGCGTTTACAGTAGAGTTTGGAGCATCGGAGTGGAGTCGACAGCAGTGGGGCAATGTCATCTTCAGTGACGACTCCAGATCTAGTCTGCAAACTGATTATCGTCGTACCACGATCTGGAGAGAACGTGGAACGCGTTTTCACCCGGGAAAATATCACGGAAAGGCATCGTTTTCCTTCAGGGGGAGTCATGGTCTGGGCAGGCATCATGCTGGACGGCCGCACAGACCTCCACATATTTGACACGGGGTCTGTTGCCGGTCAAAGATACAGAGACCAAGTCCTTGAGCCTACCGTTTGCCTGTTTCGAGGTGCTGTCGATCCTGGTTTCATATTCATGGACGATAACGCGCCTACTCACCGAGCAGCCCTGACCGACGCCTTCCTTCAAAGTGAAGATATCCACCATATGCAATCGCCTGCCAACTATTTTTATCTGTATCCTATAGAGCATGTGTGGGATATGTTCGGGAGTCATATTGCAGCCCTCCGCCAACCACCAAGCTCCGTTCCGGAATTGAAAACAGCTCCCCGTGAGGCTTGGAACTCTTTGAGCACCCAACTCATCCATACGCTCATTCAAAGTATGGGAAATCGTTGTGCAGCATGCGTGGCTACCAGAGGTTCCCACACAGTATTTAACTTCAGCATCGCATCTGTTTCACTAAAGTTGACACTCGTATTTTGTACCTTTTTCTTTCAACCTCTTTCTTTGGATAATAAAAGTCATTATTATCCTTGTTTTGCACTGTTATCTTCTTCTATAACCCTATTACACCCGAGTTACAGCGTTTCCTTTCATTCCTATGTAGATTTTCTGAAATATTCACATAAACAGGAATTATGCTTAACTTTTGGACATGAGTGCACGTACAGATGATGGAAAAAAGTTCCACATACAGAGAATCACGAACATTACTATAACAATTCGAATAGTATACAGACAAAAAATATTCCCAGATATGTAGATGTAAAAAGTTCCAACCTGAGAATCATGAACATTATTAGCTTACAATTCGAACAGTGTAGAGGCAAAAAACATTCAGGGGATATACAGATGATGAAAAAAAGTTCCACTCACAGAGAATCGCGAACACTATTAGCTATAACAATTTGATCAGTGCACAGACAAAATATATTTCGAAGACATAGTTGATGAAAAAGTTCCAAACAGAATCGCAAACACTATTAGCTATAATAATTCGACCAGTGCTTAGGCAAAAAGTATTCCGGAGATATAGAGATGATGAAGAAAGTTCCACACAGAGAATCGATAACATTATTATCTATAACAATTCAACCAGTGTACAAGGAAAGTAACATTCTGGAGATATACATATAGTTGATGAAAAATTTCCAACCTGAGAATCATGAACATTATTAGCTATAGCAATTCTACCAGTTTACAGACAAAAAATATACTGGGAATATATAGATGATGAAAACAAGTTCCATATTGAATAACGAACATTATTAGCTATACAGTGCACAGGTGTTGAATATTGTTGAAAGGCTTGATGCACACACGCACCACAACATTAATTTGTCACAAGATTTGGCTTAAGAGGCCTCATAGATTCTATAATCTCAAGACAGCAGATGCGATCTTAAATAAATTTTTTGAAGAACTTCCATTGCGAATTCAAGAGTAGTTGAGCTACATTGTTCTGTTTAATTGTAACAACCACTTAAACTAATTGCAATTTGGGGTGCTAATAGGAAGGAAAAGAAACACTAATCACATGAACATAATTTACGAATGCAGTTCTGCTTTTCCGAAAAATCCATCCATTTTGCAAAGTGATTTCTCTCAATTATACTTAAACAGAATATCTGCAGTTTAAGTAACTGAAGGGGAATTGGAGCAACGTGTTTAACATAATTAGATGAACAGTTACCCGTGTTATTTACAAGTCACTGGAAAGAAGAACGGAATCTGCGTGGGAAGATGAAGTGAATATATTGATCCAAGGAGAGTGAAGATTGAGTTCCAAACATTTGATCCTGTCCGCCCATTACTCAACGAAATTGATAGAGAATAGAGATCAAATGCTTTTGTGCCGGAAGAGTTTGTTCTAGTATTATTAATTATGGTGGAAGGTTTGATTGATTGATTGAGAAGACCGAATATTTTATGTAAATAAATGGTTTGGGTACCATAATTCATAATTAGACAAAGTAGGTAATAGCACTAGTCAGGTATCCAGGGCACCCACAAGCTACTTTGTAACCCAAAACCTGGATACTAGGTATTGTGTGTGCCTCCAAATGTTTCGGCGAGATATCTCGTTCAAGATTTGGTCAATTTTGCTAAGAATGGGATATCTCATTGAGAGAAAATTGCCTTATAACCCCAAGGGAAATGAAGACCCAAGAGAAAAACAAATTGTCCCTTGCCCAGAATTGGTGACAGTTTGGAACAGGTTTTTGCACCAGAGGCTGGTCACTACAGAGCAGTTTTCTACCCGAAGATAAACCACAAAGAGGGTTAATACCAGGTTAGATGACGGAACCCTGAATAAATAAAAATGTGTATTCTAAATACTTGTCCCCTTTTAAAATTCCTGGATAACTTTGTATGATATAATGAAAGGTTTTATAAATTCCATTCTTCGAAAACAGATTGTCCTTTACAGCATTAAAACTTTTTCAAAACAAAGTCAGGTGAATTGGGATTTGAGCGAGAATATTCATTAAATTAAGGTACAGGTTAAAATATGTCAACAAAGCTTTTTCCATGATTGACATCTTTATTATCGTGGACTCGGGCTTCTACGGTGCCAAAAGCGGGTTGAATACGAGTTGACAGAGCAAATAATCACCTGTAATTATAACCATACGTGATTTTGCATACGGCAAAATTGTCATTTTCCCTGGGGTTAGATTATCACCTTTCTAGAATGGACTAAACAAAGGTCATCTGCCTTTTTATTACAGTCGCACCATACTTTTCAGAATACAAAAACAAGAGGTGTTATACCAGTCCCTAAATCTCTTGTGTCCTGGTACTATTATAGTACGGAGAGCCCATATCCGTACTATAATAGTATCCTGAGTTGGTTCATGCATAAGTGTTTGACTGTTATCTGTGGTTCAGTCTGGTCCAGACACTACGGTATCAGGGTCCATCTGCCAATGATTGATTGCATAGCGACACCGTGGTAGCATAATAGTGAAGCATTATTACAGGTCAGGTTTTGTTCTCCAGCACAATTCGACGTCAGCTTAACAGAGAACTGGTTGCTCGCATTCCATTACAATGAGTTCCTTTGATATTTCATCGTAGACGTATGACCTAAATAGGACACAAACATCGGTATGCAAAATGACGATAGGCCGCATTTTCTGATTAAGTTTGGTGATGATAGTTTTATCAAAGACATCATTGGGAATGCAAGCTTACAGTATGCATTATACAGTATTGGTCCAACTTGGTATTGCACCAAGTGTGATGTCTGTGCAATTTATTTAATTCAATAACTCGCCTGATACGAATTCAGGATAAACTCAACAGGGCATCAATACACGGTGGATGATTTAGAGGCAAAAGTTATATCCTTCCTTCCAAGTAGCCTTCTACACTTCGATATGAGTGCTCATCAATATGGACAATGAAAGACCTCTTCACACACACATTAGCTTGTATACGTCTTACACGGATACAAGCATATCAGTTTTATTGCAGATGGCAATCAATTTTCACCAGCTACAACAAACATCCACAACTCTCCTGGAAGTAACTTAGAAAGTTATTCTTAGGACTAATATAAACCCTCTCAATTCAGTACCATTCATTACAGAAGCCCTTCTGATTGCCAAGAGTGTTTCACACGTACTGAACTTTAAGAAAGTCTTGTTGTAGCTCTGAAAATGTACTATTAAGTTCTCTAACATAGATAGAAATACATTTCTTATAGCATATTTTTTTCCTTGGTGCATCAATTTCTTCAAATACATGTATGTTAGTTAGTTCAAAATCTTTACAAAATGTATTGATCTTCGTTATTATTAGAAAAAGATTAAAGTTAAATTAGTAGTATTGCAAAACTCATCAGAGAGAGAGAGAGAGGTTTGACTCATAGACCTAATAAATAGACGTAACATGGGCACATAGTTTCCTGTTATTTTTCCCGATCGCTCGTTTTGAATATCACCGGGTGAAGTCACGTGTTGTTAGAAGAAAGCATGAATTCTAATGCAGGACAAATGAAGAGTATAGTGAAAAACATTAGTTTGCGCTTCGATAGCCAATTGGCCCAAGACAATTCCCATGATCGCGTGACCTATAGTTCTGAGGTGTTGAAACATATCCACGTTCTCTGTCAATTTTGTTTCATTAGAAAGTGAATGATTTAACCCTTTAAGAGCCTCACAAGATTTCCGAGTAGTGCAGTGCATTGCTCTTACCCTCAATTCACACTATATAACCACATCGATTGGTTGAAGGAATTCTAGGAACGATTCTGTTGGTCAAAAAGGTCATAACTGGTGAGAATTCATGGGGAAGTCTGATGGGTTCATACGCATATATGCGCATAAACCTCTCAGAGGGTAAGTATGAGGTATTGAAACTTTAGAGCCTCTTCCGTCAACAGGGCCTGGGGTCAGTGCGAATCAATCTGAATCCAGTAGAAACTTATTAACGTAGATTAGAATGCATTGAAGTGGAATACTCCAGATTCAGGTAGTATGAAAAGTTTTATGACGAACTTAAGGAAGCGGTTTTCCCGAATCTTCGTTAGTCAATTTCTACTGGATTCAGATTCATTCGTATTAACCAGGATTCTGTTGGGTCTCGTGGGCCTTTATTGTGGTGATAATTTTAAAATTATTTTGATGGTTCGTTTTTCTTTAATTTATTCATTTTAATACTAATTGTGTCAATAAACATGATTCGCGCGATCATAGCACTAATCTACAAGAACTATGAAAATGGCCAAAAACTCACTACTGTCGGAAGTAAAGTAGCAATTCAGTGCTCCAATTGTGTGTATCTGAAGGTACTTTATCACTTTGAAGTTCATCTCGAATTTCGTATGCATTTCGTGGGTATAAATCTTTCTATATCACATCATATTCCCTTGACTTTTCCAAGGGATCCGAGAATTGATTTATGGTTCTCTGTCTTTTCTATTTTCGTAAGTCCACACGAAGGACGAACACGAATCACCGCATGTGGTATCCAGATGTAACAGATTTGTGGATCGATGGGAATAAATATGGTGCTCACGTTGTGATATATCCTATTTGCTGTTTCTCATAGACTGTCTAGGTCGTTTCAATTGAACACGATCTTCTTTTGATGGAAAATGGTCGTGTCCGGAGAACTAACCGCTGAGTCAAACAGGTAGTATGAAATCGGAACTAAATATCGGACTTTTGTAGCTTTAAACTCTGAGAGGTTCCCACGCATATATCCGTTCTGAACCTTGTAGCTTTCCTTGCTTGACTTCTAGTTAGTTAAGACCACTGCAGTAAATTAGTAACTGGAGGGTAGCGAGTGGGAAATTCGATCCAATCAAAGACCGTGTACGTGGGAGCATGTTAAATCTGTCGTCAAATGTCCTCACGTTGGCTTGGTGTAGAAGTTTGGAGATTGGGGTACTAGCTCACTTGTTGACTTCGTCATCTGACTGTGATTCAAAATGTTGTCCTAGGATCTTTCCATTCTGGATTGATCCAAGAACGTTGCCAATAGCCCTTAGTGTTGCACCAGTGTGACATTAATTCAGCTTCCTACCTATCTAGCTAGTTTTGACGTTCTTGACCAATAGAATCTTTCCTAGGTTTCATTCAGCCAATAGATATGATTAAGTCACTATGTGTGTTATAGGTTAAAGTCAGCTCTACACTACTCGCAAATCACGTGACGCTCAGAGAGTTATGTTTTATTTTTCGCTGCACATTGCCTATAAAAGCCACATTCACATGATACATAATCTACATGAACCACTTTTGTTCATTAAAGTATACACAATGACGGATGACTCAAATTTTACACATCTTTTCATACACATTGTCAAATTATTTCTTTTCAAGACATCAGACAATTCTTGGTCACCCATGAAATGTCTGATTATATGAAGAATACAGATTCATAAGTGGAAAGTACTTAATCTGTTTTCTTGACTCTAAACCAATTTTTGGTAGCGGTATATTACTCTACACAACTTTTGCTGGGCAGTTATGAACTTTGGGGGCAAAAGGTGGATTACTTTATAACACTAATAAGGATTAAAACAGGTGAAAAAACTTGTCAATAGCTATCTCGGTACAAGCAAAACGTTCACCAAAATCATTACACGTAAACGAAGAGAGGAAAACGGAGTTTTGATATGTTATCCTAGAATAGTGTATACTTTGAAATGATGAATAAACTTTGGGTATGATTTTCTGCATTATTATATTTTGTAACAGGTTGTAATGAGATTAAAAATGTGAGTTAAATCATAGACTATATGAAGAAAACCTACGGTACATTTCATTCTTACCACTTAAATTAAAAGTTGTTTTTCAAATATTTCCATGAAATGTGGAATTCAATCTTTTTATTTTAAACCTTAGGTTTATCTGAATTGAATGTTTTTAAAACATAACGTACCACAATTAATCCTAGCTTAGAATTCAACTATTTCAAAGAAATAAACATGGAATCAATTTAATTTAAAAATAATATTGTTTAATTTAAAAAAAGGAACGGCCTTCTTACCGGATGAACGGCCGCCTCTCCTCCCATTGCCCCACCTACCTGTAAAGAAATAACTGAAATTAATTTACGTAAAAAATATTTTTATTATAAAGGTGACAAGATAAATAAAAAACTTTCTATTCATAAAAACAGAAAATTCAATAGTCACGTGTCTGTCTTAAATATTACTGTAGATTCTGTCTAGTAAGCTAAGTTCTATAAAATATTATTATAACACAATTTTATATCATGGATACAAAATAACAGCTAAGTACTACAAGTTTTAAGAATGTATATTTCAATTACTACAGATATACTCATGAAATCACGGAGTTTACGAAAAACTTAAAATAACTATTCTTACAGTCAATATAAAATAACTATTTTTTACAATCCATTTAAAATAATTATATTTTACAATTATTTTAAAATACGTAATTATTTTTACAATAATTTTAAATTAATTATTTTCCAGTCTTCTTTACGTAGATAAACAATCGATTATACAAGCCATTTGGATTTTTAAAATAAATATGAATCAGGCTCAATTCAAATATATATTCGAAGTGTCGTTTATTACGCAAGCGAAAAAGGAAGTAAATATGTTTGATAAGTAAAATATAAATCGTCAGTAATATGCTTACTTAGCATTATTGAAGCTTAATTTGAGTAGCGATCCGTGCAGAGATGACTGCGCATTCTAGAATGTTTTTCTCCAATCACGATTTCAAGATTCAACCGGTCAACATATTTATTCTCAAGTACTCGTATATCCATGGAGAAAGCTAGTTCACAAAGGTATTTTCACTGCAGGGTTTCTGATGATTCGGAATAAAGATATTTCGCTGATGACGAAAAGACTGGTTTGAATAACTCTCAAGGGACCATCACGCTAGATCTATGTAAGTTTATTTTACTTTAAGTTCAAGTTATCCAAATTTTCGTAATAGCCATTTGTGTGTGTGTGTCATGATAACACTATAATTTATTCTAAATTGTAAAATTGTTTCTGAATACTTGTGTTTTATTTCATGAATACTTGTACAACCAATGAGTATTCTTAACCTTCTCCTATATAGCCTTTGCATCATTAGAATTCAAACAACCGACCGACCTAAACCATCTCTGTAACTTCAAAATTATTCCCAAACTGTCAAAATCCCTCTATCACAAACTGTCATGATAGCTCCACGAGTCTACCTAAATTGGCATTTTTCTATTAATGAATGATTGTACAATTCATTGGGAGAGAGAGAGGAGAGAGAGGGAGGGAAAGAGGGGATCTTATTCTGGCGTGATACAATCATCGTTGAAGAAAGTTGTTACTTTTCCTACTTGATCTAGACAAACTAGACCAAATCTAGGAGTACATGCATCCTCAAAAAGTCTCAGCATGTGATTAATATACAGATCCTCCCTGGACAGTCCCAAACAAGCAAGAGGCCTGCTCCATACCTGCATTTCCGACAAGTCGAGAAAAAATTACCATGATAAATGAAAGTGATCTCAAGTGTCTACTAGTCAGTCTAGAAAGACAGCAGTCTGCTGACCTCTATCACCCTCGAATTTGAGGGCACCTCGTGGATGTTTGCTCTAGTACCAGTTATAGGTGGGAGGAATTTTCCAAGAGGTATTGTTCTGTAGTTTCGTTTTCGCAAAAAGCAATACTTGAAAGTTTCTTTTTAAATTTTAAAATTATGTTTCCAAAATTCCACTTATATATTGTCAATTATATCGTAGAAACGTTTCACTTATGAACTTAACAACTATAATTTTCAGAACACAGACAACGTTTTTGAGTACCATTACTGAAAATAGTGTGATCTGTAAGTTTGTAAAACCGCACCAAGTAATTCATATATATTGTCTGAGTAAAATAACAGCAGGGAAAGGTAATACCTTTTTCAAAATAGGTAAGTAAACACTGGTGAAAACAATAGAAAAAAGCATAAGATGATACCGAACTCCTCTTTCGAGAATTCTTAAAATAATTTAACTTTCATAAAGCAGTTCACGAAGGTTTCTTTTTAAATTTTAAAATTTATGGTTCAGAATTCCAATTTATATTGTCGATTATATCGTAGAAACCTTTCACTCATGAACTTAACTGTGAACACAGACAATTTTTTAGTACCATTACTGAAAACAGTGTGATCTTTAAGTTTGCAAAACTGCACTAATTCATACATATTTCCTGAGTCAAATAACTGCAGGGAACGGTAATGGCTTTTCAAAGAGAGGTAAGTAAACACTGATGAAAATTCCAAGAAATAAAAGCGAAAGACGATATTGAACTCCTCTTTCGAGAATTCCGAAAAGAATCTTTTTGGATCCTGCACAAGCCTCAAGCAAATCCATCACGTTCCGGAAGATTTTCAAACTCCATCTCCAGAATCTTTCTCACCTCAGTCACCACCACACTTCCTCCAACGATCAATGACTCCTGAAAACTGTTTCTCGCCGGCTTCTCCACCTCCACCTTGCAGTCCAAATCCATCGGCAAGGAGGAGGGTAGATAAAGGGAGGGAGGGTATGCATTCCAGATGCCGCACACCCATCAACGTCAAGACAAATTACAGTTGAGTTTAACAAATACCACATCAAGTAACTTGTGCGAGGAAGCAGTTCCCGGCCTTCCTGACGAGTCCATTAGAGGAAAGCGAAAGCGCTACCCTTAATATATTTGGCTAGGGACTACTTCAACCACGAGTTTTCTGTCGAAATGCAAAAGGTTAACTGTCGGGAGTTGAAAGAGGTGTGTCTGCGAAACAGACGAGTGTGGGTTTTGTTGTGTCGCCTTAAGTAGAGGGCAGTGAAACTTCTTTAGGTCTTTAGAGAGGAATACAGTAAACGGTAATTTTTACAGGGAACTATTCAGCAGTTTGATTAACCCCCTCATCATGACCCCCAAATTTTAAAATAAATTTTTATTTAGATTTCAAATGATTCCCAATGTACGGGGAGATGGGTCACGTTGGCGTGGTGTGATAGGTAGTTGAATTAAAGTCAAACTGGAGCAACACAAAGGGCTATTGGCGATTGTCCGGGATCAATCCCGAAGGGAAAGATCCCGGAAAGTACCCGGAGGTACGAGGTGTTGTTCTCGGTTGGGTAGTTGAATTTACGTTACCAAATTACGTGAAATTATGTAGGTAGTCACAACGGAATATCAATCCCAATGCTTCCCCGATTCCGAAAGATTTCCAATATTCACCCGCTACGGGTGATCTCTCGTCCATTTTCTTACAGCTTTTGGCTAGATATATGTCATAATAACAGAAATCAAAGTCGGGCTTGGTGTAGGCAATCGGTCGAATTATCTACTGGAGAGAGTGTAGCGTTAGCTGTTTTAAGTATTTACAAGTAGCTATGCAGAAAATTCCAAAAAACATTTTATTAAATCCTCCAGTAAAGTTAACTAGTCATAACATAGCGGCATACATGATGTGGAGGAGGTTCTGTGTTGTGTGTATTGTGGGAGTCTATGGAGTCTATACATTATAACTGAGAGAGGGACACAACACCATAACATCTGAGGGACTAAATACATTTATTTACAATTAGCAATTACATCTGAACAATACATCTTAACATCGGCGTGTACGTCTTACAACTGATAAGTTGGTAGCTATGCTCAACATGCTGGTGCATTCCGTTTTGATTGGTCGAGAGGATAATATCCAACAATGTGATGTTTGGAACGACTCTAATTCAAAGGTGCTCTCAAAAAAGAATAGTTAAAATCCTATCCCCTAGCGATATAAAGATTTAGAAGGTTATTGGAACGGGGAAAAGTTTTAAGAAATTTTATTCCAGAAAAAGGGGTGTTTCTATAGTTTTCACGCAAGTGCATCTCAAGTGTTGTAGAAACAAACATCAGTGAGTGGATCTGTTCGAAGCCATGAGAAGCGAGAAATTCAAAAGGCGAAAGTGGTGACAAGATGTTTTAGGGACCAATTGTACCAATGGAAGACTAGCGAGTGAAAAGAGAAAAAGAGGTAATTATTCTGGAATGTTAAAGGACTTGGCGAAAATTATATTTTAGGGGGTTTATTTTAGTATTGTTTCATGTGTGTTATATTGTCACCTGAATTCAAGAACCATGTGACTCGAAAAATGGGTGATTTAAGCTATACTTAAATTAGTAAAGCCGAGGTAATACAGAATTTAATGCAAGGGGGTAGTTGAATTAATATAACATAGGAGAAAAATAACGGGCTATTGGCAACGGTCCGGGATCAGTCCCGAAGGCAAATATCCCAGGACAATGCCTCGTAATTTTAAACTACAGTCAGATGACGAGATCACCCCACTTTCCAATCTTTCACTCCATGAGGACATCTGAAACCACGACAGATCTAACATGCACCAGCCTCCAGTTGAATTTAATGCAAGGACTAGGTTACTTTTGTGACTACTTAAGCTCTTTCTATCGACTAATTAAAAGTACAGTTTTACATGAAACAGGCATTGGTGTGGAAATTGTTTTTCCCTTTATCGCATAAACCAAACAATTGAGTTACCTAGTTCTTGCATTCAGGTGACAACACATCGTCGGCTTAAAAATGAAACAAATTAAGTCAAGCGATCGTTATACTAGGATGTCTTCACCCAGTCTTTAAAAATACTTTTTATATCAGTCCCTTCTAAAGGTTAATTAGTTGTTTTCTTTACCTCAATGACGTCTGTTTTCAGTGTACCTACCTAACTGAAATACAAGTACTATGAAAAATATAATAACTTTGGACGTGTAAATCTCAAAATCGGACAAAAATCTAAACTTTTTTCTTTGTTAGAAATATAATAGCATTTATGTACATGGTACAATAATTTTAAGAAAAATTGAATTTCGATACGCTTTGTTTGCTTTCAACTGAAATATCTTCTTAACTACGAAAGAGACGAAATAAAGATGAAATCAGTTTCCAGTTCAATAATTTCTTTCCAAATAGATCTTATAGTTTTTTAAAGCAATCGAGTTTTCAATTAAAGGAAGAAAACGGGTTCTTTTGGGAACTTCTTGAATTGATGAAAACTTCTTGATAATGAAATTAAAAAATTGCTCACTTAATCTTTTTCACCCAACAATTACTTGACCAGAGGAGATTCCCATTCGAAATCCTTTTAAGGGGACAATGGACTTTTCAAACAAACTTTTGCAGTTATCCTATTGCTATAAAATTTAGACAGTTTTCTACTAAATAACCTTTACATAAACTTTTGTCGTTAAAGGTGCCGTTATTATTACATAAAATGTATACATATATAAAGCAGAGTTGGCGTCTGTCTGTTCTCTATACAAATCTACCCAGTTTGATCAATCCACACCAAATTTGGTACACTTATATTTTCGAACCCTGCGGGCAACGTAGGCCCCGTAGCAACGTAGGTATTAACCCCCGTTCTCTTAACCTAGGTATACGGAGGGGGCTAAGAACAATTCGAAATTGCCATAGGAATAACATTGAGCACAAAACGATTGTGGTACGCAGCTCTGTTTCTTTTACCAGTATTGATCGAGAATTAAATTTTCCAATAAAATTGTTTTACCAGAATTGCTCGAAAAACATTTTTTTCCAAAACATCATATTTAAATAATTTAAAATTCTAACTATGTTTGGACTGATTTTTTATTGCTTTCCATCATATAAATAATTTATGAATGTTTGATGAAAAATGGCTATTTAAAATACTTAATTTTACACAACTTACATTTTGTAATGGAACACGAAAAGCCCAAACAAAAAACAAGTTAAACGTAGAAGCATCATTGGTCTAATCACCTTTCAATCAACATTTAACCAATTCAACTCGAGCAACGCCGGGTAATTCTGCTAGTATCTGATAAATTAGCAAATATTTTAGCTCTCAGGCGCATTAATTTTCCATATATAATCAATATTTTAATTCAAATAATTAGTACATATCAATGAAATTCAGTCCATTTAATAAGTGTATTGCTCAATTGTAAATAAAAATGTACTAAAACATCTAAAAATTGGCAAAAAAGCATACGTTAAGATTGATTTTAAACCGAAGTTTCAAAATTTGGAAGCGTGATGAATTTCCTATTTTCATTCATCCATTTCATTTCACAAAACAGATTACATCGATTAAAACCAGATGCGCAGGAACATTACGAAATCATACGAATGTCAAAAAGTCCATCAAAATTATCGTAATTGAATATTTCTTTTTGCTATCTACAGAGTTTAATATCAATTAATTTTTGACGCTAGATTTTTGATCGATTTTAGTTATTTTAAAGTATTCTATACCCTTTACAAAAGAGACGAAATCCAGATAAAATCGGTTTCCAATTCAACAATTTCTTTTCAAATAGCTTTAACTCTTTTTAAAGCAATCGTATTTTCAATTAAAGAAAAAATCAGGGTTTTTTTTAATAATTTTTTTCGGGGGAGAGATTTTAATTCAATTGATTGAAAACATCTTGGTAATTACAGTAAAAAAGCACATTTCTATGCCTAAACTTATCTAATCTCTTTCGTGCAACAATTACTGATCTGAGGAGATTATCATTCGAAATCCTTTTACGGTGCATTTATACACTAGAAATGTTTTTTTTTAATTTTGACTTTAAAAATCCAATTTTTTACTGTCATTGGTTAATGCTTAAAACCATTTCAGTATAAGAAATCAAACTAAACTAATCATTAATTATCTAATTTACATATAATTAGCTAATTAGCATGCTTTTTGAACAGTGATATCTCAAATTCTAATTTATTCAGAAAGACAATTCCTAATGGAAATAATTCCTTCATATTTTTACTCTCAATCAAGTTGCTAGAATGAATAGGTTTTTTTACAATTTTTTCACCAAGAAAGCATAAAAAATCAAGATTCTTTTTCAGGAAGTTTAACCATTTAAAAATCAACTAAAAATTAATTTCTTAACTAATAACTCTAATTTAGGGTTAAAACATCCACTGCGTTATTTACATTATGAAACAAAAATAATTATAATAGACAACTTTATTGCTGTGTGAGACTTTTGAAATTTAAAAATCAACTAAAAATTCTTTTCTTAGCCAATAACTTTGACTGAAGGTTAAAACATCTACTATATTATATAGATTATAATGATACAAAAATAGTTATAATAGATCAATTCATTGTTGAGTTATCACTGTTTGAACAAAGTACCGTATTTCAAAACACAGTTATTCAGAAATTGAGTTTATAATTTTAGAAACATGTATGGTAATGAGTGGTGACAGTACCTAACCCAAACCCTTGTTCCTTGAAAAATATTCCGAATATCAACAAGACCTAGCGTTTGAAAGCTATGGAGTTGGAAAATGTTTTGAAGCAATAAAAAAAATCGATATTCTGGCCGATTTTCGTGATTATATACACCAACCGTAGGTTCTGGTTTAATAAGCTCTCGTGTAGCAAAACAACGGAAGAGCGACAAACGAAACCTATTCAAAAAACAATATGAAGTTATGGTTGAGATAAGAGTAGTCAAATTTTATCAATTAAATTTTTTTCCCTTTAAATACTTTCTTTATTCACTTTGCATCTTTGAACTATAAGTCAATAGATCAACAATCGGTAATAAATGTCTAAAATTACCTACATTTAGATCAAACTAAAAGGTTGGTTTCTGCTTGGTTGGTTTGGGCTTTATGGTGCAAGGCTTGATATTCCAGAAGAAGGCAGTCGACCTTGGGTTAGTTGATTTCCGAATAGGTTTGAAAGCGTTAGGACAAGGTTGTCATACGCAAAAACCTTAATGGTGATCAGCATGGACGTTTCTCCCCTGCCAACTCTTATCACTGCTATTGCTTTCAGTGTCGAACTATATACTTAGAACCAGAATCCACGCTAATGACTCTAAGGAAGAGATTTGTTTAAGTTTTCACCAGTCCCCTAATTTAACTAATAGACTCGTTCAATACCACGCGACTCAACTTCCTTCTCCTGTAATGGGCAAGCAGCGCCAAACACAAAACCGAATCAAACTAAAGCACTGTAGCGTTGACTTCAACCTACAACACACATAATGACTCAATAGCTATATCTATTGGCTGAATGAATCCTGGGAAAGATTATGTTCGTTAAGTGAGTCAAAACTGGCTAGATACAATAGATAGGTAGGCAATTGAATTAACGTCGCACTAATGCAGCACGACTGGGTATTGACAACGGTTCGGGATCAATCCCGAAGGGAAAGATCAGAGAACAACTAGTGATTTTGGACCATGGTCAGATGACGAAATAGGAAGGAAAATTTGTTTTGTTGTTTACATATGCTGGACATTGGCCCTCAAGTCACTAGTTCCCGTGCTCTCCAATATTTAGACACGACACTGTCAAAACTTCTGAGTTCAAATCATACGTCCAAGAGTTCGGCTGCCATAAGTTGACGAATGTCACATAACATGCAATTCCGAGAGTCAGCTACGCCAAAAACGAAACCGGGAAGGAGAATTTTAGTCCTCATGTTTTCTCTAAAAGACTGATAATGTTCTCTTATGGTACAATTGATTACTTTTTATGTTAATGGCGCTTTGGTGAAGCATAACTTTCGGATTATTCACACATCTGCTATTGCCAATAAATGACCAAAATAAGACCCAACATAAGATCCCACAAACAACGATGTAGAATTCGCAATTTTGAAAAAGCATGAAACAACTTCCTTCTGAGGTAAACGACCCAAACACCGGTGTTTTCCTTCGCCAAACAAAAACAAATCGCCATACCATATGGTCCCACAAAAACAACAATTTATGAAATCCGACCCTTCCCTCCCCAAAAGAAGGAAATTTTAACGCGCCGTAAAAAAAAGTTGAGTCACGTCTAACTTTTACGTGACCCAGAAGAGGAAAACAAAATCCTGATGGTCCGTCCACAAGCAGACAGTTTTCCAATGTATATTATTCCATGCGAAATGGGGCAGTCGTCAACATCCCATTAGGGGAATCGAGGGTATCGATTCCCATTCCGATGCCCCCTGCAAGGAGTCGGATTCCCCTCGTCATGACTCGCGACCCGATAAGCAGGGGAAGGCATCGATCGTATTTTTCTACCTAAGTTTTGGCCACACGCCAAAGGGGTCAGTGCGCCCCCTGTCGGTGAAACCGGGCGCTCATGCACTTGCCCCTGTACTTAAGAGGACGGGGGCCGCGCGGAGATTTAGGGCGGCCGGGGCTGATGATTTACAGGGGCTGATTGTTGCGGTCCGTTACAGTGGAAAAAATATGTTAGCTCGCGGAATTACCGCTTAGGGGGAAGGGATGGGGATGGATCGGAATATTTAGAAGTGAAGTGAGTCGGGAGAGTTTTGGGAACGTTAAGGGGCTCTGTTAGCGCAAAGTTTCCTTGATTAAATGCACTTGGGACGGCTCCAGAATTGAATGAACTGCGACAGATAAATCACTTTGAAGTTCGTTCGCACGCGATAAACTTTACCAGAAGTAGTTTGATTAATGCATTTCTTAAAAATAGACTGCCCGCAGAAATCATTTGATTTTTCACAATCACATTTTTTTTTCATTTTCAAGCAGTGCAGATAGTAACATTTATCATCATACAAAAGAACCTTTCATTCTTCACAATATATATCGACGAACACATGATTGAATGGAATGTGTTTCGTAATACGTTCCACTCAATAGTGTGCAGTTTCTAATAACACCAGTTGCGCTTTCTGTTTCATCGGATAGGTTCATGCAAGATTCTGATGAATACAGCATCCCAGGATATTAATTGATTTTGGAATTTTAATATAATTACACATGAAGCATCTTTACTAAGTACTTTTCGTCATGACATCTGGTTCCCTTTTGAAATTTACCCGTGGGTCTGTAATCCTATGAGACGAATTTTCAGTGTAAACAAGCAAACCAAATGGAAAATGGAGATTTTACTTCTTGTTACCCAAATGCTCTCGCATGATACATATAGCATTTATGTTAAAATGTAAATTATAGCCTTTTTGGAGTTTAATATAATTAGCATTGACCAATTAACTATCATATATCAATTCGGAATTCATTCTTTGGAACTTTTTTGGTGACGTACTGAAATCGCATGCTAAAAGCAAGCTAAGTGATGTTACGTCCGCAATACGTACAGAAGCACGTTCCGCCACAAAAGCACTACCGCTATCTACATTTAGCTTGGCAGAAATAGTCTCATGCCCCACATTAATATCACCAATTTGCCTACAACCAAATCTGATTGGTGTCGCCAGTTGGTGAACCCTGGAGAAATATCACCAAACCTTTTCATTTTCAGTTGACGGTTGTTATATGCTACGCATGTAAGGATGTGATACTACGAATGTTAGAAAACATTAAGATAACTCAATCAACAGTTGATTGAAAGATCCTGTTGTTATCTAGTGTTTGTTAACTATCCGCAGAATATAACAGTTTGTTGCATACGCAGAATATAACAACCTGTCAAACCATAATAAAACAGCTTGGAGAGATACTGCCTTGTAGTTCAATAAGTACACTTAAGTAAAGACAGTACACAATGATTATACAGAAAAGGCAATAAGCATAGAAAATCTCAGAAGCTGGTGGAAATGTGATTAGTTCTATCATACTGATGAGCTTGAAAAAGACCGACCAAAGGACATTTTTTCATCTGTTATTTAGAGGAGAAAAATCTTTTACGATAAGTCAATCGATGTATCCAAAAACACGTCTTTCGCAATGCATTAAGTGTCCCCTTCCCGTCAGAATTAGGATTCCTTTGAATCAAGAACTAATTCGAAACATTTTTCAAAAAATAATTACCAGGAGAGATTATAGATATCACAAGGCGTTTCTGAACTTTCTGCTCACATCGGATTTACTTAAGTGTATTATATCGTGCTAGCCAACAAGGCAGTATCTTCAAGTTCTTCATTATAGGTTGACTTGTTACATGCTTTAAGGGGAGTTAGGAAAAGCAGAATTAAGACTGTTCACGTAGGGATGTATGTCCGCAAGCGCCACCTGGATGAGCTAGAGAATACGCCAAGGGGCAGAAATGAAAGAGCAAATATGTGAACAGCATTTTATGAGCCCTAATTTTATATTTTATACTAGCCCTAATTCATAGTTCTTAAAGTACAGTAGGGGGTCGAGTTCAAATTTGCAACTATGAACAATGTACGCCAGACAGCATCGACGCATGGATTGACATACATGGTAAGAAATTCTAGCCTTTGGATAGATAGTGGATATTTGCATGCTACAGCAACCCTTGCGATTAGGTTTGCTTGGGAGTCAATAGGGGACACGTACATGATGGCTTTCAAGTATCCCCAGTGGGAGAAATCAATTTAAGATAAATCGGGTGATCATGATGGCCAGACGATAGGTCGATACCAATCAATCCATACAGACCCAAAAGTACTGTTCAAGAAATCACTCAAAATAATGCGGAAACGTGCTGGATCCCCTCCATGGTGATACCACATTTGATGCTGAGCTGACACAGAAATATTATTCATCAGTTCCGGCAACACTTCCTCCAGATAAATGCGATAAATCCACCGGCGAGTTGGGATGGCAACACCAGGTATTGTCTGACCAAAAGGTCACCGGCAATGCACGCACAAATTTTGGCAGTGGACCGTTGCTGCTCAGCAAGTGCTAATGTAGCCCTTGGGTTTTAATGCACCCATACATGGGCATTGATAAACACGTGTGTCAAAGAAACTTCATCTGTGGTAAGAACACAAGCTGGTATACCAGCATTTTTGGCTGGCTTTTTTCTGCATAAACCAACGTCCGAATTTTCCACGTTGAAGGTAATGTCCAGCCTGTAAAGACCTGATCCTTTGCAGATGAAATAGAGATGTAAGCGCTCCAACGCACCGCATGGAGAGTATTTTTCTTCGTGCAATACTCTCCATATGGTGGAGATGAGGCACACCTAGGTGATGCGTAACAACTCGTGTGCTTGTATCTGGGTTCATTTGTACATAATATGATGTAAGATATGTCCCCTTCCATTTAAGGAGTGAACATCAATCGTCGCCGACTAGTATCATACCAGTTTTCGTGAAATTTTCCGGTAAAAAGTCGAATGCAAACGGGAATTGTGATGAGGCACACGTCTGCCGAGATACCGTTCGGGATATCACAACAGATCATTCATTTCAGTTAATTGCTCCATATGATGAGTGAATGTCAGCCACCTCAGAATTCGTGAGATGATACTTGTTCCTTAGCGAAGTCAGCGTATGAAATAATGATGCCCAAAATAGGCGTATTGCCGTTCTACTGAACAGCACCGTCTAGAAAATACAGTAGCGTTTGCGGACATTCATCCTCTTGTGAATAAGGTTTGATTTTGTGTTCCTTAACTTGTCTTAAAGTTTTGAAAGACTCTGTATATCGGTGTTGCATACTTTGGACCACGGTATCCCAGTTGGTAGAGTCGCGGATTTGCATCTAGAGGGTTGAGAGTTCGAAACTCGATCCAACCAAAGACCGTCGTGTATGTAGGGACGTGTATGTGTACGCTAATTCTGTCGTGGCCTCAATTGTACTCACGTGGCATGGTGTGGAAGAGTGAGGTGCCAACGCAGGTGTTGACCTCATCATGTGACCATGGTTCCCAAATTGGGCGCTGAAGGTTTCTGGGGAGGGCAATGCTGAACCCAGGTGAATTAGGGGCCGTCGTGGCTCAGTGGGTATGCCCACTGCACTAACAACCTTCAAGTTGTAAGCGGCGCATGATCGATTCCTGTCAGGTGCATTCCCCTGGGTGTATTTCTCTCTTCTGTGTCAGTAAAACTTTCATTGTGTGAGCGTCTATTACTTCATATTTTGTCTTGTATTTGGCGCAGTATGGCCCTTGCGCCATAAATCCCCAAAAGCCAACCAACCCAGGTGAAATATGGGGTGTTGAGGAAAAAGAGCGGGCAGTAAGAATATGCAAGAAAATTGTCGTCTAAAAATGTTTTAAGTAAACACTTTTCCACTTGACCAAACAAACGCACTCACTACAGTAATGTATTGTCAATTATTTTTTTAACTAAACAGAAGTAGGTAGAGAGGTAGTTGAATTTACGTCGCACTGGAGCAACACACAGGCTATTGGCGATAGTTTGGGATCAATATCGAAGGGAAAGTACGAAGAAAACGCCTCGTAATTTTGTACAACAGTCAGAGGACGGTTATATAAACAGAGGAAACGGCTGCAAATAGTACACTATAGAGATTTAAGATTATTGATGACGGAAATAGATCCTAATATAGACAAATTGGTAGCCACAATACCGACAGGGGAAGGATGAGCCATCTTCTCATTAGTGATTATTTTTCATTTTACTGGATTGATATTAATTACCAATAATAATGAGCAATCGAGAGTGCAGAATGTATTTTTTATTTCATTTTAATGAATTATAAATGCATTTTCAAGTTTTTTTGTTCCCCACATTAGCTTTTCGGAACTAAAATTTAAACACACAGTTACATGAATATTTTGGTAAAATTTAGAAATTAAGACAGCTCTACACTTGTAATTTATTAATAGTTGAGATAGAATTTTCCAGAATGGGGCACCAAAAAATTGTAAAAAGGGGTAAATTGTAAAGTTGAACCAAAAAAGTTTGATAAACTAAGCCGTAGATGGTGGCAGTAGAGTTAAGTTCTTTGGCAAGAAATGATGTATACTTCCTCTTCTATCCTTTTTCTATTCTAATCTTGCCGAACACTCATGCTACTATTTATATTCTTTCCTGATTTCTAGTTTCATTATGCCTAAGCTACTATTTGATTAGGAAGTAGTTAGCCTTTGAGACCGAATTGATCCACAATGATTTGGTGGCTATGTAACGAAAATTATGAGGGATGGTTAAAATATATCTTCCTATCTGAACGGTGTAATAAGCAATATAATCACTACTCAGAAAACAGTATATTACTTTGCTCCAGGTGAAACGATGATTACCGGTATAATTTAATTTACTATTCATCAAACTATTTCGATTTACAATTACACGTATGTATATCTCATATCTTTGGGGAGCTTACAGTTATTGTTCGTCAATAGTGATTAGGAACCTGACTATTCACTTTCTCCGCGCGGGGATTCTGCCTGTTCTATATTAGTAATATTTGATTTATATACGTAATGAGAATCTAGTAACATCAAAACTATGCTCAAATAACACCGTGGTTGCTAATTGAAGAATTTTCCACAAGGTTCAGAGGGTTTGAAAGATTATTTCTTTACGAATATTTCTTTATTAACATATTTATTTTTGTTTGTTTCTTTTCTACAAATAAGTGTTAGAAGTAAACCTGCGTAAAGCATTTGTGCTCAACTTTCTAAATCGCGTATATCCTATTGATGACAAGGTATGGATTCCCCTTTGATACTTGATATAAATTCATTTATAATGATACAACATACCTCCAAATGAAATAAAATTATTCGAAAAATATATAGCATTTTGTATACTTTTATTGGACTTGATTCTTGTTTCCAATAGTGCATGACAAAAGTGGAAGAATCAGTAATGTTGCCCCAAGTTTTAGTTTCTGAACGTTTCCTTCAATTGCATCCCATTCACCTGCTAACAACGATTCTCCATTTTTTGACACCTAACCCTATTTTTCCTTTTGCTAATACTTCTTTTCTGCACTAATTTCTATTTACAGATTTCACATTGGCTTCTCTCATCAGACTACTGCAGAATTCCAAAAGGGTAGAGTTCTTCCATGTAATTTTAGAAATAGTATGTAGATTCATTGGTAAAATAAAGCATAGATAACCTAAGCGGCAAAATTGGCGAATGAATCTTGTAGAGTCGATTTTATAATATTTAAATCCGTTGTTTCCATTCAATAATAAACAAAACTGACGATTTATATGCCAAGTACGTTGGTAAGATAAGTAAAAGAAAAGATTTGAGTGTTTAGTATCAAAGTGATTGATACATTTTTCTGTTTGATGACATAGAATCATTAACCCTCCCTGCGGTTATCTCGATGAGGCATCTTGTCATTAGCAAAGCTGACCAAATCTTGTTGTACGAGATATCTCTTCATTAGTTGCAAAACAGATCTAATCTCGTCATCATAAAAAATCGGCAATATCTTGATGACGATATATACCGTCATCAGCAAAATTGGTTGCATAATGGTGGACGAGATATCTCGTCGAAAAAACTTGGAGGGTTAAACCCAATCAACTAACCATGGTTGAAGCACCCGGATGAAGCCTCAAAACCGAAGGTATGAAACTCCGATCTTAATGATTCTATGGCGAATCAAGAAATGGCGATATCCAGAAATTAGTTTGGAAGTCTTCTGAAGTCCGATGTGAATTCTGGTCACATCGGACTCAATGGTTAGTAGGTAGGTATTTGAATTTACGTCGCACTGGAGTTATCAAAAAGGACTATAGATGAAGTGATGAATCCCGAAAAATAAATCCGAGGACGACATATAAATTTGAACCACGGTCAAGTGAAGAGGTCAATTATGCAATGAAGACAGCAATATCTAAACGAACAAAAAACCTTGACGGTACTAAAATTTTTTTTAACTGGACGTTAGATGAGTATTGATCAAGGAGATAATGACGAGATGTAGTTTCCGTATAATCCTGTTAACATTTGTGAGTGGCATTATGGAACTTTTAGGGCTTTATTATCGTTGTGGAATAAATCATTCTCGAAACTACATATCTCTGTAATTAACTTAACAAGAACTAAAACAACTAATAAGAAATATTAGAACTAAATTTCAGGCAGATATATTTTCCTTGGATAAAATAACTGTTTATCCAAGAAATAACTGTTTATCCAAGGTACCTGAATTGATCAACTTTTTTTCGAATGCCTGGCTATTGACCTCTTCGACCTTCGTCACTACAAGGGGTGAACTGGTGGCTATTTGGAAGGAGCACCCAGAGGGTAAGCCGCCGTTACTTCTAACAAGGACAATCACCAACACCCAAGAGCTTACAAACCAAAATTCGAAACCAGTACTTACTGGGTGGAACTGTTAAACTAAAGTAATTACATACGATACTGTCTATCATGAGACTGCCAACTAAAGATTTAATAATAAGCAAAGTACAAATCAAAAATATGCAGATAGAGACCTACTGACTCTTAACAGTTAAATTATCAAAAGTATTCACATTTGCATAGTTTTATATTAAACATCCCCGTTTTTGGGAATACGCAAAAAACTGGGTTGATGTAAAAAAGATTAATGTGTCTAGGTTTGTTGAATAACAACAAATCTAGACACATTCAATAGAATAAAGAATAATTTGATGTTTACACTCGTTTGAGAAGGACATTAAATTTTGATTCCAAACAGAAAAATAGCGCGCGCGCCTGCTTAAATCTCTTTAGAAAGTACTTCGAAATACGAGTTTCTTCACGCTCATATGCTGAATATATCATATACTATAATTGGTATTACTTTACCTTGTTATAATATAAGGCCTCACCTTAAATCTTGGCCTTATATCATTGACAGTATTAATCAAGATGTTATGCTTCTCTTGTCGGAATCGGAGCACACGGTCTCTATATTCTTACGGTGGATACCATCTCACGTTGGTTTACTGGTAAGGAAACGACTGATTTGCTGGCAGAAGGTTGCGAGCAGATCAACCCACGAAATAGCGATCTCACCTAAGTGGAAATTTACTCCTCGTACAAATAAACATAACCCCAAAACATGATCTGTTCCTCCCCACATTCTTAGCATCCTGGAAAGCACTCTGAACTGTCATTGTTTTTCAAAGGTCCAAGACTGCACAAGACTGTTCTGGAAGGACTTAAAAGTGGGCACACAAGATATATGACTTTTGTGTGAGGGTTTAAGAGCTTTCCAACATGTTCATGCCCCTCAACCCCAATATTTTGGATTATATCGGTATCTTTATGGGATAGTTCCTAGATGGATAGATGTTTGTCGTTGTGCAACTTGAAAACCATGATCTTTTGGACGGTTTGTTTTTCACCTTGACCAAGGGATCAGTAACAATATAATTGTGTTACTTATAGATTTAAAATTTAATAAATTATCCCGATGTTTTTCTAAGACACACACATATAAATAAATAAATTATATATATATATATATATATATATATATATATATATATATATATATATATATATATATATATATATATATATATATATATATATATATATATTATTACATATGCATATCAATCTTCAATATATTAAATTGAAAATTATTGTACTAAACAGATGAATGGTTTTTAATCATCGCTTAAAAAGTATTCCTTCTTTCAAATTTTAACGGATCATGAACGAGTCCCAGATTCTTTCCTTTTAAAAGATCTGAGCCAAGTTAAAATCTATCATTAAAAGTCACTTAAGTTCTATGTCATGTTTGTGAGAAAGTTTTAATTGAGATTGATGTATTTCTGCAACTGCTTAATGGTTGAAAAAAACTATGCTTAATAAGATTAATGACTATGTATTAAATTAATAAAAACAAGCACTAAGAAAACAAAACCATTCTTTCATATTGAGAAAATGAAAGATATTTGTCTTACAGCTTTACGAGGTTAAATTTTTTACGTAATACTTAAATAATCAGATGAAAAATTGTTATGGTTCAAATCCTATTAAATATGCTTTGCTATATGTATTTAAAAATAATGAATATGAGAAAAGCTTTTCAGGTGTTTTATGTTCCGGAATAACTATTGTTAATTGGGACTTAATTTGGATTTAATTGGGACAAATGATTATTACAACAGTTTGTAAAATGTTAGAGAAAAAGATAATCATCCATTGTCTTTTAAATTATCACTGTTTAACGCATTGCACTCCTGGAAGAATAGTGCTACAGCACAAAAAATATAGTTAAGATATCACGAGTCATACCTAATACGATATCTACCAGAGGCATAGCCGTACCAGTATCTCATATCCAAATGTCGCAATTACACGTTATTTCATAATTCAATGCAGTTCAATTTGAATTTGTTTTTACCCCCTGAAATTTTTTAAATTGTCACATAAAATGTTTTTCATTATTGTTTTTCAACTGTATTTGGCAATGAATACATATATCCCATGGTATTAAACTGAATCTTGAAAATCAGAAAACTTTGAAGATAGACTGAACAGCGAACCTAACAAAATAACAGAAAAGATCAAATTCTGTTATGTAAAGAATGGGGTATTACTTTATTTTGCGTCGCACTGAATTGGTTGGTTTGAGGTTTTATGGCGCAAGGGCCATATTTGGTCAAGCTGCGCCAAGCACAGGACAGACAATGCCATTGTCAAAGAAAAGGATGGGAGAATAAAAAGATCGTTAGAGCATCCTGGGATCGCGACCTCCCTGTTTACTAGAGGAAGTAAACCCCATGGGAAAAGAATATATCACTATGGTACCTCGGGTTCATAAAGCCCGTGTACACTTAAGGTAGATATATCCCTGAGGGGCGTCGCACTGGAAGAGATAGATAAATCATTTCAAATTTTGTACAAAACAAGCATAGAACAAAGCATAAAGAAATACAGACGAAACCCAACCTCAACATTAGAGCAATTTTAAGTTATAATTTTAGGCTTACAACGAGAAAAACCTTTTCAGAAAGAATGTAGACCACATTAGAACTGATCATGGAAAAAAAATTTTTAAGAGAACTTTTCGAGCAAAGAAAAAGTAACACGTGTAAAAGACAAAAGTAAACGGTGGATGAGTTCTTGAGATTGTTTTCTGACACGTTTCAAACTGGATGGTTCCATCACTTCCTTAATTTAAGCAAAAAACTGAAATGCTTATATCTTGATGACGAGATGTCTCGTCATTACGAAAATTCGACAGACCTTGATTGACGAGATATCTCATCGAAACCGCTTGGAGATTTAAGTTATATGTTCATGAGTTCTCACAAGATTTTCCTTTTTCGAGGTTACATCAGAATTCCTATAACTTAGTTGTGTCAGTCTGATTTCTTATCAGCTGTTATACGCAAGATTAAATGATAAATAGAATTTATGTTAGGGGAACAAACTAATAGATAAAACTAAGAATTATTCGAAATGAGTAACCGTGATTACTTTTTAACACCTAATCGTAGAAAAAATACTTCTACGTACAGTGTTAAAATACTGAATATATAATTTATTTTACGGAAAGGAAGTATGCATAAAACCTCGAAAGTTAACTTTTTTATACAGTTTAAGTGCCATTTGACGCATTCAATTTTTGTATTTTCATAAGTACTACTCCTTGTAAAATAAATCTGTGCAGAAATTAATACCAGATTTGAACGTTCTGTAATTAGTACGTTTACACGAGACAAGTGGTTGAATATATTATAATCGTAAGGCCCATTTTGAATCGCTGAACAAAATTAATAAAGTTGAGATTATTATAAACATGGCATGAAGATCATTACAGAAATTTTAAGTCGTTGCTTCATGAAAAAAGTCATCGCTTAGAAACTGCATTAAGCTGAAATAACAAGATAAGGTTACTTTTATTAAAGGAATTTTGGTGGTATCACATAAATTTGTTATTGAACGATGGGCTAAAATTTGATGGTAGTTTATTTATGCCTTCGTGTAATAGTTTCAAAAGAAATTACAAGATCTAAGTAAAGCCAGGAGTTTGTAATGGAACACCGAAGAGGATCATTAGGGGAGTCTTAACCCTCCAAGTAGTTTCGACGAGATACCTCGTCCATCACGATCCGTCCAATTTTGTTAATGACGAGTTATCTCGTCATCAAGAATGCCGATTGAATTCTGAATGATGAAGATATTGATGATTTTAGATGACGACGAAATCAAGACCAGGTAGGATTTTTCTAATGACGAGAAGTTCATAAAGATTTCGTTCATAAAGATTTGGTTAGTTTTGCTAATGACGAAATACCTCGTCGAGACAGCTACCAGAAGTTTCAATCGTTGCTTCAAGAACAAAAAAAAACACTTTCCCCTAGAAATTGCATTAAGCTGAGATAACTAGATAACGTTACCTTTATTAAATAAATTTTGGTGGTATCACACAAGTTTTATGTTATTGGATGCGGTAAAACTTCGGTGGTCGTTTATTTATGCTTTTGTGGAATAGTTTTAAAAGGAATTCCAATATCTAAGTAAAGCTAGGAGTTTGTAATGATACTGATGAACAATACAAAATGAGAGAAATAAGATCATATCGTCACCTGAATGCAGGAACTAGGTAACTTAAGTCTTTGGTTTTTGAGACCGGTAAAAGGAGTTTCCCTCCAATTCCAGTTTTATATGTACCTACATTTATCATGGGCCGATAAGCACCAAGTGGTTGGTTTCGACGAGATATGTTGTCCATCAAGATCTGACCAATTTTGCTAATGACGAAATGTCATAAGGTTTTGCTGATTTTATTATGATGACGTGAACAAGATCTGGTTAGTTTTCTTCTAATGACGAGATATCTCGTCAGTCAAGATCTGGTCAGTTTTGCTAATGACGAGATACCTCTTCGAGGTAACCACCAGGTTGTTAAGTGATCAAAAAATTACTTAATGATATAGCATTAAATTCTGTAGGATTTCAGATTCACTAATTTAAGTATAACTCAATTTTTCCAGTTACCTAGTTTTTGCATTCAGATGACGATGCACTTGGTATTTAGAGATATTCATATGATAGAAGTTAACACATAGATATGAGTTTCAGATGGTAAATAATAGTAAAAATAGAGATATTTACGTAAACGATTCACTAGTTTAGGAATAGCACATACATATCCGATATGTAATTATACACTTTTGCTTGACGCAGCTTGTCCGGTTTTGGACCTTGCGCCATAAAACCCAAATCAACCAACCAACCATTATACAGTTTTGCAATAACACAAATTTCGCAATCTATTATATTCTTATCAGGATTATAACATGCGAAGGAAAGAAAATGCATGTTTTTGAAAATAAATTCAAATAACATCTTATCATTTTTGATAATTTAGTTGCTATCGCGTAATCAGTGACTTTTAAAGAAATCATTGACCAGGAATGCAGCTGCCTGTCCTTACTTGAGCTTCAACAATATTTTATCATCTCTTACTAATTTCATTGTTACTACATTTCACTCATTTTTTTATTTCTTTTTTGGAAGAAACAATAAAAAGAAGCTAGAGCAATTTAATTAGCTTTCAATTAAAGTTAGCATAAACAGCGCTAAATGACACGTCTAGCTTATTCATAAACTAAGCATCTTCAGAAAATGATCGTTACAAATAAGCTATGAAAATTTCATTTGAAAACAATTCAATGAATTTTAATTTAATGTAGCTATAAACGGGGTTGTTTTTATTAGAGTCGAAACATCAGACATCGGTTTCAATAATCATTAGTCCTCCGTTAATTTAATAGTTTTTTACTGGAATGTTCTCTATTTGCGAAAAAGGAACATGTATAATGCATATAATGCGTCTGAGAATCGCTTTTATATTTTTTATTTTTATCATTGTTTATTTTCATTTCCATGATTTTTTTTCAAATGCGATTTTGAATTTGCTCACTTTCTTAATAGAAATAAAAAGAAACAAGGTAATAATCTCTGAAAAGTTGTCAAAAGAGCTTGCTTCATTTCGCACTTTCTGTGTGCTTCTTCCTTTCTATTTGATTGTGCACTGAAATTATACTTTTGTTCTTTTACATAAAATAAATTGAAATTTGATCATGGAATGGTAAGGATTACTTGATTTTCTATGCTAAAGGGACATGTTCTTTTAAAATGTAATTTTATTAAGAAGAAAGAGTTTTTTCTGTGTGAATAGAAGAACGTAAGAAAAAATGCTTCTAGTTAAAAGCTAATTTGACTTATCGATTTCGAACTGTTTTGATAATGTTTAGTGTTAATTTTAATCGTAAACTAAACGCTGAAATTTCATACCAAGTTACACCATAAGTTGCGGAAAAGATAACCAAAACACTAGTTCTCTGTGTATTTAACTTTATAGAAAACAAATCTTCTCATAGAAGAGTAACTTTTGTTACTAATAATTCGGAACTATTTAGAATCGGAAATGTAACTATATTGTAGCGCATGAATTTAAATACTATATTTAATAGTAGGAAATAGAATACTATATTGAATAGTAAGAAATGTAATACTGCATTGAATGGTAGAAAATGTCAATACTATATTGAATAGTAGGAATTGCAATACTATATTGAAGTGCATGAATTGAAATAATATATTGAATAGTAGGAAATGCACTACTGAATTGAAGAGTAGGAAATACAATACCGTATTGAGTAGCAGAAATGAAACGAGTTCTAATTCATAAAATATAAAATGCATTTAAAATTGTATAAATCGACCGCATAAAGTTTTTTATATTATTACAGTAAACAACCGAGTTATGCTAGTTCTTTCTTCCACTGTGAGCAGTGTATAATTGATTTTTGTAACGATTAATATTAATGATTTCATGCTTAAAAGAATTTAAGTTTCAGTGTTTCTATTTTCTTTGACAACAAAGAATAACTGGAACTATTGGTAAAATGAGCTTCCAAACGGAAAGGAAACACCGTCAAAGTAAATACCTTTTATAAATTGATATAGATATCAATTTATAAAAGGTATTTACTTTGACGGTGTTTCCTTTCATATACATTTGATTCTATACGTATATGTACTTGAATTATCGGCGCCTTAACTAACATTTAACGTTGTATTGCTCCTAAATTACCGGATCAGAGAATTAAAAAGAAATATAATTACGGTTGTGGGTAATAGATTCGATTCTTTCATTCACTTCAGTAACCAATTTTATAACTTCCGTTGCAGGGTTCGTTAGATTCAGCTGTTGATTTTTCTCTACTAAAGAAGAGTTATAACAATGACAGCACACAAAATCAAAATGTCAGACTCTTTTGTACCATTCATTACATATTTCTCTAATTTTCCCATAAAGAATTTTTTAACTAATTAACGAATTATAAGTAATTAAAACAATAGAAAAATAATATGAATGCATATTTATAAGATTTAAACTAGTGGATTCTTGTAAGCGTTTGTGTTGTGGTGGAACGACAGATGCTAAGCTATATGGTTTCCTTACACCTACTTGAGGTAGTATAAAAATGGCTCATTTGTGGTATTTTGACCTAGCTTTGCAACATGCATTTTCATCACTTATTCTGTTGGCGTATCAGTTTGCATTTTAATCTTATAAAATTAAGTGATCATACTTTTCAGGAAACTTGTAAACAAATTGGTGAACATTTGTGTTGTTACTTAATCCCCTTGTTCAAGGTATAATATAAAATTTACAGAAGACACCGATATAATCAAAAATATTGGAAGCATTGCTGAGGTTCCGGAGCATGGACATGTTGGAAAGTTCTTAAGCCCTCTCATAAAAGTTATATCTTGTGTACCTGCTTCTAAGACTTACCAGAGCAGTCTGGTGCAGTCTTGAACCTTTAAAAAGCAGCGATTGTCAAGGGCACTTTGCGGGATGTCAGGAATGTAGGGGAGGAGCGCAGACACTGTCTTGAGGGGATTTCATGTGTACGAGGAGTGAATTTCCGCTTGTCTTCTTGCAGTCTTGAATCTTTAAAGTGCAACGACATTCTAGGCTACTTTGCAGGGTGTGGAATGTGGGGGACAAGCACAGGCACTGTTTTGTGGGGATTTCATTTGTACGAGGAGTGAATTTACGCTTGTCCTCTTGCAGTCTTGAATCCTTAAAGTGCAACGACATTCCATGGTACTTTGCAGAGTGTGAATATGGGGGAGGAGCGCAGGCATTTTTTTGTGGGGATGTTATTTGTACGAGGAGTGAATTTAGGCTTGTCTTCTTGCAGTCTTGAATCCTTAAAGTGCAACGACACTCCAGGGTACTTTGCAGAGTGCGGAATGTGGGGGAGGAGCGCAGGCACTGTTTTATTGGGATTTCATTTGTACGAGGAGTGAATTTCAGCTTGTCTTCTTGCAGTCTTGAATCTTTAAAGTGCGATGAAACTCCAGAGTGCTTTGCAGAATACTAAGAATGAGGAGGGAAACAGACCATGTTTTGTGGTTTTGTTTATTTGTGCTAGGAGTAAATTCCCGTGGAGATATCACTATTTGCTAGGCTTATCCACTCGCAGCACTTTTAATAGCATATCAGCTCTCTTATTATCAAATAAACCAACGTCAGATGGTATCCACTACAAGCAAATAGAGACCATGTGCTCCAATTCCGATAAGAGTGGAATTACATTTTGACTAGTTCGATCCATATTATAAGGCCAAAATTTAGGCACTGTATTGAACTCTTACTATCTGTGGTTAACGTTTCTAAAAATGATGCAAAGAGGAACCAATAAAATATTCCATACCAACAAAACGAAAAAGAATCGTACCTAAAAACTATTGTTTCGATTTGTTAGTCTTCTATGAGTATCAGTTTCTATTTCTTACTCAGTCTCCGTTTTGGTATATTTGCATGGTTGGATTTGTAATAGAGGCATCTCAACTACTCTATATATAGTTTAAAAAATTAATTACTGTCACTTTATAGTAAAAACTAATCGTTATTTTTATATTAAAAGTTCTTTCAATCGTATAATAAATCATATTCCTGCATAGAAAAAAATATGAATCTGGAAAGTTTTAAACACTTGACCGCATACTTGACGTGACTGTCACCGATTTAAAAACCGTTTGGATGAAAGATTTCCATTTCGGAAAAAAGCAGCGTTCCTCAAGATGAATAATGATAAAAAGAAATGAATAAATAAATAATTAAGCTCTTCTTTCTAAATGTTGAATGAAAGTTTAAGATATTAGGAAATTTCTTTAAGCTATCACTGTTTGGGTGAAACGATTAGAAATTTTAGAATACTTGAAATGGAGGTTAAATGAAATTTTAAAAGAATCAAGAAACTTCATCGTTCGGAAGTATATTTTTGAAATGAATCGAGGATTATTTCTTCGTTTAATTCTATTATCGTTGGTTGCTTACATGTCACTGTCTCATCCAGAGTATTAAAATAAGTATATTTTTGATTGGAGTCTTTTGAATAAGTTCTTAAAGCATTCTATGATGGGACACTGAAATTTGTAGTGGTTTGGAATCTACTGTAAGCCAAAGGTCTCGGTCTAATCAACCCCCATGGTGTAAAAAGTTACCCCATAAAATAACGAGATGAATCCTACGGTATTATACCTTTCAAGTGTGTGTGTTTCTAAATTTCGTTTTTCGTCTTCTACTGAAAGCATCAATTTTATGAAAAATGAGCCAGATTAAATGGTTCTTGAACAGATGGGCCGGTCAGGTAGATCTAGTGGTTAAAGCTCTGATCATCGGTTCAACATTATTATTAGTTTTAGTTTATTATTTCCTCTAGTTGGAAGACCCAAATAGTTTTTAGTTACTACCCATGGCTGAGGATCGTGAATTTATCAGTAAGAATGACATTAAAAGATAAGAGTGATAAAGTTATTAGCAAAATTTAAATTTATGTGCAAATATAGGGTTCTTTAAGTTAGTAAAATCAATTACTGGATTTAACCCTCCAAGTAGTTTCGACGAGATATCTCATCCATCAAAATCTGAACCATTTTGATGATGACGAGATATCTCGTCATCAAGATCTGGCCAGTTCTGCTAATGATTGAATATCTCGTCTATCCAGATATATTCAGTTTTGTTAATGAGATACCTCGCAGTGACAACTACTATCGCTATCTGTTCCCATTCTAGTACCATAAATATCGAAAACAGTCGATAGATGTAGAAGATTGTTTCTAATTAATGGCTAAAATTATTCATTAGTATTGTTCAGAAGATGATTATGGCTATAATTTTGATCAGTTTTCTTCTCATGGTGAGATATCTCATTCATCAAGATCTGGCCAGTTCTGCTAATGATTGGATATCTCGTCTATCCAGATCTATTCAGTTTTGTTAATGACGCGATACCTCGCAGTGACAACTACTATCGCTATTTATTCCCATTCTTATTCCATAAATATAAAAAAAATCGATAGATGTAGAAGATTGTTTCTAATTAATGGCTAAAATTATTCATTAGTATTGTTCAGAAGATGATTATGGCCATAATTTTGATCATAACTGAGTACAATAGAAGGGATTCCCGGTGTGCTGTAGAAATGAAACAACATTACTTCACACTGCAATCTTATATTTCGGAAAAATAAATCGTTAAACAACATGTATACGTACTCACAAATTCACCTGCAAAACCAGTTTACTCGAGAAATGCTTTGAAAATTTTAAAATTTAAAGCATCCATTTTAATGAAACAACAAGACTCTGATTAATTTTATTTACTATCATTATTTATGTGTAAGAACTATTCAAGTTCTGTTCTGCCGTATGAAGTGAACCAATATCTATATGTATATCACTAACGGATGTGGCACAGAAATCGGTGTACTTTTATATTGGCGAATGGCATCAAACGAATAAAATCAAACAAAAAAATAAGCTCTACGAGATCAATTTGCCAATTATACCACGAAGTTTATATATTCTTAATTTGAGCTAAGAGTTGCAAACTATTGTTAGAGAGGTAGTCAACACCTCGTAATTTTGAACCACGGTCGGATGACGAGGTCAACACCTGAGCTGACATCCCACTCTCCTAACTTCCACACCGAGTCAACTTGAGGACATTTGAAGCCACGACATATTAAACGTGCATCAACTCCCACATACACGACAGTCTTTGGTTGGGTCGAGTATCGAACTCACAATCCTCCGATTTCTAATCCGTGACTTTACCAACTGGGTTACAACGGCCCCTAATATCGTTAGAACAACACGGAAAAACTCTCGCAGCTCTAATAAAATTCTTCAGCACTCTTATAGCAGAAAAGCAACGTAAAATCTGAAAGACAGAAATTAGCGCAGAAATTCCGAATAAAAGAAAATCCGAGCCATCCCGAAAACAATTTTATAAGTAGAAAAATATCAAATCGCCTTTGAACAAATGAATGAATGCAATTTAAATGGACGTTCAAGAGCTAATTGTAGTACGATGAGTGACGAGTGTATTTTACCATGCACTTTATTGGAAATTAGAATTAACACCAATAAAAGTACAAATTGAAATACGTAAACAGAACTCCGTTTTACATTTTTGCCTAATTTTATTTAATTTGGACGTACAAAATGTTCATATTGATACTTATTAAATAAGGTAAAAAATGTGAGTGACTATAATACCATCAATATTAGCAGTTAAGAAACTTTAACGCAGATGCTATGGTCTACTAGTTAAAATGAAACCAATTGATACAAATATAAGAGTGGAAAAAATTGAAATTTTGAATGAATGATTGGCAAAACACCAAATTTTCATGTAAGCCTTTTTCTCATGAAGAATGGAACGGTCCATGCAGTCATGGAGAAGACAGACTTACTTTTCCCTTTGGGGTTTTCTTGGCCGAATTTCATGTAGTACATGTAGCGGTAGATCATTCTCCATTGCGGCGGGCCATGGCTATGGCTCGCCCCTTCCCGCAGCACCTCTCCCGCGGACACTCCTGCTCAGTCCGGTCGGTGGTCCGCCGGGTGGTCCGCCCAGACAAGGCTGCTGCGGTCCGGCTGCGGAAGACGCGGTCTCATTGGAAGCGAGCGGGGGAGGGAGCCCTCGGCCAGCGCCATCTGGTGGAGGGAGCGGAGGCGAGGATCGATCCAAGGGAGGGAAAAAGAGATAATAGAAAAAGAGAGAGGACACTAAAGTTTGCGGGGGTGGGCAAGGGGAGGTCCGTAAATGAGAGTCAAATGACAATTAAATGCCCCTCCGAGGCGGACTGTTTGAACCGGGCGATCAGAATCGCAGGGAATCTGTATTTTATACGCAATTTACTTTTATCCAAAGGCGAATTTTCTAGAATTTTGGAGGAGTCTCAAATAGTATCATACCTAAACACTCCAAATTCAGAAAACTTATACAAATCTGGGAATATCTTTTTATCATTAAACGTTAATTGACGATCGCTATTTAGATTATTTATATGAAGTCAGTGTTAAATCTTAGTTTAATTAACAACTGAAATAAGGCATAAGAATAGAGGCATCATTCAGGGGGTGAACGAGTACATCTTGTAGATGTGTTGCTTACATGAGGAAAAATTACGCCAGGAAGACGAATTGAAGTGGAATTGATAAGTATCCGCAATTTCGTTGGAAAAAACTCTAAATATAAGATGCTTTGAAGTATGGGTATTGGGTATTTCAATTAACGTCACACTGGAGCAACACAATGACTTTGAAGTATGAGATTCATTCAACTACCTTCTTCAACGTTATCAATCAAAAAAATTTGATATCTAATTGCCGTATTCACAAAACGAAGATACCTGATACCACTCAGTGACAACAACTAAAGACATGCTCAAAATAATCAAACAACTAATAATTTGCATACAAGTACAAGAACTCGATCTCTCTGTTTTTTGTAATTGGTTTGTCGTTTCGGATAGTTCTCTTCGAGCCGAGTTAACCTTTTCTAATGTCCAGTCAATCTAGAATTACTCATTATGGCACTATAAAGGCGGATTCGTGAACCACTGCATTACTCTGGTGAACCACGAGGTATAATTCAGTTCACTTTACACCTCATATACATACCATTCATTCCAGGTACAACCTGTTCATAGAGACAACACACATTCATTCCAGACGGACAAACATCCATGCCTTACTCGGATACGAACCATGAACCTTTCGACTCAGAAGTCAACACAATGACCGCTAGTCTGATTGGTTGGCTAACCCGGTATAACAACTCGAGTTCGATTATAGAGGTTATTAACCCTCCTGGTGGTTGTCTTGACGAGGTATCGTCATTATTAAAACTGACGAGATATCTCGTCTTTAGAAAAAACAGACAAGGTCTTGATCTCGTCATCATAAAAATGGTCTTCTGTTAATTAAAATAAAAATCTTGACGAGATATCTCGGCATTAGCAAAACAGAACAATTTTTGATGGACGAGGTATCTCGTTGAAACTACTAGGAGGGTTAAATAGTAGAGTTAGTTATTGAACTTCCTGGTCTACATAAATGTGTAAATCCCTATACTGACCAGTACCGGGACATTATTCTGGTGTTAGTTGCCAATTCTCCTTTCTCCAATTACGGTCTTCTCTTCCACTGTAAAAAGGGGGCCGTCGTGTCTCAGTGGGTATGTCCACTGCGCTAGCAACCTTCGAGATGTAGGCGGCGCATGTTCTTTTCCTGTCAGGTGCATTCCTCCCTGGGTGTATTTCTCTCTTCTGTGTCAGTAAAACTTTCATTGTATGTGTCTATTACTTGATGTTGTATGCCTTGTGTCAGTATGGCCAAATATGGCCTCTGCGCCATAGAACTCTCAAACCAACCAATCCACTGTAAACGTGTCCTGGAATAGCGCATAGGGTGGTTTGTCAGATTAAAAGAAATCGAACTGCATAACGTTCTACTCGAAATGATCCCAGTATCATGTTCACGCGGGTAAGGGAGTGCTGCCCGGTTCCCTCACATATAATATGAATGCAGACGGATTAAAGTTCCTCTAGGAAAGGCACGTCCTAGTGTTTGCTTTGTTTAAATTGAATACTGGCATATTTGCAGATAGTTAAATTACGTAAATTTGACAGGAAGCGTTTCGATGAGATTCCCTCTATATGCTCTCACGCTGGAATGATGTAGAGGTTTGGAGAGTGGGGTGCCAGCTCGTGTTGACCTCGTCATCTGACCGTGGTTCAAAATTACAACGCGTTGTCCTTGTATCTTTCCCTTAGGGATTTATCGCGGACCGTCGCCAATTTCCCGTGTTTCTCTAATTAACTGCCTACCTATCTATTCACTATATGCCCACCGGTTGTACAGTGGGTTTACCTACTGATCTACAATAATAACCTGCGAGTTATAATAGGCGGTGCAGTTTCCATTCTGGTAAATTACCCTGTGCGTATTTTTCTCATCTGCACCAAATTTTTCCTGTGCGTATGTCCATTTCTTGACGTTGTATGTTTTTTGTTCAGTGCTTGGAAAGTATGGCCCTTGCGCCGTAAAACCAACAAAACCAAACAACACTATGCATGCCGATTTGTGCGAGCCTTTCAACCATTAGCAAGGGGATCTTCTCTACATGCTTAGTTACCTTCATTAAGTGAGAGCGGAGATGTTCCCCCATTCACGAAGTTTAAAGCCAGCTGAATAATTGACAAGCCAATAGAACTGGGGACAAGATTAAAATAAAAGCCTTCACATTAACCCTCTGAGAGTCTCTCGTGATGGGGTTTGATTGCTTTTTATGGCTCAAGAGTCATATTTGGTAATGCTGCGCCAAACACATTACAGACAACGTCAAGTAATAGACATACACACACGTTTTACTGACACAGAAGAGAGAAATACACTCGGGAAGCCTCACTCGGGAGATCTCCGAGTAGTTAGTGTTGCTATTATACTCTACAACACATTTTATGACTAACCACAACTCTTATCCACTCTCTCGTCACATATCTTATCATAACCATCTTTCTAACGAATCTATCACAATCTTTCAACCTTTAGAAATATTGTTTTGGTCCTTTCCTTGGAATATGATCCTTTTGAACTATTCTATTGATCCATTCTGTCAAATAGAATCCTTTGGAAAGATTCGATTTCTCTTTTCCTTTGAAAAGAATCCCCTGGAAAGATTATATTGTTCCTTTCCTTAGAATAGAATCGTTTGGAAAAATTATATTGCTAATTTCTTCGTAATAGAATCCTCTGCAAAGATTCCAGTGATCAAGAAGGTTAGAATTGGTGAGAATTCATGCAGGGAAGACTGAAGTTTGTTAGGTGGTAGGTAGATAGATAGTTGTGGGGAACACAACTTGCTATTGGTGGCTGTCAGGATTAATCCGAAGCTTGCAAGGCGGAATTCTGTGTGTGAACCCCTCAGAAGGTTACGTATAACCGAAGATCCATACTCACAAATTTTTATATTAAGATATGAGCAACCCATAAAACCTTTGGCGAGCGTCTAATCGAGTTTTGTATTGAGACTGAAATCTGTGCTTGGAGAATGCTATTCTGTGCTGTATACCTTGCTTTTCATTGTTCTCTTTAGAAACAGGCATCCAGAGTTCTTTCAGGAAGATAGTGCCCCATTTTAAGTATGTACATTTATTTACATTTCAACCACATTATCTAGACCCCACTATAAAATTATTCTGGATCTCTTTGTGCGAGGTATTTGGCATCCTCGGGTTATTTCTGGCTATTTCAGTCTCACATCGCAATGGATTTTCGAATGGAGTTTGTCCTTAAGACACCCGTGGATCTTGGCCAACTGCCACGATCCAAATTGTCTTGCTCATCAGAAACTGCTGGAGCATGGACATTAACACCTGTACTCTGCTTCCATATTTCTCGAAAAATCACTAAAGCATTCCATTGCAACCTCAAGTTGGAGGGTAATCATTAAATTCAAAACTCGTTTTTCAGAAAATGTTTTTGGTTGCGTATTTTTTTTGGCTCAATCTTTCTTTTAGAACACCCATAGCATAATGATGTATCCAGACATGGTTTACTATTTACTTTGATTTAGTGTTTGACGGGTTTGTACCTGCCGGGCTTACATAAACGAATCTCTTTCTACCTACAGATTAGATCCAAATATTACATGCTTTTTCATGGACATATTCATCGACAGAAAACTATTCCGACCATATACTTCGACTATTTCATCAGAAAGCCGATGCTTCCTTCTGATGGTTGTCTCGAAGATGTATCCCGTCATTAAGCAAAAACTGACGAGATCGTGATGGACGAGATATCTCGTCATTAGAAAAAACTGACCAGATCTTGATCTCATCATTATAAAGAATTCGTCAATATCTTGGTGACGAGATATATCGTCATTAGCAAATTGGTCAGATCTTGATGGATGAGATATCTCGTCGAAACCACTTGGAGGGTTACAAAGCATTCAAGTAACAGCAATTTATATAAGTTACAAAAATACTATCCTCCTTTATAGAAAATCCCTTTTATACAAGAAATCAAAAATGAATTCCATTATTGACGCCCTTGAAGAGACTTTCAACGGTAAACACATTTATTTTATTAATGGCGGTGATAATCTTTGTTGGTTAAGATCTGCAATCAGGAATGACGACGAAGAACGCTTAAGGAATCTGTTGCGAGCATTTATATTATTGGCTAATTTCAGAGCGAGCAATGCCATTATTGATCGTCTTCGACTCCGGGAAATGAAACATCATTTCCGGTCTCTTTTCCGGAAACTTGTGGAACTGGTATTGATGGAAATTGCCTTTGACACATTAGCATCAGAAATTCTCGCCAATATATTAGGCGGATTTCCTTAATGAACATGTGTATTCACTTTCAGTGGGTTGAGGAGTTTCGAATTCATTCAACTGTGAACATTGGAAATATGTACATTCATTACCAAAGTGAGATTGGGTGAATACCCTTCATCAGTACATATCTATTCCTACATCGAAATGGAAAATCTTACTGATATATCAACTAGGCTATGAGTGCGCAAAAGAAAATGTCAGCATCCTTTCTATGTCGTTCAACTATCAAATCACATTCTTGATATCATATTAAAGATATGAGTTCCATATCAAGTTCCAGTTTTCAATTAATAAGATCTTCAAATTATTCGAGGATTCATTTATGGACCAAGGTGGGCCACTTGGATGAGCAAAGCATTAGCAATGGAGGGTTGCGCTTTCGAAACTCGGTCCAAGATAAAGACCGTCGTGCACACGGAGGATGGTTCATGTTGAATCTGTCGTGGCCTAAAATGTCCTCGAGTTGGCATGGTGTGAAAGTTTGGAGAGTGTGGTGACACCTCAGATGCTGACCTCGTCATCTGACTTGATTCAAAATTACGAGATTTTGTCTTCGGATCTTTTCCTTCGGAATTAATCCCGGACCGTCACCAATAGCCCGTTTTGTTGCTCCAGTGCGACGTTAATTAACTACCTAACCACCCTTCATCAGTATCTATTCATACCTACTGAATCTTACTGGAAAATCTTACTGATAGGGTAAACTAGATATGTTATTGACACCCCGGACAGTTATTTGACACCCTAATCTTTAATTTAAAAAAATAAGCTTCAAAATGCTCAGTTTCAAATAAAGGCGGGAAAAATTCCTTGTGAATCATAGAAGTCAGCTGTGTTAAAAGATTTTCAAACTGTAAACATCAAGAAAGGTAATATAACCGTAATCAAGAAGTATACAAAAATGTACTAGTTAAGAGTACGGTTTCTTCTGTTTTTGCTAAGAAAAGAGCATGAGCATATTTTGTACGATAGATAAGCCATAGTTTCCTTTGCATAAGTCCATTTATATTGCAAAAATGAACTAAATAAGAATGAAGGGTGTCAATAACAGTGGTGTTAATTACTCATCCATAAGGTGTCAATAATCGATTTTGCACCTATTTATTCTCAATATATTGCAAAATACCTTCCAGGGATAATTTTTATACGAAATCCTTTATTCAGCTCAAAGTAGAGTAATTCAGGAAAAGTTACAATAGGAATTTCAACTTGATTGAAATATTTTTACTATTTTTTCCATGAATTTATAGCATAAATATTGCCTTAGGATGACAATAACTGTCTGGTTTACCCTATATCAACCAGCTATAAATGCACAAAAGAAAATATCAGCATCCTTTTTGTATCGTTCATCAATCCAAATTATCGAGATCATATTTAAAATACGAGTTTCATATCTGGTTCTATTTTCAATTAATTTTGCCTTCCAAGTTGTTTTGACGAGCTGTCTCATCCATCAAGATCTGACCTATTTTGATAACGAAGAGACATATCGTCTCATCAAGGAATTGCCGATTTTTTTATGATAACGAGATCAAGATCTGATCACTTTTCTTCTAATGACGAGTTATCTAGTCCATCAAGATCTGCTAATGGTTTTGAAAATGACAAGATACCTCGTCAAGGCAACCACCAGAAGGATTAGCAAATGAATTCTCTAATAAGTTGCAGATCTTACGTGAATCCCAAACAGGGTTTGAAATTTTCAATTCTGGATATAATTAAACTTTTCTGATATTTTTACTGCGTGTATTTGAATTGTAAATAAGAATGACAAAATAATAAAAAATAAAAAAATAAATGTAATGTCAAAATTGCTTGCAAGTTTACAGAAAAATATCCCGTTTTGAAATATTAATTTTTTCTTTTAAAATGGTTACAAGCGCACAGGTTTGGATTTTTAAACATCAATATATATTTAAAAACAAAATTACATATTTATTTGCAATAAAGCTACTTTGCATTTAAAAACACTAATTATGTATATGATATCTATTTACATTGAAATTTAAGAACACCCCAAAACAACGCAATAAATGAATAACAATAGTGACATTATATCTCATGATGCCATGGAACTTAAAATAGTTCTTAAGTTCTTTTTATTTCAAGAAACTCTTTTTCTTTTAAATGTGATTTCATTGAACGTTTTTTTTTTTTCAAAAGGTCCCCATAAATACGAGGCAGAACAAAATAAGTAGCTCTTAAGACATCGTTTTACTAACTAGGTTACTGCTTTCGTATTAGAGCTCTTAACTAATACCTACCGTGGTTTTTTGGAATTCTGGGTAACATAGTTAAAGAAACATTGCCTAGTGTGCGAGATGCTGAAACGCACAGCAAAAAGAAGAGAGTATCTCCATTACTCGATTAAGGTAATTAGTAGCGAGTAGATTGGGTAAAACGTATTAGTTTTTGGATGAAGCCACAACTGATATAGATGAGCCTATATTAGTTTCTTTTTAACATCTCTGTTTTATGTCTTAACTTTCACTTCTCTGTTCTTCATTGAAATGCAAAATCACTTCCAGGTTTGACATACTTGAGGTTTCTCTATGCTCAAGCGAGGTCAACTTAACTTGATCGTACTAAACGTATTTATATCACAAAGTGAATTTTAAAAAATATGTGAGGGATTTTCAGTGTAAACAAATCACTAGGAGACAAAGATTGTACTTCCGGTTTCCCAGTATGAGCAATGATAACCTTTTATGTGCCCAGGATCATAGAATCAAAACTAGTAGTAACGTGACCCTTAAACTACTTTCGGGTGAAAGCGGGTGGAAACCATCATCTGATTGGTCCACGAGACGGGAGAAGACGCCCATTCAATAATTCATCATCTGATTGGACGCGCGACATAGTAGTTGGCTTTGGCAATTTCACCACTTTTGTCGCCAAATGCGTATTCACACACTTACACTGCCATAAGATGTTATATCGCCAAACCAGGCGATAAAATGTGAAATCGCCAACTCAAGTCAACTTTTCACAGAGCAGACACATGACTACTAATCGACATGTTGGTCACAATTTTTGAGGCTCCTATCAATAGCAGTGCTCAGTCTACTTATACTTCACGTCTATGGTACGGAATTTGTTCAGAAAGCACGTTCAACCACAAAAATATTAGTGCCATCTACATTTAACTTTACAGAAAAGCCTCTCATGGTTCTTGAAACACAACACATTTATCTCAGAATAAATGAATGCTGAATAAAGTTTTGCATATAATTTGAAAAAAAAAATGGAATATTTATTTTATTTTACTGAATATTACGTCATAATTTCCCTAACTAATAAAATTCCCGCAGAGCCAACACCTACGATAGTAAGAGGAGCCCGTTTCTATTTCTTTAATAACAACACTTAAGGCAAAGCCGAAAAGAAAAAATATCGTAGTGGTGCATAATTTCATAGATCTTCTAATGAGATAGATCATGTGAGCAGAGTCGATGCCGTAAGTTTCAGAAATAAAAGACAAGTGGACTATCGAAGCGCAGACTAGCGTTTTAGTCATGCTAATCACTTTACAAATCAATGATTTGAAACAAATTAGAATTTAGTATTTTTCCCACAACCTCTTGGCAGATCTTCAAACTGAGCGACCGGAAGACATAGCATGATGCTGCGCATACATGCTCGGTTTATTTCAGTAGAAGGTCGAAGCTTTTATTTCAGGGGTCGCGGTAACCTGATTATAAGAGTAACGGATTAGCAACCGGAGGGTTGCGAGTTCGAATCCAACCAAAGACCGTCGTGTACAAAGGGGGCTGGTGCATGTTAAATCTGTCGTGGCCTCAAATGTCCTTACGTTATCCTCCTGTGGAAGTTTGGAGAGTGGGGTGCCAACTCAGGTATGACCTCGTCATCTGACCGTGGTTGAAAATTACGTGGTGTTGTCCTCGGGTCCTACTCTTCGGGTTTGATCCCGAACCGTCGCTAATAGCCCGTTGCATTGCTCTATTGCTACGTTAATTAAAACATACCTACTATTATTTCAGCCGATCAGATGGTCAAAACGCTCTTTCAGGACATATTAAAAATGTACGCCAAATATCTCCAAAACGGCGATTTACCGCATCAGTTCTTAACCAGGAGTATTTTTCTGACAATTGTTTGTTTATTTTTATACTGAACAAACCTGTCATATCTTTGAGGCACTTGATCCATGAGTGTAGACAAAACAATAGTTTTTGAATGCCTTAGATCGGATAGGAAGTGATAAGAATCTCACATAATACCATAACCTACAGTGTTTCTAAACAGGAAGGTTGCGAGTTTGAAACTCGGTTCAGCCAAAGACAGTTGTATACATGGTGGATGGTGCACGTTAAATCTGTTCTAGTCGCAAATGTCCTCACGTTGGCGTGGTGGAGAATGGGAGTACCAGCCCACGTATTGTTCGCGTCCTCTGACCGTGGTTCAAAATTACGATGCGTTTTCTTTGGATCATTCCTGTCGGGGATTGATCCCGGACCGTCGCTAATAGCCCGCTATGTTGCTCCAGTGCAACGTTAATTAACTACCCACCTACCAGTGTTTCTAAATAGGCTACAGTCTACAGCGGAAAACATAAGGGTGATATACGTATTTTTGTATTTTTTCTAGCGAAAACTGAATAAGTATAGCTAGCAAAAAAAATATTTTTTAAGTATTACAAAAATGAAATTAATTCAATGCAGTGGCGACAAAAAAAAAGCAGAAGACTGAACACAATAATCATTTTAGGAAATGTACCGACCATGCTAAACAAATGATACATATCAGATAGGTGGCAAGTTTTAAGTTGGATCACATATGCTAAAAAAGTAAGTCCTGTCGACAATAACTTGTCTAAAACTGTGTAAAGCTAGGATTTTGTAAAAAGAAGTTTTAAATAGACTATATTGAGGAGTAATATCATTTGAGATGAGTAATTTAATGAGTAAAGTTAGTTCATATAATTTCAGTTATACATTTCCGCTGTATTTTTCAGTCGTTGGCGGTGCAGGTTCGATTCCACCCTGGGGATACTTTTGTCTTCTGTGTAAGTAAAACTTCCCTTTTGTATCTATTACTTGATATTGTCTGTCTCGTGTCTAGCCCAGCATGGCTAAATATGGCCCCTTGCGCCATAAAACCCCAACTTACCCTACTCTCACCCACCAGCTGTACTTTGCAACGTTTCATTTTTTACACGTGCTTATAAATGATTTCAAGTAAAATAGTTGCTATTCCAGAAACCAAACAGTAAATTATTTTAATGAACGGACAGATCAGGTACAACTATTTTAGAAAAACAAATTACGAAAAGTAATATCAGTGTGTATTATAAATTGTAATGAAGTCTCTTAACCCTATTCAATAGCCCGTTGTGTTGCTCCAGTGTGACGTTAATTGAAATATAACAATATAACAATAACTTAACCCTATGTGTGAAATTTAACCTTTGAGTTGCGCTGACTGAACTACATTAGACAAAAGAAGTCGGTATAATCCATATTCAAGTTTAATAAGATTGTTCCTATGTTCCATTACCTATTAAACAAGAGAAAGACAGATGTCAAAGATAAAATCCCAAAAGTCGCAAGATTTTAAAAGCTTAGCTCCGTAGCTGTAAAATCCTCTTGGAAAAGAAAAGAAGCGCATTCAATTGTATTCAAATAAGACGGCAGAACCTTAATGATTTCTTTAGAACTCTCTCTTTTATTCAAATTTTATTCAAGCTTATTTTATTTTTCTCGCACTGACTTCACAAATGTTATGAATATTAATGATCTTGGAATGAGTCTCTTTCATTCATACGCAACAGTCTTAGAAAAATTCTTTTTGTTGTTTGAAACATTCAGAATTTGAGTGTCTAAGTTTAAATGTAGAATTGTTCCACTAAATTTGATTAGATAACTTGAGGTAGCACACTCACTTTTTACACCAGATATATAGTTTTATTGATAAACTTGTTAAAGGTTAGTTTTGGACATCATAAAGTTTTGAATGAAAATACCGAGAGAGTTATGGGAGGTATTAAAAATATGTCAAAATTGACCCTACGATACCATATGTGACTGATGGCAGTGCCCTTAGCGGAAAAATTTGGAAGTTAGCATTCCTATTTCGGAAACTGCTGCTAATTCTGAAAACAAGTACGAAAGTTATAAAGCATCGCCGAATTGGTAAAAAAAATTCCGATACAAACGGTACAAATAGAAAGATCCTAGTCCATCAAAAATGATGACATTGATGCATTACCTCTCCTACAGACGGGTAATACAAAAAAATTTCATACTTTCATCAATCATCAGATGAACAAATGGATGATTTTTTAAAAGGGTCGTTGCACTGTAATCGACACAGAAGCACAAAAAGAGACACATGTATGAAGATATTTCTCGTACGACTACTTGTTACCTTGACGCATTGACGAAATGGTTAACCTCCCTATTCGTAACAATATTCCGACTTGAGCCTCTAATTTTACAGTTCAACAGTTGCCTATAATTGCTATAGTAGATTGTTACTGAATCGTCGTACTTTTCTCTAGGTTTTAAAACATTTGTAATATGTTTTGATGTTACTGTGAACTAAAATTACTATCCAAAAGACGTTTATAGTTTCATTTGTTATCTAGATTTATTCTATTCGCAATTTTAATACTGTTTGTCAATTTAAAATCGAGTTTTTAAGCGTGGGTTTTGCATTTCCCGATGATCGATTAACCTCAAATCCATAGTGGTTGCACACATATTAAAGTGCTCAGAAGTTAATTCTATGATTAAAGAGTAAATTTTTATGATGCAAATTAAAGATTATATTTTGACTTGATAGATATGTATGCAATTTACGACATGTTTGCTTATTCCACTGCTTTGTTGCTACATAGCTGCATATTAGATTCAGTCGCCTTGTCAAGTAGAGTAAATGAGGTTTTTTCTTAACCCAGGATAAAAATTTGATCAGTTCCATTCCCTACGGAAAATGTTTAGAAGAATTCTTAGATCACCATAAATGTTCTTCCATGATACCCCAAAACACTGCAGTATGTAGTCAGGACTATCCATGCTGTTCCCCAACAGCTGAAACAGTCAGGGGATCTTATTTCCTGCCATATTTCTTAACTTTGGTGTGATCAGTTTTAAATCTTTAAAGGAATGTCTATTGTGATCTGCATAACTTGTTGGCTATTTATCCAGATCTTTGTCCTCTAGAGCAATGGTGATAAGTTATTGAATCATAAATGAAAAACCTAAGAACAAGCTTTGTACTGATACTTCACTTCCAAGCTCTTGTTCCATTCTCCATAACTTAAGAATGAAATAATAGCAATCACAATGATCAGAGTTTTATTAATTACACAGGAAAAGAAAATAAAGGTGGATGAGAACAGAAAAATCAGTAAATGAAGTGATTATTTAGATTGATAGTAATTGGAGATTTATGGATATCCAGGAACCTTCCCGTTCTCTTTGAAATAAAAATATTTTCCTAATACTTCCCCGGCGTAGTTTGTCCATTGCTGAATCTTGCGCTATAAAACCTCTATCAAACAACTAAATATCACTTTGGATAAAAACTATCCTTCCTCTATAAGGTTCGATTCCTTCTTATGTGTATTTCTCTTCCGTGTCGGTAAAACTTTCCTTACATGCGTATGTCCATTACTTGCATTGGCAGTATTGTGTCTGGCACAGCATGGCCCATGGGCCCTTGCGCCATAAAACCCAACCTAACCAACCAACCAACCTTCCTCTACAAATGCGACTCAACATCAAAATCCAATACAAACTGCATGGTGGATCATCGTTCTATGCATTTATGAGGATTAAATTTTATCTAACTCGGCTAGTAGGGACAAGACTAAGAAGGCTAAATTCGTTAGAAATGCCATAAAAGTGAAACATTCGCTTGCGGGAAAAGTTTAAAAAACTCGCTAATGAAAGAAAATTACGGGCGCTTCCAATTTCATTGCACACTTTGCATCTGAAAGACATTTTTAATCCGTTATCTTCGTCCAAACGGGGCAAGACATCGTGTAGTTTTATTTTATGATTCGCCTCCCGTTCGGCAAACATTATATGCTAATGCCCCAACCCTAATGCGCAAACATATTAGCGTGTTCAAATTTCACTCCCTTCAAGTCAGAATTTTAAATTACTTGAGGGATGCCCACTTCTAAAATAATAAATCTTTGGCCTTTTTTGGTTTTTCTTTTGCCTTCCGCAGGATCCCAGGGAGAGAAGCTAAAAACGATAATCCGGTTTCCTCGGCAACCAGGACTCTGAGTCAATCGATAGAGTTTATGTTCAAGACTTTATTTCCGTCTTAAGAAAATAAACGCTCGTGACAGTTTTCAATATTAGTTCTGCCTTCGAAAAAGTGCTGGAAAAATAATTCGCGAGGAATTATTTAAATTGCTTTTTCTTGTCTTATTCCACACCACATGGCGTAGAGTTTTGCTTCTACACTGGCGTACAAAACTTAAGGAACGCCATTATTTTTAAAGGTTACAACCTCAAAATTAAACAAAACAGTCTGTGGAGATTTGCATAACCAACGATATGCAGTAAAAAGCTGGTGCAAATTCAAATTTCGGAATCGTCGTCAGAGGCGGTAACATAGAAATGTGTTCTACTACCACAGAAGCTCATCCCCGTCCTCATTGCAAAGCCTACATCAGTGCTAGAGGTGTCAATCTGTCGAAAAATGACCGTCTCCTGTCGTTTTGTCATAAGTTTTCACAGTTACCCTTGTGTCTCATGGCTCCCAGTGAAGTGTCACCACTTCAGTTCTGACTTTTTTACAGTTCGTTTATGCTTTTGTGTTTTGTTGTATTCATCGATTCGGTAACTCTTGAAGAGAGAAGTATCTTTTTATCATTTCTCCATATAAAGGACACTTCACCGCAAAGTAGCAGCTGAAAGCCTTGCTATGCCTTAAGTTTTGCACACCAGTGTATGACTAAATATTTAAAAGATAAATTAAAAATGTATCGGAGTTGCTAATTATTTCTTGTGTAATAAGCAAAAAGAAATTTTATCCATTATATTGGCACTTCCTTCTATCTACTGAAAGTAAGTTTGATAGTTCATGAGAAAAAAACAACTGCGCATGCCAACTAACATAATCACTCGTAAGATAACTGACGTACTTAAACGTCATAAAAATCTAATATTTTCTTCCGGTATCAAAATATCACTCATTTATACATGCGCAATTATATATGTGCAAGAACCAACTACCCATATCAGATTAACTGAGGCTAGCATCCATAGCAAGCAGAGGAGGTAGTTTAAGGGTGGTCTTAAGTGTGCTTATTGTGCATGACAAACACCACTAACTAATAAGGTACAGAAATCATCAAACGCCAGAACGATCGGGTATCAACCGGTGACAAGTAGCCTCCAGTGTGGTGTCAATAGAATGCGGGCAAAAGTGCATATTAGAAATCGAAACTGATGTCCGCTAGCATTTGCATCAAAAATAAACTTTTCTTGATTCAGTCGACGATTTACAATTTTTCATCAGGGAATGCCAGATTTCTAGGCTTACATGGATACTACGCCACAATAAATCTATATTAATAGGTGGCTATATTTCTGAGAAAATGACGAAAGGAATGCAAAAGTATATTATCAATGTCATGAAATAGAACAGTTGAGGGATGAAAGCTACATGGAAAGCTACATCGTACCTTCAACTGAAATTCAACTTTTTAATGGTAATTCTTCTAACGTTTATAGTTGTCTTAAGTGACTTATAATAATAGCAGACATGTATCAGATAGAGCTGGCTTAAATGTAAATAAATGTTATTAAACTGAAGTATTCCACCGTTTTCACTAGAGATGTTCAGTACTTTACTTTTTTAATCAACGACTGTTTCAGAGAATCTAAAAGCATTTCGAAATGGATAGGCAAAATCACTTACCATCTCTTGCGGGAGTTCTTGGTTCATCCATATAGTCTGAAAGAAAGTAAAATGTTCTGTGAATATAGGAATATAGTCACACGCACATGTAATAAATAACATCATATGATCCTTAAAAAATCAAGATTCATTCTTACTTATATAGATAGAAGTTGTCAAAAATTTAACCATAGTGAAATGACAAATTTTCGGAAGGGGCTCACACTTAGTATGACTATGTGACAACACATACGTACAACAACAAAAAATACAAATATTTTCTTGCATTAATGCATACTCATAACACTAAAATTTTGAGTTTGAATAAATTAAACAAATGAAAGGCTGATACATCCTAACTAAAAAGAGGAATCAAAGGTAGGTAGTTCAATTCAAGTCGCACTGCAGCAACACAACGAGCTATCGGCGACGGTCCGGGATCAATCCCGAAGGGAAGGATCAAGGACAATGCCTCGTAATTTTGAACCACGGTCAGATAACGAGAATACACCTGAAATGGCACTCCATTCTCCAAACTTCCACATCACGCAAACATGAGGACACGATTTAATGTGCACCTGCCCCCCCGTACACAACGGTATTGGGTTGGATTGAGTTTTGAAATAGTAACCATCTGGTTGCTAATCTGCGACTCTACCAACTGGGCTACCACTTCCCCAGGGAGATGATCATACAGGTAGAAGTCTATCATCAACTTCCCATGCTGTGGGAAACATGTTCACAGCTGAAGAAGAAATTGTTGAACTCCCGGATTAATTCTTCAGGGAGGAATGTGGTGGAGGAGGATTGTGTATAGATTCACACATAATCAAATTTATAACCGGGATGCGCTGTCCATTCCATGTGCTGGGCATCTTCAATTTGGAGAAAGTCATTGACCAGATGAACTCAGTGATTACATTAATTCTCATCCATTAATACAAAGATGACCATCGACACCTTTGATGAAACATTTAACATGAGGTTCCAACTCATAACATCAAATTCTCAAATTTAATTCGCATTATCCGCAAATTTAACCGTCCAAGTGATCTCAACGAGATACCTCGTCTATCAAAATCTGACCAGTTTGCTAATGACGAGATATCTCGTCGAAACAAAACTGCTCTATCGCTCCAAGGGAATGAGAATACAAGTAGTAAAAGCAAATTGTCCCTTGCCCAGAACTGGAGACAATTTAAAACATACTTTTGCACCAGAGGCTCGCCACTACAGGGCAGTTTCGACGTGAAGATGAACCACCAGGAGGGTTAACATGAGGTTTCAATTTGCTTCTGAATATTATAATAGTATCTCTAATGAAGAAGTGTATCTGAATGTGTCAATTTACATGATGCCTGTATGAACAGGCATAACAGTAACTGGTTCCTTTTCTTGGTATTATTGAGGAAATACGAGACTCTATGTAGAATAAAAGCGATTATAATGACAGGTCAGAGGATTGTATATTGAATTAGAATTCATCAGGAAAAACAAATTCCACTGAATCATGTGACAGTTAAGGGCCTTATACTGGTTGTTTCCTATTTAGTTATGGGCACTCTTGATCACAAGTGTCAGTTGTCACACTTCTGGTCATTTGGTGTACAGATCAAATGCCTTGAATCTCCGATGAGCAGTCTTTCTTCAAACTATAGCTCCAAAGGCGGTTGTAAGATCTGAAGGCAGATATTGTCCAATGTCTGTTGGGCTTTATACAGTTAAAACGCGATACCGATTCTTCTGAGGAGTTGCGACGATTAAGCCGCACTTGTATTTGGCATCACATCTCTCCGTGTCTTGGAAATTCCAAACCGATGGAATTCTTTTGGCATGTTTAGCGCTCCAAAACTTTTCAGTGTGTTACTGTTATGATTCAATCCTTTCAATTATTGACTGATTGTAATTTTCAACAAGATCGAATTGGTTTTTCTATTTATTTAGAAATGTAACAAATATTCTTCAATGAGTTGGTACAAGCTTGCTAAACGAAAAGTCCCCTGTGGACCATACCATGAACAGGAAACAACACAGAAGCTCTCAGTTCAGTAACATAATGTGTCGGGTACTCTCTCTTGGCGACATGGGAAAGTTGCCAAACCACCAAATGTCGCCAAAACGCGTTCATAACACGGCTTTATTAACGATTAGTTTTCTTTCCTCCAAACTGAGTTTATCGTCGCAAGGACTACCTCTCACTACAAAAATTTAGAATTAGATTTTGAGAGTAGAGTGAACTCTTTAATTGCGCCATTTTAAGACGTTTTTAATTGCACAAAAATTAGTAACATGTTTGACTAATCTAATAGAAATTCATTTATTATCTGCGACTAGCAAGTGATTTTGAGTATACACACAGTACAGGAAGTAGTAATCGCATATTTCAGTAGTACACATTCCAGTCCAGTAGAAGACACACCAGTAGTCCACATTCAAGATATCTATATAAACTAATTAAGTTGAAAACAGATAAAAAAATTAAAGTTGAAAACTGTTAAAGTCAAAGTTAAAAATAGATTTAATATTAAAGTTAAAAATCATTTTATCTAAGCATACTATTTTTATATGAATACAAATAATCCAAAAACATTTTACAGTACTTGTTTTAGTTTTTATGCGCTATTGGAAGAAAGAATTGAATCTTTCAATCATTTAAGCATATGCAATGCTTCTTCTGTTTTTTTTTTATAAGTTCAAATAAACGAAATGATAAACTATATTGAATGAAATACTGAAAACCTGAACTGATCTCCTTGATCAAAAAAAATAAACGGTGGATAATTCTTTACAGTTTCAACCTAACGAAACAAACTAGATTATTCGAAATGATTGACAACTGAAATTGATCTGCACATCATCAAAAATAATATATATATATTTTTTTTCCGGCTTCAAACTACCGAAATAACTAGCTTAGATAAAATGCTTGACAAAAGAGCAGACCTCTATGTCATCAAAAAAAAAGATGCATCTAGTTAATATCAAATGACCATTCTGTAATTAATAAACGACTTTTGACTTTTTTCTCTTTTAGTTTTATCGTTGAATAGAACCGCTCCACATAACTAGACAAATTCAGTATTGTTCCGTCATGTTGCAAGCACGCAGAACCTTTCGCTTGAGCAATTTTTCTTTATTTGTTTTTATTTCCGCCATCGTTTTTCAATTTATCAAATTTTTTCATTCCTTTCCCGTCTCCACTTGTCTCAAAAATTCTGAAAACAAAAGTAAAACAGTTTTACTTTTTTTTCTTCAGTTTTATAAGACATAATATTCTATCTGCATGAAAGAATGCTTTTCTGTTTGTGGAACAAGGATCACTTAGCGTAACATCTATTTTCTTAGACGATATGCGAAAAAGATAGATAACTTGAAAGTAAATATGATTGGTTCATGGATAGGCTGATATTTGTAAGGAAATATTTTTAATGCAAGCTAGTAGACAGGATTTTATGCGAGGAAGGTTCGACCTTTCTATTTTATGTTTTTGTAAAAACGAATAGGAATAAATTGTGGAATAGATTGTCATTATACTTTGCTTATTGAGCAATATTGTGAAGCGAAATATTTGAAACTGATGTACAGGGAGGGATTGGAAACTGAAAATCTTGAAAATCAATAAAGTAAGTCAACTTTCCTTTATTACTGATAAGATAGTTTTCTCACAGTGATGAGTCAGAGACGACCCGTTTTATAATTGAAGGTAGCTTAATTTACGTTGCACTGGATCACCACAACAAGCTATTGGCGTCGTCCAGGATCATTCCCGAAGGGAAAGATCAGAGTTAACCAGACCAATCATTAAGAGATCAGACCAACTTTGCTAATGACGAGTTATCTCGTCATTAGCAAAATTGGTCAAATCTTGATGGACAAGATATCTAGTCGAAACCACTTGGAGGGTTGATTATTGATTTGACAGTATGATAGGGGATCTCAGCATTTGATGTCTACCCAATTCTTGAGTACTCGATAGAACTTTTTCCTTCTTGATGCAAAGTTTAAAGTGTCTCCTCTGCTTCTAGAAAACCATTTCCTATCCTAAAATCTGAACTCATCCGTTACACAAAACCCATAAAAATCTTTAAAAAAAATACTTGCATTTGTTTCCTCTATTGTTTTTCTCGAGGTATGCAAAAGTCAATAGCCTCCACCGCCATTGTTTTTGTTAAAAACGCGCTTCTTTCTTACGAGCTGCATTATCCATGATGTAATGAGCTATCTTCCCCAGCGAAATGGCCGCCTCTAACGACGCAAAATTCATTGTCGCTCCTATCTTTTACACTCCGGAGCACTCGAGGAAAAACTTCAAAAGACAGCGTCTGCGTTTATGCCAGAAAGTAAAAGAAATGGCCTGGTTTGCTTATGTGATTCATTTCCTACGTAGCTGAGATATTAAACGGGCTTGGGAAACAGCTGGTAAAAGCATTGCATCGATTTAGTTATAGTTAGGCTTCGATCGATTTAATTGTGAAGGTTTGATGTGTGTTGTTTGTTCTCCTTGAGATGAATCGATCTTCGCTCATAAAAGTCTATTCTATCAAAATAATTAATGCCGATCATTTGTTTAGACTTGTTTCGAGAGCTTAGATTTTTTCGACATTAAATATTAAAAAGTATATTACAGTAGTAGCCAGAAGAAAGCAACCTGTTAAAACAATTCTATACATAAACTATGTTTTAACAAATAGTTGTACGAGTATTTCAGGTTTGCTTTTATTGCACAGTTCTCACATGCGTTTATTTCCCGAGTTCTGCAACAGAAGTTAAAATTTTTGAGTTTAAATAAACCATCTCACGTGTTCACACGCATATATCAATTCTGCGACCAGAAGTCTTCCCTGAATGGCCAGTTTTGACCTTCTTGACCAATAGAATCTTTCCTAGGATTCTTTCCAATATGGATTCGATTCCAAGATTGTTTCGATGCGGATGTTTTGATTATGTGTGGTGTAGAGTAAAAGTAACACTACACTACTGGGAAATCTCCTGACTTTCAGAGCGGTTAGTTGATAATCGAACGCTGAAAGGGGGATATTCCAAGCTATTTAGCTATGCACACCAATAAAAGTTGTGTTCCTTGAAAGAATTTATCTGCATCAATTCAAACAGATTTTGTCTTATTTCCAATACGAGAATTTTCTTGTAAAACTGAGGACCCGAGGTACCCCAGGAATCTTTTCATTTTCTATGGGTTTTAATGTCTTTAGTAAACACGGGGTTCGCGCTCCCTAGATACCAAAACGATATTTTTTGCTTTTATCCCACTACTTTGTCCCCCAATGCCTCTTTTTTCCCTTTCGAGAAATTTTTCACTTGGTGTTATCTTGTGTTTGGCGCAGCTTGGCCAAATATGGCCCTCGCGCCATAAAACTTAAAATCAAGCAACCAATCTTGTAAAAATGTACATGTCAGTGTAATAACTCCAGAGAAATGTACTAATATGAACACATGACATACATTGTAGCTTTAACTACTAAATATAAATGTAATACAGGGTTGTCAAACTTCCTGTACAAACTTTAAGGGGAGGAAAGGAACACCAAATTCAATCATACGCACATAAATATGTATGTTCACAAATTCCCCCGGATGTACTAGAGCAGCGATTCTCAACCTTTTTTTTCTCGCGGCACACTTTTAACGATTTCAAAATTTGGCGGCACACAAAGAAAAAGATAAGTTTAAAAGTTGTTTACTTACCTATAATACACTGTAAAATAGTTTATGATAATAATTGTGAATGTAAAATAAAATAATATAATATGTACTACAAAAACAACAGTACGTTTATTAAGGGATTAATTACAAGGTAGTAAGAATACTTTTAATGAGAAATTTGAGCTTGATGTTTTTTGATAATTTCATTTATATTTGGTCGTAAAAATGACAATGCTACTCTCATATCGTCTTCTACATTTAACAGTCTCGATCTTTTTTTCGTTTTTATGTTGGTTAATACTGAAAATCCGAATTCACATAATTAAGATGTAGAAAATTGCAATAATATTTTTAAAGCTTTTTTGGCTATCATGGGATAATCGCATCTAATGTTAATCCAAAATGAATTAATTAATTCTTCCGAATATTTTAAAATTAAATCTCGATTATTAGAAAGCGAAATTAGCTCTTCCTCTTCATTCAAGTTAATTCAAATACAGAAGTATTCGTTATCACAAATGGATTACGAACCCAATCAAATTTTTTTATATCTAAATTTGGGAAATAATGAATAATTCTCTCCTCTAATGTTGTCAAATGGTCAATAACAATTTTTTGAATAGTTTTATTAAAATTTGGCGGCACACAAAAGTGCCGCGGCACAGTGGTTGAGAATCACTGTACTAGAGAGTACACTTCTAGGGGCAGACATGTAAGACTGTAAGTTTGCAAACAAACATTTTAATAGCCTTAATTTTCAGTTACAAGAAAAGTTTGTAAAATATTTAATGCTCGATTGCTTTCTAATAGACTAATTTGTTCATAGTTTGCATTAAAATAATATAAAATCAACTATGAAGGTCCATTATAAAATCGGAACTTTCGTTTCGTATTCCTTTGGCATTTATCTAGATGGCTTGGTGTTTTACACGTCTTCGCATTGGCCATTCTAGGTTCAATCATAGACATTAGTTTATGAATGAAACCACTCCATCATGCCATCAACCCTTAACCATACGCCATATTTTAACTTCTTGTTCACATTTTAAACATCTTTATCGTCGATATTTTCATACCTCATCACCAATTTTATCGGATTTGTTGGAACATCCACCTCATCCATCACTTTTTACCTCCCTTCATCATTCAAAATTTTTACCGTCTATAATTGATAAGATTTTAAAATGAATTTCATAAAGTTTCATCTAAGATGGAGACTCCCCATCTTAGTAATCATTTTTAAAAATAAGGTTTTACACTTCTCAATTAAAATTTTACATTTATATTTAAATTTTATGCAACTTATATGTTTTATTCCTTGCATTTCTCCTTTTAATGCTGGTTTGATTATTCTATCAATCTATTTTCTCCTTTTATTGTCTTGTGTTTGGCGCAGCTTATCCTTTTCTGTATCTTGCGCCATAAGCTCAAATCAACCGGCTAACCAACCTTTGGCATTTTTTTCCTATCTGGACATAATTTTTATGTCGTTAATCTCGAATGCCAGGATTGCAACTTTGGGAAATTGAGCATTTCCTTTCCTGTCCATAACAGTACTTGAGCAACGGAATAGCTGGACATTAATTAGATATGCATTCATTAATAACAGAATAATTCATTTTCTCCAAGAATAAGGTGGTTACGACTTTTGCGGTCTCAAATCACTTTTAAAGTACAGAGAAGATGCCTCTCAGCGGAACAAATCTTACAAATGGAACAAACAGATTAATTTATTGTCTGTTAATTAATTAAAAGAAAATTAAATTAAGTCAGAAATAACTAATTAAATTATTTCTGATTTAGATTTATTTTTCAATAAACAGCATACATTTTTTTGCAATTTCTAATAGCAAAAAGTTTATGGGACTGTTGTGTTTGGTAATCAAACGTGCAAGATTCTTGTTTTTGTTTGATTACCCTTCTTTTTTATATAAAAATAGCACTATAGTTATAGATACTTGTATATTTTATTTTCTGTAGACTTTTTTGATTCAGGAGCTGGAACACATGACTTCTATCTATCCTTCATGGTGTCACTCGATTTCCGAGGGGTTGCAGTAGCTCGGATGGAAGAGTAACGGACTAGCAACCGGAGGGTTGCGAGGTCAAATCCAACCAACCGTATACAAAGGGGGCTGGTGCACGTTAAATCTGTCGGCCTCAAATGTCTTCAAATGCGGCCTCAAATGTCCTCAAATGCGGCCCCAAATGTGTGGAAGTTTGGAGATTGGGGTGGCAGCTCAGGTGTGACCTCGTCATCCGACCGTGGTTCAAATCCGTGGTTTCCCTTCGGATTTCATCCCGGACCGTCGCCAATATCCCATTGTGTTGCTTCAGTGCGACGTTAATTCTAATACCTACCAGATTTCCGAGTAGTCTAGTATTGCTTTTTTATCTCGTATAACACATTTAATGGCTGTATAACCACATCTATTGGTTGAAAGAATCCCGGAATTATTCTATTGGTCAAGAGGGTCGAAGCTGGTTAGAAGTCATGTAGGGAAGACAAATTGCTTACCGGATATATGTTGTGTGAATCCTTAGATTTAACATATTGCATATCCACATGTATACGATATCTTGCCATGATTTGGAAGTGAGGGAATAGGTAGAGGTATATCTGATATATGGTAGAGTTTGTTATCCTTAATTTCAGTATAGAAGTAGTCGATGATATCTTTAGCGGTGTAATTTTAAACAGCTTATTTATTCTGTTGCTGTTATTAATGTGTGCGAGTGATTTTCGTTCCTTTAAATTATATCTCAGAAGGAAGAAGTTAAACACAAATGTCTTATAATACAGAAGTTGAGGTATAGATAGGTGAAAGAAAATTCGGCTCCATCATACCTCTTGCTGTTCCTCCGCCGCTACTGCTGCTAGTTGACTGGCTCTCCTCTGTCGCCCAGTCACTATCTGAAAAAATATTAAAATTAGTAGTCACACATGGCGTCTATCCTTTGAAGTTAGGCGAATCGGGGATAAAAATATAAAAACTATTTGCATTATAGCATTTTGCTGAATCTTTGGTGACTACTTTGCACTAAGTTCAAAATGTAGCATAACTTAACGTAACCCCAAAATAAAAATATAAAAATCTATACATATAACCAGGGTTGGCATCTGTCTCTGTTTTCTATACAATCTACACTGTTTGACCAATCTACACCGAATATGGTACACTTATTCTTTGGAACTCTGAGGGTAACGTAGGCTACTTATTAACCCTCGTTCTATTTGTCTTGGGTGTGCAGAGGGGTGTAACGTCCCGTCATCCTGGACAGAGCACTTGCTAGGGGGTGCTCTCTCCCGGTCTGGTTGTGCAGATGACTTCAGAGTTAACATCTATAGGAGTCACCTCTCAAGATGACCTTCGAGTTTTTAGAATCTTAGAGTATGGTGCAATCACAGATGGGTGCGGTTGCTCTGAAACTCGCTCAGTATCATATCGTTTATGTATCCCGTCTTTAAATTCTTAAACTGTAGCTTTATTATTGGAATGTAAATTTTTATGGTAATATAAGATTATTTTTATAGAAAGGGGCCTTTTTTATCGTCGATAAGGTACAGGGGGCGAAAGACAATTCGAAATCCTCATGGGAATAATATTGCGCTTTTATATGATCAATGTCAGACCAATTCACACTAAATTTGGTACATTCATCCTGTAGAATTCTGTGGGACACATAAGCTATATATTAACCCCGTTCGATTTGTCCTGGGTCTCCAGGGGGGCTAAAAAATCGTTTCCAACTCGAAATCTCCATAGGAATAATATTGAGTAATATTGCAATGAATTATAAACAATTCAACCCGAGCAACTCTAGGTAATTCAGCTAGTAAAAAATATCTTATAATCTTTAGTTATAAAAGTATCTTATAGTCCTTAGCTATAAAAATATCTAATAATCCTTAGTTATAAAAATAATTGTTGATTAGCGTTTTAGTGAAGCATCCTTACTCAAAATCTAAACCTCGAGGATATTCTGTATATCTCGTAAGAGATAAAAAAAAATCATAATTATGAATTTTATTACGTATCCAAAGCAAGCATTGCTCACTGAATTATTAAATCTCTGCTTTGGATCTCAAATCCTTAAAGTTAAAATAGTGCTTCTTCCGTAATACACTTAATTTGTATAGAAATAAATGTAGTCAGAATTATACTTTTAAAATTTTATTCAATGTTAATCATTTATGTAACTTTTGCTCAGGGAAGGAGATCACTGCTCAAAGTTTGATGGTCCTTGTCTGGGGATGTTCAAATAATAATTAGAACCAATCAGTAAAACTTCCCTTGTGTGTATGTTCATTTACTTGACGGGGTTTAGCCAGGTTGACCATATATAGTCCTTTTGCCATAAAACCCAACAAACCATCCAACCAGTTTTGTCCTTGACCCATAGAATGTGTCTAAGGATTCTTTCAATCAAAAGATTTGGTTTCTTGGGGATTGTGTGTATTTTGAAAGAAATACGGCGGACCAGTCCTTTTATTTTAAAGGACAAATATGTTTATTCGTGAACTAACTCATAAGATGGTCGTTGATGGACGACGCTTACGGCCTTGTCGGCGCTTGGTGGTTGATTGGTTGAAAATGTACATAAGAATGAATAGTAATTCGAGCGCACGAAAGGTGGCACTATGCAAGAAATGACGTGAGCATTGCACAACAAGTTACGAAACATGGTTATTTAGTCATTAAATGTGATATGAGGCAAAAGCAATACTGAACTACTTGGAAATCTTGTGACTTTAAGAGGGTTAATATAAAGATTTTACTGTCCATACTGTCCAGTGTTTTATTGATTCAAATGTTAAAATAATTTAAACGGTATTAGATAGGTAGGTAGTTTGATATGTGATTAAACTTATAATGAGTATAGGCATCGCTGTACATATTTAATACCTCCAAATGAAGTAAAATTATCAAAAATATTAAGCAGAATTTCGTGAATTGATTCGTATTAATTCTAATTTCCGATACAGTCATGGAAAAACGTGCACATCTCAGCCATGTTGCTGCAATTAGCTTCTGAATATCCACTTCAATTGCATCCCATTCCCTTATTAAAAACTATTTTCGAAAAGCCGAAACCTATTTTCGCGTTCGAGTGCGTTTTCTTTTCTACGTTCAATAGCCCATTGTGTTGCTCCAGTGCGACGTTAATTAACTACCTACCATCTTTCCTGCGTTGATTTCTATCTTGTAGTATTTTCACTGCTATATGTAATCAGACTGCAGAATTTCATTAGAGTAGCGAGCCCTTCCGTGTAGTTTTAGCAACATTATACAACTCCATAGCTCAAATAAACATATGTAAGCAAAGCAGAAAAAATCGGCGAATGAATCCCGTAGTTGTTTATTTTATATGATTTACATCCGCTCCATTCATTCGCTAAAAAACAAATCTCGATTTCAGTGGCACGTAAGTTTGTGAAGTATATATATAGATTTAAATAAGCCTAACAAAATTTTCAAACGATCATTATTAAGTAATTGATAAAATGGCAGTCTACCGAAGACAGAACAAACGAGGAACGTTAAAACAATTCAACTTTTAATCCCTAATTCCCTAACTCTGGGAACAAAATCAACACGCAAGAGCGGGAATAATTTAGGACCGACTTCCCCTGTGACTATCCTTAAAGGCATACCCCGTGTTAAAATATTTCTACGCGTCCACACAAAAGGAACTAATGCAAATAAAGATCTTGGCGTCAGTGTTCCTGCTGTAATTGATGCTGCCCGTCACGATTAGGAAAACCGACGTTTTATTTTCTACGCTAAGATCTGGAAACTATTTTAAAAGAGCCTAAGGACTAATAAATGAAACTTCGTATGAATAATTCAGTCGTTCCTTCTCAAAATGGTATGAATAACAAAGATGTTTAACTAACACTTACTATTAACTTAATGGTTGATAGAAGTGTCAGATTCCGTTTATGTATATAGTGCTATCTTGACTAGAATTTAGTTGTGTATTTTCAGGTTTCATTAAATTTATGAATACAGTAATTATAGGTATCGAAGTAATAGATTTAGAAAACTATAGATGCACAGATCCGTTTAAATTTAATCTGCACAATGATATCACTTTCAGGTTCTCAGTGGAGTCTAATTCATGCAAAAACGAAGATGTAACAATCGTATGTAATAAAACAAGACATCTTTCAATGTCGTGGTTTTTGGTGTTGATGTACCAGAACTCTGAATGCATTTTTGTTAACATATATTTACCATATACAACAGTATTCTTTCTACTAACTACACATAATTCTTAATTTCTTACTGCATTTAACTTTTAATAAATAGTAGCACATTAAATTTTATTTACAAATTCATTTAATTTCTCGAGTGATTGAATTTAACCATCGGAGGGACTCTATTGAACGTATACATCTATTCTACAACCTAGTCTTCTCTGCATGGCTTCTAACCAGTTTTGACTTTCTTCACCAACTCAATCTTACATAGAATTCCATCAGTAGCCAATAGATATGTTATTAATAACCAATAGATATGGTTATTTAGTCATTGTGTGTGTATTGAGAAGTAAAAGCAATGCTAAGCTACATATAAATTTAATGACGATCGGAGTATTACATATAACGTGTGAAAACTTTCATTAATCCCGCACATTATTGCCCACTGCACGTAGTATGGCGGAAGGATATGTATCAAGCGCATAGAGTCGAGAACAATGAACTAGATAGATTTTTTGAGCTGTGAAGGAAGCATGGAACAGATATTAAAGAAAGGATTAAAGATAGTCTGTAAAATTGTCATCAATACAGCACATTAATGTACACTGCACAGTGTGACGGAATTGTTTGTATTCAACACTTAGTGTTGAAGGCAATGGGCTAGATTTTCCAAGAGCCGTAAAAAAGAAGCATAGAACCGTGAATGCAGTCTGAACAAATTCTAATATGAAATGAAATTCTAATGCCTTGAAAATTACCAAAGTTTTCAAAGTCACAGAGAAAATGTGAATACTATTATTCGTCACTACAGCTTGTCATTTAGCTCACGATTAATTTCACACACATTTTTAGTTTCCATGTAAACAACTTCCAAGTCTGATGCCCCATCTAACTAATTTTCCTGATCCTACATTCAGAGTAGTCTGTATATCAGATGCTTTAACAGAAATAAATATGGAACAGCCTTTATACAAGATATCCTTTAACTTCGTCTTCACTCTACACGTTTAATACGAAAAGTTTGAACTCTAATTTAGCCTGTTTTCTAAGTTCTGAAGCATTTAGTTTGTCTCAAGTTATAATAAGGGATCGAAAAAGGAAAATTTTGACCACTATTTTACACATTTTATCGCTTTTTAGTGCAAGCAAAAGATTTTTACTTCCGCTCCCCAAATGCTCTCTCACAATATATATCGGAATTACCCTAAAATTTAGTTTATCGTCATTTTGGAGACGTTTGGCGTTTAATCTAATTACTGTTGACCAATCAACTATCATACATCAATTCGGAATTTATTCTTTGGAATATTTATTGGCGAAGTGCTGTAATCGTATTCGAAAAACAAGACAAATGATGTCATGTTCGGAATACGTACAAGAAATATACATATCAAGTCAGAAACACTACCGCCATCTGCATTTAGCTTTACAGAAAATGGCTCTCATATTGAAAGGACAGGCTCGATTTCCTACGGCAGGATTAACTCACGCAACATGCAGAAAAATCGAATAACTTTTTTGTTCGATCTCTGGTGGGTTTGTTGACCTCCCCAACGAAGATTAATGGCTGAGAATACTTGGTAACGATTGAAAAGAAAAAGTCTTGTCAAACTTACGGGTTGAGTGCGCCGAAAAGTTTGAAACTTTCCGAAGCTAGCAAATGACGATCCTTCAAGTGGAATTTTGTGATCGATATCCTGCGATTAACTGGAAAACTCAACATGTATCGATTGCTGGAAAAGAAGATGTGTGATATGCTGGCTCGAGCCCGATGTGTTGGAATGGGATTAAATCAAGTTTCGAATCGATTAGGCGATGGTTTTGATTTTTTTTTCTGTTTGCATATGCTTACATACTAGGATTGGATTTATTCTAAGAATGTTCTCTTATGATTTGTCAACCCCGAACTCCTTCCTAATAATTTAGATATCTAAAAGGAGTTGACTATCAAACTATTTGCTTAGATTAAATAAATTTATGTAAACACCTATTTACTGTAAAATTGATCTCTTCCGATTAATTTAACTTAAATCTTCATTTCCTAATTTTTAGTTAAAAGAAGAATTTCTTTAGAAGTTATATTGTTGAGAAAATGTTAAGTTTCATTTTTCCTGAAATTTTAAATTTTAAAGCTACTATATTTGACGCAATCTGTAAAATTTTTAATAGATATGATTTGTTATCAACGCAATTAAACAGCCTACTTGTTGTAGAAAAGATCATGTAAGACCATTCATCTCTGAGCTACTTTTTTTTCAAATTTTAAATTTCAAACAAAGTTTCCAGTACGCTCTTTTACATAACAAATAATGGTTTCCACAAAAAATCGAAAATTTTCAAATTTTTTTATTCATAAACTTCCTTAATTGTTGAATACTATACGAAAATTAGATTTAACATGCAATATCAGATATGACTATTCCATTTCATTCTTGAAAATATTTTTAAATGGTATCCTAATGGTCCTTGAATCAAAAGAAATTAAAACATTAACGAGGATGCAATTCTTTAGAAAATTTTGTATATTTTAAAAGCGATGTGTTTCAGAATATTTCGGTGATGAAATTTCAACTGATAGCTTCTAAATAATACTTAAAATTAAAAGAATGAAATTGATTTGTAAATTTTTGTTACAGTATTTATAGTTTGTGATATGTATATATTGAGTACTTAAGTTTCCATGTAAGAATTTTGTCTATAAATTTCCATCTGATGAAACGTTTTCTCATTTCTAATTACTCAGGTAGGTAGTTGAATTAACGTCGCATTGAGCAACAGAACAGGCTATTGGCGGCGGTCAGGGATCAAACCCGAAGGTAAAGATCCGAGGACAACATCACGTAATTTTGAACCACGGTCAGATGACGAGGTCACACTTGCAAACCACGCAAACGTGAGGACACACACGCAAACGTGACACACCACGCAAACGTGAGGACATTTGAGGCCACGACAGATTTAACGTGCACCAGCCCCCTACACGATGGTGTTTGGTTGGATTCGAACTCGCGACCCTCCGGTTGTTAATCCGTTGCTCTTCCAACCGGGCTACCACGGCCCAACGTATCTGAAGGAGCGAGTGTACGGTGATCAAACCGCGTACATTACCTCAAAGAGAATATCTATACAAAAGTCGAGCTCTAGAGTTTCATTGTTATGAATAATACATTGATGTTATGAATAATATAATCGAAGGAACCAAACTTTCCAAGGTGGCTAATGGAGCTAATTTATAAAATGCCATATTCCCATGATAGAACAAATCCCCCGAATAGAACAAATCATTACATTTTAAGCGTTTACGGTATGTAATATTATTCGAATTGGTTCACTAATAAAAATTATTTACTCCTCAAACCCAATTCCGAATGATGGTCCACCCTATATAAAATTTATGCTCAAAACTTTTAAACGATGAAAATAATGAACCAGCTTGTGTTCTGATGCTCAACCTTAAAAAGAATAATTCATATTACATTATCTGTGGGTATTGCCATTACTTAACATTGTATGTCTTGTGTCTCGTGAAGCATGGCCAAATATGGCCCTTGTGCCATAAAACCTAAAACTAGCCATCATACCATATTATTATTCCTAAACGTGCAAATGAAGAAAAATTACGTCTCATATAGCGAACCATGTAAAAACATTAGGATAGGGTACTTAAAAGAGGATTTTAATTTTAAAGAGTCACCGTTTGAAATCCAAAAGCAGTGTTATTTTCATAGTATCTAGACTAGTTTACTTTACCGAACGTCGTCATTAAATAGTCTCTAGTTATGGTATGGTGGCAAACGAATCGCGGTGAGGTTCGAAGGCCGGAGTAAATGGCTTTTTGAAATGAGCCACTTGAGACTCATTGCAAGGGGAAATGTAACGAGTCCCGAGAGAAATTTTAAGAGAATCAGCCTTCACTGACTTTTTTAGTGATTTCTTTCTTGCGTTTATTATAATTAGAGGAACACGCTCTTCACACTTTAGCGTGAATCGTTATTAAATACCAGTTATTTCAAGCCACTAAGACGTAAATTGTAATAGAAAAACGAACTATATGTCGGGATTTAAATAAATCTGGTGTAAGGAGAAATCAGAATAATACACTTGAAATATTTTGTCCAACACAAAATACATTTATTAAGAATTCCAAATTACATCGAATCAGTTACACCTGCTCAACGTCACATTCATTCTTGGAATCGAAGCCCGTACTTTCGGTGTGTGAAAAGTTTTTTCGAGTAGGGAAAACAGGCAGGTGATTTGATTGGTTTTCAGGTCGTGACGTGGGGAAAAGTCCCCAAGTAAGTAAAAAGAGGTAGCTGATTTGATTGGTCAGCATGTCGCAGCGTGGGGAAAATCCCTTAGTAGGGAAAAAGAAAAAGGGGTGATGTGATTGGTTAAGGAAGAGAGATTTCGTGATAGTAAGTTAAGAAAAAATAAAAATTAAGTTAAAAATTTTTAAATATAAAAGATTCAGATACATGGGGCAATACTGTAAATGGAAAAAATTAGATTAAAAGCTAAATTAATAGAAAGCTGTAAACAGAATACTACAAAATTATAGTTATCAGTTAAATAAAAAAAAACAAGAAAGTAGAATGAAACAGCTGTTCTATTCCTTTGTTCATTAAAGTATCCTAGCTCAAATACTTTAAAAATAGGTAAGTTCACTAATGCCTGTTCATGAAACAGTCTGAGTTTATTTGAACGAAAACATCAGCTACCAAGGTGGTACGATATGTAAGCTTTCATATTAGACTTTCAAATTAAAGTGTTTATTAGATTTTTCCTTTCATTGAAGCTAATTCATCCTTATCTAAACAAAAAGAGATAAACCTAGACACATATCAATCAGATGCAGATAAATTCTAACATTTAAACTCAAAACATTTCATGTGTATCAAGGTATATATTGGGCACATCCCCATTTCCTTTCAATTAAAGATCATTGATAATGCAACCCAGAAAGAAGGTTTCTAATTTTAAGAATGGAAAGACACTGTAGAATATATCAGTGAAAACGTTACAAGTTTATGCTTCTTATTTCATACTTTGATTGGATACCTAGATACCTACCCGCTAAATGGACTCATCTTCCTCACTAAATACACCTCCGCAAAAGTTTGAACGTTACCCACATGTGAACATGAGCTGTCGCTACCCACGATCTAGTCATCTTTTCAAAAATGAGGCAGCTGTATACCAGTAGGTCCCTGACTAATTAGCAGAATCTGACAGTAGAGCGACAAGTCAAACTACTCGATGGGGACTCGTAGAGGTTCGAGACCGTACTCTCCTGACTCGAGCCCTGTGACTTAAACTTGATCTTTAAAATGACGAAAACAATCCTCGATATTCGATTCAGAAGTATCCCAGACGTTCTTCCAGTAGATCATCGTTTTCGATTAATCGACCAAATAGGCACTGTCGACAGCATCTCACGAAATCTATATTGCTGGCATAAAGTAATTATACTGTTGCAACCACACTGGAGTGAAAATGTAAGAAACGCCATTAATTTTTTAAAGGTTGCAACTCAAAAGTAAGCTATACAGCTTGCGGCAATTTGCATAACCGATGGTATTCAGTAGAAACTGGTGGATATTCTTGTTTTGAACTCGTGACGTCAGAGACTCTAACATAGGAATGGATTCTTCTACCACAGGAACTCATCTACGACCTCATTCTCTGTAAGTAAACGTGGTAAAGAGCCTGCATCGGTGCTTGAAGTCGTCAAACAGCCTACAAAGGATTGCCTTATTTCTTTATATAAATTTTCAGTTGCCCTAATATTTCATTGAATTGAGTGTAGTGCCACCACTTTAGTTCAAAGACTCTTTTACTCGTCGCTTCTGTTCGAGTTATCTTTTTGTTTTTACTCATCGGTCCGTTTACTCCCTATGTACTTTTTATCATTTCCTCCCATTCAAGTCACTTCACTGTAAAGCAGCAAGGCCGCGTAGCCCGATTGGAAGAGTAGCAGATTAGAAACCAGCTGATTGCGAGTTCAAAACTCGATCCAACTGGACCGACGTATATATGGGAGCTGATGCACGATGAATCTGTCGTGGCCTCAAATGTTATCGCTTTGGCAAGATGTGGGAGTTTGGAGAGTGAGCTGACAACTTAGGTGTGACCTCATCATCTGACTGGCTCAAAATTACGTTGTGCTCTCCTTCCGGATTGATCCCGTACAGTTGCCAATAGCCCGTTGTGTTGCTCCAGCGCTGATTCAACTACCTACCTCACTGCAAAGCAGCTCTTTAAAACCTTACTTTATATTAAGTTTTCCACACCAGTGTAACAAACTTCCAACTCCATGTGAATAAGAAATTCTCATTTCTTACTTTCCGGTCCATTTTCGGGGTGATTAAACAATTCCCATCACTCAAATTTTAGCAAAAGTATAATCCGGTTTTGAAGGAAAGTTCTTGAAATATTCACTGAAAATAAATATTTGTTTACCTTGAAAACGAACTCCGTTCCTTCGAACCATGACCCGCCGGACCTCAGTCGAGATGTCTCCAGGAAGCCGGGGACCCCTGTCTTTGCCTGCACTTCTCCATCTAGGGCCCCTTTCTTCGGGCCCCGCAGTATACTTACGGGGATCATAATCGAACTGACGAGACCTGTAAATAAAACATCATATGTTAGTTCCTCAAGAATCGTTGATTTTGTTAGTTCTAGTGTATACCATTGGCTTAGAAGCAAAATACTTAAGTCAAAAATCATACTTTTGAGAAAACGAAGGAGGAAATTTTAATTTTCAAGCAATGCAAAAATTCAATTTTATCATTTTAACAATTATTTATTACGCTGCGAATTTACTCAAGTTATCAGTTATTGAGAGAAGAGTATTTTCGTTATGAATTCAATCAGATTGTCCACGAGTTTTGCAATGCAGACAAATCCTTGATAAGCTAGCTGATGTGTTTGTGCTTCAATGGGTTCCTGCTCATTGCGACGTACCTGGAAATGAAAGTGGATTATCTCGTCAGAAATGGAGCCTCCAAGATCACCCAAAAGCCGTTAAATCCTCTGTATTTTCACACTTTGAAACTTTGGATAAAAGAGTTGTTCAAGCACCGCTGAAGAGACTTCAATGCTGTCAGAGGTTAATTTGGGAATGCCATCTTTCCTCCAATGACGTCGTCCCAGACTCTAAAGAAGGCTTCAGGTGCTAAGTTTCGTTTCCTGACTGGGTATGACTGTCTGCGTGCATACTTATTTTATTGGAATGTTGTTGACTCTCTCCTGACTATTTTAAGTAATACTAGACAACCTATGACGGCTCAACAAAGACACGTGCACTGTACTTAATAATTTTAATAACAGAATGCTAGCAGAAGTGCTTCACACCTTCTCGTGAAGAGATTAAACTGTATTTTTATAGTCAATCTCAAAACAAAGACCTATCAGATAGTGACTGTCATGATGAATTTTGCATATCATTTCAAGAGCATTCAAACTGTACTATATTAATCCTCTGAGGGGTTTACACATATAATTCCACCTTACAACCTACAATCTTTCTTGTATAATTTCTAACCAATTTTGACCTTCTTAATAGAATCGTTCCACAAGATTCTATTCTAAGGAAAGCACCGATAGAAACGTTCCAATGGATTCTATTGTATTTTAAGAAAAGGAGCAATATAATCTTTCCAAAGGATTATCATCTAAGCAAATGACACCAACAGAATCTTTTCAAAGGATTTTATTCTTCAGAATGGGCCAATAGAATCTATCGTTTCAAAGGATTCTATTCCAAGGAAAGGACCAATGGAATCATTCCAGAGGAAGATTCCATTCTAAGAAAAAGACCAATAGAATCTTCCTAAAGGTTGAAACAACCCATGGATTCTTTAGAAAGATGTGGCTAATTCGTCATTAAATGTGTTGTGGGGTGAAAACAACACTACACTACTGGAAAATTTCGCGACGCTGAGAGGGTTGATATAAAAGTTGGATAAAACAAAGCTAGCGGTAATAATATGTTGATACGATAAAAGAAGCAAAACCTAAAAACAGGTATTCATCACAGGTTCAGTAAACATAGGTATGAACCAAATATCAAAGTTTACAATCCTATTTCAAATTGATGACTTCTCCATTTCGATTCAATATATCGTAATACCCCTCAAACAAAAATTCCAAACGACGAGTCGAGACAGCTCAGCGTCAAGGCAAAAAATTGAGCCCTCTCATATAAAAACGAAATTCTTCGAAAAGGGAAAGATAACAAGATCAGACGATTGAATTGAAGATGAAACCGAGCTGCATTGAGCGAAACACACAAAGCGATGGGGTTTTGGAAACCTTGGCCTTAACCTTTTATATGAAATGCAGTTGACCAAGTATTCCAAACGCATCAAAAGTAGATTTCTTTGAAATAAATTCTCCCTCGCTGAGGTTTTGATTCGTAGACAACCCTTTATTATTTGGCGTCTACTATCTCTTGAGTTTTAGAATCTTCTAGAAAGCTTATGGACGACTGGTTTAGTTGGTGGGTTGAGTTTTTTTCATGGCGCTAGGGGCTGAATTTGGCAAAGCTGCGCCAAACACAAGACAAACAACGTCAAATAATGGGCATATATACACACAAGGATAGCTTTACCGACATAGAAGAGACAGTCATATAAGCTGACAGGTCCTTGCCAATAAAGTTATTTTCAAAAAAAAATGTTTTAACTCTCCAAGGGTTTCGACGAGATATCTCGTCCAAGATCTGGTAAATTTTGCTAAGGGATGAGATACCTCATCAAGAAAAATCTGCCCTATTTACTCAAAGGGAAATGAAGAACCAAAAAGGGAACGCAAATGATCCCCTTGCCCGGAACAGGAAACAGTTTGGAACAGGTTTTTGCCCCAGAGTCTGGAAACTACAGGACAGTTTTCGACCCAAATATAAACCACCAGGAAGGTTGAGCATGATACCCTTCAAAGTATTAAAGGAAGACTCACAAAATATAAAAATAAGCAACTAAATGCCGTTGGAAGATTAATGTTGTTTGAAATTTGGACGCGTAATTTTTCAAAATAAACAATTCAATTACTCTATCCCGCGTTTCAGTTCCATATTAATTAGCTGTGTTCCCTTCGGCATGACTAATTCTCACTCTCTGTTTGGAAAAGTCTCCTTGTGAGCCTTCCACTCCTGGTGGAGAAGGCAGATGGTTTCACACTAATGTAGCTTTTGTTTGATGGCCTGTGTATTCTTTCCTTCATCACCTTTAATGCCGTTTGTCTACTTGTGAAAGTTCTTTACTCTACTATCCATGAAGTACTTTGTGCGGTGAATGGAAAGCTCCTTTTGCAATTTCTGCCTTTCGTATTTTTGATTGAAAGCATCAATAGTTGATTAGTTGGCTAGGTTGGATTTTCTGGCGCATGGTCATATTTGGTAAGTAGTTGCATTACGTCACTCTGGAGCAACACAACGGGCTATTGGCGACGGTCCGGGATCGATCCCGAGGGAAAAATTCATGGACATCTCATCATTTTGAACCAGAATAATGAGGTCTACACCTGATCTGGCATTTCAATCTTCAAACTTCCACACCCAGCATATCCATATTTTATCAAGCTATGCCTTACGCAAGACAGCGTCAAGTAATGAAGGCAGAAGAGAGAAATGCAACCAGGGGAAAGTTACAGGAATCAAACCTGCGTAACTTCACTGGTTGCTAACGCAGTGGGCCAACACACTGAACCAAACTTTTTATAGGAGCTGCAAGGAGCAGGAATGAGATCGGTAGTTGAATTTACGTCTCACTGGAGAAATATATCTCGTTATTTGTGACGGTCCGGGCTCAATACCGAAAGGTTGTTTGGGGGTTTTACGGTGCAAGGGCCCTATTTGGTCAAGCTGCGTCAAACTCAATGCAACGAGGGAGAAAAAAAAGCAAAGAGCAGAAGAGTAGTCGGGCAATACCAGAAAGAGGCATCCTTCTAGTATGAAGGTGTGACCTCTCTCTAAACGGGCTGGGACTATAATATATGGTACGAATGTGAGGTTAACGTGAGCCCCATGTTGGTGAATCAGAGTTACGCAAAGTGATTCACGAATCCGCGATTGTAGTGCCATGATGGTAATGTTCAATTAATTGGCCAGTCATTAAAAAAGGTACTGAACAGAAGTTTTAAAAACTTGAACGAAATATCGTCTATATGCAAGCCAAAATTACATATATCTTAAGTATATTAAAATGTTTTTAAAATAGTTTATATAGCACCTTTAATTATATCGTCGGCTTCGAGCATAAACTCATTAAAAAACTTTTTTATCAGCACAGCCGATTAAAGACTAACTATTGGTTTCAGGACAAAAATAACTATTGTAAACATTTTGATAGTATTACATTTCTTTCAAACCGGATACAATAATTTATTTCCTATCATCATGAAAATAATCATTTAGTGTTAGAAATGCCTTTCTTAAATATGTCAGTTAATGCGTTTCTGCTCTAAGCTGACGATATAGAGTTCCAAAAGTTTATAAGCTATCTGCCTGATTTTAAATAACTGTATTTTGAACCTTGCAGCGTAAACATATTTTATGTTTCTAAACACGAACATTTAAATTTGTTTCCGGATGCAAAGAATATTACGTTTAGGAACCGAACCGGGTGTGAAATAAATATTTGTCCCTTTTTAACTCGATTTCTTGAGATTGTTCGCTTGGAAACAGCGAGAGAAAAATAAAGAGAGCAATAAAATCAACAGCAGGTTCGAGATAAAAGTATTATTTAAAGCCGAATGAAGCTAGACAATATTTTTCCTATGAGATTTCTCGTACTTACTTTTATTTGGAAAAAAGTGACTATTTCCCTCAACTTCAAAGTTAAAAAGAGCATTTTTCATTCGAATGATATCCGGAATCGATTCAAGAAAAAAATAAGCAGTATATTTCAAGCATTTCTCTCTATATCTTGAATTTAAACTAGGAGGACATCTGTGTATTTTATGAACTCTTATTCCGATCTTTTGGTAGGAGGGCATATATATATAAAAAAGTATCTGAGATAAATCTGGGGTTATTTTATTTGATGCGAAAAGTTTATATTATATGAAATCTAGAAGTTATCTTTTATTCGACATATATACTATACACAATTCAGTAGAAGCAGTGATTTTTACATAATGTGTGTATTAAAAGAGGAATGAATTCAATGATTTTCCTCAATTGACGTAAATCAATTTGTTTTTCAACATCTACACTTGTAAAGTGATGGAATACAAATTTCCAGAGACCATTTTTCGTGAGACAAAACAGCATCCATATTACTGTAAGCTGCAGATTAGAATGGTAAATTAGCGGAGGCAAATAAAAAGCATTTTTGCAAAGAAAAATTAATTCTTTCAAATATTAATTTAAAATACAAGGTGATTCGAAATTCCCTAACCAAATGTTAATCCTCCAAGTGGTTTCGACGAGATCTGATCACTTTTGCTAATGACGAGATAGCTCATCAAGGTAATGCCGATTTTGCTAAGGATTGCCACCAATATCTTGTTGGTTTTGCTAAAGACGAGATACATCTTCGAGACAACCACAAGGAGGGTTAAAAGGTGGTAGGGTGCATTTAAATGAGCATTTCTTGCCAAGGAATGTATGTCAGCAACTTTTGCACGTAGATGCTATAGAGCACTGTTAGGCACGTTTGTAAATCGTTTTTTCCCCTGCTAAACTTCGTCATTCGCAACGCGAATTCCGCATGTGATCAAGCATTACACGAATAACGAGATGGCTGATATACATTTAACGTCAGTGAGGCTGTCAATAGAAACAGAAGAGCTATACAGAGATTGTACCGTAAACACTTCCCCATTAGGCGAGTGCCGAATCATCGTCAAACATACGAGCATTTGCATCACTAGCTGTAGGAAATCGCAACATGACACACTCTAAACCCTCCCTAATATGGGCAAATCCACCATTTTATGAAGGTCACTGTAATCCAGTTGGTAAACTCGAGGATTAGCAACCGGAGAGTTGTGAGTTAAAAACTCGATCCAACGAAGGACCTACGTGTACGTGAGAGCTAGTGCTCGTTGAATCTGCGTGGTTTCAAATGTCCTCATGTTGAAGTGGTGTGGAAGTTCAGAGAGTGGGGTTGCAGCTCAGGTGTTGACTTCGTCATCTGACCTTGGTTCAAAATTACGAGGTTTTGTCCTCGGATCTTCCCTTTCATTATTGATCCCGAACCGTCACCAGTTGTCCGTTGCGTTGCTCCACTGTGGCTTAAATTAAACTACCTTCCAACCTACCATCATATTATGTCTTTTCCCATACGTAGGCTACTTGCGACAGCTGGCGTTCTTGCGCTCAAATTTCTCTCAGCCACTCTCCGTATCTCGTCTTTAGTTTTTATAGTGCTAGAACTTCTCGTCCGACCCGCATCATGACTGCTGACATGAAATGTTCGGATTTTCCACAGTGTCAATGCATGCGCTGAAATGTTTGACGATTCGGAGTTTGCCTATTGGGGAAACATTCGCTATACAATCTGAGCAGCTCTTCCGTTTCCATTGATAACCCCATAAATTAGGTGCAAGTCAGCCATTTCGGAATGCACCAACACATACGAAATCCGCGTTTCGCACTTGAATGACGAAGTTTCTTAAAACTAAAAAAGAACAGTGCCCTTTAGCATCTATACGCAACAGTTGCGGACATTCATTCAAATGACAAAAAAGGTTTGTTTGATGCTTTCTACCACCCTTTACCCTCTCAGCATCACGTGATTTCGGAGTTGTGTTGTATTGCTTTTACCCCACGAAACGCATAATAGCTAAATAACCACATCTATTGGTTGAAAGAATCCTAGGAAATATTCTATTGGTCAAGAAGGCCAAAACTAGTTAAAAGTCTTAAAGGGTAGACTGCAGCCTTCAAAACGGTGCATGCATTTGAATCTCCACTCAGAGGGTTAAAGTTTCACTAATATATTTCAAATCATTAAATACGAACTAAAATCACAAATTACCTCATTCTCATGACTTGTAGGTTTCACTTGCCTCATTAGGGTTATTTTTGTTACACGAGGGCTCTTTGGACTCTGGACATACAGTTTAAAATGAATTCCGAATCATTACGAATATATGACCATACGAATCACCAGAATCTGTGCTGGCTCCAGTTAAAAAATGATAACAGAATCAGTCACATGAAACCAATCTCAAAAATACACGAAACATCTTCCGATTTGTTGTTATCAAAACTGGAATTGAATGAAACATGCCAAGCACTTGACTTCACGTCTTTCGCCATCTGTGAATTGCCACTACTTCTGTATTCTGTTACTAAGATTATTAAGTGCAATACACGTGTATCTGTGTTGAGCCATCATAGGTTGCCTACTATTACATAAAATAGTCAGGAGTGTCAACAATATTACAATAAAATAAATGTACACACGCAGACAATCATGCCCAGTCAGGAAACGGAACTCAGAAACTGAAGCCTTCCTTGAAGAGTCGGGTTGACCGTCGTCAATAGCCCGTTGTGTTGCTCCAGTGCGACGTTAATTAAAATACCTACCTCCTTGAAGAGTCTAGGAGGAAGTCTCTGGAGGAAAGAAGGCATTCCCAAAATTTATCCTTGGCAAGCCTTTCATTTAGGCGGTGTTTGAACAACTGTGATGCTTGTTTGAACAAAGCGGGATTAAAAGTCGGTAGATTTTCGGTTTGCCTACGGCTGACAAGTTAAATACGGCGATGCTAATTTTTAGGACAGAGCGATAAGAAATAAAAGAAATGTAAAAGAAGTTTCCGAGAACCACAAAATTTATATATTGTTATATTACAAACGAAAAACTTGACCAGTTTGTTTCTCAAATAATTTCTTTCAAGACAAAGAAAATGTAGATCTAGGTCTAATTAGCTCTTGTGTAGCAAAAAATTATCATACAGCGACAAGCCAAAAACAATTAAGACCAGTAACGGGACGTCCAGTAAGGCAACTGTGTAACGTCAGATTCTAATTTCTAGTCAATTTTTTAATTGCCAAATTTTTTTGAAGAGCCGTATTCCTATTTACCAGAAGAGAAAATTACTTTTTCTGGAATTTAGCATATTTTTAGTCTAACTTATATTGTCTGCCCATACTGACATTTTTTCAGACACATAAATGCTTATTTCCATGATCAGAAAAACGGTCATATTGCAGCCTCTTTAAAAGATGTTACACCCATAAAAAGATTATAATTTATATTTTTTACCTAGAAACTCATAGTTTATAATAGTCTGTACTCGGATGTACAGTAAAAATTGTCAGTTAAATGAGTTTCTACTCTAAGCCGATGTTGTATTCCGTAAAAATCGTATTTCAGTTTTTTTAATTAAATGTTACCATTGGAGCCAATTATTTATGCCCTCATTAGTTCATAATAAAATTTTCAAAACTTGAGTCACAATTCATAAATGATTATTTCATACATGAGAAGAAAAAATGCTTCCGGTTAAGAACTAATTTGATTTACCCCTGTTATGACTGTTCGGTGTTACTTTTTATTATTCGAGTAACAGAACAGGAACTACTTACACACCTATCGCCCTCTATATTTAGCTCTATAGAATCCATCTCCTATTACATCACACTCGCATTACAATATGTAACTCTTGGAACACAAGTAGGATTCGTTGGAAAGCTATTTTCTAACTTTCGCCTTCATACTGATAGTTACTTCATATAAAAATTTTTAAGTCATGGTAATACTTCCTATTATTTATTGTGATAAGAATTTAAAGAATTCTGGTAAAAGTCATAAACTGTCTCTTTTAGGTTGTTACACATGAAAACACAAAGATGCAATGACTGTTTAAAAAACAATGGAAAAAATCACTGTGGTTCCATTTGAAGTCACTACATAAAATGTTACTTTCTTACATTTATTTTTTAACCTCCAGGTGATTTCGACGAGATCTCTTGTCCATCAATTTTCGATCAATTCTGTTGATGACGAGATATCTCGTCATCAAGATATTGCCGATTTTATGATGACGAGACCAAGATCTCGTCAGTTTTCTTCTAATGACGAGATATCTCATCCATAAATATCGGATCAGTTTCGCTAATGACGAGATACCTCGTCTGGACAACCACCAGGACAGTCATGCTAATTTTTAACAGAACTCAAGTGGTAGGTTCTAAAACTCTGACAAAAGGAGGAACAATGTTTTACAAGATCAGGCAAGTACTGGAATGAAACTGTTTTTGATAAGTTCTTTCTAGACAAAGCCGTATCCTCTGGTTGTGAGAGGCTTGAGCTTGGCACAGCCGGTCCTCCTCTGGACCTTGCGCCATAAAACCCAACAATCAATTAATCAATCAATCTGGTTGTTAGAGGTTTAATAAATTATTATTTTTTAAATTGGTTTGGTATATTCCTTTTCTAAATGGCTGAACAATATATCTGAATTATTTCAGTATTTATTGCACTAGTGTTGCAATTGTTATAAAAGATTAGGTATTTTGTAAAATATATCACCTGGTAGGTGAAGTCTTTATGTTTGAAAATTGTAGAAATTTGTAGTGGCTTAACATTGAAACCAAATACTTCAAAAATTACTTTCATTGCATAGATAAATTTGAGTGAAAGTTAAATCCAACTGCATTGATTTAAAAATTCTTCATTAAAAGGTTGAGCAAAATAAAACCGTTGGTAAATTAAAATACGAAGCTAAAATAATCGTAATATCCAAAAAAATATAATGTCAGAAACATCAGCTGAGGCAATGAATTCCCGAAATTTAATAAACTAACTAATGAACACCTGAAATGTAATCAACGGCAGTTAATGAATCGCAGAAATGCAAAGACGGTTAATGAACTTCTGAACTACAATCAAAGACGGTTAATGAATTCTTGTAATGCAACTAAGGAATATTAATGAATTTCTGAAATCCAATTAAAACCATTATGAATTCAGTTAACTATTTTTGGAAACGAGGTTATGTAAAAGAACGGATAAAAAATGACTGAAGTAACTAAAAAGCGAGTTTAGCGAAAAAGAATAAGTACAAGTTTTTGTTAGGGAAAAGAAGATTGTGTGTTTTAGTGGTAAAACATTTTAAAATTACTATAGAACTTTTTTAAATGGAAAAATAGGTTTGTGCATCTAGTATCAGAACCTACACATAGATGGCGCCACGTGTTAATTTAAAGTTCGTTAATAAATATTGAAGAATTTCAAATTACACATAATTACATTTCAATTTCGAACATCACATGTTCCATAGGAAACTAGAATGACATCTTTCTTTTCTTCCATTATTTTGTTCTCAAAATTGTACAAGGAAAACTGACTTTGATGTTTTTGAAATAACAAAATGTACTAAATTACAAATCCTAAAAAGATAGATGATCGAGATAACGGTGAATTAAAGTACATTTTACGCTTGAAATAATTTTCAAAAAATTATCTAAGCTATTTGGACTATAAAAGAACAAAAAAATTTGTTTTGCGATGCATCGTAAGTTATATGAGAGAATCTGCTTTTAAAGAAAAAGTTCTCTGAAATAATTTCAATTATCTAAGCTATTATATATGGACTATCGAAGAACGAAAATTAGTTTTTTTCGATGTATTGTAAATTATAGGAGAGAATTAAGAAAAAGTGCACTCTCTCTCTCTCTCTCTCTTGATTTAAGAAAAAATGTTTTAGAACTTCTTATAGAAATAGACGTACAGTCTCTGAAAGAGCATTATTATGATGATACTTATGAAAAAGCATATCTGCACTTAATTAGGTTTCAACATCTGTTTAAATGGATTTTAAATATGTATTTGGCGGTCATCACGCTTTCTTCATTATATCTATTAAAGGTCATAACAGAAAATTATCGTGGACATGCTGAATCGAAACAACTCATGATTTAAATTAGTTATAACATAAAAGGGCGGTCATAATATGACTTACTGATTCTAATAGCAAGCACTGTAAAAAATTAAAGCTGTTTCCGAATTATGACTGAGTCCGCCGTGGCTCAGTGGGTTTGTCCACTGCGCTCGCAACCTTTGGAGTTGGCTGCGCAGGTTCAATTCCTGTCAAGTTCGATTCCTCCCTGGGAGGGTTTCTCTCTTCGGTGTCAGTAAAACTTTCATTGTGTGTGTGTTTGTCCATTACTTGACATTGTCTGTCTTGTGTTTGGAGCAGCTAGGCAAAGTATGGCTCTTGAGCAATAAACACTCAACCAACCAACCGAATTATGACTAAACTGAATTTTCAATTCTTACGTTTGGCATTCCTTTGCCGCGTTCGCCGAGGTTAAGTGGGTTTGCAGACTGGGCAAGCAGGTTTCAAGCTGTAGGTGGCGCAGTTTCGGTTCCTGTAACTACCATTGGTGTTTTTCTTTCTTTTGTGCGTCAGTAAAAGCTTCCCGTGTGCTTATGTCCATTTACGTGACCCGAAAAAACAATGTTTGACAAGGATCTGGCCCTTGCACCATAAAAAATAACCAACCATTCTTTAGCCAAATGTAGAAAGCAGTCACAGGGATTATCAATACAGGAGATATAAATCCAACTTCTGATATAGAACTCACTTGAACTCGTGAGAGGTTTAGTCTCATTATTCCCCCGAAACCTCTACATATGATCCCGGTGTTTATGTTTTTCTAACTTTTATTCTTCGCAAATCCATTGCTGATTCCAGCTCCTCAGATAGGGGTAATAAAACGCTTCTGGAATTTTTTGCCATACATCAGATGCAATCTTATGAGGTCCACCAGTGATATTTGCACTAAAAAACAAATATTCCCATCTTTTTTCGAGACACTGTATGAGACAACAGCGACGCCTACTGAAAAGAGTGGGATTGCTTCATAAAAGTATATGATCCTTTCTTAACCTTTAACCTTTCGTACTGAGAGCTACATGAATTAATTTGAGTTTTCGCAGATCACACATTTGTCGACACTGATGGAGAATCTGAGATGATGTACCCTCTGGGGCACATCTCCTTCAGGTGTGTATGGGCTTCACGGACCTGAGGAACTCTAATGATCTTTTCTTTCCCATGGGGTTTACTGTCTTTAGTAAACACGGGGATTGCTCTTCCGGGATACCCAAGCTATTTATATCTATTTTCATCCCACTATGTTCCCCGATCCCTCTTTCCTCCCATGAAATTTTTTACTTGATATTGTTTTGTGTTTGGCGCAGCTTGGCAAAATACGTCCCTTACGCCATACAAAACCAAAACAACCAACCAGAGATGATGTATCTTTATTAATGCAAAAAGCTTTTATTGTGTCAAAAATCCATTTAATAGCAATGTTGTACTTTATGGTAATATCCACTTATGCAAAAAACTTGTGCCACTTGTGTACACTAGGAGTCAGTGTTTGATCGGATAGAAACAGCATTTGTACTGTACAATCGTGGGAAAAACGAGCCACTCTTTTTCATTCGAGTAATTTTAACAGTAGATAAAATTCAAAGATAGCGTTTGACAGGAACTAACGTCTTCTATAAATTCAAATGCATAAAAGTTTTATAAGGGGCCGTCTTCATATTGAATTGGTCACCAACTTCATAATTTCTAATTGAAACTCCTATTTCGACACACAATTTCAAATCTATATCACGATTTAACTTCAGATACCAAATTTCATGTCGTTAGGTCTTACCGTTTCAAAGTTATGAGTACAGAAAAATTGGAGCTCCTAACGTTAAATCAGTTTCTCAGACTTTTATATATATATGGATATCTTCCTAAATAACATTTCTATAGTGCTGATATTTTGTACCATGTTACTGTTCAATAACCCCCAAAAAATCCACCTAATATCTCATTTTAAAAATAGTTTTTAGTATGTAATAATAATTATTAAATTAATGTTTGAAAAAATTATGAATTGGAATCTTACTATATTTTGATGGGAATCGATTCAAGGACTTCTAATAGGACCATGCAAAATTTCAGCTCATTCCAATGGTTAGCGCTTTTGCGTTACATTAAATTTTCCTCATTATAGTGATTTTAGGGGGCAACCAAAAGTTTAAAAAACGTCTGACAAGCCTCGGATAGAATTCTCGGATCGTTTGCACTTGCATAATAAATATAATAATCCTCGGATCGTTTGCACGCGCTGACAAATACGTTTGAAGTAGCATTTAAATTTGAAATTCGGGTAGATTAATTGTAGCTATAACTACATTTAATCTCGATCTACGAAAAGCGATTTTCAATGTGGAGATGATCCATGAAATTCACAGCAACTTAAACATTGAATATCTCCTTACATAAGCGATAATAAAGTCATGAAATCTCATATTTAGACTAATTTAACGATGCAGAATCTGATTAAGGCATCAGAACATGGTGTTTTCATTAGAAATTTTTTGTTTATTATGCATTTTTTTGCATTTGAATTTGTAGAGGAAGTTATTCCTTATTGAATGATATCTTTGAATTTGCTCTATACTAATAGTTCTTGAAATAAAGGGGTGATTCGTTTTTTTTTTTTTCTGCAACTGTACATCAAGAGATAAAGAAATTATCACTATATCGAATTTAGAGGATTTGAAGTTGTTATTTGGTTAAAATAACACCTTCAAAGTGAGTTCAGCTGAGGTTAAAAGAGCATATTTATTTCAAGGTGCGAATCACAACACATGGATAAAAACGAAAACTATATACATTGTCTTTACATGCGAAGCGCTACGAAGTGCGTGTTCTTAGACAGGAGTTACCGTTTGTGGTACCCAATCAGAGAGGCACATGGGGATACCCAAGCGATCTCTCTCTGCTTTCAACCCTTTACTTTGTTCTGCAAATCACTTTTTCCCCTTTCACATTTTGTACTTGACATCGTCTTGTGCTTGGTGCAAATGTGACCCTTGCGTCACAAAACCTAAAAGGAACCAATCATTTCTTGAAAGAGGTATGGTCTGTTCCATGTTGTTACTAATCTCTACGTCTAGCTCCAGCTACACCGAATCTACTAGTCTATTCACCCGCACAGTCATACACAAGAGATTCAGAAAACAGGTGGTCTCGGGACAATTCGTCACTCGAGAATGTGTGCTGGGGAAGCCTGGTCAGATTGGCCTTTAAGGCAAACAGGATGAATCTTGCGACCACAGCAAAATGTGAGACTCCTCAGATGGCTACTGAAAAAGCGGAAGAACGCTGTCTGAGTATATCTGTCGAAATTGAGAGCAAGAGATCTTAAGGGGTGATCCCATGATACCGAGACCGGGTACCGGGTGTACCGAGTGTACCGGGGGACCGATCCATGCCTTCTAATCAAGATTTTTCTAATAGAGTAAAGCTCAAGGAACGTCAATGATTGAGTATCTGACAATGTTTCTTCAACAAGTCTGTTCCATAGAAAGTGGAATCAAGATGGAAAGGATATAAAGATGGAAAAAAGGACTCACCTGTCGTGAGGGGGCAGTGGAGGGACCCGTTCCTCCGGAGCCGCCGCCTCCTGGTGGTTGTTGTAGCGCCGCAGGTCCGCGGTGTCAACGGACTGCGATGCGGGCAACCCCCGGGGTCGGGAGGAGGGCTTCTTCTCGGAGGGCCCCTTCTTCGACCCGCCTTTTGACTCCTCTTTCTTGGAGCCCCCGTGGGTGGGCAGGCTGGAGCTCCGGTGGATCGTGAAGCGTTTGATACTAAACGGCATCTTCATTACTGCAAAGACAGACACAAATTCTATGTATAACTAACACATTGACAATACATATTCATGTTTAACCCTCCTGGTGATTGTCTCGACAAAGTATCTCGTCAAAAACTGACCAGATCTTGGTCTAGTTATAAAAAATCGGCAATATTTTGATGAGATATCTCGCATTGGCAAAATTGGTCAGATCTTGATGGACGAGATATGTCATCAAAACCACTTGGATAGTTAATTCATTGTGTAATACAAACTGCAACTAAAAAATTATACAGATTTCACACACTATGAAATGAAAAAAGTGCCTCGTGCTTCCTTGGCAACATTGAGAAAAGGATTTAATTTTGCAACTTATAATCAATTCTAGGAAAGTCTTGCACAATATAGAAATCAAATCAGGACATATGCCAGACATTTTTAGAATATATGAAGGAATTTAACAAAGTCAAGCAAAATGGGGTTTAGGATTTTCAATCTACTTTCGGCTTTCTTGTAGTTTGATATTTTGAATTGTGTCCATTTTCCTGTGAATAATTTCTTGCGATGTAATGAATACATAAATAATAGCAGTTTTTAAGTTGTTACGTTTAATACGAACATTTGATTTGTTTTATTTCTAATGCCACTGACATCTGCCTTATCCCTCCAAGTGGTTTCAACGAGATATGTCGTGAATCAAGATTGACTAATTTCGCTAATGACGAGGTACCTCGTCATTAAGATATTACCATTTCTTTATGATACGAGATCAAGACCTGTTCAGTGTTTTCGAAGGACGAGATATCTCATCCATGAAGATCTGGTCAGTTTTGTTAATGATGAGATACCTCGTCGAGAGACAACCACCAGAAGGGTTAATCACTATAAGGGACAAACTGACGATTATTTGTGAAGGAGCACCCTGTGGGTAAACCGCCATTATTCCTAACAGCCATGCGCTAATCACCAACATCCATGCGCTTACAAATCGAGATTCTAATCTAGTACCTACTGAGTGGCAGACAAACGCAATAACCAGTATACCAATTAGACAGTATACGATATCTGACACACATTATTCCTTGACGAGCTTGCGTGTACTGTCGGATCATGGAGTTCTTTGTTGTAGGCATGTGAACGTATTGGTAATACCCAGCTTTTAAACTGAATTTCCATCGCACGAGAACTTTGGAATAATTCTTATAGAATGCTCTTTTTGTTAAACCTCTTATTTGGGATATTCTTTACAAATCAGCCTCATCACAAAAACAGGCGTTTGAGGTTCTGGTCTAGTTCCCGATAAATATTCCAATAAAATCATTTAATGATATATGCCGATGACAGTTTACTTGTAACTGGAAGTATAATTGACGAGACTGAACTAGACAAAAGGCAAGCTAGAGGTCTGGTAGATCGTAAAATCATTGATACGTAACGGATTATACATTACTTAGATTACAGACAGGAATTTTTGTTTAATTCATTGTGAAAAGTAAATTGAAAGGTGATAAAATGGGAAACACCTTTTAGATGTATAAAAGAGGATATTGTGCTAATAAATCAGAAATAACAGTTCATCCTTCTTATTCATTGTTCTTACCTATGAACTTTAACCCTCTGAGCGTCACTTACACGTATAGTATTTATTACTTTCCTCCACAACACACCCCCCATCATGCCTAAATAACTACATCTATCAGTTGAAAGAATTCTAGAAAAGGTATTTTAGGTCAAGAAAGTGAAAACTGGTTAGGAGTCATGCACGAAAGTCTGCAGGTTGCAGAACGGATGTATGCGCGTGGACCCATCATCAAGATTTTGTTGTCCAGCTTTCTCTCTGGTGGTGTCACCTCAACTCGTTCTTAGGATTTGCAATGCTTTTAACTTTGTTTTAAAGTTAAATTTTACAAAATGGAAAGCCAAATTTCAAATGTGTGGACATATTTTATTGTGAAAGGGAGATTCGGATCGGATGTCATGCTTTCTCTATAAGTTGAAAAGGGATATCATTAAGTCAGCTATTACGATTTTAAAGACATCTGGGAAACAAGCATCCCACCATAAAACTAATGTATTGAAAAGCGAAAGTGATTTTTGACTTGTATTTTTCATGCTTTAAACGTGTTTATATAGTAGATTATATAATAATTAACCTGTTTTTTCTGACAAACTAATTTTACTTTCCAAGTGGTAATCCCGGTATGCGTTTTTTAAGTACTTATAATATTTTAAAGGGACTCCCTATTGTACTCCCTATTGTATTGTGATTCAAAATTACGTGATATTGTCCTCGGATCTTTCTCTTCGGGATGGATCACGGACCGTCGTTTGTTGACTTAAATGACCATTTTGTTGATTTAAAAATGACATCAAAATCTAAAAAAATTATTACTTTCGTTTGCGAATTTGTTTTGTCCTAGGCATCTCATCTGTTTGGGAAAACGTACTTGAGATGGTTCAGATGTGGGGCATTATTAGTTGCCACTGGGGACCCAGAGAGAATTTAAACGTTTCGATTTGCAAGAACTTCCAATTTACGGATATATTCTGATTTTCCTTTCTTAATTACTGATAGTTTGGCGCAGCTTGGACAGATTTGCCCTTGCGCCATAAAAGAATCAATCAATCGATTAACAATACGAAGACTCCAAATTATTTTATCTCGTTTTGTTCCTGTCAAAACTAGCGAAAATATCACCAATAAAAAGCTAGCAGAAGAGTCATTTGTATTTAGTTTATATATGCATGCCTTCAAAGAACTAACAAAGATGGTTTGTCAACAAAATTCGGTCTCTCTGTCGCAAAAACTGCTGGCGCCACATAGTCTAGGAGGAAGGAACAGTGCTTGCCCATTTCGAGTAGAGACATTTGAGAAAGGTGAATAGAAGAGCAGGTTAAAGAACAGTTCTTTTAAAAAGAATGGAGAATTGTTCCCCAAAAAGAACAGTATTTCCAATCCCTACTCAAAATGTAATAACCTAATTCAATTTCCGATTCCTTTTGTTATTCGTTCAAAGAAAATATAGTGCTATATATCCATTACCAGAACACTCATATATAGATACTAGTTGTCGTCACTTTGAACACTGGTGTGCCAAAACGTAAGGTTGGTAAGTAGTTAATTAATGTCACACTGGAAGCTACGTAACGGGCTATTGGTGAGAGTCCGGGATCAATTCCGATGGGAAAGATCCAAGGACAGAGCCTCATAATTTTAAACCACGGTCAGATGACGAAAACAACACCTGATATGGCACCCCACATTCCAAACTTCCATGCCAGCAAAACGGAACAGTAAGGTTTCAGCTGCTACTTCGCAGTGAAGTGACCTGTAGATGGAAATGGATGTTTGGAAAATGATACAAAAGGTATGTCGAGAATTATCAAATCAATGTGTAAAAAGAAAAAGATAACAAGAACAGAAGCAAACTGCAAAAAAAGGTCTTTGAACTGAAGTGGTTACTCTGCACTGGGTGTCATGAAACAGAAGTGTATCTGTGAAAACTTATAAAAGGAGAGTAGGCAGTCCTTTGTAAACTGTATTACCACTTCGAACACTGATGCAGGCTTTGTACCGCGTTTGCATACAGCGAATGATGTTGGGGATGAATTCATGCGATATCAGAGCCCATTCCTATGTTAGAGAAAATTCCAATCCACGATTCCGAAATTTGAATATGCACCATTGATATCTTTCTACTGAATATCCTCGGTTATGCAAATTGCCAGTCTTTCGTTTAATATGGAGTTGTAGCCTTTAATAATAATGGTGTTTCTCTTAAATGTACATCATGCATATTTCATGTAATATACATATTTGGCAAATATTTTGCCTTTCTTTCATATATGTCGCTTAAGGGATTGCTTGACATGCATATCTGCATCAAATCTATTAAAAATACATCTATTGATTATTTTTTATCACATTTAGAAAACCTATGTGCTTTCTAAACCGAGGTAATATATTATCTTTCTAATATGTATGGAAAGTCCCTGGAGGCTAAATGGATGATTTAGCGAAGCGTCTTATCCATTATAAATGTTTTACAAATGTTTCTTGGAACTATGAAAACTAAATGCTATAAAAATGATAGCCTGGAATGGTATACCCAATGAAATTATATATATACACCCTTTTTTCCAATGGAATAAATAGAGGTTGGATTTATCCCTGGGTCGCTAATGATCGACCGACCAAAGGAAACTAGAAAAGCAATATCTTTCCGTCTGGATCGTCATTATTCAGACTGACCTGTTTCCTATAGGTGAGATGCTTGAGGGTGTTCCGTGTTCATTTCCCCCTAAATCTTGAAGATATTAAAATATATCTTATAAAGTAAAAGAGTAGCCTTTAGATATCAGTTAAGTGGTTTGAAATTTGTGAATTTTGTTCTGTGTTGAATGTGTATAGACTTTGTTCTATATTGAGGCATTCGTTTATTTCATTTTGAATCATTTGAAGCTTGCCAATAAAGGCATTTCAAGAAATTTCTAGATGTACTAAAAGCTATTGAATTGATTAATCCATTTTATTATGACGTTTGTAAATCTCCTTTTCATACGGAAGTTTATTAAAGGACTTGACTTAACTCTGCACCCGTTGAATTATTCAAGTTTTTCTCCTTGAATTTTTATAATCTAAAAATCTATAAATTTCTAATCTATCTCCATTCCCAAACCAATGGCCAAGTGGCCAAAAGCTTTACAATTAATAAACTGATTGACTGGGCTTGGTTGTGAGTTCGAATCTCGTATGTGCTGAAGTCGATTTGTTTGCTTAAAGCTCTGGTTTCTTCAAGATGATAAGTAAATGTGGGACAGCTTCCCTAATGTCCTCCAGGAACGCATCTCTCCACCGTAGTTCACGGTGGATGCGATGTGGTAGCACCTCCCATGGTGACCCTTAGACTAAAAGAATGAAAAATGTAAAAATCTTGAGACTCCCACTTTCTCGTCAGCGGAACATCATAAGCTGGTTTTGAATGAAAATACTCTATTATATTGCATTCTCAAGTTACATTACTACATACTTATTTAGGAGTTTACGCTAAAACTTTTGCATTAATCAGTATTTTCATACTGCCACGCAGACGATAAATAGCAAACTGTGTAGACAATACAGAACAGAAAGAGTTCCAGGTTCAAAAACATTTGACTTTAACTACAGACGATATTTTTCCTTGATTACTTTTCCTTTCAGTTTAAACATTTTATTTCGTATTTTTGATAAATGGCATCATAGACCTTTCTAGAAGCTTCTTGAGCCAATCCTAAGACATCAAACTATTTTTAATACTGTATATAACGCTGAATATTTATCGATTTATTCGATTACACTTCTGTTACTCTTTATAATATTTCTCTTTCCTCCAAATAAACCTTAACAATTTTTCAATTATTTTTTCGTGACAATATTGTCGTAGGATCAAGAAGAACAGAACCCATTTGATATTCACTAATGCTCTTGATTTTACTGGAAAATTTTATGAAACACATACACTACTGAAGTATAATTGCAAAAGTCGATTTTTATTTACGATTTAGGTATTTTAAATAAACTAAAGAGGGAATAAAGGTAATTAAAATAGGTTAATTTCTGATCAAACATTGACCTTCTAATGAAACAGGAGCATGTGCGCTCAGCTTCATGTTATTTCTACCGATAGCTCGGTTTGGAAATATGTCACGTGGTTGTTGGAAAAACATGAATCCTAATGTAAGACAAATTATTGATTGGTTAAAGTGATTTTTCAGCGTGATTGAAAAAGACTATTCTGCTCTTCGATAGTAAATTGGCCCAAGTCGATTCATAAGCCCACGTGACTTACCCTTCTGAGATCTTACATCATAACTTATCCTTCTGAGATCTGTCTATTTCATCAGATATGATCAGAAAGAACGCACTCAGCGGATTCAAGACTTTTATTTGCTCAAATGGGATTTTTAACCCTAAAGAACTCAGGCGGAAGTTTTCTTATCTTAAAACTGCAATATAGAATAGATTCTTCCCAACATAATTATGTTATTTATCTCTCTCTAGAGAGAGTATTCAGAATCGATTTTAGATTAGGTCGTTTATTTCGCTTTTTTCTAGAACTAAACTTGGATTTCTCGGTCGAAATAAGTAGCTCAAGTATTTAACGGCAGAAGGTACTGCTTTCAAAATTGTTTTCGACGGGTCTAAAATAAAAGGCTAATAACATCGACCCTAGTGGAAAAAACTTTCAATTACACGTGGTCGAGTGACTTCTAGACTGAGAATCAATAAAAGAACGGACACTAATCCACTTTGAAGTCAACTTCGTTCCACGTAATCCTTGTAAATATGTCAGACACCGATGTTTCGATTTAGGCGGAGATCAAGAAAACTTTTTATTGTTTTGTTTCTGTACAGCCAAAAAGCAGGTTTGTAGTCGCTAGACCTCTATATGTATACGAGCGATAAACATTATTCTTTCCTTCAGTTTATATCTCTCCTAGAATAAGAGATCAACCTCAAGTTACGCTAGAAAATGACGTCGATTTGCAGTTGGAAGGCAAATAACTCCTAGTCTATAGAAAGCTCATTTATCTATTCCAACGTATTTTCCAGAAGGTTTAAGGAAGTACCAGGTTTCTAGCGGTGCTACGGATTTCCGACTCGAATTTGATTTGAAGGGGTTTTTTTCTCTTTTTTTTCCCGCTAAAATTGCCGCTGTTAGATCTGATTTTTATTGGCGAAACTGCAATAATTCCAAACTTCATATGTCTATTTATTATCATTTTGGTTATTCACACAAAAAATTTACTGCTTCTGTACATCTGAAAAGCAGGTTCATCGTCACTAGACCTCTCCTCTGTATGCTAGCGATAAACATTATTCTTTCTTTCAAGATGATCTCTTCTGGAATAAGAGATCAACCTCAAGTAACGCTAGTAAATGACGTCGATTTGCAGCTGGAAGGCAAATAACTCCGAATACTCCGAATCTATAGAAAGCTCATTTGTGTATTCCAGCGTTTCTTCAAAAGGGTTTAAGGACGTACCAGATTCTAGAAGTTCTACGGTTTTCCGACCCTAAACTGACTGATAAGAGGGGTGTTCTCTCTTCTCTCTAAAATTTCCGCTTGATGGGGTGATTTTTTTATTGGCGAAACTATGCAATAAAATAATTCCAAACTTTTTATTACTTTGTCTATTTATTATCATTTTAGTTTTATCCACAAAGATTTGCTACTGTTACTTTACAGCCAAAACGCAGGTTCGTAGTCACTAGACCTCCATATATATACAAGCGATAAACATTATTCTTTCTTTCAAGTTTATCCACTCTACTAGAATAAGATATCAACCTCAAGTGACGCTAGTAAATGACGTCGATTTGCAGCTGGAAGGCAAATAACTCCGAATACTCCGAATCTATAGAAAGCTCATTTGTGTATTCCAGCGTTTCTTCAAAAGGGTTTAAGGACGTACCAGATTCTAGAAGTTCTACGGTTTTCCGAGCCTAAACTGACTGATAAGAGGGGTGTTCTCTCTTCTCTCTAAAATTTCCGCTTGATGGGGTGATTTTTTTTATTGGCGAAACTATGCAATAAAATAATTCCAAACTTTTTATTACTTTGTCTATTTATTATCATTTTAGTTTTATCCACAAAGATTTGCTACTGTTACTTTACAGCCAAAACGCAGGTTCGTAGTCACTAGACCTCCATATGTATACGAGCGATAAACATTATTCTTTCTTTCAAGTTTATCCACTCTACTAGAATAAGATATCAACCTCAAGTGACGCTAGTAAATGACGTCGATTTGCAGTTGGAAAGCAAATAACTCCGAATCTATAGAAAGCCCATTTGTCTATTTCAGCGTTTTTTCCAAAGGGTTCAAGGATATACCAGGTTTCTAGAAATGCTACGGTTTTTTGACCCGAAATTGACTTTAAGGAGGTATTCTCTTTTTTTCGCTTAAATTGCCGCTTTTTTCGGGGTGATTTTTTTTTATTGACGAAACTGTGTAATCAAACCATTGCAAACTTTGTACGTCTATTTATTATCGTTTTAGGTATTCACACAAAAGTTTTTAATTATTTTCATGAAGAATCACGCCTACTAATCCTCCTTAACCATGATACCATGTGAAGTTCTGTGGTCGCTAGTTAGCATGATTCTCAACTCCAAGTGTTGTCAAACAAAATAAATGAACGGCATTTTACTTCATACACATGTAGCTATCGTTTTATGAACAAAACAATTTTGAAAATAGGTTGTGTTGAGGACACAAACCGCAGCTTTGACGTGAATTCTGTATTTTGGATTGTGGTTTATTGACTGAATACTGATTTTGGATTATGGAAGGAACGAAGCAGACATAGTAAGTTTGAACGATTGTTTATTGTGATATATTCAATAATTAATTTACAGTTTGAACGATTAAAGTACGGTTTCATATAAATTATTGTTGAGAGATTGGTGTTGTTCAATATCAATTGCATTGTACTTCGGTATCTTTCGAATGACACCACTTATGCAGTCCTCACTCCAAGCAATTCAAAGATACACTAGGTCAATTGTACATCTTATTTCAAGTCGAAAAGTGGCTAGATCATGCAGGAAAAACAGGTGAGTCCTTAACCCTTAGAAAGATAAAATGAAATCGGCTCGCAAAAACTTGTTCAACAGTAATACTACAGAGGGTGACCAAATTATGAGAGCTACAATGCAAATAAAAGGTTTTTTCTGAGTTTTGGGGGATAGACAGCTGCTTTTGTCAGGTTGTGAAAACAATGTTGCCAACTATTTATTTAAAATTGCTTCTCTAAGCATGTCATAAAATAAAAAGTATTCAATGTAACCAGGCTTTCTTTTTGAGAATAAATTGTTCAAATGTGAAATTGTTCATTTATAAAGGGGGAAGTAGCCCGTTTGGAAGATTCCCGGATTAGCAACAGGGTAGGTGGGTAGCTGAATTAACACCACACTGGAGCAACGTGATGGGCTATTGGTGACGGTCAAGGATCGATCCTGAAGGGCGCTGGCACCCCAAATCTGAGGAAAACACCTCGCAATTAGGGGTGCCAGCTCAAGTGTTGACCTCGTCATCTGACTGCTGTTCAAAATTACGAAGTGTTATTCCTTGTATCTTTCCCTTTGGGGTTGATCCCGGACAGTTGACAATGACCCGTTGTGTTGCTCCACTGCGACGTTAATTCAACAACCTACCTACCTCATGTTTCCACTCTACGTTCATTCATACCACCCAACCCTTATTACCCAATAACCTCTTGATTTTACGTTTGAGTAAAGAACATTACATTCGACAATATATATTATTCAAACCTGCGATTACTACTAACACCACTCAGCTATCAGCTATCGCCTTTTCAAGAGCAATAGAAAAAGAACTCGTTTGTGTTTTGTTGAGGGATTTTCCTTGGATTGGGTTCATTGTCATCCAACGGCTGATCTACCGCTTGAGCGAAACGCATTAATATGAAGGTCCTTAATTAGGATTCAGTAGGGCAGTAAAACGTATAATTACTCGAATTATCCGCACTTGGGAAAAAGGAATCTAATTACCTCTATTCCTCCCGATTATTTTTAGAGACAATTAACTGAGCATAAATGGAATAGGGCTTTAAAGAGAAAGTTTGTGTCACTTTACGCGCCAATTACTTTCCTCCGCCGAGACATGGAAATCGAATGCTATGAATTTGAATTATAGAGGAGGATTTAATTTATTTTTGATCCCCTTATTTCTTGCATTTGATTTTTTTATCAAACCGAGAAAAATGATTTCCACTTTATTAAAAAATATTTTTGTTTCAGGATGGTAACTAAACCTGAGCATAGCTTAAATTTATATATTTAATTGCTGCTTCTCTACAAAAAGTATCCAATTACAAAGAACAAAAATATATGATCGAAATAGCATACAAAAAAGACATACAAATGCAGTTAGTAAAGAGTTGAAACAAAACACACTTCATTGAAGCAGATTACTTCGTGAATTGAGATCATTTAAAAATATATCAACCTCCGCGAAATAAGTAGAGTGTGAAAAAATCTAATTACAGAAAAATTGTTACTTTTTAAAGGTTTAACAAAAAATTATTGACAGTTTCTGGTGATATACCAGGGGACGTTAAAATCAATACAGGAAACTGAAAAGAACGAATCAATTTTGTTACGTAGAAGGTTGTGAAAACAATTTATTAAAGCTATGTCTCTCTAGGAAGCTTCAAACTAAAGAAACAGAAATGATTTCGCAATTCATAAGAATGTATATCTGTAGATTCGTAAATCTTTTAAAAAATATTTTATAAAAATATTTTGTAATCTTTGAAGCGGAGAAATGATTTATGAAGGCATCTTTAAAAGGGCTTGTTGAAAAGAATGGATATAAATGAATTTAGTAACTGTTAAAATATGAATGTTAAATCCTTTCAAGGGAGATGGGACCCCTGAAAGAATTAAACTTAGTGCCTCACCTCCTCGAAATGATTAACCCTCTAAGGGGTTCACACGCATCGATCCGTTCTGTATGAAGTAATGTCTTCCCTACATTACTTCTTACACGTTTTGACCTTTTTGACCAGTAGAACTTGTAGAATTCTATACCAGTAAAATTCTATTCTATGAGAAGGACAGATATAATCTTTCCAAAATATTCTACTCTGAGGAAAAGAGCAATAGAATCTATAAAAGGATTATAATATTTCCAAAGAATTCCATTCTAAAGAAAGGATTGATAGAATCTTTCGAACGGATTATATTCTAAAGAATGGGTCAATAGAATCCTTCCAAGGAACTATATTCTAAGGATTGGACCAATAGAATTTTTCCAAAGGATTCAATTCTAAGAAAAGGAGCGATAAAATCTTTCCAGGGATTATATTCTAAAGAATGGGTCAATAGAATCGTTCCAAAGGATTCTATTCCAAGTAAAAGACAAATAGAATCGTTCCAAAGAACGATTATATTCTAAGGAGAGGAAGAATCGTTCTAGAGGTATAAAGAACTATGGATTCTTATAGAGATGCGATTATGTAATCATTAAGTGTGTTTTGGGGTAAAAACAACACTACACTACGAGGATGTTATCGCAACGCTCAAACACGATTAAGACTAGGTATACAAAATTATTAGAATATTAAGATTATGACGGTATGTAAGTATTCTTTCATTTAATACTTTCCTGCCTAGAGGTGCCCTATAGGGGTGGTGACACAAGAGGATCCATAAAAAATAAATTTTGTTATTGCAAAATACTTTCATGTAAGGCAGTGATTTTCTACCAATGTGCTCCAAGAATGGCTCTATTGTATCTTACTTTAGGTGAAGCAATTTAAATGGTGTAAGATTACTTCAGCGGTTTAGTTTTGAAATTTTGACAAGTGTATTCACAAATAATTCCAAACAATAAATGTATTTTTAATATCCGTATAGATAATAACAATTTTGCAATTTTTGATTATACAGTAGTTTTGAGTATTATTTTTTATTAAAGTATCATGAATAAATTGTTCCAAAAAGATTCTTTAAAGGGCAACTTTTGAGCAAAATAGTAAATCCGTAATTTGCATTTTTTTTGTAAATCAATCAAAAATTTTCCTATTTTTTTGTCTGATAAGTAAAAAATATGTAATATATTATTTGGTGCACCACAGAATTTTAGCATTTTTTTGTTTGCTTTGAGAAGAAAAGGTTGAAAATCGCTGCTATAATAATAGATTATCATTTGCTTTCACAAAGATCCATAAAAACTGTTTGAGATAAGACCTAACTTTATAAATTCTGAAATTTACACATATCTTAAATTCGAATGGCTATATCCTAACCAATCCATAACTTTGAATTTGATAACCATATTTCAGAAATGTTTACTGTTTTTTAACTTAATACTATTAATAGGCTCAGCATGGTTAACATAGTGCGAGTTAAATATAATAGATATTGATTTTAACGCAATTTTCTGATTAATTTAAAGAAAGTAAACACACAAAATAAAACAAGAAGTAATAAAAATTTAATTAATTAAAGTGCATTAATTATCATCAGACCAACATATAAAAAGTAGCATGTTCGATTACTTTTATAAAATTTTTTTGACTTCCTACATCTGAATGATTAAACTAAACAGAATCAGTAACTTAATATAATGTATTTTGTGAGAAAAACCCTCTTTTAATTCCCAAAAGAAATTTGAAAATAAGGATAGTTTACTTTTTTATTCAACAATACAGTTGTATTAGATTATTAATAATTGAAAAACTTTCTTTATCATTTAGAATTCTAAAAGGAATTGTTTCTATCGCATGCCATTAAGGTACCGGTAAACATTCTAATAGTTTTTGTCGGAAAATGCTGCTCTGTGTTAAAAATGAGAAAAGCCGAATGGAAAAGGTTTTAAATTTAAAAAGATATTTGATGAGGTACTGTACAAAGTAAAAAAAAATGCTCGTAATATTTTCTTAGTCTCAATAAATAAGTCTGAAACTTGTGTTTCGATAAGCTGTTTGTAAGACGCACCGAAGAGAAAATATTTTTAACAGTGAATATCCACTGAAGCATGAAATTAATTTACGAAAGCCTCATCTTTTTTCGATTCTTTCTACATAAATGCTTTCTATGTAAAGTACTACACTTGAATTTTTATTAACGGTAAGAATATTTCAAAGATGCAATGCATAATCTAATAAATGCAATAAAAATATTTAATAAAAGGATTATATATAATATAAATAGTATAAAAGCGATTATATAATTTTTTTCGTCTCTAAGGAATAATGCTTAATTTTATTTTATGTTTTCCTTAACCGCTCTTAAAACAGTTACATCTCCAATTTAACCAAATCCAATAAGAGATCTAGAATTTATATCTAATTAGAATATCTGAATTGAATAAGTTCATGAAAATTCGAGCATTATTCATAAATAAAAAAAGATATAAATCGTCTGAAACATTTTTAAAGTTCTAAAAGTTACCAACATATTGCTCGCATATCTGTTATCTTTATAATTAGTGTGCTTAACCTTACTGATGGTTGTCTCAACGTGGGTTCTCGTCATTGCAAAACTGATCAGATTTTGATGGACGAGATTTCTCATCAAAGGAAAAATCCTCATGAAAAAATCGGCAAAACCTTATGAGGATGTATCTCGTAGAGGGTTAATAATCACCTGTAATGAATACTTTATTTACGAAGTATTTTAAAGCTGTAATTAGTATCTACACTGCTGGCCACCGTAAATGCAACACCCTGAAGGAAGCATGCAAATAATATGAAATTTACAACATGCATTAGCGGAGGTGAGATATGCAAATGATTAGAATTTCAGCGCAGACGCACATCACGCGCGCCTGTGGCGCCACTTCAAAGCGCTATTTAAGGCTTGGAGATTTCGACGATTTCAAGTACGGCAATTGTGTTTTTCTTGTGGTTTTTTCAAAAAAACGATAAATTATGCCTCGTAGAAAACAGCGATCATCTTTTGATCAAGTATCCGAGTTCGACAGAGGAAGGATAGTGGCCTACCGAGATTGTGGATTATCTTTCAGGGAAATCGGTAGTCGTGTTGGACGAAACCAAACAACTGTAATGCGGATATGTGATCGTTGGATGCAGGAGGGTACGACGGACCGACGTGTTCGATCGCATCCACCTCAGTGCACCACTTCACGTGATGACAGGCATATTGTGCGTATGACAGTGACGGATCGCTCAGCCACATCACGAACCATAGCACAGCACATTCAGTCTGTACCGCATCATCCAGTGTCTGCGCGTACCATTCGAAGCCGTTTACAGCAGAGTGGTCTGTCCGCAAGACGTCCATTGCTTCGTCTACCCTTGACGCAGAACCACAGACGTTTCCGCCGCCAATGGTGAGATGAAAGAAGGATGTGGACGGCAGAATGGAATGAAATTGTCTTTACTGACGAGTCACGCTTCTGTCTGCAACACCACGATGGTCGGATTCGAGTCTGGAGACACCGTGGAGAGAGGATGCTGAACAGCTGCGTTATGCACCGCCACACTGGTCCTGCACCGGTATTATGATATGGGGCGGTATTGGATATCACTCTCGCACTCCTCTAGTACGCATTGCCGGTACTTTAAACAGCCAGCGCTACATCTCCGAGGTATTGGAGCCAGTTGTCCTTCCTTACCTTCAGGGCTTGCCCACAGCCATATTTCAACAGGATAATGCGCGACCACACGTGGCACGCATTGTCCAAGGGTTCTTCGTCAATCGCCAGATTGAATTGCTTCCCTGGCCAGCTCGCTCTCCGGATCTTTCGCCGATAGAAAACATGTGGTCCATGGTTGCTCAACGATTGACCCAGAATACATCCCCAGCTGCCACACCAGATCAACTTTGGTAACGTGTGGAAGCTGCTTGGTCTCCTGTACCCCAAGAACACATCCAAAGTCTCTTTGAATCAATGCCGAGGCGTGTGGCAGCGGTGATCTCCAACAATGGCGGCTACTCTGGCTACTGATTTTGGCAGGAACCACACTTCACAGAAGTCTATAAATTTAATCATTTGATACTTGGTCAACATGTTATCTACAAAATAAATTTTGTTGTGATATCTCTTGTCTTTCTTGGCGTTGCAATTTGGGTGGCCAGCAGTGTATAAATGCAATGTCTCTTGTAGCTTAAGTGGAATTTCTGTTAATCCATGTAGTTGAATTGATAACAACAGAAAAGAAAAATTTGTCCACACAATGTCATGTAATTCTAGAAACATATGACGCAGGGGTGTAAAGTGATGCAAAATTGAGTTATTGAAATCATGAAAATACGTCATGTGGCAATCATAAGTAAAATTGGTCAGTTGACATAATGATTGCCAGATGATATATGGACTCGGTAACGAACTTTCCACTTCAAGCGAAACTAGTAAAGAATTTTTTATAAAAAAATGTCTATGTAATTTGAAAATTTTCTTTGAATTATGTGTTTTCTTGCTTATAAATTTTGCCTTTTCTGTCATGATCTGGTGACGCAGTAACCCAGTTGGTAGAATCGTGGATTTGAGTTCGTGGTTGCGAGTTCAAAAGTTGGTTCAACCAAAAACCGTCGTGTGCGTGGGTTCGCGCTAAATCTGACGTGAACTCTACTGTACTTTCATTGGCGTGGTATGAAAGTTTTGAGAGTGGGTTCCCAGCTCAGGTGTTGACCTCTTCATCTGACCGTGGTTCACAATTACGAGATTGTCCTTGAATCTTTCCCTTCGGGATTGATTATGGAACGTCTCCAGTAGCCCGTTGTGTTGCTCCAGTGAGACGTAAATTCAACTACCTAACTCACATGATCTAGGAAACCCTAACACTATTCATCTGATATCTCAATATTCTTTAGATTTTTAGACTTGAGATTATGAAAAACATTTTCTTACGAAAAAAATCCAAGATATTGAAAAATTCATAAATCACTGACAAACTTGTAGCATAAAGTTCAATATAAAAGAGTAACAAGCATAAGACGATACATCCAAGGAATCAGCGGACCAAAAACGAGAGATCGAACGAACGGAAATCAATGAAAGAATACAACGCAAGAGGCAAGCGAGTAGTGTTAATGTGTCAAAGTTTTCCTACCAATGCAAATGTAAATGGTTGAACATATTTCAACCACGTTCATTCACTTTCAAAAAAATGTTTTCATGTACAATTACCGTATAATTGTCCCAACACTAACACATTTTAGCTTCACTCACCCACTTGTAAAATGCTATACTTAATTTAATTTCCATCCAAGCACATTCAACCACATTTAATCGTTTCGAAAGGTTTTTTAATATGACAATCACATTAATCATTGCAAAAGAATTTTCCTCTACATTATTTCAGTCCAGACACACGCACATTCTAGTGCATGCAAAAAGTTTTCGACATAATTTTACTATCAATCGATAGATAAGTAATATAATAATCGATAGTAAGAGATATTTGTTTCTCCATGCAAATGTGAAGGATTAAACATTTTTATAAGGACAATTCTGACTTAAGTCAAACTAACACATTTCAATCACTGCAAAATAATAACGATAATTATTTAATTTCAATCCAAAAACTATATATTTCAAGAACATTCATTTTAAGCACATTTCACACATTCTAGCACTCCCTAAAAGGTCTTCAGATAATTATCAATATAGTATGAAATACTGACTTCTGGGTTATTCCATGTAAATGGAACAAAAGTAAGAAAAAACCTGTAGCCTTGGAGTGATGAATTTTCATGTTTTTTGGTACAATGGTTTAGTTTATGCATAATTTTCGATATCCAAAATATTTTGGAAGTTTCAGACATTTTAAGGACTTGCAACTTTGAAGAGGAGTTGTGAAATCGCTTAATGCTGCATTTTGAAGATCTATTTCTGAAAAACTACTTAGCGTATGAAATAATATTTTATATTTTTTAATCTATGAAAATTTTTCTTCATTTATTTGAAAATAATATTTAATTTAAAAATTAATTGCAAAAATGAAAAATTGTCGATTTTGATAGAATTTAAATGGTGTCTATGGACTAAAGGAATTTAAAGGCATCCTTAAATTCCTTTATCCCATTAAAATGCATGTTAGTTACAGAGATAGGTATGGTAAAATTATTGCTGAAGTTTGCAAATCGGTTTTCTTTCGCTTTTAAAAAAGCAAAGGAGAATTACAAAATGACGATTACCCCCTGTAAATAGGTATACAAAACCAAATGAAGGAAAGGTCTAACAAAAACAATATTTTAGAATATAGTTTAATGTCTTACTTGTAAAGAAAAATTCAGGATTGACAGTCTTAAAGCAACAGTAACAAAATTGGTGACAGGCAAACACACGGTATCAGCCAATGTACATCGAAACACGGTATATCAATTCAATCAATGCAAAACAATTTTCCTATAATTATCTTATTTCAATCCAAACACTAACACATTTGAAGCACATTCATGTGCTTAAAAGAAGGTTTTCACATAATTAAGTAAAATATGAAACATTTTTAACACACAAGTAAAAGACGAAACATTTTTAACACACAAGTAAAAGATCAAACATTTTATAAGGAACTCTCAACTGCGACTTAATCCAAATTAACACGTTTCAATCACCGTAAAAGAATTTTCCTATAATTATCTTATTTCAATCCATCACTAACACCATTTGAAGCACATTCATGTGCTTGAAATAAGTTTTTCACACAATTATCAATCGAGTCAGAGCTTCTCCGAGCAAATGTAAAAGATCAAACATTTTATAAGGAACTCTCAACTGCGACTTAATCCAAATTAACACGTTTCACTCTATTCACTCGCTGACTGAAAAAAGCTGTTTTCACATAATTATCTTAATCGAATAACTGAGTCACTCGCTACTTTTTTTCGATTAAGCTCGAAGATTATTTCCGTAGTAATTCTCGGTGACTGTCCAAATGGTCAGATCAACAAACATTCAACCGTTCGGATGAAAATTTTCCTTTTTATTTATGTTGGAGGGAAACACAGGAGGGATAATGGCTGGAACAAGATATTTTAATGAATATTTAAGATATAATTTTTTCTTTTACTCTTTAACTTCTTTTCGTATTTAAGTATTAACTTTATAGGAAACCCACCAAAACAAATCACCGTCTATTATCGTTAAGATAATGTTTAAACTTACGATGCGCTTCGAGCGAAATAAATTATTTACGATTTTAAGTACTTTTTCGAGGACTCGCTTAAGCTTTTTGCTGTTTAACCAAACAACGTAAAAACTTAGATAAAAGCAGGAAATTAAAGGTATGTAATACACCTCTCAAATTCCACTTTGTTGGTGCTGGTATAGTTTGAACTAGCTTATAATTTCAATCGAAGCATGCCCCTCCTCGTTAAAAAAATTTTAAAAATTATTACCGTAAAGGTAATAATTTTTAAAACTACAAAATTAAAGTGTAACAGCTGTACCATGTGCAATAATATAGTAATTTGTGCACCGATTCGCCTATATTTTATTCATTAGGATTCCCTAATCAGTCTATTTCGAGTAAATACTTTCAGTACGCAGTTCGTAAAGATCACAAATTTTTAATTATTTGAGGATTTCCAACGACGGTAACAGTTGTGAATTTTCAATTGATCAATGGATCGATTTCAATTAAGAGCTTGTTTATATACTACTTTTAACTGTTTGACCTTTTTCGTATTTAAAAATACTGCATAATGTTGCCGGGGATTTTATGTAACCCTCTTTATGGACTGGAAAATGTTGAAAGGATTTTCAGATTGATCCCGCTGCAGTATTTAGATTTCGTTGAATTTAATCCAAGCACAGTAGTAACCATGTAGACGTAACTAAAAATTAGAACAGATTTATGTCATAACCATACTGGAGCTAAAGAGAGAAAATTAATTCGATAATTATTCGTTATTTCTAGAGATCATTAGCTTCAGTTATTTAATTTTCTAACATCTATTGTCCTATAATTGGTTTTCCTTTCCGGCCGAATTATAAAAGATCTGCTTTGCAAATTCAGGTTTCTCTGATTAGTGACTATATAATCGCGGACTGCAACGGAATGGAATTCAATTTAGTTCCTAGTTTATTTAATGTTGTGAAAAAGCATGATGATCCTGAATCGGCTCCTATTCATTTGGAGATGAAGACTCGAGTCCCGTTTCGTGTGATAAAAGTGTCAGTAAGATTGCATTAAATATTTGTGGATTTGGTTTTTTCGGTTGTGCACGTGGAAACGAATATTTGTTAGAAAGATTTCGAAATTTCATAATATGCTAAGAACGATACAAAACTACAAGGAACGCCTATCGACTTATTAAACACCTCAATTCTTCCAAATTCCAAATTAATTTTCCATCACATTCCATATCATGGTTGCAGTTTGCACTTTAATAATTAAAAATACATTTACTATTAAGTTTGCACGTGCTTAACAAGTATATCAAGACACAAAAAAGTTTACAAATCATCGAACTTCTAATAGGGTAGACGGATCATGAGAGCGGAGTCGTTGTCGTAAGATCTCTGAACGGTAAACCACAAATCGACTAGCCGATTGGCTATGGAAGCGCAGACTAGTGCTTTTGATCACGGTGGATAATCACTTTAACCAATCAATAATTTAGGATTCATGCTTTTACCCACAACCTCGTGACAGATCTTCAAACCGAGCAACTGGAAGAAATAACATGAAGCTGTTGGCACATGCTCCGTCTATTTCATTTTAAGGTCTATGGTTTACAAATACGCTAGTAGTAATTGCACACACGCAATGAAAACTTAATTCACGGATCACTTCCACACCCTCACAGAATTCAAGTTCCTAGTTTCAGCATCGACTTCCTAATAGGAATAGACGGAGTGCGAGCAGCTTCATGCTATTTCTTCCGTTCGCTCGGGGTTTGAAAATCTGTCACGTGGTTGTGGGAAAAAGCAGGAAAAAATAATGTGGGGCAAATTATTGATTGGTCAGTGATTATACAGTGATTAAAAATACTAGTCTGCTCTTCGATAGCCCATCGTCCAAGCCGATTTCTTAACCTAACCTGACTTAACCTTCTGAGATCTTACTATAGAGAGTCCGCCTACATGCTCCGTCTATTTCATTAGAAGGTCGTTGAGTTTAAGATGTGTGAGGAGAGTGGTTTAATGTTTAGCAAGAGATGCATCAGTTTGAGTTTTGAATTATCTCTGGGCAAACGACAGAAGCAAAACTCTGAACTTAACTCGAGTTAGCTTGTTAAGGAATCTAAATCTGATTAAGAAAGCTTTAAGAGGAACTATTTGCACTGAATTTGTAATAATGAAAGTAGTATGGACAGAAGCAGATATTCAATATTTTCAAGAATTTAACCTCCGAAGTCGTGTGGACATTACTCTAAATTGAGTTAAATTATAAGAAGTCACATCGTAGTATCGAACTCTCATGTCATGGGACAGCACAGGAGAAAGTAAATTTCTTCCGCATAAGAGAAAAGTTCATCTCACGGGGAAAATGTTTAAATTAACCCTCCTATTCAATTCACTCAACGAGGTGTCTCGTCATTAGTAAAACTGTCTAGACTTTGATGGACGAGATATCTCGTCATTAGAAAAAGAGCTGACTGGATCTCGATATCGTCATCACCAGAAAATCGGCAATATCTTAATGAGGAAATATCTCGTCATTAGTTAAACTGGTGGACTAGATATGTCGTCAAAACCACTTGGAGAGTTAATTAATTGTGCAATACAAACTGCAATTAAAAAATTATATAGATTTCAAACTTGGAGGGTTAAGGGTCCTGGAAAATAATCCAAGCGAATCAAAATGAAATGATGGATTCTCACGATGATATCTTATAAAACCATGAAGAATATTGATATATTTGGCTGTATCATTATTCTCCCATCTACTGATATGACATATTCAAATCAGTAGATGAGGTACAGGAAAGTTCCCCCTTTGAGGGACGTATACGCATATGTACGTTTGGCTATCTGCAGTTTTCCCTGAGTACCTTCTAATCAATTTGATCTTCTTGATCAATAGAATCTTTCCTTGGATTTTTTCAATCAATATATGTGGTTATTTAATCAGTCTCTTTGGCAGTTTCACTTGAAATATATTCATTTACTAAAAATACACACTCAGCACAAAAACATGAGGACAAAGTAAAAAGGGACAAAAACATCAAAACGAGATAATAAAAGACAAATAAACAGTTAATCAGCTTGTAGACTTTGAAATAGATCTCTTGCCTACCACATCTTTGAAAAATTCCTCCCTACAGTTTTGGGCAAACCCCAAGAGTCCATTTCATTTTCTACCTTCACAATTTGATTGATGAATGTTTTCAATCTGTACAGGTGTATGGCTATGCAGTTATGTCCAATCTCCAATCTGAAGGCAGCAACAGAATCTCGACAAGAGGTAGCCGGAATTTTAGAAAATGTTTACTTGAATATGGCATAGAGTAAAAACAATACCGCGTTACTCAGAAATCTCGTGACGTTCAGAGGGTTATGAACAGCACTTAATGCGATTTTAAAAGTATTTAAAATGGAAAGGCTATAAATACAAATTCGTGTACATAAGGAGAGAACTGCAACAGGAATCCGAATTCAGACGCTCCTTTTGAGCTTCTAAATATTCCAGTAGATAAGAATCGTAAAATATTGTTATACTAACCGAAGATAAATCCCTTATCACACTCAACACGAAAGAGATAGTTACGAACAGACACGGTCTGCAACATGACTTCCCATCCAATGCAGTGTAGACACGCAGACCGTTATATTCCTTACGTGACCAAGTAGCACCGGCGCAAAATAAGACAGGCATTCCGAGAACTCGCAGAGCATGTCGGAGTGGTGTCGGGTGACGGGGCTTTAGTATCAACAAAGTAATATTCAAGCGACGGCGTCTCATTTCGAATTCTCGCTGCATGTAAATTGGATATCCCTTTGTTGACATTTTCTGTAGTTTGTGTTCTTACGTCTCGTCTCCGAGCTAGATTGTATTGTTGGCACAATTCAATCTGTTTGCTGCTGTCGGGGTTGTTATTTTAATCAACTTCGTGTTGCATTGAATGCATTTATAATTTGAAATTCAAACCATTAGAGAACGGGACAAATATCTTTGTTCTACAACTGTCTTGAAGTATCCCTAGATTTGATGTAGATAGGTAAATATACGTATTTTTTACAAATAATATGTATTTTTTACAAATAATATGTATTTTTTACAAATAATATGTATTTTTTTTACAAATAATATGTATTTTTTTACAAATAATATGTATTTTTTACAAATAATATGTATTTTTTACAAATAATATTATTTTTTACAAATAATGTGTATTTTTTTACAAATAATATGTATTTTTTAGAAATAATATGTATTTTTTTACAAATAATATGTATTTTTTAGAAATAATATGTATTTTTTTTACAAATAATGTGTATTTTTTACAAATAATATGTATTTTTTTACAAATAATATATATTAAAGACGAAGTTCAACTCCAATTTTAGGCCACCATAATGCAGTGTTTAACTAATTAATAACCCGTTACACTCGACTTACTTTAACCCTCCTGATTATTGTCCCGACGAGGCATGTTGTCATTAGCAACACTGACCTTAATGGACGAGATAGCTCGTAATTAGAAAAACTGACAAGATCTTCATCCCGTCATCATCAAAAAATTGGTAATGATAACTAGATATCTCGTCATCACGATAGCAAAATAGGAAAAATTAGTTTAACTGGCCAGATCTTGATGGAGGAGACATCCCACAGAAACCACTTGAAGGGTTAATGAGATTTTGAGAGTATTTAAAATGGAAAGGGCTACAAATATAGATTCGCATATGTAAGGAGATAACTACAAAAGGAATCCGAACTGAGACTCTCCTTGTGAGCTTTTAAATATTACAGTAGATAAGAGTCGTAAAGCGCTGTAACACTAACCAAAGATAAATCCTTCATCATACCCAACACGAAAGAGATAAATACGAACAGACACGGTCTGCAACATGACTTCCCATCCAGTGCTATGGAAACACGCAGACCGTTATATCCCACACGTGACCAAGTAGCTCAGGCGCAAAATGAGACAGGCATTCCGAGAACTTGCAGAGTATGTTGGAATGGTGTCGGGCGAAAGGGGGGGGGGGCTTTAGTATCAACAAAGTAATATTCAGGCGACGGAGTCTCATTTCGGATTCTCGCTACATGTAAATTGGATGTCCCTTTGGTGACATTTTCTGCAGTTGGTGTTTTTACGTCTCGTCTCCGAAGTACGGATTGTATTGTTGGCACGATTCAGTCTGCTTGCTGCCATCGGGGTAGTTATTTTAATCAACTTCGTGTTACAATGAATAAATTTGTAATTTGAAATTCAGACCCTTATAGAGCGTTAGAAATGTCTTTATTGTACAACTGTCTTGAATAAAGTATCCCTAGATTTGATGTAGATTGATAAATATGTGTACTTTTTTACAATGGTAATTAATTATCATTGCGCTGGAGCAAAACAATGGTATATTGGCGACGATTCGGAATCAATAACCAAGGAAAATATTCGAGGACAATACCACGTAATTTTGAACCACGAATATGTATTTTTTACAAATAATATTATTTGTACTTTTTTACACATGATATTCATTAAAGACGAAAGCTGAACTCCGATTTTGGGGCCCTACAATGGAGTGTTTAACTAATAATATGTTACACTCTACTTACTTTAAAAGCATGAATCCAACTATAAACGTTTAACTTTTAAATAATAACACCAAATATCAATTACGGTGCGTCATCTGACCACGGTTAAAAATGACGAGATGTCCTCGAATTTTTCCCTTCGGAGTTGATCCCGGACCGTCGCCAATAGTCCGTTGTGTTATTCCAGAGTAATCGTACTTTTTACATTTGCTCCTTAACTTATGTAAACCTGTGTTCTTAGTAGTCTATATAAGAAACGAGTAGTTAAATTGTATGTAATGTTTAGTTACTAGAGAGAAAATTATTTTTAGAGACAGTTTAAATGTTAAAAAATTGAATTAATAAGAAAATTTAATTAGGGAATTCAGTAATTATAACCCAAATTAATTTAAAAAGTTAAATTTGTGGCAATAAAATATTTTTATAAGTTCGATACTTTTGAATGTAACTAAGTTATTAAAAATTCACTTATTTATAATAAAATCATTTCATAATTTAATTTTGTGAGAAATACAATATTTAACTTACAATTGAGCAATTTTTTAATTAATAGCATTCAAACGTAAAAAATTTAATTTCAAGAAATGAAATTATTTGAAATTTTATATTGTTAGAAATTCAGAACAAAAATTATATTCAAGTTCATTTTCAATAAAAATATGTATAAAATTGTTTAAAAATATTTTAAGAATAAAGCGGAGAAATTTAATATAATTCATTCCCACAGAAAAACCTAAACGGAATCGATAAAATCTCCCCAAGCAATGAAATCTGTATAACTGTTTACTTTACAAATATACTATTACAGCTCAGTAAACAACTTATTTTAATTTGGGCCTAGAACTCATTTCGCTCGCAAAACTTTCCATCCAATATTTATTTAAAAAGCTTAGTAATACAATACGATTTTTCTCCAATTCCAAAGAACAATCTGTTTACAGAGTTTATAATAAAATTTCCCTTCAAATATGAAGGCAATTCATGAACAGAATTAAAAGTATGCTTTAAATTTTTGAATCACTTCTGTACTTTTGCAGTTCAAATAATATTTTATTTAAATTTTTACTTAATAACTTTCTTAGAAATCATTCTCGTTTTCGCAGGAGCTTGATGAAATAAAAAAGATTTTGGTTTGGTAAAAGATATGCGAAACTGGTTGCAATTATTCACAGTTGTTTTTCAAGTTTTTGTTGGATCAAAGACCTGTGTTTAATTATCTGCTATAATCTTGGTAAATAATTTATGTAAGATCCAGATAGGCTGTCAGTGTACTATATACTATTATAACACTAAATTCACTTCTTAATAACTTCATTACCAAAAGATGACGGTGATGTTTTATTACTTTTCTTACTTTTATTCAGACTATATTCTATTGATGTAGAACTTACACAGGTGATGTAACTCAGCTATAACATTCAATAGATGAAGGAAATGTTGCTTACTTTTGATCACACTATATTCTAATAATGCAGAACGTATGCAAACGATGTTACTCAATGATAACATTCACCACTCAAAGTTGTGATCATGCTATTCAATTCTAATAAACTACTTTTTCTATCGACGAAGTGGTAATTTTAGACCAAAAGAATGCTCGCATATATACCTCCTGTTCAATTTTAGTAAAAGGGAAAATTAATACTTCTACTCAATTTGTTTTAAGAAATGACTTGTCATATTTTCGGCTTGTTAACACTTGGAGAGTCACGAATGGTGTAGATTTTACCATAGATCGCACTGATACAACGTGGAAGCATCAGGATTAAATCACAACCGACCTACATTTAACTCTTCAATTGGAACTATGAATTACTATTAACCCTCTTGGTTGTCTCGACGATTTTTTTTTTGAGGTATCTTATCAATAGCAAAACTGACCAGATCTTGTTGGATCTTGTCATTAGAAGAAAACTAACCAGATCTTGACCTCGGCAATTTCTTGATCACGAGAAAAAAAAGGAGCAATTTCTTGATGACGATAAATCTCGTCATTGGCAAGATTAGTCAGATCTTGGTGGACAAGACACCTCATCGAAATCACTTGGAGTGTTAACGGTCTCAGGATCATGTACGTGGTACTTCACCAAGAAAACTGCACTTTTCCCTGCAGAGCTCTAAACAGTTCCACACTTCTTGAGCAATAAAATGTTTCTTGGATTCTTTCAACCAGTAGACGTGGCTATTTCGTTATTAACACTCCAAGTGATTTCGATTAGGTATCTCCTCCATGAAGATCTGACCAATTTTGCTAATGACAAGATATCTCGTCATCAAGGTATTGTCAATTTTTTTATACTAAAATCAAGATTTAGTCAATTTTCTTCTAATGACGACATATTTCGTCCATCAAGATTTGGTCAGTTTTGTTAATGACGAATGCCTCGTCAAGACAACCACCAAGAGGGTTCAAAACAAAAACCACATTGATTGGTTTTAAGAATCTTAGGAATGATTTATTGATCAAGACGGTTAAAACTAGTTAGAAGTCGTACTGGGAATACTGCGGGTTTTAAAACCGATAGATTCGTATTAACCCCTTAAAGGGTTAATATTTTTAGCATCATCAGACATTGAAAATTGTCAATGCCAACGCTACAACACATCTGATTGTTGCGAACTACGAACATGAAAACAATTTCACAGATGATCGGTGATATGATTTTAGTGAACTTTTTTGGAAATACACGTTCACATCAAATACAAAATCACAAATAATACATTTTCTGCGTCACTTAAAAAAGTTCAAGAAATTAATTTTTCTTTTAGTGCATAAAAGTTTGTAAAATGCAGTTTTTAACCCTCCTGGTGATTGTCTGGACGAGGTATCTGGTCATTAGAAGAAAACTGGCCAGAATTTCATCTCAACGTCATCAAAGAATCTTCAGTATCTTGATGTCACGATATCTCGTCATTGGAAAAATTGGTCGGATCTTGATAGACGAGTTATCTCGTCGAAACTTGCGGGATTAATAACATGTGCTTTAACCCCGATTGCCAACTCACAAATAATTCTAAAACTACGAATCTTGAGAAAAATTCTACCACACTTTTCAACCAATATGACGGATTGCCAGAAACAAACACAACTTCCCCAAGCCCTCCATCTTCAAAAACGCTCCTCTTTTTTCACGCCTCACGCTCTTTTTCACCCGAAAATTGTCCAACCGGTAAAGAGAAAATCGAAGCCCCTCTCTCTCCGAGACAGAAATATTGATTCCACTTCCAAAAGAGTTACACAAACTTTCAGGGAAATAAGGACTCCATGACTCCACCCACCCTTCCCGCAGCAGCGGCGTCTTGCGAGAGGAGAAACTAGCTGACTCTCCAGATAAGCCTCCAGCCCAGGTAGCATGTGCAATAAGTAGGTGGTTAGGTCTCGCCTCGGAGCATTCAGGTTCCAGCAATAAAGTATGCAAAACGCAGATACCTTTATCCTGAGGGATTTGTTGCGAACCAGGACAGGGAAATGGGGATTCCGGAATGGGAAAGCAGCCAGAGTTGCGGTTTGGAACTGTTCTTGAACGCCGGTCTTCGTAGTTCCCGTTTAATAAATAAGTAGGAATCATTTTAGGTTAAGTCGTCATTGGATGGAGTTTATGTGTGCTTCGCCTTCTGTAAAGTCAGGAGGATTTGAGACATATATTAACCCTTCAAGTGGTTTTGATAATATCTCTCGTCCATCAAGATCTCGTCAGTTTTGCTAATGGATATCTCGTTACCAAGATATTGATGATTAATTTTGTTTCTGACGACCAAGATCTGGTCAGTATTCTCCTAATGCCGAGATATTGTGTCCATCATGATCTGATCAGTTTTGCTAATGACGGGATATCTCGTCGAGACAACAACAAGGTAGGTTAACTCTCCAAGTGGTTTGGACGAGATATCTCGTACATCAAGATCTGATCAGTTTTGCTAATGGATATCTCGTTACCAAGATATTGATGATTAATTTTGTTTCTGACGACCAAGATCTGGTCAGTATTCTCCTAATGCCGAGATATCGTGTCCATCATGATCTGATCAGTTATGCTAATGACGGGATACCTCGTCGAGACAACAAGGTAGGTTAACTCTCCAAGTGGTTTGGACGAGATATCTCGTACATCAAGATCTGACCAATTTTGCTAAAGAGGTATCTCGTTCTCAAGTCATTGCTCATTTTTTATGATGACGAGAACAAGATCCGGTCAGTTTCTTCTAATGACGAGATATCTCGTCCATTAAGATCTGATAAGTTTTTCTAATGAGATACCTCGTCGATACAACAAGGTGGGTTACCCTCCAAGTGGTTTCAACGAGATATTTCGTCCATCAAGATCTGACCAATTTTTCTAACAAGATATATCGTCATCAAGATATTGCCGATTTTCTTATGATGACAAGATCAAGATCTGGTTAATTTCTTCTCTAATTACGAGATATCTTGTCCGTCAAGATATGATCAACTTCGCTAATGCAAATGTCTAACCAAGATATTGTCAATTTTTTCATGATGACGCGAACATCTGGTCTGTTTATTTCTAATGACGAGATATCTTGTTCATCAAGATCTGATCCATCTTGTTAATGGAGCTATCTTGTTATCAAGATATTGCCGATTTTTCGATGATGACGAGATCCAGATCTGGTTAGTTTATTCTAATTACGAGCTATCTTGTCCATCAAGATCTGGTCAGTTTTGCTAAGGACGAGATACCTCACCGAGATAACCGCAAAATGATTGGGCTGAGTCTTGAGTATTGAGTTATTGAAAATACATTATTTTCCAAGTTTTGAGTCTGTGTTAAGCATGTTTCCCATGTAAGTAGTAAATGCAGCCCATTTTTCGCTTCGAGTTTTGATAGGTGATTCCAAATCATAAACGTCGGTAGTTGATTCACCATAGCTAAAGCTCATATCTAAATAGATAACTCATAGCTAAAGTAGATTGTGATTTTTAAGATAATGCAGATTTCCTTAAAATTGATAAATGCATTTGGGGGCGAGGTTCTAATTATGTAGATCACTTTGAAAGTTTTGAAAGATGTCACAGGAAACTCATTTTTAGAAGTAGGTCTTTCACCAAGAACTTGGTGGTGGTTAGGAATTCTAGTCTTTGAAACCTACTAATCTGTTAGTCATGGAACGGGCGTTTTGTACAAATAATAACGTAAAACTATCAGGCTTGAATCTAACTCTCATTCCCCTCTTTTTCTCTAACGCATTTTCTCATCAATCTGAATCAACCACTATTCCATAGTTTAATACATCTAGATGTATCGTTCTTATTGGATTGGATTTTGGTTCCACCTCAAGGGAGAAAACATAATTGTTATTTTGCCTCAGCAACTATTTCCTCTTACTCATTCACTCTTAATATTACTCCCTCCAATTCAATCTCTTTCCTTTTCTACCAGTATTTAGTTATTTAAATTCACTCTTTTTTTGCATACACTCTGTGCCACGCCAAAAAAATTCGAAACACCCCGAAGTCAGTGGTGGTGATACATGTCGATATGCGGCTTTGCATGAAGCCGAATGGAGTCCTTATGTTAGCCCAGGGTAAATCAAGTCATGCATTCTACAGCTGCTGCTCTATATCCCTTATATTCCGGGGGTAGTGCAACTGACGGCAAGCGTTTCCCATACATGCTCAATGGGAGACAGATCGGAAGATCTCTCTGGCCAAGAAAGGTATCATGGGGGTACTCTTTGTAGAGACGAGCCGTGTGTGGACTGGCTTAATTATGCTAGTAAACAGCCACTTGGACACGTTACAAGACAACAGATTGTAGAATCTTCTGGACTGTTCGCTGTACTTGACAAACTACTTTGCACTACTACTAGAGCGGACATGCTAAGTTTAAATAAAGAACGGTGCGATAGCAAATTATTCACATTTCCTTTCATCCTTCTGATTCTTTCAAATAATGAAAGTCACAGTTTTCACATCATCATACAAAATACAAACTTTATGGTGTATGATATTATTATATATTGGTGCATGGTATTATTATGTAGGTATTATTTGTGCTTGTTTGATCTTTTAAATAAACCCATCCACGCCCAAATATGGTTTTAATAGTCATTCCTGTTTGTTAGACACTGAACTGTTTTCCTGTTATTCCAAGAAAATCTAGGGAAATAATAGATATTTTTACCATTAAATATCACAATTACTACTTTGTACTACTACTAGAGCGGACATGCTAAGTTTAAATAAAGAACGGTGCGATAGAAAATTATTCACATTTCCTTTCATCCTTCTGATTCTTTCAAATAATGAAAGTCACAGTTTTCACATCATCATACAAAATACAAACGCTATGGTGTATGATATTATTATATATTGGTGCATGGTATTATTATGTAGGTATTATTTGTGCTTGTTTGATCTTTTAAATAAACCCATCCACGCCCAAAGATGGTTTTAATAGTCATTCCTGTTTGTTAGACACTGAACTGCTTTCCTGCTATTCCAAGAAAATCTAGGGAAATAATAGATATTTTTACCATTAAATATCACAATTGCGTGCAAACTTAGTTTCCATCGAACTTTTAACGCAGTTCCTTCTTCAATATCAACTTTTCAGTCACGTTATTCAAAGATAAGTCACGCACAGATGACACACGGAGTATGACAACTGAATGAACTACTTAACCAATATGTTTAGTTAATGCATAGTTCAAACAAATCTTCACAGGTAATGTGAATTTCGGCTTAGTAAGGATTATTTGTGTGCGAGTTTTAAACCAGTACATTCACTTCTATTCTTTCTTTATACTTTGCAATGCTTTTATGTTGTATGTATAGAAATAGAGAAATTATATTTCCCACAGAAAGGGCATGAACTTGTATTAGTGGAGAGAGGTAACTAGAGGTATGTTGTCTAGAATTTGATAGCAGCACTTTTTTGAAGAGATACGCATATCGATTATCAAGCAAACAATTGAGGTTTTAGGGTGTATTCAGAGCATTGTTTAATTTTATCGTAACATTTTTATTAAAATACTAGTTATAACAATTGAAAACGTGCTTGTATATTTGATATACGTTTTCGCTAAATAGAATTATTTACAGTACCGAAATTTATCCTGTTTATTTTTAAGGCTGGCTATAAATGACCTTCAGAATTAAGCAATTTAATTGTATATTTCAACCGAAAATACCTAAATATTTTTCAGGTGAAATCTAGATTTAAATAATTATCGAAACTTCACTTACACCTTCTACATCAAAGAACAGCTTATCGTCAACTTAGAGCAGAAACATATTTATTTTTCTGAGACTCTAAGACTATATTTTCATGATGAAGAGAAGCATATAGTCATGTTTGTAATCTGTTTAAGAGTGCATTACACTATCAAAATGTCGTGTACACGGGGACTCATGAGCATTAAATCTGTCGTGGCTTCGAATGTCCTCATATTGGTGTGGTGTAGAAGTTTGGAGAGTGGGGTGCCATCTCAGGCGTTGACCTCGTCATCTGACCGTGGTTCAAAATCACGGGGCGTTGTCCTTGGATCTTTCCCCATAGGGATTGATCCCAGACCGTCACCAATAGCACGTTGTGTTGCTCCATTTCGGCGTTAATTAACTACCTACCACTATAAAAATTCTTAATTTTTTAACATAAAAACTAATTGTTAGTCTTCAAACTTCTGAGGGGTTCACACGTATATATCATTTCTGCAATCTGCAGTCTTCCTTGCGTGATATCCAATCAATTTTTACCTGCATGACCAATAGAATCTCACCTGGGTTTCTTTCAACCAATAGATGCGATTATTTGATAATTGTGTTGTTGTGGGGTAAAAGCAGTAATATACTACTCAGAAATCTCGTGACGCACAGAAAGTTAAACAGTTGTCCAGAAAAAAGGTTTGTCAGTTAATGAGTTTCGGCTCTAAGCCGGCGATATGGTATATCACTAGTTCTTTAACAAAGTTTGTGAATGTGATAAGCTTGTTTGATTGAAGTGATTTGATTTAAATCACAAAAAAGGGGACATGTAATAATTCTTAATTAGGACACTAATATTTTAACCTTTCTTAGAGATTGTTTCAAATTATATTAGAATATGGGTATTTATATGATTCTAAAAATACTTTACATCTTCATCTAAATATATTGGTATGTTAAAAGATTAAAAGACTGTTGGATAATTCAAACACGTAAACGAGTTTTTATTATGGGTTACTTTATCATTTGAAAACATTTTACGAATGGTTCTTTAATACTAATTTTCCCCAAAAGCAAATTATTCTTAATTTGTTTTAAGTCCCCAGTACTATTAATCCCAAGAAAAATGAATCGTAATTTAGGATTGAGATCCAATTTTTCATCCACAGTCCACCTGTTTAAATTTCTAACGATAGTCTGTCTAATGAAACTTCCTGCTTTTATATAAATTTGTGCATGAAAGCATTAGAATAAATGGTATCTTGGTCTGTTCATTGGTCTTGTCAAATAGAAGCGAAGTGTGTGTTTTAACGATTAGAGTTGGAGTTGTTCCAAATTATTATTATCTGTGGTAGGCTCGTCATAAATTAAAACTCTTTTCTGCTCTTTGTGGCAGGAACTGATTATTTCTAACCATTAAGGTAATATATACATAACTGAAACGTCTTAGACCACGCATGATTTTGAAAATTGTGTGAAATGACACAACCGTTTGTCCATAGTCAGAGTCAGAATTAGACCATTATATAGTGAGTTCTATTCTTTTTGGTGTTGTGAATCATAATTAGATTTTTATATAGGTTGTAAAAAAAGCATACTTCATACTACTTTCATTTATTTTATTAAAGATAACCTAAAGTGTAGTTATATACCATATGAGAGTATGAAATTCCACTTAAAGACAGTCAGACAGATTTAATATATGATATAGAAAATGAAAAGCAGCTCAAAAATTATACACATTAATCCTATACTTCCTCTTAAATTTTTATGCTAAAACAAGAAGGACTCCACTAACCCTAATAGTGGTTAATCTTCGCTTCTAAAACTGCCCTGAAAAAATGTCGAAAGCTACCCTAGTGGCCAGCCTCTGCAAAAACTCAGTCACCAGTTCGGGCCAAGAGAAAATTTGTTTTTCCTACTTGAAATTTCAATCCCCCTTGAGTAATAGGGCAATTAGCCGTCAAGAACACCATGCAATTTCGAGCAGCCAATCCTACTTCGTCCAATACGAGACTCGAACTCGTAACCAAGTGCTTCTGTCTACCAATTCCTTAACAACTCGATCATTGGTTGGATGCTTCTTGCTTTATAAGATATTCGTATTTCCGGGTAAATTTTATCAAATAAAAGAATTTTTTTAATTTCCTGTTTTAACTCAAGATAATGTGTTACGAAGGCTTCCTAAATGCATAATGAAGCAACTGTACCGTTTATAATAGATCTCTGGAATTCAGGTAACCGAAATGCTGATTTACATAGACGTGTAATTAGACACTGTTTAGCGAGTATAGAATAATTTAGCAGTTTTCATCGAACAATGGACAAATCTGCATTTGACATTATCCTCACGTACCAATCAGATACATGATACAGTACTGCTATTCATGGAAGGTGAAAAGCTACTCGCAGATAAACAGCAATCCCGAATACATTTCACTACTTATGCTAAATTCCTTTATTTATGTATGTAATGCGGAAGTCTCTTAAAATCCTTCGCCTTTAATTACGTTCATATCCTTTCGAATTCAATCTGCATACATTCATCTTTAACTCTCTCGCAATCTTTGACTTGATCTTTTCAATAAAAGCGATCTCATCAAACTTTGTTACGATTCACATCAGCCAGAAAATTACTATGGAAAGTCACAGTTGAAATTTGCACATCCCTTCCCTAGGTAAATGTGATTTATCCAAAAGATTGATTTTTGACGATTACTCTGTCTACGTCAATAAAATATAATCAGCAATTTAGCAAAAGTTTAAAGCAGGATCATGGAAAAAATATTTTAAACAGAATTCTGGTAGGTAGCTAATTAACATCGTACTGGAGTAACACAAGAGGCTATTGGCTACTGTCTGGGATCAATACCGAAGAGGAAGATTCAAAGACAACGCCTCGTAACTTTGAGCCAATGTCAGATGACGAGGTCAACACATGCAAAGATGTTATTCGCGGTTATTCCAGTATTAATAATTATTCTTATAAAAAGATTAAATGAAAGTTATTTATTCTTTTCGTAAACAGGAAGTCTTACAACTTTGATTTAAAATTATCAAATTTTTAAACTACAATTTGTTTTAAAATTATCACATCACATGGAATATTTGGTAAGCATCAGGCCAGAAATCCATACCAAAATAGAGCTTTGCCTTTACGATGAACACTTGAGTACCACTGAACAGAAAAGATATTTTTGCAAACTTTGGAAGCACATTAGAACAAAAGACTTCACAAATTCAACAGATAAATCATATTTTGGAACTGATCAGGAACAAAATCAATAGAGAACGTGTCAAACTTATTGAACATGATCTGATGCAGTATGTTGAAAATAGCGGATAGTGTTTTTTGTATCTCATTTCCAGTGTATACATGTATGTGTATTATATGTTTCTTGTGTTCATTGTTTTTTGAAATTCAATAAAAAAATAGTGCATGTTTTTGTGACCGGGATAGATATTTTAAATCCTAAAATTATCAGATCATGGGATGAGTTTTGATCCCCATAACCGCCTTTGGTTACGCCTGTGCCCTAAAAATATCTCATTGTGAACAAACTTCCCTTTAATATAAACCATGTCAATCGTTGTTCAGAATCCTTTCAGTTAAATTTGAAGATAGTACTTTTTTATGAATGTTTTTCTTTTGTGGGATAAAATTTCATTCTCTCCTGCATAATGGCAAGTTATGAAACTAAGTAACAAAATTGTATCACCTTTGTATAGGTATCAGTGACCGTCTCTAATGGATATATCGCGGATAATGACAGCATAAATTAATTAACTTTAATTAATCTGAATGTCCTTTAAAATATCTCTTTGAAATGAAAAACTATATACATAATAGTTCTGCAATTAATAAATGTTAGCATTTTTGTGTTCATTTGTTGAAATTTCATATAAGTTACTTGCTTAAGTCGTCATCTACCAATGCAAAGGAAAGTATATTTGATTTATGTGACAGATGAACAACAAGGAATAGGGCCCACTGCCCATCAAAGTTAACAGGCAGGTTAATATTGAATTTGTTTCTCATTTAATATAAACCTTTGAGTTGAGGCGGCGCAGGTTCGATTCCTGTCAGATGCATTCCTCCCCGGATGTATTTCTCTCTTCTGTGTCAGTAAAACTTCATTGTGTGTGTCTATTATTTTATATTTTATGTCGTGTCTCGCGCAGCATGGCCAAATATGGCCCTTGCGCCATAAAACCCCCAAAACAACCAATCATTTAATATAATTCACAAACAAATAAAAAGGCAAAGTACAATATTTATCCAAGACATATGACGGACCTTGAGCCATAAAACCCCAACATCCAATCCAATCCAAGATATGTGACGTATTTCAAAATTTTAACCAACATTCAATTACTTAAGTTCTAACAAAATAGAAAATTAACGTGACGCGTACTTCAAATCAACTAAAGTGAAATCCACACGCTTAACTGACAGGTTTGAATTGAAATATAATAACTAAACTTAAGCAATCCATATTTTAACTACACCAAACTAATAACAGTCATGAAGAATGTGTAACGTTATCAAGAGAGGCATCTGTGTTGATTGATGATGACATTAGCGCTTTGAAGGGTTCACACGGATATATCCATTCTGTAACCTTCAGTCTTCCTTGCATGTGTTATAACCGGTTTTGACATTCTTGATCAACTAATAAAGGTCAAAATCTTGATCAACTTCATACAGTTATCTTAACCAATCGATGTAGTTATCATTATGTGTGTGTTGTGTAGCCAAAGCTACACTACACTACTCGGAAATCTCGTGGTGCTCAGAGGGTTAAATACTAGAATGATGAGTGAATGCTTAAAGGTTTCACTTTTAATCACTTGAACTTCAGAAAGTTCCTGTATCAATAAAATTTCTCGAGAAAGTAATTGTAAAATCAATTAGTTAGAAATGTTCTAGAACATTCTCCTAGACAATTATATTTATTATAAATAATATAAAAGTCCAATTCGTTACGGATTTAAAGATAAACCTTAGAGTAACGAAATCGTTTCATCAGTTTTTTTTTTCAATTTGGGTACTGTCATAATTAAAAAATATTCAGTTGGAACAATAAAGCACTTATAGTAAGTACCAAAGTAGGCATATATAGTATTCAATTGACGTCATATTTAGCATGAAATGAGTATTATACATACTCGTCAAAAACAGTGTATGTATAAATGTTTGCAGGACATGAAGACCTTTGACCTTGTAATGGGTAGCTTTAAATGTATATACACATTACAATTTCCATAGAAAAGTAATTCAAAACAAAATAACAAAACGTATTTCAAAACTCACCATTCAAACGCTTCGAACAGGAACAGGATCTTAATCACTTTTCGCACTGCGACTAGAACACAAAAAATAAATCATTGTTATTGAAAACATATGCACCTATACCACAAAAATTAGTACATCTTAATTCTAAAGTTTAAGTAAAATAGGTTCAAATTGAATGATCAAAGATAAGTACAAAAATACATTATACCTTTAAAACAGTATAAAACACCACCCGTATACCTTTGGGCGCATATACTTCAATTATTTATTCGATTTAGACCACCATTGCATTGCATGTTTTCCAGTTTTATTTGTTCGCCGTCATAATAACAACAATAATGTTATGTAGATAAAATAATAATAAATTGCGATAAATATAATAAATGCAATGATAGTATAACATTCACAACTTTCCAACTTAAATAATCGAATCAGGAATAAGTCTCGCTTGCTCTTAGGTTATTAGCATTATTCAACAATGCAAATAGTTGAATCTAAATTAATTTAATAACAGAATTAACAATAAGGCGTGTATTTTTCCTATGGTTTAAATTCTCCTAATGTATAGAATCAATTCATCAGAATATTTAAATAAAAGTCCTAAGCATAACTAAAGTTAACTTAAAGTGTAGATGGAGACAAGAGCATATTTTAATAAATGCAGTATTGATGATTAATATTCTATTCATTGGATTGTTTATTGTACTCGCTATTTATGTAATCATTAGTTTAAGTCTCATTTCATAAAGGCATCATCACTGAATTTGTAAAAGAAAAGTAGAATTTATATATATTTTTTCATATTTCATGCTGTAAAGAAAATAAACTTAGTTTCGTAGTGGACTTAGAAATAGTGATTAAATAAGACGAATTGAAATGGTACTGGCTTGATAAAACAGTCTTGTACTGCTCTTTTAATTACCACCAATTAAAATCCTGAGTTGGAAATTCTTTTTATTACTTTAGTAACTTTCTTTAGCATCCTTAAACGGAATTCGTCGTTGGGATAATTAATGGGTTTCATTTAATGGGATAAAGATGACCTTTTAAAAATTTTCGATAATTTTGCTTTAAACTCTCTTATACATTAGCTTAAATAAGATATTCAATTATCATATTTCTGTTTAAAATGTATGTGCTCTAGATGCAATCAACCAAATAAAAGTGCACAATTTGTGCCATCATCCATTCATTGAAAATTAAATTACCGTTTTTATCCAATAAAAATGTTTTGACATAAATTAAATAAAATTACAAAAATGTCGTCATTCATAACCATTGAATGGAACTTCATAAACATAATATTATACTGATACACATTTCATAATATTGCTGTGCAAACGATAAATAATTGAAAGAAAAAGAAGTTGTATTTTCAAAAACGCCATTAAAATTTGACAGATGAAATTTCCACTATTTTTCTCATTGAAATTTATATTTTTGGTAATTGCATCTTAGAACTTTAAAGCATCTTGTAACAAATCATAAAACTTCAAACGAAGTTTATTATTCTATACAACTGTGATTTTTATTTATTTATAACCCTCTACCCTTTAAATATTCTTCCTTCGGATATTTAATTATTTTTACGCGACAATATATTACACCGTTTGCATTGTGTACGGAATGAATTTCACCATGGATTAAAAAAGAAAATAAATGTCATTTAAAAGTGACTGCATATGTAAAATCCCTTTTTAACTTTGTGTCTAACCCGAAATAATATCCTGACTGCGCTACTAACAGTGTTGCTAGCAAAAGCAAAAATAAAAAAGATAAGATAAAGGCTATATACTTAAGGATCCATGAAAAATAAAATTATGATCATCTAAAAACTTTCATATTTGAAAGTGTCCTTTGTGTTAAAATATGTTTGAAAATTTTCTTGTTTAGATATATTTAAAAATTTTCTTATGTTTAGATATGTTTGAAATAGTTCTTTATGTTTGGATTATGTTTGAAAATTTTTATTTAGTACATTTGAAAGTTTTTTACTGTTCAAATATGGTTTAGTGTTTCTTCATATATCAAAAAATTAATATAAATTTTCTCATAAGGTACAATATCTTTGCTCCCTTAATGGCGGGGATAATAATTTGAAATAAATGTTCTATTTGGATTCAGCTGTAAAAACCTATAAGAAACACCAAATGTTACAAGGAGAGAACGGTTTTATAAAGGTCGATAGGTAATTAGCGTCGCACTGGAGCAACGCAACGGGCTAATTGACGACGGTCTGGGATCAATCCTGAAGGGAAATGTTCAATGACAACGCCTCGTAATTTTGAACCACAGTCAGATGACAAGAGCAACATCTGAGCTGGCACCCCACTCTCCAAACTTGCACACCACACCAACGTGAGGACATTTGAGACCACGACAAGTTTGAAGAGCACCAGTACCCACGTACACGACGATCTATGTTTGGAACGAGCTTCGAACTCGCAACCCCCCGATTCCTAATCCGTTACTCTTCCAACCGGGCTACCGCGTCCCCAGTTTTATAGAGATCATTACAATCAAATCTGAGATATACATGCTAAGTATGAAGAAATTAATTGAAAAGTATCTAATAATACCAGTATGAGGGGTTTGGATTTGTGTTTTCATTTTTATGCACAGATTAAATTACACTACAGATAAAGACGACGCCCTTTGACGCAAACAAAACAGACAGCTTACCCTTGAGGAGAGTCAATTGGCCTTTAACTATCCCACTGTCAACGCAATCCTCTCTCCAGATAGATCGGACCTCATCCAAATCCAGTCCGGTAATAATCCGGCAGGTGGAGTAAAAACAATTTCCCTAATTCCAGCAGGTGAGTACGGGGGTACAAGGTGGCACTGCATTGGACCCTCACATGTGACGTCACACTTAGGCCATCGATCAAAACCGCGGGTGAAAGACGCCTCAAATCTCTAAGCCCCATCGCACGTATATTTTTTCCTCCCTCCTCCAATCCCCAACCGAGGTGTTTTTAACTGACCGTTAAAAGGAAGACGAAGCGCAAGAAATGAAATGAGAGATGAAGTTGAAGGGTGGGACTCTGGAGATTTGAAAAGATATCTCTCCGAGATCTCATAAAGGGAGATAAAGGTCAGGAGTAATTGAGATGTAGCCGGGGTAATGCCGTACGAAATGGACTCCCTTTGCCGGAGTGGACGTGATGAGAATGATGGGATTATGGTCCTGAGGATGTGACCGGTTGCCGATGGATTTGGATGTTTTTCTTGTCGTTCTGACAAAAGATGCTTTTATCCGTACAAATGTAGGAGGTCTAAAAGTATTGACTGAAGGTGTTCTTGTTGGAATATTTGTTTGATATCTTGTTTGATATTTCCTATTAGGCTTGGGACAAGGAATACATATCAGCAACAATCCTTAGACACATCACGTTTCTTGGTTGTCAATGGAAAGCGCGAACTGAAGGAAGAACTACGACCGAAAATAACTGGACTATTGGAAATCAAAGGGAACAAATTATCTATAAAAACCGGCGATTCTCTACTTAAAATTATGTTAATATACTAGAACTAGATGAACATAAAATAGATTGTAAAATTTTTTTCATAATACTAAATATGGCGCTATGTGTTTGAAAAAAGAAATTCTCTACCCTCGAAACTAAAAAATCACCCTTTTATCTTGATTGCATTCAACTTGATTGCACTCTTGAAAGTATCAAGAGTGCTAGATATGAGCAAGTATTTAGAAAGTGGAGAGTAGTTTGATGTGTGTAATGCCAAAATAAATGTCGATTCAACTTGTCAACTAAGACACGTAAAATAGACCTTAGTAGTCTTAATATACTTTCTACAATTAAATAAAAATGTATTCAATTTGTAAGTTATTACACAAAAAAGCAATATATCTTACATTTTTAATTTTTAAATTCTCTAGCCACATACTCATAAATTACTCAAGCTAGCATATTTACAATGCCCACTATCTAACTTCATACGTCATCGTCATATGGAGTTGTAAATTATATCCCTTCTTTATAAAAGTATTAATGTAACGTACTCCAATTAAGCATTCCTTTAGATAAGATTAAAATGGGAAACACGAAACTTCTTTTCTGATTCCTCGTTTTTTAGGTTCCTCAATTAATCATTCCTTATCTTGACTTATTTCCTTTCCGTGTTCTCATTTGAGAAAGCAGATCGAAGATCAAAAAGAAATCTATTCTTTTCACTAGTAAGAAAACAAAAGAATAAGAACTCAATAGAAAATCGATACCATCTGAGAGAAATATGATTTTGCTTTTATCTGAGATTGAACCGATTGAAAATGGCAGCAGGGACTATACTATGCCAATTGTTCTTTCACATTTAATAGCACCTGATCTCTCATGAATTATATTTATCTTATTCTACAGTATATAACTTATCCTGGGATTAAGATAAATTTTTTAGATTTTCTTAATTTTTTTCTCTTTTCTAGATGAAACTTATTTAATTTTGTGAACATAGTCTTAATTTATTATTTCAATTAATTTGAAAAAATTCTGTTTTTAAATTCTTACCATATTATGCATTTTGAGTGTTGTTTCTTTATAAGTATCTCTAACACGGCATGACAGGTTTGATTGAAAACACTTCATAAACCGCAGCAATATATGCTTATTTTAAATACTTAATGCATGATTAATGTATGCATTATTGCCAATATAGACTTACAGAATCTAAGAACCGATACTTCCCAACTCTGAAGAGTACATTGTCCCATTGGCGTTTATTCAATATTTGTTCATACACCTCTGAAATCGCATATTAGAACTCTGGATAGATGTACACAGATAGCAAGCTTTCGGGTTTTTAGCTGGTCCATCATGGATATTGCAGCTCAAGTAAGGCAGGGGACCTTGGGGAAGTTCCATTTTTTATAACTCAGACCACCCAGCCTACCAACAAGGGCTTTAGACAAGGGGGGGGCAGGTAGAGGACTCCTGGTACCACAGTATCCATCAATAGGCGCCAGACAAAATTTCCTAGCATTCATCCAAAGATGTTATGTAGGCATATATATTTACAATCATGCACTGCAAGGGGGAATTGATATTAAAATTTAAAGCTTCAGGAAAACAGACCTTTTTCTAAATATAACACAAGCAAATATTCTGAATAGACAAGCATAAATGTCAAGACTAAATTAAAAGTGTTCAATCAGAATCAACATATATTTAAGTAAGCTACATTATCTACATTATTAAGAAATAAAAGTAGAGTTAAGATATGCTAACAGTCGTTGCTCCATCCAACATCTATCTAATTGGCGCAGTGTGGGAAATACAACTGGCATATCGATCCTTATCAAACTCAAGCATGTCTCATCCTTCTGTGAGGTGCACCTACAGTAGATCCCTTCACACGTGAATCTCAGGAAAAACGAAGGAGCTGATAATTTGGCGAAGGAGGGTGTCGATGAACCATTGTCCGATACCGACTCATTGAGCTTTACTCTATTAGAAAAAATCTTGATAAGAAGGCATGGATCGTTCCTCCGGTACACTTGGTGTCGTGAGGATCGCCCTGGAAGATCTTTAGCTCTCAATTATTCAGACAGCGCCCTCTCGCTTTTTCAGTGGCCATCTGAGGAGTCTCAAATTTTGCTGTGGTCACAAGATTCATCCTGTTTGCCTTAAATGTCAGTCTGATCAGGCCTCCCCAGCACACATTCTCAAGTGCCTGGAGTTGTTCCGAGATGACCTGTTTTCTCAACCTCTTTTGGTGTATGACTTTATGCGGGTGAATGGACTTGTGGATTTGGCCTAGCTGGAGCTAGACGTGGAGATTAGAAACAACAGCGAGATATCCTATGTACAATAAATAAGTGCTTTGGGTAAGAAAAATACCCTAAGGGGAGGAATATGTACAGGTTTGAGAAGCCTCCATCTCAGTCTCCAATCCGGGGTTCATACCACAATATCCGTGGCAGTGGAAAAGACATAAACTTCCCAATCCGTAAAAGAAACTGCTGGTTATTAACCCTATTGTTGGCTTATCTTAGCGTCAAAAACTGCCCTGTAGTGGCTAGCATCTGGTGCAAAAACCTGTTCCAAATTATCACCAGTTCAGGGCAAAAGATAATTTGTTTTTCTTACTTGGATCTTCATTGCCCCTTATAATAATTGGACTGTTTGGCTCGACTAGATATCTCGTCTTTAACAAATTTTACCAGATCTTGGACGATATATCTCGTCGAAACACTTATGGGGTTAATTGCATTATTTAGGGGAAATCTTATTTGTAGAAAGGTAACAATCTCTCCAGGGGAAGGGGAGGCATATGCGAAATCATGTATCACGACCGCTGTTGTTGATTATTTGTTTCGCCAACTCGTGGTCACTGCTATATCTTCAGGCATCCAATGATAAATTCGGTGTCAGAAATCACGCTAGACAACAATTCTGGTTACGTATTGTTTATGAGTTGGCTCGAACAAATCAATTTATTCAAATGCTAGCTTGTCAGAGCCAAACAATATTAGACGTTTTTACAAGCCCAGTTTGTAAAAACATCTTATATTATGTAAACGTCTCCCTCGTTATTGTGCAGGAATGGAAGGAACTCTCAACCTGATCAGGCATTTGAGGTCTATTAAGTTTCGTTGTAATCAAAAATGCGTCTTCATGCTCTCTAGCAAAGTAAATCTGATATACGTCCTGAAAGCATTACAGTGGTTTGAAACAAACCAATACCTGATTACGACACTAAACTTACTCTCAAATACAGCTAGTGGCTTCACTCTATATCAGTCTCTTCCATTTTTTCAGTAATTCTTTCGTAAAATCATCTCAATGATATCATAGGCCCTATGAAAATTTCAAGGTGTTTATTACATCACATCGAGCTTCCAGTAACAGAAAAAATGGATGCTTCAAGTAGAACTGAATAAAAATTTCATGTGGTTTGTCTAATTCTGTGTTCTTATTGCTCAGAATGCGGTATGGATTTGGCTAAATTCCGTAATAGATGCTTTGCCAAGCCATTATTTCCGATTAATGTCACACTTTGACTCGATCAAAAGAGATCACTACCCCAGTGTACTCTTCTAATCATTCTAATATCCAACTTTCATCATAGAAAGTTTTCCAACTCTGCTGCAAGTTCTTAAAATTACACAAGAAATTTGATAACTTGGAATGTTAGCACTTGAGTATTAAGGATACGTCTGCCAAATACTCAAACTTTTATTTACAACTTATTCATACTCGAATACATTCCGGAAACATTAGGTTAACATTCTTAAACTTCTGGTTTAAAAGAAATGTTTCAAACACATAGCCTCTCTTCATCTCTTATTTCCCACCAGAAAATTGGATGATAGAGAACAAAGTCTAAAAGACATCACGCGACACAGCTCAATTTCAAATCTACCAATAAATAAGTAAGTAAGCAAGCGGAGAGAAATATGCCCCTCACTCTCCAAAAGAGGCTCCGAGCAAGCCAGAACGTAATATAAATCAGTACCTAGGGCAAGGAAGAGCAAAGGGAAATAATTGGAGAGACGGAGGACAGCGGGGCGTGGCCTTGTTCATTCCTTTGTGATCCTATACTTACCCTGCTCTTTATTTAGTTTTTATCCCCCGCTTTAGTGTTGGAGGTAAAGTGATGCCGGAGCAATCTGATTACAAGGCGTTTTAAGCCTTCTCTTAGCTCGGTTTTTATTGAGAGTAATTGATGGCAGTGCTACGTTTAGTGCTGATTGCGTTCCCTGTGATGTTCCCCGCGGTGCATTTAGTGTTCTGCGGAAAGAGTAGATAGCAGTGATACGTTCAATGTTGCATTTATGGTTTCATTATTCCCTCCACAGGGTATTTCACAGGCGGGGAGCATAAACTTTATTGAAACGCTATGGAAATGGTTCAATAGCCTGGTCACCATTCGTTCAAGTCTGCAAGATCAGAGTTAATGTTGCATTTATGGTTTCATTATTCCCTCCACAGGGTATTTCACATGCAGGGAGCATAAACTTTATTGAAACGCTATGGAAATGGTTCAGTAGCCTAGTCACCGTTCGTTCAAGTCTGCAAGATCAGAGTTAATGTTGCATTTATGGTTTCATTATTCCCTCCACAGGGTATTTCACATGCAGGGAGCATAAACTTTATTGAAACGCTATGGAAATGGTTCAGTAGCCTAGTCACCGTTCGTTCAAGTCTGCAAGATCAGAGTTAATGTTGCATTTATGGTTTCATTATTCCCTCCACAGGGTATTTCACAGGCAGGGAGCATAAACTTTATTGAAACGCTATGGAAATGGTTCAGTAGCCTGGTCACAGTTCGTTCAAGTCTGCAAGATCAAAATAAATTATGAATTATGGTTTCATATTATTATTCCCTCCTTAAAGTATTTCACTGGTGGTGTAGCGTCAAGTTTAATAAAACGTTATGGAAATGGTTCAGTAGCCTGGTCACTGTTCGTTAAAGTCTACATGATCATAACTGGGGATTACAATTTACCGTTCTGAAGTTGGCTGGTGAAATGTCTTTTTGATTTGTCCTTTTGTGGTATACCCATTAGACTGTACAGTTTTGTTACATATTTATGATGTTACATTTTGTTTTCAGAATTTAATATAAATGTGAAAATTGGACTTTATTTTTCTTAGTGATACGTATATTATTATTGTGTGTCTATTAGAAAATGCTTTACATAAAATGATGGTTCTAAGATTTCCATTCTCATGATCCAAAAGCCATTCTTCGTTATACTCGCAAAATACTGCATGATCTGCATGCTATTCCAAACCTACCTGCGAGTTGTAGGTGCCGTAGGTTTGATTCCTGCAATTTACCCTGGGTGTATTTCTGTCTTGCCTATCAGTAAAACTTTCCTTTGGTGTGTATGTCCAATTGCATGACGTTGTCTGTCTTGTATTTGGCGCAGCTTGGTCAAATATGATCCTTACGCTATGAAACTCAACCAACCAAACCTTAACGGAATCAAGACTCAGTGTGACTATTAAACTGTTTTGGATGGATAAATTTAATAATCATCAAGGCTAATGAACTTAACGAATGGCATTCTTCTGGGAAATTTCACTTATATCACACTAGTAAAATACGACTTAGAATAAATAAATAAACTTAATGAATTTCTTGGTTAACACACTAATTTTCAGTTCGCATTTTCTTAGAACTATAGAAGTAAATATTCTTTAAAATTTTTTGATGAAAATGTTTCATGTTAATGAATATAATTAAGAATATCTAATGCTTTTAATTATACGTATCAATGGACGTAACTCTTTCATTTTATTGACGGTTTCGTATCAAGCCAGCTGCGTCATTAAATAAAAATGGAAAATATCTGATGCAGTGGAATTTATTATGACTGGTCTCTGTTGACTGAACAGACTGTTTTATTGATATTATTTGTAAAGCTCTATGATTTTTTTACACACGAAGGTTTCATCCTCTAAGGGGTTCGAACGCATGTATCCATTCTAAAACCTGTACTCTGCCTTGCATAACTTCTAGCCAGTTTTGACCTTCTTGACCGATGAAATCCTTCCTGGGATTTTTTTCATATATATATATGTATATATATATATATATATATATATAATATATATATATATAATATATATATATAATATATATATATATATAATATAATATAATATATATATAATATATATATATATATATATATTAAACTGTTTTGGATATATATATATATATATATATATATATATATATACAGAGATATAGATAGATAGATAATATATATTCCCACAGATAACCTCTAAAAATTAATCATTTTATTTCGTTAACACGCGTTTATTTTTTTCCCTGTATGAACATGACCCAGATTTTAAAAAAAGACGCACGACATACTGAGTTACTGCTTCGAAACATAATGATGATTAAGATTCTTAAATTAAGGACATACTAGACAAGAAAGTACATAATAAGATTTAATATTAACTCGCTTTGACATGAAAATTAATTTTGGTAAGACTTCTCCAGACGTTTACTTTTCAAATAAGATAAAACGTAATTTCGAAATGAAATAGAACCAACTCATTCATATTCAAACGAGCTCATAATTAGAAAAGAAAGCTCTGTTTCCAGTCTAAAAAGAAACACTACAATAACGTGAAATTACGTTTCATAATAAATGTATATAACGTAATTTAAGTTTTGTAATTCATTGCTTTAGACAGAAATAATTATCACTTTTTCAGAATTAATTTTTTTCAACAATTTAATCAAATCTATTTTCAAGATTTATTCCATTATATCGAGTGCTGTATATGTAGTAATCCATTCGTACACGGACTAAATGAATGGTATTCGAATTTCTGAGATAGGATGACAAATTCCAAATGCATGATTTTGTAAAGAATTTCATATATAATGTAAGATAAATTTTGGTAAAAACAATATCATTTGTCCTTATACTACCAAGTAAATCTAGCTTGTTTTTCCTGCTTTTACTAATGAGGTAGACAAATGCGGACCAACTTGACTTACAAGCCCTTCTGAAACACTGCTTGTCATGCTTTTAGAACTTTAAAACTGTTTTTGGTCATTTAAAATGGTTCAACTCTGGTATAATGTATTTCCAAGTCCTGTTATCGAAAAAATCTTTTTGTCCAAGGATTTTAAACAAGAGTGCTTCCTATCATGCCTAATAAAGTGACCTAACACACCTAAAAATATTTTACTGTTTTAGAAATCAAATTTTCCATTCCAGTTATTGTTGTACGGGGTGATAAATTTTTTTGATTATTAACCCTCCTGGTGGTTGTCTTGACGAGGTACCTCGTCATTTGCAAAATTGACCAGATCTTAATCTTGCCATCAATAAAAAATTGGTAATCTCTTGACAAAATTTGAAAAGTTGTCTGCAATGAAATACAGAATTGAATTTTGTATTGATTTATATTTCCGTGGGGTTTTCCTGAAATCAATCTATACTGTTTTGATATATTAATGAATACTGGATTTAGGGATAATATCTTTAGAGCCTAAATGTGTAATTAATAAGTTTCTTTATACACTCATAAAACTATCTTAACCTGATACATTTAACAAAACAAACACATATCCGGAAATTAAGGATAATACTTAATTCCCATCAAGCAAGGTCACCTGATCTCAATCCAATAGAGCGTGCCTGGGATGCTCTTGCACTTCGCATTGCAGCCTACACAGCACCACCAAGGTTAACACAAGAGAAAAAACGTGCTCTAGTGCTCGAATGGGACTCCCTGTCACTGGAAATCTTGTACAGCCTTGTGGAAAGCATGTTTGCGCATTGTGAAATCTACTTAGGGTCAGAGGCCAGAACTTTATACTTTTAATAGAGCAAAAAATGTGTTAGTTCTCAGTAACTAAAACATACAATATGTTCACCTAATCATTTTTTAAATTTTATTAGTTCCCAGTGACACAACGAGGGAACAGGTCTTCTTATTTTTAGCTTATGGAATGCTATTTTATTATTTGAGGTACTTTGATGCAGGTATTTGGTTTTGGGCACGGGTTGATTCAGTTCTATGGCGCAAGATCCATAGAACAAAAATCAACTGACAGGAATCAAACCTTTGCCACCTACAACTCGCAGTTGTATTTGGCACGGAATTAATCTCGGATGGCATTATCCTTAATTTTTGGTCATGTGTCTATTTGTCGAATATTTTCATGCTAAGACACATGGTGAGCAAGCGAAGTGAACAAATGGAGATTGCTTAGCAATATACGGCAGTTGTCGAGCCGAAAATGGAATCGCCTAGTATGAAGAAAAATTGCGATAAAAATCTTTTTGAAATCTGTCGCACGCTTTTCGTGCGCCGTCCTTAAATTGGCACGAGGATTCGCGTATTTCTTTCGGAGGAAACAGCGCGATTCCAGCAAAAAAGAATAAAATATTGAAATGAAAACATCTGTATTCTTCTCTTAAAATGCTCCCTCATCCCTGAAGACGGCTGGGGAAAAATCCTTTCCGAAAATAAGATCACGCAATCCATCCGAATGGATAGCCCGAAATGCAAAACTTTGGAAATGTAGGACGCCATTTTCTCCGAAATTTCGTATACGGAATCTGTTTCAAGAAATATAACTATTCTCTTATTTTCCGTAGGGATTTCAAACAAACAAGGAACATGAGTTAGGAAAACGTTGGTAAAACCATTTACTTCAAAAGATTATGCGATAGAAAATTTTGCAAGGTTTTAGGAAACATTAGTTTTTGCTGCAAAAGGCGTATTTGTATTCGAGACTACTTAGAAGTATTAAAAAATATCGAATCTACTGAAGGTTTATCTAGCGCTTTGCCGGAGTCTTTTGAACAAGATACTGTTATATGCTACTCATAAGTGTTATGATTTATTATTTATTCGTTTATTTGTGAACGTGCAAGATGTTCTTAGAATTCTAAAAGTCTGCTAAAAGTATTTTAATTTATTATTTAATTGTGTAACTCGTTCGTATGTTTTTCTACTGGGAACATTCCATGTAAAATTGGAGGAATTGAATTATGTGCTTGTTAAAAACAAACGGTACTATAACATTAAGTAAAAGTGTTTCTTACGAATAAAATTATAATCAAAGATTAAATTAAAAGTTACTCAATTTTAAATTTTTACTTTTTTCATTTTTCAGTTTAAAAATAATTCATTTTACTCGGTATCACACTTAATGGCACATATTAAAAAATACTTTTTAGAAAAATTAATGTGAAATGAATTCAAATTTTAGCTATATTTGCACTTAAAACGAAAGGGGAAAACAATTTATCTATTACTAATTGCATTATTCCACAAATAAGCTTAATTTATTAATGTAAAGGGAATTACCATTTTCTCAATTATAACCAGTACCGCCATTCAATTAACATTTGAAAATGCTTGTGTGGTTTTTCATCTCGAAAATTATTGGCCTTATATTATGCGTGTGCCTCCATACAATTGTATGAAACCTAATTAACCTCATTAGACTTAACCTAATTAGTTTTCTATACTCTTCCTGTAAATGCACGTGATAGAATGCTGAAATTATCCTAAGCAATATCATTCATAGCCAAATATACTTTAAGTAGTTTGATATTGCTAATTAGAAAAGCTCTGTTTCAGTTCATACCTTTCTTACTTATAAGTACTCCATTTGCATCGCATCGAAAATTGCTAAATGAGCAATGAACATCTTTCTGCTTACCTTTGCTCTATTGATTAAACTAAACAATTAAATCTTCATTTAACTTTTGCTCCGTTGAAACAATATCCAACCCTTGCTTTCTTGATAAAGTTAAAAGAACAATTTTTTATCCCTTTGTCTAATGATAAAGTTATATATAAACAATAAACAATTTCCGTTCACGTTTTGTTGATAAGTTCAGCTGAACTATCAAAACTTTCTACTTGATATCAGCATCTCTAAAGCTAAGAAAGCAATCGATTCTTTTTTTAATTCTGTTGATAAGGTCAAGCGAAAACAAACATTTCTGTTCAATCATTGATCTGTTGATATTTTTTAAGCAGATTATCTTATCCTTCTATTTGACATCTATTTTATAGTTAAAGTGAAACGAACAATCAAATTTTTAAACTTGTGTATTGTTGTATTGATGATGTTAAATCGTTTTTACTGATCCTAAGATAATAAATAAAGAAAATAAAGAAACTTTGTTCAATCAATGCTATTCAATATTCTAAGTAAAAATAACAAAAACCCTCCCTGTTCAATCTTTTCGCTGTTGATACATTAAAAATTATTCTTTCATTCATCCTTTTTATTTAGCCTCTGAAACCCGTTGCTCTTAGTTAAAGCTAACAAACTTTACTATTTAATATAATTTCATGATAACTAAAACGGACAATCCACCTTTCTATTTAACATTGGCTCTATTTCAAAGGCTAGTCAAATAATAAAACATTTCTATTTACCGATGCTCTATAGATAAAATTATACAAAATAATAAATAGTCATACTCTGTTTTAGCATCGCTGTTAGAAAAACTACCAATCATTCTTCTAATTAACCTATGCTCTATTGTTATCCCTCTGAAAGAAAAAGAAAATCGTTTCATTTTACCTCTCTAGATTAATAAGACTCAACGAACCATAAATCGTAACTTGTGATTATAGACTATCTTTATCACGTTCAGAAACGTGATATTCGCTTAATCCTTTCACAAAGAACTTTTAATGAGGGGTCTTTTTAATGAGAATCTGAGGGTTCCATATGCATAATTCCACCTTGCAAACTGTATTTTTCCCTGCATGACTTCTAATCAACTTTGACCTTCATGACTAATAGAATCATTCCAAAGGATTATATTCTAAGGAAAGGAGAGAAATAGAATATTTCCCAAGGATTCACCTCCAAGGAAAGGACCAGTAGAATCTTTCCAAGATATTCTGATCTAAGGAAAGGACAAACAGAATCTTTCCCATAGATTAACTTCCAAGGAAAGGAACAATAGAATCTTTCCTAAGGATTCTATTCTAAGTAAAGAAGGAATATGGTCTTTCCAAAGGATTCTATTGTAAGGAAATGGTATCAAAATCTTACTAAAGGATTCTATTCTAAGGAAATGACCTTCGAAATCTATCCAAAGAATTCATTCCCAAGGAGAGAAGCAATATAATCTTTCCAAAGGATTTTGATCCAGCAATAAAAACATTCAAATTAATTCTATTCCAAAGAAGAATAGATGTAGTTATTTAGTCATTAACTGTGTTGTGGTGTAAAAGCAATACTACACTACTCGGAAATCTCGTGACACTCAGAGGATTAATGACATATTTACCGAATAAAACAACCTATTAAAAATTACATTAAGTCACTGATGAATCGACTTCAACAATCGACATTCACACAAATGCAAGGTATGAAATAGTCATCCAGAAAAAAGAGATTTCTCTCCGCAGCAGAAATTCTGCTGAAAATCTCCATGTCGGAGAAGACCGATGGCAAATCTGGTTACCAGCGTAATAAGGCGCGAGAGATCCTATTTCTGTCCTGTGTTGGAACTTAATTTCTTCCGATTCAAATCCCCGTCTTTTCCCTGGCAAATCAGCTCCATTTCCACCCCAAGGGTGAGGGAAGGGGATGAATTCCCCACGGGTAGAGAATAAAATAGAAGAAGGGAGAAAAAGCAATGACCATCAAAAAGAATTTGATACCTAGCCTCCTTGCGAGAGGAAATCAATGGGACTCTGCCGCGGGGTATCTGGGAACCCTAATGTCATAAATTACTCCATCCTTCCTTCAAAAATGTGTGCGGGAGATGGAGATTCCTTGAGAAAGAAATGAGGCTTGAGATGAGCGCCAGATGTATATCACCAGGATGAAGCGATGTGGAAATTAGTAAAAACGAAGATGGAAATGGGGTTGTTTTTGTCTCGAATGAACATCGTTTTATTAGATTATTAGGAGGATAAGCAGACACAGTGCTTCTAATAAACTGCTCGCTCTTTCTAAGATTTATATTTACAATGAAAATTATGTGCTTTCCATAATATAGTGTAATAAATAACAGAGCGACATGACACGCCTCGATATATCTCCCTTTTTTTAACTTGTCCTTCAATGAATGTGTTGTATCTTAATTTAATATTTATTATGCGAGTGCGAACTGCTACTAGTCTAGTTATAAACGTGGTATCTTGATTTTAATATTTATCATGCACGTTCAGCGCTATTAGTTAACCCTCCAAGTGTTCGACGAGATATCTCGTCCAAGATCTGGTCAAATTTGCTAACCTCGCCGAGACAAAACTGCCTTATTACTCCAAGGGGAATGAAGATCCGAGAAGTAGGAGAAACAAATTGTCCCTTGCCCTGAAATGGTGACAGTTTTGAACAGGTTTTTGCACCAGAGGCTGGAAACTACAGGGCAGGTCTCGACGCGGAGATAAACCACCAAATGGGTTAATGTATTTGTAATTACGCAAGTGCAAACTATAACTATGATATGAAATGTTATGCAACCATAATTTAAGAAAGGAATGAGAACGTATGAGCAAATAAGGTGTTGCTCTATGTTCTTTATGGTTTTGTATTCTCCTTAGTTTATTAATAAATATTAAAATTTCCTAACAAGTATTGAGTAGATTCCCATGAGAAGACGGTCGGATCGTGTGGTTTTGAACGAGTCTATTAGTAGAATTAGAGGACTGGTATAAACTTAAGCAAATCCATTCCTCAATTGGCGTCTTTATCGCTGATTCTAGCATCGAGTTTAATGTTTGATTCCAATGTTGGCGTGGCGGATAAACCATCTATGGCGGTCGTCGCACATGCTTCTTTGTCTTCTGCGTATGGCAGTCCTTATCAAGACAACCTTTCATACCTATTCAGAATGAATTGGCCCAAGGTCGTACGCCTTCTCGCGGGAGCCGCACAGTACAGGTTTCATGGGTCCGAGGGACATGTGATCTTTTCTTCTCCCATGGGATTTACTGTCTTTAATAAACGCGGGGATCGCATTCCTTGGATACCCAAGCGATCTTTTTCTGCGTTCATCCCCTATCTCTCTTCTTTCCCCATTCGCATTTTTTTACTTGACATTGCATGTCGTGTTTCGCGAAGCTTGTCCAAATATGACCCATGCGCCATAAAACCCCAAACCAACCAATCTAACAAGTATCCGTCTCTATATGTGCAATTGAAAATGGAGGCGATTTATATTCATCCAAGGGAAGACTGGAAAACAGAGATAAGCAAGACTTACTTAACTACCTAGTTGGAAGTTTTTCTCCTGATTACCGAACCAAAAGGCAAAATCCTCATCTGGTAAACGATGGAAATTTTTTGTAGACTAGTGTAGTGAAGGCAATAGAATTTTTGATTTGTGGACACCAAAATAATCTCAACAAAGCGCATTTAAAATTGGGAGTTTAAAGGTCCCTTGTTTCAAGCAGTCATCCTAAACAGAAGTGAAAAAATATTTGGGCGTCTCTCGAAACTGCAGATAAGAAAGTATTTATTTCAAAACTTTTCTTCCGGAATATTCATAATTCTTTTTAAAAAATTTCACCATTGATTTCGTAGATTAAAGTGCTTCTTTGATTTTCTTTTACTCTCTGATCGTCATGAGTTTTCCATGTTGTGTAATGTTGCTTTTACCCCACAAACCACATAATGACTTACCGCAAGCTTTAAAATTTTTAGGACGTACAAACATTAAATTGAATTGACTATTATCAATCATCCAAATGTGATCATCAAAATTATCAAAGAGGAACTAGAAAACTGACCAAACTGTACAATATTAATCACAAAGTCTTATATTAAACTTTTCGTAGTTCGAATAGCTAGACATCCCCCATACTGATATATTGGTCATTAGACGACAAGCAGTGTGCTGTAACAACATATCTGACTTTTCCACCATCGATCTCATGGTACTCCTGCTAAATTTTATTATGCATTTAATTCGGACAATTTCACGAGCACTTAATGCGAAATGGAAGCGTTGGCACTTCCGAAATGGGTTCAAATGGGAGTGGACGTGAACGGAATAGCACACTGATATTTGCATAAAATTCTTAGATTTTGGGTATAAACCGGTGGTTGATCTATAATGATGATGAATTGCTACTGTAAAGAGACTATACTGCATTCAAAACTCCGGGCAGTAAACTCTGTAGCAAATATGTCGTCATTCATCTCAGAATGGCTGTAATGGGCGTAGTTTCCAGCTTATGCAAAACGTTGTGAGTCGTATAATAAAGGCAGAGATAAACTATTGTAATATTTTCAGTCAAAAATGTTTAATAGCAGTATTTTTTGTATTAATAAGAACTCCAATTTCAAGGTTGGTTACGATTAATTTGAACATAATCACTAATAGAGCTGACATTTCCTTCCCTTTTAACTGATTAACCCTCCAAGTATTTCAGCGAGATGTTTCGGCCACGATCTGGTCAGCTTTGAAAAAGACGAGTTATCTGGCTGAGACAAAACTGCCCTTTTACTTCAAGGAGGAATTAAGATCCATGTAGGGAAAACAAATTATCCCTTGCCCAGAACTGGTGACAGAACAGGTTTTTGCACCAGATGCTAGCCACTACAGGGCAGTTTTCGACTCGAAGCTAAACCACTTGGAGGGTTAATCCTCCAAGAGTCTCGACAAAGTATCTTGTCCAAGATCTGTTGAATTTTGCTAAGGACGAGATATCTCGAGGAGCCAAAACCGCCCTATTACTCCAAAGGTGAAATCCCTTTTAACTGATTAACCCTCCAAGTATTTCAGCGAGATGTCTCGGCCACGATCTGGTCAGCTTTGAAAAAGACGAGGTATCTGACTGAGACACAAAACTGCCCTTTTACTTCAAGTGGGAAATAAGATCCATGCAGGGAAAACAAATTATCCCTTGCCCAGAACTGGTGACAGAACAGGTTTTTGCACCAGATGCTAGCCACTACAGGGCAGTTTTCGACTCGAAGCTAAACCACTTGGAGGGTTAATCCTCCAATAGTTTTGACAAGATATCTTGTCCAAGATCTGTTCAATTTTGCTAAGTACGAGATATCTCGAGGAGCCAAAACCGCCCTATTACTCCAAAGGTGAAATCCCTTTTAACTGATTAACCCTCCAAGTATTTCAGCGAGATGTCTCGGCCACGATCTGGTCAGCTTTGAAAAAGATGAGTTATCTGGCTGAGGCAAAACTGCTCTTTTACTTCAAGTGGGAATTAAGATCCATGCAAGGAAAACAAATTATCCCTTGCCCAGAACTGGTGACAGAACAGGTTTTTGCACCAGATGCTAGCCACTACAGGGCAGTTTTCAACTCGAAGCTAAACCACTTGGAGGGTTAATCCCCCAATAGTTTCGACAAGATATCTTGTCCAAGATCTGTTCAATTTTACTAAGGACGAGATATCTCGAGGAGCCAAAACCGCCCTACTACTCCAAGGGTGAATGAAAACCCAATTAAGAAAAACCGATTGTCTCTTACCCAGAACTGGTGGCAGTTTGTAACAGATTTTTACATTAGAGGTTGGCTAAGTTTTTTACACAAAGATGTTTTGGTAGTTTGTGTAAAAAGTTTGGTAGTTTGGTAGTAGATGTTTTGGTACACAGAGTTTGGTAGTTTTTGACACAAAGATGAAACACCAAGAAGGTTAAGTGCGTACAGTTTAAAACACCGATTATGCGACCGACGCTGTTTATACGCATGTGCTTTTGAAGCTAATATCTGTTTATAAAGAGTTATTTATAAAAGATGAGTTTGTTGAAAAAAGTTTATTTTTCAGTTTCAAATGTATAGTAATTAGAAACGCCGAAGCACAGATCTACTAATGAAATAGATGGAGCACGTGTGCGCAGCTTCGTTATTTTCTCGATAGCTCGGTTGCAAGATCTCCGCATGAAAGTCACGTGATATTGAAAGCACGAATCCTCATGCAGGAATAATAGATGAGTGCGATGAAAACCATCAACCTTCTAATGAAACGGACAGAGTATGTGGGCGGAGTCGCTGTCGTAAGATCTCAGAAGGGTAAGTCCCTTGGGCTTACGAATCGCGTGAGCCGATTGGCTATTGAAGCATAGAGTGTTTTGAATCACGCTGGATAATCATTTTAATCAATCAATAATTTGTTCCGAAATTAGAATCCATGCTTTTCCCACAACCACGTGACAGATCCTCAAACCGAGCGATCGGCAGAAATAACATGAAGCTGCGTGCACATGATCCGTCTATTTTATTTGAGGTCCATGTGAAAAACACTAGTTTTCGCTTCAATAGGTGATGGGTCTATGCTGATTTCCAATCCCACGTGACACACACTTCTGAGATATAACGACAGCTCTGTTATTTTATTAGATGGTCGATGCGTTGAAGCTGCATGCATCCTAACATCTTATAATGACCGATCATTGAGAGAGCTGTTTTCAAAATATCCATTTAAATAGGAAGAGAAGCAGACAAATATATTACTTTGTACAACTTAATACACGCTTGATTTGACGGTTTACTTGACGGTTATAAATAAAACCTCTTATTTACATACAATTTAAATTTATCTTTCACAGTTTAACAGTAGCCAATTTTTGTTACGCCATTAAACTCACGCCAATCACGAACAACAATCAAAGCAATAAAGTAAAGGTACGTGATAACGTGGTTGATTAATTTGATTTGCAGGAATTCGCCTATTTAATAAGAGTTAAGACCATTAAGTTAGCTTAAATTCAAAACTTCGCCGCATATGATTCATTTTACAGCAGACGTTAGAATAAAGTCAACAATTTCATGCCCTGAGGTTGAGAAACCTGTGCAACTTACTAACAAGATAAAGTGGAATAACTCAATGGGATTAATTTAAATGTAGACAGTGAACATCAGACAAAAGCGTTTTGAAAATTTGAAAATCTTGGTTTCCAGTTTCAGGAAATATTGACACTTCATTAAATCATCTATTATACCTCCAAGCTATTTTCATGCATATTAGAAAAATTAAATTATCCCTGTTTAGATCAGGCATATTATGTTTTGTAAATCTAATAAAAAATAGTCAATAGAACTTATTTCTGTGTATCTTAGATTTGGTGTAGATACACACATCAATCCATTCTAAGAAAATGCAAAATGTTTAGCAATTATATTTTCTTTACCAAATATATATAACCATCTGTTAAGCCCGTTGAGATAGGAATACAACGGGCTCTAGAAAATTCTTTTTTGTTATCAGTAGCAAAGGAATACGAATGAAGATAAATACACAAATTTAATTCTGAAACTAAGGAAATTAAAACATTGATAACAGTTGTTTACAAATCTGGTGTCAAATTTGAACTTTTAAATGACTAATTGTCGTCCGATGAAATATAAACCAGAATTTTTTCTTTTGAATAAATGTCGTTTGGTAAAATATATTCCTAGTATTTTATTCATAACATTACCCATTCACTAGTACAGAGGTCCACGGTAGCCCAGTTGGTAGAGTAGCGGATTAGCAATAGGAGGGGTGCGAGTTCGAAACTAAATCCAACCAAAGAGCGTCGTGTACGTGGGGGCTGGTGTATACAGCTCAGGTACTGAACCTCGTCATCTGACCATAGTTAAAATGACGAGGTCTTTGAACTTTCCCTTCAAGACTGATCCCGGACCGCAGCCAATATCCGGTTGTGCTACTCCAGTGCGACGTAAATTCAACTACCAACCTACCTAATGGGCCGTGAACTTGTATCTCTACTGGACAGCAAGAAGAAAAATGGATAACCTCGCGTCTTCTGGCATAGAAATAAAAACAATGTTAGGTTGTGTCGAGAACACAAACCATATTTTTGACGTGAATGCTCTAGCCTGATATTGAGTTGTGTAATAAATGAAACAGACATAGAAAGTTAAACGATTGTTTTATTGTGTGAATATTTAACAATTAATTTGCAGTTTGAACGATTGAAGTTTAGTTTGATACTGTTTGTAATTGAAACATTGTTGTTGTCCAATACTAATTTTACCGTAGTTTGGTAGCTTTCGAATGTAACCACCTACGCAGTCCTCACTCTACACAATCCCCACTCTACACAATCCCCACTCTACAAGTCACACTGGCACAAAGCTCCCCCAGCATTGTAGAATTTCGACATATTTCGGACCCGTTCCCCGCTCTCAGTGCGCAGGCGCACTCGGCTGAAAGGTCATGTCGGGTACGGACATCCTTTGTCTACACGACGCTATATTTATCTTTTGAATATTTCTTCTAGTTCTGAAATCATAAGACAAAATAGTTATGATTCTGAACTTTTCATGGCATGATGCTCCCCAGTACTGTTCCGATTTTAAAAACGTATTCAAGTCAAAAAGTGTTAACAATCTGCTTTTCCTTATGTTCTGCACTTAAATTGAGCATTAGCACCATGCTTCAATACATTCGCGTTTGATTTGTGGTGCAAATATTGTCCTTTTCCCGGCTATTATTTACAAAATACCAACTGATATCTGAAATAAATAAGCTGGAAATTTCCATTATAAGTATATATATATATAACACGCTAAATACAATACAACGAACTTTAAAATAACCCTGCCAGAAACGGAATGTTTCTTTTCATGCCCGAAAACTCATTTCCTTTCAATTCTTCCTCACGAAACAGGGGGTTGGAGTCTTTTAAACGGAGATAACGATTTTATTCCTTCTCGCTTATGGTCGTTTTACAGTACTTTATTTAATTTATGATACTCTGAAAGAGTGTTAATATCATTTCATACAAAAGTACATCCACTCCAGCAGATTTTATTTTACATTTCATAGTTCGCTTCAGAGAGAACAACACGGTCTTCAATTCCTCTATGACATTAACTCCTTTTTTAGTGGATTCCAAACCTCAAATCGGGAGTGGACGGATTCAATATACTAATGGTGTTCCGAAATAGCCTTTTACGACAGTCGATTTTGTAGATAAAATTCAAGCGGCACTTTTTAGTGCTTCTGATAACCAGATCTGTTCTCGTACCACCGTTTTACTCCGGTGATTGAAATACGTCAGACAAATGGGATTACAGGTTTATGGCCAGGACTGAAGTCATTTCCTTGGTTTTAGCTTTCTCACATAAAACGTGGCATAATCTGAGGCTAAAGAAAATGGAGACAAGTTTTCCTTTTTTAATTCAGGAAACACGCGAACTTTTAAGAACCAGAAGTGTTACTGAGACAGTTCAGGGAATTCACCTTTGCTTTTACTGTTTAGTTAAAGTCCACTGAAAAGCACGAATGGAAGTAGTTGCCTATGTAAACAGCCGCCGGGAAAATGTAATTGGATATCAAAATTAGGTTAAGTCGGCCTTACTCTGCAATCCAGATAACTACTGCGTGTAATCTTGCGCGCGCCTTCGAGTAGAGTTAATGCGTTATGGTTCATGTAGCATACGTTATGATTGGCTTCTTTAAGTATACAGTGCTAATATTCAAATATAAAGATTATCTAGAGCTACTTCAATTCATTTTGTCACACTGGAGAAGGTTTTCTTTTCAATGCCAACATGAATGGATCGTAACCGTTCAACCATTAACCCTCCAAGTGGTTTCGACGAGATAACTCGTCCATCAAGATCTGACTAATTTTGCTAATGACGAGATATCTCGTGATTATGATGTTACCTATTTTTAATGACGAGATCAAGATCTGGTCAGTTTTCTTATGATGACTAGATTTCTCGTCCACCCCAAACTTTCACACCACGCCAACGTGAGGACATTTGAGGCTACGACAGATTTAACGTGCACCAGTCACCAACTTGCACAACGGTCTTTGGTTGGATCTAGTCCAACAATTAGGAGATACTTGAAAGAAAAGTCTATTTTAGTGGGCTTCTAATATTGAGAATTTAGTTTCAGCTTATGCTATGAAATTGACATCTCTTTAAATTCTATTGCACTGGATGATATATGCTCTTATAATATATATCTTCCAATCCAACAAAATACGATTTTACAACATGAACCAACCACTCTGGCTGTCAATAACTCGGCACTAACAAACCTTAACATAATATAACTTGTTAATATTTCTTTTTCTCTAAAACTTCAGGCAAGTTAGTTCGGACCAGAGATAGAGATTTCTATGGGAACGAGGTAGTTAGAAACCCCTTATGCAAATGTCCCAAGTATACTAACTTCCTACAAACATAACTCAAGTTGATAAGATAGATATGTTGCCTACAACATGCACACTGTAGTCGTTAACTGTATGGAGTCAAAATCATGATTCCTCGAAACATGACATGCTTCCAGCCCTCCATGATCCAGTTGAAACAGGCTATTGCAAACTGAACTCTAGTCTGGCAATCAACAAAGAGACACAATTCGGACGTTGTCTGATACAACCTGCTTTTGACACGGTTTTCTAATGAGACATGGCTACTTGAATTCTTATTACATTTAGATGGAACCTTTTTCAAGGAAACTGTAAACTTACTAAGTTTATACTGTCTGTATGTATTATTAAAGGGATTTATTGGTCTAGGGATTGACCATTGACAAGAGGGATTTTATTGTTTTGTGTTAGTAAGGGGAACGTGCCATATTACTAAGTGTAAAAGTACACGTATTTCGTCATGTATATTTGCAAGTTTATGCTGTCTGTGCGTATTATTAGAGGCATTTATTGGTCTAGGATTGGATATTTACTAAAGGGATCTTATAGTTCTGTGTTGAGTAAGAGGAAGGTGCCACATTCGCTTCTCATTACCAAGTGTGAAAGTGCACGTATTTGGTCATATAGCCGATTGCTCAAGCTCTTTTACCAAAATGTCTTACCCACTTGTAGAGATGATATGAGTTAACGACCACATTTCCCTTATGGTACGACGGATGCTTACAGTACAGAAAATGTATGGGTTACTTCATAAAGTGAATGTAGTTTGTCAAATTTATTGATTTCACGGTATTAGGTTAGGTTTAGTTTGTCACTATAAGGACGTTTTTTGCAACATGAGGAAATCTTAGACCACAAAACCTTAGGAATTTTTAAAATCGTTATATACTATACAATTATACATTTTTGTAGATCAGATAATGATTCATTATATAAGTAAAGCATTTTTATGAATAAAATGGTCGTTCACCAATTTGGAGCATTCAATAAAAATAGAAAACAGTATGGAAGGGATTTTCAGCGTAAAAAAGCAGATACCTATTTTTAATAAAATCGAATCAACTCAAAAGACCCAGAGCTGTCAGGAGTCGAGTTATCGGAAGAGAAAACAAACACAAGAACATGAATCCTACAACGCTCGAAAAGCTGTTCGACGATATAACGAAACGAAGGAAAACAAGTATATAATAAAATTGTTTTTAACTTGAAATTGATTGTACGTAATAACTTTGATTCAAGTGAAGTTTACCAATTGCATTTAACAGATGCGTAATTAAGTAGTCCAACCCAACGCTAAATGCACTTTGGAGCAAGCAAAGCAGGAATCACCACATAGATATAAATCAATTCAAGCACTTCTCGATGTCAACCAAGTACGTTCTATGTCCATTAACCTTAATTCCATCACTGTTTGTTCGATCTTCAAGTCCTGTGTACTTTGCAACTTCAGATAGAATATTTAACGAAAGAGCATAACGAATTAATACATTAACTTAAGACTGTTTTGTGAACTTAATCAAAAGCTTCATAAAGGTGAGTTCTCGTGTAACAGCACATAACTTAAGACACTTTATCATAAAGGGATGAAGGAATAACCACAGAGATATAATCACATACTGCTAAAATTATGCCCTTCTCTCCAAGCGTTGAAACTCATGCCATATGCATGTCGCAATCCCAAACCTCAGTTGATCCAACCCATCAAAGGAATAATTACGACATAAGTGACTCATGATAATCTGTCATCGCTGTTTACTTCGTTCTCGCCGTCATTGTCTGAACTATTGAATCCCTTACACGCTCTTTAGTTCTGGAACACTGCCAGGATCTTTTGTACAACCTTCGAACATTCTTCCCGGGGGTTGGTAGAGGGAAGGCATTCTTATTCTTCCGAGCATCTTTCAGAAGATATTTCCCAAGTGTGTTTCGGCGAGCGCTCATCTTTTCAAATACATCCTTCTCTTGTACGTCTTGCGAATCCTCTTGTTCTTCCAGGCTCCGAAAAGTAAACAGGACTCTCGTTTGCTCTTTACTTGACGAATGAACACAGTATGGGTTGTTTAGCGTTCTACGATAATTCAGAGAGCGTATAGTAATATGTCTGGGGAATTAGTTTCGACGTCCATTGCTGTTAGGAAAAGAAAACTCTATGAAGGAAAGTTGTGTCATTTTTCCTTTGGGGGGGGGGGGGAGGTTAGAGTGTTGATTATGTTAATCTTGTGCATTAATTTTTGTCCGTTTCTTGTTGGTCGCCGTTTTTGCCTTTGGCGTTTTTCGGTTTTTCAGCTAACTTTGGATCTCGTTGAAAAAGAATGTCGAATTTTATTTCGTGAACTGTCGCTTCAGTGTTATTTCTTTCAAATAGCTAGGGTATAATCACACATGCACGCGATAATGAAAGAGAAGGATTAGCATAACACACAAAGAAAAACAACGAGCAATGACAGTAAAAATATTAGCATACCACGCGTCAACAAACATCGAAGAAACAAAGAAAAGACCGAAGTCATTGCACTTCAGCCTTGTTGTTCAGTGTGGCTCAGTGGGTTCCCACTGTCCTAGCAATTTACGATTGTAGCTGTGCAGGTGTGATTCCTGTAACTTATCTCGGAAAGTGCCCTGAACTGTAAATGCATTTTAACACTCTGAGGTGTTCATCCCACATATACGTTCTGCAACATGTAGTCTTCTCTACATGACTTTTAATCGGGTTTGTATCTTATTGACCTATAGAATCTTCCTTAAGATTTTCTCAAATAATTGATGTTATTTAATCGATATGTTATGGAGTAAAAGCAGTACTACATTCCTCGAATTTCGTGACTCTTAGAGGAATAAAGGTTCAATACTCTGCACCAGATTGCTCTGTCAAGACGTAGAAGCAGGCACATAAGATATGACTTTATTGTGAGAGAAGTTAAGAACTTTCCAACTTGTCCATTGCTCCGCAACTCCAGCTACTCCTAGGGCCGCGGTGGCCCGGTTGGAAGAGTAACGGACTTGCAACCGAAGGGTTGCGAGTTCGAATCCAGCCAAACACCGTCGTGTACAAAGGGGGCTGGTGCACGTTAAATCTGTCGTGGCCTCAAATGTCCTCACGTTGGCGTGGTGTGGAAGTTTGGAGAGTGGGGTGCCAGCTCAGGTGTTGCCTCGTCATCTGACCGTGGTTCAAAATTACGTGGTGTTGTCCTCGGATCTTTCCCTTTGGGATTGATCCCGGACCGTCACCAATAGCCCGTTGTGTTGCTCCAGTGTGACGTTAATTGAAATACCCAAATACCCAAATACCCAGCTACTCCTTCCCATATTTTGGATTGTATCGGTGTCTCTGTGAGACAATTACTGGGTGATGAGTTGTTTGCTGTGCAATTTATAAAACATGGTCTTAGGTACTTGGTTTATCGAGGAAATTAATAACAACAGAGAGAACTTTACACACTGTTATAGTAGACTACAATACAGTACTCTTTGCTCTAAGTGAGGTTACAAAAACTAGGTGTTTTCAGTCGTGTTCTCGATAATTACATTAAATTATTATATCATCTTAACCTCTGAGCGTCATCAAATTTTCGAGTAGCTTAGTATTGCTTTTACTCTACAATACACTTAAAGACTAATTTGCCACATCTATTGCTGAAATAATCCTAGGAAAGGTCAAGAAGGGTCAACACTAGTTAGAAGTCATGCTGGGAAGACCGCAGGTTAGAGAGTGGATAAATGCGTGTGAACCCTCGGAGGGTTAAGAAAACATTCGAAGCACTTTTATATAAGAGGCATTTTCTGTCAAGCTGAATATAGGTGGCGGTAGTGTTCCTGCGACGATGCGTGTTTCCTGTACGTATTCTGAATTTGACATCAGTTGGCTTGTTTTTCGAATACGATTTCAGCACTTCACCAATAAAAATTCCAAAGAATAAATTCCGAATAGATATATGATAGTTAATTGTTTAACACTAATTAGATTAAACGCCAGACGTTGCTAAAAGAACGACAAACTGTAGTTTGAGGCAACCCTGATATGAATCACGCACGAGACTTTTGACAGAAGTAAAATCTCAGATAGTCTGGTTTGTTTGCTTTCACTGAGAATCCCTGTCATACCAAAATTGTAATTTAGATTAAATGTGAGTTAATCCTTCAAGTGGTTTAGACGAGATATCTCGTCCATCACGATCTGACCAATTTTACTAATGGAGATATCTCGCTATCAAGATACTGCTGATTGTTTTTATGATTACGAGATCAATATCTGGTCAGTTTTCTACTAATAGCGAGATATTTCGTTCTTCAAGATCTGGTCAGTTTTGCTAATGACGAGACACCTCGTCTAGATAAACATCAGGAGAGTTAAGAAAACCTTGTGTGAGTTTAGAGGACTAAGTTTCTAAAGGTACAGCTATCAACCAATCCAGGTATGCTATCCCTATTGCATCGGGCTTTGGGGAAATTCACAGTTAATTTAACTACTTCCGTTAATGAGAGACGGCAACTAATGCGATCGCGATTAAATACCGATTTTCCTAAGTACAGGAATGCGTCATGGTAGCAGTGGGATAACTCAATGACTACGCATTGTTTCAGATCAACGACAGTCCTCGGGCTAATTAAATTGCAATTTGGCCGTATTGTAATATTGTGCTTGGTGAAAACTAATCCCAGAAAGCCGGACTGCTCTGTATGCTAAAGTATGTTGAGTATTTCGTGTAGGTGACGCAATTTTAAAGAGAATATATAGACTATCCATATTTCGGAAATATAATGATAGTTCCTTAGAATAAAGTGTTTCAAATTTTCTGAAAATAAGCTGCACTTTACTATATTATCATCAATTATGTATCAGCATTTTGTCAATAATTATTACTATTGTCTTTAACGTTATTTGCATTCTGTAGAATGGCTTACTTTTGAATAGCTCAAAAACAAAAGTTCAAGAGTTTTTAGAATGTTCTGCTCTGAAGAGATTTTTACAAGTTTGATGGTTTTTGGTGTTTGTAAATAAAGATTGAAATACTTGAAATTTCCTGAAAATAATCATAACTATTCTTGTATTATCATAAATTATTTATCAGAATTTTGTCAACACTAATGCTATTTTTATATTGCCGTTAACGTTATTTCTATACTGTATAGTGACCACGTTCGTAAACAATTCTTTGAAAAAGTGCAAACCAAAAAATAATCCGTCACATGACCTCCGTTTCACCAGTCCTGAAGTGGAATTTACGAACGATTAGGTTTTTTTTAGTCTCATTCGCCATGTAATTGGCAATTTTTTTTTGATAAATTCAAGCTGAAAATAAGCCTAAACCATGACTAGAGATGCATTGCAACATTTACATCTACCTTTCCGGTAGCCAACTTCTGAACTGACAAAAACCTAGCACAATCTCAGTTCGTTTCAAACGATTTTTTTTTCGTTTTCAGTGACTGATGAAACGGCTTGTTTTTCACACTAGAAAATCTGAGACTCTTGGAACGCTCGGTTCGAATAACTCGTACAACCGGTGCGATTTATTCGCGTTTACTAACGAGCCCAACGTCAATACATTTTGAATGAAAAATTTCATTTCAAATTTTCTTGAGTATCAATACATTTTTAAAAAACAAAAGTTCCAGAGTTTTTAGAATGTTCTGCTCTGCAGAGGTATTTACAACTTTGATGTATTTTGATGTTCTGAAAATAAGGATTGAATTGTTTCAAATTTCCGGTAAATAATTAACTCTTATAGCAGAATTTCATTTGTAATCATTTTGTCAGGAATTATACTAGTCTTTTATTGTTATTAACGTTATTTGTATATTGTAGAATGGCAATCCGTTTTAAATAGTTTAAAAAACAAAAGTTCCAGTGATTTTAGAATCATGTTTCGGGACTGAAGAGATGTCTACAAGTTTGATGATGGTTTTGGTGTAAAAAGATCGACATTTTGAAATGCAATTGACTATTACTGAGTACTTTATTGGGAAATGATGCTTAATGAATTATATTTGAAATTTTATTTATCATTAGTTGGTTTGTTGGTTTGTAGTTGAAATAAAGTCGCACTGGAGCAACACAACGTGCTATTGGCAAAAAGTCCGGGATCAATCTCGAAGGGAAAGAACCGAGGTCAGCACCTCGTAATTTGAACCACGGTCAGATGACAAGGTCAACACATGAGCTGGCACTCCTCTCTCCAAACTTCCATACCACGCTAACGAATATTTCATGATTGGTGAAATTAGAAACATTTTACATAACTTGTACATTACATTCTGCTCTATTTAATCCCCAGAAAGTTGCAAACTGTAGTTTTATGCTAAAAAATTAATTTAAAGGAATTGGTTGATTCATCTTTCTGGTCATTTTCGCTACACAAAGCGAATTAGATCGATATACACTGCTTAAACTGGGCTCCTAACATCCACATCCACAACAGATTTCGAAATGACTCGAAATCCACAATGACACGCAACTGAACTCAGGTTCGGTTGCGTGTCATTGGGGGATATTTTAAATCTCTCAGCATGAATGAAAACCACAAAATGAAAACAAAAATCATTAAACCCGCTCAGGTCACCTTTGTATCTAGAGCGATCTGCAATCAATTATAAAGGCGAACACAGTTAGATTCCCTTTTGTAAAACAATTACCATTTATATTTTATAAAGCACGCGAATTTATATATGTAGAAATGATATATGTAGAAATGAAACAGCTTTTTAACATTACGACTGCAATGGCTCGTCTACGTCCCTTACCAGTATAAGTACTTATACATCCTCTTACTTCTTATTATCCTACAATATAAAGGAAAAACTTACGACGACGTAGATCACTTTTATCCTATTATTCACGGTCACGTTACATTAAATATTTAAATACTTTCATAAGAAATTGCTCGCCCACTAGAAATGAATATTAAATCAGGACATGGGTGTAAGAAAACGAGCAATGCAAGCGATAATATTTATGATAAAATAGCAAAAAATGCAAGCTATATGCATACAGAAACTTAGCGAAAACACGTATATCATAGTATCTTAACACAAATTATTAATATATACAAATCATTAATACATCTGCAATTTTCTGCATTTGCAATTACATAATGTGTTAAACTTTTTAGTTCCACTTAGAATTATGAATCGAGATAAATTTTGAGCTTCGAGTTTAATCGAGTTATTAAGTTCTATGTTACTGAATGATGATATAATTCTGGATTTATACGCCGTCCAGGCCTCGGCCATTCGGCATACTGAATGACGATATAAGAAAACTAGCAAACAGAAACTTAATGAAAACACACATGCGATAGTATAATTAAATTATTAATAGGTATGCAATTTTCTGTATTCGCAATGACTTTGATGTGTTTTATTTTTTAACTCCACTTAGAATTATAAATTGAAATGTAGTTTTGAGCCACGAGTTTAATCAAGTTGTTAAGTTTTATATTACTGAGTTTTGGGGAGATTATTACTGACAGATTTATTTTTGAGTTAGATTTACTAATTGACTGACTATCCTGAATTTTTGAGGTGTAAATATTCATGAACAATAAAAGATCTGAAGAGACTATTTCAATACGCACTCATTATTTGGATTACACCGCAAAAGATAGTACGCACTTGAATAGCAATGAGTGATTTCTAGAGTCCGTCGTTCTTATCTCTACCGTTATAGCTAGTAAACTTACAAGAAACAAATATTGCTTTTGTTGAGTTATAAATGAATTAAGCTTCACGGCGTACGCGGAGTGTAGCTTTAGCACCAAATATGTGAATAATCGAAAGGTCAGAGGCCATTAAAGTACACCTCTGTTTCGTAAAAGAAATTAGATAAGAGAATAGAGGCTTTCACAACCATTTCAAGGCGGTGTAATGTCTACTATCTGCACCTAAGGGACTCACTAAGTGGAATGTTAATGGTTTTCTGGGACATTGGATCGGATTCACGACAATCGACTTCTGTCTTTATTTAACATCCGCTCCTTCCGTCAAGGAGTTGGAATTGTTTCTCGGTTTTCTTTTCAAACAACCTAGAACAATCTAATCAATGTTCCAGAGGAAGTTCACTTTAAATTGTACTATCGTGTTTTGCGTTTTGTTACACGAAAATGTTTGTAAAATTCTGAAAAACTTAAATTGAACAAACACAGGGGATTTCGAAAGTAGCTGGCCAAATTGTAAAGGGGCACAAAATAAACATTTTTTGTTAAAGAATGTGTGTTCGGAAATGCCGAGTCTAGGTTAGAAGAGGACGTTGTTTAGGTCAGTCGACAACAACGTTTCTGTGGCTTAAGGTGTCATTTCCCGCTCGATTTTGAGCGGCAAGCTCCGAATTTGTGTAGAGAGCGGGCAAAAACTTGGAATTTTTCGGGGGAGCGTAATCTGAGAGTGCGTGACCGGTGAAGAGCGAATTTCTGCACAACCTCTAAAGTTAAACCGTTCGAAGTTATCCCTGGCCCAGTAGAATCGTCGTGACAACAGAGTTCCCTGAATCAGCGACACACCAACGCCCAATGTTCAATACCAATCGATGAGTACTACTATCTTGAACTTCATACTTGAACCCTCACCATATCTATCAATATCCCGAGTTATCAATACGACGTATGAACTATTTACTGATTACTACGTACTTTAGGATCACAGTGTGAAACTCAATCAAACTACATCTGTTTGCGGCGCGTTTTTTCACTGTAACAATAATTTTACTGTATATATGTTACCGTTAAAGTGTATAATTCAGTTATTTCATAGAATACCTAGTTATTTCATGAAATAACTGATTAAGTCAGTTAAAGTGTGTAATAAATTAATTATTCCACACTTTAACTAGTTATTCTATGAAATAACTAGTTATTCTATAAATTAACTAATGATAGACAGTTAAAATGTAAAATAAACAATTTGACTGAATTATACAGCATACAAAATGTTATTTATACAAAGACACAATAAAATCATTTGTTACAACAGGGATTACTAAAATGGCATTTCGAATTGCATAGAACGTTGTTTCTGAAACAAATACATTTCTGTTGACACAAATTCAGTAGGGGTGGAAGGTAAATGTGTTTCTCGTTGATGTTCTGAGAGTCTGGCGCAAAAAAATATTCGGCTACAGTATCTCTATATATTAAGTTTAGCAAATTATCGTTTACTACAAAAATATCCGACCAGTGGTTCTCACTTTACAGCCTTTTGAATTCTTAACTTTATTTATTCGGTTATTTTACACTTTAACGGGGTGTAGATCGTTATTCTATGAAATAACTAGTTAAACCATAGAATACAAGTGAGTTTTACACTTTAACTGACTTGATCAGTTATTTCATGAAATAACTAGGTATTCTATGAAATAATGGATTTCATACTTTAACGATAACATATATATACACAATTTGCAAATGTATGAATAAATTTATATTTAACTTTTAACAACGCATTGTAAGCCTGTCATAATAAACATTCATAATGTGTCAAATCTCTATTGTAGCTGACGAACTCAGACACTTACTGTGAAGTCACTGAAGAGGGAAACAGGCCTTCTCTCTAAATGACCTTGGTGCCAATAATTTCAGTTAGGGTATGGACATAACGAAAATGTTTACATCGTGATTAGGGTCTCGCTTTACGTCGCAAACCCTGGGAAGGTCATGAGATCTAGGTCGATGATGGCGTAACCAGAGATTATCCTTTCAGTATTCCATACTCATCATCCCCAGTTCTATAGAATAGTCGGGTTTTTTATTGGAGTTCAACTTCATTAATTATTGATCATAAGTCTATGTTTCATTATAATATTGTCTGTATATAAATTGTTATGCAAATGGCACTGCGATGGATTTTAGCCACCAACTACGATCGATAGATAAAACACGAATGTCTTCTCTCGGCACGTCGTAATCCTAAAACCGGCTAATGGCTAAATGATGCAAAAGAAAGGTAACTATTTGCACTATTTGATGAAATTTTCGACATTTTTCAAGTGGAGATAGGAATTTAGTTGAGGTACTATGGGGATGAGGAGAACACAGGGAGACACTTTGATATAAAGCAACACTATGTAATGATTTAATAACAAAAAGTGCACAGGATGATATTTACAGATGAGAGTCAACCAGAGTTACAAGTTAATTGTTTTCATAAATTACACGTCATAAGTGGTCGTCTGTCTAAGTGGAAAACCGTGTCGTGTTTCTCTCTAAGTCCACGAAACGTCTCTCTGGGGAAAATCTCTGGTTCTCTAAGTGACGTACGGTCGGAAATCCTGCGCATGCACCGCTCGTTCAGCCGTTAGCACCCCTCGTTCAGCCGTATGCATAATGTAAGATGATTTTTGTATGCAAAGGAAAACGAATTTTTAATCCTCAAATAAAATTTTCGATCCTCATTACTGATATCAAGACTAAATATTTTCGTATCCTAATTCCTAATATTTTATCACATTCTAAATGGGTTGGTCGATTTTTCTGGCGCTAGGACCATATTTGGTCAAAATGTTCCAAATAACGTCAAGCAAATGGACATATACACACATGGAAAGCTTATTGACACAGAAGAGAGAAACGCCCAGGGAGAAATCGAACCTGACAGGAAAATCCCCTTGTTTCCCTGAAGATCCCTTGTTGCATCAAACGCGTTGTTACAATTCCTGTTCTTTTCTAATGACCGATCAATTGAACATTAAGTCATCATGGCACAATAAGGGTGGAATAGTGAACCACTTCGCATTACCCTGGTGCACCACGAGGTCGGGTTAGCATTACATCCCACATACATTCAAGACACAGCCCGCTTATAGAGATGCCACGTATTCGTTCCAGAAGAACAAACATGCATGGTTTACCCAGGACTCAAACCAGGAACCTTTAGATCTAGAAGCCAGCACCCTGACCACTAGACAGATGGGTCAGCTTTGTAACAATTCCTATGCGATGTAATTTCAAATACAAGGAAGTGTTCTAAGTAAGCTGAAACAAATGAGCTGCGAAAATAAACATACATTTTCTTTTCTCATTGGTCTGATCAGGTACATTATTTTCCATCCCAACGACACGATGAAAGAACAATGGCAGTTCTCCAACGCGCATCAGTCCACACCACTCAATGCCCCCGTGAAATACCCCAGAGGGAAAACCCATTTGACGCAACAGAAGAAACAGAGATCTACTGAAACTCAGCAATACGGATCCCAAGTGCCACCATTAGCATATCCTTGAGACAGTCACGCTTTCCTGCTCGACGACTGCTAATGCCTCCACCCCTCATCTCTCAGATAATTCCAGCGGCCGTGCTTTGAAATCCAACGTCGTCCGACCTACTTGTTGTTTGGGCTAGAAAATGAGAAACCCATTTGGAAGTAAGGGGACTTCCCTTTTCAGGGCACGTATCTGAAGAGCTATCTTATTCATATTGGAGGCCTTCGCTACTCCTGCAAGTTTGTCAGAAGACTTTGGACTGCGCAACAGAAACTTCTTTGCGCTGTAGTGGAAGTGGTGTTTTTCTTGGACGGCATCGGGTGATGATGTATGGAATATTTTAACGTTTCTGATAATTGATGGCCCCTATGGATGTTCAACCATGTGGGTTCTCTGGGCCACAAGAAGCTACCATGCTCCATCGTGTAAAAAATAAAGTCTATTAATACAATTCCAATTGAGGCTATCACAGCAAGAGTGGCTTAACCCACCAACATACCCAATGGAGATAAATACGATTTTCTTGGAACTATGTTTTATATATTTTTATTTATCTACAATATGATTTGAGATTCTAAAAGTTTGTTGTTCAGTGATCAATAATAAGTTATTTTGTAATTTTAGACTTGAACCTGCACCAAAAATAATTATTTTGGCATTTTCGGGTTTCTGTGGGTTGGGCCACTCTTGCTCTGATAGCCTCAATTATAAAATTGAGTTTTACAAAAACTTTTGCAAGTGAACTGTTTATGCTATCAAAAAGCATTCAATTCAATCTCATCCATTACATATGCAGGATAGTTATTTTATTAAATTTAGGATGTGAAACTTTTTACCTATTTTTGTACTTTTATTCGACGACACGTTTTAGAATTTTGTTGACTAAACCAGATGTAATTCTGTTCAGATGTGAGCGGTTTCAGCAGACTGTAAGGTCAGCAGGATTCAATAATAGATGCAACAATGCCACGGGTAAATGTCATCGATTGAAGAAAAGTTTTAAAATATTAGAATGTACATTTTATGCCAAAAGTTTCTGAAAATCTTTTTGAGCAAAGAAATAAAACATTTCAAAAACCACAAGGCATGGGTCTTCGCACGTAATTAAAAATCTGCCACGGAAGCTCAATCGTCAGAAACTACGCGAACTTTTAACCATTCAATCCCGAAAACTGAAAAGAAATCCCTGGAATATTAAAATTCCCTTTCCTCTGGAGTTTTATCACCAGGAACTACACCAACTTCCACAATGAACGCAACAAGCAAAACGAAGACAGTAGTTCGGGGGATTAAAAATCCCTTTCCACCACGGGGATTTTCCACCGCCACAACTCCACACGGACTTCCAACCCTCCCCTCCAAAACACGAAGCGACGGCGGCCCTAACTCCAAAAGCTTCGTCAGCCGAACGCCGGAAGATAAACAAAACATCGGAATTGAACCAAAATAGAAAAACGCGAAGAAAAACATCGATCTGTTTAAAATGGCAGAATCAGGGCCTTTAGACAGAATCCGGCATTCGGTAACACACTCGTGGAAGGCAGTCCGCCTGAATTGGGTCAATGAGTGTCGAGGTATCGATCGAACATTCCGTCGGTCCCTCCACCCCTTTTAATCCGTGTTGGAAAGGTATATATGGAATGTAATTTGATCAGTCCATATCACACGGAGCAAGCTTAGCACCGGTCCGTAATAGAGTCCGTGCCGAGTGATTACGCATTCATGGATTCCATCTGGAGTCCAGGTATATTCGAATTCTTTTTATCCATTAAGGGAAGTATTTTTGTAGTTTTCGTCTCTGATAACCTTTTGTTTCGCGTCATATTTAAATCAAATTATACATTTCAGCCCCCTTATATTTAAACTCTAGGCCCATGCATTAGATACAGTTCTCATTAATTTAAAAGGGCTGCGGTAGCCCACTTGGTAGTCCGAAAAAGAAAGTAGCATTCGGAGGAACAATTTGAAACTCCATGTAACCAAAGACTGTAGTGTACGTGAGGGATGATGCACGTTAAATCTATCGTGGCCTGAAGTGTCCTCACGTTGGAGTGGTGTGGAAGTTTTCGAGAGTGGAGTGCCAGCTTAGGTTTTGACCTCGTCATCTGACTGCGGTTCAAAATGACTAGGTATTGTCCTCCGATCTTTCCATTCGGGATTGATCCCGGACAGTCACCAATAGACCGTTGTCTTGCTCCAGTACGTAAAACATCCATTCCAAGGCTGGGACTACTACTCGGATAACAGACCGGCTAAATTTTCAGTAGCTGTATACATTATTACAAATCTGAGTAGATTTCTTATGGTTGTTCGGTATTAGTTATTATGAAAAGGGGTTAGTTCATGAGTATTGTACATCTTACTCACTCTGGAAGGTGTTTTCAAATATTATGCCAACATAGCGATGGTAATGTTCAAGGAATGTTAAAGGAGAATCGTAGTCAGATTGTTCTGCTTTTGTACAGGTTAGGATCTTCTCTTTTTTCCAACAAAAGTATGAAAATTTTCCCATCTCCTATTTTTGTTATAAAGCTGCTCCCCGAGTCAAACCCCAGCGTAATTTTTATTATCGACCAATGCCAGCGAGTCCACTCAGACCCCTCAATCAATCGTTTTCAGTTTCTTGACCCGTCCCGTCTGGCTGAGAGTCTGCTAATATCAATGGGACTAGTCTAGCCCCTGAAATACAAAGAAAATATTTTTTTTAATTTTAAACTTAGAAAACCAACTGCACATTATAGTACAAGAAACCTTTTGACTAGGATCCCTTCGTAGTTATCAGATTCCGGAACCATGGTACCGGAGATCTTCCTATGTGAGAGGCTTAATTCAATTTATAATTAAAGAAAGAACAAGGTAGGGCATTAAAATTATTGTACCGTAAGCTTTCACGGAATATGACGAACTATGGCTGAGATAAGAAACATTGGTAATTTCTTTTGTCTTATACTTCTATTTAACACTTCTTGACACACTAAAGTGGCTTTGGCAAGAATATAAGCACTGTTCTAATGAAAATTTTATTTTTAAAAAATAATAGTTCCTCATAATTCAGAAGAATTCTCCTATAATTTTACAATTTGTAGTGTGTTTATCCATTACATAACGTTGTCTATCATGTGTTTGGCTCAGCTTTGCCAAATATGGCCCTTGAGCTATTAAGCCCCAATCCACAACAAAACCTAATCATTTAGATTCAACAATGGAATGCAATGTATTTGAACAGAGAATCTTCTCTTCTTAAAACGCGGTTTTAAAGAAGTGTCGGGCATCAAAATCATTTAATCCACGTATTAAAATATAGCGTGAAACGCTAGTTTTGAGTATCTGCTCTTCATAGCACTGTAGTAGTTGTTTCTTCCTTTGATGACTCACTGTCTCCCTCTTTCCATGAAGTGTAGTGTTTTCTTCCTTTGATGACTCACTGTCCTCTTTCCATGCAATCTACTAGTTTTTTTCCTTTGGTGTCTCACTATCCTCCTCTTTCCATGAAGAGTAGTAGTGTTTTCTTCCTTTGGTTTGAACTTTCCTCCTCTTTCCAAGCAATCTACTAGTGTTTTCTTCTTTTGGTGACTCACTGTCCTCCTCTTTCCAGTAGTCTACTAGTGTTTTCTTCCTTTGGTGATTCACTGCCCTCATCTTTCCACGATATCCCCAAAATGTATTAGGTGGTTTCCTTCGATAGGAGTGAAGGAATAATTTGCACAACGGTACGCACATCCACATTTCAATTGTCGTAACACAAATGGGTGTTGCACACGAATCCTTTGTTGAGAATATGTTGCTCTCAGAAAATGTTGAAATTTAAAACTCAACAATGCAAGATTTTCAAATTACTAAAGCAATGATGATCAATTTGTTTTAATATTGGATGGATGATACTGTTTAAGGATTTTTAGAAGTGTAAATGATCAAACAACTCTACAGCATATTAGTTCCAGTTCATCATCCTGAATCGCATCAACGCTTCAACGCGCAATGTATTTACAATGAAGATTTTACCTGAGAGATGAATCATAATTCTTAAATATCCATCCTTTTCGCCATACCTGGCCCTTTTGACTTTTTTTTAAAACCTCAAAAGCTTGCTGGCGAGAACCTCTATGCTTTCATTGATGTGTCGAAAGAAAAAAACGATGTTTGCACTGAAAATGTTGGCAAGACATGATTTGCAACAATTTCAACCAGTGAATGAGTGCAACAATTTCATCACACATGAAGCATTGACCTTCGAATGAAATAGACGGAGCATGTGCGAGCATCTTCATGTTATTTGTTCCGATCGCTCGGTTTGAAGATCTTCAGACAGAGATCACATGGTATTGCGAGAAAGCACAAATCCTAATGTGGAATTAATTATTGAATGCGATTTTCGAGAATGATTAAAAATGTATTGCATTTCGATAGACAATCGACCCAAGTCTACACCCAAATCTATACCCAAGTCCGCGTGACCTACACTTCTGTCCACATGCTCCGTTTACTTCATTAGAAGATTGATGTGAAGAAGATGACGATGTCAGAGTTAACTTTCTGTATTATTAAAAACATAAATTCATTCATTTGAAATGTATTCCAATTAAAGTTTAGGATTCAACGAAAATTTTAGATTTTCGAAACAAAAAATAGTTACATTTTAATTTCCTTCTAAGGTTGAGGGAATGTTAATAAATGTAAAAGGAATGCGTGCCTGTATATTTGCTGTAAATAAAGTTCGTATGCCAAACAAGATACTTTAAAGACTGATTTCTTTTTATCACAAATCAACTCTATAGCTGTCCAGCAATAATTTTGCAAGATTCTAAAAACATCAGCAGCAGCTCTGAACAAAAAAGACGAAAAGCACCTTTATCTTTCCAACTTAATGTAAAGGGGAAATGAGATTACATAAACTGTGAGTGTTTCCAAAGTTTGACGTAAAATGGTTCTGCAAAAAACTCGAGAAAAATATAAGTAACGAGGTTCTAGAATTTAGAGAAAATGTGGCTTGCATATTACATGATTGTTTAGACTGTCACGTAAAATCGCTACTTCATATGGGGAAACTTTTCAGACTTATAATCTGACAAAGATTTAATTATAATTATTTTTCTCCAAGACTTAAGAATGAATCAACTTAGTTGTTTAGTTCGCATTATGAACATTAGAGGCAAAGCAGTGTAAGTCACATTAATATATATAACCACAAAAGAAGCATCTACAATCAGCATCAAAATATCAGTTCGAAAAACTATCATCAATTTCTCAACTAGATTTTTTAAAACTCACAACTACGAATTTAATCGTTCATTTCCACGGAAAAAGTTAACTAATTTTAAAATCAAATGAAATTGAAAACAGTAGGAACAGACTTGCGTCACTTTTGCTTCTTTCGAGTTATCCCACGCCTGAAGTTAAATGCTGCCAAAACAAAAAGCAAAAAAATCTCATTTGCGTGCGTGACTTTCTAAGCAAATTAAAAGCTCAGCAGACACGCAAAATCATGTTATAATTAGAAGGCTAAACATGCCCAGTTCAAATTCTCAACTATCGAATGAAAAATGTACTTTAAATAACAGGATGAACAAAAATTAAATAAGATTTATATTTTAAACAGCTCACAAGGTGGAAAACTAGACGAAACAAATACTTTTAATCATGAAAACTTATTTTAAGAACTTAATTTAAATTTCTCTGCTGTATGTTTCTCATATAAAAATTCTTTATTTCGTTGAGGTGGTGGTATAAAAATGTATTTTATGTATCATTAAAAATATAAATTAATTACGCCATTTGAAATGCATTCAATTTAAAGTTTACGATTCGCGAAAAATTTCCGCTTTTGAGAAAAGGGGTTAAATTTAAATTTCTTAAGATATAAAGAACATTTTTTATGTAAAACGGAATGAGTATATTTGCTATTAATGAAATGCGAGTTCTGTTTGGGTATTCCGCTTTTTTAGGGTGTTCAGTCTTTTTCTAGCCACTAGATGGTGCTAGTGTATTTTCATTTGAATGATCAGCCAATGATAATTTGGATTTATGTTAGAATAATAAAAAGCAAATACAAATCTAGAATGCAGCGAAAACGGACGATTCGTATTATTAAGCCTTTTTATGAGGAAAGAAGACCCGATGATGGACTGGTCAGCCTATTTTGTTAGCGGTAAATCGAAATCGATAAACTATTGCTGCCCAGAATTCGGGGAGTCAAAATATGCTTATTATTTAGACTTAAATTCTCATGGTTGATCCAAATCCATTTGTTAGAATCGTGTATTATTTGCTTATGTTATTTGTCAGTATCTGTATTAGTTTTGTTCATTGTTAAATTGTCATTTTTTGTGTTTAAGTTCGTAATAAAGTTAAAGGAGTATATTGGTTACAGTTCATTTATTTATCTTAATTCTCAACATATGGTATTAAATAAAATCTTTAAGACTGGTGCAGGGTAATTCTACATAAGGATTATTTTAAGGTTTTTCCATTTTAAAGCATATTTTACAAGAGGGCTAAAAGAAAGTTTGTCCCATGCAATACAGTAGGTTCAAATAAGTGGACTGTATAATTAAAACTCGCTTGCAAAATTCTATTTACATTAACTGAGGCCGTGACTCTAAAATAATGCTTTCATGAAGAACGCTTCTTTTCTCGTGCTAAATCGGCATACAGCTAATCGTAGAATTCTTCACACGAACTGAATAACAAGAGCACAAATTCTAAAAATTTATTTTTTAAATATTGCCACAACTGGCGTCTAAATAATAAAAGCTGCAAACGAATCTTGATTCTTTGCGAGCCAAGACTTAAATCAATGCGCGAGCAAAGACTATTAATGCGCGCGCAAACGATAATTATCCGACACGAGCGCAAACAGTTGTTTCCGTCGTTAACTAATAGTTTTTTAAAATATGTACTCAATAGGCAAACAGTATGATTTTGAAAAGTTTGTGTAACAGTTTAAAAACGGAATACTTTTGAATTGAAACAGAATTACCCAACTAACCAAAATGGTGAAGTCTCTTGTAAAATGAAACTCAAAGTTCAATGAGTTTTTTTCTTTCTCATTGTATATATTCGATTATCTCTATGGGTGTGTTATCTCTATGAACGTTGCAAGCATAATCGTGAACTACATTTGTATCATTTCGGTAACCCCATTAATAATATGCACTGGGACGTTTATCACTTGTTCCACGATCATAGCAGCCCGCTTCCCATCTTAAGTGTCTGATTTGCATAAACGGTAATCTAGTAGAAACCCAAACGCTCACATGAAGTTCACGGAATGTATGTGAGTTGAAAATGATGGATATGGCGAACCCATTTGTTCTAGATAAACGTTGCAAATTCCCCATGTCTACACTTTCGAAACAACTACTTCAGAGTATAAATGTCAGTTGATTCATGCTTTGAATGTTACGGAAATGTCGTACACAAAGTAGCTAAATGTTAAGCAGACTGACTTCAGGTCATTCTTAAACCGATCTATACTATGCACTATTCAATCGGATTACTTAGTAACTTTATTTCAAATAGCTCTTGATGCAAAATTTACATCTCAATCATATGATAAGGATGGAACAAACGCAATCCATGTTTACGGGTGCATATATTTATCTTTACCATCTAGTTGAGCGTTTGTATTCTTTGTGGTCCCTTGAACGCCGATGACTGTACATTTTCGTCTTGTTCGAAATTACGTACAATATTTGCGTTGCTCTTTCTTAACCCTCCTTGGTGGGTTAACGATAATGGTGGTTAAACTTCGATCTGCATTGCATTTGCATACACAGAACGAGATTGAGGATGAGTTCATGTGATAGTAGAATCCATTCCTATGTTAAAACCTCTGACGTCGCGATTCCAAAATTTTAATATTAACCAGCTTTCTACTGAATAATTCTCGGTTATGCAAATGTCCACAGGCTGTTTCGTTTAATTTTGAGGTTGTAACCTTTAAAAATAATGGTGTACCTTGTTTTGCACGCCAGTGTATATGGAGTTTCGTAGAAAGAAACACCCACTTAAATTCCGATCATTGTAGGAGAAGTTATTATTTAGCACTTTGTCTTGTTTCTGGTGGAAGGAAAAAAATTTCGTGGAAACGGTTCACAGGAAGGAAAAAAAAACAAGCAAACCCGTGAAGCCTTTGAAATTTGGTTGACTCAATTTCCTCTCAGGAAGGACGGAAATGAGCTGGAGGTTTGCCCTTTTTTACGTGGAAGAAAGTCTTTGTAAATGAATTAAGTGTTCGGGGTAAACTCCCTTATTCCAGAAACGATGACCGTTTTGGTCTTTTAACTTCATTGTGAGGTTTCCGCAGCTTTCGTGTCTTGTAATAAAAACTTCCCCTCTTTCTTTTCAAATTTTAATTGAGAGGATTGTTGAAATTGGATCTTAATTTTTCTTCTCTTCATCAGCACTCGAAATTCGTTGTGGTTTTGAGTAATATTTTATTTGCTTTTATTGAAATGATTTACTGGCTGTATGTCTGCTGGAATTTCTCGACTGAAATTAAAGATAATACAAGAAAGTATAAAATAGATAAAAATGATCAATATAATTAATTACAAGGTGGAATTAAGAATAAATCCCAATAACAAGATACAATCGAGAAAAAGTACGAGTTTAAAAAGTTCTAAAAATATCAAATTTCATTGTTGATTAATTAAGGCTCTCAAAGCTTTTGAGGAAATATTCTACCAATGTTCTACCTTTATTCTACCTTTATTTGATCAGTAAGTATATAGAATACGAAAGCTTAAACGTTTCATGCAATAACAAACTTTTTATTCTCTAAAATTTATTATTACGAATTATTTATGACTTAATACAGTCGTTAGAACACTGCTGAATATGCTCTAGTCTTAATAGTAAACAAATTACCGAAAAATAATTTATAAATAATTGCATCTTTTTCCATATGTTTTCAGAACTTTGAAGGAAAGCTTACTTCGACTGTAATGTTTATTTACCCTTCGTATATTTTGAATTCATAGCAATCTAAAATTTAACACCTCATCGTGGTAAACCTTTACTTCTACACAGCATTTTCTCTAGAAAAGTGAAAAACTCAAACAAATTAATCTTATTTCAGAGAGAAAATGTTTCAAATTTTTTAACATAGTCTACTTTTCAATTTAAAATGTATAGAGAATTCTTTCATATTTTCATTAAATATTTGTAGCATTTTTTCCTGGTTAAATTTCCTTGGTTTGAATTTAATTGAAACGTTTAATTGAAAAACAAAATCTCCATTTTCAGGTGGATCATTTTTCTGGAGAATATGTGATTTATCATGTCCAAGAATATAAAACTGAGAAATTCTGCAACGTCAATTTCTTACAATTTTTATCCCTTGCAACAGGGGATTGGGATGATTCAAAAGAGAAGAAAAACTCCAAGAATTCTTCATCGCCAATTTCGTACAATTTCCGTTATCTGCAACAGGGGATTCAAATTGTCCAAATGCGGAAGAAAAATCTGAGAAAATCTGACAGCCAAACTTAAAATAAATATAGCATACTTTCAAAAAATATCCCTTTTCTTTTTTCAGCCTGCGCCATCCGAAACGTGCCTCAAAGAAGAGCGTGATTTTTAGTCCAAACACGAAGGGATAGATTTAGGTCAAATGCGTTAGACTTTTTCCCTGAGCCCTTTGAAAAATCATAAATAAAAACTTCACCATGTGCTCGTCGACAGACAGGATTCGAAATATTGGGAATATTTCCGTAAAACAGAGTAAAAGAATGGTAAGAAACCTGGAAATTTCCCGAAAAGAATTTGCGAATTATTTAAGCATTCAATATTTGCATTCGTACAAGAGAGCTACTTTAAATATCAGAACAAAAGCAGTTCTGGTTTCTTTGTTTAAATAAAAATTGAACAATTTGAAGATAATATTTTAAATTAAAACTTTACTGTTCCAAATAGCATCTAGTCACCTACTTGCTTGTCTGAGGATGTAGATAGATGCGTGATCTGTATTTTAATTCTATGCTCTTCTTGGATTTTTTTCTTGCTTGTCCTAGACCAAGCACGATAACAAACAACACTTTTTCAGATTCGATATTCATATACTTGGAATTTACATTTGCTGAATCTACAAATTTGAGTGTTTTTGAGCTGAATCCAATAACTAATGCAAGAATTGGCCAAAAGAGCAATTTTAATTAACACTAAGCACAAGACAAAACAATTACAAGAATAAACAAACATAAAAAGTAACATCTCGGGGGGACAAAACCTCAGCGCGTCAGTCCTACGCTGGCCTTGGGAAACAACTAAAGAAAAATTGTTCATTCGCTTTCGCGGAGAGTGTGTCACGTGGTCCGCCATCACCAATCAAGGCGCATATCGCTGAGACACACGTTAAGGGGCTGATGCCTTACAGTGTTTCAATTAACTGCGGAATGAAATCTGTTAACGCAGAAGATTTTATAATTTCTAAAGACGAGAAAGACTCCACACTGAAGCAACACCATCTACAAACTGATACAAAACATTCTGTGCGAAATCTGTTCATGTCTTCTTGTTGTCATTTACTGCTAATTTTAAATAGAAGGCACTGCTCGACAACGTGTCAGTTGGTCCATTTGGGCTATCTTCATAGTGTAGGCTGACTACATTGGGCTAGTTCGAAATTCTATCCAACCAGACAGTCGTGTACGAGGGGACTGGTGCGCATTAAATCTGTCGTGGCAGCAAATGTCCTCATGTTGGCGGTCCACGAGATTGATGATGGGTTCTGATTGGTCCACAGGACGTGAGAAGACACCCATCCATTGATTCATCAATTGATTGATCATCTGAAAAAAGTAGACTGGCGATTTCACCTTCTTTGTCGCCACTTTATATAAAAATGCTTATTCACACATATATCCTGCCATATGATGTTGTATCGCCAAATGAGGCGATAAGATGCCAAATTGGTCAATCAAGTCAATGTTCCACAGAGCAGTCGTGTGACTACTAGTCGACGTGTTGGTCCCATTTTTTGAAGCTCCCTTCAATAACAATCTGTCTACATATATTTCACGTCACTGAATGCTTCCCCAACTTTTCATGTGGCATGGAAAGGCTTAGTTAACAAAACGAGTTGTGGCGACACTATTCTAGAACAACGTATTTAAATTCATTTTCTTCTTTGACGCTTCTGTTCTGGTGATGGTTCTTTCTCTACCAAAATGGCTACTGAAGATCTTTCCTGTTTCTAATCTTTATTAGTCATTATTTTGAAGTTTTGTGCATTTTTTTACTATTTTTACATAGATAGTATGAGATTCTCACCTTTTAGGATAGTACAAAATTGAAGTTCCGAAGTAGACATAATTTTCTTTTCAAAATCACTATTTATCATATCGTCAACATCCATTTAAAGCTTTAAAACCCAGAATTTAACGTAGATACGACGTGAAAATGAATAATAAAACAGCAGGGTTCCACAACTTTATCGATTAACTGATTCTTTATGTAATCTTCCTTGAAAGAATCCTGGATCCTAGTTTAGAAGCAAACTATAAAGGTTCATTCTTGCTCAATGCAGAATCGAATACAAAGATTTATCCGAGCGAGAAAATGTGAAGATCTGAAAAGCAAACTTAATTAACTGCCATGCCAACAAAAGAAGTGTGCGGGAGTTAACAACAATGATTCTTCAAGTACGCACTTCAAACTGACAAAACTGCTGACGCGATGTTGAAAATGGGTGTCATATTATGTTTGAGTCTAATAAGATGTAGAACTGAGAGGAGAGGATTTAACTTTAGTGCGTAACATTTAAGACTTGGAGATGTTATGTATTCAGATTTGGATTATAAATGAAGAACGTCGGTTAAGCGCAGTTTGTAATTTAACTATTTTATGTTATGTTGCTTATGCATGTTTTATGATTTGGATGGTTTTATGTGAATACGATTGATTGAATATTTAAATGTTATAGAATAAAATGTTGGTTTCATAACAAAATAGGGGATGTTTTATACATGTTCTAGGGAGCTCTAAGAACTTCTTTCGACAATCCTCTAAATTTGATAAATAATATTCATCGGTTTGCTGGGAGCCGTCGTAGCTCAGTAGGTTCACCCACTGCGCCAGCAACCTGCGATTCCTATGCGGCGCAGGTTCGATTCCTCCCTGGGTGTATTCCTCTCTTCTGTGTTAGTAAAACTTTCCTTGTGTATTTGTATGTCTATTATTTGACGTTGTCTGTATTGTGTTTGGCACAGCATGGTCAAATATGACCCTTGTGACATAAAATCCAAAACAACCATCATTGGTTCGCTGAGCGATCCATGAAATTAGGAGGGCCACGGTAGCCCGGTTGGAAGAGTAGCAGGTTAAGAGTTCAAAACTCGAACCAACCAAAGACCATCGTGTCCGCGAGGGCTGGCGCATGCTAAATCTGTAATGGCGTCAAAAGTCCTCACAAGTGAGGTGCCAGCCCAGGTGTGACCTCGTCATCTGATCGTAGTTCAAAATTACGAGGTGCTGTCTTCGGATCTTTCCCTTCGATGATTGATCCTTGACCGTCACTAATAGCCCGTTGTATTGCAGTGATAATTAACTACCTACCTACCATGAAAAATGGCGCTTTGCCAACATGCAATGCGTCCTATCATCAAAACTAGGAAAATATTTTTTATAGATAGTATTAATTTAAGATATATATAATTTAATAAGAATGTAGAAAAAATTACAAGTACTCATTCAAGATAGTGATAATGTATCTAGAAAACAGTATACCTCGATCTAAGGAAAAACTAATAGCGGTATAAATTGTTATGGCATTCTATTCCTTGATGGAAATACTTCTACTAATGGAAATATTTCTATGAGTGTTTGTGGAATTTGATTTATTCTCTAAGAACACTTGGGGGGGGGTGCTTTATTGTTTATAAGTGTTCTTAGAAATAGACCTGAACGGATGTACACAAATTACTCAAGCTGTTTCAGCATAGGAGCGAAATATTACAGTCTATCCCAAAGAAAAGAACACTAGCAGTGAAAATGAAAATTGTGGCATTTTTCTATGCAGTAAAGGACTGTGGTAGCCCAGTTGGTAGAGTCACGGATTAGTAGCCGGAGGGTTGCTAGTTCGAAACTCGATAAAACTAAAGATCGTCATCTACGTGAGGGGTACACATTAAATCTGCCGTGGCCTCAAATGTCCTCACGTTGTTGTGGTGTTTCAGTTTAATAGGGTGTCATCCCAGGTGTTGACTGTGGTTCAAAATCACGAGGAGCTATCCTCGAATCATTCCCTTCGGGTTTGACCCCGGACGGTCACCAATTGTGTTGTGTTGCTCCAGTGCAACATAAATTCAACTACCTACCTATGAAGTAACATGACATAATGCTTAAGTTGGCAAATATGTTTGTTCATTTCAGAGATGAAACTCACATTTGACACAGAAGCTTTAACTATATGCGTGGGGTGCGAAACAAAAGATTACAAAATGCGTTCGTAAAGAAAAAGGAAATGAGCTAATTTCAAATTGCATACTTTAGTTGAACAATATATAACATATTTTCTTATCGGTATTCTATAGCCCAACTTTCCTCTAGAGAAACGAGCCAAATTCACCAAAACCTTTTTATACCATTATAAGTATCTTATTGTATCTCGTGCCTCATACAAGACTTAAAAGGTTTTTATTTTTGAAAATTAAAATTGTAGTTTTCCCTTTCTCACTTGCCCTCTTTTCTACAGAGTTCATCGTCTGACCGAGGTTCAAAATTACGGTGTTGTCAGATATTTCCATTCGAGATTGATCCCGCACCGTCGCCAATAGTCCATTGTGTTGCTCAAGTGGACGTAAATTCAACTACCTACCTGTTATATAGGGTCTGGTTCGAATTATGGATGGACATGGATGTTTGCAATGGTTTGAAAACCATTTTGCACCGTTAACTATATACACCGCTGATGGATATAGCTCTTGTGTATCATAAAATAACCATAGGACAAACCAATATCGACCAAACAAAATCTTCAGAAGACACGGGTAAAGTCCTTATGAAAATCGATGCTACCAAATGTGGGACACAATATTCGACACACAATAAAATATCAAGAAAATCGTCAGATGACCAGACTATAAAAGGTTTACAGGTAGTTGAATGTATCTAAGTTTCCATACAAGCGTAAATGAGGGAAAACGAATTTGTTCTGAGTAAAACACCAGGAATATATTTTACCAAACGATATTTATTTAAAAGCAAAAATTCTTATTTATACGTAAGATGACAAATATTCTTTCTAAAGTACAAATTCGATATGTTATGCAAGTGATTTTTATTAATGTTTTAATTTCCTTAGTTCAGAATTAAGTTTATGTACTTCTATATTCATACTCTTGTAATGTGGCAACAAGGAGATAAAAACAATGAAGCAATAGATGTTCCACAAAACGTAGGTACAAAAATATTCTTGGTACTTTTTAATATGATATTAGTATTCTTTAAGTAAAATTTAATAACTTTATCAAGCTTTACTGTTCATCAATTGCAAAAGAAAATACAGTGGATAAAAAATGTTTCCATATGGAAACGAAACCGGCTATAAATTATTATAATTTCTAAAGAAATCTCACCAAAGATTCAGAAACTGCACAATAAACTTATTACATACTAGAGAATGTGTTCGCAAAAAGTTCCTTAAATTTCACAAATAAAAAGTAATTAATTAAAACTTTGAGAAAAACATACAAAATGAAAGGCAAAATAGTTTCCGTGTACGCCCTATGAAAATTTATTAGAACGTACAGTCCAACTGTCCTGCATTCAATTGTCATTACTATCGGATGGAAAAGAATTTCAGTACAGTGAAAGTAATCATTTCAAGCGATTTTTATAACAGTGGATCACCTAAATGGGAATCCTGAAAGCTATTCGAGTATTGGTGATAAAGTTGAGAAATGACGGTTTACCAATGAGGAAAATATTGGCGAAATCGCAAACAAACCTAAATATACGGTAAAAAGCACTGAAAGATATAATTAGGTAGGAATTGGAAAATAAGAACCCATCCGGAAGACCTCAGAAATTGAGCCATATACACCAGGAATATTCTGCGAAAAGTTCGCTATAATCCACGAATTAGTGCACCACAACTTGCATCCTTATTGAAAACTGATTACAGTCTTGAAATATAACCTCAGACTAATAAAAGTAATCAAAAAGATGGCTACAATGGGCATGTTGCACGTAAGAAGTCATTCATTAGCAAACTTAACAAAAGAAAGTATTTTGAGTTTGCAAAAAAGCATGTAAGTTAAGCCCTTAACTTTGGGGGATTCTGTACTTTTCAGGGATGAATCAAAATTTTGTTTCTATGGTTCAGATGGACGAGTTATGGCATGGAGAAAACCAAAACATCAAATGCAAACAAAAAACTTACGTAGAACTGTAAAACACGGTGGAGGAAATGCCAATGTATAGGATTGCATGAGTTCTTTGGTGTGTATAATTTACGTTTTGTTGAAGGTAAAACGGATAGCTATGTGTACCTGGACATTTTGAAACCAAATGTCCTTGCTAGTGCTACGAAATTGTTTCTTGGGAGACCATTTTTATTCCAACAGGACAACGATTCAAAACACTGCAACGCTCTGTAAAGAAAACGATGTCTTTACCATATATCGTAGCAACTTCACACACCACCAGTCCGCTGTATCAGTCCCATGGAACACTTATGGGAAGAAATCTGTTGTGAACTGAAAAATTATGATACCAGCAGTAAATATAACCTGAAAAGTGCCATTCTATACGTCTGGAGCAAAATTACTCCAGAAACAACAAAAAAACTTGTGGGAGTCATTCCTAAACTTCTGAGAGAGGCCATTAAAGCAAAAGAAGGTTCAACTGACCATTAAATGATGAAACATGGGGGAAGGAATAACATTTAATGAAATATTTTCACCGTACGGAGACTTTTTTCCTTTTATTTGCCACATTTGTGTGTTATTGTGAATTATACGTTAAATTATATTAATATTTTTTGTTTAAATCCACTAAATTAAACTTTCTATGAAATTATGCTCATCTGTTTTTCCATTTTTATATCTTCAATACTTATATTCTCCAAATAGTAAAGCAATTTATTTCAAATAGTGCGTACGGAAATTTTTTTACTCACTGTATATGCACGCAAGAACTTCCAAATTATTAAAGGATAATGAAGATTTCTCTGTTTCATTGTGACTTAGTCCTAACACATTTCACTCAAAACCACTCTAATGCGAAAGATGTTTTCATATAATTATCTTAATAGGTAAACAGAGAATGTCTGCTACTTACATAATTATTAATTAAATTTACTATAGATCTATTCAGATGCATGGCGATACATTTGTATAATCTGATTAAGTTTGCTTAAGTGCGGTCTTTAAGAAAATTAGAGTTTAGTTAGGTAATTTGCATACTTTATTTGGAAGTATTACTGATTTTCTACTCACAATGGCTGTTTACAAAGGAGTCAACCGTTCTTGGAAAAGTGCCAGATTTTCTTCCCGTTATCGTACAGAAAACAGATTTTTAATCTATCGAAGGAATTGTATTAGCTTGGGGAATAAGGATGGCATGTCATATTATCAGTTAAAATTAAGTTTTTCGGTTCAATGAACTAGACTTGCTTACGTTCTCTGCTAATACAACTCAAATTTTATAGACTATTTACTAGTGTTTGAAGTAATTTTCAATTATGTTACATTAAATGCTCTTAAAAGCAGAATTATTTCATTAAACCTGATTAAATTACTCACCGCTACTTGTGGAAAATCAAATAAACAGTAGTAAGAGTTAAATTTTTTTGGTGAAATAAAGCTGACTTATTATTCAGAAAGAAAATAGAGAAATAGCTAGATCACGAAAGATCTGACCTCTTTCATGAGTGAAAACAAATTATAAAGAAAATGATATTAATAATTCGATTCCAGATTAAGTTTATTTTGTCATTAGCGGTAACTGGCCTTCACGTGGTGATTGACGCGTCAAATTTGTGGTATTGTCATTTATAAAACATTAGCTAAATGTTATTTAATCCTTAATGGTTCTCGTTTCTCCTGGACTATAATGCATGACAATGAACAACTTATGCATTTAACTATTGCTATATACAAAATTTCATGAACATATATATATTCAGTCATTTTGGCGTGATACTTGCTGTCGGTCTGACACGAAATCCGGGAATTGCTTAAAAAATAATGTATCTGGAAACAAATAAGGTAAGTAGCAGATTAAATAAATAAAATGCAAAGTAACGTCCAGTAATATCGAAATGACTAAATTACACAAATTTAACCATTTAGTCACGAGATTTCCGAATAGACTAACATTGCTTTTACCCCACAACACACATAATGACAAAATAACCACATCGATTGGTTGAAAGAATCAATAGGAAAGATTTTATTGGACAGTAGGTCAAAACTGTTAGAAGTCATGCAGGGGGACTGCAGGTGCAGAACGGATGTATGCTTGGGAACCCCCTCAGTAAGCTCATTCAAAAAGTCAAGCTATAAAGCCTTGCTGAATTAAATATATATAACAATTTAAAATTCATTTTTGTCTGAATTTTTAAAGCAACATAAGCACGATAATTTTATCAAGTCTGACTCATTCTGATGTTTCACGTTTTCCTTCAAATTACACATTCTTAACAATACACGGGCCAAGACAGCCCAATTGGAAGACTAACGGATAAGCAACCGGAGGGTTGCGAATTCGAAACTAGGTCCAACCGAAAACCGTCGTCCACACGGAGGCTGGTACACTTCAGATCAGTAGTGGCCTTAAATTAAGTGGAAGTTTAAAAAGTGGAAGTTTGGAGATTGGGGTGGCCAGCTCGGGCGTTGATCTCGTCATCCGACCATGGTTAAAAATTACGTGATGTTGTACTCGGATATTTCCCTTGGGGATTGATCCCGGACCGTCACCAATAGCCCGTTATGTAACTCCTTTGTGACGTTAACCTACCTCTAAACAACAGACATTCCTTCAAAACACACATATTGACTAAATAACCACATCAATCGGTTGAAAGAATCCTAGAAAAGAAAACTATTAGGAGTAATGCAGAGAAGATCACAAGGTGAAGAACGGGTATACGCGTGTGAACCACTCAGAGGGTTAAATCAAACTGAAAATCCAAACTGGATTAAAAATTACATATTCATTTAAAATTTATTTTTTTCCTGAATTTTTACAGGAACATAATCACGATAACTTTATCAAGTCTCTAGCCTTACTGATGTGTTTCACGTTTTCCTTCAAATTACACATTCTAGATCCAACCAACAAACTTGCCGCGAGAAGGCAAAAGAAAAACTTATATTTCCTCCCTTTCTACACAAAGATGTTATGTATTTCGAATTTCTTCCCAGGATAGAATTGGAAGGGATTTTATTCGACGGTGCAACGGCCATTTTAGTGCTCTATGGACGGATGATTATTTCCGTGGAAGTTGTTGATGTGGCAACACAGGCGGAGCCGTTAAAGGAACGCGTGCTGTTGCCAGGGAGCGATAATTTCGCGTTCCATTACGCAAAAAGGCAAAACTAGTGACGACGGTTCTCGAGTTTATTTGCCCTTCCCGGGGTAGATTTGAGTAGGCTACTTTTCAAAGTGGAAACGTGATTTGGACGTCGAGAGGGAATTTCTGGAGCAGCTTCAGACCAGTAATTGCAGCGCTTCTTTTGTCTGCGGAAAGTCTAACTCAAAAAAAGTTGGACTTGGTTTTTTTTCCTACTTAGAAAATGAAGATATGCTCCCAACCTCATCTCAAAAGTAGTTATACAGGTTTTTATATAAACCCAATAATCAAATCGCATGGAGCATTTAGAACTTATCGAAGTATATATCTTTACCCTAGAGCTACTTGGGAACAGTTAACAATATATATTTATTTAAATGCTTGCTTCTCTTAAAGTAGGTAGGTATTTAATTAACGTTGCACTGAAGCAACACAATGGGCTATTGGCGACATTTCTGAATTAACCCCCGAAGGGAAAGATCCGAGGACAAGACCACGTAATTTTGAACAGCGATCAGATGAAGAGGTCACACCTGGGCTGGCACCTCACTCTCTAAACCCACACCGAGCCAACGTGAAGACATTTGAGGCCACGACAGATGTACCAGCCCCCTTTGTACACGATGGTCTTGGTTGGATTCAAACTCGCAACCCTCCGGTTGCTAGTCCGTTACTCTTCCAACCGGGTGCACATTATGTTATAGTTAGCCCTCGTGTAGCCAAAAAGGACCGTATTGCGACAAACCAAACTGTGCACAAACTGTATAAGTATTCAAGCTTTCAAGTGAAACAAAATTTGCTCATAAAAACTACAGTCAAACTAATATGAAATCCAGAACAGGATTGCTAATGTGATCAACAGTGTGATCTATGGAATGAACCCCTCACCTTTTAGATGTAAAATACTGTACATACGCCGGTCAAGTTAGCCTTCGTGTAACAAAAAATGACCACAGAATCACAAATCCAAACCTGTGCACACGCAAGTATAAGAGTTGTATCGGTCGGTCTGACATTCCCACATCTGGAATTCAGATCTCTCTCGACTGCAAAACAAGTTGTCAACATCTAAATTATCTTGGGCCCTCCATGAGAGGAATGCAGACGGGCCACCCCCAGGAAAACACTTCTTTACAGTTCTGTGGAAACCCGGACCAGAAAGACATTACATCTGTCCTCGGGTCGGGAAGCTGTGGAGGTTCTCATGACCATCCATTGCAGATGGCGTGGGAACACCGGGATTAGCATTCCAACACTGAGACGAACTCACCCCTCAAAAGATCAGAGTAGATTGAAACCATGAAAGGAACAGTCGCATCCTTCAGGCTCAGATTTTGGCGAGCCTCCTGGCTCCTTGGCAGGATTCGATGGCTAATAGCTGTGCCCTCATACCTTTAAATTAATCTTATCAATATGTAAATAATCTTCAAATTTCTCTATTCTAAATAAATATTTTATTGTGCTGTAAACAGTCTTACGAATAATTAGAGACCGGAAACGTTACAGTGTGTTCAAGCGTTCAAATCATGGCAAATTAGCTGCATCCAAACTAAAGAGTACTACATCTTCTACAGTCACACTAATATGAAACTTACAACAGTATAGCAAAAGTGATTGGATAGCGTAAATTATGAGTGAAACCCTCATCTTCTAGAAGTAATCCTCTGGGTAGGGTAAGGGTAATTCATGTACTAGAGCAACACAACGGGCTATTGACGACGGCCCGGGATCAATCCCAAATGAAAAGATCCAAGGACAACGCCTCGTAATTTTGAACCATATGTTCACACGCAAGTATTAGTGTGTTCAAGGTAGGTAGGTATTAATTAACGTCGCACGGGAGCAACACAACGTGCTATTGGCGACGGTTGGGGATCAACCCCCGGAGAGAAAGACCCGAGGACAACACCCCGTAATTTTGAACCACACTCAGATCACGAGGTCACACCTCCACTCTCCAAACTTCCACAAGCTTTCAAATAACGCCAAATTTGCTACATACAAACTAATATGAAACTTACTAAACAGACTATAACAAAAGTGATCCAGTAGTGTATATACGTAATATATAGATTATGATTAAACCTTCACCTACTAGATGAAGAAATTCTGTGCACGTGCCTATATATTTAGCCTTCATGTTGCAAAAAAATGAGGGTACAGCGACAAATCAAAACTGCGCACAAACAAATATTAATGTGCAAATAATACCAAATTTTCAACAGTCAAATTACAATCCTAGTTTGCTACAATCAAACAACAATAGGTGCTCTTTAATCCGGCACGTTCGGGACACCACGGCCATGCCGGATTATCGAACGTCAATATAGTTTTAATGGGAATACCAAAGAAAAATTAATACAGTGTAATGATATCTAAAACAAGTTGTAATTAGCTGCTCTATGGCAAGAAAAAATACACATGAGCGTTACTGTTTAAAAAATCTATGAAATCACGTTGCATCTGTGATTCGGATCTCTTCTTCAAAAAATCATTACGGATTATACACAAATTTATGAGTTCTGGAAAGTTATAGCTTTTGTTGATTCGGCAAATTTTATAAATGTATTTAATGCATCAGAAGCCTGTTTCCAACGAGACTTTAGCTTCATCTGCCATGTCTCCTTCTTCATCCAATTCCACCTCCTGAACCTGGGCTTCTTGTGGGTTCACAACACTTTGTATAATCTGTTCGTCACTCAGTTCTTTGACCACTGGCACACTCTTGTCGATTTCAATCCAGTCTATAACTTCCTCACGGGGTACATCTGTGAAAGGGTTGTTTGGCACAGCTTCTACCAAATCTAGCACCATATCTTGACCATTACTGGTAATGTTTGGGTCCTGATCCACATCTTCATCATTAGGCCAAAGTTTGCGCCAGCACTGCTATAGAGACTTCTTTCACCTGATTCCACGCTAAGGCAATTGCGAAAATTGCATCTTTGACATTAAACTGTTTTTGGAAGTCTTTTACATCAGTCCAAAAGGCCTTGCACAAAAGATGTTCTATAAAAACACTTGAAATTTTGAATCGCACCTGGATCCATCGGCTGAATCAAGGGAGTGACATTTGGTAGTAGGTAATCTGCAAAAATATTGCCGGAAACTAAATCAGAAGCAGGAGAATGAGCGGTACAGTTGTCTAACAACAAAATCGCTCTGCTATTTTCTGATATTCCACGTTTCTTAAAGTTTTCCTTTACTTGTGGTACAAAATGATGGAAAAACCAGTCCTTAAACAAATCTGCTGTCATCCATGCATTGCTCTGATCATCATAATGCACCCTCAGGCAAGTTTAAGACTTCTTTTAAAGCTCTAGGGTTTTTTATATTTACCAATCACGACAGGTGTCAACTGATGGTCGCCAGAAGCATTTGCACACAACAAAACAGTCAATCTGTCTTTATTTTTCTTGAATCTCTTAGCACATTTTTCATCCCTACATGTCAAGAGTAGACGTTGGCAAACAATACCATAAAAGGCTGGTTTCATTGGCATTGTAAAATTGACAACGGGTTGATTCTCACCGTACAACAAGGCTGCTAAAAGTGTTCCTATATTCTTCAGCGGCGTTTTCATCGGCTAATCTGTTCTCTCCAGCCGCTTCCAGCCTCCAGATTCCGTGTCGAATTTTAAATTTCTGAAGCCAACTATCTGAAAACACGCAAGCACTTTCTATATTCAGATCACGATGAAACTGTTTTGCTTTTCCGATGATCATATACCCAGTCACAGGTTTTCCCTCTGATCTTTTCGCACTAAACCAAGTGTACAAGGCACCATCAAGAATTTCAAGTTTAGGTTTCTTCAATGTGTGTCTTGATTCCGTATTTTTTGCTGTTACACCTTGAGCAGCAAACTTCCTAAGTTCTTTTTGTTTTTTTTTATATCATAAATTGTCGAAGAACCAATATTGAATTCACGCATTATGACGTTTCTGCTTTCGCCTTTTTCGAGGCGATTAAGTATCTCTAGTCTTTGCTGTATAGTGAGAGTCACATGTTTACGCTTATTAGTTTTATTAGCACTTGAAGAACTCGTTCTGGGCTTCGAGAACATTTTACACAGTACAATACACTGTATGTACACAGTTGTAATATTGTGCAAACGGTGATATGTAACCCGCTAGAAAACAGGAAACTCTACTGAAATGAAAACTGACAGTCACTATAAACACTTAGTGAACTAAAAACGCGGGCAGCGCAGTGGCGCGACCTGGCGGTCAAGGTCAACAAACGGCCGTATCCACCCGAAAAAATCCGAACGCGAGCGGCTCGATCGGTGCCGGATTACAGAATGTGCCGAACCGAAGAATGCCGGATTAAAGAGCGCGAGCTGTAATGTGAGATACACTAGCAGGACACCTAATACCCGCTTTAAAAGCAATATGCACATAAACCGCCACCAAATGAAGCTCAATTTATTCGCATTCCCCAACATTTAACAAAACCCTTCACTTTCGCATTCGTATCCACTCGATTATCCACAATGCCCATCGACATTCAGAAGTCCTCTCAATCCCAAACCCCCGCATTGCTTACAAAGGGCGATGCGATCTCTGAACGAGCGAACCTACCAGTTGCTGCAAGCTTCAGATCGATGGCAAGAACATTAGCTCTTCTCCACCAGAGAAAACAATGCTCGTTAACCCTCCGAAATCCATCATTTCGGGTACAGAGATGTGAAAGGATAAATTCCGATGCTCAGTACGTGCTACCGCCTCGCTACTCTTATTAAAAGTTTGGGAGTGGGGATAAAGTAAGGGTTCCTTCTTTGAAGAAGGCTAGGTCTTCGATAAGTGCTTTTCCCTACCCCTTCTCCATTACCCATTCTGGGAAAAGTGTGGAACGTTATCTTCTCCACAGTTCTAATCGAAGGTGTTCGGAAGAAGAAAGGATTTTATAAGGTATGCTAAGAAAATGTTAATTCTTCGCTGGTCGAAAATGCCTAGATGAGGGGGAGGGTGACAGGGGGGGTGGCCCCGAGAACCAGTCTTCAAAGGTAGAGTTTCAGACGGATTTATTAAAAAGTTTTGTGGCTTGGGCTCAAGTCTGTCCTTGTTACAAGTGTTCTAGTATGGATGTAAATCTTACAAGCACTCCATATTTGGAACATGTTTATGAAAGTCAATTTTACCTTGCATGTTCGCCTGCAATCGTATTACTATTCAAAGGTTGGTTGGCTTTATGGCGCAAGAGTCATATTTGGTGTACCAAACGCAAGACAGACAATGTCGAGTATGGACATACACATCAAAATAAAGTTTAACTGACGCAAAAGAAATACACCTAGGGATGAATTGAACCTGACAGGAATCTAACTTTCGCCACCTGCAACTCGCACGTTGCTAGCACAGTGGTCAAAACCCAGTGAGCCACAGTGGCCCTGGTATTTAAAGAGAAAAGACCGAGCAATAAACTTATAAACGCCTGGAAACCACAAAACAAGACAGGAAACGCCTTTTCTATCTTCCGTCCTGGGATCGATAAAAAAAATTACTGCATCAATAATTAGTGAGAACAATAATTAAAAAACAAAATCAATATGGTACTAATTAGAGTATATTTTATCCTAATTATTTTTTTTATTTCCAATGGCGGGTGATAATTAATTACGCAACTGGCTGAAGCCAAACAATAGAACAAAGAGGAACAAATGGCAACAGAAGAAAAAATCTATGGAACTCATTCAGTGGAAGAAGTCACTCCTTGAAGTGGAGGTGAGAGCGGGACATTGGGAAAGGTGCACACGATTCATATCCTGCTAAAGGTAGGTAGTTAATTAACGTCCCACTGGAGCAACACAACGGGCTATTGGCTACGGTCTGGGATCAATCCCCAAAGGAAAGATCCAACGACAACGCGTCGTAAATTTGAAACACGGTCAGATGACGAGAACACCTGAGTTGACACCCCACTCTAAAACTTCCACATCGCGCCAGCGTGAGGATATTTGAGGCCACAACAGGTTTAACGTGCACCAGCCCCCGTGAACATGACAGTCTTTGGCTGGGCCTAGTTTCGAACTCGCAAAACCCTCCTTTTGCTAATCCGTTGCTCTTCCAACTGTGCTATCGGGGCCATATCCTGCTGAATATCGCAGTTTGCGAAAAAGGTTGTTTGGTATGGATATGTAATACAGGAGTTGGTCAAGACTATCGTTATCAGAAGCAAGGCGGAATTCAGCTATGGCCTCTCTTCCTTGACCGATCAGGAAGGTCTGAGATGTTGTTCCCCCATTTTTCCATAGAATTCGTCTCCAGAAGTTCATTTGCGAGGATATTCTTGAAAGTTGTCTAAATGTTTGATTTAATAGTGCGATATGTGGGATCTCAGCGTTATATGTCCTAATTATTTAACTACTTATATTTTATCTTCATTTTATATACGTAAATTTTGTTTTGGACAAAGGGTGGCATCACACAGCCCCATTTTCCCCAGGTTCCGCAAAGTCTGGCTTGTCTGATTGGTCGCGAGAAAAACATTTCCTCACTCTGCATAGAAAGATCGCTATTTGCATAAAAAAATAAAATAAGTCTTAACATTGAAAGTGATAACATTGAAAGTCCCCTCTGCACTAGGGGACTTTCAATGTTATCTTTATGTTCAATTTGTTACCTTTTGTTACATTATGACTTCTTAATCTATTACCTTTTAGCAGTGTGCTATGAGAGGCATTTTCTGCCAAGCTAAAAATAGGTGGTGTTGGTGCTCCGTGTATCATTGTGCGTATTTTGAACGTGACGTCAGTTGGCTTGTCTTTTGAAAACGGTTTCAGCACTTCGATAATAAAAATTGCAAAGAATAAATTCCGAATACATTTTTTATCGGTCAATTCCAATTAGATTAAATGCCGAACGTTGCCAAAACGACAATAAACCACATTTTAAGGTAACCTTGAGACATATGTATCATGCGGGAGTATTTGGACAGCATAAGTAAAATCTTCTCAGACCGTCTGGTTTATTTGTTTTACACTGGAAATCCCTTTCATTGCGGTCCGTATGCTTCCTGTGAGAATTTCTCTCACTCAGAGATATGGCGCAGATTCTCCATATCGACGATACCATATCGATGAACTGTACCATATCGACGATAAAAAAATACCATTTTCTTTCAAAATAATCCTATATTATCGTAACAAAAATTTGCATATAAATTATAAAGCTACAGTTTAAAAATTTACAGACGAGATGCATCACGATATACTACAGAGCGATTTCCAGCGCAACCGCACCCATCTGCAAATGCACCATAAACTCAAAGATTCTAAAAAAAACTCCAAGGTCATCTTGAGAGGCGACTCCTGTAGATGTAAAGTCTGACGTCATCTGTACAACCTGACCGGGAGAGAGCACCCCCTAGCAAGTGTTCTGTCCAGGATGACGGGACGTTACAGGACCTTGCGCCATACAACCCCAAATTCCATTTCAGCTAGAGAGCATTCATGTTGGAAAACGTATTTCTATGAGAGGCTTTCAATGTAAAGTTAAATGTAGGTGATGCTAGATCGCGGGTATAAATATTTTTGTGGTAGAACGGTGTTTTCTGTACTTTTTCCGAAAATGACGTCGCTTAGCTACATTTTAAGGTAGTTTAAAAAGCGAAATCGAGCGAAAATCCGTTATCGAGTGAACGCATTGGATTACCGAAAATAAAATCCTCGTCTTCCGTCGATTTTCTTGCTTACTCTGAAAATCTATCTTATAGATTAGGTAGCGCATTTTCTGCCTAATTTAACTTGTAACATTTTGTTTGTTAGAGTCCCAATTTTCATATCTGGGTATCACTACTTTTGTGCAAAATATATTTTTATTATGCTTAAAGGATTCCGGAGCTTTTATAGGCGATGATTGGTGAGTTAGCACTAGAAAAGGGATGGTTCGAAGCTGAAAATAAGCTTAAATGGGCGAATGGTATGGAGTTTCCTCAATGTTTTCATCAGAACCGTTTTAGGAAGCTGTTCCCATGGTAATCCTGTAGAAGTCATTTCAATCCATTCCTCCTACTGGAATCCTACAAAAATACTTTCCCTTGGACTTCTGAGATCCTCCTCTGGTCTAGGAAACTCAATACCCGCGAACATAGAAGCGCCCTCTTTTGTAGGAATGTGACCAACGTCGATTCCAGCTCTTTCACTTGATGTAGCACGGTTCCGACTAGGAAATAGTCGATCTTGGTTAAGTCCATCTTTGAATAGGTGTGAAAGGAGAAAGGTCACCGTACGCGAAAGCATGAATGGTGATCGCCGTGGATGTTTCTCCCACTGCCAACACGTTGTCACTGCTATCGCTTTTGGCACCGAACGATCAACTTAGAACCAGAATCCGTGTTGAAGACGTTAATTGTGGAAGATATTTTCTTAAGTTACTACCAGTTCCCTAATTTAAGTAATAGACTCGTTCAAAACCATGTGACTCAACTATCTTCTCTATTCAAGAATTAAGGCGTGATTAATTGTAGAAGGTTTGAAATCTGGTATGTCAAGTGTTTCAAAGATGCAATTATCGAAGGAAGTAATGACCTAAAAGTGATGTTTGCTGAAAACTAATATATTGACACAGATAATACATCAGCTAGTTCAAAGAACCTAATGTTAGCTTTTCAGGAGATTATACTCAAGATTTATTTTTGGACCCGAAAAAACTATTATCTTGACAGGAAATCCCTGGTAAACTAACATTAACCGAGTTTTCTAATCAACTAACCGTTCGTTTATTCTGTGGTTAATATATTTACATCTCTTTATCAATGTCATTTTCAGTTTGCTTTATTGATATCTTTTATCTAATCTTTATTCATTCTGTTTGTTTTATATAGTTAAATTAGTTAGCTAGTTTCTGGATATGTTTCCTTTCGTTCTAACCTGCTGCATTTTAGTAATTCGCACATCACGATACTATTTTTTATACCAACAATCATTTAAAGTTAAATCTTCACGGAAAGATACATTAGTCACGTTAGAGAGTTCTTGGAAATTATTCAGTATTAAATTTTTATGAGTTTGTGTGCTTCAACAAGACAAACGTTAAACAAAGGACATCTTCAAAGTCACACGTTCGCTTTTTTTTAATTCTCATGTTGTTAAAGAGAATGATATAATGCTCCTTGACAACTTTTGTTAAACTTTCATGTAACAGAATTAATAACCTAATTATTCTCGCGTTTCTTTTCAGAAGAGAATGCAAATAAACTGTGAGAGACGAGAGCTCTGCAGAAATCTCTTTTGAAAGAGCTCCGTAACTATATTCTTGATGTGATAGCACATTTTAAACTTTAAAAAATCAGAATCTTCATGACTTTAATTACGAAACATAAAATGTAATTACACAAAAAGCCGATTGTTACTACAAAATTTTATTTATTCATCATGAGAAAGTAAGTTAGGCATAGATTCTCTGTGAGAGATAAAATTTTAAGAATGAAAATTAAAAATAATAGTATTATTCATGTGATGTGGTGTATAATTAGTCTTTCATGTTCTCATTAGTAGAGCCTTTCTTTTAAATCGTGTGATATTTTATGCAGTGTAATTTTCTTAACATTTTTATCTGAATAAAATGTTTTTGAACTAATGGGAAAATATAGCATATGAAACTTCAGGAAAAGAAATGAGAGTCAATTTATGCATAAAGTAGTTAGTAATGACTAACAATTTATTTACTTTAACTTATTGGAACGTTGGTGAAACATATTAGAAGGCCGCATCTGGTCAGAGTAGTTTAAATATATTCAAAGGTTGCGCTTACAGACATGTATCCCTGTGTGTATGCTTCATTTTCTATATTTCCTGCCTCTTCTTAAAATATGCACAGGAACTTTTGAAACGTCTTGAATACGTATATTATTCCATTCTAAAAGTTCCACTAACCCAAGCAGTGATTTATCAATTGCTAGGAAAATTATATGGCGTTTCTATGGGTTGAATTGATTAAATGTTGATTGCAAAGTGATCAGACTAATCATATCTTTCATTAAAAAAAATCCAAGCACCACTTAAGTGCACGGGAAAAAATATTGTAAAATAATAACAAATAAAGAATAAAACTATATATACATAACTACAAAAAAGTATACTAAAGTGACTACTATAGAAGTCGATTTTGAGTTTTGAAGTGATTAATGTCCCGTGATTAGCGGCGTAGTATTGCACTCAATTTCCTATCAATATGTTTTGACTTTCCCAGGGATGCGATGTTTCCGAATTTCATTATCATTATGAGAGGATAGCAAGTTAAATTGATACGATATTCGTGATTAATTTATTTTGAAGCAAATACGGCTTTTTTTAACATTCCATTCAGTGGCACGTGGAACACACACAACGTTGCTCGTTTTAAAATTAAATATCATCTAGTACAGACAAACCAACTACAATATCCAGTATGAAAGGGTAGGTAGATTGTTGAATTTACGTCACTCTCGAGCAAACACAACGGGCTATTGGTGCTCCAGGATCAGTTCCGAAGGGAGTGATTCGAGAACAATACCTCATAATTCTTAACCAGCCTCAGATGACAAGGTCAATACTTAAGCTGGCACACCGCTCTACAGACTTCCACACCCCGCTAATGTGAGGACATTTGAGGCCATGACAGATTTAACGTGCACCATCCCCACATAAACGACGGTCTTTGTCGTTTAGATCGGGTTTCGAACTCGCAGCGCTCTGGTTGCTTTCCCGCAACTCTATTTCTGTGTAAAAATGTCGGTGTAAAAATTTTTGCACAGGATGTTAGGGTTTTCTGTGTAAAATGAAACGAGACGGTCTGTAAAGATTTTGCTAATGCTGTCCAAGTGCTTATCGCGTGATATATAACCAAATTACCTTAAAATATAGTTTACCACCATTTTGGCAACGTTTGGCGATTAATCTAATTGGTATTGACCAATCAACTATCATATATCATTCCGGAATTCATTCTTTGTACTTTTTATTAGCGAAGTGTTGAAATCGCATTCGGTGATGTCACATTCAGAATACGTACAGGAAACACGTATGGCCGCAGAAACAACCGCCACCTATATTTAGTTTGACAGAAAATGCCTATGATGTGTACTATAATTTTCATTTTATCCAAAAACTCGAGATGGCATGGGACCTTGCAATTGATTCTGACCACCGTGAATAATTTATTCTCTTAAATCTGGCGAATTATTAGCGCCCAGTATTAAGGAGTTTTCTTCTCATAGGTATTAAAACCCTGTCCTTTCTCCATGATTTGAAATCAGAATTGTGAAGATTTCATTCTGTTTAGATAGATTCTTAGTTATTTCCGATCCAGCCCAATCTTTGATAACTAAGTATTGAACTGCGTGCGGAAAAGTGTCCAGGAGTTGCAATTTATCAGCTGTCAGATAATCGATGGCATTGTTACTGTTATGATCAAAGGGTATGCTCAGAAAGGTGGGGAGAAATCGGAATTGGGCAAGGTTGATTTTCCGTGAAGCTCGTATAGATTCTTACATGATTAATACATTTTCTCGGGAGATATATCCATCAAGACGCTGATTAATGACGTGGTATTTATTATACCGTAAAGGAAGGGAGTTGTGCAAATATATAATATTGCCAGGAGGACTGTCAATTTAACCCTCTGAGGTATTCACACGCATATATACGTTGTGAAAACTAGACTTCCCTGCATGACTTCGAACCGGTTTTGATCTTTACCAGTAAAATTATTCCAATGAATAGATGTGATAATTTAATCGTTAAAGGTGTTGTAGAGTAAAAGCAATATTAAGCAACTCACACCAGAAAGATAAGAACGGTTGGTAGGTAGGTATTTAATTAACGTCGCACTGGAGCAACACAACGGGCTATTGGCGACGGTCCGGGATGAACTCCCTAAGATCCAAGGACGACGCCACGTAATTTTGAACCTCGGTCAGATGCCGAGGTCACACCTGAGCTGGTACCCCACTCTCCAAACTTCCACACCGCGCCAACGTGAGGACATTTGAGGCCACGACAGATGCACCAGCCCCCTTTGTGCACCATGGTCTTTGGTTGGATTCGAACTCGCAACACTCCGGTTGCCAGTTCGTTTACTCTTCCAACCGGGCTACCACGGCCCGTTATAATATCGGATAAACCTCACTTCATTTACGGGGCCACCGTGGCTCAGTGGGTATGCCCACTGCTCTAGCAACCTTCGAGTTGTAGGCGGAGCAGGTTCGATTCCTATCAGGAGCATTCCTCCCTGGGTGTGTTTCTCTCTTCTGGGTCAGTGAAACTTTCATTGTATGTGTGTCTATTAGGGTGTATAGAAAAAAAACTTTTTTTGAAATTCAAAATTTCAAGTTGATAAAAAGTTGACCCTAAGGCCCCATATTTATCAGAAAAAATGTCAGTGTAATTGAAATATATTTAGGTCTCCCGCATGAGGCATAAAGTTTCAATTTTTCTTTCAAAAACGTGAACTTTTCATATATTTTTTAACGATGATGTAAGACTGCTTAGAATGGAGAGAGACAATTGGCGACCGCCAATAATAAAAACGTTCGCCAACTTCCGAAAGGAAGTGACAATAAGTACAGTAGTACCGAGAAGGTCTGAGGAGCGAAGTAGATCGCTCGGTGTAAGAAAAACACAGGCGTGTCACCTGTGTGTGATTTGTAAATCCCATAGAGGATATATTATTAATTTCAATTTTCTTAAATGTCTTATGTTCGTGTTGTGTTCTGTTAAATAAACGTGTTTGTGATTTTAACTGAAGTGGTTATTGAAGAAGCAAATCATAGTGGTAAAACAGCATCACCTGCTGGGACTAACCTAGTGAAGTACACCAATTATACTAGTGAACTAACTCTCTAAAGAGAACTAAAACTACATTAGTGTGAGTGAGAAACTGTAGTGATGATAATAATGTGAATTTTAATTTTCAAGTTGAAAAGCCTTTTCCTTGATCTATGATTTAAAAGCACAAGCAAGATTAATGCTGTAGGGTAATATTTAAATCTCCCGCCTTTGACCTAAACTCTTATTTTTTTTTACAAAATAAGCTATTATTATTAATTTAGGAAAAATAGCTTCACCTTATTAAGTTTCCGTTTTGTGTTTGATTAAGATTGTAAAATATTACAACATTGCATTTTAAATGTACGAGAGTCTTCTTTACATGAGTAAAAAAGCTCATTCAACTAGAAAAACAACAGAAGTGGCGATAATCGGTCAGTCTGTAGATATTAGTGATATCAGTGTTTTGCCGACTAAATTGGATGTGTTGCGGTATTTTGAATGGGTGCGAAATCATCTGAAATCAGAGGTATGCTATCAGCCAGAAAAAAGAGGTAATTGCCATGCGAGTGGCTCGAAAGCTCGAAGAAATAATAAAAAAGGATTCTATTCCTGTTTCTAGTACAAACATTTTTATGATTCTGTAACGAGCAATGTGAAAAAATTAAAAAAAACTCGCTATGCCATCAGCACAACTCGTACCTCAGAACTCATTGCACTTTACTTTGACGGACGAAAGGATGAAACAATGTCAAAAGAAGTTATCGGTGGTAAATCTGTTCAAAAAACTGTGCAAGAACACATATCTTTGGTTGAAGAACCAGATTCAAAATATGTTGGACACATAACTCCGTAAGTAGAACTGGGAAAGAAATTGTAGCATCAATACTACTGTTTTTTAGAGAAAATTGCATTGATGGAAATACTATTAAAGCTATTGTTTGCAATGGCACCTCAACAAATACAGGAACCTCTAATGGAACTATTGCACTATTTGAAGAAGCCTTAAAACACCCATTACAAGCAGTGGTTTGTTAGATTCTTTTAAACGAATTGCCTCTTAGAAAATTGATGGTGAACCCTCGTGGTTGAACTTCTGGGCCTCATTCATTCAGTGGTCCAATTGGAAAACTTTTTTTATTAATCGCCAGGCTTTACCTGTGGTGGGGTTCAATAAGATAGATACTGTTTTTCCAAAAGTAGATATCAAAGAATTAAGCACCGACCAGAAATATCTATGAGATATATCTCAAACTATGATGACAGGTGAATGTCCTCAAGATTTGGCTTCTAGAAACCCTGGAAACGTCTCTCATGCAAGATGACTGATAATGGCAAATAGGATTTTGCGTGTATACATTGCATCAGATAATCCAAGTCCGCAGCTAAAAAAGTTAGCTGAGTTTGTAATGGAGGTTTATGTCCCTCATGATTTACTATAAAATGTCACTCACAAATCATTCATGCATCCAAAAATATTTTAAGTTAATACAATGCAGAAAGTACTTGGAGGTTGATTTAAACGCTATTGTCCATTCAACTCTTCAGAGAAATGCTTTTATGGTTCACCCAGAACATCTTTTGGAAATGTTGTTTGATCCATGGAAACATATTAGAATAAGTATAGATAAGCAAACAAGAGGATACAAAAAGCTCATCAAAACAATATGGGAAAAAGAGGATTTCTAAACCACCGCAAGTGAATTTTGATGCACAAGATTATATTGATGTAATTGACTGGCAATCTATGTCTACACCCGTAACGGAGCCAGTATTCTTAACCAGCTTCAACAATCAAGAGCTAGAGTTAATTGCCGAGACTGGAATTAGTGATAGGAAAGAATTTGAAATTCCTTCGCACACTCAAGCAGTTGAGATAATTGCTAAGGAGGTTACAGAAGCTTCGAAATACGTTTGTAGTCATAATGAGCGTGATGGATTCATTAGGTCCAGATTGTTAGACCGAAAAATTCTCCCCAACTTTGAAACAAAAAGCCACTTCAAAACAACAGCTACTGCAACTACCAAGGATTGAACATTTGAACAAGTAAGTACTTTTTATTCCGAAACAAATAGTTTCATTACTATTCTTAGGTAATTATTGAGTTCCGCTTTATTTTGATTATTTTCTAATAGCCTACAAATGCATTTTCATAAGCTTGTCTCTCACAACCAGCCTAATGAGAAGCTTTGGTTGCAGGTTGGCTCACAGAACTTTCACGCCAGCCATGTATATTTAGAAGGTCTCAATAGTTAACAATATAGAGATGAAAAACTAATACTACATCATTTACGTTACATGACCTGACTGAAGGATTGAGTTTTGATTTGGCATTTATAATATTTGGGTTGTAAATAGTTATTGAAAAATAAACACTTCGAAAATACCTATTTTTTCATTATTTAATTTCTTTCACAATTTAGGTACTAGGCATAAGGCATAATAATTTTATTATAAAGGTTAATAACCTGAACCTGTGTTAATCAAAACAATTTTTGCCATGAAAGTTCATTTCAAACAAATAAAGTAGGTTTTTAATAATTAAAGGAAATACATCATTTTTTAATGAGTAGTTATTAGTTAAATGCGGAAAACCTAAATGTTACACTACGACATTAAATTTTTTTTACCTTTAAATCATAGATTAAAAGCCAAGGTTTTTTAACTTGTAAATAAAAATTAAAATTATTTTCATTGTAAAAAAGAATATTTAAAAAATTACTTTTTTGAAAGAAAATTTCAAACTTTAGGCTTCATGCGGGAGATCTAAATATATTTCAATCAGACTGAAAATTTTTCTGGTAAATATGGGGCCCTAGGGACAACTTTTTATCAACTTAAAATTTTGAATTAAAAGAAAAACCTTTTTTCGATACACCCTACATGTCTAATACTTGATATTGTACATCTTGTGTCTGACGCAGCATGGCCAAATATGACCCTTGAGCCATAGAACCCTCAAAACAACCAACTGACTTCATTACCTCGCGGATTCAGTCATGAAAAAGTCAATAGTACGTTAGCTGTTTGGGTGACAGTTTAAACAGCTGTACTGTTTAAACTGTTCTCTCTTTTACAGCAGCTAGACTGTTTAAACAGCTTTCTCTATTTGGTTTCCAATACTCTGGAAACCAAAAAGAGAAACCTAAATTAAGCCTCCAAATGGTTTAGATGAGATACCTCGTCCAAGTTCTGAGCAATTTTGATGATGAGATATCTCGTCATCAAGATATTTCCGATTTTTTTATGATGAAGAGTTCAAGATGTGGTCAGTTTTCTTCTAATGACGAGATCTTGATGGATGATATATCTCATCCAGGAAGATCTGGTAAAATTTGCTAATAACTCGTCGAGACAACCATTAAGAGGGTTAAATACTACAGCGTGGAAAATGAAAGACAATCACGCGATATCTTGAAAAGGAACGTAAAGTAGGAGAAATGTTTACAGCCTACGCTGGAGTTGTTTTTATTATAACGATCCTAAAAATTTGACTATTTTCGCCAGTTAATCTCATCATTTTAATAAAACTTTTTTAAAGTACTTAGTCTCTTTATGATTTGCAATTATCAATCGAATTTAAGAAACACAATAAGAATCCTTAAAATAAGAATTCTTATCACGAAAAGGTGCTTTTCAGCTTCCACGGATAACTTTCATTTCATTTTCAAAAGAGAAAAAGTACCTTCTTTACTAACACGATAACGTGGGGTTTTTAAAAATCCCCCGAGGTTGAATTCCACTCATTAAAAGCGATTAAATCGGAGAACGAGGAATAAAAATGAAGGGAACAAAATGGCGGATACCGTGAGACGAAACTCATCAATGATAAAGAGGATATTTAAAGCTATTTCCCCACCTTTTTTCCCTTTCTTCTAATTCCCAATAATTTAATGGAATCGCTTTTATCTTCCACAACAGGAGATAGATTCAGTAGCATTTTCAATCCCGAGACATTAACAATTTGTGGAATCTCGAAAAAATATATCATTTAAACTTTGCGGCTTTGCTGTAAACACCTTTTGTGCAAATGCATTTTTTTCAATACACAAAAGGTTAAATGTATTTAAAGAAGTACTTTTATTTTAGAAATTGATCTAAGACTTTTTAGAATTAATAATTAGATTAAAGTACATATTTGTTTATTAATGGACTCAGAGAATTGTATCTTTTTAGGATCTCTTGAGACATTTTCTAACATATTTTATTTGTGTGTTTATTGATTCTCACAAACGAAAGTTAAAATAATAAACCTTGTCAGACACTTGAAATCGTAAAAATGAAACTATAAAGAGCTATTCTTATCGCATTCTAACTTTATGACAGGTTTTTTTTTCTGTCGAGCTAGATATTGATGGTGATAGTGTTTTTGTGTACGTGCTTCATGTACGAATTCTGGACGTGACGTCACGGGTTGTGCTTAGAATGCGATTTGATGACGTCGCAGATAAAATTTCAAAAGAAGGAATTCCGAATATCATTTCTAGTTATTGTGATCATAAGCATTAACCACAAAATTCCATACGTGTAAGCATTCCATTCATAAGCATTCCATTAACCACAAAAATCCATACGTGTAAGATAAAGTACCGTACTCAGAATAAATAAGTTGTAGCGAATAAATTTATCTCAGATCCGGACACTCGATACGGTCCTCTAAGTATTTTTATGAGTCCCATAGACCTGATACGGCCCTCCGAATATGTTTAACCGACTCTCCGGTCAGATAATGCCCTTCAAAAAGATTTACCCGGCCCGGCGGCCAGATGAAGCCCTCTAAAAAGATCAGATTCGGCTATCTTTCCAGCCCAAAGACCAGATGCAGCCCTCCGGACTTGTTTACCCAACCCCTAGTCCAGATACAGCCCTACAGATCGGTTCAACCGTTCCGCCGTCCAGATACAATCCTCCGAAAAGGTTTTCCTAACCCACAGGCCAGATACGGATCTTTGAAAAGGCTTTTCCGACACACTTGCTAGATACGGATATCAGATATTCCCAGAGGATGCTCATTCATAAAATAACAAATATTTCAAAATTTTATAATATTTATTATTTTATGAATGAGTATCCTCTAGGAAAAAAGTAGTAAATCGGTTCCGAGGATTATTTCGCAATTATACATTGAAATTTGCGCTAGCAGATTTATATGTATATATATTCTTGTTTATATTTTATTCTGTGTATCAGATATAGGAATCTTATGATGTGTATTGGTTATTTGAAGACAATGCCATAAAAAATTTCAAACATACATAAATGTAAAAAATTTCGAAGGTTTCGTAAAGTACTTTAAAAACGTCAAAAGGAAATCAAAGCTTCTTAGAAAATACTTCAATCCAAAGAAACGATTGAATTATTTTCCATTCTTCGTCAAGTAATTTCTTTTTCAGACAATTCTTATTTTTATTTGAAGCTATTACAGAAAAATGTATTGAATTACTCGTATTTTCCAATATAAAAATGGAGTGGTTGAATTTATGGTATGAAGATATTGCGAAATGTAGATCGTAAATTCTTTTTGCAGAAAAAAAAATTATTATAAAATTGTTTTCTTTTCACTTATTCATTTTGTTGCATATACTGGCAGACTGCCTTGGTTTAGCAGTATAAAATTATACATTGATCACCTTTTCAATAAAGTTACCTTCGTGAAAACTGAATTTGTTCATTAGATAAATAATTTTAAATTTAGACTTTAAATGCTAGAGGCTAATTTATATATCACTAGAACCAGTTATGTGATTATAAATAACCCTGTTTCAGCAACGCTGAAATTTCGTGAGGTTCAGTTAGCAAAACGTACTGCAAAATTTGGATAGAGGAGCATAAAATAAGTATTTTTAAGGTAGGTCATTGTACTTGAGGGCAATATAACATGCTATTATAGACGTTTCGGGATCAACTCCGAAGGGAAATATCCGAGGGCAACATCTCGTAATTTTAAACCGAGGTCAGATGACGAGGTAACACCTGACCTGGTACCTCACTCTCCTAATTTTCACACCACGCCAACGTGAGGATATTTGAGGCCACGACAGATCTAACATGCACTAATCCTCACGTGCACGACGATCTTTGGTTGGATCGTGTTTCGAACTCGCAACCCCGGTTACTAATAAGAGACTCTACCAACGGGGAAAACGGGGCTCTTTACCTCATAGAAAAAGTCTATAATTTTCATTCTCGAAACTATTGTTGTTATGCCTATAGACTACAGTATTTCGCTTTTATGGTTAAACAACTTGAGCAGTTATTGTCCATTCCGCCTTGTATTTGTTCTGAGAACGCCAATGAACAATAAATCACCAAGTGTGTTCTTATAACAAATTAAATTCCCCACTCAGAAATATTTCCATTAGTAGAAGTATTTCTATCAAGGAACAGAATGCCGTAAAGACTTTTACCTCTAAGTTTTTACAGATATCGAACCATACTGTTTTCTGTATCAACTGGGCTCAACTTTAACAAAGATCGAAGTAAAAATCTTAAACATTTCAATCGGGTAATTTTTAGTGATCGAATTTTTAATAATTTTAATTTATCTACTTTAACTGATTAATACCATGAAATTAAGAAAAATCAATACTATACAACAAATCCCTTTCTATATTCTTTTTTAGAATGTTTAGATTATTGTTTATTTATTCTTATTCACAATATTCTTTACTTATTCCAGTTTACTGTTTTAAATTGAAAAGGCATTTAAATGATTGTTTACATTTTTTCCCGTAGACTCCCAGAAGCACCAGCCACTTGGGAATGTTCGAGTCGAACATGTAGGGCCACTTGGGAATACAGAGAAACCAGTTTCAGAATTGAAAAAGCTGCATAAAATCAATTAAGTTTTTAAAAATAATTGTGTTGAATTCAAAAAATAAAAGGATAAAGTAAAAGTAGGTACAGAAAAATTGGAAGGATTAGAGTATATTTAGCTATTTTTTAAAAAAAATAGAGGCGAAAATAAAAATTATCCCTCATCCGGGTTTGAACTCAGGTGGTCTCCCTCCAAGGCACTAACCGCGACATCGGTGCGTGGCTTTATCCACAACGCCATCATTTCGATCTCAACGGGTGTTTTTAGTGAAGAGATGAATTTGTTCAATCTAAAAAAATTACTTTGCATTGTTAAGAATGGCTCTGGGTCGGTGTAAATATGCAGGAAGACGATGGTCATACCTGGGGGATCTGCGCTGTAGCTATTTCTATTGCAGTGAATACGTTGGATGGTCCGCAGTTTCAAAACATTAATAGAAGTTAGCATGCGCGATAAGTATGTTTGTCAGATTGGTCTGCGCAGGTACGTCATAGTGGAGGAGGGGCTTCGCGCGCAGCACAAAATATTAAATAAAAAAAAATTCTAGATTAAATTTGAAAATTCGGGCTTCTAGGGATATTCAGTCACCCTTAGGACTACCTGTGTGCCAAATTTCATGGCTGTAAGTGCTATAGTTTCGTCTGGAAAAGTTATTTATGTCTGAAATTTTAGAGGAACAAAATCACGATAACTTTATCAAATCATTGACCTCCAAGATGTCTCACGTTCTCTTCAAATTACGCATTCCAGTTTAACTTTAGAAGGATTCTATTGGTTCCTTTTCTTAAAATGGAATTCCTTGGAAGGATTGTATTCATCTTTTCCTTAGAATAGAATCCTTTAGGAAGAATTTTCTATCGGTCTTTTCATTTGAATAGAATCTTTTGAAAAGGCTCCATTGGTCCTTTCCTCAGAATAGATTCCTCTGGAAAGATTTTAATGATCATAAAGAAAAAAACTATTTCTAAGTCATGCAGGGAAGACTGCAGGTTGTAAGGTGTAATTAAGCTTGTGAACTCCTCAGGTAATGGTAAGTAATTAACGTCACACTGGAGCAACACAAAGGGCTATTTGCAACTGTCCGGGATCAATCCCCAAGGAAAGAACCGAGGACGATACCACGTAACTTTCAACCATGGTCAGATGACGACGACAACATGTAAGCGTGAATTCCTCAGAGGGTTAATATTTAATTCCCGACCACAGATTTCTACGGCCTTCAAAACTACAAGGAACGAACTGACGGCTATTTGTGAAGAAGTACCCACTGGGTAGGCTACCGTTACTCCTTTCAGGTAGGTAGGTAGTTAATTAAAGTCACACTGGAGCAACACAACGGGATATTGACGACGGTCCGGGAACAATCCCAAAAGCGAAGGTCCGAGGACAATACCACGTAATTTTGAACCACGATCAGATGATGAAGTGAACACCTGAACTGTGTGGTACCTCACTCTCCAAACTTCCCCAACACCCTAATAATAATTACAGGAGCAATCACCAACATGCATGTGCTTACAAATCTGAATTCGAACCCGAAACCAACTGGGCGGCAGACAAACATCTAGACCACTATACCACTTAAGGCAGTTTAAACCATAAGAAAGAAAGACACTTACTAAATTATACTTCTACCTTGGTAGAAAGGGGATCAATTTCCGTTTTGCAATAATTTTTATTTATTTTTTGGTGCAACTTGCAAAACACATTTTAAAATAGTTTGATTCTTTCAAACTGCATTGACAGGATCACATTGGCATTTTTTATTATAACTTCCATTACCTTAAAATGATTCATGGACGTAAGTCAAAATCACCGAATTTTCATATTGGCCTTTTTTCTACCAAGATGCAGGTTTATTTAACGTAAGACACACCGAAAACGAATAAATTTCTCAACACTATGATGAAGTTGATTCTTATTAAGGAATTCCACAGGGATATAATTTTCAGTTCTTTCATTCTAAAGAATTTCATTACTAAAGAAAAATAGCATTAGAATAATTTTTTCACAACTTAAGAATCGATTCAATTACTTATCCAAACAGGAAAGAATCCATCCTTAATAGATTCATAACAGTTTTACCAAGTTCCACATCTCGTCTTTGATACGAGTGTCATTCCAAACTAGGGATGTGACTTGCAATCCTTTTAAATCACGAATGCATTTCGGGAATAACTTTCTGATTTATGAGTCATGCTTTTCCCAAAGGAACCTCATTACCAGTCTCGTAAATTCCATCATCTAAATTGCAGATTACATTTATAACCCAACGGCAATGCTTTCATCATTTTTATGCTGCTCCTCGCTCTCCTAATGCATTCATGAAACATTAAAAATGACTTCTTTATGCGGTATTCACCGATGCGATGTTAAAACTGGCTTTGAATATTTCATGGGCAAGAGACGAAACGTTCCAGGAGGTAAAATTTTTGCCAATTTTTCGGTGGCTTCCCTGCTATAAAAGTTTGAAGCTGTTTTGGATCGAAGCTTTTTGAATTGAGTTAAACATCAATGAACACTCTGTTGTTCCTTCAATCTAGACACTTGAATTCAAATATTTCAAAAAATTCAAAATCTTTATGCATTTGAATTAAATTTGTACATCTGAATCAGTTCTTGGTTTTCCATTTTTATCATTAACTTAACGCTGTTTTCCATAGTTTGATTTGTGCAATTTTTCTTTTGGTACAGCTCATCTATTTCCGTGTGTAGCAACCCTAAAGCTCCAAATACAATCCAATTCAACCTTCTAGATCCTAAGGATTTTATTTTATCCAAACGTGATTTTTATTCCCAGTAGTTTTCTCTTTTATCTTTTGCACTCACACCTTAGGCTTATTCTTTTGTTTTAAAATAAAAAATCTGTTTCGTTTATTTAGTTTTGATCCTCCAAGTTGTTTCGATGAGATATCTCGTCCATAAAGATCTGACCAATTTTGCTTATTGCAATATATCTCGTCGTCAAGATATTGTCGATTTGTTTTATGATGACGAGATCAAGATCTGGTTAGTTTTCTTCTAATGAAGAGATATATCGTTCATCAAGACCTGATCAGTTTTGCACATGATGAGGCAACTCATAGACAACTACCAGGAGGGTGGTTAAAATTGGTCAGTTATCATTTCTTCTGACCCCATATCAGTTAATTTTACTAATATGGGGTCAGGACAGTTAAATTTCAACATATAGCCATCTTACACTAACTGATTTTCATATTTGTTTACTACCAAACTGTCTATTTATTGAACAAAAGCAAACTCCTCATGCACCACAGAAGTATAACACAGGGCTTACAGAAGTCAGTTGATTTATCAGTAGAATAAAAAAGGTAACTAAAATTACAAGATTTGATGAACAAATGAAAAGAAAGTAGATCCAACAAAAACATTGAGTTTCACTGGCCATGTTTTACCCAATCTCAAATTATTTTGAAGGCACGTTCTTGAATTATCAATGCAGGACAACTGAAAAGCAAATGCTCCACATCTCGTGGCTGCCTTTTTGCAACACTCGCATATATTATTTGTCCGAAGATTAAACCTATATACGTAGGTATTTAGCAAAATTTGGATGTTACTTTTCTATAGTAATTCCCTTTGCCCTATGTTTCATGTATACCAGGATTGGTGAGGTTCTTTTTCAAACATTTTCCTTTCACATTTTAATTCTTCAATTGAACCAATTTATGAATTACGACTGATTTTATACGCTACATAAATATTCAGTGAAAATCATCAAAATAAACTAATTGATTTGAGCGCTGTGTGTGCTGTTAAGGTTATTGATTTTAGATTGATTGCATATATCATACATAGATTACACGAAGAAGCTTCACAAAAAATTGGAATAACGCATTTTGAGAGCTAAAATGTTTCTAAAATTCCCATCTCTGGCAATAAAGACCAGAAAGGAGCTATAAAGTATCAAATTAAAATAAATTAAATTTGGGAAACAATAAATTTAAATTAGAGTGATATTACAAATCCTGGATAAAAATATAGTTGATGAGTGAGTTTGTTAGAGGTTAATACCTATTTCTAGACATGAAAAATTAACATAAACTGTTCTTGGAATAATGAGATGATATAGGATAGAATTTCTTACTAAACTCACCCAGGTGGAAGGATTAAAAGTGCATGCTTGAACTTTTGGATTTATTATTGAAACAACAGTTGTAACATTTGTTTCGAAAAAAATTTACATGCGTTACAAAGCTAATATGACGTTGAGGCTAATATAATGTATTCGAGATGAAAACTACCGATAAGATTTCGAGAAAGTGAATAGTTGTCAGGCTAAACCAACTTGTCGTAACGTGTAGGTTTAGAATGGCATCTTGTAATTATCTACATTATTTTAGACGTGACAGCTTAGGAAAGCTTACTAGATTTGAAAGGCGAAAAACCCATTACATCAATAGATTATGCTATGAACAAGCAGAAACAATAGACTTCCCAGAGTTGTTGACAAAGACAAGCAATAATGGCATTCGTATGTGTACTAGTAATGTAAATATAATGCTGATGGTGTTTAAAATGATAATGTGTTTTCATTGCAAATTTGCAAAATTATCTGTTTGATTTCATTTAAAGTAAAAAAAAATATATATAAAAAGAAAGAAATTACAAATATAATCTTTCATGCGCTAACTCTAAACGTTGTTAGTGTTAATAGTTACTCTTGTACCAGTTTTCGTGTTGAAAATTTAATGTCTATTTCTAAACTTTTAATTTCAAGAAAAAACTTGGATTTTTCATCAATTCAAAATGTTTTTATTTCACTGGTTTCCAGCATTATTTTACCGAAAGTCAAATTTTTGCAACGTGCATAATGCAATGAAATTATCTCAAAACAGAATTTTTATAAAGCCCATCTGTGCAATTTTAATCTCATTTCTGTTTTTTAACCCTAAACAAAACTACTTCCTGTTAGCCAAATTAGAATATTTTTTCGGTTCTATCTACTTAAGTTTTAACTATAATTTTTAGAACCATTATTTAACGTAATTCTACAGTTTATATAAGCTATGAAATATTTCTGTGTATAATCTATATAGAGGGAATTTATTAATGTTCAAAGTTGATCTTGGTTTGAAACAAAACTTGGCTGATGTCTTTTAAATAGCATCTTGTTTTGCAGATGAGCGTAAAGAAAAAACTTCAACCTCATATATAATAAAATATGACTATTCAACACACTAAGATTATTATCCTCTTTATTTTCCAAAATTATTTCGATCGATATTACACTGCTGGCCACCGTAAATGCAACACCCTGAAGGAAGCATGCAAATAATATGAAATTTACAACATGCATTAGCGGAGGTGAGATATGCAAATGATTAGAATTTCAGCGCAGACGCACATCACGCGCGCCTGTGGCGCCACTTCAAAGCGCTATTTAAGGCTTGGAGATTTCGACGATTTCAAGTACGGCAATTGTGTTTTTCTTGTGGTTTTTTCAAGAAAACGATCAATTATGCCTCGTAGAAAACAGCGATCATCTTTTGATCAAGTATCCGAGTTCGACAGAGGAAGGATAGTGGCCTACCGAGATTGTGGATTATCTTTCAGGGAAATCGGTAGTCGTGTTGGACGAAACCAAACAACTGTAATGCGGATATGTGATCGTTGGATGCAGGAGGGTACGACGGACCGACGTGTTCGATCGCATCCACCTCAGTGCACCACTTCACGTGATGACAGGCATATTGTGCGTATGGCAGTGACGGATCGCTCAGCCACATCACGAACCATAGCACAGCACATTCAGTCTGTACCGCATCATCCAGTGTCTGCGCGTACCATTCGACGCCGTTTACAGCAGAGTGGTCTGTCCGCAAGACGTCCATTGCTTCGTCTACCCTTGACGCAGAACCACAGACGTTTCCGCCGCCAATGGTGCGATGAAAGAAGGATGTGGACGGCAGAATGGAATGAAATTGTCTTTACTGACGAGTCACGCTTCTGTCTGCAACACCACGATGGGCGGATTCGAGTCTGGAGACACCGTGGAGAGAGGATGCTGAACAGCTGCGTTATGCACCGCCACACTGGTCCTGCACCGGGTATTATGGTATGGGGCGGTATTGGATATCACTCTCGCACTCCTCTAGTACGCATTGCCGGTACTTTAAACAGCCAGCGCTACATCTCCGAGGTGTTGGAGCCAGTTGTCCTTCCTTACCTTCAGGGCTTGCCCACAGCCATATCTCAACAGGATAATGCGCGACCACACGTGGCACGCATTGTCCAAGGGTTCTTCGTCAATCGCCAGATTGAATTGCTTCCCTGGCCAGCTCGCTCTCCGGATCTTTCGCCGATAGAAAACATGTGGTCCATGGTTGCTCAACGATTGACCCAGAATACATCCCCAGCTGCCACACCAGATCAACTTTGGCAACGTGTGGAAGCTGCTTGGTCTGCTGTACCCCAAGAACACATCCAAAGTCTCTTTGAATCAATGCCGAGGCGTGTGGCAGCGGTGATCTCCAACAATGGCGGCTACTCTGGCTACTGATTTTGGCAGGAACCACACTTCACAGAAGTCTATAAATTTAATCATTTGATACTTGGTCAACATGTTATCTACAAAATAAATTTTGTTGTGATATCTCTTGTCTTTCTTGGTGTTGCAATTTGGGTGGCCAGCAGTGTATATGTATTCAACTAACTAAACTCTAAACGTAAGCACTCGAGTTTGAAATTCGAATGTTTCCCAGTCCGATAACTTGTAAATAAATAAAAATATACCTGTAAATGAGGCATGAAAATGTTTAACACTTACATTTGAACGGAAACGTCTGGATAAGTATTTATTCTCAATTATTCTATCCTCTCTTATGTGAAGAGGATGCTGCATAATTTGAAGCATCCTCTATAAAACATCAACAAAACATTCTATTCAGAAGTTTTTCTATACTTTAAGAATCTACTTTAAAAGCAATAATAAAATAAAACTACTCGAGGGAGAATTTCCTAAGCAAGGAATAAAATTACCGAATAGAACTTTTTCAAAATCCTTTGAAATGCTCAAAATGCTTCCTCTTTCAGAAAGAGATCTCTGCAAACGATAATCGTTTAAAATAAATGAGCCCAATTCTTCGATTTCCTTTGTTTTTAAGCAAAAATTCTCTCCTCGAGACAAACTATAAAATCAAACGATTTCGTTCACCCAAACCGCCTAATGAACCCCTCGCCCTCTTCAAAGCTCTGACGTCACGAAGGTCGATGACGTCAATTCAATATGTTTGTTTCTTTTTTCGTACGTGTTCTTAATTCCAGCTTTTATTTCTTCTAATTAAAATGGCAACATCGGAAGTTCGGAAATTTCGGGGAACACACACTTTTTGCCGAGTAGCCAATAGCGTGATAGTCGAACGAAAAGAGCATATTTAATTGGATCGTGAGGCATTTTCCGACATTTTTTGAAAAATAAAAAGGAATAAATCTTTTTTATTACTTTTTCAGCGCAAAGATTTTTATCTTTTTTACGACGAAGGAACTAACTCAGTTTAATTTGAATTCTTTCCATGATCGAGCGGAATTAAATTAATGCTGTTTTAGATTCGAAAACGAAGTCGTGTTCCGAGATTCTTCAATTATTTGTCTCGACTGCAAAGAATGCATAGAATGCCACAAAGAGATTCTGATTGTCAAACTATTCTACATTAGTTTGTAATTTAGATTTCTTAATTTGTCTGAAAATTCCAACAATTCGGATAACTTCCATAAACTGCTTAAATATAATTCCAAACACTGAATCAGCTTTGGAACTTTCCATAATTTATCAATCGTTTAAATCGAAACAAGCTGTTTCTCAACAACCTAATTGGACATTTTTATCTTTAAGAATTAATGTAAATTCTTTCACCCCATATATATATTTTTTAAATACTTACATCTGTACTAACAATGTTTTAAATTATTTTATGCCATAATTCAAATGGTTTTCATTGAGAACTATAAAATGGAGGGACTATTGAATGAAATTTATGAAAAAGTGTTTAGATTCACTCTAGATTCTAAATTTTTCATACGCATCATAACAGATTTTCAAAGTGTATGAAATGCATTGTAAAAATGATTTTGGGGAAGGTTTTGTAATTATAAAAAGGAAACATTTCTGAAGAAAAATTATTTTGTTGACAGTCATAGTTGCAGGGAACAAATTCAAATTATCTTGCATATATTATGTATTATTATATTATGTTATTGCCAAATGCTCTGATATTCAATTGTATTAAACTTTTACAAAACTGTACAGGCACCATTTAGCTTGACATTTTAAAAATTATTTAGATATTTTATTAGATATTTTGTATTTTATAAATTCGAAAGTATTAGAATATTACTTAATAAACATAAATCATATAAAACTACAAAGAAATCTTCCAAACTTCCCGGCTTTTCCAGTTAATAAAGGATGGTTTTCAGAGAAGGCAAAGCTCTAGCTGTGTTAGTGGACTTTAAAACTGCATTTGTAGGTTATAGAAAAACCTCTTGACGAAAATTACCAATATTGGCATATCGGGTAATCATTCCAATATTACCCGATATGCCAATCCAAGTGGATAAAGACCAGAGATTGACCCAGTCCTTGACCAGAGATTCGTGGGAGTCAAATACAGACAGGCGGTGTCCCCATACAGAGTAGGCAGGGTTTGCCGCAGGGTTCACTATTGAGTCCAGTGCTATTTAACATCATTACTAATGATCTGGTTGAAGCCCTGATCAAGTAGGTACCAGTATTACAAGTTTTGATTTTTGCAGATGATTTTGTAATCTGGGACACTGGGTCAGATTTTGGAGCTTTGGAGAGGACTCTCCAGACAGCCTTAAATATCCTGATGAAGTGGGCAGCTGAAAATGAAGTAGTGGTAAATACAAATAAAGCCACATTCCAGTTTTTACACTCAGTACGAAACACATCACGATATAAATCTATATTATAACAACCAACATAAAAGAAAACAGAGTATACGACATATTTGGGTATTGATTTGAATTCAAAATTAAATTGGGGGGACTAGACAAATTGAGAAAGTCATTGATCGTGTTATCAATCTCAAGATCGAGCCTACTAAAAAGACAACAGGTAGTACATGCGGTTCTTCTGAGGATGGTCTCTGCGCAGTCTATAAAACGTATGTGAGCCCGCTATTGGGTATGGAAGTGAAATTCTGGTTACAGTTTCTGAAAGAAATAAGAAAAAGCCCGATGTTTTAAGAAATCGTTTCTTGGGATTGATAACTGAAGGCACAAAATCAACACAAGTTGCTGCAATGGAGCTCCAGATTGGGTTGGAACCTCTAAGGGATGGAAGTGAAAAATGCACTGTTCCTTGTAGAAAATATTTTCTTATGGGACAACTTTTTGACTCATTACAATCCAGCAAATGAGAGGTTAAAGATAATATTTATTTCATGGGTGAGAGAACTGCATGACACTTTTGATGTTTCCACTCCTGAACTGTTTCAATTCTACCCAAGAACAAGGTTTTCTCTGGGGAACCTAAAGACGTCCCAGCGACATCTAGATCTCGTTTAGGAATTAAATAAAAAAGTTTCTCTGGACTCAGAATTAAAATACGCGGCTTTGACTACAACCCATGCCAGATACCCTGTGGAGACCTGCCTACATGCTTACACAAAAGAATCGGCTGAAAAAGCCATCAGAAACGCAGTCTTTTCGAACAGCATCAGGCTTTACTGTTTTGTGGGAAAATACTGCAATAACTTTGATGGAGAGATTACTGCTGTTTGCATGGCTGTGGATAAAGTCAAGACCTATCCTAAAAACAATGTATTTTTATCGATTCTCAGGCAGTAATAAAAACTTTTACTCCAAATTTATATGGTTTTGTGCATCGATAATAGGGAAAAACTAAGCCACCTTGAAAGGTTAAGAAAAAAGTTGATACCTACAAAGATACTAACACCGTATTGGAGTGGAAAGATCAGTTATCTGTTCCCTTTGTGAAATGGACGAAATAACCACCTCAAGGACTGACCTAAAATTCCTCACAATAGAATTGCAATACTGTTGATAGAGTTTTTAAGACAAGTTTTCGCTTAAGAACTCTATTGGGGTGGTGGTCGATTGATGGCAGAGAAGCCAGAGGCGTAGGATAAAAAATGTTTCTAGAAGTTTGTTTTCAAGATGGCTTTGGAAATTAACTCTATAATTTTAAATTTCTAAAAACTTCAGTCCATAAAAAACAATTTAACCCCATTTTGAGGGGACACAGTACCCTAAAAATGACTAAAAAGTCGAATTGTTTTTTATTATCTTACATTAATCATACTACTTTTAAGAATATGTGTGCAAACTTCTATAGCTGCAGTTGCAATATTTAGCGAGTTATGAATTTTTATAAGTTAATTCTTTCATTTATTTAACTGTCATTTGAAATTTAAAGTGCTTTTTCTCAGTTTTTTATTTTTCATGACTACAGTGTATTTAAAATGCTAAGGCTTTTTTTCTAATTGATGTAGAGTTTTGAAACTTTTTGTGATTGTTTATTATGATATATTTAATAACTTTGTGCATGGAATAAGGATTTGGAAGAATAGTCATTATTTCAAAAATTGATGAAATCAACTATGGCTGTTTTTTTGCTGTTTTTCACAGTGTTTGTTACAAAAATATCTGTAAAAAAGTAAATAACAGTGATACCCATAATCCCATGCACAAAATTGTAGGGAACACTTTATGGAAGGTGAGTAAATAAAAATATTTGAAAAAAATTAAAATTTGAAGACGGAGTAGAAATTTTAAAATATTGAAATATTTTTATAAAAATTTAATTTTTTAGTTATTGTAAATGTAAAAATGATTTTTTTCTTTTGTAATGTACATTTAATGTGTATTGGAACAAGGTACACAAAAACATTTTGTTGTGAATATGAAAACAAAAAAAATGTTCAAAGGGTACTGTGTCCCCTTAATTCAACAAATGTTTAACTCCTTTAACACAAAAGGACCACGGTAGCCCAGTTGAAAAAGTGACGGATTAACAACCGGAGGGTTGTGAGTTCGAAACTCGGTCCAACTGAAGGGGACTGGTTGCACATTGAATCTGTCGTGGCCTCAAATGTCCTCACGTTGGCGTAGTATGAAAATTTAAAGAGTGGGGAGCCAGCTCAGATGTTGACCTCGTTATTTCACCATGGTTCAAAATTACGAGGTGTTGTCCTCGGATATTTCCCTTCGGGATTGATTGCGGACCGTCGTCCGTTGTGTTTCTCCAGTGCGACGTTAACTACCTACGTTTAACACAAAATCGCAATCAATACAGAGATCAATACCTCAGGAACTAACGCTTCACTAACGGAACAATTAAAGCAAGTACTTCCGATAAAATATTTAACATTTTCTTCAAACCAGATTAATTAAAAACTAACTTCATTTAGCATATTTTTACTTTCTTACGTTTCTACACTATTTACTCTGCACTATTGACTCTAATCAAATCTATGTATAGTTTACTCAGTCCACGATGTTCACCCAACGCGACTAGGAATCCTCTAAGCCCATCAAACAGGGAGATATCATTAATTAAATAAGGCTGTCGCCCTTATAGATCTGAGCCTAATGAATCACAAATCAATTTAACTTTGAAGCTGTTACTTAATAATAATCTAATAAACTACCGTTCTATTACGAATTTCACTGTGCAAAGTTAAAAGGAAGTGGCTCTGTCTTTAATAACTTCGTTAAACCGAAAGCTTCTTAATTTAGTAAGTATATTTACATATATATATAATAGCTGTATAGAATGAATGCTAGCGCTCAGATAAACAGTATTCTATAATTTTAAAACATCGTGCTGGTGTAATTTAAAAATATATCTTTTTAATTTTCAAATTATAGAAGGTACAATTAAATATAAAGAGTGAAAATTTTTATAAATTAGTTCTATAAATACTTTGACATGGGTCACTTTTAATAACAATTGGGATGCTGCCAAAAATTGGAGATTTACAGTTACTTTAGTAATTAAATAGAAATATTCATCCAAATGAAAAGTGCTTACAAATTGCAAAATATTGAGGTATGTATGTAGGTAGTTGAATCAACGTCTCACTGAAACAAAACAACGGACTATTTGCGACGGTCCGGGATCAAACCCGAAGGGAAAGATCTCAGGACAACACCACGTAATTTTGAACCACGGTTAGATGACGAGGTTACACCTGAGCTGGCACCCCAAACTTCCACATATGTGTGGATATTTAAGACCACGACATATTAAATGTGCACCAGCCCCTTCCCGGCGGTCTTTGGTGTGGTCGAGTATCGAACTCGCAACCCTCCGGTTGTCAATCCATTACTCTTCCAACCAAAAAAATGCAAAATATTGCAGTTTATTTATTAAAAATAAATTATTATTCGGTAATGACCATCCAATCGAATCAATCATTATGGCACTATAAGGGTAGATTTGTGAACCACTTAACATTCCCTGGTGCACTAGGAGGTTCACGTTACACCTCCACATACATATACACATTATTCTACGCACAACCCGTTTATAGACAATAGAGGGGGCCGTGGTAGCTCGATTGGAAGAGTAGCGAGTTAGCAACCGGAACATTGCGAGTTCGAAACTCAATCCATCCGCGATCCGTGGAAACTCTATCCGTGTACCTTAGGGTGCACTTTAAACCTGTCATCGCGTCAAATATCCTCACGTTGGGATATGAAGGTAGGTATATAATTAACGTCGCACTGGAGTAACGCATATAGCTATTGGCGATGGTCCGGGATCAAACCCAAAGGGTATCCGAGGACAATACCACGTAATTTCGAACACGGCCAGATGATGACGTCACACCTCATCTGCCGTGTCGGGGAGGATTGGAGAGTAGGGTGCCAGTTCAGATGTTGACCTCATCGTCTGACCATGACTTAGAATTACGAGGTCCTCGATCTTTCCCTTCGGGATTGATTCCGGTCAGTCGCCAATATCCCGTTGTAATGCTCCAATTCGACTTTTATTCAACTACCTGCCCGTTTATAGAGGCCACACGTTCATTCCAGACGGACAACCAACTATGCCTTAAACGGGATTCGAACAAGGAACCTTTCGTTCCATAAGCCTGTACCCTGTCTACAAGATCGGTTGTTCGGCACATTGAAGTAAGTATTGAATTCAGCGTATAAATCTGGAAATCTGCAATTTTGTCGTTCAATACAAGAAATTTCGTACAGAGCAGCGGCATTGTTTCTAGAGAGTACTAGGCTAACTTCGAAGTTAGAAATATTTTGATTTTTAGAAGTCTATATATTAAAGAGGGCCGCGGTAGCCCGGTTGGGAGAGACAAATTGAGGTCTCCGGTTGGAACTCGTAACCGGAGGGTTGAGAGTTCGAATCCAACCAAAGACCGTCGTGTACAAAAGAGCTGGTCCTGTTGTCGTAGCCTCAAATGTCCTCACGTTGGCGTGGTGTGGAAGTTTGGAGAATGGGGTGCCAGCTCAGGTGTGACCTCGTCATCTGACCGTGGTTCAAAATTGCCTCGGGTCTTTCCTTTCGGGATTGATCCCGGACCGTCGCCAATAGTCCTTATGTGGCTCCAGTGCGACGTTAATTAAAATACTACCTATTTGTAAAAAAGGAACATAAGACGTTCTGTACATTGCGCCATTGCAAAAGAAGTGGAGACGTCTCATCAAACAAAGCAGATCAAGTCAGTAGATTCAACCAGCAGACGTCATCCAACACTGATTTAGAATTATTCTTGTTTTACCTAATGCGTTTCTCTGATTGACATCTTCAGCGCGGATTTAGGTTCCAAGTTTATCTTTCGGTGGTGGAAGCTATAGCAGAGTGATTACGCTTTGACGAAACTAATAAACACCTTTGGCGATCACCATACATGCTCTTTAGTCTGTCAATCTTCCTTCTGGCAAGCTTACCACCTTTGTAGAAATGGACCACCAAAGTCATCTGCCTTCTCATCAGAGCCTTTCTTTTGTAAGAGTTTGTTGAAAAGCAGATGACCTTTGAGAAATCCACTTCTATAAGGTAGTAAGTTCGCCTGAGGAAAGGGCTGGTTTATCGATTTGTGGTCATTTTTTGCTACCATAGTACTTATGAGACCGTGACCAATTGAAATTCGTCTTCCTGCTTCTTCCATTGACCTTGTAATGATATAGAATGAGCATGTGCACGGAGCTCAGTGTTATTTCTTCCGGTCGCTCGGTTTGAAGATCTGTCACGTGGTTGTGGTGAAAAGTATGATTCCTAAATTATTGATTGGTTAAACTGATAATCTACTATAGTCTATGCTAGTCTTATAATAATAAAGTCTAGATAATCTATGCTTCGATAGCCAATCGGCTAAGTCGATTTGCAAGCCCACGTGATTTTTCCTTCATACATCTAACCACAGCGACTCCGCCCACATGGTCCGTCTATTTCATTAGAAGGTCGATGGCTTCCTTCAAATGTTCTCGAATGAGCCCGTGATTAAATAATCAGATGATGGAAACTTTAAATAATTATAAGTCAAGGTTTATTTACATAATGAAAAGGGTTTGTTTACACGGTTTTAAGAGTTAAGTAATTTAGACGTAAAAATTAATATATAAAGTATTGTCCAAGCACAGCGTCCTACACAGGGCCTCCCCTTCTGGTCACTCCGGATTCCCCCCTCTTCGAAGAAGTCCCCTTTGGGTTCTTCAGCGACCCTTCAAGAGGTCGCACAAATATTGCTCACTGGTGATTAGGGATGTTAAGCGAATCACAGAACTGCTACTCAATCACAGATATTTTTGAATCACAGTTCTTACTGGAATATCAAAATAACAGTGATTTGGTAGCAGTGATTTAGGAACAGTGATTGAGAGTATCTGTGATTCGGTTGCAGTGATAGAGCTGATATCGCTTAGCTGATACCTAAGCTGAGATCTTGGCTGATCGCTCGACTGATCGCTTGGCTGATATTGATATTCCTACTACGACTGCGACCGGGATCTGTGATTCGGTATTAGTGAAAACTGACTGAGTATGGATGATTTGGTAGGGGTGACAGCTGGTTTACCGGTGATTCCCTCGATGGAGTGTGGGCCGTGGGGTGGGGGGCTCTGTGACGGATTCGGGTTTCTTTAGAGGATTAGGATTTTCAACTGCATGCTATATGAGGCTTTATGACACACCAGGTTGCCGCGCATTTGGCTACATAAATAAGCTCCACAGTTTAAAGGAAAGTTCAGAAGAAAGCGTTTTTAAAATTCGCTATTTTAAATGCCAAATTAATTATTGTTCTTCAACTTTATCTGATTATTTATTAAGTTGTATTTTTATAAAGAACACATGAGCTAGAAATTTTTTTTCTATTTTTTTTTTTTTTGGTTTCGTTAAAACATAAAAATTTTCTTTCAACCTCTTGTAAATTGTTTTTAATTCTAAAAGAATGAATAATGTGTGTAAAAGTAGATGCTTCTGAAAGACTTTATACATTGAATGAGTCTAAATCAGGGGGGCCAGAAGATGATTATTTAATTTCGCTAGTGAATAGTATAAGAACATGGCTGCATGCTGATTTTTTACACTGAGAAATTTCTTTTATTCTGTAAGACAATTTCACTCTCTTCAGTTTTACCTACATGCAGCCATGCTTTAGAATTCAAAGATGAATTATGGGTATTAACAAAGGGAAGAAAGAGTTTTAAAAGTGTGTGAAAGTAATGTGATTGAAATGCAATCATAATAACTAAAAATTTAAATATAAATTAAATGACTTGAAATATGGCATTCGAGGCTAAATTTTGATATAAATTCTAAATTTTTCACAAAAATTGGGTGTTTGTATGTAATTTAATATGAAGACAATCCCTTATACATATTTTATGCATATGAATTTATAAAAATTATAGAAAACAATATTTGCTTTGGCAAAAGAAAATAGTTAATTTTAGATTTGAGTTTTATAAACACAAATGGATTCGGATGTTACCAGAGATTTAGAAAAATTACTTAATGTTTTGAAATAGTTACTCCTTGTGTGTGTGAAGATTTCAGTACCTCCAGATTATCAAATGTAAGGAAATTGTCTTGTTACGCATACGGTGTAAAAATTTTTTCTTCAACTAACCAATATTTTAGATAAGAGTAATTAATTTAAATGTTTTTAAGAGAAAAATATAGGTATGCGAATTATTTAATAATTAAAATTCAATAATTTACATTCAATTAGAATCAAATTCATCAAGTATTCTAATGCATATCTCTTGATTTTAATGTTTGATTAATTATGAAATTTAATTTAATTTATATGAAATAAAAATATCTATATATTTTAATCTGCAAAAACCAGTTATGAGCAAGGGGCTTCTAAGTTAATGAGCAAGGGGCTTCTAAGTTAATGAGCAAGGGGCTTCTAAGTTAATGAGCAAGGGGCTTCTAAGTTACCTGCGCATAATAGCTCAAAATGACGATCCATCATTGTCAGGAAGAGAAAAAATGTCTGAAATAGTTTATTGAGGGGAAAAAGTATCTTAGAGAAAGAAATAACGGGCTTAATATAAAATACGGCTCATCGGCGGAAAATGTTTTATTCAATTTAAATTGTAGGTTTATTGAGTGGTATTGTGTTTGATTAAATTTTAAAAAATTAAACGATATTTCATTTGTTCTGGACGAAAAGAAAAACCTAAGTTCGAACTGGGTTCCCTAGCGTTGTAAGCCGCGACACTACTAACTGAGCTGTGCATTACGCTTACTAAGGTATCTACTAAAGGATTTTAAAACATCAATATGAGCATTCCGTTGCTACGAGTGGCTAAGAGATACTTTACAATCAACCAATCAGATTAAGTCCCAGTTTAGAATCACAATCACAGTTTAGAATCACAGATATTCTTCAGTAGCAGTCACAGTTAGAACTGTTACTGTGAAATCACTCTTTGTACCATCTCTACTGGTGATTGTTGTTAAATAGCAGCGATTTGGCGACATTTGGTGGTTTGGCGACTTTCTTAGGTAGCCAAGAAGGGTGTGCTCGACGCATTCGATATTGAACTGAGTGCTTCCTTATTCCCTCTCATAGTATGATCCATAGCGAACTTCCTCGTTGTATCCCGTTTATGGTATGATCCATAACGTACTTTTTTACTAATTGTACCATCTCATGGGAGCTAATTGTACCAGCTCATTGGAGCATCTTTTTTAAGTTTTATAAGTAAATAGAAAAACCAATTTGATCTTGTTGACCATTACAGTGATCTTTAAAAGTTCCTTGAGATCGAACCTTACATATCTACAGCTTAAAGTGGATAACAAACCACTACAAACATCCAACCAAGGGTTCGAACCCAGAACCTGTGGAACCAGGAGCCAGATGGCTAATCACCTTGCTACCAGACCGGATCGAATAAGTAGTATCTCGTAGGATAACAGTGTGGAAACTTCATTCAGAGAATTAAAACCTCAGATAATCACGCAATTTGTCACAAGTCCCTGCAAGAACCTCGGAGTCCCATAGAACATCCTCCGAAAAAAGACCACGCATGCGCACGAGCAGCACGAAGAACGTGTCTGAGTAAATTAACTCGCAGAACAGAATTGCAAATCGAATTTTCGAGATCACTCGCCGACAATCATAGGAAATGAAAACACGATCAAAGTACTCGCAAATTAAACTAAATTGTATTAATTCAGAAGCAAATGTAAGTTTTTTTCCTTCGTCGCTCTTAGAATAAAATGATTTTCTCGAGCATTCCACCTTCCAGGGAATGAATGCTTCTTATCGAGAGAAATGTTTTCTTCACCTGAGGATCATTTTTGGCGCCGTGCCAGATAACCCTTGCTGAAATCTCATTTCGGAAGGGGTGCTTTGATCTCTAATAAATCATCTTGAATTTTCGATTTGTAACATGGACGTGCCGCCTGGGGAAGTATTTTTAGTGGTGGGTTTTTTTCGAGTGCTGTCTGAATAAATAAACACAAACGGTCTGTAGGCTGTGAATGGAAAACGAGTTACAAAAATAAAATCCAATTCAAATTAATCTTTATTGAATTATATCGATTTGAAAACGAAAAACAAGACAAAAAATATTGGGAGACCGACGGGATCTTCTGCGTGGTTTAACCGAGGGAACTTACGGTGGAATGTGATTAACTGGCTTGACATTTGGCGTTTCAAGTGAAACACTTCTCGACAGTTTATCCGTTTAGTATTTAAAAACAGGAATAGGTAGATAGGGAGGCATTTAATTAGCGTCGCACTGGAGCGACACAACGGGCTATTGACGACTGTTGGGAGTCAACCCCGAAGGGATACACCACGTAATTTTGAACAACAGTCAGATGACGAGGTCACACCTGAGCTGGCACCAAGACACACCACGCCAATGTGAGGACATTTGAGGCCCCGACATATTTAACGTGCACCAGCCCCTTTGTACACGACGGTCTTTGGCTGGATTCGAATTCACAACCCTCCGGTTTCTAGTCCGTTACTCTTCCAACCGGGCTACCGCGGCCCCGAAGAAAATTTATCAAAAGAAATTACCCAATACCGTACGCGATTTTATCAATTCATATTTCGTAATTTATCTTGTTTTCGTATGTTGCTCTACGATCATCGCTGGGCCGCTGTAGTGGAAGAGTAGCGGATTAGTAACCGGAAGGTTGCGAGTTCGAAATTAGCTCCTACCAAAAACCGCCGTGTACGTGGGGGCTGGTGCCTGATAAATCTGTAGTGGTGTCAAATGTCCTCGCGAAGGCGTGGTGTGGTAGTTAGGAGAGTGGGGTGCTAGTCAGAGGTGTGTTGACCTAGTCATCTGACCGCGGTTCAAAATTATGAGGTTAGTTCTCGGATTGATATTGATCCCGGACAGTCACCAATAGTCCGTTGTGTTTCTCCATTGCTACGTAAATTCAACTACCTACCTGCCGATCTCGGTGTGCCCTAGCATCAAAACATTTTTTTTATTTTGTTAAATAAAAGTTACACAAAGGGCTGATATGAAGGGAATGTACACTCGAAACAATTGGGTTGTCCTGATATTTAATGAATTTCACTTAAGGTGATAGTAAAATTAAATGGTCATTAAAAAAGTATCAGTACTGTATTAAGGAATAGAATAATATACAGGGTGTTAAGAATCGATCATACCGTAATCATCCGCAATTTCTTGACGAAAATCAATCAAAAAAAAATTTCGATTGGGCATGGCTTTCCGGAGCATCGACTTTCTAATGAAATAGACGGAGTATGACGGACAGCTTCATGCTATTTTCCGCTCGCTCGGTTTGAAAATCTGTAAAGGGGTGTTGGTAAAAGCATGAATCCTAATATGGGATACATTATTGATTGGTTAAAGTGATTATCCAATGTGATTAAAAACACTAATCTGCACTTCGATAGCCAATCGGATCGAGTGAATTCGTAATCCCACCTGACTTACACTTCTGAGATCTAACGACAACGACTCCGCCCAACTGCTATGTCTATTTCATTGAAAAATCAATGTTCCTGAGATATTCGAGTTCAAAATTTTGACATCACTTCTGGTAATCCCAAAACACCACACTATCCTTTTGGCGTTCCTGGGGTTGACCAATACCTAAGAATAAACCGAGACACAAGTACGAAAATAAGACACCAAATGGATATTCAAATCCGAATGGATGCGTTAAACTGTCAGTTATAGTTATGCATCTGCGCATGCCACGTCTCGTAAGATTTTCGGGCTGGTTCTCGACAAGGAATCGGGTGGTATGATTATTGCGTGGTCGATTCTGACCATTCTGTGTAATGATATCATAGATGTAGAAATCCCCTGAAGCTCCTCCTAGAAACGGATCATATTGCTTATTTTATCTACAATACTGGTTTTGAGCATGTATAGTTATTTTACAAAACATTTATAACCATGAACTTAACCATACTTAGTCATTTTAGTATCCGTTTTCCATTCCCAAATCAGATATGAAAAACTATTTTTAATTGTCTAAGCGTCACAATATTTTCAAGTAGAATTGTTTTTATCTTACAATACACACAATGACTGTATGTCCACATCTATTGGTTGAAGGAATCCTAGGAAATGATCGAGAAGGTTAAAACTGATTAGAAGTCATGAGGGAAGACTGCAGGTTGCAGAGCGGTTACGTTTGCGTGAACCTCTCAGAGGGTAAATAGAAGTTTTACTAGCATAATTAAAACCGAATACGATAAGACAACGCAGTCATATAACTAATTGATATCCATTGTTTTTGGCTATATCTAAAACTAGTTTTAATAAGGAACATGAGATATACATAGATCATATGCTCTGTTTAAGTTGGTTAATATTTTTTTAAGTGAAAATATTGCTCCTGTTAGGAACAGAATAGATTCATAGACTTTTTTTCGACGTTGGTGACCTTAGCTATTTGACCTTCTATGTTTCGAACCGAATTCTTGTCTGCGTTTTTTTTCTTGAAAAAGGTAACGAATTCTTGGTGGCAGGAAAAATCAGTGATACTTTCTAAATACGAATATTCAAAATTAAATATTTCGTACAGAATTCGTAATATTAAAAGCAAGTAAAAAAGAGTTATTTTTACTTGTTTTCCACTTAAAGATTATTGCAAACATGCTGGGTATCGAAGATTCATTTTTCAAGAAAAGAAATGCTGACTACGAAAATTCAAAATTAAATGTTTGGTACAAAAGTTTGCATTATTAAAAATAAGGAAAAAGAGTGTATTTTTACTTATTTTTCCATTTAAAGATTATTGCAAACATTTTAAAATGCTGGATATCGAAAATTCATTTTTAAGAAAAGAAACACCGGCTACGAAGATTCAAAATTAAATTTTTCGTACTGAATTCGTAATATTAAAAATAAGTAAAAAGAGTGTATTTTTACTTATTTTCTTCTTAAAGAATATTACAAATATTTTAAAATGCTGGGTATAAAAAGAGACGACAAAAGCATGCATGTTTGAAAAATTGTACTCCTCTTCCTCTCTATTTCCACTTTAAAAATGAAAACCAATCCTTTCACTGGATTGTAAAAACAGGACAATACATTTTCATAAAAGCGAATGTTTACAAAAACCCAACCATGACTCTGCTACGGAATCCCATTTCCTTCATCGCAGATAGCAATCGAACGTTAAAAAAAACATTTCATCTACGATAAAAAACAGTTTTTTCATCCACCTTATTTTTCATATCCCTCTTCCAGCGATAGTTTTCAGAAGTAAACACTCCCAATTCCAGGAAAAAGCGAAGAGTAACGCATCCGAACTCCAGTTTCGACAGTTACCCCGCGGATCCTCATTTTCTGTAGCATTCGCTTCCTCTCACTGTGACCGCCGCTTTTTTCGCTCTTCAGCCCCTGCATCGATCGTCCGAAGGGGCGTGGGCATCGGTTCTCCTTATCTCTTGGGGCGCAAACGTCTTCGCTCGCCGGGGCTACCCGGAAAGGGTCTCCCGCAATTTCTTCGGCAGGGCACCCCGCGGCACAACTAATCGCAGACCCGTTTCGAAAGGGTTTCTCGTGAGCTTTCCACTCCTGATGGAGGTGGGAGGCAGGTGATTTCACACAAATGCCGCTTTTGTGCGATGGCGTTTCCTGTGTATCCTTTCCAATCGCGTCCTTTCTTTTCTTCGTTGCCTTTGATGCTGTTTGTGGAGGCATTTTACTCTGCTCAGGAAGCACTTTTTGTGATGAATGGAAAGCTCCTGTTGCAATTTCTGCAGTTCTTATTTTTGATTGAAACCATCAATAGATGAAACGTAATACGGAGAAAAGCAATGGTCGGCAGATAGTTGAACCAAGGGGAATGAAGTTCCAAGCAGGAAAAACCAATTGTCTCTTGACCAGGTGACTGTTTGGAACAGGTTTTTGCATCAGAAGCTGGCCACTACGGGGTGATTAACCACCAGGAGGGTTAAGCATTATCATTTCCATCTGAATAATTTTGCGATAGATTGGATTCTTTATGCTATTTCAATTTCTTTTAAACCAGCCTGAGATACCAATTATCTAATAAAAATTTGTAGGGGATCCTTTTATATAAACGACAGATTTGTTGATTTTTCTCCAGTCAGTTAGTAGCTAAGGGAATCACTCTCTTCGTGTTGGCGTCATCACTGTACCATCCATTGGCAATCGAGAAGTAGTTCAATCTCCGAAAATTATTTTGGTTCAAAATTACTAGCTGTTGTCCTCGGATTTCCCTTAAGGACTGATCCCGGACCATCGCCAATACTCCGTTGTGTTGCTCCAGTGTTACTTTAATTCAACTACCTACCAAGATTTATTCTTAAATTAAACATTAGGTAGGTAGTCAATTAATATCGCACTGGAGCAGCACAACGGGCTATTGGCAACGGTCCGGAACCAATCCCGAAAGGAAAGACCTGAAGACAACCTCTTAATTTCGAACCACGGTCAGATGACGAGGTCAACGCCATAGCTAGCATCCCACTTTCCAAACTTTCACACCACGACAGCGTAAGGACATTTGAGGCCACAACAGATTTAACTTGCACCAGCCCCACGTACACCACGGTCTTCGGTTGGATCGAATTTTGAACTTGCAACTCTTCGTTTGCTAATCCGGGATTCTGTTCCTCCCTGAGCGTATTTCTCTCTTCTGTGTCAGTAAAACTTTCTTTATGTGTGTATGTCCATAACCTAACAGGCTTGTGTTTGGCACAGCATGATGACCCTTGTGTGTTAAAACCCAACCATGAACCATTCTCGGCCCCTTGGCCAATTTGATACAGAACTCCCTTAAAATTATTACCGAGTGTTACTAACTACATATTAGGCCATACGGTAAAACAAATGCAGGTGTTACATTCTCACAATTTTCGTACTCCTCTTTCTGCTTTTGCGTTCCCGGACATTTAGATTGTTTCTGCCACGGTCCTCTGCATTAAATGAGAATTTTTTAATACTCGTAATGGACTGATTTCCAAGACGCCATATGGTGAGTCGTAATTAAAATTATTCAGTTAAATAACTTGTGTGTTTTCTAATTATTTTATTTGTTTTGATTCCCTTTACTTTGTAATAGCCCGTTGTGTTGCTCAATGCGACGTTAATTAACTACCTACCTTTGCTTTATCATATCTCATTACTTTATACAGGCTTGAAAAGAGGCTGCTCAAAGATTCGGATTTAGGCGATATTCCGTAATCCATCAATTTGGTAATTCTGTCTACCAATTTTCCCTTATCTTAGCATTGGCGACGGTCCGGGACCAATCCCGAAAGATCTGAAGACAACACCTCGTAATTTTTAACCAGGGTCAGATGACGAGGTCGACGCCTGAGCTGGCATCCCACTTTCCAAACGTCCACACCACTACAACGTAGGGACATTTGAGGCCACGATGGATTTTACGTGCACCAACCCACCGACGGTTTTTGGTTGGATCAAATTTCGAGTCTCAACCCAAATATTGAAAAATTGCATTATCAATATTTATTAGAAGCATTTTCTATCAAGCGAAATGTTGATGACGGTAGTATATATGCGGAGGACGTGTTTCCTGTACGTATTACGGACATGATGCTACCTTCGCTTGTTTTCAAATACGATTTCAACTCGTTGCCAAAACCAAGAAATTCAGCTCGTCCAAAGAATGAAATCCGAATCGATATATAATAGTTGGAGAGGGCAGCATCAATTGGAAAAACGCCTAACGTCGCCAAAACAAAGACAAATTGCATTTTAGGGTAACCCCGATGTGTATCATGCGAAGCATTTGAACAGCAAAAATAAAATCCTCAAACAGTCTGGTTTGTTTGGTCAACACCAAATTAGAATAAGCACCTAACGTCGCTAAAACGGCGATAAACTATATTTTATGGTAACCTCGATATATCATGAGATGGCGTTTGGGTTGCGAGAGTTGAATCTCCACTTTCCGGCTGGTTTGTTTACATTAAAAATCCTTCGCATATTGTCATTTGTGAAAAACTCTTCAGTTGTTTAGCAACAAGGCTACCTTAACTCAACCGATATCAACTAGATTTTTTATCAATATTCAAAACAGCAACTGACTCCTTTGCCTTCGATGTTGTAAATAGAGCAGTCTAGTTTAGTATCATTAGGTGCTGAAACATAGTGTTAGCTGGAAAGAGAAAGTAAGATCAAAAGGCGTCTCAGCGTTACCACAGAGATAACAAGGCCAGACCGCTCTGACGTTTCAATCACGTGACTCGCTAATTAGTAGTCATAACAAACATCGCCGCATGGCCGGCTGTTAATGGATTGCCTTTAATGTAGAGTAAGAAATTAGGATTTTTTATACTATTTTGCTGGAAAGTAAGTGCAGTTGCAGTTAAATATTGTTGTATAACATTTCTTACGCTACATTAAAGGCAATCCATTAGTAGCCTGTCATGCGGCGATGTTAGTTATGACTACTAATTAGCGAGTCACGTGATTGAAACGTCAGAGCGGTCTGGCCTTGTTATCTCGGTGGTAACGGTCTGTCATTTAGCAAGACGGTTGGTTACTATTACTTAACCAATATCAGCTTAGATTTTTTAATATTCGAAACAGAAACTGACTCCTGTGTTATCGATGTTGTAATAAAGAGACTAGTTCAGTACCAATAGGTACTGGAACATACCCTGTTAATTGGGAAAAGACGCTCAAAAGATCAAAGAATGTCACAACCATTTTGCAACACGGTTGGTTACCATTACTCAACCAATATCAGCTTAGATTTATTTTCAATATTCACAACAGTTAGTTGGGAATGCCTTTGTTATCGATGTTGTAAAAAAGGGACTCTAGTTCAATACCATTGGTTACTGGAACGCAGCCTGTTTAGTTCGGAAAAGAAGCTTAAAAGATCAAAGGGCATCTCAAGGAGGAAATACGATCAATACCTTTTCTAGAGTCAAAATACTAACCGCTTGGAAACAGTAATAATATAGGTGAAAACGTTGCACCCATTTATCAAGCAACTTCGAAGAAATCTGAAAGAACAAAACTCTGACCTTCAACCTTCAGTTTAGTCTGCTCTCTTTATGTGGCATGTTACAAATTTGCTTTTGCACGAAACCCTCACTAGAGAAACATTTGCAACTTTTAACGAAGGGTATTATTCGATAATTAGGAAGAGATCGGAAGAATATTCTGAACATGAATATTCTGAAATTGGAGGGAGAATTTTCTTGATTTTTCCTCTTTCTTATATTTTTTACGGTGAAAATTCTTTATGGATAAAGGATAGTATTTATGACGGTGTTGTTTAACCTTACGTATAATTAGCCTTTTGCTATTTAATACTTTTCTGTATCAGCTAATACAAGTCAGTTTAAGTATTGAAGAAAATAACAAAATTTAATTTAATAAATTTTCAATAACAGCTTAAGTAAACCGTTGCTCAATTGTAATTACAAAGTACATATTTTGGGAAATTTAAGCGCAGACTCTTGCATGCAAATCCCTCAAAAGTTTATAAAACATTATGGCGATATCGGGCAACTTGAGAAATACTAAATGGTATTTTTGATCTGACTATCAGAGAAAACAAAAAAGCCAAAGGCATACAAAAACAGTTTCATTTTGGATTACTTTTCATCTGAATTACGTTTCACTTAAATCTTGAACTCATTCAAGACCAAAGAATTAGTTATCACGAAATAATGGAGATGACGAAACAAGAGTCCGGTAAGTTTATCTTGTAGGAAAGATAGGCATGTTTATTGTCCTCTCTGGACAGATTTTTATCACCTATATATTCCTGCCTGCTTACAAATTGTACAATGATGCCTTGAATTGTATTTGAAATTGAGCATAATTCAGATGAATTGTTTACTAGACTGCGAAAAGCATACTGATATGGTATATATTGACGTTGGATCAATATGTGATTTTCTGAAACGTTAAACAACCCAAAGCAAAATTCTTATATGTGCTTATATTGTATACAGATATTACTTCAAGAATACAGTTACCATTCAGGATGAAGAAATCAGGAATAGAAAGATAAACTAAATATAAATAATTTCGAGTTTGGAAACAGCCAGTTTATTTAATATAGAAAATAAGCAGATCTTTTAATAATATTAATTATATGTACACACAGTTATTTTTTCTTTGATATAGTATATTTGGTATTCTTGATAGAATGCTTACAAAACTAAAGAACAATTTTACAGTTATTCGCCGAATAAAACCGAAAGTCAAGACTTACGTGCGAGAAATTGGTGAAGTTTCTCTAGAGTTGAAGCTAATAAAAAGTGCCATCAATACCAAATAGAAACAATGTTTTGCTTTGTTCTGTAGTTGTTTCCACAGTTATTTAAAACCGTTGTAACAAATGGACTGCAAAAGAAATCTAACATAAAATTTCTTGTAAAATTCAAAAAGTTAAAAAGCAACGCAAATCAAAATCAAAATATTATAATTGAAAATTAGTATAAAGATTCAAGCGCAAAATTATAAAGCCTTCGTGATATTGTAGTCACTTCTTTTGTTGGAACTGGGTACCTTCTTTCTGGAGTCGAAAACGCAATACCTTGTCTGGAGGGGGATTAACGAATCCTGCTTGGAGCAAAAAGAGCTAACACCGAGTTGCCTCAAACTGCCTAATGCACTGAAAATTCGTCGTCAGGATTTGAACTTGCAAGCTTTCAACTGCATTTAAATCAGTTTGATTAAAAAACGCTGAAAATCTTTTAAATTGAACAGGAAAAATCGTTAGCATATATCCAGCTTAGATGTATTCCTACGGAGTACGGAGCAATCTCGAACAGAATAAAACACCACCACTTTATAAAACACAGGTTAAAAAGAAATTCTTTCTTGCGTAAGCCTGGATAGCTTAGTCCGTCTTCCTTCTGCAGGTAAGGTGCCAGCAGATTTTGAACCACATATTACTGAAAGACAGAAAAAAGCATCTCAAATGGGATTTATTCCAAATTCAAGTTAATGGAAAAAGTCTCCTTTTTTGTGAGAGGATTGGTTGGGAAGAGCATTTTAACAGCTTTGAAACAAAATGAAATTTCCTTCCAATTAAGAAATCGTTCACAGCTCTCTTAAGCAAACGAAAATTCACTTTAGAATTTTTCTTCTTCAGATCGGTTCTGAGAAAGTGAAAGCTCGTTTTAAAAGTAATCTCTTTTGTGAGGTAAATTAGTCGACTTTGTTTCGTTCCTCGAATAAGCCAATATGGAGCACTCGAGGAATAACTAATTGTATATTCCTGAGAATATAATTATATGTCGCTTAGTGCTGTCGTAATAGTCTGGCCTTAATATTGTGCAGCAATATTTTAAAAAAGATCGAAATTAGCCATATATTTCAAGTTTAATAGCTTTGCTTTTAACAAAAATTCTGCGTGATATTTTGGAGTGTGGGGTGCCAGCTCAGGTGTTGACCTCGTCATCTGACTGTGCTTCAAAATTACGAGGTGTTGTCTTCGGATCTTTCGCTTTGAGGTTGATCCCTGATCGTCGCCAATAATCCGTTTTGTCGCTCCAGTGCCACGTTAATTCAACTACCTTACCCTACGTGATATTTCTATTTCACTGCAAACAAGTTACATACAGTAGATAAACAAAAAACCTTAGTCAAATCGATAGAAAAATGTGAAAAACCTTTTAAACAACGACTTATAAAGATTAAACATTGATAAAAGATTGTCAATGGCCGTTTCGGTGGAAAAGGACGTTCACCATCAGCAGGACAAAAGTTAAGTCACACTTACTTCTTGTGACTTAACTTTTGTCCTGCTGATGGTGGACGCCTTGAACCTCCGAAATGGCCGTTGGCGATCTTTTCTACATTGTTAATCTTTATTAGCCGTTGTCTTGAATATTTTTCCTTTTTTTACGAAGTAACGTTAATGTAATCTCATGCATATGAGATTTTAATATTTATTATGTTACTTTTTACAATGATTGCTTACATTTAAGTATGTCTCAATCATTATATTTCAATGTAGAGATAATGGGAATTAAATATTTTAATACAATTAATTTTTAGAATATTCTTGTGTTATATTTGGAAAATAATACCATCTTTTTTCAAACAATTAAATCTTGGACTTTTAATTATATTCTCACTTGACAGCTGTAATGGTAATCAAGCCGACCTCGATTCAACAGTTCATGGGTTCAAATCCCGTCCTGATCATGAATAATCATAAGGGTGTGAAATTTATTTTAAGCCATAGATAGTCTAGTTAGCCTCGTATAACAAAAAATGACCACAGTTTGACAAACAACCAAACATGGCAATCACGCTAAATCTATAGGGATATAAAGCAAAACTAAAAGTATCGGTTATCTAAAAATTTTAGACTTGAATTTTATTATATATAAACATCACAGTGAAACTAATTTTTCAGTATAATAACAAATACCCAAGATGCGGGTAAGAAAATTACGAAAGCCAAACAGCCAGTTAAGTTCTCTTTTTGGTACAGCTTTGTTATAGACTTTTTGTTTTAAATGTCCTTTTGACGCTTTTTTGGCGTGCTTTTTATGTCGCAAAGGAAGAATTTCTTAGAAAAAACACCGTTTTAGGCTAAGTGGAAAATAATTAAAAAACTAATGAAGATAATTTTTAAAATAGAAAAAAATCCACTCAACTGATTATCCTTTTTAAAGTTTTTCGATTATTAATCCCGATTCCTTCCAATCCTGGTTGCCATAATCCTAATAAAGTGGGGTGCCTTTGCCTGCCACAAATCGCGTGCCAAAAGCGTTGCCACGAAAAAGTCTTTAAATCAAAGCTGTACCCTCTTTTTAAATTATTCATTGAATTATAGAATATAAGTACTATATAGGTTACATTTTATTTCCCTTCCCCCTATATTTCTTTATTCTTGTAACATTTTTTTACATTTTAAGCATATAGAAATTCGTGTAATAATATATAATTCGTTCACTTTTAAATAACTTCATAAATGTGCCCATTTAATGTAATAAATCCAACAGCGTCAACGAAACGTATTCTAAATCTATCGTAAGCACATAATATATCGATAAATTTTGTACTTTTTTCACCTGCATAGTAAATTTCAGAACCCCATTTTTGTGATGTGTATCTCTTAAAAATATTATACAGCTTGGAACTGCGTATCATTTATTATTCAATTACTGAGGAGAATTTAAATTTTTCATAGTAATGGTTTTCGAGAAGAAAGACATGCATTGAAACTTTTCCCATAGAAAATCAATATGTATGAATAATAAATTAATAGTGAGTTTGGAAATATTGCACTCCTTTTTGAATATTGGAATTGCTTGTCGTGTAGTTTAAGAGTATTATAATTAAATATGTAAGAAAGTTTTCGAATACGAAAATTCAGTTAAACATTTTCAAAATAATTTTCGTAACCATTTAAAATTCAGCGGTTTTGACAGATAAATGTTTAAGCATACTTACTTAAAGAATTGCGTATTAATTAAAGATTTAATTTAACTTACTTCAAAAGGCAGACGTGGAGAAGGACAGAAAACACTAAAGAAAACTACTTTAAAATATTGTTTGCTTTAAACATTTTTATGTCAAATCATGCACTTATATTAATTTTATGCAAATTTTTTGCCTATCTGTAATATTCGAAACAGCAGGATATTTTGCAGTTTTCAATTTTAAACTGGGTAGGTATTTTAATTAACGTCGCATTGGAGCAACACAACGGGCTATTAGCGACGATCTGATCAAACCCAAAGTATTTTAAGCTGGAAGTTGTGAGAAAATTGCATTCTATCAAAGCTCTTTCTATTTCATGTATTTAGAATTCTTTGGATTGCTTTCAACTAATTTTATAACTTAAGTATGTAATTGAAATAAGTTTATTATGTGAAAGTTAATTAATTTATATTTATTTAATTTACTAAAGCTTAAGTTTTAATAAAGTATCAAACTTATCAGTGGACACAATTTCAAATGGACATCTTGAAAGGGGTACATTTCAGTGCTACATGAAGAGGTATTGGTAAGAAGTTAATTAAGTATTCGATATGTATAAGTCCATAAACTGTCAAATACTAGCATTTCGATAAACGTTTGCAATTCATTTCTTAAAAATTGAAATAGATGCATAGTTAAAATTTTGAAGTAATTAATCCAACCCATAAGCATTCATAAATCTTAAATTATTCACATATTGAACTTATTAGATCTGCTTAGAAAATACTTGTTTGAGATAATTAGCTTTATAATACACCAGTGATTTACCTTGTGCCTAATTATTTCAACTACAACCTTCTTTTTTAATTGTTGATGAAACATAATCCTCTTAATTAAACCCACCTTAAACTAAATAAATTTAGTATAAGTTAAGATCGAAGTTACGGTACAGCCACGGCAGACTTCAAAAGATCCAGGCCTTGAAAACGGTATGAATACTTAAAGAATTATAGAGGAATTCCAGAGCTTAAGTGAATAATACTGATTTTAAAGATCCCTGGAGTGTTAAATCAATCTTACGGAGTGAAAAGTGCCGTATTGGCATTTACGAAACCACTGCCTAATTAGTGTAGAGAAGTTTTCTACATTTATGGACTTAATGAGTTGCTAATGACTGACTAAGCTAAACTTGCAACAGCGGTTTCAGAGCTTTAAATCTGCTTAAGTATGTGTTATATCATTTTGTCTACGGTTGTATCTCGCCTACAATGTAGCTGCGGATTGTTGCTCGAAGACGCGATGATACGTCTGAAGAATACAATAACTTTGATCTCGCTCATATAGGCCAGTGTGATATAAAGCTTATAGTTTCTGAGTTTCTCGGAATAATCCATGATTTGAAAAGGTATCAATACGTAAAGGATTATAGAGAAACTGTATAGCTATAGAGAATAATACTGATTTTAAAGATTACTGGAGAGTTGAATCAATCTCACTGAAATGTGCAGTATTAACATTTACGAAACCACTTCCAAATTAACGTAAGGAAGTTCTCTATATTTACGAACTTAACACTCCAAGTGGATTCGACGATATATCTCGTCAATATCTGACCAAATGTGCTGATGACGAGATATCTCGTCACTAAGATATTGCCGATTTTTTTTATGACAAAATCAAGCCCTGGTCAATTTTCTTTTAATGACGAGATATCTCGTCCATCAAGATCTGGTCAGTTTTCTTCTAATTACGAGATACCTCGTCGAGACAAACATTAGAAGGGTTAATGAGTTGCTAATGACAGACTAGAGCAGCGATTTCAGAGCTTTAAATCTATCTGCTTAAGTATGCATTAATCATTTTGACTACGGTTGTAGCTCTCATGTAGCTGTGGATTGTTGCTCGAAAGTGTGATGATGCATCTGAAGAATCCAATAACTTTGATCTCGCTCAAACAAGCCGGTGCGACACAGAGTTGTTTCGGGTTTCCGAGTTTCGCGATTAATGTCCCCGTGATTGGTAATGGATGAATAGGCCAGGTCTCTCCTCTCGGGGGCCTGTATTGTCACTCGAGTTCGATCAAGCTGCCGTGTGAGGATTTGTCGAGCGTCGCTTTCCATTTGCAACCTGTACTGATTGGTGACAGGACCTTGAACCGCGTGCAAATACTTGTAGTGAGAATGGTCCAGTGCCGAGATTTAATATTTTAGAGCAGGTGGTTTCTCAAGCTTTTATGCTTCACGTACTCTCTGTAAATGTGTTTCTAAATTGCCGTTCCCTTGCATAGATAGATAAAACTGTACTTACAGTATAACTATGGGAATAAAATAAAACATATATATGAAAAACGATATAAAGAGAGAGAGAGTAAACCCCTAAAAATATTCATCACAAATAAGTCCCTCACACGCATAATTCCACCTTGCAACATAGTCTTTCCTACAAGACCTTATAATCTTTCAAATAGATTCTAATTCTGAGGTCCAATAGAATCTTCCCAAAGGATTCTCTTCAAAGGAAAGGAGCAATTGAATTTTTCCAAAGTATTTTATTTCAAAAAAGAGGCCGCCTGACTGGTGTAGTGGTCATGGCGCTTATCTGTCAACCTGTAGGGCGAGGGTTCGAATCCCACTTTGTAAGCGCATGGATGTTAGTGTTGATTGCTCTTGTTAGGGGGTAGCGGTGGCTCTTGTAGTTCGAAGGCTGAGAGGTCAGTGATCGAGTTAACGAAAAAGTTTTAAGTAAAGGAGCAATAGAATATTTCCAAAAGATTCTCTTCTAAGAATCTTGTACAATAGAATAATAGAATTCAAAGGTTTCTATTCTAAGGAAAGCAGCAAGAAAATCCTTCCAAATGAATGTATTCTAAAGAAAGGAGCAATAGGAATCTTTCCAAAGGATTCTATTCCAAGGAAAGGTCCAATTGAATCTTCCCAAAAGCTAAGAAAAGGACCGATTGAATATTTCTAAAATTTGAAAGATTCTGTAGATTCTTTCAACGAACATATGTTGTCATTTAATCGTTAAGTATGTTGTGGGGTAAGAGCAGTACTACACAACTCGGGAATCTCGTGACGCTCAGAAGTTTAATTTTCTTGATTAATTTCTCTTTTACTTCTCTTTTCACCCGCTAGCCTGTTACATTGCTATATCTGGTTCCCAATATATCTTGTCACTATTTTCACCTTTTGAACTTTTCCCTTCTCGCTAATCATGGTTACAAACAGACCTGCTCCCTCGAGATGTTTGTTTCTTTCTTTCTGATCGCCGATGCATTCCACCACAAGATGCACGTGCGACTTTCATAGAAATTCCGCCTTTTTACCAATAAACTTTCTTTTAATAGGTCCCTTAATCCAATAGTCTTTCTCTAAATAGATATTCCCTTAGCGAACTAAATTCTAAATAGTCATCCTTTTACAAGCTCCTTTGAATAAGGAGCTTAGATCCGTTCCAAGCATCTTACACACAACACAGAACCACTCCAAGAACTATGTTACAGCTTGTCAACTTCACTGAAAGATTCAATAAAAGGTTTTTCTGGAATTTTTTGCTTCTCCACTTGTGAACTCACTACACTCATCTCCAATGGATAATTCGACAGACCACACCACTCTTTTCACGTCAATGGCTTTGATTTTTGTTATTATGACATATATACATTGCATTTTGTATTCATAAATTAAATATATCGATAAACACAAAAACATGATATAAACAATTTAGCACAATTTATAAAATGAAAGCATTGTACTGTGTAATCAGTGAGATAGTCGTGTTAGTTTACGATTGTATTGTGTATCAATGGTTGGGGTTATAAAATTTTGATTACATCTTGCATTCATAAATAACACTAAAAGTGACATAAACAATTAAACAAAACAAAAACAATTATAAGCATTTCACTGGATAGATAGGTAGGTAGCTGAATTAACGTCGCACTGAAGCAGCATAACGGGCTGCTGTTGGCGAAGGTCGAGGATCAACATCGGAGGTTTTAATCCGAGGACAACAACTCGCAATTTTGAACCAAGGTCAGATGACGAGGATAACACTTTCAACATAATCAGTGATATAGTCGCGTTATTTTACGCTTTCATTGTTCATCAATGGTTGGGGTTATCAATATATGCATTAACATAAAAAATGGCATAGACAATTTAACAGATCTTATAAATTTATAAATACATTTTAAGGGATAATCAATCAGATGGTTGAGCTTGTTCCATTCATCAATGCTTGCACCATTCATCAATGGTTAGGGTTGTCGTGATAAAATGGAGCCTCAAATCATCTTCAGCATCCAGTCTGTTCCTATATTTAGGACTCGATCGAACGATTTTTTAGCTCTCACTATACCTCCAAATATTTTACTGCATAAAGTTTACTCCAAGAGGTACGCGTTCCAAGAGGTACCTCACGACATTAATAACCCCCGTTTTAGAGCATCAAGGCTACATGAGTATATTTCCTTTCTCCCTTATTTAATTATGGGGCCGTAGAGTAGCGAACTAGTAACCGGAGGGTTTCGAATTCGAAACTCTATTCAATCAAAGACGCTGTTTACGTGGGGGGTTTTACACGTTAAATCTGTCATAGCGTCTAATGTCTTCACGGAGTTTGGAATGTGAGGTGCCAACTTAGATGTTATCTCGTCATCAGACAGTGGTTCAAAATTAAGAGGTGTTGTCCTCGGATCTTTCCTTTCGGGATTGATCCCTGGACCGTCGCCAATAACCCATTGTGTGCGACGTTAATCCAATTACCTACCTACTTGCCTCTCATATTTATATAAATGCTTTCTCATTATATCATTTCTAAATAGGAGCATATTTCAGTTTTAATTGTACTTAATCGAGATATTAAGTAAAGAATGAAGATAACTAAACAAGATGGAGAACTGTTCTACTTAGTTAAACTGCTTGGTACAATGCTTATCTAAAATATAATTTTATTTATGTAGCCCGATTCGTCAGAACGATAAATAGTTTATCCCTAACCCTTAATATTTTCTTTGATAATTTAACCCTCTGATCTCGTTACGATATTTCAGTTACTCCACAACACGCATAACGACTAAATAACCTATTATTGGTTAAAAGTTTCCTGGAAAAGATTCTATAAGTCAAGAGGGTCAAAGCGGGGTTAGAAATTATACAGGGAAGTTGCAGAACGGATATATGCGTGTGAACCCCTCAGAGGATTAATGCATTTTATTAATGCTATAAATTTAATGTTTAATAACTTAGTTTCTGAATTTTTGTTTCAATTGTGGTTTTTCTTTTATCCCCGTCAGTATTGTTCTATATAATTCTTGTCTTGCGTTTGTATAATGTTGTTTATGTTGTATAATTGTACTGTTTTTTTCTGTGTGTTGCAAATTCTGTACTTTTGGTCTTTTTTCGCTGCTGGAATAATCTGCAGAATGAATAAATAATTTTCCATACCTTAATCATCAAAAATAATTTGATTAAGTTGAATTCGTAAAGATTCTCTAATACGACGTATGCGTTAATATCAATTGTAACGAGTGAACTACGAGCGCAGCGCCAGCTGGAGGAGCTGTAAACCTCAGAACTGTTGCCGAACTAAAAGTGATAACAAAACAGTTTCACGCCGGCTGCGATCATGAACACATCCCTGTAACCTTTTTCCCCAAGATATTTTAATGTTTGTGTCTATACTTGTGTACAAAGTTTTAACTTCTAAATTAAACTATTGTAAATGGTTAGAGCGACTCACATGTTCAATCCATTACACAATATCTTAATCGCTATTTTAAATGTGTGTATTTTTAAATAAATACGATCAGCTTTGTAGAAAAGTATTATTTTCTTTATTTAATGATTCAACAATGCTTCCATTTTAAACTGTCTAAAATTTTTCATTTTATCAATTTAGCTTTTCATTTTTTAATAAATAACTAAAATATATTTTTGGAGGGTTTCATAACTTTTTAGATTCACTGTTGTGAAAATGTGCTCAACACGTGTTAGTATGAGGAGCAAAATTTAATAAACTAATGAATCTGCGAGTTTTCTAAATATTATGTTAATTTGTGAAGGTCATAACAGATCTAATTAATGAAATATGTTTTTAGTGTTTCAGAACATTTTAGACCCCTGTTGTTAAAATGTGCACAGCACAGTTGTTAGTAGGGGCAGCGGTATTAGTAAATTAATGTCACTCGGTTTTCTAACTATCATTGTTAATTTGTGAAGGTCATATAAACAGCTCTTTAATTTAATAAAATGTACTTATTTTTTATCACAAGAAATTCTCCACACCGGATGCAAGAATTATAACGCAATGGATCACCTATCATATGATATTATACTTCTTTTCAATTCAAATAAATATTAAACGATAGAATAGTTCTGGTTGAAAATTGAGTCAACATTATACTCATTTTCTGATTATGTTGTAGACCAATTTTGCCAGTCAAAAGAGGGGGCGTCGTTTCTCATTAGATATGCCCACTGCGCTAACAACCTGCGAGTTGTAAGGGGACCATGTTCGATTAGTGTATTTTTCTCTTCTGTGTCAATAAAATTTTTCTTGGCTGTCTTGAATCTGGCGCAACTTGGCTAAATATGGTCCTTGCGCCATAAAACCCAACCAATCAGTCAAAATATGATGTGACCTTCCTATCTGTTATGTACCACATACCGATATCACATTCTATGCCTATTCGACACTTATGTGAAACAAGGACAATCTTGAAGTATGATTAAAGGTGAACAAAAGATATATTTAAAGGATCACAGCAAAAAAATTTACACAAGGAAAGTTAATTATAATAAAAAATGAAGTAAATAAAAAATATTAATTCCCAATTATATTTCATACCTTTTCATTCTAAATATAAACTTGTATGCGTAATTCCTCTTCGGATGGTACTGATATGGTACTTTTCTAAATTGGTTTTATTGTTGAATTTTTTACTTCACGAAATGGTTTAGTTTACGTGAGATCATATTTTTTTAAAAAGCCTTTGTTCTTATCTGTTGTACATAATATTTTCTGCAACCAGACGATTCAGTGGTTATAAAACTAATGGTTTCGTACGCTTTTCTTTTGTCTCATAATTCGCTTAGTTAATAAAATGAGAAAACTTAATTATCTTCGGAGGATATTTTAAGCGGAGACGCAAAATTTTTTGCTCCATAACGTTTATCTCTCCTCAGACAATCGCATTTTATTTTGCCAATTTTTTTCTACCTGCATTCTTTCTAAAAGTTTTTTCTTTTTGATTCTCCTTTTTTCTTTTCTAACTAGGCCATATATATATACTTGGGTTTAAATGTGCTTTTAAATTTTAGCCATTTTTATAACTCTCTTAAAAACAACACTCTTATTTCCCATTTGGAAATCAATATCTAAGGTGTACGCGTATACACTATAAATTGTTTTTTTAATTTTGACTTTAGAGATCCAGTCCTTTTACAATAGATCATTGGTTTGTACCTAAACTCATTTCAGTTTGAACAATTCAGATTAATCTTATCATTGATTATCTAATTTAGATATAATGAACTAATTAGCATGATTTTTTAACAGTGATATCCCAAATTCTAATTTGTTCTGAAAGACAATTCCTATTGTAAATTATTCCTAATACTAAAGTCTCTTCATGTTTCGATCGACAATCAAGTTGCTATGGAGAATAGGTTTTTTTGTACAATTTTTTTTCATCAAGGAAGTCTAAAATATCAATATTGTTTTTGGAATTTTAAATTTAAAAATCAACTAAAAATTCATTTCTTAAATAATGGTAGGTATTTTAATTAACGTCGCACTGGAGCAACACAACGAGCTATTGGCGACGGTCCGGGATCAAACCCGAAGGGAAAGATCCGAGGACAACACCACGTAATGTTGAACCACGGTCAGATGACTTTCTTAACCAATGACTGAGGGTTAAAACATGTACTGTGTTATATAGATTAGGAATGATACAAAAATAATTACAATAGATCAATTCATTGTTGAGTTATCGCTGTTTGAACAAAGCATTACATTATAAAAACAGTTTTGGAAACATGTTTGTACATGGTGACGGTATCTAAGGAAAACCCTTGTAACTAGAAAACTACTTCGAATATTTATAAGAACTTGGGTATCGTTTGAAAGCTAAGGAGTTGGAAAATATTTTGAATTAATAAAAAAGCATCGATATTCTAGTCAATTTTCATGATTTCTAATGTATACATACACCTTAATGGTGATTTTAATATTTTCTGTATGATTTACAATTTAGGTGCAATGTATTGAGGGGTAAGATTATGGACGGATACATGTGGCCATTTCATTTTCTTTTCTATCATATAGTTTTCAAAGCACTTGTGAAATAGTAGCATCATAGCATAAATGTTTAAAAATAGTAGCAAAAAAGTCTCCTCAAACCTTATTTTAGTTGCAGACAAAAAATTAATCGGCTAAAACACAAAATGTACTAATTAAGTCTGAATCAGAGACGATCTCGCCAAGAAAAGTAAATTTTAAAATTAAAAAAATTGATATTTTGTTAGGGTTTCCGGTACACGTTAGCCCGGTTGGTAGAGCAACGGATCAGCCACCGGAAGGTTGCGAGTTCGAAACTCGATCCAACCAAAGATAGCCGTGTACGTGGGGCTGGTGCACGTTAAGTCTGAAAATATGGCGAGTGGGATGCCAGCTCAAGTGTTCTCGTCACCTGACCGTGGTTCAAAATTACGAGGTGTTGTCCTCGGTCATTCCCTTCAGGATTGATCCTGGACTGTCACTAATATCCCGTTGTGTTGCTTCAGTGCGATGTTAATTCAACTACCTAACTAAACATCTTAAGGTTTCCATGACAGTCTAGCAACCACTGATTCGGATGCTTTTCTTCCGTGGTTGTACGGCAATAACTTCGAAATTGGCATCCTTTGTAAAATTTTCTCCCAAGAGAAAAATATTTTTCCTTCCTCTATTCGTTGAAAAAGAAACTTAATTTTCGTTGACCTATGGCGAGTCTTCAAAAAAATCGCGAAATTTTCGAAAAGTCGACAAAATTTTGAAATTAGTAGCTTTTGAGACAATTTTGCTTAAAAAGGTAACCCTAGTCGCCAAGGTTGACAAATAGTAGCGAAAATTTGCCTTTTGTTAGTCTCTGACAGCTCTGATTCAGATGATACAATGCTAAACTGCTTTCGGCCGTTGTAGCCCGGTTGGATGAGTAACGGATTAGTAACCAGAGGGTTGCGAGTTCGGATCCAACCAAACACCGTCGTGTACGAAGGGGGCTGGTGCACGTTAAATATGTCGTGACCTCAAATGTCCTCACGTTGGCGTTGGTGTGGAAGTTTGGAGAGGGGTACCATCTCAAGTGTGACCTCGTCATCTGACCGTGGTTCAAAATTACGTGGTGGTGTCCTCTTCGGGGTTTGATCCCGGACCGTCGCTATAATAGCCCGTTGTGTTGCTCTAGTACGACGTTGATTAAAATACCTGCCAGCTGAACTGCTTTCGGGAAATTATCATTTAACACCGACTCTCACGTGTTTTCTTCAACATTGAGGTGAATTGAGCTATCCAACTGAAACCAAGAATTACGAAAAATGTAAATTTCGGACGTTCGGATCACTGCTCCTAGTAGAGATAGGTAGATAATTAAATTAACCTCGCACTGTAGCAACACAGCGGGCTATTGGCGGCGATTCGGGATTAATTCCAAAGGGAAAGACCCGAGGACACACCTCGTCATTTTGAACCACGGTCAGATAACGAGATCAACACCTGAGCTGGCACCCCACTTTCCAAACTTCCACACCACGCTAACGTGAGGACATATGAGACCACAGCAGATTGAACGCGCACCAACCCCACGTACACGGAGGTCATTTGTTGGATATAGTTTCGAATTAACAATAATCCGGTTATTGATCAACTACTCGTCCCAACCAGACTACCGCATCACCCGAACCCAGTTGAGAAACGACTAAAAAACTAAACAACCTATACTTGTTTTATGGGAAATATGATACAAGGATTAATATCAAAAAATAATTTCAAGATAAGTAATTGTAAGATTTTTCTACCCTTTATCAACTTTCAATCGAAATATTTTCCAACTATAAGCGATAAATCATACGCCACAAAGATATCAAGCAGAAAAGTTTTTCTAAATTAATAATTCCTTTTTACTTGAATTGATAGGTTTTGAACGGTAATCGTTTTTTAATGCCCGACCGCTTCGACACTACAAGGGCGAATGGCGGCTGTTTGTGAGGAAACAACCTATTGGCGACGGTCCGGGGTCAATCCTGAAGGGAAATGTCCGAGGACAACACCTCGTAATGTTGAACCACGGTCAGGACAACACCTAAGTTGGCACCCCACTCTCCAAATTTCCACACTACCCCCAACGACTCCTAATAGGAAACAATCACCAACATCCATGCGCTAATATGGATTCGAACCCGAGACCTACTAGGTGGAACACAAATGTTATGGCCACTATGTTAAGTAGGATGCTTAATGTTAGTCGTATGAAGCTGGAATAAAAATTTGAATTTGTAATTTCGAGCTCTTAAAGTTCGAGCTTGAACAGGGGCCGTAGTGGCTCAGTGGACATGCCCACTGTGCTAGCAACCTTCGAGTTGTAGGTTTGATTTCTGTCAGGTGCATCCCCCTGGATGTATTTCTCTCTTTTGTGCCAGTAAAACTTTCATTGTGTGTGTGTCTATTACTTGATATTGCTTGTCTTGTGTCTGGTGCAGCATGGCCAAATATGGCCCTTGCACCAAAAAAGAGCTATGAACAGTAAGCATGTAATCAATAGTCTCTTGAAAGCCCTATTTCCAATTGAATTTATGAAGGTAATTGAATTTAGGATCAGGATTTTGGAGCTGTCTAGAGTTCAAGGTGCTGTATTCTGGATCGAAAGGTTCCTGGTTCAAATCAGGGGTAAGACATGGATGTTTGCCTGTCCTGAATTATAAGAATTTGAAGAGTAACTAGAATCCCCATGGTGTATCAGGGTTATTCAAAGTGGTTCACAAATCTGCCCTTGTAAGTACTCTGGAGGTATTTAGAAAGAAGTAATTAAACTTTTATTTTACAAGCTATTCAGGACCTCCTTAACCCAGTTGGAAGAGCAGCTGATTAGCAACCGGAGACGAGTTCAAAGCTCGGTCCAGCCAAAGACCGTCGTGTATTCGGGCGCTGGTGCACGTTAAATCTGGCGTGGCCTCAAATGTCCTCACGTTGGCGCGGTGTGGAATGTTCGAGAGTGGGATGCCAGCTCAAGTGTTCTCGTCATCTGACCCTCATTCAAAATTACGAGGTGTTGTCCTTGATCTTTCCCTTCAGGATTGATCCCGGACCTTCGCTAATAGCCCGTTGTGTTGCTCCAGTGCGACGTTAATTAACTACCTACCTACCTGCTTCTACTAATGCGATAGACAAATGTAAACCAACTTGCTTTACAAGCTTTTCTGGAAGACACTGCTTTTAAAACTTCAAATTACTTGTACATTTAAAACGGTTCAATTCTGATATAATACGTTTCCAACCATGGGGTTACGTGGTGTTGTCCTCGGATCTTTCCCTTTGGGATTGATCCCGGACCGTCACCAATAGCCCATTGTGTTGCTCCAGTGTGACGTTAATTGAAATACCCCCCCCCCAACCATGGGGACCTCAAATATCCTCACTTTGGCGTATTGGGGACGTTTGGAGAGTAGGATGCAGCTCCGGTGTTGACCTCGTCATCTGACCGTGGTTCAGAATTACGAGGTCCTCGGTTCTTTCACTTCGGGATTGATCCTGGACAGTCGTCAATAGTCCGTTTTGTTGCTCCAGTGTGACGTTAATTAACTACCTATGTTTACAGGCTATTCACTCAAAATAACTTTGATTCAATTCTATTTTTACGAAAGGAGTGAGAATTCTTTGCATACGACCAAGATTTAAGTGTCGATTTTGTAAACGTCGACGTCATTTCTACTTTCAGTTCCACTTTTATCGGAATGGGGTTGCTATTAGTAACTATACTGCAGAAAAACACTTTGAGTAACAACTTTACATAAATATCCTAATATAGCTATATGGAAATGAAAAGCTTGGGCCCACATGATAAGCCACTTTTCAAATTCCTTATGCTAGCAATTTTCAAGTTTTAAAGCTTCAAAATTGTAACGATTTATCCACTATTAAAGAGGTCATGTTCTCTTAAACTTTCAAGTATTGAGCACTCATTCAAACAATCAGAAATTCTTTTGATCCTCGTGAATACTTTGTTTAATTTTTTTCATTGCGATAAATATTTCTGTGGTTTATCACCATTTTGCCTGGAGCCCTTTAAATGAAACATCTCGTCACGATCTAAAATTCAAAGATCAGAAGACAAATACCCATTTAAACAAAGAAAAATAGCTAAAATATGAATTCTTACAAGCATATAATGGGTGTATTAGAATAAAAGTAGTAATTTACTCTACTCTCTTGATCTATGAATAGCCTGTTGTGTTTCTCCAGTGTGACGTTAATTAAAATACTTACCTACCTACCTCTTGCTCTCTCTCTATGACCTACTCTCTCTACTCTATACTAGTCCAGAGGTTTCCAACCGGTGTACCGCGGCACTCTGGTGTGCCGGAATGGCACCGGTGGAGTTTACAGATGGTTGGTTTTTGAGGGTTTTATGGCGCAAGGGTCATATTTGGCCATGTTGCGCCAGACATAATACATACAATATCAAGTAATAGACACACACAATGAAAGGTTTTTACTGACACAGAAGATAGAAATACACCCTGGGAGAAATGCACCTGACAGGAATTGAACCTCCTCGAATGTTGCTAGCGCAGTGGGCATACCCACTGAACCACGACTTTTACGGATGGTAAAAAGGGCTTCAATTGCGTAAGATTTGAACAATTCCAACGTTTTAGTTCTGAACTTTTGACAAGTGTGTTCACAAATAATTTCAAGTAATACCCACATAAATAATATTGTGCATTTTTCCTTATTACAAAATATCATAAATAAATTACTTCAAACAAATTTTTTAAGCCCTTTTGGAGCATAAAGGGTAGAAAATACCTATTTTTTTGCGACACTCCAGCAAAATTATATCTATTTTTTGCCAGATCGGCAAAAAATATGATATATTTTTTGGTATGCCGCGGAATTTTAGTTATTAGCTTATGTTTGCCATGGATTGGTTGAAAATCGCTCTAACAAAGTGAGTTATGAATGCTTTCCTGTACCTTTTATCTTTCTAGTATTCACGAAGGTTTAATGGTTTTTAAGAACATTTGAGATACATAAATAAATTTTAAATGCTCTTAAAAATCGTTAAACAATTCAGAGAAACGCCAAATAAACACTGAAACATTTTATCATCTTGGCTGATTCTACTCTACTTCCATCGTATACATGTTTATTTCATAACGTGATTCCGATTGAACGCACACATACAAATTGAATCTATCTTTCAAAGTTCATCAATTTTCTATTTTTTTCTCAATCAAGAATAATGATACATGTTTTTCAGATTACTACCCTCAGCCGAGATTTCCGGCTACTGCATCCACCACAAGATCGTTTGGTCATTTGCAAACGATTTTAATCAGAGACTTGATGCCCAGCTGACCCTAATCATAATAAAAGGCCACTGCTCTACACACTCGACCGGCCACATCCACCCACACCTCCTCCCCCACACCGGAAGTAAAAATTCCTCCTCACACTCAAAGTTTAGCCATCCGCGTTCCGATTAGCCTCCTCGCTCCACCATACCCACACACATCCCGACAGCAAACGATTTTCAGAAAAATAAATTAACCTACCTCGAATCGACGGTGAGGGTCAGGCGACACTCATATCGTTTGGCGGATAACTCTCTGGCTGAGCCCTAAGGGCTCCCCCGCACTGAGTAGGGCGATCCTTGGAACAAAAAATCGGAGACAGCCGTACCGCCCATCGTTTTCCAGGGGCTGCCGCCGAGGTTGCTGGGGCGCGCAGTGGACACGGCGCAGCCCGGACGGAGCGGCCCCGGACGGCAGCGCCCCCGCTCGGCCGGATGGAGCAGATTAAGAGCGCCGTGGCCTGATCATTTATGCACGACCCCTTATCCTCTGTGCCCCGATTGTGGATTGGGGGTAAATGGAAAGGTGAACCCAGATTAAGTTGGCTTAAACGTGGAGCGCTCACATCGTTTAAAACTATCTGAAAGATATTTTTATAGTTTATTTTTTAAGCCCCAAATGTGGTCAGCTTTTAGGTCCCCAAACACGTTGCCCCTTTATTATTTTCACGTTGGGGAGGTTGGGCCCCATAAGTTAAAGGGGCCCCAACCTCATGAGGAGAGTGGGGTGCCAGCTCAGGTTTTGACCTCGTCATCTGAACCGTGGTTCTCGTCATCCGATCGTGATTCAAAATTACGCGGCGTTGTCCTAAGGTCTTTCCCTTCGGATTTGATCCCGGAGCGTCGCCAATAGCCCGCTGTATTGCTACAGTGCGACGTTAATTAAAATACCTACCTACTTGCCTGGACCGTGATTCAAAATTACGAAGTATTGCCTTCATATCTTTCCTTCGAGATTGACACAAGAGAGAAATACACTTAGGGAGCAATCGAACCTGACAGGAAAGGGTCGCGGTAGCCCGGTTTGGAGAGTAAAGGATTAGTAAACGGAGGGTTGCGAATTCGAAACTTTATCCAAGCAAAGACCGTTGTGTGCATGGGGGTTGATGCAGGTTAAATCTCTTGTGGCCTCAAACGTCTTCACGTTGGCGTGATGTGGAAGTGCCAGATTATATGTTGACCTCGTCATCTGACCGTGACTCAAAATATTACTAGGTGCTTCCTCAGTCTTTCTCTTCGAAGTTGATCCCGAACCGTCACCAATAGTCCGTTGTGCTGCTTCAGTGCGATGTTAATTCAGCTATCGATCTACCTACTTCCAAGTGTGTTATCGCGCTGCCTCCCGACACACTATTAAATCACTAATTAAAAAAATTCCAAGATTAACCTCGCAAAAACTCTTGAAGAGGAGTTCTAAGAAAACATTGTGGAGCAACATCTCAGACCTTCCTGATTGGCTTAATTTAATTACCGATTTTTTTTGTAACGCTCGACTTTTCATACATGTCCCAGTACTGTTCCGATTTTAAAGACGTAAAAAGGACTTATTTCGCACTTCGTGCATTATTCTTGGCTACTGCATCCACCAGAAGAATAAACTCATAATTTCAAACACATTCAATACTAATGAACAATTACTTCAAGATTCAAGCAATAAATTGGTTTTGAAGGATAATTCAATAGCTGGTATTGCATCCTTAAAGTAATCCTTTTCCAGGTAGGTAGGTATTTTAATTAACGTCACACTGGAGCAACAAAATGGTCTATTGGTGACGGTCTGGGATCGATCCCAAAGGGAAAGATCCAAGGACAACACCACGCAATTTTGATCCACGGTCAGATGACGAGGCAACACCTGAGCTGGCACCCCACTCTCCAAACTTCCACACAACGCCAACGTGAGGACATTTGAAGCCACGACAGATTCAACGTGCACCAGTACCATTTGTACACGACGGTGTTGAGCTGCATTCGAACTCGCAACCCTCCAGTTGCTAATCCGTAGCTCTTATATATATATATATATATATATATATATATATATATATATATATATATATATATATATATATATATATATATATATATATATATATATATATATATATATATATATATATATATATATATTATATATATATATATATTTATTTATTTATATATATATATATATATATTTATATATATATATATAATATATATATATATATATATATATATATATATATATATATATATATATATATATATATATATATATAAGCGTTGGCCCCTGTGAGTCTCGTGATTTGTAACTAGTTAAATTAGGGGTAAATTTCGCACAAATATTAAGTTGCCACAGTTCAGACTCTCAGCATCACAGTGATTAAGAGTGGAGAAACAAGTAATCACCTATAGCAAACATGAAACGGTTAAGCTTGTCAGCCCTTTCCACTGTCAAGCTTAAACGTCTCGTGAAACTGGACTTATCCACTGTCATCTGGCTTATCACCTGCTCTATACAAGCTATCTGAACAACAGGGACAGGAGTAAATCAATATCTCAACCGTTCGGAAGCCTGAAGCGTCACGTGATTTCTTCCTCGGAGATCTAGAACTGATTGGATTAATGGGATCTGCCATTTTCCTGAGTTTAACGTCATTGAGGAGCTTGCATGTTGACAAGGGATTGGATTGGATATTGGGGTTTTATGGAGCAAGTTCCAAAAGCGGACCAGCTGAGCCAAAATTTTGACAAGGGATACCTCCTAATTAGTACAGGTCGTGAAAAAATTATAGCAGTTAAATTAGCAATCCATCTTAATGTGAAAAATATTTAATGGGATGATTGTTAGGTATTTTTAATTAACATCGCGCTGGAGCAGCACATCGTGCTATTGGCGAGGGTCCGGGATCAAACCCGAAGGGAAAGATCCGAGGACAACACCACGAATTTTGAACCACAATGGGATAATTGGAAAAATATCTCAACCCTCTGAACGTTTATCGTGATATTTACGAGTGGTGTAGTGTTGCTTTTACCTCACAATACAATCTTAATGACTAAATAACCACAGCTTTCTAAAGGGATTCTTTCAACCTTTTTAAAGGTTCTATTAGTCAATTCCTTGAGATAGAATCCTTTTGAATAATTCTATTGGTCCTTTCCTTAGAATGGAATTCTTAGGAAAGATTCTATTTGCCCTTTCTGTAAAATAGAATCCTTTGGAGAAATCCGTTTCCTTACAACGTAATCGTTAGGAAAAATTTTATTGCTTATTATTTTCTTATAACAAAATATTTTGGAAATATTATATGGCCTCACTTCCTTATAATAGAATCCTTCGGAAAGGTTCTATCTCTTATTTCCTTATAATAGAATCTTTTGGAAAGATTATATTGCTCATTATAGAATCCTTTGGAAAGGTTCTATTTATTTGCGTAAGATAGAATCCTTTGGAAAAATTATATTGTTAATTTCCTTAGAATAGAGTCCTTTGGAAAGGTGCTATCTATCTATCACACACATTTCCTTATAATAGAATCTTTTGGAAAGATTATATTGCTCACTTCCTTATAATAGAATCCTTTGGAAAGGTTCTATCTCTTATTTCCTTATAATAGAATCTTTTGGAAAGATTATATTGTTCATTTTCCTTAGAATAGAGTCCTTTGAAAAAATTATATTGTTCATTTTCCTTAGAATAGAGTCCTTTGGAAAGGTGCTATCTATCACACACATTTCCTTATAATAGAATCTTTTGGAAAGATTATATTGCTCATTTCCTTACAATAGAATCCTTTGGAAATGTTATATTGTTCATTTCCTTAGAATAGAGTCCTTTGCAAAGGTTCTATTTGTCAAGAAGGTCAATATGGTTAGAAGTCATGCAGGGAAAACTGCAGGTCCCGAGGTGAAATTATGTGCGTGAACCCTTCAGAGGGTTAAAAAGTGATCGATTAAATATTGTGAAATACATAATGAGCACGTATGCCATTTGTCTGAATTTAAAGTCATTGATGAATTTACTTGTGGCAAGGGATACTACCTAATAAGGACAGGTTACTACAAATTACAAGTTAAATTAGTAATCCAGCGAGTGTGAAAAATTTTTAATGAATGATTGAAAATACAATTCAAATAGTGATTGATAAAGTAAATAAATAGCAAGCCGACCTAAGATTAGTTCAGAATCCAATAAAAACCTAAATAACAATTAAATTATACCACTGGGAATTCAGAGCACAGGTGAAAAATTTTACCTAACACATTTTATTCTCATGGGTGTTTCTAAAGCCAACAATCTTAATAAATTCTGTTTCACGCTCTGAATTATATTCTAACTCCTAAACTTTGGCATTCCACGAGCTTGTCCTTGTGTAGTGAAACGATGACAGTAGGGTGACAAATCAAATAATAAAATCTACAACCTGCTATTTGATTCGGTATATTTAGATCCTTCGTGTTTGCGTTAGTGCAATTAACTTTAAAGCAGATTCTATGTGGCACTATTTCCTTTAAGCAGTTCAAAGTATAGTTTGGTTTCTCGATCTATGATCATCTTTTAAGCTATACGAGAGCTAATTATACAAGGATCTACATCAAAATACGGTTGATTGGGGATTTTTATGGTACAAGGGCCATATTTGGCCATGCTGCGCCAAACACAACGCCAAGTAACGGTTGGTTGGGGTTTTATGGCGAGAGACAGAGTATCAAGTAATAGACAGACACAACGAAAGTTTTACTGACACAGAAGAAAGAAATACATCTAGGGAGGAATATACCTGACAGGAATTGAACCTGCGCCGCCAGCAACACGAACGCCAAGTAACGGACAAAGAAAGTTTTACTGACACAGAAGAGAGAAATACGCTCAGGAGAAACCCACGTGGTAGCCATGTTGGAAGAATAGCAGATTAGCAACAGGAGGTTTCGAGTTCAAAACCTTATTCAACCGAAGACCGTTGTGTACGTGAGGGGCTGTTGCACGTTAAATCTCTCGTGGCCTCAAATGTGATCACGTTGGCGTGGTGTGGAAGTTTGGAGGGTGGGGTGCCAAGCTCAGGTGATGACCTCGTCATCTGACAGTGGTACAAAATTACGAGATGTTGTCCTCGTAACTTTCCCTTCGGGATTGATCCCAGACCGTCACCAATTGTCCGTCGTGTTGCTCCAGTGCGACGTGAATTCAATTACCTACATGCCTACCGAACCTGACAGGAATCAAACCTGTGCAGTTGCAAACCGGCAAACCCACTGAGCCACGGTGGTCCCACATCGAAGTACGGAATGAATGTGTTGTGCTCGTAACAGTTCCGTTTTGTCTTACAAGTGATTTATAGCTGTCACTGTTCATTTTTTTAATTGTTTAATGATCAACCTTCTGAGAATCACAAGATTTTCGAGTATGTAGTACTCTTTTACCTACAACAAACTTAATGACTAACTACATCTATTCGTTATACATTAAGTCTGTTGTGGGTTAAAAGCAATACTACACTACTCGTCGATCTACATCTACTGGTCTTTCTAAAAGTTGAAAGAATCCTTTGATTCTTTCAACTTTTAGAAAGATTCTATTGATTCCTTCCTTAGAATGGAATCCTTTGGGAAAATTATACTGGTCCTTTCCTTGGAATGGAATCCTTTGGGAAGATTATCTTGCTCCTTTTTGGACTATTTAATGAACTCATACTATACTCCTTTGGAAGATTCCATATTGCGCATTTCCTTACAATTGAATCCTTTGGGAAGATTCTATTTGTAAAGAATCCGTGACTCTAAAGAATACATATTTCTAAAGAATCCTTGAACTCATTCCCCTATCTTTAGAAATATTCTATTTGTCCTTTCCCTTTAGAATGCAATCTCCTTTAGAACGATTCTATTGGTCCGTCTTTGAAATGGAATCCTTTGGAGCGAATCTATTGGCCCATTCTGTAGAATAGAATTATTCGGAAATGATTTATTGGTCTTTTCCTTAGAATGGAATCCTTTGGGAAGAATGTATTGCTCATTTCCTTAGAATGGAATTCGTTGGAAAGTTTGTATCGGTCCTTTCTTTAGAGTAGAATCCTTTGGAAAGATTTTATTGATCCTTTTCTTAGAACATAATACTTTGGAAAGATTATATTAGTTATTTACTCAGAATAGAGACGTTTGGAAAGACCTTTCGATCAATAATGTCAAAATTGGTTAGAAGTCATGCAAGAAAGATTGCAAGTTGCAAGATGGAATTATGCTTGCAAACCCCTCAGAGGGTAAATTTGTATAATTTCGATAACTAATTTCAATATTTGAATCACATGGTACAGTTAGTAATGCACTTGAGCCAGAAAGAGATACAGATTTTAGAATCAAACTCACGCCATTGCTTCGAGCTGAACGATACAACCTTCTTCACTTCTAATCTCGTTATCTAATGAGGATACGATGTTTCGACAATTTTTCCAATACCCTTTCTGTGTAAATTAAATCAGCGATCACCCATAATTATATTGGACCTTCTTTTGCGCGAAGAATGCCATTAATGATTCTTCCTGGTGTGAGTAATTAGCGTAAATATCAATTAATAAAAACAATCAAGATAGTCTACGATGGATAGATACCTAGAAGGGTATTAATTAATATTTCTTAGTGACAAAGATAAATCGCATCCGTTGTACGAACAACGCATCTAAAAGGGCTTACATTTAACATTGGAATATGTGCACAAAAATCAGTATGAAAACAAACATATAAACTTATTCAAACACAAAACGGAAGAAATAATTAAACTCGCGCGCTGGGCTCTTTACTTTGAAGGGGCCGCGGTGACTTGGAAGGTATGTTGGTATTGTAGGTATTTTAATTAACGTCTCACTGGAGCGACACAACGGGCCTCTGGAGACAGTCCGGGTAGGCAGGTATTTTAATTAACGCAGCGCTGGAGCAACACAACGGACTATTAGAGACAGCCCGGGATCCATCCCAAAGGGAAAGATCTGACGACAACACCACGTAATTTTGAACCACGGTAAGATGACGAGGCAACACCTGAGCTGGCACCCCACTCTCCAAACTTTCACACCACGCCAACGTGAGGACATTAGAGGCCACGACAGATTTAAGGTGCACCAGTCCCCTTTGTACACGACGGTCTTTAGTTGGATTCGAACTCGCAACCCTCCGATTGCTAATTCGTTACTCTTCCAACCGGGCTACCGTGGCTCCAGCCCAATTGCATAGAGTAACGAATTAGCAACCGGAGAGGAGCGAGTTGAAAACTCCAAAGACGGTCATGTACATGGGGGCTGGTGCGCGTTAAATCTCCTCAAATGTCCTCACGTTGGTGTGGTGTGGAAGTTTGGAGAGTGGAGTGCAGCTCAAGTATTGACTTCTTCATCTGACGGCGGCTCAATATTGCGAGGTGTTGTCCTCGGAACTTTCTCTTGAGGATTGATCCCGGACCATCACCAATATCCCGTAGCTCAGTGTGATATTAATTAACTACCTAACCTAACCTTTACTTTGAACAGAACAAATTTAAGAGGGTGTTTCCATAAAGTTTAAAATACTTTTTAATGTAATAATGAAATAAAACTTTTTTGTATAAATACGTAGTTTCATTCATTGGACTAAAAAAGAAATTTCCCAGCCTTTGACTATGTAATATAATGTATTTAGAGATCACGCCCTGTTTTTACATTCGCAATAGCAAATGATTATGTCGGAATTGAAACATTTGATCCCGTGACACAGGTGACATTTTTATGGCAGATTTATTTCTTCGGACTACATGTTTTCATATAAAGATCAGATATATTATGCTTATAAAAATAACAATCAATGAAATCGGTTTGTTCCTCAAAACATTGGAATATCAAACGGGATAAGATAAATAAAAGAATAATGTAGCACATTAATGTGTTGCACACTAGGATTTAAATAGTAAAAACGCACGCTACTACCATATGAAATACAGTATTGCGGAAAATATGATGGATTTTTTTTGGAACGAATGTATTTTTAAAATCAGACCATTTAATTTGACTTATACACATAAAATATTTCATGCCGAAAAACATTCCCTTCCTTTTAATAAAATGAATTTTATGTGAGAGTCACCAGGTGAAAAGTAGTGTGAAATTTATTGCATGTAAGGTAATGCAAATTCGATATCGCATCTACGATTCTCGCATTGCTGTATTTAAATCTCTAAAAGCAGGCTAAAGTTCAATACCTAAAGGTCATAATCTTTCCCCCTGAGTACTAGAAAATCGATTTAAAGGGAGCATCTTGAATCGATTCGAAGGATCTGCGAATCAAGGGCTTTCATACACATGAAAATCAATTAATGTATAAAAACAGTATCAAAGTGGTAATGATTCTTTCACCCTCTGAGATGCAATATCAAACCTTTCGAAAACAGATATAAGACAATGCATTGAAAATGTATTGAAAATAACAAAATGGAAACGTTTCATCTCCCAAATAATTTCTGTTTGAAAGATCAATTCCATCTACAATCAAATTTTAAGATGGAAATTCAAACGTTCGCCATGAGCAGTGACATAAGAATGGAATTCGGATCAAGTTTCGAAGTATAATTGCAAATGTGGATTCCTCATCCAAGTGAAAATATGGCCAAATGACAGTAATGCCAAAAACTCACTACACTATATCATAGGTTCCCAAATCTATTCAACTCAAAGCTTACAAAGACAATTTTATTCGATGTCCCCTCACTATCTAAACTAATAATAAATTGCAAGGGGGTGTTGGGCGTATAATTTTTTTAATTGAACCATAATTATTTTAGTTAAATTAGTAGTGTAGATTTCTGTAAAATAATTCCTGTTATTTTTTAATTTAACCAAAATATTTATGTATAAATTCAAAAAATAATAGTGTAAAATTATTATTAAAATGACACACAATTATTCAAAAAAAATAATTGTGTAACTGTAGAATTTCAAAAAGTTAGTTTGAAAATAAAACAATTTTGAACTGAAATTAAAAATCTATTTATAAAATTAAATAATAAAAAATAAATTGCATATAAACGCACTAGATTTCTCTCACTATTATTGTAATTAATATCAACCAAATCATTGAAATTAAAAATTATTAATGAGAAGGATGAGCTTGTGTGTGTGTGGTGTGCTATTACTTTGTCTATACTAGGCTCTATTTTAGTCAGCAGTATCCTTAAATATAAACTATTTGCAGTAGGTTTTCTCAGTTAAAAGTTAAAAGATTAGTTACCACCTAAATCCATATTCAATTTAATCCTGGTGGTTGCCTCGACGTGGTATCTCGCCATTACCAAAACAGACCAGATCTTGATGGACGAGATATCTCGTCATTGGAAGAAAACTGACCAGATCTTGATGGACGAGATATATCGTCATAGGAAGAAAACTGACTAGATCTTGATCTTGTCTCATCAAAATCAGGCAATATCTTGATGACGAGCTATCTCGTTATTAGCAAAATTGGTCATATCTTGATGGACGAGATATCTCGTCGAAACTACTTAGAGGGTTAACAGATTGACGGAAATGCAATCAAAAATTTAAGTCCAATATACGCGCAAATAATATGCCAACATGAACCTATTACGACCAATCGTATTGTTTTTAAACCAATCTCAGTTGTAGTTGTCAATTTACATATAATTCTAGCGACAATGCATCACTGCAATGTGTCTAGGGTTAAAAATGGAATGGCTGTGGAACTCTTTTCAGTAAAAATTTCCAATGATCATCTATAACTGTTTTAAATATCGAAAGAGACAGCACCCGATGTAGTTTCTAGGAGATAAATGAACGATAGTGGATTTCAGAAAAGCGTTTCTGAGTGTACAGAAAGGAGCTGAAAAACAAGGCCTTCAGAGTGATCTGAAAGGAAATCTATCATTTACATACAAATGGAATTGAACGGAATTTTTTAAGAAAGCATTCGGTTTAAGAGTTTTAGCTCAAGTGCTTCTTCAGCAAATATCTCCTTTCGGGTTTTGCCACATTTCATAATATTGTTTTATATTTTGTTATCGTTACAATTTTTGTTATCGTTATTTTGTTATCGTTAGGTATACTTGACGCAAAAATGCATCATTCGTTGTAGTCAATAATGTCTTATTTATCAAAACATTAGCTATTCCAAATACAATTATCGAAAATATTGGTGATGCATCTAAAAGCAAATTATGTTTAAAGTAATTGGATGTAATCTTTGAATTAACACTCTGAGGGGTTCACACGCAAAATTCCAATTTGCAACCTGCAGTCTTCCCTGCATGACTTCTAGCAAATTTTGACCTTCCTGACCAATAGAATATTTCCAAAGGATTCTATCCTAAGGAAAGGCCAATAGAATCTTTCTAAATGTTGAAAACATCCATGGATTCTTTGGAAAGATGGGGTTATTTAGTTGGGGATTATAGGATAAAAACAAACGTACTCATTAATGTTGCAACGCTCAGAATGTTAAAGTAGATAGATTATGTTATCAGCTCTATGTACAGTATGGTGATATAGAAAGCTCTATTTTGCAGTATTGGCCACTGCAGATACCAAAATACAATAGCCGACGCAAAACGAGCAAAGACCTGCTGTATTTCTTACTCAAGCTCGGTGTAGCGCCTATAAAAATACCTTGAAGTAATGACCTTGAAGAAGGAGAGGTCTTTTCAACAATTTGGAGGGCCTATTGACTAGAAACACTGCTCCAAATATTCGGAATGTGGTAAACGCTACACCTACGTGCTTTTAAATTGATGTTGACTCATTCAAACACAGGGCAGCGGTATACTAGTTCGTAGAGTCGTGGATTAGCAACCGGAGAGTTGCGAGTTCGAGACTATCCAATCAAAGACCGTCGTGTGTGGGGGGGCTGGTGCACGTTAAATCTCTCGTGGCCTCAAATGTCCTCATGTTGGCGTGGTGCGGACGTTTGGAGACTGGGATGTTATCTCAGGTCTTGATCTCGTCATCTGACCACGTTTCAGAATTACGAGGTGTTGTCCTCGGACCTTCGGGATTGATCCCGAACCGTCGCCAATAGCCTGTAGTGTTGTCGACCGTCGGGGACTCCAACGTGACGTAAATTCAACTACCTATCTATCTTTCAAAACAACAACCCGTTGTGTTTCTCCAGTATGACCTTAATTAAAATACCTACCTACCTTTCAAACATAAAAATGAAACTAATCTTGTTTCAAATTTTATTGATTGTTAGAAAGGTATAATGAGAATTTTTAAAAGATAAATTGCTTTACATCTTAATTTTATTATAAATTGTAATAAAAGTTTAATATTTGAAATTCTAGAAATTTTTAACATATTCTATTTCCCTTCGAAAATTCACTCATATTGCCTTATGCTTTATACTGTCAATCTCCAAGAGCCGTATTTCAAAATTACGAGGTGTTCTCCTCATATCTTTCCCTTCGGGATTGATCCCGAATCATCGCCAATATCCCTTTACGTTGCTCCGTGCTTCGAAAATCCAACTGTTTACCTTCAATCTCGTTTAAAATTTCGTTTTAAAACCAATTTGGGTAATTTTGAAAACGAGAAAATAAAGGCTTCTATAAATTATTTTAAGATCTTTATTAGGTTCATTGAAAACTGATAATTTTAAAAATATATAAGAAACCAAATTATTAATCCATACTAACATGCTTAACCTTTGTGCATGTGCATAGGGATTTTGAGAAGTTGGGTGAAAAGTATTTAATTTCCCCTTTCAAAATATAACATACTCATTTTAATGTATTAATATGGGATATTGTTAACTAATGCTGCTTTTTTAGGAGACGCAATATGTAGGTTGCATATTAGGAAACAGCTATTATGGCCGCCAAAGGTATGTTGTGTGTTTTTAATTAAACATGAAACAAAATTCAAGATTATACATTTCAACTTCATTGCACTTATCTTAATTAGAACAAGTTTTAATTAAAAAATATATATTTAAGATAACGTGATGGAAACACGTTTTAGTTATATTTAGTCTCATAAAATGGAGCTGCGCGACATTCTATCTCCTATGAAAAATGTTCTAATGCGTTTTATGTTAATTCAACAGAAGCGTTTTAGAAACATTAGAATCCCGAAACTTGTTTCTTAAACGTGGTGTTGCACTACATAAATGTAAATCTGTGCTTTAAAAGCAATGTGGTGTGATTCAGGAGTTCTTTTCAGTTAAAAGTTTTAGTTATCATTTGCAACTATTTTAAATGTTTCAAGTGACGGCGCAATTTCTGGACTCTACAAGATAAAGTGAACGATATTTCATTTCAGGAGAGAGTTTGAAATCTGAAGCAGGCTGAAAGATGAAAAACAAAACCTCTTTAAGATAAGTTGGAAAGGAAACTTTGTTACAAATATGTATATTTTTTAATGCTTCATTCACTACAGTCAATAACGGTACATTAATTATATACAACTAAATATAAACTATCGACAACATTATTTCTGCATCCAAAAGCAAAATTGTTTAACCTTCCAAGTGGTTTCGATGAGATATCTCGTCCATCAAGATCTGACCAATTTTGCTAATGACGAGATACCTCGTAATGAAGATATTGCCGATTTTTTTATGATGACGAGACCAAGATCTGGTCAGTTTTTCTAATGACGAGATATCTTGTCCATCGAGATCTGCTCAGTTTTGTTGACACTACCTCTTCGAGACAACCACCAGGAGGGTTAAAACAGTAACAGAATACAATTATTGAATTAAAATAGTTACATAGTGATTTCAGCTTGGTCCACAGTATTGTGGCAGAATAACCACAATATACTGTGGACCGAGAATAAGCTGTTCAAAACTAGCCCCTGTTTTGCAAAAAAAATACAACAGCCATAATAAAACTTGCAAAGGCCTGCGCTTCTTGAGGCTCATTTACACTGGTGCGAGTGTCCGAATCCATTCTCCGAATTCAGATCCATCAAGCCAATGAACTACGAGAACAGAATTGATTAAACCAGTCAATCATTCCGTTCTCGTTGCTCATTGGTTAGACGGATCCGAAAGCGGAGAGCGGATTTGAACAGACGTACAAGTGTAAATGAGCCTTTAACCATCCATGGAATAAGGCGTGAAAAAGAGGCACTCGAAATGTCGACGTTTAGGACAGGCCCCTAAACTATTTAGAAGGGCCTGGCCTGGAGGGAAATGACGTCATCCCAGTTACTCGTAAAGAGGTAAATATAGCAACTAGATGCTTTCGGATGTTGTATTAGATTAATTAAGTGATTCTATTTTTAAGAAATTAATCAATTTTTAAAATTTATTTATTGATTTATTAAATTTTGATAACTTTAAACCCCCACCGAGTGTTACATGATTGATTTCCGAGTAGAGCCTTGTATTTTCACCCCACAACACTCATGCCTACTCATCCATGACTCATTCTTTCAGCCACTTCTATGGTTGAAAGAATTCTAGTAAAGATTCTACTGATCAAGAAAGTCCAAACTGATCATGCATGGAAGACTGCCGGTTGCAGAACGGATAAATGCGCGTGAACCCCTCAGAGTGTATTGAAGTGTATTGGTCGTGAATCTCACGACCAATACACTTCAGCATGCCTAATTTCTCTGCCCAAGCGACCTATTTTCCTTTCCTTTCACTGTTCTCTCCACCTACCCCTCTTTTCCAACTTTCATGTGTATTACTTGCCGTTGTGTCTTTTGTTTGGCACAGTTTGGCCAAACAAGGCCCTTGAGCCATAAATCCCAAAACGAACCGATCTAATATCTGTATCATTCTTAGTACATTCAATCTTCAAGAATTTTGTGCTATCCTAGTTATTTAACAACAATCATAATAAATTATGCAGTATGACTGATTGCATATCAGAACTGATTGTAAAACAGAAAATGTCTTTAAAATAAATGTTTTAGCTCATACAATTGATCAAATTGAACTAAAACTAACTATATATAATAATAAATGGAAGAGGCCTCAAAATAAAATTTTCTAATTTACAAATATGCCTTTGTGGTGATATAAGTTGTCTTCTAATTTAAACGCATGCTGATAATTTTTAATTTTTTTTTATCTGGTACTTAAACTAGGACATCATGTTATTTTGCAAGTTTTTTCTGGAAATCCCGTAACTTTTAAAACATTTCGAGGTCATTAAAATCCAGTTAGTTTATCGGCTGGCCATAATATTTTTCCTCCTTTGAAAAATGTTTGTGTGCAACGGTATTCAACAGTCAACCTATCATATGTTTTGCCGAATGTCGGTGAGATGTGCAGTTTGCTTTTACGATTTACAAAAACACCAAAAATTCTTTTTATTTATTGTTTTATCTTCTTACCTTGGTTCCTCTTGGGTATGTTATTAAACGTTCTTTTCTGTCGTGACTCAGAGGGCTGAGTTTGTGCATTTTATGTGTTTGTCTATAAATTGAGTAAATAAACAAAATAAATAAATATTTACTATAGACGGTTAAATAACGCTGGTTTTTTCATTTGGTGCCTTATTTCAGGTAGACTGCGTATCCTTGCTAAGTAGTAACTCTTCACATGAGACTATGTCGAGGGCAATGTTAAGAAATAATTATTAAAGTTGAGTAAATAAAGAGTGGCAACACTATAATTGTTTTTATGTTCTGTATCGTATGCATGTTTGTGATCTTTTAGTACTAGCTGCCTGTTGTAGAATTATTGTTTTGCTGATACCATGTTTTGTCCTCAATAAACTAATTTAGCCATAAACCAGTGTGTTGTCTCTGCACTAAAAACCTTCAAGTCATGGATCCAGATTATCGTTTGGTGGCTAATTTGAAACAAAAGTAAAAAGTTCCAGGCAACGAAAAAAAGAACAAAAACTAAAAATGGCTAACGTATTTGAAAATTTAAGCAGTGTTGAAAAACTGAAAAACCAAAGTATTTTTCCAGTGTAGAAGTTTCAAGTGAATATACTTTTTAAATCTCACTCTTTATTCGATATAGTAAACGGAACTGAATCAAAAGAAGGCTTAGCTAATGGTGCATTTTCTTCGTGGATGAAAAGAGATGCGCAAGCACAAAGAATGATTGTGACAACTATTTATAAGAAGGTTATGTGTGTGTGCGTGTGTGCGTGTGTGTGCGTGTGTGCGTGTGTGCGTGTGTGCGTGTGTGCGTGCGTGCGTGCGTGCGTGTGTGCGTGTGTGCGTGTGTGCGTGCGCGTGCGCGTGCGCGTGCGCGTGCGCGTGTGCGTGTGCGTGTGCGTGTGCGTGTGCGTGTGTGTGTGTGTGTGTGTGTGTGTGTGTGTGTGTGTGTGTGTGTGTGTGTGTGTGTGTGTGTGTGTGTGTGTGTGTGTGTGTGTGTGTGTGTGTGTGTGTGTGTGTGTGTGTGATGCATATTTTAAATTGCGGAAATAGTTGCAATATGTACAAAAAAACTTTGTGCTATATATAAACGGGATTCTGAGCATCAAAAGTGTAATTTGTTACAGGAATTTTTAATTACAATTTCGATTCTGAATCCGATATTGCTGCGCATATAAGTAAACAGAAAAATGAACTTCATTGTAACATCTGTAAAAAGACTAATCATGTGGGAAAAGATTGCTATTTTAGAAAAAATGGAAAAAAACAAGTTTCCTTCCTTGCTCCTAATGGAAATTCTACTCACAAATGGGTTGTCGACTCGGGATCTTTTACTTGAACTGTCCTAAAATTTATTGTCAGTACTGCTGTTACTAAAATCAAAGAAGTGAAATTTGTTAAAGATGGAGTTGAAATTTCTAAGCAAGGTGAAATTATGTTAAAAGGTTATAAAAATGAAATAGGACTCTACGAAATTGATTTGAATAAACAAAATGAAGCATTGTTGACAGAAAGTAGAAATTATGCAGATATGGCATCGTAAACTTGGACATTTGTGTGAAAAGAACATGAAACTTCTATTGAAGCATTCAAAAGGCATGAAGCTGTCAGAAAAAGAAATAAAAGGTATGTCAAATTGTTGTGAAGTATGCCTAAAAGCTAAACAAGTTAGATTTCCTTTTAAAACTGAAAGAAATAAAGCTACAAGACCATTGCAAATAATATATATAGACATATGTGGGCCTATAGAAGTAGAAACATGGGACATGAATATATATTTTTTAACCTGTTAAGATGATTATACACATTTTGTTATGGTGTTTTTGATTAAAAGCAAATCTGAAGCTCCCAATGTTCTAAAACAGTATGCAGAGGAAGCTGAAGCAAAATCTTCACTTCGTGTAGCTAAAATACGTTGTGATAATGGAGGTGAATATACTTCAAATGAAATGAAAAGTTGGTGCGTCAAAAGGTATCAAGTTATATTACACAATTCCACATACACCTAAATTAAATGGGAAGGCTGAACGCTTGAATCGAACTTCGCTTGAGAAAACTCGGGCATTGATTTTTGATTCTAGTCTTAAAAAATTAATGTTTAATGTTATGTTAATGTTAATGTTAATTTTAACAACTGCAGCATATCTGATAAACCGAGGTCCTGCTGAAGCTACTGAGATAACACAAGCTGAAATGTGGTATCAAAATAAGCCTGATTTGTCTCGATTGCAAATATTTGGAAGTGTAGCTTATATGCAAAGAAACTTGGGTCAACTAAAAAAATTGGATTGTAGAAGTAACAAACTTATTTTTGTAGGATATACTCACAATGGCTATCGTTCGTGGGATGAAGAGAAAAGAAGAATAGAAATTTCAAGAGATGTGGTATTCCTTGATCCAAGAACTGAAGAAAGAAATATTTTATCACTTCCAATTGTTGCTGAAGATAATATAGAAGATTCCAAAGAATCAAAATTATTTCAGACAGATGAAGAATCACAAGAAAACAATGAGGAACTTGGACGAGGCAAAAGAATAAAGAAACCACCGACTCATCTCACTGATTATGTTTTACTTACATATGAAGAAGCAGTAAATGGCCCTAATAAAGAAAATTGGAAAGAAGCTATAGAAAATGAAAAGAAATATCTGGAAAAAAATTAAACTTGGCAAGTTGTGGATAGAAGTATGGCTGGAAATAAAAAGATTCTAAGTAATAAATGGGTATTAAAAATTAAAGATGATGACACATACAAAGCAAGATTAGTTGTCAGAGGCTCTGAACAAAATTATGGAAAAGATTATGAAGAAACTTTTAGTCCAGTTGTGAACACATTATATCCCTAAGAATTTTATTCGGATTGGCAGCAAAAATAGAATATCATATTATGAAATTTGACATCAAGACAGAATTCCTGTATGGAAAACTGGATGATGAAATATTGATGAAAATACCAGGGAGTTACTGTGATCAGTCTAAAATATGCAAGTTACAAAAATCGTTATATGGTTTGAAACAAGCTTCTTTAAGGTGGAATAAAAGGTTAACTGATTATCTGAAAAGTAAAGATTTTCGTCAAATTAAATCTGAACACTGTATTTTTGAAGGAAATGATACAATATTAGCTTTTTATGTAGATGATGGAATCTTAATTTGGCCAGATAAATCCAAACTAGTTTAATACTTGTAAATTCTTCAAAAAGAGTTTGAAATGACATCATATGATAAACCAGATTCATTTTTAGGAATGAATTAATATGGAATTAAATTCTGAAACATTGAAAGTTCACCAAGAAGCTTATGCGAATCAAGTACTACAAAAATATAAAATGCAAGATGCAAAACCAATGAACACTCCTATGTTAAAAACTTCGACAGATGATGCAGAAAAACTTGAAGAAATTGTTTTCCCTTTTCGAGAAGCTGTGGGAAGTCTTATATTTATCGTGCAGAACAAGACCAGATTTGGCTTTTGAAGTGAATTCTAAAAGTCGTCATGTTGAAAATCCATCAAATAAAGATGTTGTAAATCTGAAAAGAACTCTAAGATATCTAAAAGGAAGCTTAAATTCAGGAATAAGCTACTCAAAGGAAAGCAGTGATAAAGAACTTATTGCCTATTGTGACTGACTATGCGGGAGATAGTGAAACGCGTAAAAGTACTACTGGATATGTGATTTATTTTTGTGGTGGACCAATAAGTTGGTGCTCTAGAAAACGGTCCATTGTAGCTATCTCAAGCACTGAGGCTGAATATATATATATCAGCAGAAGAATGTAGTAGAGAACTTGTGTACCTTAAAACTTTAATTGAAGACCATACAAATGAAAACATTTCTGTTACTTTTAACATTGTTAAGCAAAGTACTATAAGTTTAATTAAAAATGGGGTATTTGACAAACGTATAAACACATAGATGTCAGATACCATTATATAAAATAAAAAGTGGATGAAGGTTTAATTAATATAAAGTATTGTCCTACTGACATACAAATTGCAGATATTTTCACTAAAGCATTGGGATCAAATAAATTTCAGAAATTTAAAATCCGAACTAGTAATATAACTTTATTTCTAAAATATAATAGCTTAATATTTATGAATGTAAAATTATGATTAATTTTTGGTGTATTTTTGTCTTTGCTATGCTTTATTTTATATTCAGTAAACGTGAAAACTGATAATCAAGAGGGTGTGTTAAGAAATAATTATTAAAGTTGAGTAAATCAAGAGTGGGGGGCAACACTATAATTGTTTTTATGTTCTGTATCGTATGCATGTTTGTGATATTTTAGTCCTAGCTGCCTGTTGTAGAATTATTGCTTTGCTGCTATATTGTTTGGTCCTCAATAAATTAATTTAGCCATAAACCAGTGTGTTGTCTCTGCATTAAAAACCGTCAGGCAATTCATGGAACCCCGCTTTATAAGTCTCGCGCGTTTGTAACATTAAATCGTTTCAACCTTAGATGAATAAGGGTTTTAGTTTTTGAGATAGTGAATATCAAAAGAATATAATGCAGCCCATTACATTATTGAATTTATAAAATTTCTCTTTTTGAACTCTTGACGTAGAATACGACTATCATTGCGTTGCAGTCCTTCGGTAAAATACTTGTGTCCCGAAAAGTGTACACCAGACTTCTACAATTTGAAAACTATAGAAGCAGTAAAAGTATAACTGAGTTGAAGAGAAGGTTTAAAGAATCTATCGAAATAACATTCAAGGTCAGATGACGCAATAGTAATCAGCGCATGCGTTCTCAATCATCGACCTTCTAATGAAATAGACGGGTCATGTGAGTGGAGTCGCTGTCAAAAGATCTCTGAAGGGTAAATCATAAATCGACTTAATTCTGCGCAGACCAGGACTTTGGTAGCGCAGACCAGTACTTTTGATCACGGTGGATCACGGACTTTAACCAATCAATAATTTAAGATTCATGCTTTTACCCACAACCACGTGACAGATCTTCAACTGGAAGAAATAACGCGAAGCTGCGCGCGCATGCTCCGTCTATTTCATTTTAAGGTCGATGTCCGCAATTTTGCGGTGAAATCGGCCCTCGGCGCGTGTGGTAAAATTAATATAACTCGGGACCGCGACGTGATACCACACGAGGTGTCATTCGCCTCGTCTACGCAAGCTCTGTCGATAACTGTTATATTTGTGAGAAAACTAGATCAGGTGCTAAAAAATTGTGAAACAGAACTTTGTGAAAATATGCGAAATATGTCTCTATATCTTAATTTAAAGAAGGTTCCAGCCTACCGTAAATTCAAACATGAATGATTCAAAAGGAATCTAACAAGCCCAATATGTCCGATGCAGAGCATACGAGATCCAGTATAAGTAATCCATTCTCTCAAAACACGTTGGTTGGTTGGTTTCCATGAGATTTTTAGCTGCAGAATCAGGCTTTTGTCTCCAATCCTCCTAATTGATCTAGATTATCAAAACACGTTAATATCTGCACAAAATTTCTGTAAACAGCTAAAACAATTAAATCTCTAAACCTAAACTCTGCGGGCCGCGGTAGCCCGGTTGGAAGAGAAGCGGACTAGCAACCGGAGGATTGCGAGTTCGGATCCAACCAAAGACCGTCATGTACAAAGAGGGCTGGTGCACATTAAATCTGTCGTGGCCTTAAATGTCCTTACATTGGCGTGGTGTGGAAATTTGGGAGAGCGGGGTGCCAGTTTCATGTATAACCTCGTCATCTGATCGTGGCTCAAAACTACGTGGTGCTGTCCTCGATCTTTCCCTTCGGGTTTGATCCTTGACCCTCGCCAACAGCCCGTTATGTTGCTCCAGTGCGACGTTAATTAAATACCTAACTAAACTCTGCATATTCACTCATACGCAACCAAGTGACGTATTCTACGCCTAAAAGATCTGCTTGTCTCCGACACAGTCCACGCCTTTTTTTTCTGACCGTAATGTACTAAAAAAGTATAAAATGCATTTTCTTTTCAATATTATCGCTCTTTTTCAGCGAGTTTCTTCTCTCTGAGTCGGACTACTTATTTCATTGTCCTGTCCTTTCTTTTGCTATATCTAATCCAGCTTCTTGTCTTGGAAAACCATTTATCACTGCGACCTTTAAGTTTCATTTTCCATTATGACTGTTACATCAATTACAGATACTCAGTATTTGGAGAATATATGGAAGCAATTTATGGTACTCCTGTTTCATTTTGCTTCAAATTATATTAATTATTTTTTTCGGTATCTTAAGACTAGGGGAACATGTTTTATGCCAAGAAAATTATAGACAAAACATATCGAACAAAGACATTTACTTTGAGATTCTTATTAAAAACCTACCATATTATATATATATATATATATATATATAAATCAGTATCGTGGGACAAAAAATGAGAAATGATGTGTGTCGGAAATAAATTGCGCTTCAGGCACCATAAATATAAGAATGTTACTGCACATACCATATATAATAAGCTTGACAGCAAGGATTTGTTTCGCAATTTAATGCTATAACATTTTCTTGAACATTGTCAACTACATTTATGAGCTGTTTTTTTCCGTCAAGCTAAATGGAGGTGGTTAAATCTAGATGGTAGTAGTGTTTTTGTGAAGGAACGTGTTTCCTGTACGTATTCCGAACGTGACGTCACTTAGCTTCTTTTTTAGAATACAACTTCAGCACTTTGACAATAAAAATTCCAAAGAATATATTCGGAATTGAAAGCGTCGCAAAACTACATTTTAAGGTAACCCTATGTGTATCATGCGAGAACGTTTGGGAAGCGGACGTAAAGTCTTCGCTTTCCGTCTGGTTTGTTTGTTGACACTGAAAATACCTCTCATATTTAATAAAATATAAGCATATCAGTGCGTATTAGTTTGTCCAAAATTTGAAACGGTATTTTGAAAAAAATTAATTACAATGGTTTTAGGTATGTTGTATTTCTTGTCGTTTAATTTGTGATCATGTGGAAACAGATTTGAGACAGTAAATGAAAGTGGGTTGTTCTATCCTCCCTGGAAAAATTTGAAAAAAATGTGTCATTTTGCTTTCCTGTATTTTCAGTCACGATGTTCAGACAGGTATTTTGTAAATTTGCATCCACAAGTGAAAAAAAAGAGTTTAAGCAAAGAAAATGGAGTTCATTATTACAAAAATTGCCTGAATATAAATGGATAAGTTGATGTCAACTTTATTTAAGAATTTTCTGCAAGTAAAGAAATGGTTGGGATACGTGTGTATAAGTAACTGGAAAATATGGGGGGATGAACCCAGTTCATATAGGCTTCAAATGATCGCAGGTCACATCTGCCACAGTTAAATTTCACTAGTTAACAAATGAAAAAGTGCGACTGATATCGTGGGTACATGCGGATACATTTTTGACGAGTGAATACTTCTTTAAAATCATACCAGTACTGGGGTATGCATGAAAAATATAGGACTACAAAAAACATTACAACTGTTTTGTCTTATGATTTCAAAACTAGAAGAACCACCCAGAAGATAAATACAGTGTCATGTAGATAAAGGATGCCCGTACCTGACATGGCCTACGAACCGAGTGAGCATGCGCACTGATCTCGGGGAGGAGGTCCACAATATGTCTAAATTATACGGTGCTGGGCAAGCTCTGAGCCAGTGTACCATTAGATTACGCGGAGTAAGGGCTGCGTAAGTGATGTCATTCGAAAGATGCCGAACTACGCTATAATTGATATCTTCGTTAGTTTGTTTCGGATTCAGATTGATTCTGATTTATCCGAATTCTGTTGGTATGAAGTAGCTGTAACATAGATTCAGGTGCATTGAAGATGAACGTTCCAGATTCAGGCAGTGTGAAAGGTTTTAACACGAAAAACTATTTCTTATAGAAGCGACTTTTCCGAAACTTTATCAGCCAGTTTCAACCGTGTTCAGATTGATTCGGAATCCCCCGGGTTCTGTTGGTGTGGTAGGTAGTTGAATAACATCGTACTGGAGCAACACAACGGACTTTGGTGGTGGTCGAGGATCAATCCCGAAGGGAATGATCGAGGGCAACACCTCGTAATTTTGAATCATGGTCAGATGTCGAGATCAACACTTGAGCTTTTTGTTGGTGATGTAGATAGGTATTTAAATTAACATCGCACTGGAGCAACACAACGGGCTATTGGCGACGGTCCGGGATCAAACCCGAAGTTGTGTTGGTGCGAAGAGGCCCAAAAATGAACAAAAATTCTGAACTAGGAATCAGTTTATTTTTGAGTTTTTGGTAGTGACGTTTATTTCTGACTTCTTTAAAACAAAACGTAGTCAACAAGCTGAATTTCCTCTTTGCGCAAGATTATAAAATATTTGTAAACTTATGCATGTAGGTAAATTTACAAGTTATCACTAAGTTTCCATATTGACGCCTAATATTTGCCTTTACGATTTAAAATGTTACCTGGTATATGAGCTTTTAAGATTTGACTAGCATTCACTTCAGTATTTCAGTTACGAGATTTCAAAGTTGCAATTTAATAGAAAAATGAGTTTCCGTTGGTGCATCAACAGTGTAACATCACTGAAAAAATCAAATTATTAAAGTTTATGTGCTCTACACGTTCCTTTTAAATACCCTTAATCCTACTGATCTCGATACACTGCATGTCTCGATACAAAGTGAAAGCACTTCCACTAGATTGGTCTAGTTCCATTGAAGCTCGATAGATGGCAGCGCTATAAAACCATAAAAGTATCCCATACTGTTCTAAAAATAGATTAATCACTTCAGGTGTGGGGAGGATTCCGAGGCAAATCAATAGATGACAGCACCTCAAAAACATAGAAATTTTTTTGAACAAATATTATATTGGAGTGATAGTTACACTGTAATACGAGAGATAAAGTTTAATTTTAATGTATTATGGCATTTTTGTGTGTCGACAAGAAACTTAAACTCGATTTAACCTCACCTCACCTGTTTTCTATTTGAGTTTTCTTTTTCTTGGCGTAAAAACACATTAAAGCAATCTGAGGGGACTGAGGTCATACATATTTATATACATATTTTGTCGACACTGTGAGCAGAGTGTGAAGGTATCTGAAGGTGAATTGAGGAATAGAAGCCAAACGAATCTTGCTTGCAATGTAACAGAAAATGCAAAGAAAACGCTTTCAATAAGTAATTTATGAAGGTGAAATCTATTAGTAGCAGAGAAGCTTATAAACTCAATTTCAAATTTTTATAAATTGATGAAATTTTAGTGGCATAAGTTTAAACACATTAACAATTCAGAATAATCAATTTTAACAATCATTATTTCAATTCAGTTTCAATAAGCAAAACTAGCACACAAAAACAACAGTACTAGTTTTTCCCTCTATGGATTCAATTTGTCTTCAATTACTTACTTACTCTTCTAACAAGTTCAAATTGACCGGGCATTGGTTGATATACAAACTTTACTATCCGGCTTCGCCCAAGTTTTTCAGACAAACCAAATCGCACCACTGTTTCCTCAACACTTTTGTGGCGTAGTCGAAATACTTTTATGAGCTTTATACGCTTTACGTGCTTGTGTTCTTTCCTCTTCCGTTTGCTCGTCTAGTGACAGCTTTTGAAGTTTTGTGTTGATTCGAATTCGATTCAAAATTGGTCAATTATTGAGTAATGTTCTATATTAATTTGTTTTCTACCATGAGAAAACTAATATAGAAAATCTAAGTGAACGGTGTAGCGAGCTGATAATAGTTGCATTGTCCTAGAAATTCCGGACAGAATAATCTGTGCAAATTTCAAAAACGCCAAAGAACTCAATGATTATTCTTTTCCTTTGCACACTTACCTTTTACACAAAATTTTTTTACTAAAATACAACAGTAGTTGGTAATTGAATTGACGCACTACAGCAACTCAATGGACTGTTGGTGATCTGGGATTAACCCCGAAGGAAAGACCCGAGGACAACATCTTCGTAATTTTGAATCACAATCAGGTCTGAAGAGGTCAATACCTGAGCTGGCATCCCACTTTCCAAGCAACTCTTCCATTACCACGGAAAATTTTGTTAATTACTTAGAATGCCAATTGCTCATTACATTACAAAAATTTCCCCACTAATTTCCCAAGTCCCTTCTCATCCTCAGGCTGGGGTACCATGGTACAGGAAACTTGCTTCCCCACATGGGGACCTTGACATGCATTTTTGAAGTATGTTACAACCAAGCTATACGTGTGATAGCGGTGACCGGTTTTGGCAAGTGTTTGTTTTCCTGCCTTAAGTATCACCATGCTGGGAAAACACTTTTACAGAGATTATTTCATTTTTAGCTTCATACTCGTAAAACAACAGTTTTACGAATATGAGGAAACTAACAGTCGTAAACACTAGTTTACAGATGCGTTTGAAAAGTTGATTTCAGGGGGAATCAAATTATTTCTTGGCAATAATCTAGCTCTTTATCTAGTTCTTTATCCTGTTTCGTATTGGTGTTCAGAGCAAGACGTCTAACATCTTTACAATTCTGAGTCGTCAGAAGCGACGACACGCTAACCATACCACGCGATACCGTATTGGAAACCAACCCGAAAAGTATTGTCCAATGTTTCGATTGGATTGGCATTTAGGAAATATTCGCGTCGAAATTTCTATGACGCCACTTCCGGTCATTTGAAAGTCCATCGCTAAAAATACCTAACTATCCTTTGGGTTGCCGGTACCTGAAAGTAAATAGAGACACACGTGGGAAAATAAATCATCCCAGATGGCTATGCAACTATGAAAGTGTGCGCTAGATCAGCGGTTGTAGGTACACATGAGCGCATCTTTGGAATGGAATGGACAATGAAAAAACAGATATTTTCGGGTTGTTTTCAATAAGGAATCGCGTGGTATGATTATCGTGCACCATGTATATAAAAGCAACGTGTTGAATGATCGGCGCTCATTAAACCTAGGTCATGGTGTTTGTTTACAATATTTTGAAACAAAATAATCCTATAATTTCTTTGCAGTGCAGTTTGTTTCAGTTTCCATAGAGCAATCACTTTAAACGTTTTAATTGTTGACCCTCTGAACGGTTCACACGCATATTTCCATCTTCCGACCAACAGTCTTCCTTGTATGACTTCTAACCAATTTTGACCTTATTGATCAAAAAGTCTTTCCAAATTATTTTATTCTAAGTAAATAACCAATAGAATCTTTCCAAAGGATTATGTTCTAAGGAAAGGACCAATAAAATCTTTCCAAAGGATTCTACTCTAAAGAAAGGACCGATACAAGTTTTCCAAAGAATTCTAAAGAATTTTATTCTAAGGAAATAAGCAATAGATTCGTTCTCCAAAGGATTCCATTCTAAGGAAAAGACCAATAAATCATATCCGAATAATTCTATTCTACAGAATAGGCCAATAGATTCTCTCCAAAGGATTCTATTTCAAAGACAGGGCCAATAGAATCGCTCCAAAGGAAGATTAGATTCCAAAGGGAAAGTACAAATATAATATTTCTAAAGATAGGAAAGAGTCCACGGATTCTTTAGAAAGATGTATTAGTTATTGAGTGTATTGTGGAATAAAAGCAACCCTACACTATAAAATCTTGTGACACTCAGAGGGTTAAATATTAATAACCTTTCTCTTAACTCCAACTGCGTTTTAATTGCATCATTCGTTTTTATCGCATTCATCATTTTAGATTATATTTCATTAATTCTAGTATGGTCAGTTGCCGACATATCACACTACAGTAGAGCCTCAGTCATCACGGTGTTCATGGCAATGAATTTGCGGATGGCTTAACTAAGGCCGGTTTTGAATAATCCCAACCATGTCCTCCTATTGAATACCATACATCAAAAAGGACTATAAATACAGAAATCAATCTCTCTCGACTTAATACTTACAAAGGCAAAGCTAAAGAGAAAGACTAAAAATCCTTCCTAAGGTCTCAGTTGTTGCGGGATCTGCTGAGAGCTATAGAAGTCGCTTGTATTAGTGTTCTCACTTAACACTACCACCTACAAAATCATCAATACCGAATGGGCTTATCAAACTCACCAACTTGCCCTTTGTGTGTGGTCTTTCAGACAGGAACCCGCCACAATAGCTGCCCTGATCTTACTGACGTCGCTATAAATAATACTGCTGATAGAGTTACATATTTTATTTCTATTTCTCGACTATATTGGGTTACCAGAGACTTATGGCGAAGGGTCTGAGGTTCTGGCGTAGAGTAAAAGAGATAGAAGCAAAAATATTAAAATATAGATGGTATGAAAAAAACTATACATTTTCACGAAAGCAATTTAAATAACAAATTGTATGAGCTATTTTTCTAGACTATCCCGTAATTTTCCTTTGCGAAGAGATTTTGAAAAAAAATTCAAACAAACACGTAAACCCTCCAAGTGGTTTCGACGAGGTATCTCGTCCATCAAGATCTCATCAATTTTACTAATGGCGAGATATCTCGTCATCAAGATATTACCCATTCTTTTATGTTGCTCGTTCATCACGATATGGTCAGCTTTGCTAATGATTGTATACTTCATCGAGATAACCACCCGGATGATTAAATAATTAATATTACTTACATTTGCAAATACTAATACGACTCACGTTACATAAAGTCAGATCTGATATTTCTAGTATAATATTGTGCTCATATCTTATTTTTACTGTAAAAAACTGCTACAAAGACCTTATTGCAGCGTACTAATTTCTTTGCATTTTCATGTCGATGACTGAAAGTATGAATTTTATATTTAAGATTTTGGTTCTTTTAGAAGTTGATTTTTCATATTGTTTTGACGGATTGAAAAAATGTTTTACTTTGTTTATAATACATGATAAATTTCAGTTATTTCATATCTATGGTATCAGTAAAAGAATAATTTTACCTTTCATACTGATATAATGATTTTTATTATGATTGATTTCCAAAAGCATGTATATGAAAGTTCTGAACTTGAATGGATCTTTTGAACGATTCAAGTTACTTACTTTGAATCAATTTTTTAGCACTCAGGAGGAAGGGTAATAACCTTTTAGTGTTGGACTCTATCCGATTTGAAGGAAAATCGGAATTGCCGTTTCTCATATCGAATTTGCAGTTTTATACATTTTTTCATCAGTCAACCTTGATACGTATTACTCCATAAATTCACAAGGCAAGAAGCATATGTAAGGTGACACTTGCCTACGAATCAAAGCCAAATCAAGTGCTTTTATACTGAAACTATTAGTTTTTACGTAACCAGTACATGTGTGCACAATTGTGTGATTCGAAAAAGGTTGATAGCACTCGCTTTACTTTTGAAATCACAGATTCAGCACTTTAATGTGATATCTTTCGATAATATAGTTCGTTTGTTTTTCCGGTGGTTTAGCTTCTTTAACCCTCTGAGGGATTCACACGCATTTATCCGTATTGAAACTTGTAGTCTTCCCTGCATGATTTCTAACCAATTTTGAGCTTCTTGACCAATGGAATCTTTATTAGGATTCTTTCAACCATTAGATGTGATTATTTAGTCCTTATGGTGTTGTGGAGTATAGTTAATAACGGACTACTATGAAATCTCGTGCGCTCAGAGACTTAACAAACCGATTTCATAGGATCTCTTGCATATATAGGCTATATAATTGTATATATGCATGTATAAACGATAGCCTTTACAACGCGTTGACCAAGGGAAACATCCACGACGATCGTCATTCATGCTTTTGCATATAGCAGCCTTCTAACGCACTTTCACTCCTACTCAGAAATCAACTGATCCAAGGTCGACTGCCTACTCCCGGCAACAGAAATATAAGATCACTAATTGGCCCAAGTGATTGGACGCGAATTCTCTTTACTGAGAAATGATTGCGCTTAGAAACCAATTACCTACGTATTTCTACTTGGAAAGAACCTAGAACACGCCATTTTCTAATTAGGTTAAAAAGAAGAAAGATTTCTCCTCCGTATTTTGATCCGAATTTATTGCTTTAAACTTGGCTCTGAGATACTTTAGTTCTTCAGACGTAAAGAGAAATATCTGAATCTTGACAGGCAGCCGGAGCTCAATTCAGCACTTGCTGAATTCTAGAATTGTCAGGAACACAAGTTTTGAAATTCTGGCTAAGTTCAAAAGTAAGTCGAAATATGCTGATATCCACTTTGAATGGAGTCCTTCTTATATTAACATTAAGGGAAATGACAAGAGGACTAGCTTGTAAAAAAAGTTTCTTTGGAGACTCACGTCATTGAACCAGTGAACGCCCCAGAAAGATTTCACAAAGTCTAAGATCTGCAGTAATATTATATGCAGAACTCCTCATGATTGGTATAGGGGAATTCAGCCAGGCTATGCTTTGGAAGTGTTATGCGATCAAAAATCACAGACGGCTTTGTCAAGATTTCAGAAGTGGCCATACAAGCATTCTCCAAATTTCAAAATGGACATAAAATTTTTCCAGTTCATCCGAAATGCACGAACTCACAGACTTCCCCTGGCTCACATGCCTTCGTGTGTCGGTTTGGATACCCATGACCTTTTTGAGAATCCTTGGATGGTTTTGGACTTTTTAAAGATGAGTGGTTTCATGGACTTGGTCTAGCATGTGCTAAACCAAGAATAATTAGGATTGGTAGGTAGTTTTATAGCGCAAGGGCCATATTTGGTTATGCTGCGCCAGACACAAGACATACAACATCAAGTAATAGGGAGGAATTCACCTGACAGGAATTGAACCTGTGCCGCCTTCAACTTGAAGGTTGTTATTGCATTGGACATACCACTGAGCCACGACGGCCCCCCAAGAGAATAGTATTTTAATTAACGTCGCACTGGAGCAACACAATGGGCTATTGGCGACGGTCCGCGATCTAATCCGATCCGAGGACACCACTTAAGTTTGATACACGGTCAGATGACGAGGCCCCAAGAGGAATTAGGAACAGCAACATGCCATTTTCTTTTCAATAACCGTATGTAGTAAGTTTTCAGGGAGGTGGTTCTGTAAACGGCTGGGGATACATAGACAGTGAAGTCCTCCATCTTCAAGTAAGGTATTTTGGGAAGTTGTTAGTCAACACAGTTCATCCTAATTGACGATAATGTCCGATCTCATCGAGACTATCAGGTGGATGGAAACCTTGAAAGTGACGACATTGTGCGATCGCATTGGTCAGCATTCTTTCGGATCACAATCTCATGGAACATCTAGTCCAGCCTTTCCCCACTAGCTAATTAATTTTGATAATTTAAAAATAAATGAAAAACATTATTAACCCACAACATGTTATGCATGAAGTATACACATATATGCATAACAGCGGTTGTTCTTTGCAGGCTGATCAAGGCGCCTAGAAGGAAGCTGCATATATTGAGAAGTCACCTAAAGGTAAGTTGAACACCTTTTCACTAATGATAAAACAAAACTTAAAAATAATCTATTTTAATATCTTTATATTTCTTTTAATTGATACTATTTTAAATTTAAAAATGTAATATTTAAGGTAACGTGGTTGATACAAATATTTAATCTCAATGTTATAGCTTAGAAGTTCTTACTGCATGAATAAAAACCTCCAGGTTTTCCTGTCTGTCCTCTGATAAAGGAAGCATATCAATATTGTTCGTAAATCTCGTAAAATTATCGTAGAATGTTTAAAACCTAAAACATTTTTTTTATTTTACAAGTTGAATTCCAACGATTTCCAAAGGAGGGTCCTTGGAGGAAGTCTTTTGAGCAACTTGTGTGTACGATTGCGTCCAAATTAGAGCTTCCCTGGCCAACTCTAGAGTATACTAAGCTCTGTATTACTGAATGGGAAGACATTACGAGTCAAAAAGCTATTGGGCAGACTACAAAAATAGACGGAAAGAGATCGATAAGCGCCGGAACGTGTGAAACCTTCGCGTCATTCATTTGCTGCAACCATTACCAAAATGCTTCAAGTGTCCACGATGCAAAACACTGATTAATTTATAAAATACACTCAATTCCCAGCCCTGATGCAAAGCTGATTGCAATTGGTCGATGGATCAATGTAAATCAATTCTATGGATTGACGAATCTCGTTTCACATTGGTCAAACACTATGCCCGGCTCACACTGGAGCAGCATGCGACAAAACATACGATATGCGCATGCATATACCATTTCTGCACAAAAAACATGCTTGCGCATTTCAGCCAATTTAGTCGCACGACTAATAATGAACAAGTGTGTGGCTTGCCTATAGTCATTGCGATCACATGAACTTAACCTATTGTAGTGACTCTAGTCTGTAAAATTCGGTGATAGTAGCATGATTCGATGCTGTGTATCAGTCTAAGACTTGGACAGTTGGTTCCTATAACTGGTAGCATAAATTCCAAGACCAACTTGAGCGCTCTAGAAAATTCTGCAATACTGTCACTATTCTAGCACTGAGGAAAGGAGCCAAACGTCTATAAGCCTGATAGCTCCCCATGTCGTTCTGCAATGCAAGTTCAGTGATTTCGTGACAAAAGTGTGGAAACATGGCCAGAATTTCTCAGAACTCGGAAATGGATAAGAGAAGTCCTCTCGGATGAGTGCCGTGGTAGCCCAGTTGGTAGAGTAGCGATTAGCAACGGGAGGGTTGCGAGTTCGAAACTCGATCCAATCAAAGACCTCCGTATATGTGGCCTCAAATGCCCACACGATGGCGTGATGTCGAAGTTTGGAGAATGCATGCCAGCTCAGGTGAGTCGTCTGACCGTGGTTCATAATTATCTTACATTACAAAGTATCAAAAATATTATTCCATATTTTAAAATAATTTTTTAATATTTATATATAATTTATAAATATTAAATTTAATACTTATACAAAAAATATTCTTAAAGCAAAAAGATCGTTTATAACTTTTTTCCAAATCAAAAAACTTTCCATTTTGGTCAGATCGGTAAAAAATAAAATATTTTTTCTTATGCCTCAAAATTTCGATGTGAACAAGATTTATACCAAGGTTAAGGCTCTACGCTGTTAGTTTTGGATTTCAGACCAGTCAATGGAATAATAAAACAAATTTATATTTGTAGAAAGCGTAGAATTCGGTAAATAGCTGCTTGGGGTGGTGGTAATTAATTAATGTCGCACTAGACTAGAGCAACACAGCTGATTGGGAATATAGTCATTACGTTGACGTACTGGAAATATTCAGTTCAGTCATTACACAAAAGTTCGTGGTGCCATCTGTAGTAACTTACGTAAACTAAAAATCCAAAGGTTTTTGGAATTACCTTTTAATAACAATTGAATTGATTTACAGCACATGAAAATTCTCAAATATTCTCTTAAACACAATATATGCATGTATGTAACTTGTTGGAACATCATATACTAAATCATATATCATTTTAATGATATTACACTATGAATGTTACATGAATATACGTATAGTGCTTGTTTTAAGAATATTTGAGATTTACAATTGTGCATTTTATAAAATCTAGTATACAGCATATCTTTTTATCTGAACATTTTATTCAAGCACTATGTACAAAATTTGATCCATATATTTTCTATATTTTAAGCATTTCTTTCATAAATATATTTTGTTTTACATATATTTGACTGTAAGTGTATGTTTGTGTAACATCAAACAAGAATGGTTTATTTTCAGTACATTTTTCAAATAAGAATTCATTTCAAATTCTATTCCTGAATGGATATTTCAAACTTTCAAAAAAAGCTTTTCATCACAAAAAATTTAAAATGTGTTGCTGTTGAATGACAATAGTAATATAGCTAAACATTGTCACAATTTAATTTTATCAATTTTATTATGTAGATGAAGAATGTACAAAATGACAAATGCCTTAGAAAATGATTTAAATTTTTTCCATAAAATTAACGTTAAGTTTTGATATACAAAATCAAATAGCTTAATCCATTGTATCATTATCAAATGACTAAATATAGAACTAATAGGCAACAATAAATTCGAAAGCAAAGTATAATATTTAAAAAAGTATACTCTAAGATAAAACCTAAATATTTTTTCCTTTTATTTTTCATGGATGTAGTGCTGTAGTATATTATTTTTCAAATGAGCATTAATAACTGCTTAAAATAATTGTACCATGTTATATCCTACACAAAAACATAAAATACTATGTACTTTTATTATTCGGATATTTCTTTCAACTATCATAAAGTTAAACAGTGTGAGGCAATGAACATTCTTCCAGGTTTGAAGTGCGAACTCGTGACTGAAATAATGTTCTAGTAATCAAGTGTTCAATTTTGGTAAAATGAGTACCTGTGCACAGTACCACCTTAACAGGGTAGGCACAGTGGCTGTACTGTGTGCTCATGTTACTTCAGAAACCCAGCATCCTGATAAAAATCTATGAAACCTCAAGGAAACAGCAATTTATTAAGTGATTCTGAGTGAGATGTGTCTATTTTAACATCCTTTATTTTTACACATCAATCAGAAAATTGATCATTTCAGATTCTAATGGTTTCTTGATTGGTTAATGGTACTTGTGTCATGAACAATGGGAACACTCTACCTCCCGTCCCTTCGGATTAGCATCTACACGAAATATGCAGTTCATCATAGCGCAGTCAATCATCTCATTTTCCTGCCTTAGTAAACTCTAAGGCAGCATTTGGATCATCTATAGAATTGGCCATGGATTGCACCTTTTGGGCTCTTTTTAATTTAGAATTTGATTTATATTTGTGGTAAACTGCAAATCTAGTTGACTTCTAAGGTTGTCTAAGGCTAAGCATTTTACAGTTTTTGCTTTCGATCCAATCTCAGCAGCTCCAGTTATCAATGTTATGCTACTGCACACTTTACAGGTGCTTAGGGCTTCACGCTTGAGTTCTCCAGGATTAAACTATTTTGAATTCATTAATATTGTGATTATCAGTTTTTTGTCCTCACTTCCAAAGGAAACGTTTAAGAAATTTTGTTACTTTTCTATTAAAGCCATAAAGCCATACCAATAAACTTTGGTGCCAATTTAGCACATTTTTGCTTATTTCTAAGCGCTATTTGTTTCCTTACCAGCTTTTTGTTTTCTGGTGCCATTTTAGCTTATTCCTTTGTTTGTGCAATGGATTTCATGATTGGGATTTGCCAAGAGATGAACAAGCAACAATACTATTTCTTCAAGAAAGAAATATTCTTCAAAGATTGTATTTGAATAACCACCTCAAGAAATTAAAATGTGACTCGAAGCCGAAATGGTTATGTAGCCTTTGTTCATGCCTGTAAAAAAAAAGGTGTCCAAACATGAGAAACGTGGTTTGCTGGATCACACATTCCTTTCGTTACTACCATACGACTCATTTATTTATGGTGTCAAGAATTAACATCTATTGATTTCTGTGAATTACAGCTTCAGATGTATCACAACACAATGGTAGATTGGAATAATTATATGCAAGAGTGGTATGGCTATAACGGAAAAGTATCGAAATTTTAATTAGTTTTCTGAATGAAAATAAAATGTATATACTCGATCTATCTATAAATATTCTGTTTTGCAATTCATACAGGCCATGGGAATTTAAACACTTTTATTGAATTTGTCTTGAAAGCAAGGTACAAAAATAACATCACAATGACCTTTGACATCAGGTTAATTACAAAAAGCATTTCTTTAAAAATAGTTTCTTACAAAAGTTTCTTCCGATCACGCTCGACAAAAGAATCAATTTCAAAGCCCTTGTAGGAATGATTTTGATATGAAATAATTACACTATTTTTCAATAATTGGCCAATGAGCCTTTAATTCATCACATGTGAAAATGGTACATGTTTTCATATTAAAAATATTGTGCCATTTTACTTTCAAAACTTCATAAGTTTTGAAATCAAAATTTTTCAGATAGGTAGTTGAATTCACGTCGCACAGGAGCAAAACAAGCTATAAACAAAGGTCTGACATCAAACCTGAAGTAATAGATCGAAGGGCACCTTGTAACTTTGAACCACGGTTAGATGAATAGGTCAAAATCTGAGCTGGTACTTTCCATACCACACTGGGGCCACGGCAGTCCGGTTGGAAGAGTAGCGAATTAGCAACTGAAGGTTGCGAGATCCAGATACATGAGTCTTAGGTTGGATAGTTTCAAACTCGCAAATGTCAGAAAAACAATATACTTTCAAATATATTCAGTATAAAACCTTAACATTAATTTGTTTTAAAAAATGTTACATAAAATACCAAGTTGCCTTAAAATAAGTAAATTGAAAGTTGACAAGGATGCCTAAACCATGTCTTGAATATAATCTTCTCATTCACTTATACATAAATATTGAAATCATTTATGGGTTTAGAAAATGTAGCATATACCATTAAAATATTTTGAGTCATTAAAATGAGCAAAAATTCCACAAAAAATTCCAGAAATTTTAGAATCTGCAGTTCTTATTTTCAAAAATATCTATAATACACTTGGTTTGAATTATTAGAAATAAGTGATGTTTTATAAAGTATTACAGGATTTTAAAATATGAGACATTACATAAATGAATGTCAGCTATATGGAATGAGTAAAAATGTGCATTTACTATAAAGTAAAATGGAAAGTTAACCTTAAGTCAACAAAACACGAAACATGTACAACATAATGTGAAATTAATTATCACACGGCTACATTATACATTCAATATGAATACTTACATAACTAATATATGAAGTTTGACAGAAAAGAAATAGTTCTTAATATTTCCTTGAGAACTTCAGCCATTGAGAAAAACAATGGCTTAGTTCCAAATTTCATCATAACAGTCGATTATGAAAATTTAGAGGCAATTAGTTAAGCGGTGAGCAATCAATTAAAAATTATTGGTAAAGATGTCAAATCCGGGTCATGTTTGTCACCAAGCAATTTTTGTCGCCAAATCAAGATGGCGTCCAAAGCCAGTATGACTTTGGATGGCATCGCAATTTCGTTAAAAAAAAACGGGCTTTCCTTTGTAAGAAACAACCTTTTTGCATAGGGTTGTCATAAAGCTAGATCAAAACATCTAGGTTACCATGTTTGGTAATAAATCGCTAGTGCCCTGGATTTGACATCTCCACCAAATTATCTGTTATATTGAGCTGAAATATGAGAACACCAAGTTCTAATGTACAATTAAGAAATTCATACATCCAGATAAATTTAACTGAATAGTTGTTTAAAATACAAGCACACTCAGGAAATATCAGAATAAACGTGGCTCAAAACTGAACTTATTAATACAGATGATATAACACTGCTTTCAGTTTCAGAGGTACGTGATGCATCCACAAAACAGCACCTGTGTGTGTACATTTTCAAAATACTGTATGAAGAAAACCAAAACAGATATGGTCAGTATGAACATGGTTATGAGCAACTTGTGACATGTATAAACAGACTAAAGTGAGACAAAATGCAAAAAACGACCACATTGCATTTTTGAAGTTAATATCAGAGTATGTGTACACATGCTTTCAATGTTAAACACATTCTGCATAGAAAAGGTCTGTCAATGAAGTATTATATGCCTTGTTTGATGGCAATGCTCTTGGCACGTTTTTTGGCCCACTTTTAGTAGTGAGTTATGGCAGGCGAAGGAAGATCACCAAATTGCTTAAAAAATAAGATGTTTAATCGTTATTTTCCAACTATTTCTACTACATATTTTCCGATAAAAAAATGTTTCTTCAAAGTTTTGTATTTTTCCCGTTAATTACTTATTACTTTCCGCTAAAGCTTATTATTTTCCGTTTTTAAAAAAAAGATTTTTTTCTAAGAATTCTTTCCTTGTGACATAAAAAGTGCGCCAAAAAACGCACAAAGAGCATTGCCACCAAACGAGGCGTATGATATAGCTGTACCCATTGCATAGATATTATAGAAAATTCAATGACTGAATCTGAACCAGTGAAATTTCAGTTGTAACTGACAGTTAAATAACATTGTTCTATGTCATACTTGTGGTCATACACAAGTCATGTGTTACTTCAATTTTGCTAGTTTCCTTTGCATCAGCCAATCTGTTGTAACTGAGTTAAATCAGTTCCATGTCACTACTTGTGACTTCAACTTCGCTATGGTTTCCTTTGCATCAGCCAATTTGTTGTAACTGACAGTTAAATCAGTTCTCTCACTACGTGACTTCAATTTCACTATGGTTTCCTTTGCATCAGCCAATCTGTCATAACTGGCAGTTAAACCATGGTACTATGTCACTACTTGTGACTTCAATTTCGCAATGGTTTCCTTCGCATCAGCTAATCTAGCTTTCAGCTCGGCGATTTCGTGTTTCACTTTCGTTTTGGCTGCCACAACTTTCTGCATATCTTGGACTTTTTTCTCCTCGTAGTCGGTCTTGTGTTGTGGTACACCAGGAGTGCTTAGTTTAGGATGACTCAAAAGCCTGTGCATTTTGGCAGTAGGGTCCATGAACACCAACTCGTCGTAGAACTCTGAAGTGACTGGAATAGTTCCCATCTTAACGTTCCCATCTTTCTCCCGATCGAAAAGCTTCAGAAAGTGATAAATCGTCACGGGTCTCTCGTTGCTGTCCTGGAAGAATATTTTTATCACAATTTCGAATTCACCCCAACCGGTCTCCGTGACTTGGTAAGGTGGAGCATGGCACACGCGATTAGGATCCGCGTAGCTCTCGTGAAGTTTGAAATGCACGCGTTTCACGTAAACGGACATGTCTTCGTTGTCGTACGCTTTGAGATATACATTCCACTGGTGAGTGTGGCCATCCTCGTCGCGTTTTCTGCCGAGGTACCAAGCGACGTTGCCGTAAACAATGGGCTTCACGACTTGAATTCCTTTCAGTCGTCCGCCGGCTTCTGGTCCAGCATTCAGTTTAATGTTCGGCCCACCTCCCTTAGCAGCTGGAGAACGCTGTTGTACTGGAAGAGATAAAATTTGCTTTGATTCCATGGCGCTTTCGCTAATTCAGCTTATTCAAAAGGAACTCGACTGTTGCTCAAAAATAACTCATTTTTCAATCCGATCATAATGCTTGTTTATTTATCGTTGTTGTGTTCCGAAGATTAATTCACTTCAAATCAGTTATAAGAGTTGTATGCGTAGCTATTTACTCTGTGAGTTGTACATGTTGGACCTCTGATATTAAAGATTTTCGATTTATATTTTTATTGGTAATAGCAATAACGAATTTTCATCTGATAACTAGTTACATTATTGAGCAAGAACATTTCAAATATTTTTGGGGCGTAAACAGCTTTTAATCTACTATAATCAGAATGTAAGGTTTATGGTATATTTACGTGCTTCGTTAACAGTGAATATATTCAATCATAATTCAACTCCATTCATTGTAAGATAAACCAATTTTTTTATTTCCATCCTTTACATTAATTCATAAGCGCGCACTCTTCTCTCCGTACTTTCTTGCAACCCCACTACACATACCAGGGTTGCTATATTTTTAAAGGCGCGTACATTCTCGCTCTCTTGGCGATTCACTACAGAGTATCCCCCCAGTGACAGAGGGTACGATGGAACGAACAATATAACTTAAATATATATATATATAAATATAAGGTAACACATGTAATTTGACATACAGAAAATAGAAAGAAATATGATGTAAATTAACAGTTAAATATAGTCAGTATATCTCTGTGGAAAATGTACACGACGACCAGTTCGTGTCGTGGTTGTTGGTTTCTTAATAGTTTCTTTGGAAACAGATGGTTTTGCAAGAGATATTGACTTTGTAGGAAGTGTCTCGGTAACAGTGGATTGACGTTTGATAGGAACATTATCCTCTCCAAGAAGAAAAGCGGGTTTAACTCGATCCAAAGAGACAGTCGATTTCTTTCCTTTCAGTTCAATGGTAATTGTTTTATTGGTTCTGTTTATTACCTTGTGAGGACCGGTGTAAGGCTGACTCAAGGGTGGTTTGTTTGAATCAACTCGTAAGAAAATGTGCGTACATGCTGTGAGAGATGGATGCACAAAAACTGGACTTTCACCGTGTCGTGAAGTAGCAATGGGATTAAGAGTCCGCATCCGCTCTTGGAGTTGAGTCACAAAGGAGGTATCAACGATTTGTTTGTGGTCTGGGATTTCTAACATGTCTGCAGGCAATGTTAATGTTTTGCCATAGACAAGTTCAGCACAAGTTGCTTTGATATCTTCCTTAACCGCGGTACGGATACCTAAAAGTACGATGGGAATGATATCAGTCCATCTATCGTTTTCATGTGCTTTGATAGATGCTTTAAGATGTCTATGAAAACGTTCGATGAGGCCGTTTGCAATTGGGTGGTATGTAGTCGTTTTTATTCTATTCGTGCCTAACAGGTTTGCAAATTCTTGATACAAATTTGATCTCATTTGAGATCCTTGATCTGTGGTTATAAATAATGGGCATCCAAAGCGACTAATCCAAGTGGTGAATATTGCTTTGCAAATGGTAGTAGTTGTCGTATCAGGTATGGGTATGGCCTCAGGCCATCTGGTAAATCTGTCGATGAGTGTCAGAAGATAGACGTGACCATCAGATGGGGGTAAAGGACCTACAATGTCTAAGTGAATTTGCGAGAAACGTGCATCAGGAAGTGCGAAAGTTCCTAGTGGTGCTTTCGTGTGGCGTTGGACTTTTGATCTCTGACAGGGTTCGCAGGAGCGTACCCAGCACTTGATTTGACGTTTCATATTGGGCCACACATATCGGGAGGATATCAGCTTTGTGGTAGCTGCAATTCCTGGATGAGAAATATTGTGTAGATGCTCAAATATAAGCTTTCGAAAGCATTCAGGTACGAAAGGTCGAGGTGAACTAGTTGATGTATCACAAAGTAAATCACAGTCAGATGAATGGCATGGTTTATATTCCAAAGTCAGAGATGAGTCATTGTTTTGAAGATACCTCTGTATCACTTTTCTGCAAAATCTTTAAAATTCAAATTTGGAGATTTTGTAATAGAATCAATTTCGATTCTTGAAAGTGCATCTGCGATAGAATTTTTAGAACCCTGCACATGCCTGATCTCTGTGGAATATTGTGAAATTAAGTCTAAATGGCGTAATTGCCGAGGTGAACATTTATCAGGTTTTTGCTTAAAGGCGTAAATTAATGGTTTTTGGTCTGTGTAAATTTGAAAACTTCTGCCTTCTAGCATGTGTTTAAATTTCTTTATTGCGGAATAAATTGCAAATAGCTCACGGTCATATGTTGACCACTTTTGTTGACTTCTGTTCAGTTTCATAGAGAAAAATGCAATGGGTTCCCACTGATTGTGAGAAAGTTGCTGCAAAGTGCCTCCGACAGCAAAGTCTGAAGCGTCTACCCAAACGCTAAGCTGTGCCCCGGGAATAGGGTGTTTTAAAAGAGTTGTCAGAGCAATAGCTTGTTTGGCAGCATTGAAGGATTTTTCAGCATTCTCGTTCCATTTTATTTGTTCGGAAGAATTTCGAACACTAGAGCGAGATTTCTTTTTGTTTTTGTGTCCTAAAAATTGTACTAAAGGGGCAAGTATGTGAGCAGCTTTAGGTATGAAAATTCTATAAAAGTTATACATGCCTAAGAATCTACGGAGCTGAGTTAAAGTTGTGGGTTGGGGAAATTCCATTATGCATCGGACTCTATCGGGAAGAAGTTCTATTCCCTTTTCGGAAAGTTTAAATCCCAAAAACTCGATGCTAGGTCTAACGAAAGTACATTTTGAAACATTGATACAAAGACCGTACTCCTGAAATTTTGAAAATAAAGTTTCAAGTTGTTCTAAGTGTTCTTTATCATCTTTTGATGCAATCAATATGTCGTCGACAAAAGCATAAACACCGGTTAAATCGCGAGTAACTTCATCAATAAATCTTTGGAAAGTTGCAGAGGCATTACACAATCCAAATTGCATTCTCGTACTTTCGAATAATCCAAACGGGCTACATATTGCTGTTTTGTGAATATCGTCAGGGTGTATTGGAATTTGATGATAAGCTTTAATAAGGTCGACATGGCTAAAAATTTTGGAACCGTGCAATTCTGAAGTAAAATCAGCAATATGTGGGATTGGGTATTTTTCTTTAACAGTTTGTGCATTTAATGCCCTATAATCGCCCACAGGCCTCCATTCCAATGTTCCTTTTTTAGGAACCATATGAAGTGGTGATGCATAATTGCTCTTTGAAGGTCGTAAATGACCAAGCATCATCATATTTTGGAATTCAGTTTTGGCGATTTTCAAGCGATCTGGTGCTAATCTTCTAGGTTTTGCAACAACAGGTGAACCTACAGTTGTGATGTAATGGGCAGTATTATGCTTAACCGGTTGATTAGGATCCGGCAATTTAGAAATCGATGGAAATTTATTTAAAAGGTTGTGATAAACAGAATCTCCAGTTATTGTTTTTACTGAATGAATATCAGCATTTTTCATTTGCCCAATTGTCTGAAATTTTGTTTTTAAATCTCTTATACATTTATTTCGGAGATCGGGTACCAATTCAAAATAATGGAGGAAATCTGCTCCGAGAATTGGTGTGTTTACATTTGCAATTAAAAATGTCCAAGTAAAAATTCTCCGTAATTTAAAGTTTTAAGAAAGGGTTTTTTGTCCATATACCTTAATAATTGAAGAGTTAGCAGCTGAAAGTGTCTGTTGACAAGAATTTCGTTTTTGAAAATTATTTGCAGGAAGCAAAGATACGTCGCTACCCGTATTGACCAGGAAGGATACGTTAGTTGTCTGGTCTCGAATGAACAGGCGACGCGAGATTTGTGGCAAAGAATAGGTCGCCTCTATTCTTCGCGATTCTCGTTTCCCTGATAAAAACAGGGTTGGACACATTTGTCGGCCCTACATTTATCACCAAAACGACGGTGATACCAACAAACCGATGAACGCCTGGAATTACTCCTAGTTCTGTTTCCTCGGTACGGGGAGCGACCTCGCGGATACGAAAGTTGATCGATTCTTTTGTTCAACTTCTCAATTTCACGGAAGAATTTTTCCTCATTTGAATTACGCTCTTCACGTGAAACAGCACAATTCTCCATTGGAGAAGGAGTAACTTCCAGAATGCGATCAGAAATTTCAGCAGCCTTATCGAATTTTAGGTCAGTAACGGCGGCTAATATAGACTGAACAGAAGTCGGCAAACGTTGTAGAATAGTTCCAACATTAAATTTTCTGGGACGTTATGAGATTCAGCGCGACGTTTCATATTTCGCAACAACTCGGAGGGTTTCCTAGATCCTAATTCCTCTCCTGACAAAAGTTGTCTGATTTCCTGTTGCGAAGATTCGCCGGAACGAGCTATCAGTTCTGTTTTCAATTTAGTGTACGGATCAACAGAGTCGGGTTTTACAAGTACATCACGAATAAGTGAGGCAATTTCAGGTGGTATATGAGAAACAATATAATTATATTTTGTCATAGACTCTGTAATAGGTTTAGGAGCCGCCAAAGCGAAAGTACTTTCGCACATGATAAACCATAAGGCGGGATCCGATCTATTAAAAACAGGAATTTGAACTGCACTGACCTCAGACATAGTGCAAGGGAATATTCAAGATATCCAAATTGCAAGTAAAAACAAAACAGAAAAGTAACCCAGAGATAAAAAAGTTCGATCTTACCCCGTTCGCCTTTCTTCTAATAGCAGGCGTGTCTTAATCCGAGAGATATTCCGTTATTGCGTAACGCGTATCTAATCCTCGGCGCTAGAGAAAGTTGAAAATGAGCTGTCCAAACGAAACTACTTCACAAATCTATGTAGCTCTCACGCATTGAAATTCTTCATAAGAATCACTGTATATTCTCACCGGGTCACCATTATGGTATATTTACGTGCTTCGTTAACAGTGAATATATTCAATCATAATTCAACTCCATTGATTGTAAGATAAACCAATTTTTTTATTTCCATCCTTTACATTAATTCATAAGCGCGCACTCTTCTCTCCGTACTTTCTTGCAACCCCACTACACATACCAGGGTTGCTATATTTTTAAAGGCGCGTACATTCTCGCTCTCATGGCGATTCACTACAGGTTTAATTTCGAAATTCAGAACTGTGTACTATTCTTGCGATTAATGGTGTGCTTAAAAGATAGTAGGTAGGTATTTTAAGTTGGCATGGTGTGGAAGTTTGGAGAGTGGGGTGACAGCTTAGGTGTTGCCTCGTCATCTGACCATGGTTCAAAATTACGTGGTGTTGTCCTCCAATCTTTCCCTTTGGGATTGATCCCGGACCGTCACCAATAGTCCGCTCTTTTGCTCCAGTGTGACGTTAATTAAAATACCTACCAACGCAATTATTTTAATTAACATCCCACTGAAGCAACACAACGAGCCATTGATGCCGGTCCGGGTAGGTAGGTATGTGGTAAACTTAGCTACGACTATAAAAATTAACTTACGATACAATAGTATATATAGCAGTGTTACTCAACTCTTACATGAAGAACTTTTTGGAAGTCAAAAGTTGCACTGTTTCACACGAGCTCACTAAAGGTATTTAAATTAACGTCGCACTAGAGCAACACAACGGGCTATTGGCCACAGTCTGGAATCTAACCCTAAGCGAAAGATGCAAGGATACCACGTAATTTAGAACCACGGTCAGATGACGAGAACATCTGATTTGGCACCCCACTCTCCAAACTTCCACACCATGCAAACGTGAGAACATTTGAGGCCACGAAAGATTTAAAGGGCATTATCCCCTTGGTTTCGAACTTGCAATCCTCCAGTTGCTAATCCGTTATTCTTCCAGCCGAGCTACCACGGCCACGCTGAAAAGAATGATAGTTGAACTAAAGAGAGGATAAAACACACAAATTAAGGGAAAGTAAAACTGGGAATATGAGTAAGGTTAATGCAATATCTATGAACCTGGGCTTATGAAATGTGATTTTTAGTGTAAACATAAGCAAACTTCAAGTAGAATAAAAATATACTTCTGGTGAAGAACTAGTGGGGTTTATCACTGTTCAAAGAAAGGATAAATTTTCAATATATCCTTTCTTTTCACAATTACTTGCATTGTCTATCATGTGTTTAGCGCAGCTTGGCCAAATATGGCCCCTTGCGCCAAAAAAACAACTTACCGACACACGAAATATTCATGGAGACATCTAGAGATCAAGTAGACAGTTGTAGTAGATAAAATCCACACCTTCAGAGAGGCAGAGTACCCTTGTTGCTATTGATATAACGGTAGCCTTTGACAGTATGGACTGGTTTATTTTAATTGAAATACGTGAAGGTTTTTAGTGCAGAGACAACACACTGGTTTATGGCTAAATTAGTTTATTGAGGACAAAACATGGTAGCAGCAAAATAATAATTCTACAACAGCTAGGACTAGAAGATCACAAACATGCATACGATACAGAACATAAAACAATTCTAGTGTTGCCACTCTTGATTAACTTAACTTTAATAATTATTTCTTAACACACCCTCTTAATTATCAAAGTTTTCACATTCACTGAATATAAAAATAAAACAGCAAAAGACAAAAAATACACCAAAAATTAATCATAATTTTACATTCATAAATACTAAGCTAATATATTTCAGAAATAAAGTTATATTACTAATTCAGATTTAAATTTCTGAAATTTATTTGATCCCAATGCTTTAGTGAAAATATCTGCAATTTGTATGTCAGTAGGACAATACTTTATATTAATTAAACCTTCATCTACCTTTTCTTTTATATAATGGTATCTAACATCTATGTGTTTACTACGTTTGTTAAATACCCCATTTTTAATTAAACTTATAGCACTTTGGTTATCAATGTTTAAAATAACAGAAATGTTTTCATTTGTAAGTTCTTCAATTAAAGTTTTAAGGTACACAAGTTCTCTACTACATTCTGCTGCTGATATATATTCAGCTTCAGTGCTTGAGGTAGCTACAATGGACTGTTTTCTAGAGCACCAACTTATTGGTCCACCACAAAAATAAATCACATATCCAGTAGTACTTTTACGTGTTTCACCATCTCCCGCATAGTCAGTCACAATAGGCAATAAGTTCTTTTTCACTGCTTTCCTTTGAGTAGCTTATTCCTGAATTTAAGCTTCCTTTTAGATATCTTAGAGTTCTTTTCAGATTTACAACATCTTTATTTGATGGATTTTCAACATGACGACTGTTAGAATTCACTGCAAAAACCAAATCTGGTCTTGTCCTGCACGATAAATATAAAAGACTTCTCACAGCTTCTCGATAAGGGAAAACAATTTCTTCAAGTTTTTCTGCATCATCTGTTGAAGTTTTTAACATAGGAGTGTTCATTGGCTTTGCATCTTGCATTTTATATTTTTGTAGTACTTGATTCGCATAAGCTTCTTGATGAATTTTCAATGTTTCAGAATTTAATTCCATATTAATTCCTAAAAATGAATCTGGTTTATCATATGATGTCATTTCAAACTCGTTTTGAAGTGACTATTTCTAAGTATTTAATTAGTTTGGATTTATCTGGCCCAATTAAGATTCCATCATCTACATAAAAAGCTAATATTGTATCATTTCCCACAAAAATACATTGTTCAGATTTAATTTGACGAAAATCTTTACTTTTCAGAAAATCAGTTAGCCTTTTATTCCACCTTAAAGGAGCTTGTTTCAAACCATATAATGATTTTTGTAACTTGCATATTTTAGACTGATCACTGTAACCTTCTGGCATTTTCATGAATATTTCCTCATCCAGTTTTCCATACAGGAATGCTGTCTTGATGTCAAATTTCATAATATGATATTCTCTTTTTGCTGCCAATCCGAATAAAATTCTTAGGGATGTAATGTTCACAACTGGACTAAAAGTTTCTTCATAATCTATTCCATAATTTTGCTCACAGCCTCTGACAACTAATCTTGCTTTGTATGTGTCATCATCTTTAATTTTAAATACCCATTTATTACTTAGAATCTTTTTATTTCCAGCCGTACTTCTATCCACAACTTGCCAAGTTTCATTTTTTTTCAGGGATTTCTTTTCATTTTCTATAGCTTTTATCCAATTTTCTTTATTAGGGCCATTTACTGCTTCTTCATATGTAAGTAAAACATAATCATTGAGATGATTAGGTGATTTCTTTATTCTTTTGCCTCGTCCAAGTTCCTCATTGTTTTCTTGTGTTTCTTCATCTGTCTGAAATAATTTTGATTCTTTAGAATCTTCTATATTCTCCTTATTTTCTTCAGCATCAATTGGAAGTGATAAAATATTTCTTTCTTCATTTCTTGGATCAAGGAATACCACATCTCTTGAGATTTCTATTCTTCTTTTCTCTTCATCCCACAACCGATAGCCATTGTGAGTATATCCTACAAAAATAAGTTTGTTACTTCTACAATCCAATTTTTTTAGTAGACCAAGTTTCTTTGCATAAGCTACACTTCCAAATATTTGCAATCGAGACAAATCAGGCTTATTTTGATACCACATTTCAGCTGGTGTTACCTCAGTAGCTTCAGTAGGACTTCGGTTTACTAGATATGCTGCAGTTCTTAATGCTTCACCCCACATTAATTTTTTAAGACCAGAATCAAAAATCAATGCCCGAGTTTTCTCAAGCAAAGTTCGATTCAAGCGTTCAGCCTTCCCATTTAATTGAGGTGTATGTGGAATTGTGGAATCTAACTTGATACCTTTTGACTTACACCAACTTTTCATTTCATTTGAAGTATATTCACCTCCATTATCACAACGTATTTTATCTACACGAAGTGTCCATTTTGCTTCAGCTTCCTCTGTATACTGTTTTAGTACATTGAGAGCTTGAGATTTGCTTTTAATCAAAAACACCATAACAAAATGTGTTGTAAAGACTTCAGACTAAGATAGATGGCGCTCTTGCGCATGCCCAGAAGGACTTTGAGAAAGGAAAGAGTTGAGAACGAGTGTGGCGAGAGACGTGTGGGTTGTGTTTTTTGGAGAGTGATCGAGACTGAGATGTTTCGTTTTTGATATTTACTACCTTTATTATTTTGTGTTGTGTGTCGTGCCTGTACTGTGTCCTGTGAGTTCATTAAAATGGTTTGAACCAAAAAAAAGGAGTATTCCTTGTGATGATAATTTAAAATTTTGAGCAAGTCAGTACAGTGTATAATCATTTAAACAGGTTAAAAAATATCTATTCCTGTCCCATGTTTCTACTTCTATAGGCCCACATATGTCTGTATGTATTATTTGCAATGGTCTTGTAGCTCTAGTTCTTTCAGTTTTAAAAGGAAATCTAACTTGTTTAGCTTTTAGGCATACTTCACAAGAATTTGACATACCTTTTATTTCTTTTCCTGACAGCTTCATGCCTTTTGAATGCTCCAATAGAAGTTTCATGTTCTTTTCACACAAATGTCCAAGTTTACGATGCCATACATCTGCATAATTTTTACTTTCTGTCAACAATGCTTCATTTTGTTTATTCAAATCAATTTCATACAGTCCTATTTCATTTTTATAACCTTTTAACACAATTTCACCTTGTTTAGAAATTTCAACTCTATCTTTAACAAATTTCACTTCTCCTTTGTTTTTAGTAATAGCATTTACTGACAATAAATTTTTAGAGAGTTCAGGAACATATAACACTTGATTTAATATGCAACCATCTGTTTTGACACTTCCGACACTTTTTGCTTCCATCACTTCTGAATTCTTTGCAAGACCAATTTCTGTTGAGATTTTTACAGAATTTTCCAACAATGTTTCGCGATTTACCATGTGACTAGAAGATCCCGAGTCGACAACCCATTTGTGAGTAGAATTTCCATTAGAAGCAAGAAAGGAAACTTGTTTTCTTCCATTTTTTCTAAAATAGCAATCTTTTTCCACATGATTAGTTTTTTTACAGATGTTACAATGAAGTTGATTTTTCTGGTTCTTACAATCTTTAGCAAAATGTGAAGAACTGTTACTCTTATAACAATTTCTTTCTTTGACATATTTTTCCTGCATCCTAATTTTAGGGCAGGATCTGGCAAGGTGATCTCCACTGTTACACCTGAAGCATCTTTTTTCTTGGACTTTAAATGCAACACTTTCCTCTTGAATTTCAGGCATTTTACTGGAATTTTCTTCATTCAACAATCGAGCTGTTAAATTTTCTAATGTCTTGTCATCTTTATTTGTGGAATCCCATGCACTTCGAAAGTGTTTGTACTTTTCTGGAAGAGCTGAGAGAATTTTCGATATTACCATTTCATCATCTATGTCTTTGTCAAGAGCTTTTAAACGGAATGCTATATTTTCTAGTTTACTTATATGCGTAGCAATATTGGATTCAGAATCAAAATTGTAATTAAAAAATTCTTGCAACAAATTACATTTTTGCTGCTCAGAATCCCGTTCATATATTGCACAGTTTTTTGTACATATCGCAACTATTTTCACAATTTAAAATATGCATCATAACTTTCTTATCAATAGTTGTCACAATTATTCTTTGAGCTTGTGCATCTCTTTTTATCCACGAAGAAAATGCACCATCAGCTAAGCCTTCTTTTGATTCAGTTCCGTTTACTATATCGAATAAAGAATGAGATTTAAAAAGTATATTTACTTGAAACTTCCACACTGGAAAATTACTTTGGTTTTTCAGTTTTTCAACACTGCTTAAATCTTCAAATACGTTAGCCATTTTTTTAGGTTTTTTTTCTTTTCTTTTTCGTTGCCTGGAGCTTTTTACTTTTGTTTCAAATTAGCCACCAAACGATAATCTGGTCCCATGACCTGAAGGTTTTTAGTGCAGAGACAACACACTGGTTTATGGCTAAATTAGTTTATTGAGGACAAAACATGGTAGCAGCAAAATAATAATTCTACAACAGCTAGGACTAGAAGATCACAAACATGCATACGATACAGAACATAAAACAATTCTAGTGTTGCCACTCTTGATTAACTTAACTTTAATAATTATTTCTTAACAATACGTACTTAAAAAAATTCCATATACCCCAACCTTTCATATCTTTCATTGCAAATTATTTACATAACAGAACAGTTACATTCAATGATGGACTAACCACAATAACCAAGAAAATTGCATGGAGTTCCCCACAAGGTGCGGTCTTAGCTTCGATACTGTGGCTTATCTACTTCAATGATGAGTGTTAAAAATGAATAATCACAAGTTTCATTTTCAGGCTTTTGTTGGTGATCTTGCGATTATGACTTCTGGTAACACTCGCAGGGAATTAGAAACAAATACTAAATCGTTATAAAACTTAATTAGTATAACTCCTTCAAATAAGACTAACGATATCTATGAATAAATGATATGTCATTGTGTTCGGAAAGACAGGGCAACTCAAAAGAAAACCATTTTTTTAAGTTAACAGCTAACCAATTAAAATACTTCGCATCTAAAATACTTACGATTAATAATAGTTAACGGGCTCATATGGAGCCCACAGACAAATTTTAACAGACAAATGCTTTTCTATAAGCAACAATTTTAATAGTTACAGGTAAAAACTGGGGTACTGATAAAAAAAAAATTTCAAATTTGGTACCTCACTTTCATAGAAAAAATTATACTATATGGGTTTGGGGTAAAAATTTAACCACAACGCAAATTGTTCCGTAATGACGGTAGATGGCGCTCTTGCGCCAATCAGTTGAACTGTAACAATGGAAGCGTAATGACGCTTAAAATCTTGGCCGCGAAATGAAGCGAAATTGTATTGTAATTTTAAATGTCACCTTATTAAATTTTGTTAAGTTTTATTCTCAGTGCATCTATTAAAACTGGATTCATAAATCTTGACCCTGGAAAACCAAATTTGCACTTACAACAGATATCGACTCTTGAAATCATTAGCTCTCCCACCCCCCCCCTACATTTTTTTTTGTGCCGAAACCCGGGAACTTGGAATATTGCCTTTAAAAAGGTCTGAGAATTTTGAAGTATCTGCATGAAAAAAAATATTGATCTTTGAAAAATAATTGAAAATGGCTCTTTCGGACAAAACAAAAACAGAACTTAAAAAATTGAAAACGAAACGCTCTTCTTTTGGAGCTGGAGTTACGAAAATTGTAACTAAAGTTGATAATTTGCTTGTAATTACTGATTTAACCCCACAAAACATTCCAAGAACTGAATGAATATTTGGAAATTTTAACTGACAAGCATAAATCTTGGAAAGAGCTTGATAAAAGATCGAAATTCGCATCACTGACACAAACGAATATGAAAAGGAAATAAATGCCAGTGAGGAATATAATGAAACATTAATTTGTTGTAAATTGAAAATTAATAATTGTCTGAAGAAATATGATTTAGGAATTAGAAGTTCTAATACACAAGTTGATACGAGTACTGAAAATAATTCCTCTCAGTGTGTAATTTCGAATTCGCCAAATGTTTCTATTAGACTTCCTAAATTAATTCTAGAAAAGTTTTCTGGTGATTCTAGCATGTGGCCTGAATTCTTTAATGTATATGAAAATTCAATTCATAAAAATCCAACTCTATCTAAAGTGGAAAAGTTTACATATTTGAAATCTTTACTTGTATCTGGTTTCTGTCTTACTGAAGACAACTATGATAGTTTAATATTGTTGAAAGAGAGATATGGACGAAAGGATTTAATAATAAACAGCCATATGAATATGTTATTGAATTTGGAACCTGTTAAATATTCAAAAACTAATGTGTATGGAATGCGTAAGCTTTATGATCAACTAGAAATCAGTGTAAGAAATTTGAATTCACTTGATGTAACAAGTGGTAGTTACGGACATTTATTGAATTCAATTATTCTTAAATTACTTCCGCAAGATTTAGCACTAGAGTTTCATAGAAAACGCACTTCTAAAGAAAACTTTAAAATAACTGAACTAATTGAATTAATCAAAAATCAAATTGAGTGTCGCGAAGCCATTTTAATAATAACTCACGAAGTGTAAAAACAACAGAAATATTTCATCGAAATGAGTCGTCATTTAGAAACAAAAACACTCATTATAATAATTCTAAGACGTCAGCCTCTGCTTTTAATACGTCAGTAAAAACGTTTTGCATATTCTGCAGATCTAATGAACATACTATGTCCACCGAATGTTTTAAATATTCCGATGATCAAAAAAGACACTATTTAAAGAAGGCAGGAGTTACAGATGTTTCCTTAAATCTCATTTGTCAGTCGATTGTAGATCAAAAATACAACCGTGTGAAATTTGTAATGGTAAAAATCACAATAAACTCTTTTGTTATACCAAATCTAAAGAACAAAAAGAGTTAGAGCCTCAAAATAAAACTGTCAATATCACATTGTAATATTCCGAAGCCTAAAAATAACGTTCTTTTACAAACATGTTCAGTTATTGCTCAATCCAGAAATAAATAGAAAGTGGCAAGACTTTTAATTGACTCAGGAAGTGAAAGAAGTTTCATAACTAAAGATTTAGCTCGAGAATTAAAACTACAGATCATTCGAAGAGAATGCTTAACAATTTATTCATTTGGAAGGCGTCATGGAAATCAACAAGAGTTCGAGGTATTCAGTCTGCGTTTAAAAAATAAAAACAACTCGCTCCAGTATAATGGTAGAAGTTCTCGCCACAGAGTTGATTTCCTGTATCGCTGTTCAAGATCCCTCTAACTGTCTAAACATTCAAGAATTTATGAGTGAGCGAGGGTGGGAACTTTCCGATTCGAATCATAATAATGAAAAAATAAGCATTTTACTAGGAGCTGAATATTTTTGGCGTGTACAAAACGGTTGTTACTCAAGTAGATGATGATTTATTTGTATCGCCAACTATTTTCGGTTTTACTTTAATGGGCAAAGTCGAAAAAAATAATACTAGAATTAATGCGTTATTTTTATCTAGTGATGAAGCAAGAACATTTGACTTGCAATCCTTTTGGAAACTAGATTCAAAAGGCATTGAAGATAAAAAACGAAACATTTTCTTAGACTGATTTAAATACCATTAAATCTTTTTTTGATAATTTGAAATTTAAGGATGGTCGATACGAAAGAAAACTTTTGTGGAAAGTAAATAAATCGGAACTTTCAGATAATTTTTTTGTTGCTAAGCGACGATTTTTTGGATTAGAAAATAAATTAAAAGGAAATTATATCTTATATAATGAATATTATAATATTATTAAAGAACAAGATGATAAGGGAATTATTGAGGAATGTAAGTTTGTTGAAAATGAAACTAACTGTTATTATATGCCTCATAGACCCGTTATACGGGAAGACAAATCGACAACAAAAGTTAGGATAGTTTTTTATGCTTCATCGAAAGCGAAAGATGCTAAATCATTTAATGACTCTTTGATATCTAGCCCAAATTTAAATCCCAACCTGTTGGATGTAATTTTAAAATTTCGTATATACAAATAGAGAGGGCTTTTCACCAAATTCAAATTGCTGATGAAGATAAGAATCTTTTGAGATTCTTGTGGTTTGACAATTCTTCTAACAACAGTTCAGGTTTTAAAGTTTTTCGAATGTGCAGAGTAACATTTGGTGTAACAACAAGTCCATTTATTCTCTCCGCCACTATTAAGCATCACATAAAAGGTTACGAAAGGGAACATAGTGAAGTGGTTGATATGCTTGATAAGTCCTTATATGTGGATGATCTGATCTACGGAGCAGACTCTACTGATGAAGCTTTATCATTGTCTACTACTGCAGTTAAAATACTTGAAAACATTAGTATGAATTTAAGAAAATTTGAATCTAATTCTGTATCTTTTAGAAGTAAATGGGAAGAGAAAGGAATAATTAGCAAGGAAGACAGCTTAAATAAAAAAACATAAAAGGTTTTGGGAATAATCTGGGATTCTGAAGAGAACGTATTAAAATTAGATGTGCAACAACTTTTACAATCATTTGATTGGTAAAATATTACAAAACGGAAAGTATTAGAGACTGGCTAAAATATATGATCCCGTTGGATTCATTGCACCTTTTGTTATCAGAATAAAATTCTTGTTGCAAGAGTTATGGGAACTGGGCATTCATTGGGACAGTCTTGACCATAAATTTAAGTGAAAAATTTAAATTATGGTATTTTGAGATTGAAGTTATATTGAATTTGTGTATTCCTAGAAGAAATTTTTTGAATGATGAATGTGTAAATTTTGCTGGGTTAGAACTTTATTTGTTTTGTGGTGCCAGTCTCAAGGGATATTGAGCTGTTGCGTATTTTCAGGATCCTGATTTATGCTCTACGTCTTTCATGCTTTCAAAGAGCCGAGTGTCCCTACTTAAGAAATTAACTTTGCCTCGTTTAGAACTCATGGGGGCTGTTATTGCCTCAAGAATTGTTAAATATTTGGCATCAGTGAAGATAATATATTTTGTTTTAGTGACTCTCATATCGTACTTCACTGGATAAAAGGTTCAGCTAACAATTGGAAACCTTTTGCAAATCGTGTACGTGAAATTCAAAATCTTGTTTCACCTACGCAATGGAAATACTGTAAAGGAACCGAAAATCCTGCCGATATAGTCTCACGTGGATCCACGGCATCTGATCTCGTGAAGAGTGAAATTTGGTTCCATGGTCCAGTGTGGTTGAAAGAAGGAAATCTGCCAACAGCTCAATTTGATCCTTTGATAGTTCCTAAGGTAGAAGAAATATTTCAAGAACAGCGTCGAGTTGATATATGTTCTATTGCTAGCAAAGAGTCCGAATTTGAATTGATCTTCAAGTTTTCTTCCTGCACCAAATTGAAACGCGTAACTGCGTGGTGTTTGAGGTTCTACAGTAATGCTAAGCCAACATCTTCAAAACTTAAGGGATTTTTAACTATTCAAGAACTTGAAAAAGCAACCATTTTGATTTTGAAATTTATACAACAACTTGAATTTAGAGAGAAATTAAGCTTTTGAAACTGGGAAGAATTTAACTCTCAATAGTAAAATCTTGGCATTGAATCCGTTTCTTGACAAAGAGGAAATCCTCAGAGTTGGTGGAAGGCTTAGGAATTCAAATCTTTCAGAAGACCAGAAGCATCAAATCATTCTTCCTAAGAAATACCATGTTACAGATTTGATAATCAAACATTTTCACGAAGTGAACCTCCATGGTATGATAAAAAATGAAGAGGAAAAACTTATTAGTAGACTACAAAAATCAAAAACTATAAGAGGAGCTAAATGCAGAATGTTCGAAGAAATAGCAGGAAAACTTAACCTAGATCCTCATTTTGAAGAAGTACGGAGGAGGAAGAAGCGGATGTTTGATGAGAAGAGCGAAGTTGAAAGCTATGAATTCTCAAAAGAAAAAAGTTCAGATTATTGATTATACAAATAATAGTTCGGATTCTGAATGAACCGAGGCAAAGGTTTCAAATCATTCAAAACATGAATAGTTTGTTTGGTTTCCTCAATGGAGCTTGGTTTGAAACAATGAATTGAGAAGAATTGAAGAACCAGGCACTTGAGTTAGCTACCATATATAAAGAAGACTTAGACAGGGACTAGCTGGCGATAGCAGTGAAGAGTTTTAAGTATCATGCCTTGGATTTAAGCCCTAATATGAAAACGGTTACACCATCAGGTCTTCTGACGTTAATATGCAAGAACGGACTTGAAGACGAGTCCACCAATATAACGAAAGCGTTGAGAATTTTCCTCACAATACCAGTCTCAGTCACCTCAAATGAAAGGAGTTTCAGCAAACTAAAGATCATAAAAAATTACCTCAGAAACTTAACAGGACAACAATGACTAACCAACCTAGGCATCATATCAATAGAGCACAAGTTAGCTTCAAAGCTATCTTTTGAGGACATTGTAAAAATGTTTGCAGCCGAAAAAGCCCATAAAGTTAAGTTTTAGTTCAAGCTTTCTGTGTTTAGATGAATTTTTTTCACATTTTGTCAATAGAATAAGAGATTGTGTAAAATATCTAAGTATAAAATACTCAAGATAATAATTTGAGTAAAATCTGTTATTCCTAACTCTTGCTCTACAGTTTTCCAAAATCATTGAATGGTTTTCAGTCGACGTTTCGATAATCCTCTTTTTAAAAGTCCAAAAGTCCATGGGTGAGACATCTGGAGATTTAGCAGGAATATCAGTAAAGGGTATTTATTGACTTGATACCAGTTTCTTGTTCCATTTTTTCCAAGAATTTAATAGTGGATTTAGATGTGTGGCTGCTTCCGTTATCCTGATGCAGTTCTACTGATTGTTGGCACTGTGGATAAAGATATGGTATTTCTTTTTGGAATATTGGGGATAAAATAGGGTCTTGATAATATGTGGGAGTTGATTTTTACATTTTTTCCCCTCTTTACTTTTAATTTTCCATTATATGCAAAACCGGCAACAATCATAAATCTCTTAGAGAAAGTTCTCACGTTAAAGTTACAAAGTTGAACCACTTTTAAGATTTTTCTCCTCTTTTATGATAATAAATTGTTCTTTTTTATTGCAATCTTTTAAATACACCCACGCCTCGTCTATTGTCACAATATTTTTCCATCTTTCTCCAGCTAAATGCTTCTCATACAGAATTCTGCAGCGAGTTCTGCTTTCTGCAATATGTCGTAGAGATAGACTATAAACATTGTATTTTTTGGACTTTTTAAGATTCAAATCACTGTTAATTATTTTATTTACAGTTGAAACTGAACTTTTAATAACTTTGTAGTAGTCCTTTGACTTGGCGGATTCTCTTTTAAAATTAAAGATCTTACCTTACAAATATTCCCAGAAATTCTTTTCTTTTTTTAGATACGTATTTGGAAGTATTTTTCCCCTTTTACGAGTTTATTCCTTTCTCATTAATAATATTACTTATCGTACCTTTAGATATAGAAAAAACATGACTTTTACAGCGTTTTTGAATAATTGAATAAGCACAATTCTCTTCGGAAAGAGCGGAAACATAAGTGTTGAAAATATTGTATAAGCCAGGGGTGTCAAACAGGCGGCCCCCGAGGTAATTTTTTTGTGGCCCATGATGCTCTGAAATAAAATGAAAACAGGACACTATGTTGCGAAGAAAATAGCACTTAGGGGAGATCGAGGCAATACCGTACATACAATTTCGTCATGTTAAAAATGAGTTAGAGCCCTCTGGATTTTATTATCCCTCTTTATGGAACTACAATTGGTGAAGATATTTTAGATGCTGTATGGAGCATTTAAGGAAAATTTAATCTTCCTCTTGACAGGCTTGTTTTTGTAACAACTGACGGGGCTAAATTGATAACGGGTGAAATAAAGGATCTGTGTCAAGACTGACAAGAAAATTACAAGATGAATATCCAGATAAACCGAAAATAAGTACTTTCCATTGCCTTATTCACCAACAAGTTCTCTGTTTAAAAATATTAAAAATGGACGAAGTATGTACACTGCTGGCCACCGTAAATACAACACCCTGAAGGAAGCATGCAAATAATATGAAATTTACAACATGCATTAGCGGAGGTGAGATATGCAAATGATTAGAATTTCAGCGCAGACGCACATCACGCGCGCCTGTGGCGCCACTTCAAAGCGCTATTTAAGGCTTGGAGATTTCGACGATTTCAAGTACGGCAATTGTGTTTTTCTTGTGGTTTTTTCAAAAAAACGATCAATTATGCCTCGTAGAAAACAGCGATCATCTTTTGATCAAGTATCCGAGTTCGACAGAGGAAGGATAGTGGTCTACCGAGATTGTGGATTATCTTTCAGGGAAATCGGTAGTCGTGTTGGACGAAACCAAACAACTGTAATGCGGATATGTGATCGTTGGATGCAGGAGGGTACGACGGACCGACGTGTTCGAACGCATCTACCTCAGTGCACCACTTCACGTGATGACAGGCATATTGTGCGTATGGCAGTGACGGATCGCTCAGCCACATCACGAACCATAGCACAGCACATTCAGTCTGTACCGCATCATCCAGTGTCTGCGCGTACCATTCGACGCCGTTTACAGCAGAGTGGTCTGTCCGCAAGACGTCCATTGCTTCGTCTACCCTTGACGCAGAACCACAGACGTTTCCGCCGCCAATGGTGCGATGAAAGAAGGATGTGGACGGCAGAATAGAATGAAATTGTCTTTACTGACGAGTCACGCTTCTGTCTGCAACACCACGATGGTCGGATTCGAGTCTGGAGACACCGTGGAGAGAGGATGCTGAACAGCTGCGTTATGCACCGCCACACTGGTCCTGCACCGGGTATTATGGTATGGGGCGGTATTGGATATCATTCTCGCACTCCTCTAGTACGCATTGCCGGTACTTTAAACAGCCAGCGCTACATCTCCGAGGTGTTGGAGCCAGTTGTCCTTCCTTACCTTCAGGGCTTGCCCACAGCCATATTTCAACAGGATAATGCGCGACCACACGTGGCACGCATTGTCCAAGGGTTCTTCGTCAATCGCCAGATTGAATTGCTTCCCTGGCCAGCTTGCTCTCCGGATCTTTCGCCGATAGAAAACATGTGGTCCATGGTTGCTCAACGATTGACCCAGAATACATCCCCAGCTGCCACACCAGATCAACTTTGGCAACGTGTGGAAGCTGCTTGGTCTGCTGTACCCCAAGAACACATCCAAAGTCTCTTTGAATCAATGCCGAGGCGTGTGGCAGCGGTGATCTCCAACAATGGCGGCTACTCTGGCTACTGATTTTGGCAGGAACCACACTTCACAGAAGTCTATAAATTTAATCATTTGATACTTGGTCAACATGTTATCTACAAAATAAATTTTGTTGTGATATCTCTTGTCTTTCTTGGTGTTGCAATTCGGGTGGCCAGCAGTGTACTTAAAACAGTAACAAAGACAGTCAACTTGATTCGATCGAGAGCACTTAACCATAGCCAATTTACTTCGTTCCTTAAAGATTTAGAATCCTAATTCGAAGATCTTCCTTGTTACACAGAAGTTCGTTGGTTGTCCTGCCACAAAGTCCTGAAGAGTTTCTATCTGCTTTTGGAGGAAATAATTATATTTCTTGAAATGAAAGATGAAAAAAACGAAAAGATATCGATTATAAAAGATCCTTTGTGAGTAAAAGATCTAGCATTTTTAACAGATATTACAGGTCATCTGAATAATCTTAATATTACATTACAAGGCAAAGATCAATTAATAACGAATACGTACGATGCAATAGCAAGTTTTGTACAAAAACTGACTTTGTTTAAAAGTCATCTACAAAAAGCGTTTTGACGTATTTTCCTACGTGTAAGCAGTTAAAAGCACAAAATAAAAGTTGCTCATTTTCACAATATTGTGGTAATATTGAAGAAATCAAAAACGAATTCTATGAACATTTTAATGATTTCAGAGTTACAAAAAATTCTTTCTCTTTTTATTAGGCCTTTTTCCTTTGAAGTTGAAAATGCTCCCACTTCGATACAACTGGAATTAATTTATTTCCAGAATGATTCGGTTTTAAAAGACAAATATCGAGTAGGAATTCCCGAAATATATTCTTATTTAGGTGAAAAATACCCGGAAATTAAAAAGTTTGCTGCACAAATTTTATGCTATTTTAGGAGTACGTACTTGTGTGAGCAACTATTTTCGTCCATGAAATTAAATAAAACGGCCTACAGATCAAGATTAACATCTATCTGCCGTAATGAAGATTGTCTGTTCTGTCTTCGAATCCAGATATTGGAAAACTAGTAGGAGGAAAGCGCTGGCAAGTTTCCGGTAAAAAAAAAATTAATTTTAGTTTTATAAATACATTAAATTAAATAAACTTTTAAATAAAAGCAATTATATTGCAATATTATAAATTATTACCCTAAATTCACTTAATTATATAATGTGTTCTAATTATCCTATCCATATTCCTGAATCCTCACTTCAAAATATAATTTTGAGAAAATTTGTAAAAGTGATGTGGCCCGCGTGAATCCTACCAGTTGCATTAAATGGTCCGTGTTTTAATTGAGTGACATTCCTGGTATAAGCTATAAATTATGATAAGAATGGTAATTATGGATATAAACAACACTTAAAGATAGGCGCCGTAGTTCTGCTTTCAAACGATTTGTTTATTTATGCGGTTGAAGCTAGGCTCCATAACTTCTCTTTCCGCCACATACGATTGCTTGCGTAATCATTCCTAGAACTTGGATGAGATCTCAGACGCAATGTAAAATGCGTGGCTGCTCATTTTTGTATATATTTATATTAATGTTAATAAATTAGATAGCCTTTAAAAACCTTGATACTGGATGTATTTCTTCACTGTGTCTGGCCTGCTCACAACATTTTGTGAAGATATCAGAACACTTCCATCGAAACGGAAACACATAGCCTACCATCCTTTGCTTATTTAAAAGCGCCCTTTTGAAAGTAAACAAAACTCTAGTTGGCAGACGATAAATTATACTATAACTATATTTAACTGCTGCGAAAATAAAAGTATTTCGTAGCATACAATTTTTTACAGCTCATCCAAATCGTTCAAAAAATGTCCGAACATCCTCTGCATTTATCATAATTAAATATCCTATTCTAAAGCAAGTCTGTTGATTTTGATTCAGCCCACACATATCCCGATATCATTTGATAAAACCTTTTCATTTCATTTGCAGCGATTATAAGTGTGAAAGAATATACCAAACATACTACTCTTAGATTATTTGTCAATGAAATATCTTAGAATTAATTAGGTATTTTATCTTGTACTAAAAATGAAATTACTGCAAATTAATCTATTTACCTTTGAAATCAGGCATTTTCCATCTAAGTTGAATAAAAATATTTTGGACAAGTGGAATTATTGTGTGGTGGCGCGTTATCAGGTGTTGTCGGGGAGGGTTTTGGTTTGGTTGGTCGGTGGGGGGGCGCCAAGGCGAGTTCTTGCCCCGGGTGGAAACTAGACTAGTTACGTCTCTGATTATATATTCTAATAGGTTTCATTTTTTCACTAGTAACGCGTAGTTAATTGCCTATGAATATCTGCACTATTTACTCTATCTTGAAATCTATGTAGTCCATCTTTTAAATTGTTCGAATGTTTTTAATTGTCTGTACCAATTTTAGTGCTGGACCTTTCAAGCATTTTTTTGTTAACGTGATGGTCCGAGCTTAGAATTTGCACATTGAAATCGAGCAATCTCCAATAACTTACAAGTTGAAATTCATATGTAATGTAAGCTGTATTTAGATATTTTCCCCCACCCAAACTGAAACTCTAGTTGTACATTGTTTATTTGTGCTCTCAAACATTTTTGAACATCAACAAAAGCATTCCAGAATAAACAATTTTAATCTTGTAGACAATGGATAAAAATACAATTTCGTTTCCCACGGAACGGTAATTTAAATCTTATATTTTTCTTTGAAAACGAAATTAAATTAGTTTCATGTTTTAAGAAATTATTTCCTGAAGGGCAGCTTTCAAAACTACTTTCTTACTTAAGCTGGCTTCTTAGCCAAGCACCAACTTGGAATTATAGTTACAGACTTCAATGATAGATGGCGCCACAACAAATTTGTCCAATGTGACGTCACTTGGCGTTTCTGGACTATGCCGAATTCGAATCGCGCCGAACCGGCGTCCATTCCCAGTTTTTCGGTCTTGCGCATTTGTTGGAAGAGTGAGGTGGTGGAAGCAATCATCTCTTGTTTTTTCTCTACTTTGCCGGCTTTTCTTAAAGCGACAGTTACAGGTTGAAACAACTTTTTTCCGAAAGACATACGCGGCAAAAAAGTACCCAACGGAACACAGGTGAGTACTTTGTTTTGCGGTTGAGATTTCCGGAGTTGTGTGTGCTGAATTGGAGCGGTAATTGAGTGAGGGAGACTTCTCCAGAGTTGAGACTGAGGAGCAATCATCAATATTTACCTGATATTTTCCCGGGCATCGATTGCCGCTGCCCAGATCGGGCTGTATATTATTTTGCCGGTGTTGCAGGGGATATGTGTTGTATCTTGCAGGAGGTTGCAACTAATGCTTGCAACTGGGTTGTATTTCGGGTGTTATTTTTCCGTGAGACCGGTGAGAGCTCTGGCCAGGATTTCTCCCTTTTTCATCCTTGCTAGCTTTCACCGGGGAAGGAGTGGATTGTTTTGCGTGGGTGGTCGAGGATCTATTAGATCGTTAGAAAATGCTATCTTTAGTCTAAAGTGTTGATTTTTGTGTTGTTACAAAAGGGTTTGTTTCATCATATTATGTCCACGAATTGGTTGCGGTTTGAAATGTATATGGATTTCGCTATTTGTCAGTTAAGTTGACTAGTATTGTACTATCAAAAAGATATAGGAAATAATTTGATCATTATAGAGCACCTAATGAAGCAGCTATTTTTTTTAGTGTGTAATGCTTTAAATTGTTCAGCGAAGCAGCACATGCCTCTTTTAAAGTTGGTTTTTTCGTTAAACAGTTTAATAATTTCGTTAAGTAATCATCAAATAGTTCGCTTTCACAGTGATTGAAAAGCCTATCATTTATATGACATGAATTATTGGAAAATAATAAGAATGTAATTTTACTACACAATAGAAACTTTTTTAGTTTTTAATAAATTTGTGGAATCAGCAAAGTTGATCATTAAAAAATTGTTCAAGCTTAATTTTATCAAATATTATCTCACTGAAGTTCGTTATCGAATCGAATATGTAGTATTCAAGTCTCATTTTCTTTTTTATTGTTTATACTTGTAGTCTGGAAAAAATTGAGTCAAATTTATAAGTTTTCTGGAATAGTTCGTTAAACCAATTCAAATTTCAACCGAATTAAAAAAATAAGTACCGTTAACTTTATTTTTTTCTACTTTGCATCAATGATAATCGTTATCCGAGAACAAATTCATGAGCTCGAAAACCATGACCCTCTGCATCTAGAAACGAACATTTTCGCAGTTCTCGATTGTTCTAATTACCAAAACCTATTCTTTATGTTCGTTTTGGTTAGTATACAGAGGTATGAAAAGAATGCTGAAATAAGAGCAATCTATAGGGCTCACAATTTGCATTTTGCAGTTCTGATTCGTACTTAAATTCGTCGGGTTCGTTCTTAGAGCAGAAACTCATTAACTGACATTTTTCGGGGACACTAAATGCTTATTTTCATAATGATGTAATACAATCAACAATTGTCATATTGTAATGTATTTGATAACACTATCAAAATGCTTATAATTTTTTTATTTTTTTTACTTAAAATCTAATCATCAGTCTAATAACAAAAAGTGCCAGTTAATAAGTTTCTGCACTCATCCGACGATATGTTCGTGTTTCATATTTCTTTTATGGATATGGATTTCTTTCTGCATGTATCTATAGTATTTAACTTCAGCAATTGTCTTCAGAAGTATTCTAATGAAAAAAGCAGATTTTTTTGTGAATTATTAATGGTAACCTGGCCTTATCTATGTTCAGAACATTACCTCGTTTTGTTTTGACTCGTAATCTTCCAAGTTCTGATGAGACCGGCGGTACTCAAATTTGTTTTCAGTCTCATTCTCCATCTTCTGAATCTATTGTAAGTTTTGACACTCGCATTTTTATTTATAGACTCGGTCAACGTACGGATTTTTGTTAAGTGTTTCATGACTCAATTTCGTATGAAAGAGAATTAAATTTCCAATTAAATGCAGCTTTTTTCGCAAAATAAAGTATAATCGCAGTTGCGGTCATACCAGTACATAGTTGTAAACATCTCAGTTCTAACTACCTAGAATACTACGTAACTACTAGAAATGTACTACTAGAAATGTACTACTATTTCCCACTATATAGTGTCTAAAAATTATCAGTAGTACCATCAAATAATCAAAATTATTAGTAGTGCCAATTAGTACCATCAAAAATTATTCATAATTTTATATTATTCACACTATTTAAATAATTCGATAAAGTAAATTTCTACTGTTATAACGAAACTGACTATTACCGAATAGTTAGCGATACAACTGATGATTTCATTTTTAACAGATACGATTTCGTACGTCAACATATTATCTTCCCTAGCTATCAAGCAATAATAGGAGCAAAGTGCTTTTTGTAAACGTAAATAGTTTAGTTCAGACATACGTTTGCATGAAAAAAAATTATTTACTCTTAGTGTTCTTTTTAACTACATCCAATGTTCTTATTAAAATTTTAAATACGATGGGAAGAATAATTAAAAATAGCTTTCTTAAAAACTTGTAAAAACACAACCGAAAATTAAAAACCCTCCAAGTCATCCGAAAATTACCAAATGATTTACTTCACACAGGGTCATTAATTATTGTGGACACCAGGTCCATTAATAAATTGCTGAAGCAAGGAGTATTTTTGAGGCAAACTTGGGACGGTATTTCAAAAGAACGATATTTAGGGTGTTATAAAAAAAGAAATATGGGGTCGTCCCCTTTATGGGTGGAACCTGATGCATGCGCTTGGAAAGAGGGAGGAGTACCGTGACCTTCGGTGGGGTCGGGGGAAAGAAAAAAGGGGGTGGGTGGAAAGTGGGGAGTAATCTCTGCCGCACTTTCCCTTTGCTTGGTGCACTCTTTTTCCCTTCGAAAGCCCCTAGCTTAATTTTTTCCATTTCCTTTTTTTCATTATTATTTTCCTTCCATGGGTCTATTTTATGCCTATGGGACTAGAGGATTCACTGCATAGCACGTGTTACAGTTCATTCATTCTCCCTGCCCACGATCGAATTTTTTGTTCGAACATCTCTTGTGACGATTTTTTTTTCAGCGGAAAATCCTCGGTTGCAATCTTTATGAGCTAAGCGACTTATGAAAATAGTCGATGTATTTTTCGAGGATGATGTTGAGCAGACGATGTTTCTCTCTCAGTGGGAATTACTCTGTGTAAGTTTTTTGAGAAAAGGATAAATCTTCTGCAATTTTTATGAGCGAAAGAGCTTCAAATAAAAGGTCAAGTGATAAATTTCCATAATGCTTAAAAAGCACCTTTTGCTATTCTGCGAAAGAATCAGCGGTTTTGAGATATAAATGCTTCGATTCATTTTCGTTACATGATGCTTCAGAAAGACTCACAATATTTCTTTGTAATTATTGCTTGCCGATGGTGTTAAAAATCTTCTCCCACTCATTGCACCAAAAAAGTTTCAAGCTTATGTTCGTTTTCTGATCAAATTTGAATGATCTTTAATGGAACCGATCACGTGACTTCCCTTTCGAAAATCAACCAATCCGAGCGACACGAAATGAAATTGACAGCAATGATTACCTCTTTTTTTCACTTGAGGAATTCTGCAAAAACTCTTTCGAACATTTTTCTGTTCATGAATGAATGTACTAATACAGGTCTAGTTGGCTCTCAGGTAGTAAACAATGGTTCCGAAACGACGAATCTGACATCGATATAATAGATAAAAAATGCCTTTCATTTTCTTTAATTTCTTAGCAAGAATTCAAACGAAAGGATTCCACTTTCCAATAAAAAAAGGCAATGAACAAAGTGTTGTGAATTTGAAGTTCGTATAATTTCAGTTGAGGCAATTAATTATATACGCTTGTTTCAAACCTGTATTGTATCATGAAAATCCAAGATTTTAAGACAGCTACTGAAAACTTCAAAATGTCTATATGTTGAGATAAAATGTAAACATTAAAGTGGGATTTATGATATCAGGCTTAAAAGCATTCTATAAATAGATGAACCCACAAAAACATTTCATAAATCCTGATTAAAAGCATTTTGCTCATTGTAGATGCTTATAACCCTTTTCAAATCGTTGACAGCATTCAAAATATTATATTTTTCATTGATATAATCTTAATGCTGATGAAAAACTATTTTCAGATTAATTGTTCGTAAATACAGCTTGTATCAATAAACATCATATCACTACACATTAAATTCCAAAACCAAACAAGTGAAGCAATAAATCACCAAACCACATCTAAATCAAGAGACAAATGCATTTCGCCTGACTTGAAACAAAATAAAATACGTAGTCAAAAAAATAATGTCTATAATATACATGAAGTTCAAAACATTGCTTATTTTTCAGTGGCAAGTTTTATAAATAGCAGCAAATACAATTCATGCATAACATTAAACATCGCACGCCAAGGGTATCAACGAATTCACTCCAATCACCCAAAGAAAAAGAACGAAATCCCATTGTGTTAAGCAAAGTGTGACCAAAAGAACACGTATCATTTGTTTACTCTGCAAATCCAAAATGTTTTCGTTTAACAGCTTTATTTTTTCTGCACAAGTTTGCCATGCATGGCACCTAAGACTTTCGGTTAATCACCTCTTCAAGTTGGTTGTCTTCATCAACAAAAGACCGCACCTTTTTTTCCAAACAGAATCAAGCTTCTAAAAGCGGTGTGAGTCAGTTTCACCTTTTTACTCTCGTCACCTCCACAGAAATTAAAAATGTTTTTGTTCACTTATCGCTAACTTGTTTTACAAGGTAGATGTGGACGCTCGTTTTGGTAACAGGTATATTTATTCCATCCATTTTCTCTTAGAATCTAATACACAAAATGCCTTAAAGCTTACTTGAACATTTTATAAAGCATTGTCCATTATAAATGGAAGAGGTAGCTCGTCAAACCAGTTTAGAAATGGTGTCCAAAATATGTCAAGCCAGCCATGGTAGTGTTATTAAATTACATCTTACTCGTAATCGATATTGCATAGATGACATAGAAAAGATTGATTAAATTTTTTCAATTTTAGTGACTGATATATTTACGCATTATCTTTACTAACCCTTAGTTTAGCAGTTTTACTTGACGTAAATGATATGCTTGTAAATGGAGTATGTCTGCAAAATTGAGTCTACAGATATGCAAAGAAAAACCAATAAACATATGTCCTACTAACTGCAGAATAAGCAAAAATATTTAACTATTGAAAAGGTTAATTGAAAGGCAGTGAAATACTTAAAACTTGTGAAAATTACATATTCAGATTGTAGCCAATTACAGTTCAGCTGAGAAGTTCGGCTACTAAAAATTGTAATATGGCGCGGTTATTTATGATCTTTGTTTTTCTTTAAAATAAATAAGCGTATTAATAAACGTAAGAATAAATATTTAGTAAATATTCACTACAAAATGACGCGCAGTGCATTGCTGTAACTTATACAAGAGGAATGTTCGTAAAATAAACGAACAAAAGTGATATTGTTAGTTTTTGTAAATAACCTCGCTATCTTATGCTAGCTCTGCTTTATTCTACAGAGTAGAATAATTATCGTTATATTTTAAGCAATTGACGAAGGTATAAATATTCTTCCGGTGTAAAAGAGAGGAACAGAAACTAAAGCTCGTTTAAAATCCATCACTTGACCTAAGACAAAATACCTCATTGCTCTCTGATGACAGTACCAAATGGTCTTACATTTTGTGCAGTGAGTATTCATAAATGTTACTTAGTTTATTTTTCTAAAAACCTCCCAAAGCGATCATATAAAGTACCTTATGATTAATCTTCCTTAGAATACTTTCCAGGCGCTCTGTGTGCAACTTCCAGAATTTAAAAAAGAGCTTAAAAGCAATTTATTCTTCCCGAACAGGTGAAATTCAATTTGAGACGGTCTCCCCATCCAGTTGGAAAACACTCTACCGCGCCCGAGGAACCAAATAAAAAATAAAGAACGAGGATTAAAATTACCGAGTACAGATTTTTGAAAGTTTGTAAGAACCAGAAAGAGGGGGAGATAAAAAATTGGTTTCGATATAATGGGGAGTTGATGGCATAACCCAAAGCAGAAACTGAATTTTTATTTCATTTTTTTTCGTGAATTAAAATACTTTTTTTATTTCTTTAACGATTTGTCTTGTGTATAAATGGAATAACAGAAGATTCTTTATATTTGGATGGAGGAGAGTTTTTGCTCAATAAATTCTGTTTAATCTTCTTCCTACTAGATCTTCTGACAAATTTGTCAAACTATATTTTTGGAATACTCTTTTTGTGCTATTCTATTTATTTTATATTTTTATCAGACTGGTTTTCTGATACATACTGGCCTTTTTCTTCAGAATTTATTTCACTGTTTCTTCAGAATTAAATCAATACTGCGAGAGCTTATAAGCGATTTGAGAATTGAATTTTTATTGCCCGCATCCAAACAATCCCAGAATTATTATATTATTATATTTATTATTCAAGCGCAAACGATAATATTGTGAACTGTAATCATGACTGAAATGTGATTAAAAAATGAATTTGGAATTAGAAACAGTTCGAGACGAAGTGAGAAAGAGATGAATGTCCTGTACAATTTTGTATCGCTTTAGTGTTCTTAATAAATGTTAATTCTTAATACGTGTTCGTCTCCATGCATGCAACCAAAAAGCCTATCAACAGAAATTTAATATATAATCGAACTGATATTCCTATCATCCAAAATGTGAATAGAGCAAGTTAGTTTCTCCATTGAATTTTTGGTTCGGGATAGCCACCCACCGTCTCCCGATAAATACTATTCTAAAAACATACGGAACTTCATTTCAAAATTGCTGTCATTGGCATTAATTTCTCACTATAAATCCCATAATCAAATTTTTTTTAAACAATGACTTATGAAACTAAATTGATATTATTTTTAGCAGAATTGATAAGATTCCACCGGGGCTCTTGGGAAGTTATACTCATCGATCAATATTTAAAATGTTTGATGTTCCGTCTTTGTAATACGAAAACTGATCGACACAAAGTCTGCCCATGTCCTGTTGTTGTAGAAACGGACCTTATTCTAGTATTTCCCGTAGGTTGTGCTTCAATAAATGCACATTGGCGCCCTAAATAACTATTTGGAATATTTGTAAATATTTTTATTTGTCGCCGGATTGTCTATACAAGTAAAATACCTATCTCCTAAGCCAATATTCGCGAAAAATTAAACAAAATTACGTCATTCCTGAGTCACCCCGGCTCAAAATGAACGGGCCCTGTTTCAATAGCGACCACCACTACCCAGACTTGGTGTCGGGAGCAGTTCTCACGATATATATAGACAGACAGTGCTTTTATTATTTCACCCTATTATCTCTTAAATGAACAACTGGACGATGATTAAGCTTGGTAGGTCTGTCCTTTTTTTACGCAAAATCATGTCAAAAACGAGTTTAAAAATGTTGGAGACTTTTTAGAAAATTCGCCCAATTTCAACGAAAATTTAGTCCCTTTTTTAACTTCTACCAGACAGAAAAATAGTTTTCTTTTGGGAGAAACATTTCCTAGGAACTCCAATTTCAACATTTTGGCGCCAAGTCGTGAAAGAGGAGACTTTTCTTACCATTTTTAAGAATTTATGCTACTAAACCTATATTTCACCTATTTCACAAGTGCTTTGGCTGTGGCAGCCCTGCGTAAAGCAAAACTGATAATCTAATTTTCACGTTTTTTTATCGGTAATACGTTTCTTTATCAACGATTTCTAAACCGTTTCATGCTTACTCGTTTAGCATAAAGGAAAAATATCTCCTCCAGAAGTTCAGAGTTATACTTTAAAACAATCTCAACTACTGTGTCAGAAAATGGAAGACGTTATTCCCAACAACTTCTGAAACTGCCTGGTAGTTGTGGAGTAGAACTCAAGAAATGCGTATCGCAGAAACCCAGCCTTCCCCAAATATGAGAAAGTGAACATCTAAACTCTCTCTCAAAGCTGCAGTAATCATGAGTGCCAGAAAGTAACTGCAACCAGAACCATTTGGTTGCCGACCGAAAATGGAAAGCATTAAGTTAATGTGCCCTTTCGCACACATCCATTCGTAATGCGTCTTTGACGGAATCGCCATTTTGGACAAGCATGTTCACCCCCATCACGGAATGGGTGTTCCGAAATGTCTTTTAGGTGTGCCGACTTGGATGCGAGCTCGCTTCAGAGCTGTTCCACAATCGCCCGGGGTGGAAAGGAGTGGAGAGTATGGTTTCTTGTTTAGCCGAGAATGGCGATAAGCAGATTAGGTCGCTTTTATTCTGGTAAATATTTTAGTGGCCTGTCACCAAAGGCAGTTGTAAAATTCTGCTTAAATGGCTTTATTGTTCTCGAGTGCTTCGATGCAGTTTTATTTCAACCGCTACTTGGAATATCGTTTTCTTGAAGTTGAAAGGAATTGTTGATGAGAAGAAATTTATAAGAGAGTATGAAGGTAAAGTTTTGCAAATAGCAATGGAAAAGCGACATTGAAAATTACAAAAATCCGTTACGAGCCGATGTCATCTGGCTTACTCTGACTAAATAATGACTACTAATTGCTTTGATGATATCTATGAACCAATTTTTATCTTGAATCGTGACTGAAGTTCTTTTTACCAAAAATCTTTGTAATACTAATTTGAAATCCTTTTCGATATGCGTGTTCGAGTACTTGTGTAACTTGACTAATTCTAACATTCTCTTAGTCTTTCAAATTGGTGACACATTCTAACTGTACTGCTTTTAATCGAACGTGTTGTGACAAAATGTTTATTCTGAATTTTCAACATTAATGGTAAATCCACCACAGAGCTTTAATATCATGGGTTAAGAAGGTACTGCACCAGATCATCGTTACTTCAGGAAAATTGAAGCATAACGAGATCGCAATAAGCCTGCTGGTATTTTAATGTCCAGTGTCCATGCAAAAAATAAGCAAATAAATGCAAAAAAGGTAAAAAATAATTTTAAAAAATATTTGATCAGTGTAGGAAAGTTTTGATGTCAAAGCAATCCTCAAGTCCCAAAGGTCATGAAGCTGAAGTGTTAATTAAATATTTATTTGCTCAGTAAGATTAAATGGATATCGTAAAGCAACATCAATTTTGTCCATGCTTATTTTGGTCAATGATGACCTAAGGGCCCACCCGAGGTATCTCAGTACAGGGGCACGATATCTATGAGGGCCCGGAAAATGTGAACGTTTTTGTATTATAATATGAAGTCTGTTTACTACTTTTAAAAAGTCACAAATCTTGCTTAAAATTTTACACATTTCCAAAGTGAAAGATTTATACGTTTACCTAACCTAATTGCATTGCTTAGTCTTGTTGAAGGTTTGTATATTGAATGAGACTGGGAAATTCTTTCCCCTTTCTAAAATCATTCGCAGTCGCCATAGCTCAGTGGGTTTGCCCACTGAACCACGACACAGGTTCGACTCCACGATGGGTGTGTCAGTAAAACTTTCCATGTGTATGTTCATTTATATGACGTTCTGTCTTGTGTTTCGAGCAGTTTGGCCAGCCCTTGCGCCAGAAAACCCAAGCTAACCCTAAAATCATTCTAAAATTCGGATGTATTATTCCTTCGTTAATTGGCGCCAAAACTTAATTGTCTCACCATCAAGTCGGTTGTGAGCCTGCTCGAGTCATCCCAAACCGGAACCACTTCCGCTATCACCTGTTTGATAGCACCCCCCAAACGATCAGATAAACAATCTTCTGTACAAATTCGAAGCACTTCCTGCACGCGATGCTCGTCGTCGGGGGTGCTTCCGCACTGGATCGAAAGATGGCGATGATCCCAGGAAAGGAAAATCCCGTCCTCGGTGCCTGCGGAGACGGTTGCCATGGAGACAGACGATCCCGATGCGTCTGCTAGCTCCTCTGTGCGAGGGATGCACACAACGCGACTGAGAGAAGCAATTTCGACCGTTCGCGATTTTGCAGGAGGCGACTTGGTTCCATGAAAAAGTACGGCCTTCTATGTGATTTCAGGGGGTTGTCTTCGTGATCGATCGTTTGGAAAATGTTGTGGGATGATGAAAGGGGGTTTGTGAGGGTTCGAGTGAAAGTAAATTGACGGGAAGTGGGTTTGTCTCCCCCTTTTTGGATTAAATAAGACACTGTTTGAAAGTTGCCGACACTGGTTTTTTTTCTCGTGATCTTCCCGAGAGGTTCATTTGGGGGAAAATGGTTTTAAAAATGCCTCAGTCAATAGGGACCCATATATCTTAATTCATTTCGGTCTTGGTGTTTAAGTGGAAGATGGCTTTATTTTCCCAGGAACATCAAACAAAGAGGAAAAAAGTTTTTCTGTCAAAAACCATTTCCTTGTCTTGAAGAATGATGGTAAAAGGGTGTGTGCCGGTAATTAGTTTTAGAGGGGAATCATGAATCTTGTAAATGTGTGCAGTTTTTCAATGGTTTCTCTGAGAACGTAGGAAGTTTTTGATTAAAATAGATATAAATGAATAAAACCCACAAAAATACTAATATCAGTTTTATAACAGCATAACATGTTTTTACTGTATTCCATAAATGCCTCATATGTGATTTAGAAAGCCTTCATACAAATAAAAATATGCAGATAAAATTATTTATTTGTACAAACTTTCAATAAGATGGAAATTTTGCATATCTACTCTAACTTTCCTGTATTTAAATTTATTCCATAAAGATTAATAATTTACTTTATATGCAAACTATTTGTTGAATGTTTTCACACACCATAATCGATGTTCCATCAATTATATTTACACCCCACCCCTGAATCATTATAAAGCTACGGTTCTCAAATAATTTGCCACCAAGCCATATTCAAATCTACAAATATAGCCAGACCTTTAATGTTTTTATGGAGGACCAGTTTCAAAGAAATTCTTAATCCAATCCAATTCCTTAAAATCATACAATACATTTGAAACAGGACTAGGCCATGGATAAGTCAATAAAATAGCTTTTTAATAGTGGATAAAGCGTTTTGTTTAGTCTCGTGGATGACTGATACCAAAGTAGGAAAATCTAAACAAAGTAGGAAACAACTGTGTTCCCAACGATATAATTTTGTAAAAAGTGTAAAATCTTTTATAGTTCCAGAGAAATATAGTTGCATGTCGGGCTTACTTCACTTCTCGTAATAAGGGTGACGATGTTTTTTTTCGCAAATGATGATTCAATTTCTCAAATCATAATCCTATGAATATATAAATATCTATCAATTCAAAGGTAATCTCGTTTTGTTAAAAATAAGATTCCTAAGCGCTTTTCTAGGGTTAACAGACCTAAAAACCAAAGCTTCTGACAAACTTAATTTAATTCCCGACATTTCAGGGAAAGTCTGAACACATAAAACTCAATTGATGTCACTCAATTCAATGTAAAAGTTTTTAAATTAATACCTATTAATTAAAAAACTTTTACATTGAAACGCCCAAATAAACAGTTACAAACAAGAAATAACAATATTACAAATAAAAAGTACTTCTTAAATAAAAAAATCTAACTTGACGCATGCAATACCGCGAGCGATTAACAACTAACATTTCCAAAGCCGTCAAGCAATACAACTTGAATTGATTTATTCGGACAATTTATAATTCCAGGTGGAATCCGGGAAACGCACGCAAATTCTGGTAACCCCCAAAGCGTGCCCCACATTATGAGAACTGTCATAAGGGTTCGTTGTTAACCACACGTTAAGATATGCTAGAAACTTAAGTTTCGTTACTAGTTGGCTTTTCACCTCGTCTTGTCGAAGGTACACAATTCTCCGTGACCTCCGAGCGATGCAATTACGAAATGTATAATTGCTGGCGACTCATCAACTTCACTTTTCCTTACTCTCTGATCGAACAACCTGTGATTTTCTCTTCAAGTCTACCTTGGACCGTCCGACAATGACGGAACGCTCTGGTACTGAAGTGAAGTCAATGCACACCCATGAAATGTTTACCCTACCTCAATGGCTCCACTGCAAGGTCAGCCCGTGCCTGTTGTTGAAACTGTTTCAACTTCCAGTTTGAGATGGCGGAAGCGAGTTCTGAAAGCCGTGGCCTGGGGCATCGCGGATCTTTTCGAATATTATTAGTGAATTCGAGGTTGGAACGTGACAAGAAGTTCGGTCGAAGAATAGAAAAAGAACAACTATCTTTCAGAACAGAAAATAATGATAATAATAATGCATTCGTTTAGGCTTGGCTATATTAGGTGGTGGAAGCTATGAATCATCGGTTCATTGACTTCGCGTGTTTGTTCCATTCCCTTCTTGTTCCGACAACTTTTAAGAAACTGTCACGCCCCCTTATTTAAAAAATATTGACTACGTGCTTGGTTTCTTTTTCGTTGGCTGGCGGAGGTGATTAGTAATTCATCATGTGTGAACAGGTGGTCTTTTTTCCGCCGGAAAAAGAAAAGTCGAGTTTTAGAATGCAAATAAAAAGGTGACGACGTGGTGAAGAATTATGAGTCACGTTCCCTTAAGAGGGAAAAGCGAAGCTGAATTTGCATATGTAATGTATTTTCCTTTTGCTGCAGCATTCTAAAGTGTGTGAATGCAGCAAGTGCGTTTCTAAATCGAGAACTCAGTTGCAAAACTTCTTTAAATACATTCAAAGATGTTTTTGCAACAAAATAAATGTTTTATCGACAACATGTTTGGAAGTTAATCTTTAAAAGCAAGAAGTAAAAGTTTCATTATTTGTTTTTGTTTCTTATTCCACTTGGTCCAGATGAGCTAGACCAATTCAGTGAGTTCATGCATCTGCATTAAGTCCATGACGAGCATAGGATTAATATACAAATCTTCCCTGGGCAACCCCATACATGCAAGTAGTTGACCAGGAGAGGCTTGCTCCATATTACATTTCCAACATGTCAGGTAAACCTTAAATCCATGACTAGATGAAATCCATTTTTTTTAAGATCGAATTTATCTTAAACGTACACTAGCCAGTCTAGATATGGTAGTCTACTGACCTCTATAGCCCTCGAATTTGAGTGTACCTCCGATATGATTTCTCTGGTACCAGCTATGAGTGAGAGGAATTTTTCAAGAAATATTGTTCTGAAGTATCTTTTTTGCAAAAAATTCATATGTAAGAGATTGATTGCAATGACTCGTGAGATGCCCTCTTTTGCCAAGCTATCTGCCATTTTATTTCCACAAAGCTCTACGTGAGAAGGAATCCATTATGTATGCATCTCGAGGAGTATTGCCAATTGTATAAGTTTATCTAGAATATCAATTCTAATCCTATATTCGATTTTGTTCCAGCTCTAAATATTCTTAAAATTAGAAATAATGATATCTTGTTAGAAAATATTGAGTACAATTACTTTCTTTTGCCAAAGGCTGTGTTTTTAAGATAAACCTAATTTTGTACAGAACACGTGATACTTTCAGCATTCGTTCGCTTCGCTCACACCAGCAATGTTGATCAAATATATGTTTACCACATTAAAGTTAAATCTTAATCTAAACAAAATAACTGACTATTCTGATTCCCTGCACTATCACTTGATTATGAATCACTTTTTCTTGATGCAAAATCATTTAACCTAGCATAATTCCTGTCTCAGGATCGTTCAAACTTATGATGTCTCGCTATTTAAAATTCACCACTTTCCACATGTTAAGTTTTAACATGCAATTTTTTAACCAAAGTAATTTAAAACTGAAATGGCCTCAGAATTTAAGTCTAACCTTAATTCCACATTATTTCACGTGCATGGGAAAATTATGGTGTCTTAACTACTCACTACGACAATTGGCTGATTTGAAGCGCACCGAACAGACAAGAGAAGAAAGAACATTATAGTTAATTTCGTCATCACTTACATAATAGAAAGCACTAATAATTTTATTTTACGTTCTTTTATGCGTTTATATATTCTCTAGTTCTCCAGAGATATTTAGTCTTTTGGAATGCCCACTTTTCAAAAATCTTTCATTCTTTTCATAGATATAAATTTTCAAATGTGCTACTTTTATCTAAATCTATTAGTGAAATTTCACCGAGAAAAATCTTTTATCGCCTATCAACATGTGATTTACGATATTAATAATAAATCAATGTTTATCGCATTAGGTGAAGCAAGAGCCAAAAACAATTAAAACCGCGGATAAACGAAAAGCAAACCAAAAACGCGTTTAAAAGGAATAATTATTGCATGCTGGATCGCTATTAAATTCTTTTTAAAGGATATAGCATTATTTCGCTATGTTAATTACTTTTATTCTATTAACAGCATGTGTTAAATGTAATGGTAATTTTTATTCCCTAAACGGAACACCGAACATTCGTTTTTGAATCATTACCTTCAACAGAAGCTGTTTTTCCCACGAATCCTGTTCCTATGGGAAAAAAGGGACGAACTTATTTCCGAATTTCATTTAAAATCCTTCTGCTGTGAAGAGATCCCTTCCCGAATTGAACCACTGGAGGAAATCGAAATCAAAAGCATCTTCTGGATGGCGCCTATAAACGAGATGTGTAGCTTGGCCACAATCTCCACTCGCGTGACCAGAATACTTAAAGAGGGCGCAAACTCGCATAAAACTAACCTCATCCACGGGTGCAAGCGTACGCACATAAAAAAGGAACAAGAAAAGAGGAGATAGCCGACCTTCATTAACAAAACAGAAATCGTTCTTTTTTTGTTTCATAAAGTAATTGCTCGAAGTGAACCACAGCTCTTGTACTGTTGTTCTCCTAACTGGCCACATCGTGACAGAATTTCGGTTACACTTAACGAAATTATGCAAATTAACGATGCAAACTTCGAGCGTCTTGTTGTTGTCTCTTCTGCGGTGATTCATGCCTCTGGTCATGCCCATTCGTAGCTTGATGTTAGATTAGGAAACGTTACCACACACGTACTGCCACTTAGTTCATTGTTGTACACCCTTTTTATTTACTTTGCATATGTCGAGCGAAGTTATTCCAGCGCCTTGGTAATGAAGTCTTATTATCGTGGTTTCCGTTTTCAATCGTTACCGTGATGGCTTATTTTTTCGTATCTTTATCATGCTGATAGAGGCCTAATAATGCGTCATTCACTGGATCTATTAATCAAAAGAAATTATCATCTGAATCGAAAATGTTTCCATTTGATTGGTGATCTCTCAGATGCTTAAAGCTTCAGGATAAATTCTAATTGTTACTTGAATGTAACAGTTAAATCTTATTGGTACATTGGCCCCTAGTTAAGTTGCTATTAAAGTTTTCGCCTGTTAGTTCACGTGATTGAAGTTGATATACAGATCCTGATCTCTGATTGGAGTCCCGGGCAAAGCATTGTTATAATGATTCCGAATTGACGTTAATCTGTCTTGACATTGGTATGTTGTAGATTATCTTAATTATGATCATTCTTGTTTAGTGCATCATTTCTACCAAAGAGATAGATTGTGCACGAAGTCTTTCCCAGCTTCTTAACTAGTGTCTATAATTAATGCATAGTTCAACGAAACAAATTTTTACAAAAAGTTTTGATTGAAAAGTAAGAGAGATTAGTCACAAGGAAAGACGAATGAAGTTATTATTTTTCGTTTAAGTCAATCAAAAGATTTCTGTCGATTGGATAGAAGAATTGGTTATTCACAGTATATGGCAAAATCAGAAAGAAACGGAGGAAATTAGTTGTTTTTTCTTCCAATTTGCTCTTTTCTCTCGATTGATTAAGACTTGTGTTGACGAGTCACGGCAATCGGGAATGTTTATGGATGACTTGTAAAAGGCATCAGCGCGTAATAACATAATCGAATGATCGTTACATGTCATTAGCTGGACGACGCCGACGTTACATACCGATGTCATCGAGTGCAATTACCGTAGGTTGTATATTGCTTATTTCAAGAAAAATCTTATATGCCTAAAATTTTACCAGCAAGAACTTTATGATATATCCTATAGTAGTATTCTATATCACCTGTGTTTAGTGTCCAGAGAATATATTCGAGTCCAAACCAGTTAAAGTTTTATTCTACAATGACACAAGAATCAACTTAGAAAATAACAGTAGACATTTTATGATCTGCAGATAAGTAGTGAGAAGGTGGAATACTGGAGCAAGACATTGCATTCAATAGACATAATCATCCCTGTAATATTTCTGAAGGATATATAAATACAAATTCGGTTTAAAAATGAGATTTTGGTGGCAACCAAAATCTCATCAGTAGTTCGAAATTTCCCACATAATAATCAGAAGAGCCTCTTCGACTGTTCCAAATTATTGGTTCAAAAATCGATATTTACTGATTTTTAAAAATGTATTTGCAAACAGCAGAATACCTCAGAATAGAGTTTTTAAAAATTCAGATAAATTCGCCATCTTTCACCTTGTGATTGCCAACGTCCCTTTTTTCCAATCAGTTTTTAGTAATTTCAACACTGCCTTGCCTAGCAACTGCGATCAATTGATGTCGCCAAACTCATTTAGATTTCTCTTATTGAGTGGTTATAGTAACAAGTCACGTAATTTATTCCGATACTCCTGCAAGATTAAATGGTAGGATAACACGCGATCCAAGAGCGTGAAAACTTTTATTTGAGAACTGATTTGCGAGACTTGCTGGAATAACGCATCACGCGAGGATGTCAGGAATCTGTTCTAGAATTAAATTACTTTCGAACACCTTCGAACGGCCCAGTTGACTAAGAATTTCAATTGGAATTGATTTTCAATCGTTGGATCCATCAGGCATTTATTAACGTTTTAATGCTTAGCACATTTAACATTAAAGGAAACCCTTAAACTTACCCTAACTATAAGATTAACCAAGAATTAGTTTGCTTTATGTGTCATGAAAACTGTTTTTACCAGAATTCTGTAACAAAGTCTTTTTATGAGGCCAATAGTGGATCTTCGGTTACTAGTTTCAGACATGTGAAATTTTTTCACGTGTGATTCACAAAACTTCAATTGATACTAGTTAAAGTACTGCATTTATTTTTGTTTTGTTTTCTCAACACCAAAACTATTTCAGAGGTGATTTAGACCCCATGGATCCTTTATCTAGTGTCTGTCCTGGTGAATGAAATCTCATTACCTATGTAAATTTATTTATTAAATGACACAAAAGGTATGTCGCACACAAAAATGACGAACTTGACAGTTCAAATTCCGAGTATGCCTAAAGCCCGTTTCTGTCTGACTGTAAGCATAGGATTTAATCAATACCTATAGAAACAACTCCTGGCCCCTGAACAGTTCTTATTCTTCAGGTCCTCGATCGTTCTTGGCAATGAATGTTAATTTCACAGCGCAGATGATTGACATCGAAAAGCGAACCTGACAAGATGGGCAGACTTTATAATTCTGACAAGTTAAGTAAACTCCAGTGCAATAGTTTCAGTTTACTTTATCGGACATATTCTGCGAGGCTTCATAATTTCTGAGACGTCTATTCAAAAGCATCTTCAAAAGCAAAACTTTTTTTGTACAAGCAATGGTACTTCTGGCAATAAATGGAGATTTCGGAATGGTTATCGGGATTCCGCTAAAACAACTAAAAACGGTGTTTCACGAGACATCGGAAGTGTTCCCATGTGAAAATTTCTAGAAAAAGAAAACTTCCATGGAACATGTCAACTACAAAACATACTCGTTATCATTATTGTACGTTTTCTTGTTAATTTCTCTATCTAAATCATACAAATATAAAAATACTATTATTATATAAGAATTGTACTAGTATACTCGTTATCATTATTCTATGTTTTCTTGTTAATTTCTATATCTAAATCACACATATAAAAATGCTATTATTATTTAAGAACTGTACGTTACTGGAAATCGTTGATCCTAATGTCATTTTCCCCATTTCCACGCATCTGCTCCCAACGTTTCATCACGGCACTGACATGAGATAAAGAATAAAGGGGAAGAGTGATTGTGTCGATGGAAGATGCAGGCGGCCACAGGCAATTAAAAGATGACTTTTGTTACTATTTTTCAACCTTGGTGACTAAGGGTTTCTTTATACAAAATCACCTGAAAATCTAACAATTTCAAAATTTTGGGACTTTTTGGAAATTCACCGAAGGCCGAAATTAAGTTCCCCTTTTTTAAACTAATAGCGGATGGAAAAAAACATTTCTTTAGAGACAAAATTTTCCAGGGGACGCTAATTTCAAAGTTTTGGCGCCAAGCCGTGACAGACATGAAAGAAAAACATTGGAATCTGATTGCTAGATTGTCGTGAAAACCTTTTTTGAAATTATTCAGCTTTTTAGTTTTAAAATTTAAATTTCTTGGCGAGATCTTCATAATCTGTTTCAAACTTAATTAGCACACTTTGTATTTTAACCGATTCCTTTCGTATCTAAGCAACTAAAATAGGGTTTAATGGGAGATTTTTTTGCTATTTTTAAAAATTTATGCTACTAATGCTATTATTTCACTAGTGCTTTGGCTGTGGCAGCCCTTAAGATTAGACTGACTATCTTTTAGTTTTGGAAAATACAAAAAATGCTTTTATCGCCATGGTTTACTGTGCGAATTTATCACTCTCCCCTACTCGCTGAATTATAGGTTATCCAGATGGAGCTCTTATGTCGGAAAGAATTCTTTCAAAAATTCGTTCGGTACTAACTACAACAGATGACAGATATCGACTGGGAAGAGTTGGATTTCACTTGGTGCTGTGGTGACGGGTTGCACATGGCCGTTACCCGATACGGGTTGAATTTTCATCGGTAACGGGCTGGTATTTTCTTGTCGACGTCTGGAGGAACCCCCATCTTATCTTTTGCTTTCTTGTTAACTTCTGGAGGACATTGAATCTCGTGTTACCAAAATGGGAGGGTCTTTGGCATACTTTCGAGCTCCTTCCATTCCAGCGTTTGGAGAAGAATTTTCGGTTCCTTTTTTCGAACGCTTTTTTTCCCCTCTTTTTTTAAAGGTGTCAGGTTCTAAAATGTTCCGTAACGTGGAAAAGATGTGGTCGCGTTGGAAAATTATATTCTATGTTATTTCGGACAGGTTGATCTGAAAAATGTTTACTGTTGATCGGAAATTAACAAAAAATTATCCAGAAAAAGTCTAAATCATCAATATATTGAATATGTTGTACAGAAGTGCAATATACTGTGTGGTAATAAATAGGGTTTCGTTTTGTTTGTTCGGGTTCATTTATTAACAATTCGTTTATAAAAAAATTGAAAACAAGTAAGATGTAGCAATTCTTAAAAAAATCAGTTTTCTTTATACTTGACATTTTGAATGAGGATGTCAATTAAGGAATTTGCAGTTCGGAAATACACTGCTGGCCACCGTAAATGCAACACCCTGAAGGAAGCATGCAAATAATATGAAATTTACAACATGCATTAGCGGAGGTGAGATATGCAAATGATTAGAATTTCAGCGCAGACGCACATCACGCGCGCCTGTGGCGCCACTTCAAAGCGCTATTTAAGGCTTGGAGATTTCGACGATTTCAAGTACGGCAATTGTGTTTTTCTTGTGGTTTTTTCAAAAAAACGATCAATTATGCCTCGTAGAAAACAGCGATCATCTTTTGATCAAGTATCCGAGTTCGACAGAGGAAGGATAGTGGCCTACCGAGATTGTGGATTATCTTTCAGGGAAATCGGTAGTCGTGTTGGACGAAACCAAACAACTGTAATGCGGATATGTGATCGTTGGATGCAGGAGGGTACGACGGACCGACGTGTTCGATCGCATCCACCTCAGTGCACCACTTCACGTTATGACAGGCATATTGTGCGTATGGCAGTGACGGATCGCTCAGCCACATTACGAACCATAGCACAGCACATTCAGTCTGTACCAGTCATCCAGTGTCTGTGCGTACCATTCGACGCCGTTTACAGCAGAGTGGTCTGTCCGCAAGACGTCCATTGCTTCGTCTACCCTTGACGCAGAACCACAGACGTTTCCGCCGCCAATGGTGCGATGAAAGAAGGATGTGGACGGCAGAATGGAATGAAATTGTCTTTACTGACGAGTCACGCTTCTGTCTGCAACACCACGATGGTCGGATTCGAGTCTGGAGACACCGTGGAGAGAGGATGCTGAACAGCTGCGTTATGCACCGCCACACTGGTCCTGCACCGGGTATTATGGTATGGGGCGGTATTGGATATCACTCTCGCACTCCTCTAGTACGCATTGCCGGTACTTTAAACAGCCAGCGCTACATCTCCGAGGTGTTGGAGCCAGTTGTCCTTCCTTACCTTCAGGGCTTGCCCACAGCCATATTTCAACAGGATAATGCGCGACAACACGTGGCACGCATTGTCCAAGGGTTCTTCGTCAATCGCCAGATTGAATTGCTTCCCTGGCCAGCTCGCTCTCCGGATATTTCGCCGATAGAAAACATGTGGTCCATGGTTGCTCAACGATTGACCCAGAATACATCCCCAGCTGCCACACCAGATCAACTTTGGCCACGTGTGGAAGCTGCTTGGTCTGCTGTACCCCAAGAACACATCCAAAGTCTCTTTGAATCAATGCCGAGGCGTGTGGCAGCGGTGATCTCCAACAATGGCGGCTACTCTGGCTACTGATTTTGGCAGGAACCACACTTCACAGAAGTCTATAAATTTAATCATTTGATACTTGGTCAACATGTTATCTACAAAATAAATTTTGTTGTGATATCTCTTGTCTTTCTTGGTGTTGCAATTTGGGTGGCCAGCAGTGTATTTTAGTTTAGTTTTGTTTCCACTTTAGCTAAACATTCCGGCAAATAATGTTTTAAATAGTTTAGTAAGCGATAATAAAAATTGCACTAAAGATATATTTTAGCATTCTTTCTTCCGTTGGTAAAAAAAAATAATTTATCACTAAATCAGCTAAAATGGCCAATGAATCTCCAGAAATATCTTCACATGAAAAATTACAACACGGCTTTGCTCAAAGGTTAAACATATTAAGTTTTCTATTAACATAAAAAAAACCAATTAACTTTTTTTACGAGACGATGAGATCAATTTGCCTTGATTTTGAAATCAGTTATAAGTTCAGAGTTTTAAACCAATTTGAAAGTTGGCTGTTGTAGAACGTTCCTTAAAACTATCCATTAATTTCTGAAACTGTATCGTTTAATTTACTTAAGTGGCAGGCTTTGTTTCATTACTTTTTATTTATCTTTTGTTTTTGATATATTGGCATATATACTTTTCATTCTTTCTTTTTATTTCGAGAATTACGACACTGCTATAAGCATAATGTTTTATCCTGAGTATTATAAGTATTAATCAGAAATGCTTTGTTACGGTCAAAAATACTCGAAATGTAATGTGGTATTTCTGTCTAGCAGAAATTTGAATGCCTTTACGACTTTCAGTTCAATTGTCTTTTACTGTTGCACCAACAACGCCGTTTGATTGGGCAACCTATTTTCTTTTATAACAAGACATCTATTTATATAATTTGCACGCAGCTATTTGAATCATGGCAATGATATTTCCATGATCATAATTATGCCTTACTCCTGGCTATACATTCTATTATTGTTTCCATTCTTGATGTTTTCTGGGCTTTTTCAAACAAAAACATCTCTTAAAGTAGCATATTTTAGGGGATGAAGTTTAACAAATCGACCATTCACTTTCCCATGTGTTATTAAAACTGTTTCAGTTGCTTGTTTATTTCAGTACTCACATATTGCATGTGCCATATTCTAAATGAAATTTACAATCCGTTGTATGCGCTGATTTATGGGATGTTTCTTTGGAAATACCAGTGTCTGTCTTAGAAATTGACTTATGTCGGTATTAGTATTGAATTGGTAGCGATACAAAGATAATTATTTTCTACATAACTTTCCAACAATTAACTGATTCTCTACCAATCGAACCTATATTGAACTCCATTTGCCACTACCGTCACAAAAACTGTTCTTTAACACAAAGTTTGATTAAAATTAAGTACTACCTAAGGTCATTTAAACTAATTTTCTATTTCACGTTCGTCTTCGAATGAAAGGCGAAAAGAATTTTTTTACCATAAATATATTCATAAGGAATTTATATTAACTATTCTAAGAATCATAAATATATAAACTTTTAAGAATACGAAATTTATAAACTATTCTAAGAATCAGAAATATATAAAGTATTCAAAGAATCAGGCATTTATGAACTATTATAATCATAAATTTATAAATTGTTCTAAGAATCAGACATTTGCAAGCTATTCTAAGAATCAGACATTTATAAGCTATTCTACGAATCAGACATTTATAAACTATTCTGAGAATCAGACAGTTATAAACTATTCTAAGAATCAGAAATTTATAAAATTTTCTGACTCAAACATTTCTAAACTTTTCTAATAAGAAATTTATAAACTATTCTATGATTAAAGCATTTATAAACTTTTCTAAGAATCAAATATTTATAAACTATTCCAAGAATCAGAAATTTATAAACAATTCTTACATTTAGTATATTTATTGTTCTGATATTAACCAAACATTTCCCAACTCCGAAAAATCTGCGTTCATGAAACAAGATCGTTGGAATTATGTGAGGCTTATACTATATTTGAGTGATAATAGAAAGGATTCTCTCTGTGTTATCCGAGTTGCGTCCAATCTGAGAGAAGCACATCACGTCTCATTTTGTCTCGCTAGTCTGCCCGTCAATTGAGGGCAATAGAGCTTGTAATGCGACGACAGGGGTGGAATGGCAGACAAAGGGGTTTGCCGGGATAGACTGGGGCATTCACCCTCTCAATCCGGAATTCTCTGTATGGACTGATGAACATCTTCAGTCTGCCACCTCTTGCCTGGAAACCATTTGCAAACACTTTCCCAACCCGGACACTGAATTACGCCAAGCAGAATTTCATTAGATCTGTAAATATCAAGAAGCTAACTACGGCAAAATGGACGCAGTGCCAACTTATTCTGTTGGACTTCGTTGAATTGTTTTCAAACTTATTCAATTTAAAATAAAATGTAGCTTATGTCAAGAAGCCAACTACGGCAAAATGGACGCAGTGCCAACTTATTCTGTTGGACTTGGTTGAATTGTTTTCAAACTTGTTCAATTTAAAATAAAATTTAACTTATGGTGGCTATCAAAAAATATTTTAATTTTTACACTTGCGCAGCATTATTCCCAATGAACGTTTTATGACATGCTAAAGTCGAGTAACTTATAATTGCTTTGCAATAAAATGGGTTCACTCTTCAATTATTCCGCAGTTAAAGTTTTTTTGTTCGTATTGTTGGTTTGATAAAAAAAAATTTCAACTTCTTTATCGAGAAGTTCAATTTTAATCAACGTTCTTAATTTTCTATTAAAGCTTTGAATCCATGGTAGATATTTTCCTCCATCCGTTATGTTCGTTTAACTATCTGTTAATGCTAATTTTGAGAGTGGAGTTGAAAGGAGCACATTTTATTATTTTGTTTCGATAGTCGTAAATTTTTATTTTCTGCGAAACGTAGTCATAATTTACCTTTATGGCGTAATAATTAATCCTGTTTTGTTGGAGAATCGTTTGGATTATCTAGCAAAACACGAACAATGCATTGTTCATTTTTGTTTCTTTTTATTCTCACACGATTTTTATTTCTTGATCGCCTCGAAAGAATTGACAACACAAAAATTTCGTGAAGAATTTTAGTTGATAGTTTTCGAATGAGTTCATGTTTTATTTAACTTTAGAACATTCCTATCTTTACAAAACCTTTTTCACGTCGGAATTTCTCTTGGTGAATTCCTATTCATTGAAGTAAGTAATTTTGAATTTCTTTCAAGTGTTGCTTTTTTTCCTTTTTAGTGTTCAATATTACTTAATGTTATTTGAAGAAGTAGAGTTGTATCTATAATGATCTTATTAATTTCGGTCCTTAGACAAATAAACGTAATAAATCAAAAATAATTCCGTCGTTTCCTTTAACAAAAAAGAAACAACTAAAAATTATTCATTTGCGGTCAACACGAACGTTGTAAAATATTTCTAACGTCTTTATTGACTCTTAAAAAATAGGCTCCAAAAAAAGCTGAAATGGCTTTATTTGTTAAGGGTAGCATTAGTTAAAAGAGAAAACTAACTGACCGTTAAAAATATCCTCATCTATTGAAAGATAAAAACAACTATAAACGAAAAAAGCTGGTGAGATTCATTGGTTCTGAGACATTAGGTAGTGTTCACAGTTTTTTATTCTAAATTTTTTCGTTTTTGTTTTAACGTTCTTATGTTCTATTTGAATGAATTCGCGGATTCATGTTTAAATACTCTTGAAAACACAATTTACTCTTGAAAACACAATCGTAAAAAGTTACTAAACAGTAAAGCGCTCAATAAAATAAATTGGAAGAAATGGGTAAAAATTTTTTACACTGCAGTAACAGAGGTAATAAAACACCATCTATATTCATTTTAAAAATGCAACATTGCTTTGGATTTAAAATTCTTTCAAAGGTATGGGTGATTTGAATCTTCTGTTTCTGTAAACGAGTTAAGTTATTTATTTTTTATGTACAAGCTCAGGAAACTTTACCGAAAGATTCAAATTAAAAATAGCACTAACCTGCTACGATGCATGAATAGAATTGAAATTTTCGTGGTATAAAAGAGACGAAAACGTTTTAAAATATCATTTATAAAATGTTCCTTTAAATATCTAAAAAAGTAAAACTCTCTTGAAGTACAAATATTATAACAACTTTGAACGCAAGAAATATATTTTTTAAATTTGAATAAAAAATGCAGTTTGGCAGGACGTACCAAATCAAATTATTCCTATATGGTTCTGTGTAGAGCACCTAAGAGATGACTTCTAAACTACGCTGGATACCAATTTACATTAAAAAAGAAATAGTATATTAAAAAATAAAAGAATAATAAATTAATATAATTTTCATTTACTATAAATAAATTTCGTTCTTCCATTTCACTTCCGAGTTTAATGCAATTGTTAGTATGAATTGTTAAGATTATAAATCGCCCATTAAATTCATTGTATTACTGTTAAATGGTTCGACATCATTTGTCGGTTGTCAGGTACATCAGTCTCTTAACAATAGCAGTGAAGTGATACGATATGGTCCCAAAACAATCGATGTCTGGAGCTAAACCTGAAGATGATGCTTTGTTCCTGCTTGATATTCTATAGGAACTTGATGCTCTTAATATAAATCGGGTAGCTTTTGGAACTCAAAAAAGAATGGGTATTCTTCCTTGTTCTGGTTCGGGTTTTTATATTTTTATACATACTTCTGTTTTTGATCACCAGCTATCAGTTGACACAAAGTATTCATTTTGCTCTGTCGTTAGCACGTGACTCCAGATTTTAATCGTTCTTTGGGAATGAAAGGTTAGTAGAAAGCAAAGGATCCGGTCGTGTGATATCGATTACCTCTTCGCCATGTAATCGATTCAGAAGTCTTCTTTACAACACCAAAGCGTGACTTGGCTTGCGTATTAATAGAACATCAAATGATAAAGAGAGATTACAGAATGATATTGGTATGCGATGGTTAATTGAGCGTGAAGAAGGTAGCTCTTCTTTTTTCTTTCATCTCTTTGGATGCTCGGTTTTTAAGCCTGAGGGCAATGACTGCCTTTTCTTGTTTTGTCTCTCAGCACCTAATTCTCGAACTCGTATTCCTGACATAATAAATTCAGTTTTGAATATGGGTTGCCAAATATTATGAGAATCGACTTGTTTCCGACGACCTGGATTGGTTATCTCACATATTTATAGTCCTAGCTATAACCCATGTGTTCTTATACATAATTGTAATTGTCTGGAATTATCAAACTTGGTTTGTTTTTGCCATTTTGCTATCTCGCATGTTTCGATATAATAGTTTCGAAAATCGAATTAGTTTTGTTTTGGTTTCTAAAGCATATTTTCTAGAAAATTAGCTTAATTATAAATCTTGGAAGTAATGTAAGTGTTACTAGGAGGACATGCTGATACGTAGTCCTACAAACTGTTCCTATCTTGAAGGTATTTCGTATGATTCGCCGCAATTACAAAACTGCCAAGTAAAAACCTTTGCCCTAGTCTTAAAAAGAAAACGGTATTTCTTTTAGAGTCCAAAATCCATAGTCCTCATCGAATACAATAAAGAACCTAATAGCAACTTTTCTTGCAGAAAGAAGCGCAGAAAAGAAAATGACAGAAAAGAGGTTTAGCGTTTTAAAATGCCGAATCGCATTTGAATAAGGGAATGGGATGAAGTTGAAGTCAACATTCATAATCTAGTTGTGGTAGCACGACTGAGGTGTGCTTTATGCCATGTTCTTTATTGTGAATAAGAATTAACACCAGAAAACGAAATGTTACATATTTTTGGAGAATTTTGTTTCATTTTGAAGGTATGAAATCCATTTATTTGAATTTGGATGCTATATTCATTACAAATGGATTGGAATAAGGTATGAAAGGCGGGTAACGACACCTTGTCGTCAACAGCAATTAAAAAGGTTTAGCGCATATGCTATGCTCTGGTCTGCTAGTAATTATTTAGCTTTTTCAAAGCAACTTTCCAATCCCCAACATTGTAATGGTAGTCCAGACTCTGCATTCCGTAAAAGTAAAGAAATGGAACTCAGTGCAAGATAACTGAACATAACGCTATCCAATCAAATACATTCGTGTATTTAGACGTAGAACATTTTCTGTATGGAATTTTTTGAGGGCTCTTAAAAAGCCTTAATATTTTCTGAAAGTCCTTAAAAAGTTTTAAAAAACCTTAGCTTTAAAAAAATACATATTTTATTTCACCTGCATTCAAAAACCAAGGTCAATGATACTCGTCCAAGGTCAAGTATTAAAATCGATGAGATAATGTTTATAGGTTGGTTGGTTTCTGGTTTTGTACGCAAGAACCTTTTTTGTCCAAGCTGCGCCAAATAATTTCAAGTAAATGGACATACCCACAAGGAAAGCTTTACTGACACAGTAAATAGAAATCACCCACAGTGGATTTAAATCTGACAAATATTTATAGGTAAGCTGAAAATTGATTTAAAACATCAATTTTGGGAAGCTGAGGGGACCCAAATAGAGCAGTACTAAAAGTTTCTTCACATGTGCTCTCACGGGTTTATCTGTTGCGATCTATGTGAAATGTAGCCTTAAAAGATTAAAAAAATAGCCTTAAAAAGGCCCGAGTTTTTCTCGTGCTTGAATGTTTCCTGTACATCTTATATTTATCGTTACAGATGTACAAATGAACCATCTTACTAAAATAAGCTTTCTATTAATCGAACTGTTACGGTAGAAGTGGGCATTTGAGTGACTATACTACTGAAAAGATATCGCAGTCAAATATCTACATTCGTATATCCCACTATCCGAAAGCCAAGTTAGTAAAATCGCCCTGTTCCATAGAAGAGACAGGAAAATCCACCCGAGTTCATCGTTCCAAAGATGAGCTACATCGGTTGCGCAGGACTGAACACTCATTCTGTGAGAACCAGAATCCTCAAATGAGTTTAAAAAGTGTGGAAGGGAGTAGAATGGTCAAAAAATAAAGAAATAAATTAATTTTTTAAATTTTTCACCAGCTTGACTCATGGCCTTCGTCAATGTACTAAGGATGGGGATGAAACGATGAAAAAAAAAGAAACTGATAGAAAAGCTGTGTGCGTGTTGGCATGTCATTTGATTGCCTCCCCAGAGGACAGGCATGCACAATCGATGAATGAACACGAATGACCGGCTTTTCCGGGAAAGAAAATAAAATGTAAAAGCACTTTTTTATACCTGGCTCTAGTGTACCATAAGGTCTTCCAGTCATGTGAAATCGTTATATTTTTATTCATTTTCCTTAGACTCATATAAATAGGTCTCATTAGACTTCGTTTTACTGAATGAAACTCTTTTTGCTTGAACTATATTGTTTCGGAATTGATTGTTTATCAGAATTCTAAATTTGCTCGAAACTGAGGATCTTGACTCACAGCACTTATCCTCTTTTATTTCCTTATTGTTTTTTTCCATTGGTCGCACTGATTCCTTTGCCTTTTCTGGAAAGAAGATAAGCTCGAATTAATATTTCAGTCGTTAATGTCTTCAAAATTTATTCTACGAAAGCATATAATAATGCTTTCAATCCCTTAAAACTTCATAAATTGAATTCCAGTACTTCATTATAGAACAATTTTTCCTAATTAAAAAAATGAACAAAATGTTAAAATAATAGCATTCGAGTTGCACTCTAATAATGTAAAGCATTATTTCCTCATAAGATTTTACACTATTCATATATTTGCTGAAATTATAAAATTTGAATCAACAACTTCTGTGAATGATTAATACAAAATGCTTTTAGTTTGTTTCCCATAAATAATTTTTCTTTTATTCGATTTTCTCAAAATCAAGGCTCCTATGGACTTTAAAAAACCTTAAGAAGTCCTGATTTTTCACATCAAGTTTAAAAAGGCCTTAAAAAGTTTTGATATCTGCTGAAAAATCTTAAAAAGTTTTATAAAAGCCTTAGCTCTTTTACAAGAACACTACATATTCTATTTCACCAACATTCAAAAACCGAGGTCAATGATACTCATCCAAGGTCAAATGTCATCAAAAATCGATGGCATAATTTTATGTGTTGGTTGGTTTTGGGTTTTATGGCGCACGGGCCATAATTGGCCAAACTATGCCAAATAACGTCAAGTAAATGGACATACACATGCAAAAACGCTTTACTGACTCATAAGAGTGAAACATCCAGAGAGGACTCGAACCTGATAAATATTTTTTGGTAAGCTAAAGATGAATTTCTTAAAAACATCTAATTTTAACAAACTGAGTTCGTGGAACCCAAACATAGTAGTAAGTTTCTTCACATGTGCATTAATGGGTTTATCTGTTGTTCTATGGGAAATGTAGCCTTAAAAAATAAACAAATGTCTTAAAAAGGCCCTAATTTTTCTTTTGTTTTGAAGAGTGAACCCTCTAAAAAACGAAAGCTTTTTTATTTACACTTTATATGAAACATAATAGTTAATAATCCTTTGTATTTGAAGTTCAAGAAACTTGTGTGGATTACTTTCGAAGTTTTCAATGTTTGAAGTACTGGTTTCTCCTTTACCAAACTTTATGGTCGATCGAAAAAAAGCCTTTTTAGACTCGTACCCAGACCTTTCTTTCTCTGGTAATAATCGATTTATTCGGCACTTCAAAGAATCTATTCTTCATGTCGCGAACCCTTGAACTCGAACTTCTCAACTCCCAACTTCGCAAAAGAATCCTCGAAACTCCTGGAGAACCGTGAGACGGACATTTCTTGGGGCAATCGATGTCAAAAACGGTGCCTCTTCCCTCTTCCTATTTATAGACTTTCTTCGGGGGCACCCCTCGTAACAAAAGACATAAAAGAGGGTAGAGGAACCGTGCTGAAAGAACGGAACGCAAGAGTGTGGGGTATTGAGCAACAGAGACGTCTGCTGCAGCCTCCCCCTCGTGCTTCGAATACCCCACATCACGATGTTCCGCAGTCTCCCAGGAAAAATGATTTTCGGCATCTGGCATCGCGCGTGGCCTGCGCCCTGTATTTGCTTTTTGTTCAGTTTACTCTCTGGGGTCCTTTTTCGGGGGAGTTGTACCACGGAGAAGTCACTTCAGGATCCCCAGAAATGAAAATACGACGGATAAACTGGAAAGGAGATTTTTTACTGGACATATGTTTTCGAAAAATTGATGTTTTTCCACGTATGCGTAGTATTATCAACCAGGGGTGATGTTATGTTTCTTTATCATGCAGTAGAGATTGAAAAATTTGTTATCCTGAATGCATTCTGTATTTGTACAATCTGCTCAATTCACCCCTATCCGATTTTTCACTGTCTAGACAATTGGTTGGCATTTTATGGTGTAGGGGCCAGATCTAGCCAAGATGCACCAGCTTTTTCACTAAACAGTCATATAAGAAAGCAATCTTAAATTGAATACTTTTACTCAGTTACTTGAATTGCGATAACGTTCTACATTTTCATTTAAAAATACGGTTTTAATTTCTAATTCCATATGCAACTGTACGGATGTTTGTAAATTCTTTAAAAAACTACACATGTGTTTCTTTCGTTAGCGAAACTTTTTCATGCGTATAAAGTCGAAAAATGACGCTCCATGATTGAGTTCGTATAAATAACAGATTTCTATTGACAGTGAAATTATTAAAAGTGATGCTTTTTTTTAACCAGAATAAATTGGAAGATAAAAATAGAAGTGAGAAATAATACTTTTTTATAATTTTTGAGTTAGGAATAGTGAATTTTGGTAAATATTTCATGAGTCATGTGTTCTCATATGTACTCAGTTACTCTACAAGGATGTATCCTGTTTGAACACAATACCTTGCATAGGGAAGCAGGAAAAAAGGTAACCAGCAAACTGCTTGAAACTAAGCCTAATTATATTAATTCCGATTTGTGGAATTATTAAAGCTTTTGCATTTCGATTCTATTCTACCAAAAAGTAAGGGAAATTTAGGAATAAATTATTGTAAAAACATTAATGGAACACTTTCTATACGATTTCCTTCCGATTCCAATCCGAACTTCCTCTGGGAGCTGCCTTGAGCTTATGACTCATTCCAGAACCCCTGCCTGACCCCCAAACGCCTGCACTTTCAATTTGTCTCGCAGTGATTCCTCCCCCTGTCGCTGGATCACCCCCTGTCAGAAATGGTCCCTATCCACAAAACGTAAACACATCAACGAGACAGCTGCGAATTTTTCCCGCTTGAGAGGGGTGCCTTGAAAAATCTATGGTATCTGCAATGGAGCAACAGGGAAGAGAATGTTTTAGCACACCATGCATCCTCTTGTTTAGTGAGAGATATAGGGCTGGCTCAAATTTAAGTTTTATCCTCTCTACAAACTGTTTTGAAGTAAAGCTTTATGATTGAGGCATTACTCTATCTTTACCTGCATCGTCATTTTTAATTTCTTACTATTCTTCCATTGTTATGTCTTCTACGAGTATGTGATAAACAGGCATTAGATTATAATCACGGGTCAAAACCATATAAGTGGCAGCCCGAGTTATATTTCATCCTACTCTACATTCTATATTCCCTTACACCATATTCTTTCAACCCCAACCCCCACCATTTTTTCTTCTGTAGAGCAAGATCTGTCTAACTTTTTTTGTAAATATTTTCAAAATTTTCGGTCCAGGAAAATGTAAGTGTAATATATCTCAGGGCTATTGTAGACCGTAGAAATTTTCGACTTTTAGAGCAGGTTTGTCGCTCTACGGTCATTTTTTGCTACACTGGTAATGAAATAAATTATACGAGCAGCAACCATGTATGGGCGTACAAGAGGAAAAGTTGATGGCGGTAATGCAATTGATTAGTTCTGATCTGAAGGCAGAAATCATGGGAGTGTCTTGATTGAATCATAAAACTAAATCACCTAAAACTAAGTTTGGAACCTAAATGTGTGTAAGCCCTGGAGTTTGGCGGTTTTAGGAAGTCAAACTGCAAGTAATCGTTCCAAAAGTTCACTTTCTTCGATCAATAAAAGCGCGTTAGATGATTGGGAATTTCAAATTTTAGCATCAATCTAATTTGTTATTGCCGGAAAAAAATCTGTGTGTGATGTAATAGTCAGAAATAACTGATGATTTGCATTTTTGCGAAGCATTTTTATTTCTATTTTAATTAATTTCTTACTGATGCTTATTTAGATTTAAAATTTACTGCTGTCCATTGAAAATGCAATACCTACGATTCCTGGTCAATTGTTGGATTGACCGGGAATTTGAATGGCAAATGATTAAAATCTCGGCTGAGTGTGCAAATAGGATGAAATGGACTAAGGCCGCCTTACGAGATGTAATCTTAGTGCAGTTTTTGCGAATGAACTTGGTCATAAAACCTTTTGAAGAATAATGGCTATCTACTAAGAATAATCTCGATTGACTGCTAGAACACGTTCATATTGTTTCCATGCTTCATGCTCTATTGCAGTGGTGCGCAAACTATTTTCATTTCCGCCCCCCAATTTAGTTTACTATTTTGTCGCGACCCCTGGATAGACAATAGACGTTTTTTTAATCACCAACGTAGTTAAAGTTGAATTCTGTTTGGGATTTGTGCTTCTGTTTGTGCCTTATTAGAGGTCTGAATAAAACACATAATTTTATGAAGCAATGGTTTTATTTATGCATATGGGTATAAATATTTTTTAATGGAAAATACTTTAAAAAAACTTACAACATAAGAATTCAATGTGAGGTATGCGCTTGGAAAGAGCTCATGATTGCTTCTATGTTCGGATCTGTATTGGAAATCGCAAGCCGTAAGTCATCCTCTGGATCCAATCGAGATCGATATTTTGTTTTAATGGCAACTAATTAAGAAAAACCGGTTTCACATAAGTAGGTCGATGCAAACTGAATCAAAATATTAATTGCCTTTTTCTTCAAATCGGCATATTCGTTTCCAATCGTTAACCAAAATTTCTGGCAAGTCAGACTTAAATTGAATGCGCAGTGTTTCATCGCTCGAAACATCAATTAAATGTTCTTTTTCATTTAAAGAGATATTGGATTTAAAAATATCAAACGAAAATGAATCACGTATCTAACCTAATTCATTATCTAGAAGAGTTTTCTCCCAATTTGATCATATGACGGGAAATGGTGCTTTTAAATATTAAGAAATCTATATTATTTTCTTTATTAAATTCTGAAAAGCACGGGAACATTTCTGTGTTGTTTTTGTTGAATTCTCCTTGCCAAAGTATCAGCTTATTCTTAAAAGCTTCAATTTTAATGCTCGATGTTAAAATGTTTGTATTCTCTCCCTGTAGACTTACATTCAAATCGTTAAGTTTTTCGAAAATGTCAGCCATGCAACTGAGTTTTCCGAGCCAATCTTCATTAATGAATGAACTTGCCAATATGTTTCTTTTCTACCAAAAAATGTAAACTTCGTTTCTCAAATCGAAAATACGTCGCAGTATTTTGCAGCGTGAGAGCCATCTGACTTCGGTATGTAGTAATGTCTCATACACAGAACCCATCTCATCACAAAGTATTGAAAAGAGACGACTGTTTAGGGAGCTGTTGCTTTTAATGTAATTAATTACAATAACAACATCCTGTAATATCTTGTGCAATTCTTCATCAATGTCTTTTGCAACAAGAGCTTGTCTATGTATCATGCAATGGTTGAATACTGTATGGGGAGCAATTTTCTTTATTAACCCTCTTAGTCCTTTATTACTACCTGTTAATGCAGCAGCACCATCAGAGCAAACTGCGACCCAGTGTGTCCAGGTAAAGTCATTTGTTTCCCCAAAATATAATAATTTCAAATATTTTCTCTCCATTTGTTTTTCCTTTATTTTTTACAACATAAAAAATTTTCTGATATGTCTTCTTCATAAACGTATCTCACATAAACAATTAATTGAGACAATTTAGAAATGTTGTTTAGTGTGCCGCCATCTGTAATAAAAAACAGAACTCACTGTTCCCTTATACGTTTTAAAATAGTAACTACCCTTGTAGCGTTTTCCACGAAATATCAGTTGAGGAGAATTGATTTTCGAAAAAATCAAAAACGAAAAAAATAATACAAAATATTTAAAAAAAAGTTTTTCTTTATAAACATTTTAATATCTATATTGATTTTTTAATTAATTGTTTATTATTGCCCTCCGAGCACGCTACTGAACTGTCTTATACTTAAAAAATATGTTATGTACATAGCCGATTGCAAATTTTACTTAAAATTAGCAAAAGCAGTATATAAACAAAATTACAGAATGCACTTGAATGAACGTAAGAAGCAGCAAAATCGAACTACTGAGGCACAGACGGAAAGAACTGCACGGTCCTAGCTGTGATCACAGTATAAAGACTAAATAGCAGGGGTGCACACCTAGATTAAAAAAGCTGTAGTAAAGATGGCCACTACTAAACGTCAGACCGACCCAATTTGCATATGGATCCCACCAGAGAGCAGGTAAAGGGCATCTCAAATTGACAATTATCTTTTATCACTATGTCTGTTCGCCTGCCGGTTGCCGAAGTATAGGTATTATATACTAATACAGACAATTGCTTTCGTAAAAAATATAGTTCTTTTTTTTTATAAATATCTCATTTCACTATTTTACTGGTACCTGATACGTGTTAAAGAAAAGTCTTATATTTTTATTTCAAATAAATTTCTTTGAATTTGGCGACCCACAAAAATTTTCAAGCGACCCCCAGAGGGGTCGCGACCCACGGTTTGCGCACCACTGCTCTATTGGACAATCTAACAGTTTTATTTTAGGGATTTATAGATTGAGCAAAAGTAACCATACTTCAAAAGAATAAATTCACTATTTATGCCAAGATGTTCTTGAGGCCTATTGCCTCTGTAATGGCGTGACATAAATATCACGGTTTTTCCTATCTCCTGTGTTTGATATATGGCTCTTGCGCCTTAAAACCTAACCGAACCAACCTGCTTTTGAATTCATATAAATTCCTATTAGCATCTAGGTTTTCGTGTACCCAACTCATTGGATATCAGTATTCCTTTTCTTTAGAACCATTTACCAGCAATGCATATTTTTCTTTATGTATCCACACTGACAATCGAAAAGAGAGAAAGAGAAAAAAGAAGTTTGGGATGAAATTGCCTGTGACTAAATTCTTCCAGAAGAGGGTGTCTTCCAAAAAGACAAAAGATCTTGTTCTGTGTATTCATGAAAACAAGTCATTGGTGGAGAAACCGAAAGTAAGAAGATTTCAAATTGTTCTCCGGTTCGCTAGTGATGTGTAGTAGAATGGATGACGCATCCTTTTGATAAAAGGCACGTGTTTTTTTTGGCTCTCTAAAAAAGAAAGGTATTTTTAGTGCAACAAATATCCATTGTCAGTGTGTGTTTGATTACCTAGGAAATAGTGTTTTCATTTTCATGGAAAAAAAAGGTGTTTATAAATACATTGAGCTGGTAATTTTTTTCATTGATTTTTAGATGTTTGTAAAAGCCTGGATGCTTGCATTGCGCTCTGATAATTGATGATCTGCCCTAAATTCCTATCTTAGTTTATTGTTATTTGTTTCGAATTCAGGGCGAATTAATGGAAAAAATTGCTTTGCTTCCATGATTGCAAATCAAAAATAACTCCCTTGTTCCACGATGCAGTCTACCCAGTTTTAGTTTCAATCTGATATAAAACGATTGACTGCAAAATTGTATGTTCACAAATGTTTTGTGCTCTTTTATCTATAAGTTTTGGTCTATAAAGGACTTTACTCCTCTTTTCATAATTATCAGTCGATGGTCAACATACATGATCACCGCCAAGTTAAGTATGGAATATATGTAGTTTCTGCCGCTTTTAACTATTTGAGGACCCAAATGTCCTTCAAATTGCTTTAGTGAACTCTATGGTAATTCGTTCTTTATAAAGCTACAATGGAATCTGAGAACTGTTCTAACAATGTTTACAAATAGGTGCAGGTGAACTGTAAATAGCCCTATGGCTAATAAGTAAATACTTGGACTCTATTGTTCATTCAATATAATTGTATTCACCAAGAATATCGAAACGTGTTGCGCCTCCATCTGCATTTGAACTAGGACATCTGCATTTGAACCAGGAGTCCAAATGCAGTGTTGATATAGATCACGGAACAGATGGCTTCGAGGAGGCCGAAATCTACAGTATTAGCATTAATGAGACCCGATTAAATAGAAATTGTCTTTGTTGAAAAATGGATTTCGTAAAAATTAAAAAATTAACGAGTAGAAGTTGGAAATGAAAAAGATTTATAAAAAGTCAGTTAAATAACTTAACATTTTGTATTGATATTATTGAGGGAGATTCTGCTTAAAGAAAAAGTTTATGATTGAGATGGACCCGGGATCGATCAGTTGTAAGGATTCACCTTCCTCTCTGCCGACCGCGACCCTGAGTGCTTTGCTTGGAGAGTTGGGTTTTTGTTTTCAGTTGCCTTTCCGGATTTTGCTATATGTTGGAGGTTCGTAGAATTATTGTCATTCAATTGTTGCAGGGTGGGAGTCGAATGCAACTGAACTGATGCTATTTTGACCAAACAGGCGTCCACCAAATTTAACGAGTCATCGCCTGGGGTTACTGTCTGAAGTAGGGTAGCGTTAACATGTGCTAACAATTCGCCAGGTATTTATTCAGCCATGACACCTTGAATTCTTTCTCATCCAGTCCCAACCTTGTCAAATTGACGATATTGTTGGTAAAAGTTGGTCTAAAAAGCTTCCTCTCACACACAATAAATGCAGTCCTTTCAACCGATTATTACCATGGCTTTTGAATATTAATTTTGAGCTATAAGCGGCAGAGTTCTGGAATCTTGGATGGACATTGTCCTCTTTGTGCTCCGCGACTGTTCACCCCTGGGTGCATGGCTGTAAACTTTTCACACTTCATTGTCCGCGTGAATGTTAAAAAAGTCACTTTTCCTCATCGTCCAAAGACGCGGCTGCAGCATCCAGTCAATATCATTTGTGAAGGTTGGAGAAAATCCCTTTTCAGGCATCTGCAGGGTGCCAGTTGCCCCTGGTACCCTCTGTTGTGTCTGCTGCCTCCCACACGTCCCTGCTATGCGTCCTTTCCCCTTCGGGAACTCCTGTCAGGGATTGAAGTGGCCCCCTCCTTTGCAAGTGTGGGGTATCCCAGAAGGCCCCCTCGCTTTCGCACATTTTGGGGCATAGCCTCCGACCTCCCTTTGCGCGAATTGGAGATTTATGCTTAGAGTAAATAACGTTTTTCTTTTCTCTGTGTTATCTTGACTTGACTTTCTAGGAAATGGCGGTTTTACTGCACTTTCTGTCGCTTCTTGCAGAAAGTATCTCTGTTGCTTATCTGTTGTAAATTTTGTCAGTTCTTGTGCTTTTGTTCGCGATGCTACCGAAATGTTGTGTTTGGGTAATAACACACGTAATTTGTATGTGAAACTACTCAACTTAAAAATTATCTTTCCTAATAATACCGAGATTAACTGCACTTATCCATTTTTATCTATGATCAGCGATTAGTTCGAATCCCAGGTCTCTAAAGTCTTACCGTCTTTCACTCTACGGGCTGCAATAAATACATGTGCGAAATTTTAACATTATCTACTACACAATAAATTTATGTATTAGCTGCCTAAATCTTGTTTCACATGCAAAACAATCAGCAAACTCAAGTTTTTGATGTTCATAAAAGTTGTTTCTTTAAATTGCTAAACTGACACTCTTGTCAAACGCCAGTGACCTTGCAAACGGAATTCTAGAAGTCAATGAAATCAGACTGGACTCATTTATACATGCACAACTGCTATATCTCCGTAAAACATGATAAATATACTCTCATAATATGATTCGTTCTGTACCATATGTGGGCAAGCTAAGCTGTTATTTCCCCTCAAACATTGTTTAACGATTTCAGTTTTGTGCATTAAAAAACATTCAAAAAATCTCGTACTATTCGTAATATTCCAAGAACCATGTCAAATTAAACTGTACAAATGCACAATGGCGTGAAATAATTTATAGTGAATAAAGAATGCCAGTGTTGTCAGAACTGTTCATTAATGAAAATAGTGTTCTGCAATAACAATTGCACTAATTATCCAAAGCAACAAAGAGAAGAGCTTCAGAATCGTTCTAAAGAGTAGGGGAGATGGGGCACGTTGGAACATTTTTCCTTTTAGTTTCACGAGTTAGTAAGTCATATTTGTAAAAGCAAACAACGTTTTTTTATTTCTATAAATATGTACTATAAATTAATACAGAACATTAAAAACTATTCTTAATAAAAAATGTAAAGACTAAAATAAAACTACAAGAAAAATTGTTTCAATATGCCCCGTTGCGGGGTATGTTGGAACATAGGATTGGGTACATTGAAACTAAATCTCTTGAAATCTTGAAAATCTTTAAAAATCTCTTGAAATTAATTACAAAATATTTATTAAAGTAATAAGTCTGTTTGCTTTGTTTTACAGATCCTCATAAATAGAAAGATAAAGTAATATTACTTATTGTTATGTAGATATTAAACTATATTATTAACGGTTCGCACATTCGGAATTCGGTGATTAGTAACGTAAATATTATGAAATATATAAAGTTATATTTGACTATTTTTAATATAAAGGTTTAACAATTAACATTTAGGTAATGCAATTAGCAAATACACAAGAGATATTGAAGAGCCTTGTTGAAATATTGTTCCAATTTGCTTCTTTCAAGGTGTTCAAGCATGCCCCAAAGTATACTGAATATTTTTTTATTCTTTGGCCAAACATTGAAATGTGTGGGTAAAATAATACGAATGCTTGCTATTATTTGGAAGCCTAATTTTAAAAGAATATCAACTTTTGTTGGAAAGGTGTAATACTTCAAGGGTAGTTAAAGATTTTTAAAAATGCAGAAAAATTATTTGGCTTACTTTAAATTATAAAAATTTCCTTTTCAAAGAAATTCTAAGAACTAAAATTCTGAAATCAATATTGCTATTAGATGTGATCAAATTCTAATGGAAGAAACATTCCAGAAGTCTACTTTTCATCAAATGGTTTCAAAATCAAATTTTGTAACATGTCCCATGTTCCAACATGCTTGGTGCATTTTCTCTGGTAACACGTTTCTATTCTAGAAGACCATTATATTGATCTTGTTTCATAAAAAAGTAAATTGCACTCATTTTTAGTTCATACAGGAAAACGCTTTTGATACCTCGCTAGACGTTCATTTTTTGCGCACAAACACATCCTAAAAAACACATTTCAGTGCGTAAGACCTTTTCCATACGCTTTGTATACTGCCCGTTGGCTCTTTTCACACTTCATTTATTCAGTTTGCTTTCCCTTCTTCTGCCCCCAGATCTCGTCTATCGTGTGTGGGCAGCAAAGGTCAAGACAGTTGGAAACTGAAACGACGCTGTAGACCCAAACAATACCGTGAAAGACATACCAGAACCCTGAGAATCTTTTTTATCATCCCCCTGCGCTTGCTTTTTTAGTTTTCGTTTGCAAAAAAATCTTTTTCCTTCCTTCTATTCGTATTTATTTGATTTTGTACCTATTTGTCAAGCTGTCAGGCTCACAAAGGTTTGGCGTAGCTGATATGGGATTATGTAAGGCTGACCTATAATAAAATAAAAATTGGAAATGGGGAGGAGGGCGTTTTTCAAATAAAGTATACATTCATGGAGGGTTAAGTATTCCTACGAGTTCGTGAAACGTTATTTGAATTTAACCTATTTCAGCGAGTAAAATGGCATCGAGTTTGATTTATGATTGGAAGATTTGGTGCTGTCACTTTCGTACTATAAGGACTAATTAGATCGGATCTAGGTCTCGATTTCGAACCACAACGAACATCATCTATGCCTCGACCAGGATTCGAATCCAGAGCTTGTTGAACCTAGGGTTAGAGCTCTAACCATTCGGCTAACCGACCAAGAATATCGCATTCAAATGGATTAAAAACCACTATGAACATCTATGCCTTGACCGGTATTTGAACCCAGAACTAGAATTAGAGCTCTTACCATTCGGCTACCAGATGAAGAATATCAGACGTAAAAGCATCTATCTATATAAATAAAAATAAGTGTCTGTACATTGAATATTTTCGCCCCATTCCCTCCATTTTGGGTCGTTTTAATTCAAAATCATTGGTTTCCCCATTTGGTGTCTGTATCTTCGTATGTGTGTGCCCACACTACGTCCAAACGGCTGGATGTTTCATGAAATTTTGTATGCTTAGAGTACTCACATCAACTTAATAAATGAACTGTGCAGCGTTAATCTATCTGTCTTCCCGTTTTATATCTGCTTGTGGGTGTGTATATTTGTGCAAGATATTTTCATGAAATTTTATAAAACATACTATCGACTTTGAATAAATTATTTAACATTCCTGTCTGCAGTTTTGTGCAAGTTTCATGCTAAAATAGATGAATACCCGTACCCTTTACCATACTTGAATCAACTGAACTGAGAGCGATTTTACTGATTAGTATATTCCACATAGCAGTATTTCCCTAACTGTTTTCCGGGAGATTATTTGACTATGCTCTAGAATTCTATTGATACAATTACAATGATTAAACAGAAAAATTAAGCGTCCCATGACAAAAAAACTGAAGAAACCAAAATATATTTTTGTCAAATCCTCTGCATTATGTTTGTTATAAGTTCTGCACTTGAGTTTGGTTTGAACTTATTCATCCACTAGTTATGGTTCAAGAACTTAAATTCTCAGACTTTAAAAAGTTAATTCTCGCAATTGTTCTAATAATGTTTCGTTGACATAGTGTTATCTTATGATTTTTAAATTTCCACCTGCTTCAAAAATTCTCGAGTCTTTCAATAGCCCTCCCCTGTTATTACCGAACGTTCCAAAAAGTGGTCACCATCCATGTCTGCGATCCCTCACCATAGGAAATATTTTTGGCTGTCATAAAGGCCAAATCGATGCAAATGTTTGGCCAGGCAATCATAAACTGTCAATAATCTAAAAGCCGTCCTGCCCAAAGGCCGGTCACTTGGTTTTGAACAAGTCTTGAATTAGAGGACTGGTGAAAACGTAAACAAATCCCTTCCTCAATTGTCGTCTTTAGTGCTGATTCTGGCACCCAGTTCCAAAGTTGGTGAGGAATAAATTATTCATACATTGTTCCTTTGACTTCTTCATATGGTGGCCCAACCTACCACACCTATTCAGAAATCAACTGACCCAAGGTGGGCCGCTATCTCGCGGAAACCGTTCTATAATCTTTAAATGTATTAGTGGTACTTTTCAAGAGTTTGAAACAAACGCCAACTCATATTCAAGGTATCATTCAATAAAGCAAACAGTTACAAAACTACCAGCACCATTCGACTGGCAGGTAGCACTTGCAAAATCCCAATTTACCATTGTTTGCAAAATATGAATACTGTTTTCTCACTCTTGCCTACTCCCCGAAATCGCCTCCTTTCACTTTATCTCGTATTCGTGTGCTAGCAATGTGCAGGCCTTTCATTCGAAGTGTGACGACAGAGTTCGAAAGTGAATGGATTTACGTGTTGCGTAGAAGGAAGCACGGGGTTACGGTCGAAGGCACCTTTTCAAGGTTTATAGGCCTCGTGGTCACAGTTTGCTCTCCCTTCCATAATTATGATATTCCATTGGCGTGCCATGACTGGCCGATAGCATATGGGTTCGCTCGATACATTTCGCTTGCGTGGGGGCGAAGTCAGGCCAAATGCAGCTGTTGCAAATGGTAACAGGACTGGGTTGTTGAAAGATCGCCGTGTAAGGGTAATGGTGTCGCATAGTGGTTTTCTGATGGTTCGTGTAATTTTGAACTTGTAAGGAATATTTCTTGTTATGGTTCCATACCAAAAGTTTTGGGTCACTGACCTGCTTGCAGAAATATCCGGCTTGTGTTTTATTTATTGGATTAAAAGGACTCTTACTATGATTTTCTTTTAAAAACCACTTTCAAGCAAATAGAGTAGGTAACTTCTGGGTTTTTTTGTAAATCAATCAAAATTAAACCTATTTATTTGTCAAATTGGTAAAAAAATACACTTTTTGGTGTGCCGCAGAATTTTAGTAATTACTAGTTTATGTGTTGAAAAAAGTTGAAAATCGCTGTTCTAGATTGTTAAATTAAGTAAGTTAAAAACTAGTTTTTCTTAATGTCTGACTTAAATTAATGGGTTTTACCCTAGTTGAATATTTCTGTAGTATATATATATTGTGTATATATATATACCTTCATAATCTGACTAAAGTTTTATCAGGAATATTATGTGAACATAATTGTAAGATCCAAAATATATAATTGTTGTAGAGATCTTACTTAATCTTCTAAAGGACTTTTGACATAAAGGTTCCACATAAGTTAATCAATCTCAATTACTACTTGCCTCTTTCAGACTATTTAACCCTTACCACTTCAAGAATATTATAGCTCGCATAGAACGTTGCATTTACTGCCGGTTGTAATAAGGGTTAAAAATATGTTTTCCAATTATAATATCGAAGGTTATACCACCAGAGTGATTGGTCCTAGAATTTTTCATCCTGTATGTTTTCTCTTGAAACCCATTGAATGTCGTAAAACTGCATCATGTCAATGTAGATTTATTTTGATCCCATTACAGCTATATAAATATATCCCTTCCAAAATATAAACGAAGTAACTACAAATTTAGGTTCCCTGAGTATCATGACCTGTCTTCCAAAAGCAATCGATGTCAAATCGATATCTACAAAGCTTAGAAGGATCATCCGCACGGAAGGGAATCAAGACTTATTGTTCCAGAAAACAGATAATTGTGATAAAAAAGACCCCATTGAAATGAAATCAGATCGGGAAAATTATAATAAGCTTTCCTAAAGCAGTAGCCCACGAACGACTTGTAAGCTGCTTCAATCCACTAAAGCGTGAGGAATGGTTTCCGCAACCTGTTTATTAAAAAGTTCAGAAATATCTAGATTATATTCAACGATATATATTTTGTTAATTCGCTTCACTACACTCTCATGTTATTCGTTCTTGTTTAAGTGCATGTGATCTCTCTGAACATTAACACTAATTTTCCGTACCGAAGCATTTAATTAGTTCCTGCGTCGGCAAATTAAATTTGTCTCCATTTGCCCTGAATTACCTATGCTTCGTTAGATTCGCTTTTCGCAGAAACAGCAAGAATAACTCTTGGCGGGCATTAATGGCATCAAACACCCAAAACTAATTTGAGAGCATTACTTGAGAAGAGGGGTTTTAAGCGAATAAACGATCCCTCCAGGGTAGATGGGGAACTTTCTACTTCTAAGAAGAGGGGTCACTTGCTGAAGCATCTTTTGTCGTGTTATAATCTTTAATACACGGAATTATTAACCAGAACTTGAAAAATGGAGTACTGAACTTGAATGTTTTGGAGTAACACTGATGAAAATATGTATTTAAAATGAAAGATAATGAGAATTCTGATGGGATCTTTTTGAGAAAGGATCCAATTAAATATTTTTTAAAAGTTTTTTGCTTCAGAATGAGCTGTTTTACCGCCAGAGAAAATCGAAAAAATTTCTGAAGCATGTAATCAAAATGAGAAATGAATATCAAAACAAAAATGCAAATTGTAAGGCGTAGAAATCCTCTAAAATGTAGAACTTCTTAAGGATAACTTACTTGTTTGTATTCCTATCTTCTACAGGACGTTGAGAATTTTTATTATCTTAAAACTAAATGTTTTTTGTTTTTCTTTTAAAGAGCAAAGAAACAGGCTCTACAAGAATACGATACTTACTGCTTTTTTTTTTATGAAAATGTGTGTTTCGCAAAGAAGTTTTCTTTTAGAACAAATTCCAAGTTCAGTTTTTCTTGACAATCTATTTTCTTTTAGATTTTAGAATAAAATTAAGATTTATTAAGATAAGTGTTGGTTGTTTAGATAGCGTTTTTTCTGTAAGTCACATGTTCAAAATTCCACTGATTTGCAGTTTGCGACTTATAATCCATGAAAATTCTCCTCTAAATCTTAAATTTCCTCGGAACCCACTTTTGAAAAAGTGATAAATCTGTTTCAGATTAAACGTTTTAATTATTAAACAAGAATTTGTTATTTTAAACGAGGAGTTCCATGCCCTATTGGTTAAAGTTCGCCAACCTCCAAAGATACTCCTGCGAGTTGCGGCGCAGGTTTGATTTCTCGCTGTGTGTAATTCTCTCTTCTGAGTATGTAAAACTTTTCTTGTGTATGTCCATTACTTAACATTGTCGTGTTTGGTGCAGCTTGGCCAAATCTGGCCCTTGAGCCACAAAACAAATCAACTGAAGATTACTAAGCTAGTCAATAAAAAGTTAGAATGATGAGTAAAAATTGCGAACAATAATGTATTAGCAAAATTTATGTGGTCATATTTAGTGCATTTTACGTCATTTAAACAATTATACTTCATTATTTTAAATGCACGAATTTTGTTTTGGATAAAGGGTTGCTTCAACTTCATTTGCCCCAGGTCCCTAAAAGTCCAGCTTCCCCCTGTACAGTGTCGTTTGTGAAGAGATTACGCGAACAGTTTCAATTTTGTCTTTCGTCAAATAGATCATTTCATAAATTAATCCTACAAGTACGTTTAGAAAGGAATTCGTGCTGCCATCTACATGAAGAATCGTAAAGTACAGGACAACTCTAAAGCTCACTAAGTAAAGTGATCTCTTGTTTATGTTGGTTACAGTACTGGCATAAATTTGCTGTAGAAAGAAAGCTTCTTAAATTTTATCAACTTTCTGAAATAAAAAAGAAAATGCGGTGTATTTTATTGGAGTTCTCAGAAGCAACATAAAGGTTTTATTTCAAATAGGCCAACTATGGCACTAATAAATATCAGTATGCAAATTATGTGTTTACAGTAAACGAGAAAATACCAACTCCGAAGTATTAAGGAAGCTGTTTTTTTAAACTCGAAATACCGTTTTGTTTCACAAGGAAACCGAGAGTGCAGTACCAAAATACGTTTATCTTTTCTGTATCCAAGACCGTTTCATCCTTCCTTTTCCTAATTGATTAGACCGTCGTTCATTATGAAGGTTTTACTTCAGAGTACGACCTACATACGGACGGCTGAGATTCTGGTTTACCTTTTCTCATCAATCTCTTCAAAAAAATTCCAAACGGTTAGTTATCAGTGAAATCAAGAAGCATGCCCCATAGACTTGATTTGGTAATGGCTCATCATGTGCTTATAGGCTACATTACAACTGTATTCGTCTGCTCCCTCATAAATGAGCGAAGGAATACTACAGGGTGTTTTTATATAAAGGAACCATTTTCTTTTGGAACAACTGGTTTAGTACATATTGTTTATTCAATTAATGAGGTTATGCAGGGGTTCCACAGGCAACTAAAAAGCGACTTTTGCTATTTGTCAACCTTAGCGACTAGGGGTATCTTTTAAAGAAAAATGGTATCAAAAGCTCCTATTTTCAAAATTTTGGCGACTTTTTTTTTTTTGAAAATTCAACGAAGTCTAACGAAAATTTAGTCCCTTTTTACTTAATAACGGACGGAAAAAAATATTTTTCTTTATGGAGAAAATTTCCCAATAATCGAAGTTTTGACGCCAAGCCGTATAAACCGTAAAAGAAAAACATCGGAATCTGGTTTCTTGATTGTCATGAAAACCTTATTAAGAAATATGTTGTTTTTCATTTTAAAATTTAAATTTCTTGGCGAGATCTTCTACGTCTGTTTCATGCTTAATTAGCACATTAGCTTTAGCCGATTCATTTGCCACCAAATAGTGTTTAAGAGACGTTTTTGCTATTTTTGAAATTTTATGTTATTGATGCTGCTATTTCTCACAAGTGTGGCAGCCATGTTATGGAATGTGACATCGTTCAAATAACCGCCTCTGGTCGAGCTGCAAATACGGGCTGTTTCGATCACGTGATTTGTTCAATTTCATCGCGCTTCATTTCGACATCAGTGGATATATAAGCAAACAGAACAGATATTGTAAATCAGAAAATCCAAGGTTAATTCATGAAAAACCTCTTCATCCCAGTATGGCAACTGTTTGGTGTGCAATTTGTAGTTCAGGCATTATTGGAGCACTTTTTTTCTTCGACGATGCTTATCAAAATGCCGTTACTGTCAATTGTGAACTATACTGTGCGATGTAAAGTTTCTTTCTGTCTGAAATTGATCGACAATAGGTTTACAGCACATGTGGTTTCAGTAAGATGAAGGGACGTCATACAGCTCGTTCAAACATATGCACATTTTCTGGTCGATTAATATCTAAATCTAGTGATGTAGATTCGTTCCCCTGATTTGACCGATCCGAATTTTTTTCTATAGGGCGACATCAAGGAACGACTAATAACTGACAACGATTCAACAGCTTAAACAATACATTCGCGAAAAAAATTGAACGAAACCCCCTGAAAATGTGCTCAAACGTAATGGTCGAAAGAACCCATATTTGCAGCGTGGCCAGAGGCAGTCTATTTCATAAGCAATGTCATTAATTGAATAAACAATATATAAAAAAGTTAATAAAAAAATTTATTTCAAAGTTATACCAAAACGAAATGGTGCTCTTATATAAAAAAATTTTATGTATAATAATGTTGGTCATGCATTGACCTAATGGTGTCACATTAAATACAGAGATCTGTTAGTCTCAGTTGAGTGGTAATAGATCAAAAGAACGTAGAAATCGCCTCGCTTGATAGCGATTAGGTTTCTAGCAGCCTCCCATCAACGATTAATATCAAATTCCCAGTCTCTGATAACCATCCTATGAAATGGGTGATCAACAGTGTAGAACTTGTTTATTGCAGACTCGTTCCGGTAACATCTGCAGATGTTCACATGGTGCACTGTTCTGTTGTTACCGCTTTAGATTTACAATTTAAAACATAAGATTGTTTCAGAGTTCCACGTCGATTTTTTTAATTTTTGGTGTCCTAAAGAAAACGATTGATAATTTATTTCTCAACTAGCTGTATATATAAAGCCCGTTGTGAGTGTGTGTGAGTGAGATGAGAATAGAACGAGCTCTAGAAATCACTTATTGCTATTCAAGTGCTTTCTTTTATCTTTTGCGGAATAAACGTAATGAGTGCACATTGATGTGCTTTGTTCATGAATATAATCAACTCAGAATAGAAAGTCAATTAAAAGATCTCACAACTCAAAAATACAACTCAGTCTCAGTTATAATCTCACAAAAACCTAGTACTAGGGAATTTAATAACTCATTAACACAACTCAACAACACAATCACAACTCAAAACTACATCTCAGTTAACAAAACTGAGTTAATAAACTGAAAAGAACCTAACTAGAGTTTCAAATGGATCCTTTATTTTCTGCTTCAGAAAATTTTTTGTTTTGCACTTTAATTCTAAATTTACCGAAAATCAATTATCCTAATTGTCTTCGAGATTTTTATATTGTTCGATCAGTTGCTTTGAAAAAAGTGTGAATCATTTTATTTGAACAAAATATTACCCAATTCTACCACAAGCATTACCTATATAACGATTACTAACATGAAGCGATTTCTAGATAGTAAAACCGTCGCCAAAAGGACGTTATGTTGCTCTAGTGCGAGTGCCTACCTACCTACCTAGATAGTAACATTTAAAACATCATAGTACTTCAAAGAAAAAAGAAAATTTTAAGAAAGTTAAAATTCTATACACTTTAATATGTGCCTTCCACTTTCTAAATAGCTATAAAAATTAGCTTTTTTAAATCGTGCTCTTTGTTCCTTTACTTATGTCCTTAACTTTCACCGTCATTTTATGTCATAATCTTCTCAAAAGCTATATTTATTGTGAGTTTGAATTATACATTATCAAAAATGTATTATACCCTAAAGTGTAATTGGATTCAGGATCCTCTTTTATTAATGTACTGGAATTCAATGTTGTTATTTGCAACATAATAGAAAAATTAAAGTATAATGTGTTCTCAAACTTTTTATAAGCAGCAGCTAAGGTAAATGAAACGAATGCATTTTAATCAAAACCCATGATGTCATGCCTCTCTCTCGGAAACAAAGCAGAATCGTAACTTGTGCTAGCGTGATCACAAAGCGACAGATATTCATGCAATTTACCATAGGCAGTGTAACTTTCAGCCTGAATCGTGACGAACGAACACGATTCGCTTGGAAATTGACGCTTTCCGTTGCTCTGCTGTAGAACAGACCTCGCAAGTCTTTCGAAAGTCTGTAATGGTCATTTGTCTTATGACTTCGGCAACCGGTAAACGCCATGGACTGTTGCCACCGAGGCATGCTAACTTGCATTATTTTTCGCTCTTTTTAACATCAGAACTTGATTTACAGACTGGTTTCTAATTGATTTCCCTGTCTTGGTTCTATTGGATACGTATTCAATATGACTAATGCAATGTTGTTGAATTACGTAATTTTAAAGGAGAAATTCTTCAAAACAATGTGCTACTTTGCCAATGTTATAAAGCTAAATATTCCTTTTTCCATATTTATTTATCGTGCTTGACTTGATTTAGCCCATTCGCCATAAAAAAAAAAACAATCAACTACTTTTATAGTAACTTTATGAGATTCGTGAGTAAATCTTCAAAATTTTTGACAAAACTTTTTTCAACAGATGCGTTTTATACGTTTTCATTCTCTATGTGTGTTGATTTCTTTAAAACATAAACATGCTACATGCTACAAACCTGATACATGCACTGTTTATCGTGTGTGAGACTTTTTCTGTTATGCTGACTATAGATGGTGGTAGTGTTTCTGCGACGGAACTTGTTTCCTGTACGTATTCCGAACGTGATATCGTTTGACTTGGTTTTCGAACACAATTTCAGCGCTTCGCCAAAAATAAATTTCGAATTCACTTCTGATAATTGATCGGTCAACAGCCATTAGTTTAAACGCAAAATGGCAATAAACCACATTTTAAGGTAACCCCGATATATATGGCACGAGAGCGTTTTGGTTGAGGAAGCAAAATCTTCTCTTTGCGTCGGGTTTGTTTGCACTGAAAATCCCTTTCTTAACCAACTTTCATTTGTGAATAAATGTTTTCCGAATTAGTAGATAATGTAAATCCTGGGAACAGATATTACAAGCATTAAGTTGATTTTGTTCCACAAATACGATGGAGAATAAAGTAGAATAGATAAATAAATAATAATAAATAAAATCTAAACAAGTCGGTATGTATTTAATGTGAACCATAAATTAGTTTTTACTTATTGGAATCATGACACAAACTATCGACATCTAGAGAAACGTATTAAATATGATACTTAGAGTATATTTCAAACAGCATGTGGGAAATCTCGAAGGAAGTTTTCATGCTATTTAAAAAAAATAAAACTTTTAGATTAACCCAACTCTGTTATACACATTATCTATTACATTGTGTAGAAAATTCAACGCTAGAGCAACCCCTTTATAAAACCAGCAAGCCATTTTATCTATGCTGGCTTCCCAGATAAAATAACTCGAGGCTTAAATATACAAAAATAACTTCATGCAATTTGCAGCTCAAGTGACCCATTACTACTCCCGGGGGTGAAATTATGATCACAGCTGCTGTCTGGAAGCGTGCTGGAGCTCTTTCCTTCCCTTACTTGTCGTTTCCGGTGCGAAGCTCATTGTTTAGTATCCATCTCCACCCCCAAATCTACCCTACCCACGAAAGTACCCCTTTATCAAGGCTCTGGGACGAGAATGGTTTAATAATGAGCGTCATTATCTTACCCTAGAAGCAGAGGATGAAAAAAAGGAACCCCGAAGCAGGGAGTGAGCACATTAGTACAGACCTTAGGATATTTGGCGAGTTCCATTTCTGCCCGTTGCATTTTCTGTTCCTTATCACTCATTGTGTTGCCTGATTGCTAATGCGATATGGTAAGGGTAAAAATGACTAGATTACGATATTTGAAAGTCCAGGAGGTTTTGTCTTTCCTTCTTGAAAGTGTAGTGCGCTTGAAAATTTGCTTCTTCAGTTTAATGAGTCTTTCTGGAGGAGCTGTGATGAGGATTCTGAAGGAAAGGAAACGAATGACATTCCACTCAGCGTAAAACGACAAACTCAGTCAAAAGACACAGTAATGTGCCTAACGAGAACCTTATTGTGTAGGATATTTGGGATAAACCGGTCTAGAACAACGTTCATATAAACTCATACGTTTGAATTGAATTGAACCTAACTGCATGTTTTGAAATTAGCCTGTTATGCTTACTTTTGAAGAGAAATACATTAAACTTCTCTGTGTAAGCTTCAATCTGTACTCTTCGGACCAATATCTGTACAAGTATTTCAATCCACTAGGGTTATCTTTGAGGACATCTACTCGCTTTTACTGTGCAAATATGCTGAGAAATGCAAAACGTTTTGTTCATTATTAAGCAAAAATTCACGAATCTTACTACAATATTGCATTACAATTCAATCTGTGTCCTGATTCGGCGAAACAATATAGTAATTTAGAATAAATATTTATACTTCTTAGAATTATAAGTAAAAATTGCTTATATAAACAAATCTGTCTAAGTTTATTAAAATTTGAATATTATATCAGTCAGCAAGTAACCCATTTCAAATAGTTCTCTTTTTAACATTATATTTCGTTTTGACCTTAATATTAGATTCACCGTAACCTTTTCTATATAAACTGGTTAATAACCATGCATATTTGAAGGTAAAACTCTAAAAACCTCCAACTGCATCTGTCTAGATAGTCTGCTTTCGTGTAGTTCAGCGAGTAACAAATATATTCTTTTCTCGCAGGTTGCATTTCCTTATTTTCCGGAGCCTTCAGTAGTTTCCGAGTGACTTCAGGATGACCGCTGAACTGGAAGAGCAAGAGAAGAAAGGCGAAAAGGAGATTGAAGTGGAGAAGACTCCTTCACCTAAGGATGAAAAGGCACCACAAAACGGTGGGGGTGATCTGAAAAACCCAGAAAAAGAGGAAGAGGAGAAACCGGAGCAGACGGATGATGAGAAGAATGCTGGGGACACGGATGGCGAAGCACAACAGCAGGAAGAAGAAATTGTAGTCGTTTCAAACAAGAAAACACCTGGATTTTTCGCAAGGTAAGATCTAACGTGCGAAACCTTAAACCCACTTTTGGATTGTTTAGAGTTCGGGTTTTGAATTTTAAAGTGCCGAAATTGCTTCTAGAAGTGTGAAACATTTTATGTACTTTTCCACGCATATGTATCTTTAAATGTATTCTCGATATTATTGTATCACATTTAGGTATTATAATATCGCACAAATATGGTTCAAAATCACCCCATTTTTATTTTTCATTAAAGCTTCTGAAACAAAGCTTTATAAAATATTTTTTGGTAATTACCTGAGGAAAAATCAGAAATTGATACCAAACACTTTTTTATTCTATATGTAGCTTATAAATATATTTTTTTGACAAATTTTTGACCATAGTTGTGTCATGAAGACACAACTACAGTCCATCTAATATTTGCTTTAATAAAGTACGTTCCAGTATCATAACAATATCATTCACGCTCTGTCATTTAGTACCTAAATGGTTCACAAGATGTCTTTCATATTGTAAGTATCGGTATTTCCGTGCGCGCAGATGTTTGGACCTTAGTTGTGTGAATCGACGGTATCCTATTAAAGAAAATCTTAAGTAAAGGAGTTAGTAAAGCTTCAGTTTTACCATTCACAATTCTTCGAATTTTATATTGTCACGATATTTAGAACGAAGAAACTGATAGGGTAATGAAAAGTCGGGTATTATTACTGGTTTGAATTTGTTTGAATCTTAGCTTCCCTTTTATCCTAAATCTCGGTAGTTAGAAGAAAATAATTTTATTCTAAGCCTGCATAAAATCCATGGAAGATTTAAATATGTTTAATAATTTTTGTCAGTTTCATTCTTACAAGAAGGGTTACGCTATATAATATTTGTTCCTTTCAGACTCTTCCGTGGCCGTAAAGACGAGAAACAAGATGTCGAAGCTGGAACGGAATTGTTGGCCAAGGACGGCAAGGCCGAAATCAAAGCCGAACAGGATACCAAAAACGAGAAGAACGGCAGCGGCACTGACGTCACAGTGGCCATAACAGACGACACCGATGCCGCCGGAGAAGACGGCAAGGGTTCAAAACTACGCGACGCTGACCAAAGACGCACCTACTGGAGGCGCGTGGCCATCAGCCTGGTCTGCATAATGATCGTCTTGGTGGCTGTGAGCGTCATATCAGTCATCACCAGCTCCGGACACACATCTAGGGGACCCCTGGGTGAAGCCCTTGCCATCACGGACTGCGGACCGGTCAAAGGATACAAAGAAGATGGAATTTATGTATTCAAAGGCATCCCGTACGCCCTACCTCCTGTTGGCGAACTAAGATGGAAACCCCCCATGCAGGCATCCAGTCTCAACGATTGCTGGACTGGCACGTTCGAAGCTCACAACTCCAGTGCCATCTGCTACCAGAAACCCATATCAGGACATCCCTTGGAGATGAGCGAAGACTGCCTCTACTTGGACATCATCACGCCTAGTCTGTCTCCACCAGTTCTGAGATCCGTTGTCGTTTACATCCCAGGAGACCACCCCCTCAAGGGGTATTCGGCTGAAGATATTAACTGGAGACCCACGGCTTCCATTGCAGATACTCGAGATGTAACTTTTGTGACCATTAACTACCGTACCAACGTTTTCGGCTTCCTGGTTCTGGACTTGCTTACCAACAGGATGCGGCCTCCGACCTCTGGCAACTATGGTATCCAGGACATGATTGCAGCTCTGAAGTGGGTGCAGAGAAACATCAGGAGTTTTGGTGGTGACCCCGACAAGGTAAGATTACCAAAAAATAACCGTGGTTTGTTGTTTTAAATAGAGTAAGGAATTATTTTGACGATGGATTGCGAGAAATTAGTTTATTCATAAAGTGCTAAATCCACACACTTGATTTGCTTACTTTTTTATTAACCAATTAATGTACAATTATTCAACTTATACAAGTTGGTAGGATACCTTTTTGTGTTCTGTTAATCGAATGAATTAAAACTGTGACGAAAATTTCCTTGTCAGATAGCGGCTTTTTCACTTGATTCAATCTTTTTTATTCCATCTTTCTTAAAACAATTTATAAAATGTCTATAAAAAATTAAATGTCAAAATCTTTTACTTTTATCAGTTTTTTAATTCTCTAATATTTTGAGGATTAAATTTTTGTATAACTAAAAGCATTTTTGTCAAACATTTATTTTTGTTAAGTTTTAAAAGAAATCGAAGTTGTTAAGTCTAAATCGAGTTAGACGATAAAAAACTGATCGTAAATAGCATTTTGATTTTATTACATTAAGGAAGTTCGGCGATACTTCACGACTGAGAATTAATTCACTACTATAGTTTGTTCATTTTGTTGATTTCATTGATTGTGCCTTTGCCGTTAGGGCATTCGGATGCATTATATTGTCAGTGCACTTGTCTTCTAATGCTCTTTACCTGATGTAATAATTTGTATGCGTTGAATTTAAATTTGATTTGTGACTTCCTCCTTGAAGGTAACTGTATTGGCCCATGGCGGAGCAGCAACGGCAGGTCTTGCTCTCTTATCTTCAAAGAAGACTGAAGGCCTTTTCAATCAAATGTGGTTGACATCCCCTTCGGCTCGCTTCAGCAACAAAACTTTGGAACAGGTTGGATCGGATAACTCAGCCATTCTTAGGTATGCATTTCGCCTTAAATATATTTAACTTACTTTACTTATCTACATCGGACTAGAATCAGTCAAACCACCTCCATACTAACCTTTATTGTTGTTATCTATTGTTAAATTGTTCACTAGCAAGAAATAAGAAATGACTAATTGTTGTTTCTACTATAAATCGTCTGATATTCTGAAAGATTTATTACGTATAGTAGTTATAGAAAATAAAAAAAGATCTTATGTATTTATTAAATAGCAATCTCTTTTTATTAGGCCTTTTTCCTTTGAAGTTGAAAATGCTCCCACTTCGATACAACTGGAATTAATTGATTTCCATAATGATTCGGTTTTAAAAGACAAATATCGAGAAGTAGGAATTCTCAAATTATATTCTTATTTAGGTGAAAAATACCCGGAAATTAAAAAGTTTGCTGCACAAATTTTATGCTATTTGGGGAGTACGTACTTGTGTGAGCAACTATTTTCGTCCATGAAATTAAATAAAGCGGTCTACAGATCAAGATTAACTGATAAACATCTATTTGCCATAATGAAGATTATCTGTTCTCAGTCTTTGAATCCGGATATTGGAAAACTAGTAGAAGGAAAGCGCTGGCAAGTTTTCGGTAAAAAAAATTAATTTTAGTTTTAAAAATACATTAAATTAAATAAACGTTTAAATAAAAGCAATTATATAGCAATGTTATAAATTATTATCCTATCCATATTCCTGAATCCTCACTTCAAAATATAATTTTAAGAAAATTTGTAAATGTGATGTGCCCCGCATGAATCTTACCAGTTGCATTAAATGGCCCTTGTTTTAATTGAGTTTGACACCCCTGTCTTATATGATATCAAAAGTAAAATTTCACCAATGTTTTAAAAATGTTTCCTGAATTTTTAAGTTTTGAAATATCCGTTAAAATTACTAATACTGAAGTTGCTTTCAATAGACATCTAAGTCTACGTTTGTCTCATAATTTTAATAAATCTCAAGATTTTATTAAATTTCTTTTGATTTGTAGCATTGTTAAAATGTTAATCAATGAAGTCACTATTAATCTTGACTATTTTAAACGTACTATTTCACAGACCCTCTGAGAACTTGTACTCATAAATCAAACTATACTTAATCAGCATATTTCTAATTAAAAAATAAAATTACATAACTGCGTAATTTTTGGCAACACATAAACAAATGGATAGATTTTACTCCTCAGCACATTCCTGTAAATTATTGATACAAATGTATGTCTAGTTTCACACCACAAAATTTTTTATGAAATCAGGTCATTTTTGTAAATTTTCATAATTCTGTTATTGGACAGTTCGTAAAACATGATTTTTCAAATGCTTGACTAAAATTTGTGTAGTATTTCTTCGTAGTAAGGGCTCTAAGAAACTGGTGAGCTTTACAAAAGAATCTTAGAAACGTCGATTTGTTACAATGAAATGCTATAGCAGGTTTAGAAACAATTGTTCATATCGTCATCCATGTTCATTTTCTCAAATAAACTATAAGACACTATTTATCTGTCTATCCATAAATGTTTTGTAATGTTCTATCTTTTTATGACCAGGAAAAACAACCTAGAGAAACTTTCACTCCATTTTGTGTTCCATAGTTATGTCATTAATTTCATAATCAACATTCATGAGAATTTTTGGGTTCATAATTTTTCAGAACATTTCTTAAATTAAAATAAAACTACTTTATTTGCTTTTCAAAATACTTAAAGAGTTATAACATAATCCTCAAGGTAATGGTAATTTCATCTGAGTGTTTTTGCAATCAAACTCAGTATAGTTTTTTAAAAAACCTTCCAATATACCCCTGTTTCTACAATAACGTAGTATTATATTTGTTGCAATTTGCTTAAAACAATAAATTTAGTTAATGAAGAAATACTTTCCTCTTGAGAAAGATGTCAGATTTAATGTTTCCAATTTTTCTCTTTTTTTATTTAACTCTCTGAGAGGTTCACACACATATATCCATTTTGCAACCTAAAATCTTTCCCACTTAACATTTAACCAGTTTTGATTTTCTTGACCATAGAATCTAATCTTTCCTATGATTCTTTCAACCAATAGATGTGGTTATTTACTCATTATGTGTGTTGCCAGGAAAAGCATTACTACACTACTCAGAAATCGCGTGACACTCAGAGAGTTAAATGTGATTTGTGAACAATATTTCCTGAAATAAATGAATTTCTTATTAACAAGTGCATTGTATATTGCTTGTCTAGGAAGCTTAACTGCGATTCTCTGACCTGCCTGTACAACAAAACTTCCGAGGAAGTGTTATTAGCTGCCCCAGGATCCTGGGCATCCGATTGGTCAACAGATCTTCCAAGTTCTGAGGAAGAGCAATACCCAGTCATGACAGTCGTAGATGGTATGAAACTCTTTAAATATAATTTTTCAGTTACCTTCTCGTGTTTGATTATCTTTTCAATAGATCCAAAATCTTTTGGCTTGAGGCAAACGGCTCATTGGACCCATCAGCGAATACGTATTTCGAATTCTTTGGAAAACATGGCGGCACATACGAAAGTGTAAATTTCATTTCACGTTGAGTTGTCATTTGACAACTCAACGTGCAACTTGCCTGAGTGCTAAGTTATTCCACGAAAAAGATTCAAGCAGTCAATAAATATAACATCTGTATTGTTAAGTAATACAGATGTATTACTTAACAAACACATACAGTTTCTTTTGGACAAAACACACAAAATAGGAAACCCCCCTCCGTATATCCATACATATCCTCCGTATATCGCACATCTTGAGCTTTACTGTATTAGAAAAAATATTGATAAGACGGCATGGATCGTTCCTCCGGTATACGCCCCGGAAGATTTCTTGCTCTTAATTGCGACAGACATTCAGAAGGAGCTCTCCTGCTTTTTCAGTGGCCATCTGAGGTGTCTCACATTTTGTTGTGGTCGCAAGATTCATCCTGTTTGCCTTAAATGCCAGACTGACCAAACCTCCCCAGCACATATTCTCGAGTGCCTGGGGTTGTCCCGAGACGACCTGTTTTCTGAACCTCTTTTGGTGTATGGCTTTGTGCGGGTGAATGGACTTTTAGATTTAGTCTTGCTGGAGCCAGACGCGGAGATTAACAACATCTTAGATTATTTATATTTAGAACTTGGAGATTAGCAACATCTTAGATTACAGATTAGAAACAACGGAGATTAGCGGAATATCTTTGAAGACCGTGCATCTAAAGCATGGTCTTCAAAGAGACGTCTTTGAAGACCATGACCCAAAGACTAACGTCTTTGAAGACCATACGTTTTGCCTTTTTATATTACATTACCATATTTAATCATTTCATACCTTTATTTGGATGCTCATCGATGCTCTCTGATTGCCGAGAGGCCTGAGACGGGAGTAGGATAAAAAAATATTAGAAGGATTTAAGAATAGCCCTAGAACTCTTTTAGGAATGTAGAGGACGGAATAAGAATACTTTTTGATGTTTGAAAATTGTATCAGTTTCAATGAAATATAGTCATTAATATTATTGTTATTTTTGTAATATTATTAAGAGTATATTTGCAAAGGTACTTAAGTATTTAAGTATCTTTGTAAGCATATCTGTGCAAACATTTGCTTAATGTGTTCCTTTATTCAATTTAATCGATTGATTCTTTATAAATTAAATAATTTGCTTAATGTTTTTCAGGTGATGTGCTTCACAACACCCCATTCGATATGTGGAAGGAAGGTGACATTCAAAGAGTACCGGTTGTTATTGGTGAGTCATTTTTAAAAGTGTTTATTGTAACATTCTCATACATATATAAAGACATTTTGCAGTGAAAGGGGTAAAAAGATTATTGTTTTATGTGTAAAAAACAATGCATGTAAATATAAGGATTCAGGGTTCCCATGAGCCTTAAGAAGGCCCCGATTTTTCAGTTTGATTTTTAAGGCCCCTTCAAAACTTCAATATTTGCTGAAAGTCCTTAAAAAATTTTAAAAATCCTTAGTTTTTACAACACTGTATATTTTATTTCACCTGCATTCAAAAATCAAAATCAATACTAGTCCAAGGTCAAGTGTGATAAAAAATCGATGGCATAATTGAAGGTTAGCTGATAATTGATGTTTTTAAAACTGGGTTCGTGAGACACAAACATAGCACCTGTGAAAGTTTCTTTACATATACACTCGCGGCATGCATATTTATTTGCACTATTACAATATTTAACCCTCCAGGTGGTTTATTTTCGCATCGAAACCACCTTGTAGCCACTGGTGCAAAAACCTGTTCCTCATCAGTTCTGGGCAAGAGACAATTTGTTTTTCCTACTTGTATATTCCCCCTTGGAATAATAGAGCAATTTTGTCTTGACGAGATATCTCGTCCTTAGTAAAACTGACCAGATCTTATACGAGATATCTCGTCGAAATACTTGAACGGTCTTTCTAAAAAAATTTAAATCACTCAATATTTTACGAGAAGAAAATGTATTTTTTGTTTTGTTTAGTGAAAACGCCTCTCTATTTCTGGGATATCACTAAATTATTCGAATTTAAGGTTGTTAAACTTCGACCCTTGTTATAAATTATTGTTGTTACATTTATACCATTGCCTGCAAAATTAATAAACAACGTCTCTGTTCCTAAAGTTTTCGTGTTATTTTGAGTAGCTCTTGTATAACGGTTTCATACACTTTGAGAAAAATTACATCCATAACTTCGTTTTTTGCTTAGGATCCGCTGCACAAGAATCAGGTTCCTCCAAAGTATTGCACGATCTAGAAAAATGGAGCTGGACGGATTTCAGTGATTACGTGAGTGAGAAACTGCAGACAATCAGCGAGAACATAACAGTATCAGCGTTGCAATTCTACATTCAGAATGATTCCACACCATTGCAGCAATTCCACACCATGGTAAGAACATTACACTGCTGTAATTCCGCGTTTGTGATTAATCTCTTTGAAATCTCATTTTTATAAAAGCAAATCCCTGATTCCATATTGAGATTTAATGAATCAGGAATTTATTTTGCTCCATATTGCTTATCTGCAGTCCCTCTGTTTGACACTCCCTTTCCTAATTTCACTAGTTCAAATATTTTTTATGAATGCAAGGCATTTGACAACTACGCAATTAGCCTTCTTGCTTAATAATATATTTCAGAACAATATAATTAAAACTATTAACGGCACAGTTCACATGTCTAAATGTCTAGGTCGTCCAGAATTGCATGAAGTACAGTTAGTGAATTCCTTGGTGTGATTCTAAATAAATGGGCATTGGCAAAAGTGGAAGACGGAAACAAAGCAGCAGATGAACCATAAGGAAAACTTGGAAATGGGGACCTTGAATCAGCAAGCACTCCCAGGTTTCCCCCCTAGCTTCATAGAGCATGTAAACTACAATTTGCAGAACATTCGTTATCTGAGTTCTTTTAGCTTGGAAAAGGCCACTGGCATTCCACTGTAAAATCTTCAGTCTATCGTTAACCATCATGGAATTAATCCAATCATTCAACATCAAAGAGAAGTGGTAGCGCTGTGTTAGATTTACCATTTACAAGGCTAATCACTTTACACCTCGTATTCAGAAGATAAAATGTATCCAAGTAAAGCATCAGCAGGAGGGTCAACCTGAATTTCTTTTTAAATGTGTCTGCATAAAACATAGCTGGTGCACTACTTCTTGTTGAACTCTATCCTACCACATGTTTTATAATAGTTTTTTTCCGGTAAATTCGAGGCAGCCTGCATTCTTTGATATTGTAAATTATCTTACTCATTTCTGTTAGTACGAGAGGATACCATGGCTTATTGGGTTTGTCCACTGTGGTAGCAACTTGAGAGTTGTAGGCGGTGCATGTTCAATTCCCCTGGGTCTATTTCTCTTTTCTGTCAGTTAAGCCTTCCTTGTATGTATATGCCCAGTTGACGTTGTTTTACGCTTGTGCCATAAGACTCAACCAGCAGGGTTTCCACAGGTTACTAAAAGGCGACTTTTTGCTTCTATTTTTCAACATTTGCGACTAGGGATATCTTTTTAAGCAAAATCATCTCAAAAGCTACTAATTTTAAAATTTTGGCGACTCTTTTTGAAAATTTGCCAAAGGTCACTGAAAATTGAGTTTTTCTAAAATAATACCGGTATAATATTTTTCGGATTTTTCTTTTGTGAGAAAATTTTCCAAATGGTGCCAAGCCGTGGCAACCATGAAAGGAAAACATCGGAATCTGTGGTTGCTAGATTGTCCTGAAAATCTTATGAAAAAAAAATTGTTTTAAAATTTGAATTTCTTGTCGAGATCTTCAACGTCTGAGCAACTAAAATTGCTACTAAAATAGGATTTAAATGGTGCTACCATTTCACAAGTGCTTTGGTTGTGGCACCCCGAACCAACTAAACTTCATAGCAGTGAACTGTTCGAACTTCTCGGAATTGTGCTTCAAATGAAACTTTACCATTCCTTCTCTTTCTAGGTTTCGGACGTGCGAACCATTTGCCCACTCGGCAGACTAAATGACGCCCTTGGTGAGGCACTGCTGACTGACGACTACTGGTATCTAGTGGACTACAAACCCAGCTCGCCCATCCAGTTCTCGAACGAGAGCGCATCGGTCAAGCTGTCCGTCCACGGGATAGACATCGCGGCCATCTTCGGAATTCTAGACCAGTACGTGAAGCCCATGTCGCCGTCGGACCTAACCTTCCAGAAGAACCTCCAGGACTTGTTCTACAGCTTCGTCCACGAGGGCAGGCCGAAGATTCGCGGGGATGATCTGATGGCAGCCAACTTCATCAATCTCATCGGGGATACTGTCAGGAGCACGATGACGCCCTACGAGAACTGCCACTTGTGGAATAATGACGTCTTCTACCCTGCGTTCGCGAAGATGAACTAAGAACCCTTCTCTGCGGTGTGCGAAGAATACGGGCTCAATTTATGGATTGTGAATCTCAGTGTGTTGTTCTTTTTTGAGTCCTGATGTCGATGTGACGTTATCCACTTCGTGAGCGGAATTGGTGGATAATGATTTAAGTTATAGTCTGTTCTCTTGTTGAGCCGGATTGTATTATCCAACGTAAAATATAAATATTTTAAAATAGCACCATTACCAAAATACTTGAATGCAGCAGTTGCTGCCCATCGGCAGTTTTGAGCTGACATCATCGAACGATGACGAACATTCTAAAATACTCGCAAAACCAATCAGAACAAAAGTTCTTGGGCTTCAGTGCTTATGCTTTAAGGGGCATCTTATGCTTTAAGAGTGTTCTGATCACTAAAGTCCGTTTCATGTTTTTTCTTAAGATATTGTTAATCTAGCATCAGGAATTTTGGGCCATAAAAGTATTAGAAGAGATAAACAGTTAATATATGTTTAGTTAGCTTAGCCTTTTACTAGTTTATAAAACAGGGACCCAAGTTCATTTTTCTACCTAAAATGTGTCCTTTATACACAGATTTAATTGAGCGTGTTTAATTAGAGAGAATCAGGACTTTTTGTAACCATTCTTTATTTAGGGTTGTTTTTATATAAATTTCACTCAAACTGGTTTTTTAAAACCTTTTTCCGAATAACTTTATAACGATACAAGCAGAATGTCCATTGAATTAATGCATGGTCATAATTTGAATTTTAACCAAAATTATTCTATTACCATTTGTTTTTAACGAACAGACTGTAACTACCGTAAGAGTGATATCTCGGTACTGATGATAAAAATGCTCACTGTCCATTTATCAAGATGGTTCTTGGAAGAATTTTGCAAAATTACGCTAACAAACTGGATAACGTTGTCGACTTAAATATTTGTATTATACAAGATTGATTTTTAATTTACTTTTCCCCCAGGAAACTCGTTTCCTGTATGAGTTTTTTACTTTTACTTTTTGTAAAATGGGATTCTGAGGTTCGAAAGCCGGCTCTTTGTTTTCTTACGCATAAAATCCTTGTTATCAGCATGAAGTAGTATTATCACATTGAATCTGCTATGGCAGTACCATAATAAGGCTGTGATACAATGCGAGTTGATCAGTAACGAAAACACTGACTCAGCTATCATTTGAAAGAGACCATCAGTTATTATTAAGATAGGTTCATTTTCTCTCTATCATTTGAGTGTGTTTAGTTTTCGAGAACTGTTTGTACTGTGTTTCTTTTTCATTGCATAGTGAATTGTAGTTAATGTCTCATTTGTATTTCCATTTGTTTGAAATTTTCGAAAAAAAGAAGTCTTACTTGTAAAGACTAAAAAAGTTTGTATTAAGTTCCTAATTAGTTACGCTGTTTAATTTAAGACTGATTTTTTAATGCTCTCGAGATAAATTACTTCTAACCAAAACTATATGCTATTGAATAATTCAAGTATTGTTTGTCTTTAAAATTTTTTGATGCATTGTATGCCTCCCAACAGTGATGGTCATGGTTTGACTTAGAGAAATTGAATTGAATGGGTTTTAACGTATTGAACCAAATGAAATTTTTGCTGGTACATTTTTCTAACTTCCCAATAACAAAAGTGCATATATTAGAATACTTGCACCTGTAATACTGTCTTTGCATCTGTAAGAAGCAAAGATATTTTAAACACACAAAACCTTTTCGAAAAAGATTTTTCAAAACAAGCATAATTTGATAAGAAATATGAATTTACACGACAAAATTTTTATCAATTTTAAGGGTACTCATCTCTCATGTCTTATTGTTCGCTGTGATTTTTAATCTACATTTTTAAATACGTATTTAAAACCAAACTCCCGGCAGTTTGATCATTTCATTTTTAACAAGAACCTTTCAGAAAACAAAATCAAAGTATTGCAACATCTCTCGGTGTATAGCTACTGATCTTTTACAAATTACACACAAAAACCTTGGTCCATACACTACACAATTGCATATTTTGACAAGATATTTGCCGCTCTTTTTAATCTTAAAAGCATTACCATGTGTGATCACATTTTAGGTTCTCTTTGATTTCGTGACTAGACGAATCAACGTGTAAAATTAGTTTAGGGGCTTTTTACAAGTATACCCTGCCCTTTCCCATCGGGACCAACCAATATTCCCAAACTATCAACTGTTATGATTAGAGGTTCGTTCTTGTTAAGGAGTGGCTACGTCGGTGAATTTTCTAGGTGGTTGCCTAAGTTGTTTACATTGTCTGATGTAAGGCATTATGAACTACCTGAGCTGTTATTTGGCAATCAAGGTGGAAGAGCCACTAAAGTTACAGTTTAGTCGGCATGCTTTTGCACGTTTTTGAAATGATCTACTTTTCTACCTTCTCTAAAAACCCTTAGAATGCGTGTTACTATACAGAAATCCTATACGATAGCGTACATGTTTAGCGAGGTTAATTGTGTATGTGTAAAATCGAAGTTAACAGTTAAGTAGATGTAGTAAACTTCGGGCCATAAAAGCTATGGATTTATACCAGGGTAAAAAAAAATACAAGTATGTCCATGGGACAAAGTTATACATATAATTGCGAATTTACATGCGGTTTTGATATTAATGACGTGTTTACGAAAAAAAATGCCCAAGTTGTTAAAATTTCCAGTTTTGTATCATTTTTGGATAGTAAGTATTAATGGGTGCAGAATGAATTTTTAGTTTAACCATGGGATGGTCATTAAATTTTCCAACCAAAATGGCACAATTGTTACCTTCGTTGTAGCAAAATTAAAAACGCATTAAATTTGATTACTCAAAAGCACTGACGGTGCACAAATAAAAATTTTCACGACTTGTTGGTGCTGAAAAGTAAATTTCCTTTCAAACAATATCGCGATCTGGGTGCTTGTTTTATACAATGGAGACATTTTTTAAATTGTTCGATTTTTGTACCGGTTTTCATAGGAAAATAAAATATGCTCAATTTTACCCATTTTAAAACTTTCTCAAACATTTTCCAAGACTGAAATCGTTTTTATTTCCAGCTATCGATCACTTTAAAATGAAATACAGCGGGATTTTTTTAAACTCGTTGCGCCATTTACAAATTCCTATTCAATTGTACTTGAGAATTTTGCATATCATTTTTGAGTACTTTCGGTACTTTATACTTAGAGTGAGGTTTCGTACTGATGACGACCAATACTTATAAAGTGTACTCTACAACAGGCTATGCGAAAAATGTGTTAAAAGCATAAGATTAATTTATTTAAATGCGAAATAATGCGTTTAAGGACGGGAAAAACCTAAAGACCACGTAATACTTTTTGACTGCTTTAATTTGCATTAGCCTGATATTAAAAGAAAATACCGAATGAATACTAAACCGAATAAAAAGGCTGCAAAAACTGAACCCGAATTTCTATACTTCATTACAAAAAATAGTAAACACAATTAATTCTTATTAATTGAAGTTTTCTGCTTTATATAATTCATTCTGAACAAAGATTTTGCTTCAGTAAACAGTTAACACGTAAGAAATTAAGACAAGTTTATCTTAAAATTAAATGCTGTTCTGAAAAGCATTGTTTGGAATAGTTTTTAATCGAACAAGTGCATGAAATACTTTTTTATAGACTAAAAAGACATTGTTCAAAATTGTCATTTTAGTGTCTTTGACTGAAACGTTTGTAGTCGCGAAGAATGTTTTTACACTCTTCTTTTTATAGTTGAAAGGAATATTTGTATTCGTGTTATTTGTGTTACATTTTTATTTTTGTTCATAACTTTAAAAATGTATCATGCGATTCGTAAGACTGAAGAAAAGATATATATGGTTCCCCCTCTAATTTATAGCCGCATTTACAAATTTATAAAAAGTACTTAAGTTCATTTGAAATTGTCTGTCTGTTTTTGTTTTAGTGTATACAACTTGTGTAAAGGAGACAGAAATCATTAATTAACAACAATTCTTGAAAGAAAAAAATGTTGTGCTCTGTGTGTATCATAAAAATAAATAAAATTCGATTGAGAAAATACTTTATTGTGTCTGTGTCTTTAATGAATTTAAAGAATTTATTTTCAAATCAACAAAAACTGTTTCAAAATACATTTTTTACCTTGTCATGTAAATGATTTTTTCTGTATGAATAAGTTCACAAATTTCTCATTATACCCTCAAATATACATAATTTCATATAGAACAACAATCTTATATGATTCTTTGTTATTTTAGTATGAAAGTGAAATTCTTGGATAATAATTATTCTTTTAGAAAAGCATTCCTTAAGAGAATCGTTTAACAAAATTATTTCATCTTATTGTTCAAGATTACAAGCTGTTGGAATCGTAGTTTAAAATTATAACTACAATGGTGATTTGAATAGTATATTGCACAATATTTTTTACTAAAAGTATATTATTTTTTATATACAATACGCATGGTATATCCCTGTGAATAAAAAATATACAAAGAACATTTCCAATTGAATTTTCCTTTTCATAACAAAATAAAATGCCTCAATATTTCGTATTTGTGCAAGTCTAATGCCTAAATATATTTTTGTGAAACTCATGTATGTGACACCATTTTACAGTTAAATAAAGCGGGGTTTACTCATACTTGGATTTATTGGCGCCAGTTAAACTTTCTCAGCAGTAGGAATACTAAATAACAATGTTTCCTCATCAATTTAAAAGACATCACTTTGCAGTGGGTTTCTGCGCATTGCAAAGTGACAATGAAAGGGCTGATAAGTTAGCTAAATTGCCAACCATAATAGGCCCAGTTCCTTTATCAGCACCCTCTCTAGGTGTCTGGGTAGGACCAGGAGAGAGGCTCTGGTGTACCTTATGGAGGAACACTGGAATGAATCGCCGTCTTTTTCAATTTCATAGTGAGCCTAATGACCTCCATTACTTCAAAAAGTCCTTAGAGCAGTTGCCATTTTTTCTGTTAAAACCAGAATTGGCCAAATTATAACTCAGACCTAATTGAATCTTTTTCACCTGGTTGGCTTATTTTCCTTGATGAGGAAGAGACTGAAACGTAACTTGCTCGACTGCGCCGGAGGGAAAATTTTTAGAATTCTTTTAAAGAAAATTTGTGATTGATCTTCTATTCTTACCGGTTTTCTAATGATCATTTCATGTATATTGCTTCGCTGGTTTATAGAAGACATGGCGAAATCGGCGTTAATACGCTCGATTCGTGTATCAAGATGTATTGTTTTTTCGGATTCCTAATAATTTCAAATTAAAGGGACATTTTAAATTACTTCACTTATGAAGAGAGGCTTAATTGCTGACTTATAATCCAGACTATATACGGTGTTACTATAAAGCAATTTTTATGTGATTCTATGCACTTTTTATGTGATCTACGTTAATTGAAATAGGAACTTTACCAAAAACAGTAGTGTAAAGATGCCATTTAGAAGGAGGCCCGAAGTTAGAAATTTAATTTTTATGTGAATTCAGATCAGGATCTTATTACAGTGTTAAAAGCTTCATTGAAAACCTTTTTATCTTATACTTGTGTAAGGGATTAATACATATATAGGGTGGAAACGCCCCGATGAACCCCACATGCAGAAACCACTTTCTATTTGCTGTATTCGACAAATGACCATGATGATAATAAATAACCTTAGCATATATTCAAATATTGTTCCACGAAATGAACAGTTTTCTTCAAATACTTTTTCATTTGAAGGTAACGTAGATATGTGAATGTGTGAGACTCTCAGTGTACGAAAATTTTGACGTCAGCTTCACGCTTCATGTTTCGTAGTGAATAATTTATGTAATAAACTGTTTATAACTTACTTTATTTTAGAACTTTTCAAAAGTATTTTCTCTGCGCATAACACATAATTTGTGGAGATACAGACCCCTAGAGCATCCCCATCTGTTTACTCCACTGACCACAATGGCAAACTCTTTAGACGCGAGCATATCCGACAAAAGGAGACAATTTTTGTTTGCTTGACCAGAAATATGTCACCATTAATGAATATACAAGCAATCTCTTTCTTTTAATATTTTTAACTATGTTTTTCTAAAAACAAAAGCGTGCTTGAGAAGTTTTGGACATAAATTTCTTGCTTTAACCGAAATATCACCTAATATAAAAGTAACAGGTAACAAAATATTCAACAGGAAATCGAACTTCTAAACCAATAATTTATTTTTGCGCAGCTTTTATAGTTTTCGAACAATCTTTGTATGAATTTGAAGAGAGAAAATTTTCGTTTTAAATATCTATAACGCTTTAATCTCAAAACCTGAAAGCACTATTCATGAACAGAGAGCGTGCAGTTTTTTATATCTATATATGATTATACTTCGATTCGATTCCTAAATTTAGACGGCATTGTTTATACAAAATTATTTCGGCACTATTGTTCTAAAGTTATAGACGATTTTTTTAAACAGAAACAAACATTTTTTCTCTTTGCCACGGGATGGCAGCACAATTAAGGGCCAGACCACAGAGTAAATAGCTACGCATACAGAGACTTCACTGAAGGCATGACTTACAGCGCCCTTGGTGGGGGTGTGTGACCCTAATTGTAGGCGGAGTTTGACATGTTCCACTCAGTGCAGTAGCCATTTTGTAATCGTCAGACTTCCTGAAGCTCTCTCCGCTTCTCTTTTGAAAGGTATGTTTATTTTTAGTTTTTCATAAAATATATTCATAAATTACAAAGCTTTTAATGTGAAATTGCATGTCTTTTAAAAATCGTTTGACAATCAATTTAAATTAATTACGCTAATATTTTTAATCCCAATTATTTAATAGAAGAAAAACGAAATCGTTCTATTTAGTGTTAAGATTATTATTCTCCCAAGATTATTGATTTTTGTTAACAATCTTTCAAGATGTTACTTTGTGCATTTTTTATTTAATTAAAATCGATCGTAATTAAACTTACGAAAAATGTGGTATTCAGAATTCTGTACAATTGTGCTCTGCTTAATATATTTTATTCTGTGCTATTCGTTGGTGATTTTATTTGCATACTGTTTTTATGTAATTAAAATTTATCTTTTTCTCAATTACTACCTATTTATATACAATTATAAATATTTATGTGAAATATTGTAATGCTTTTGTGATAATGCAGAAAACTTTTTCATTGTGATTAACTGTCTCAGGCTACTTAGCTTATTTTATGTAGTTCTTAACTTATTTGAATAAAATAACATGCATCTTGTTCCACAGTTGTTTTCTGGAAAATGAATTTAAAATTTTGATTTTTTAAAATAAAAATAACTTGATTTAAATCAATATATCCTTAAAGTAACCCCAATAACATGTTAAAAGAAAAATGCTTTCATGGAGTACTTGTAGTTAAGAACTTTGCTAAGAAACTGAATTTTTTTCTTCTAAGGACTTTAATTTCAGTTTTCTCAAGCCATCATGAAATGGCTGCACAGATTTATTTTGTGCCAGCATTTGTTCGTATGATGTTCAAACATAAAGTAAATATTAAATGCATTACACATTAGAAGATAAGAATTCTAAAAAAATCTAAAAAATTATCGCACATTTCATTTATATACATTTGTATTTTTCATGTTTATGTCAAGAACTAAGAAACTCTTTCCTTTTGTGATGTTATTGTATAATTTGTTATCTGATGCAGGGATCACTATGTTCGAGGGTGCCAGATTCTAGAGCCGTGTGAAAATGGAGCAACTAGTGTGGATTTAGTGACCAACTACAGATGTGATTGTCGAATTTCAGTGGAAAAACTGCCAGACTAAATTGACAGGATGCACTAATGTCGTTTTAGCGTGTCGTGTTCGCTCTCTTACATCGAAGAGCCAGACATTTGCAAGTTGTTCCATTATGTTCCTTAGTACCCTTCCCAGTGGCCTGATTAGTTCCGGATATGACTACTTCATTTCTGTTCCTTTTTCAAATTGTATAATTTGTTCAAAAATGGATGATGTACCTGATCACAGACTAAATACCTGATTATGTGTGAATAAAAAAATTCTAATGTTCTTTTCGTTCAAATAATTTTTCAGACTACTGAGATCAACAATCTTCTAAATAAAATATCGAAAGGTTTATTAAGAAAGAAACAAGTTCACACATTAGAAAAATTGTATAATTCACAAATGGCTTTCATAAATTAAGGTTCTTTTTAAGTTCAGAAGACATTAAAAAATTGCTAATTCAAAACATTTATGCTAAAAATATATAAAGAATACTTAACTTTTAAATTGAAATACAAAGCAAAAGTGCAAATGTCCTTTCAAGTCGTAGAGAATTAAACAGTCAGAGTAAATAAACAGCTAACGGATGGGGATGTACTTAAATCTCAAAATTTACTGCTTTATCGTATATTTGAAGCTTGCTCTACAAGCAGTCCTGACTCCATCTATTCCAGAATTAAAACAAACAAATCTGTCGACATCGTTTGAATAAAACCCCACCACTATAGCATAAACTTAAAATGTACACACGAAATAAATAAACAAACACCAAAACAATAAATAAACAAACCTCACCCAGTTCGTTGTTATGGGAACGAAGCTAGATCGGTTGTAATGGTAGTATTGACAGACACCCCCACTCAGGGCGCCACCGTCTATGCGATTTCCCATGTTATTTAGCAGACCATTCCTATGGCAGTGATCCCTCTGTATGCCTAGCTATTTACTCTGTGGACCAGACGAATTGATGGGAAACTACATTGACCATTGATATAAATTAGGAAATTCAAAATTTTCGAAGCAATAAGTTTTGCTAGTGGGACCAAATAAATAAGGGAAAATCATTTAGGGTTCCCCAAGAAGTCCTTGTTTTTTTTTAACTCTGTTTTGACAGAATTTTCGAATAGTATCGAAATATTTTGCACATTTATCTCTTACGTCGGAGAGGTAGGTAACTGAAATAACGTCACGCTGGAGCAACACAATGGGCTATTGGCGACTGTCAAATGAAGAGGTCAACACCTAAGCTGACAACCCACTCTTCAAACTTCCACACCACGTCAACATGGGGACATTTGAGACCACGACAGATTTAACGTGCACCAGTCCCGTGTAAGTGACTGGACCTAATTTCGAATTCGCAACCCTCTGGTTGCTAATCCATTGCTTTTCCAATTGGGCAACCGTGGCCCCTTACATTTTGTAATGGAATAGGAAGAGCCCAAACGAAAAACGCATTGATCATAAAAGTGTAACTTTGCTATTCGGTATCTGGCAATGCCAGAATTAATGTTTCATTTTATAAATTTGATTTGGAATTCCGTGTTTGTGTATTTCAGTTGACACAGCGAAATGTTGCTGTCATATTTGAGTATTTCTAAGTTTTATAAATTTTTATGTTCTTTTTTTTGTAAATAAATCATTATTGTCTTTATCAATATTTTTCAAACGTCTTTAAAACGTGCTCTATATCAGAATATACTCAGGAAATCGAAATTCGACACGCTTGCTCATATCTTTCGTTTCTCAGAATTCTGTATTGTTTCAGTGACCGGAATTTCGTTTCTGTTTGTATTTCTGTGTTCCAGTACTTTACATATATTGCAGATATATTATTTAGGAGTTAAATTTTAATGAATTATTTTTATTTTCTACAAAATATCACTAGGCATGGGTAATTTCTTGGCAGTATATGTATATTTCGACCAACTTTCCTTAAGTCTTTGGTTGAATGCGAAATGGTTTGTAAAATTTTATTTCATAAAAATAAATAAAATATACAAAACAATATTTTTAGGTGTGTAACTTCTTATTTTAAAACGACCGGTAAAGTTACAATAAAATCATTTTTAAATAAGATAGATTACGTTAAATTAAAACGAGTAACCATATATTGCAATTCAAAGATATTTCAATCAATCAATCAATTAAATATATACATGATAATATCATGTATACATATTTGCGTCCAAAGTAAATTGTAGAAGCTATGACAAAGTTAAAACGATGTTAAAAGTTATTTTCCGTACATTTAAATGATGCTTGTAGTTTTCTATGAAAGAGATGTGTTTCGTCTGATCACTTTTCAATCAACATTAAACCAATTCAACCCGAGCAGCACAGGGTAATTTTGCTAGTATTAGGCAAACTTGGCGTCTGTCTGTACAAATCTATACCGTTTGACAAATCCACACCAAATTTGGTATTCTTGTTCTTTAGAATCCTGCGGGTAAAATACGCTACATATTAATCCCCGTTCTATTTGTCCTAGGAGGCTAAAAACAATTCGAAATTCCTTTAGGAATAACATTGAACATTATGATTGCTGTACTCAACTCAGATTGTTTCACTAGTATTGCTGGAAAAAAAATTCAAAATTGTTTTACCAGTATTGCTGGAAAAACAATTTTCTTCCAAAAATTATATTTAAAGAATTTAAATTTTAGTACTTATGTTTGAAGTTATTTTTTATTTCTTTCCAAAATATCAATAATTTATAAATATTTTACTAATGATGGTAAATAATTAAAAACATTTAATTATGCATAACTCACATTTTTCAAGGAAACGAATATATTTAATGTGAAAATCAACGCCAAAAATAATGTTTAATTTTCGAATCTTATAACGAATTATTTGTTTTGTACAAAATATCTCTAAAGACATGGGTTCATTTCTTGGCGGCATGTGTATATTTCGACCAACTTTTCACAAAAGTCATTGATTCAATACATAATGATGTGTAGAACATCGACCTTTTAATGACAGCACATTTTTGCGGAGTCGCAGCCGGAAAATCTCTGAAGGGAAAATCACGAGTCGACTTAGCCGATTCGCCGATGGACTATCGAAGCGCATTGTAACGTCTTGATTCACGGGTAGCTAGACTAGTTACCATTGAAAATATCCGATTCTGGACTAAATTGGTTTATTTTACAATTTGTACAAAAAGTCGGAAAATGAATGTAAAGTTCATTAATATTAGTTCCTTGGAAGGTCCAAAGTTCTATCGAGGCGCTTAGGGCTGCTGGCGAGCCTCACAATTTCGCTCGGGGAAGTCTAACGCACGGCTACGGGTGAGCCTATTCTCAACACAAAATTACTCGAGTGAGTACAGAGTTCCAAGGCAGGAAATCTCAGTCTTTCTGGACAGGATCACTACTAGGATGAGCAGTTACACGGATCTCTAGGGAGGGTTCTCCTTTACGGCTACGGTCGAGCCTTTCTCACTAAAATACTCCGGCGAGTATAGGATCCCAAGGTGGGATAAATGCACAACAGTGAAAGGATATTCACTTCAAGCTCCAACAACGGTCTCTGCTGACCGTCTCTCTCCAAGCTCTCCCTCTCTGATCGTCTCTCCTCTCGTCCTCCTCTCGTGATCTCTCTCTCTCGTCCTCTCTCTCTCTCTCTGATGATATCTCCAAAAACTCTATATGTTGGGTGCTTATCGACTCCTCCTTTCCGTTTCTGGTCCGCCTTTTAGTCGGTGCTGGATTGGGTGTTGAAGATTTCTCACGTTCTTGATTGGCTGTCTCACGTTGGTCTTTCCCCTCAACTTTTACGACAGACTTCGGCGGACTTGAAAAGGGTCCATCAAACCCTGTCGGAAACTCATCATCATTTATATCAATCTTCTTGGTCTCGAAATGTCGAAGAGAGCGACAGAAAGGCGCCTGCCCTTTGTTTTGAAACCACAGAGATTTCCGACCCCTGCTGGCTGGCTGTCGTTAAGAAATCATTAAGATGTTTTCGGGTGGTCGTTATGGAGTGTGGGCTTTTCCTCTCGACACCTGAGTCAACAAGACTTTTCATTTTCCCACGCTGGCGTGGTGATCGTTTCTCTAGCCGCCGTTACAGAATTCCTCCCCCCATAGAGAGATTTTGCGATGTGTTAGAGAGCAAAATCTAAAAGGAAGGGGTTAGACATACAGGAGGTCTTGACAATACTTCAGAGGCAGCTATAACCAATGGTTTTAACCTTCCAACATTTTACACTCTTATTCAATTATTTAAATTACAAACACAAGCATCATTTGTATTTACATTTTACATAGATCACAATTTATACACTATTAAATATTTACAATCAATTTTCATTTGAAGTGTCAAATGTTATTTACGACTTAAGCAATCAGCGTGCTTATTGTCTTTCCCTGCTCTGTGGACTATTGTACAGTAAAATTTTAGACTCCAGAACAAGATTGGCTGTTCATTTTTGTGTAGTCCTAATTGAGCTATGATAATCCCGATCCCTTTTTCAGATGCATCTGTTGGCAAGATAAATTCCCTGCTATAGTCTGGGGGATAAAGTACGGGTTTCTCGGTGATTTCTACTTTTAGCCTATGGAATTCGTGCTTATACTCCGGTATCAGCTCTATCGCTTCCTTTCTAAAAGTTCTGCGTACGGCATCTTTATCGTACCAGGTTTTCCCTTCGTTTCGTATGTCTGAAACTCGTTCATAGTCCAATTCAGGACAACGCTTCAAACCATTTAATTCTAACATGCACTCAGTCACGACATTTTCTTCCTTCTCCGGTTCTACCCAATGTTCGAAAAGAAAGGTTTCGGGGGTTCGAAGATTTTTTCCGTGCACGAGTTCAGCGGGGCTAAAATTTGTGGACTCATGAGTCACCGTTCTTAATGCTAAGAGAGCTGCGGGTAGATTTTTCTCCCAATCTAATCCCGATTCCAAACACAAAACTTTCAATAATCTTTTTACGGATCTGTGCCACCTCTCTACTGGGTTACTTTGTGGGTGTCTTACAGAGCTGTGTGTAACCTTAATGCCAAATTTTTCAAAAAACGTGGTGGTCAAATTGCTCGTGAAACAAGTGCCTAAGTCACACTGTATTTCTCTGGGAAATCCCAATCTACTAAATATAATCATGAGAGACTTCACTATTGATTCTGAACTGATGTCGCAAACGGGTATCGCTTCAGGATATTTTGAGGCCATGCAGATAGCAGTTACTAAGTATCTATTATCCTTACTTGAATAAGGAAGGGGTCCTACTGTATCTACATTAATTTTCGAGAAGATCTCTTTAATCACCGGCAATAATTTTAATGGGGCTTTCTTCTTTTCTCTTGGTTTTCCCACTCTCTGGCACGGGTCACATGTTCTTACGTATTCTTCAGCATCCTTAATGCAGTTCGGCCAAAAATAATATCTCAATAGTTTATCTTTGGTTTTTGTCGAGCCTAAATGTGCGGCTACTTCTTCGTGGCATAACCTTAGAATTTCATTCCTCATTCTTGCGGGAATGACTAATTGTTTCCTTTCCTCACCTCGGTGATCTGCGGTTATCCTAAACAACAAATTTTTATCCACCCTATATTCCTGAGTTCGCTTTTCTTCCATTTTTTTCCACAGCGTACTCAATTCAGAGCATTCCTTTTGTGCGTTGGAAAACTCCTCGGGGGTTACTTTCAAAATCGCAATTGTATGCTTTTCAGCAGGGGGTAGATGAATGGGAAGCTCGCGCTCCTGGCTATTCGATTGAAGAGGTGGTTTTTCGCTAACGCAGTTGGGGCTTTGAGTTTCTCCAAACTCCCTGATCTTTTGTTTCCCCTGTTTTGACTACGCGTAACGACAGCATTAACTAAATGTGGGTTTTTCTTTGCCTCCTCGAGCAATTCTTGGGTCGAGTTTCCCAGGAGATAATGGTTCAATTCTACCGTTTTATCCACTACCGCTGCTTTAGTGATTATCTTGCCGAATTTTTCACTTTCTAAACTAATTGTTGCTATCGGTAAACATCGGAAATGATTTTCCAGAGCCTGTTTCAACCAAACTGTTTCTCCGGTGTAATCATCTGGTCTTACTAAGTGGTTGGGAGCTACGTCCAAACTGGTTCCACTATCTCTCAATATCACGGTATTTATCCCATTAACTTTAGCCTCACTCAGATAAGGGGCAAACGAAGGTGCGAAATTCTCCTCCATTTTTAAATGATTCACGCGTTCGTGATTCGGGTTTCTCCTTAATTCAGGGCATTGCGGTCTCAGATGATCCGTCGAATGGCATATATAACACGCCGGCGCTGTTCGCCGTTCAAATTCTCGCTTCCTCCACTTTTGCTCATTAGGATTTGGGTTCCTCCAATTCGAGCGTTCGCTCTTTTCTGGCTCAAATTTCCTCACTACTGCAGGTCTGTTGTCAGGTTTTGGCTTATCTGGGAAACGTTTTTCTGGGAACTTAGCTGTGAGAGGTCTCCTGACAGTGCGTCTAGCGGCTTCATATTGGTCTTATTTAAATACTAATTCTTCGGGGTCTACTATGGCTGCCCACTGATCTATGAAATGCTCCTTAATCTCAGGAGAAACTCTCCTTTTTATTTGATCCGTTAGCATTAGGTTTTTGAGGTCCTCAAAACTTTCCACTCTGACTCCATCTAGCCATCCCTCTAAGTAACTCCTTAATTCAAATATTAGATCTTTCCAGGGCGCTCCTGATCGTCTCTGATGCTGTGTAAATTTGGTTCGGAATGTTTCCGGATTTAATTTAAATCTATTTAGGAGGGTACTCTTAACATGATCGTAATCTTCGTATTTTTCAGGGGGCTCTCTCATAATAATTTCTGCAATATCCATCGGGAGTAGGTAAAGAAGGTGAGTCACCCAATCAACCTCATCTATTCCCATCTTTTTCGCCTGTCTTTCAAACAAGATGAGAAATAGGGCCATGTCTCCTTTCTCTGGGTCAAATTTTTGCATTACGGATTTCAGGTTTTTCGTTGGTCTAGAATTATCCGTTTGTGTCGAACCTAAGCTATTTGTTTCAGCGGCTTGCGTAATTCTGAGTTTCTCTAACTCGAACATTCGCTCTTCCGCGTCTCTAGCATGTGTGTCAGTTATCTCCCGTTCCTCAACTATAACCTGCAACTGAGCCTTCACCCATTCTTCGTCGTATTGTGGATGCTCTGATATCTTTGTGGTTATATCTAACACCCTATCATTAGGTCCTAGGTCGATACCTAACTCATAAGCGAGTTTCTGCAAATCTGCCTTACGTTGCCTTGCTAAAAATGCCATTTTAAAATTCTCCTGTCCCTTACACACAATTATACACACAATAATATACTAATATATGTGACCAATACTTAAAACACAATGCAACACTATAAAACAATGTACCTTAAATTTCAAAACAATCTTAACTCAAATTTCACAAAATATACTAAGCGTAACTCTACACAGAATACTTCGATAACTTTTAGATTACAACAGTACTTAATTTCAATAAATGACTTTTACTCTAATTTCAAAGGAAAGTTCTTCCTGAATAGTTTTCACAATAGTTTTCTAAATTTTTCAAATCCAGCACTTTGCTAAATGTTGCAACCACTCAATTACACATACAATATAATTTCATTAAGACAATTTTAAATTCCTAGCACATTAATTTACTACAATTTTTGCCTCTAAAGTAAAATCAAGCCTTACCTGCTGTCGTGCTGCACAGGATCTCGTCACTTTCATCTACTTCAGATCAGGGTTATTGGTCGGTCACTTTCCACACAAAACTTGGTCTTCTATTTCTTTTTCGCGACGGCGTCTTCCGTAACTGTATTTCGGACCAGGCGTCCTTTTCTCTGGGACTGGATGTCGAACGAAGTCGCTACTTCTCCGGGACTGGATGTCGGTCGGTTCGATGCTCCTTCAGAACTGGATGTCGAACGAAGTCAATCGGTTCCGCTACTTCAGGACTGGATGTCGGTCGGTTCGATACTCCTTCAGAACTGGATGTCGAACGAAGTCAATCGATTCCGCTACTTCAGGACTGGGCGTCAATCGGTTCCGCTACTTCTTCACGACTGGGTGTCGATCTCTTCCGCTACTGCTTTACGACTGGGTGTCGATCGCTTCCGTTACTTCTTCACGACTGGGTGTCGATCTCTTCCGCTGCCACCATAAAGTTAACTAGTCTGTAACGTCTTGATTCACGGGTAGCTAGACTAGTTACCATTGAAAATATCCGATTCTGGACTAAATTGGTTTATTTTACAATTTGTACAAAAAGTCGGAAAATGAATGTAAAGTTCATTAATATTAGTTCCTTGGAAGGTCCAAAGTTCTATCGAGGCGCTTAGGGCTGCTGGCGAGCCTCACAATTTCGCTCGGGGAAGTCTAACGCACGGCTACGGGTGAGCCTATTCTCAACACAAAATTACTCGAGTGAGTACAGAGTTCCAAGGCAGGAAATCTCAGTCTTTCTGGACAGGATCACTACTAGGATGAGCAGTTACACAGATCTCTAGGGAGGGTTCTCCTTTACGGCTACGGTCGAGCCTTTCTCACTAAAATACTCCGGCGAGTATAGGATCCCAAGGTGGGATAAATGCACAACAGTGAAAGGATATTCACTTCAAGCTCCAACAATGGTCTCTGCTGACCGTCTCTCTCCAAGCTCTCCCTCTCTGATCCTCTGTGATCCTCTGTCTCCGTCTCTCCTCTCGTCCTCCTCTCGTGATCTCTCTCTCTCGTCCTCTCTCTCTCTCTCTCTCTGATGATATCTCCAAAAACTCTATATGTTGGGTGCTTATCGACTCCTCCTTTCCGTTTCTGGTCCGCCTTTTAGTCGGTGCTGGATTGGGTGTTGAAGATTTCTCACGTTCTTGATTGGCTGTCTCACGTTGGTCTTTCCCCTCAACTTTTACGACAGACTTCGGCGGACTTGAAAAGGGTCCATCAAACCCTGTCGGAAACTCATCATCATTTATATCAATCTTCTTGGTCTCGAAATGTCGAAGAGAGCGACAGAAAGGCGCCTGCCCTTTGTTTTGAAACCACAGCGATTTCCGACCCCTGCTGGCTGGCTGTCGTTAAGAAATCATTAAGATGTTTTCGGGTGGTCGTTATGGAGTGTGGGCTTTTCCTCTCGACACCTGAGTCAACAAGACTTTTCATTTTCCCACGCTGGCGTGGTGATCGTTTCTCTAGCCGCCGTTACAGCATAGTAGTGTTTACGATCACCGTGAACAATCACTTTAACCAATCGGTAATTTGAGTTTCATGCTTTTTCCCACAATGGTGTGATAGATCTTCAAACCTAGCGACCGGTAGAAATAGCATGAAGCTGAGTGCGCATGCTCCATCTATTTCATTAGAAGGTCGATGGTGTAGAACTCCGTTTCTTTAAAAATAAATCAAGCCAACGAAATAAAATGTTTTCAAATAAGACGGTAATGTCTTACTTTAAAAAGTTAAAAAGAAGGTAACGTTAAAATTAAATTATTTTAAAAGAAGAACAGTTAACTTTAAATAAGACCATACGCTGCAATTCAAAGATTTTTTTTAAAATTTTAATGCAGGTTTCCTTACAAAGTAATTAAAATCATTAAAATTTACATTTCATTTTCAAGTTTCAAATTATATTATTGTATTGTATTGAAAGCTGTACTTAATAGTCAAGAAACAACATCTATCATTCGAAATAGGTACGTGGTTTCCATTTTGAAACCACGTACCTATTTAAAATGATGAAAATGACTAAAAAAGTGCCACAAAGAATCAATATAAAACTATGCCCAAGTTGGAATTAAAATATAACATTTTAAAGCATAAAACAATTTTAAATAAAATATTACTGATCTTGGATAATAAATAAAACAATAAAACTTAGATGTTTTTGTCTTAAGTGGCTGAAGATCGAGGTTGTTTACTTTACGAGTTGAAGCTGGTTCTTGTGCAACTGTGCTACCTCAAACATTCGTTGAAAACATTGCTTTTCTCTTTTGAAAACACTGTACAATTGAACTTCCGTTTTTTTGAAAAATTGTAATAGATTAACTTTGTTTCGTCTGTACTGAAGACATTTAATTTTAAATCAAGCTGTTATTTCACATGCGGAATGTAATTTTTACGAAAAAAATGTTTGCTAGAAAAGAAATTGATCATGAATATCGTATCAATATAATTTGTCAGCCTTTCATAATGATGGAGGAATTCGGAAATATCGCATTCGCGGTGTAAGAGGAAAAGTAAAAAAATATTGATAGGAAAACTGACTGCAATAATACGCCATAAATTCGTCCTTTTTACAAGAAATGAACTTAAAACGCATTCATAATCACTCCAAACTCAAAACTCAAAATCGACTTTTGTAATAGTCATCTCACTATCACCTTTTGCAGTTTTATTTTACACTATAGTGCAATGTTTGGATTATATGGATGGATAAAGGAATTGATTTAAATAATATATGGATGGATAAAGGAAACATGCGTATTTCATCAAAAGTAAATCACAGAAGCCATAAAAATGTCAAAATGGAGTTTAAAAATATTTTCCGCTCACTTGTTTTTTCCTTCTATATTTGCATTTTCTGATATTTTCATTTTTTTTTGATGGAGAAAAGTTATTTTTCGGATCATTTTTGATCAACGCTTAACGTTATTAGTTTTTAAGTCACTCAATGGGAATTAAAGCCGATGATTTCGATAAATTCACTTGGAAATAGGGGAACGGGGGATTGAGCTTAAAATTCAATCTGATGAAAATTGCAGTCACTGCTTGGTTGTATTAGATATGTTCGCAGATATATAAATTTACTTCCTTTAATAAGTGAAGCGGCCTAAGTCACCCTAAGGTAATCGAGTCCTCTCCCAAATACTTTTAATTTTAAATAACTTTGAAAAATACAGCGTGAATCGAAATGTCCTTAATTGCACAGATAAAATTTACGTGGACATGTCTGAAAGACAATGCTCACTAGGCTACCCCGAAACTATTCTCTAAACATATGGCTACTCATTTTTATTTCTTAGTGTGTAATTGTTATCAAATGTGATCAGCAATGCTGCAATCTTTCTCATTACCAACAGTTATTAGCAGTTGGAAGAGCAACGGGAGTATTGCGAATTCCAAACTCGGTCCACTCAAAGACCGTTGTGTTACACGGGGGCTGGTGCACATTGGCCTCAAATATCCTCACGTTGGCGTGGTGTGGAAGTTTGGAGAGTGGGATGCCAGCTTAAGTGTTGACCTCATCATCTGACCATGGTTCAAAATTACGAGGCGTTGTCCTTGGGTCTTTCCCTTAGGGATTGATCCCGTACCATCGCCAATAGCCCGTTGTGTTGCTCCAGTGCGATGTTAATTAGAATACCTACCTACCCTGCTATAGAGGAACAATCGCGTTTTGAGTGAAAGGCTTACGAACAAGGCTTGAGATCAAAGTCTGAAGTTGAAATGTAGTTAAAAGCCTTTTCCCAGGCACGAACCCCAGAAGTCTTTTCTTTGGAAAGTGATCATAATCATGGTATTGATGTGGTCATTTGGGGCTTTCATCCCCTCAAACTTCACAGTATCCTTCAAAATGCTTCTTTATCTGTTTTTAATACAGGACGTCGAGTTGCACATAGCTTGAAGAGATACTTATTTCTTAAAACAATACACACGACAAATATTTCTTCCTGTTTAACACCTCGTACTTTCTGCACCTTATCGCCAATTGACTATCGCTATTCCACTCTTCGTTTTCATAAGAAATAGAAAGGAGTGGGAATAACCAACGGCTTCTTTGTACAGAACAATTTTTTAAAAGTTTTTTAGGGAGGGGCGAGTCCCTTATGTTGTATCACCTATTTTACATACTCCCCTTATGTCATACCAATATTACAGAACTTATCTATACATATAAAGCAGAGTTGGCATTTGTCTGTCTGTTCTCTCAACAATTCTACACCGTTTGACCAATCTACACCAAATTTGGTATACTTATTCTTTGGAACCCTGCGGGTAACGTAGGCTACATATTAACCCCCGTTCTATTTGTCTTGGGTGTGCAGAGGGGTGTAACGTCCTGTCATAGTGGACAGAGCATTTGCTAGGGGGGCTCTCTCCCGGTCTGACTGTGCAGATGACTTCAGAGTTAACATTTTAGAGAGTCTCTTTAGATCACCTTGGGGTTTTTTTTTAGAATCTTCGCAATCTCAGATGGGTGCTGTTGAGCTGAAAATCCTCAGTATCGTATCGTTTATGCATCGCGTCTGTAAATTCTTAAACTGTAGCTTTATTATTGGAATGTAAATTTTTATGATAATATAAGGTTATTTTTATAGAAAGGGGTCTTTTTTTATCGTCGATAAGGTGCAGGGGACTAAAGACAATTCGAAATCCTCATAGGAATAACTGCGTATTTATACGATCAATGTCAGACCAATTCACACTAAATTTGGTACATTCATCCTGTAGAATTCTGCGGGACACATAGGCTATACATTAACCCCGTTCGATTTGTCCTGGGTCTGTAGGGGCAATTGTTTGGGGCAACAATTTGAAATCTCCATAGAAATAATATTAAGTAATATTACGATGAATTATAGACAATTCAACCCGAGCAACGCCGGGTAATTCAACTAGTTGCAATATAAAATGGGAGGTCATTAGAACATTAAATGCGAAAATTTATGCACAGCAGCACGTGTCTAAGATGTTTGCATACCGAAATATACCTATTAAAAATCGGGGGAGTCGGGGATTAGCAATCTGAGGAGTTGGAGTTCGAGACTATAGGTCCATCCAAAGACCGTCGTGTACACGGGGCTGGAGCACGTTAAATCCGTTGGGGCATCAAATGTCCTCACGTTGGCGGGACGTGGAAGTTTGGAGAGGGGTGCCAACTCAGGTGTTGTCGTCATCTGACCGTGGTTCAAAATTACGTAGTGTTCTCGTATCTTTCCCATCGGGATTGATTCCGGACCATCGCCAATAGCTTGTGTTGCTCTGGCGCAACGTTAATTAACTACCTACTTACTCAAAATAAATGTTTCTGTTTTCCTTTATTATGCTCGTCATCTGACCGTGGTTCAAAATTACGTGGTGTTGTCCTCGGATCTTTCCCTTTGGGATTGATCCCGGACCGTCACCAATAGCCCATTGTGTTGCTCCAGTGTGACGTTAATTGAAATACCCCCCCCTTTATTATGCAACTGTACCTCTTTATAATTACAAATACAATGAAAGGATTTATATTTTTGAACTTAGAAGAGACCGTACAATGCAGTACGGAACCTCTTCAGATTTGCCAAACAAGGCCTTTCGGTTTTAGACACAGGTATCATGTCCAGTCTACATCCTATGTCTGTTGTCTCTGAATTGCAATGTGGAAGTTACTTTTAATCCTTAGTATGGCACTGTGCTAAAATGCCAAAAAAGCTTTTTTGGTGAAGACATATCACCTTACATGGACGTATTTTTTAGAGAACAATATTTTGAAAGGAATTACCACTCACTTAGCCATCTGAAGGCAACCTGCAGTTTTCTTACATGACTTCTAACAAGTTTTGATCAATGGAATTCTTCTAAGGTAGGTAGTTAATTATCGTCGCACTGAAGCAACAGAACGGGCTATTGGCGACGGTCCGGGATCAATCCCGAAATAAAAGTTCCAAGGACAACACCACGTAATTTTTAACCACTGTCAGATGACGAGGCAACACCTGAGCTGGTACCCCACTCTCCAAACTTCCACACTACGCCAACATTAGGACATTTGATGCTACGACAGATTTACGTGCACCGGCCATACGATTTAACGTGCATCAGCCACACGATTCAAAGTGAACTAGCCCCCGTTTGCACGACGATCTTTAGCAGGATTGAGTTTCGAACTCGCAACCACCCTCCGATTGCTAATCAGTTATTCTTCCAACTGGACAGCCACAGCATTCTAAGGATTCTGTCAACCAATAAATGTGGTTATTTAGTATGTGTGATGTTAATTATGGTTAGTCAGTATGTGTGTTATGATGTAAAGGCGGTAATATACTACTCGGAAAGCTCGCGAAGCTCAGAGGGTTAGAGCACTCTTAGACATAATAGCAAATGAGAAAATATTTATATACCTTAGTATATATATGCCTATTTACATAACTCTACGATTACAAGGAGGTGAGACGCCACCCCTGATAGAGTTTATAGATAACCTTTCTTCAACTTACCTTTTGTTTTACTCGATATTTCCTAATTTCAGGTAATCGTGGCCCTATTGATCGTTTCCCTCATCTCAGTATCGATGGCGCAAAGAAACCATCCTCATGCCAGAAGAACACATGGTTAACATCGTTGCGATGTACACAAGCATGATTCCACCCTGCACGCACACTGTTGCGAAGAATATGGGTGTCCTGACAACCAATGACCACTTTTTGATTGAGTTTAGGCATCTTTGGCTGAGGTTTAAAAATGCTTTCGAACACTGGTTTGGAGTAGGCCATGGATAGATCTAGAAAAATTCGTCAAATGGAGCTCCATGACAGGAAAGCAATTGTTCCAGAAATACGATCTCGGTACTGTTGATGTTTTGCATTGAAGCAGTCAAATGGTCGTTTGCTTTTGTAAAATTAGGAAATTGTTAATGGTAATGTTCTATGTAATTGACAATAAACCTAAATAACTAATTGTTTGTTTGCACACATCTAGATTCCCCAGTTCGGACCCAACACTACTGCAGATTATAATTACAGCACATCAGTAGTAATTGGCAATTATTTTAAGATTATTTGCCTTGTGAGAACTTTTAATCTTACAGAGGGGTTACAAGGATTGGGATGGCCAAATTAATCCACTATACATGTAAAACATTTAACAAAAATAAACATTACATGTGGAACATGAAACAAATGATTGGCAAAACATGGGCATGCACTGGTTTCAAAGAAGGATAGCAGAACTTATAAAATTCACTGAATCGGAGAAATAAAATAATATAGAAACTATATACAGTTTAGGGAAGAAAACATACGCGACGAGTAAATGTACATATTTAATAAATGTAAATAGAAAAGATCATTAAATTGCATCGTTGAAAGATTATTGTAAAACGAAAATAAAATTTTTAAGAAAAGCTCTAAATCATTCGTGGAAAAGACTTAGATTTCTTCATTCTCACAGACAATTACTGTTGGATCTGAGGAACTTCATCGCTTTGTGTATTCTATATTGAAACTCTCCGGTCATTTGTAAATTTCTCCAAGCATTCTCGAAGGCTGAAATTTAACCCTTTAAGTTATTTTGACGAGATATTTCGTCCATAAAAATCTGCTAATGGTTTTGCTAATGACGAGATACCTAGTGGACACAGCCACCAGAAGGGTTGAGCCAGTTTAGGAGTAAGGCCTGATTGGTACCAGAACTGTGCGATAGACTTGAACACATAAAAGTAAACTTGGTTTTTACTTAAAGATTTACCAGTTCCACGTGTGTGACACGAAGCTTCCAGAATCAAGTAATAATTTATTCAATTACTTTAATGAAATGAAGTGTGTGTATGGTGCCTGTCAATCGCGATACAAAAAAGTCTTCTCAACCTAGAAACATAAAATAAAGCACAAAAGTATCTTACATACTGAGGATGGGCACCTCGGACTTCTATTTTCGAATTTTAGATATGAAAAGAAGTGAAAAACATGCAAATGCCTTTTAGTGTAAGTGTATGTGAAAAGATCAGTTTCTGCCATAGACTTGAAATATAAGTAGATCATTGCTATTGAGAGGAGCTTCAAAAAGTGTTACCAATATATGAACTAGAAGTCACATGACTTTTCTATGAAAATCGACTTGATTCAACCATTTGGCATTTTATCGCCTCATTTGGCGATATAACTACTTATGATAGGGTAGATTATGAATGCGCATATAGTAGTTGAATATTTCTTGTGTTTGGACAAACGCATTTGAATACACATTTAAAACATTTTCGCATGGCTTCAAAGGGTTAAAAGAAACCTTTTCCAATTCAGGGTCCCCAGGTAACGGAGGTCGCCTGGCCATGGTACCTGTGTCAAAACACCAGACAAAAGGGCCTTGGGAAATCTGAAGAGATTTTGTATTTCAGTCTTTTATTCACACACACACACATGATACCACATATAATAATAACACAATAATTCATAAACACAAATCCTTTCATTGCATTTATATATAAAGGTGCACAGTTGTTTAATAATGCTAAGGAATCAAAACATTTATTTGTTTTGAAATCGTTAAGGTATGTATAAGGAACTATAACAAAGATTTCACAATGATTAATTCCCTCTAAAACTATGTTGGGCTCCCGCATCTATCCGATACATAATGGAGGTTCCTTAGAAAAAACGCATACACAACCTTACTCAAAGATTACTTTTTCAAATCTATGGTTCCATTCTCATAATACACAAAACAGGAAGTCACAAAAGAAAACACAAAGATTAAAGAAAATCAACAATATTAATGACGTAAATAATATCCCAGAAAACAATGAGTTCTCAGAAGTGATCCTAAACCCTACTCTGCGGTTTGTCCCTAACACTACCTACGTTAACTGATGATTTTTCACGCACTTGATACGCATATGCACATTAACTTTAATTTTTAAACGCACAAAAGTGAACAAAATTCGATTTAATAAAAATACAATTTGGTTTTGTACAGGCTCTAACAAGAATTACATTCAGCATAAAGTATAAGATTGAAGAACCATCCTTCTATTTCTTACTTTAAGTCTCAATCCAATTCATTCCTATATCAGGCCTACAACTCTAGATCCCAGTTTCAGGTTATAATACGAGCACCCCATGAAATAAAAAAATATGTAATACTTCAAATATTCAATCTTTAACTTGCAGAAGTGTATAAATGTTTCCCTTTCTCTTTGGACGCAAGCACACAACTTTTTACATAAAAACATACGATGAAAATATTTATTACTTTTAAACTAAAAAACAGACTATGCTCAGATTAATACAAAACTTTAATGCTCTGGGGATCGGTACTATGGTACCTGTATGTGACCCTCCCCTTTGAGTCCTACTCATAATGTAACATAATTTTGGGGTTATAACTTAATTTGGAAGATTCTTAATTTTAATTGATTGGTTAAAATTTCCAATTAATATGAATACTTCTAAGAAAATCAATATTTTTAGTTTGTGTGTTCATAATACAAGAATATTGTAGTATGTATTAATTAATATAAGTAGTATTGTGTTTTTGAAATTCAGCTGCAACGGAAGGTAGGTAGGTATTTTAATTAACGTCGCACTGGAGCAACACAACGGGCTATTGACGACGGTCCGATATCAATCCCCAAGGGAACAGCTGCAAGGGGAAGAACAGGGCTTCAGTTCTGAAGCCATACTATGACCCACCTGGAAAAAGTTAATATAAAAAATATCGAACTGCCATTTGTGTCAATTTATTTCACCAATAATATTAAATAAAGTAGTTGAATGCTGAAATTTAAAATCGGTTAAAATCTGATTTTGTGACTTCGAAATTCTATTTATATTCTTCTGAATTCACATTTTCCTATCATTTGCTTTTGGTAAGTACTATATACGTATAGATGTAGTAGATAGATGGATGTCTAGAATAAAAAAGTAGAATATAGATATAAAAACAGATGTTTTTAAAATGTAGAATAAAATAGATGTCTCTTGGTCTGTGCTTTTAATATGTTTGTTGGTTATAATCGATCCCGGAATCTTTGATTACATTGAACAGGATTCTAAAATGTGGGTGTTTTTTCCTTGCGTAAGCAAGAGGTTGTGTAATACGCCAGAATTGAGCGTTAGTTTGTATAAGTATCAACAGAAACAACTGTATTTCAACGAATATTCTTGCTAACTGGATTGCGAAGAGTATACTTCTCAGAGAAAGGCATTCCACTTTCCTACACTATTCCAAAGGCCAACACGCCTGCTAAATTAGAGTTACATCTGATTGTTTCTGCTACGATGATTTTTACGGTAAGAAACGCTTATACATATTTAATGTCCGTTAAACCTATAGTAAACCTATAGCATTACTTCTTAAACTCGCAATTAATAATTTTTATGTTGTTCAGTATTACCTCTTGGTTTTGTGTTATTTTTTAATTTTCTGTTTGTTGACAAGAGAAAGTGTTTAGATACCATTTCTCTGAAATTCTTTTTACCCTTGAGTATTAGTATTACTCTCATACTTGTTTAACTATACTTACTTTTTACGCATACTCTTAACTATATTAGAACTCTTAAAAATTCGAATCTTAAGTGTAAATAAATTCATTGCCAACGAATTTTCAATCTACAGTGGAAACTTCAGTGTGAACTGAATTATTTTGGGTGATTCTAGGAAATTGACTGAATTTACATCTCTAAAAATAAGGAAAGGGTTTCTCCGGAATGAAAGTATATACTAAATTTTTATCATTGATTTGATTCAAACGAATGCATCTTATAACGTTGGACAAACTCTTAAAGCTCTTAAAATTTTCTGTCAAATGCTGACTTCTTTCAAATAGCACTTGTTTATGTTAATAAAAATACACCCACGTAAAATGATTAGTTGGAAACACCCTTCATAAAAATAATTTAAATGAATGTCTAAAAAGTTGTAGCACATACTATATTACTTTGCAATCAATAACTGTAGGCTGACTTAACTTGTATTGTGAATTACCGGAGGACAAATTATATTACTTGAAAAATTATGCAGTCGGAAGCATTCGTTTTAAATTTTGATCAAACGGAATAATAAGTAGTGGAATTTTATTTTCAATGTGATTCATAATAGATAACCGTTTCTACTAAACTCCGGTTGCTCAAAATCGCTACAAATAACAGTTCATCTAAAAAGAACTTCCGAATTGTTTAAAAGAGGCTGGATATCTTCATAGTTCGTATAAAAGAGGAGCTAGACGTCAGCGGTTAAAAAACAAGAGAATAAATTTTTGCGAACAAATTCACGAACAAACGGAAAGTTCGGTAAGTAGATAGGTAGTTGGGAATTTATATCTCAGTGGACAACACAAGGGGCAGTTTAAGAAGTTCGGGAGAAACAAGTTATATTTTTACTGTAATGTAACGTCTTGGTTCACGGGTAGCTTAGACTAGTTACCATTCAAAAGTATCTGTTTCTAGACTAATGGATTTTATTTACAACTTTTGTACAATTAGTCGGTAAAATGAATGAAGGGTTCATTTAAAGATAGTTCGTTGGAAAGTCCAAAGTTTTATCGAGGCGCTTCTTATGGCTGCTGGCGAGCCTCTCACAAATTACTCGGAGGAGTCTAATTCACGGCTACGGGCGAGCATTCTCTTAATAAAAATACTCAGATGAGTATAGAGTCCCAAGGCAGGATATCTCAATCTTTTCCAGTTCGGATGAGATCAATCTCCACTACTCGGACGAGCAGTTGCACAGGTTTCTCGGTGAAGTCTCCTTCACGGCTACGGGCAAGCCTTTCTCAATAAAAGGCGAGTATAGAATCCCAGGGCGGGATCATTCGGCCTTTTCCAGCTCGGATGAGCTTAAAATCTCTACTCTTCTCTAATCCTCCACTCTCATGTTCTCTTTAAAGATCTCAAATACTCTATATAGATATCGAGTGCTTCTCGACTCCTCCTTTTCGTTTCGGGTCGGCCTCTTAGTCGGTGCTGGTTGGCTGTTGATCAGAACCTCACCTTCTTCGGACCTTCCCGAATGGCTCTCGCACGTTGGCCTCTCCTCTTGACTTTTACGTCAGACTTCGGCGGACTTGAAAGGGGACCACAAACCCTTGTCGGCAATGGTCATCGTAATTCATCTCCGTACCTTTTTGTCTCGAAATGTCATAGAGAGCGTCAGAAAGGCGCCTGCATTTTGTTTCGAAGCCACCAACGATTTTGCCCCTGGAATCGGTACTGCCGTTGGCTGTCTCGGGGGGTCGTTCTTTTCGGCACGATCGCCGCCAGATTATCAGTTCTCCTATCTATCTTTCGGCCTTTTCGGTGTGGTCTTTTCCTTTCGGCACTTGATCCGCCGGCAAGATTGTCAGTTTCCCTAGCCGCCGTTACAGTAAATAAAATGCTTGGCAATCAGTATATAATATATATATATATCCATCGTGATCAACCACATGTCTCTCTTCTAATTTTACTCTTTTCTGCCTCTCAGAGTGGAATGCGACCCTATGTTCCATGGTAATTATTGCTCGTCTCGATGGGTGTGTGTATATATATATATATATATTCATAAAAGTGCGATAAGGGAGTATTTGATCCTAACGTTGTTGGATATTTGGAAATAATTGATAGTATTGAGAACTTCTTTTAGAGGCGTTCGGAAACAAATTATATTTTTAATATAAATTAAATGTTTGACAGTCAGTAATAGGGAAAGTTAGTTTGGAGAAAAAGTGGTCAAGTTATATGTAGGTTAAATATAGTCAAACAACCATAAAACGAGTCTATAAAAGTGGGATAAAGGAATACTTGATCCTAAACGCTGTTAGAAATTTGAAAATAATTTTGATAGTATTGTGAATAAATATCGCCAAGTTTGGCTATTGCGCCATAAAAACCCAACCAATCACCCTTTATGAGTCAGTACATCTCTAAGAGTGAATCTTCTACAGCTGGAAGCATTTTCAATGTCACTTTTTAGGATTCGGACCAAATGATCCGTTGCATTTTTCTTGATTTCTTTTATGTTGGTAGGTCCTTATGCAATTGTATTATGCAGCGTGATTTTCAAAAAGTTTTAGACAAACTTTAAAGGTAGGTCAGGAATACCAAAATGAAACAATTTTACATTGTAATATATAGCCGGAACCCCCCCCCCGGAGTTGCTTGAAGTTCACGTGGTAGATAGTTACTTAATTAACGTCGCACTGGAGCAACACAACGGGCTACTGGCGACGGTCCGGGTTCAATCCCGAAGCGAAAGATCCAAGGACAACGCCTCGTAATTGTGAACCACGGTCAGATGACGAGAACAACACCAGAGCTGGCACCCCACTCTCCAAACTTCCACACCACGTCGACGTGAGGACTTTTGAGGCCACGATAGATTCAACGTGCACCAGCCCCCGTGTACACGACGGTCTTTGGCTGGACCGAGTTTCGAACTCGCAGCCCTCCGGTTGTTAATCCGTTGCTCTTCCAACTGAGCTACCGCGGTCTCATATAAAAAAGAACCCGGCGAGCCGAGTTGCGAAATCGAAACTCGGTCCAGTGTTCTCGTAATCTGACCGTCGTTCAAAGTTACGAGGTGTTGTCCTTAAATCTTTCCCTTCGGGTTTGAACCCGGACCGTCGCCAGTAGCCCGTTGTGTTGTTCCGGTGCGACGTTAATTAGCCTCTACCACCTCTTTTATGTATGAAAAATTTTACCCTTGAATTTTCTTATGGCATGCAGTTCTTAAAAATTATTTAATAATTCCTTCACATTTTCTGGAAAATGTGTTAATCATATATCTGAAGCAATATCTTTCATTTTGATGTGAAGAACAGTACATAGGACATAAATACTATATCATAAAAGCCAAAACTATTTTCACATAACGTAGACGTAGGAAAACTTTTTATCACTGCAAATAAATGTATGAAGTATATAGGCTATCTTAAAAGATTAACTTAACTTTATATCTTTATATCAAATGATTACAATCATAGACAATTTTATTTACATAGTCTACAGTTTTATTAATGTACATATTCTTTGATGTTAGTAATGCAAGGAAGAATTGTGTATTTCATATTGTCATTATCTGTTCTTATACCTACAAATTGTCAAATAACATTCGTCAAATTAATATTTCGAAAAACAATAGGGTTCATGACTCATTCTATTAACAGTACTCAATCTTTTTTTATGAATCTGTAGTTGTATAATTCTTCGAATTTTTATTACACGATACTTCGGGTTTATATTCACAAATGTTTGTTTTCACAAAGTTAGTTCACACATTAAGCATAATCAAGCTCGTTTTCAGTTTAAACAGATAATGAAGTACTATTGCCTCATATTTCTAATATAATGAAGTATAATTCCTAGAAACATGTATTGCTCTGTGGTTTATTTTTAAAAAATGCATTTGATGCAAGGAGCAATCATATTGCATCGATGACGGGAAAGTTTCATAATATCCACGTATTTAAAAAATAGCTTTAAAAGGTTGTTTTCCATCTCATATATAACGGCATTCTTCCTTCAGAGTATGCGTTTGGAATATTCTTAGTTCACAGCGGATCGGAATGATATTGATGAACGTTTTAGTAAGTCTTAATTTATTTACTTTAAGCATTTGTATGTTAGCATACGTATTCCTGTCTGATAAAAATAGTTTTGAAAAACGAAACAGTAACACATACATGAGGTATTTTTTAGTTCTATTTCATTTGAATTAGTTCAGTTAGTTTTTATGGCATTGAATTTGTTTCCTCCGATCTCCGTCAATCGGTGGACAAAAGAGATATTTTCAGTTTATCGGCTTCAGTATTCTCAGTGACTTTTATTCAAACACAAAATGAAATACATTTGAAAGATAGATATTTTAATTAATGGCTCACTGGAGCAACACATGGGCTATTGGCGACGGTCCGGGATCGAACCCCGAAGGGAAAAGTCCGAGGACAACACCACGTAATTTTGAACCAAGGTCACAGATGACGAGGTCACACCTGAGGTGGCAACCAACTCTCCAAACTTCCACACCATGCCAACGTGATGACATTTGAGGCCACGACAGACATAACGTGCACCAGTCCCCTTTGTACACGACGGTCTTTGGTTGGATTCGAACTCGCAACCCTCCGGTTGCTAATCCGTTACTCTTCCAACCGGGCCACCGCGGCCTTTTGGAAGATTTGGATATAAGGAACATTGGATCCAACTTGGAGAAATTATCGGAAGGAATTGAAGTAAGACTAACGTATTTATTTGGGGGATATTTTGAAATAACATTTTGGTTAATTGTTAATATTATTTTAGTCTTATAGGGAAATGGAGGTCTCCATTAAATCTATTCAAATTATTGGGACAAGGAGTTCGAAGCCTAATAAGTTGGCATCTTCAAAAAGATTCAGTTCATGCTTTAAAAAATTTAAATATAAAAAATAAGGCTTTATTGTCAAACTTCTAAGCATCAACAACCAATCTCCTTAGAATTCAACTGAAAATTGCTAGATATTGCTCAATCGAAATGTGTACGTTCCACATCTGGTTAAAACAACTAAAAATAGAACCATATCAGGGGCAACGGCATATAGGAGCTGAACGCTCAATCCACTATTGATATTTTCATGCATGATTGTCTTTTTTCACATCAACTTTATTTTGTAAGGATTAAGATTGCAGAACTGTTTTCCTTCAATTTTTTGAGAGCCAGTGGTATCCCGGTTGTAAGAGTAACGGATTAGCAACCGAAGGGTTGCGAGTTCCAATCCAACCAAAGACCATCGTGTACATGGATGGATGGTGCATGTTAAATCTGTCGTGGCCTCAAATGTCCTCACGTTGGCGTGGTGGGGAAGTTTGGAGAGTGGGGTGCCAGTTCAGGTGTGACCTCGTCATCTGACCATGGTTCAAAATTACTTGGTATTTCCTCGGATCTTTCCCTTCGGGATTGATCCCTGACCACCATAAATAGCCCGTTGTGTTGCTCCAGTGCGATGTTAATTAACTGCCATCACGTGTATGACAGTCTTTTTCGCATTTACTTAATTTTTAAGGATTAAGATTGAAGAAAGATTTTCCTTTTCTGTGTCCTTGTGTGTGTACGGGGCCGCGGTATCCCAGTTGGTAGAGTCACGAATTAGCAGCCGGAGGGATGCGAGCTTGAAACTCTATCCAACCAAAGACAGTCGTGTACATTGGAGATGGTGCACATTAAATCTGTCGTGGCCTCAAGTGTCCTAGCAATAGCGTTAGTCGTGGAAGTTTCGAGAGTGGGATGCCAGCTCAGGTGTTGACCCAGTCATCCGACCATAATTCGAAAATAAGAGGTGTTGTCCTCGGATCTTTCCCTTCGGGATTGATCCCTGACCGCCGTCAATAGCCAGTTGTGTTGCTCCAGTGCGAAACAAATTCAACCGACAACCAACCTCGTGTATGCACATTTACCTGACGGAGACAAACATTGCTTGGGGTAGCTTGGTCAGATCTGGCCCTTGAGCCGAAAACGAAACCAACATCCTCTGTTTTGTCAAACATAAATCTCAATTGAATGATACTTTCAATAATTCATCAATACTGTCCGAATCCGGTCCTTATATTAGCACCATGGAACCCAGTACCAGGATAGATGATGGGCCACTCTTGTAATAAAAAAACATGATTATAGTACCCAAATACTCAATGTTCAACTTCCTAAAAAGTAGAAATTTTTCTCCATAAACTTAGAAAACATACTGCGCAAAAGAACTCCTAATTTCCCGGACTTTACATAGGCGGAGTATTGCCCCTTGCGTCATAAAATCCTACCAACCAACACGCACATCCCATATCTAAGATTAAGGTCGTCGGTATCAACATTAATTTTTCGTTACTAAATTTAATTTCGAAAAAAGTTTTTAATTTGACTTATACATGTGAAAAAAAAACCAATAAAAAATTAGTACTTTTAAGCAAGGAAACTGTATATTTATTTATTTTATGTGCGTTTTTCATAACTTAAGAATGTTTTAGTATAAGTTTTAACTAGTGTTCTATACTTAAATTTAGTGTCAAAAGAAAAAATAGGAGTTTATGTTCGAAAACGAAAGTATTAAGATTACCACCACACACACGAATAAATTAATGCAAAAAATAGCGTAAATATTTTTTATCGATTTATTTAATTAAAAATTTGAATGACGTTAGTAAAATGCTGATAATTTATATCGATTACAATCTGGTCTAGTGACTTCGGAGTCTTGTTTATATTTTAATTCTGAATTTACATTTTTATATCCTATTGCTATTTATGATGGAGTTGATTTAGACGTAGATTACAACAGAATATAGATATAGCATAATAGATATGCTGATTGTATCGTACACACAGATTAAAATATAAATGAAAATCATAGATGAGTAAATAATGATAGATGTGTAAAAACGAACAGAAATTTCTGAATTGTTGTACCTTAATTTGTTAATTAAGCTAATCAACAACAAATATTGATACTCTAATAATCTATTCAGAGCAATATTTAGAAACAAATATATTGTAATTGCATTTCTTTGCGTTGTTTTTAAATTCTAGTGGTTCACTCACATTCATTTCTCTATATTTAACGATGAAACGTAAATTTACTATGAAAAGAATTACATACTTAAAAGTTTGTTCGCATAGTATACATTTTCCTTGTAAATAAAACAAAGTAATAAATAATCATAATGTTGTCAAATAATCTATTAAAAATGTGAATTAGTGGTTACTTATGCTCTAAATTTGGATATTTTTTGTGCAAGGCCCCTTTTTGTTTGGAAATAACTTTAGTAAGCATTTTTGAATAATTTTTTCCATATTACTTTCTAAATTAATGACATTATTTATGGAATTGCCTGTATTTGGACACCTGACAAATGGCCACTTTTGCAATTACGGCTTGACCATATTTTCATTACATTTGAGCACATTTCCGAAGTAATTTGTTCTAGATCTTTGAGAATGTTTTGCTTAAGCTGTTGAATCGTTGTCGGCTTATTGCGCAGACTCGTTCCTTCAAGTAGAAGAAACAGAAACAGAATCCGTCTCGGTTAAATTAGAAGAACAAGTGAGCCAATCGACATCACCAGATTTTATGAGGCCAGGAAATGTGTCTTTTAGAATTCGTATGATTGCATGAGCTGTATGGCATGTTGCTCCATCTTGTTGAAACCACGTGTGTTGTAAAAATTGTCTATCAATTTCAAGCAAAGATAAATTTTATAACATCACAATATCATTCGCAATTGACTGTAAACGCATTTTCATTAACATCCTCGAAAAAATGGTCCAACGGTGCATCATTATAATCATAAAAGAAGGTGTAACTTATTTGGGACTGATAATATTCATTTTTGAATGCTTTTTCGTTTATAATCGAATGCAAAGATGTATTTTGCTAAACCAAAGAAGACATAAATATGGGGTTTATCTAAGCAATTCTCATGAAATGCAGTTACACATATGGTTGTAGCCTGTTGTCAGTTTTACTACTGAAATACTTTACATTTAGGTGATCGCAAGAAATTCAACGGCGTCTCAAGTCTAGATTACCATCACATTTTTCTACTTCATGAGGTATCCTAGTTTGTAATTTGGGAGAACCTTCATCATTCATATTACTACATCTTTACATTTACAAAAATACTTAACCGATTTCTTTCTATATTCCAAAGTTGAATTAGAGATACGGTTTGTGCAATTATATTCAATAAAAAGTTCGATAGCCAGTTTTTATACAATTTAAGTTTTTCGTAGTGGGCTATTATATGCTGTAATTTGATTTTATATATCTATTTTCTTCTTCTTAACTGGGCACAGACCCTTCGTTCAAGGTGAGACCACTACGGATTATCGGGTGATTATCAACTCCAATCATAATGAAAATATCGGCGAGTGGACGACGAGACCCGCATTACGGCATCCGATACGGTGAATAGCGCGATAAAACGACAGTTTGTGTTTGGTTGGGTTTTATGGCGCAAGGGCCACTTGGTCAAGCTGATGGTATTTTCTGTATTCCATCTTTTCTATCTAGAAAAGCTTACATAATAGTTGAGCTGAATTAATTTATAAAGGAAAACGGCATCCTCTATACCAAGCACAATACAAGCAACATTGAGTAATGAATTTGAACACACAAAAAAAGTTTTGCTGACACAGATGACAAGAGAAATATATCAAGGGAGGAATCAAACTTGCGTCACCAAAACTCATAAGTCGGCATGCATAAGGAGTCGCCACATAGAAGCTGCTTCTTATCTCATTTACCTTTGATTATCGTTGGAAAATATGGCTCAAGTCTGGTTACATAAATACATAGGTGGCCCCAACTTGGAGTGAATTTTAAAAATCGAGGCCTGCTTTCGTGTTACTTGCGTGGAAAACAAGGAAACCGTCCCATAGCCAGGGTGAACAGGGACTGGCAGTATATCCGTGCACAACACTTTGCATCGCGATACTTTTGCTTGGCTAGATCGCCTTGGGTGCCACAACTGAAAATTGGGGTCTAGACTCGCAGGGTGGGGGATGGTGGGGGCAATCCTTTTCTCAGACGTTTCCGGTCATCATCTGACCGTGGTTCAAAATTACGAGGGTTGTCTTTTTCGGATATTTCCCTTCGGGATTGACCCCGTACCGTCACCAATAGCTTGTTGCGTTGCTCCAGTGAGAAGTAAATTCAACTATCAAGCAACCTCGTGAATCTACATTTACCTGACCTATCGGTTGTTCCTGGACCTTCCGTATTTGTAGATTCGGACTACCAAACTGAAGTTGGTTGGTTGTTTTTAGGTTTTATGGCGCAAGGTCCATATTTGGCCAAGCTGACAGACATCGTCAAGTAAAAAATCTCTTGAAAGGAGAAAAAGAGGGATTGGGGAATAGAGAAGTGGCGATGAAGTCAGTAAAAGATAGCTTGGGTATCCCGGCAGTGCGACCCCTGTGTTTATTAATATCAGTAAACCCCATGAGAAAAGAGAAGATTACTAGATTACCTCGGATTCTGTGAAGCCCGTATTAGATACTTAAGCATTGTGTAACTGACAACTCATCACTACGCCGCGTGTTCCGTTTTCGGCTAAAAAAGTGCTGCAAACATCATCATATAGCATGTAATGGCAATATCAACAATTATTTTCTTGCATTTTATCTATCAACGACAAAAATATCACTCGGTCTGAATAGGAGTTTCTGTTCCGAAAACAGGTACATGCAATGGTGAAATTATTAACCCTCTGACGGTTTCATATGCATAATTCCACCTTGCAACCTGCAGTTTTTCCTGCATCTTTTCTAACCAGTTCAGTTGAATTTTATTCAGGAAAGTAACACCGTGAACTGAGTGGTTGAAAACTAGAATGGTTCATGCCCCAAAATCACATGTTTTTTATAAAACTGTTAATATACATCACAAGTATGCCATCCCAGTGGAATACTTGTTCAAGAGATATCGATGTTATTTATTTACATAAAATTGATCATTAAATCAAATTAGCAATACATGAAACCTAATGTAATGAAATGAGAATTATCTCAAAACTGCTGGAGCGTTACATGAACCACACTGGTTCTCAACCTTTCAATTTTTACTGTACCTAAACCTGTTAATTACAAAACTTATGTACTCGTATCATGCATTATTATTTATTTTCGTTTTTTTAAATTAGGTACGACGTTTTGTGTCCCTGATGGCCGCAAGCAATGTTTTACTTCGTCTGTGTTTCATGCTGCATCTCATAATCATCATTGCTAACATAGATGGTAAAGAGGCAAGGAGTATGAATGCCAATATGGGCAGCGATTCTTTTGGACAAGGAGACTCGAAAATGTATTCCGTATATCTTTCTGAAGCAGTTCCTGAAAGAGAACCGTCTGAACCAAACCCCTACAACAAAGAAGAAGGTTTGAAGAGGCACATGAGAGAGTTACACGGAAAATTTATTGGAAATGAGCAGTCCTCGATGGACGATACATCAAAGAATAATCATTTTGATTTTATCCAGTTTTGGGCAGGGAATGATCCCGACGAAATTGTAGCATATCCTAGAAGGTTTCGAACCAGAATCGATTCCGGTAAAAAGAAACCCTGCAGGTTTGAAATAAATGGCAACGCACTTAATGGAGAAAATGACCGATCTGATCTGTATATTGATTCTGGAACGAAGTCAACTAGAGGTACGAAACCAGAGCACAAGGATACCAGTGGAGTAGGTGTAAAATCGCATGTGACTGGGAGCAATGGTGGAGCAGATGCCTCTAGTACTGGAGGGGCATATAGTGTCAGAGGTGTGTATAGCACTGAAGGACAGATGGAAAGTGCTGGAGGCGTGACGGTAGGATCTGAAACCGCTACGATGGGTGGTCCTGGAGAAGACGCAATGTTAGGAGCTGGAGAAGGCTCAACTGGTAAAGGTACTATAACAGGTACCAGAGAAGGTCCAACAGGGGAATTTACGGTTGAAAGTGGTGGAATAAGTCCAATTGGTGAAAGTGTGGTTGGAGGCATCGGAGAAGGCCAAAGTCGTGCAGAAGTGTTTAAAAGTGTCAGAAAACGCTCAACTCTGGAAGTTGTAGTTGGAAGTGGTGGAGTAGGTACAAGTAGTGGGCATGTGGTTGGAAGTGTCCAAGGAGGTTCGAAAGCAGCACGGTCAATTGGAAGGTTTGTAGGTGGTCCTATTGGTTTAGGTTCGAAATTAAAGGGAGGAGTAGGTCCAACTGGTGTACATATGGTTGGAGATTCCCAAGGAGGTCCAAATGTATCACACGCAATCGGAGAAATTGTAAGAGGTCAAAATGTAACAAGTAGAATTGGAGGGATTGCAAAAGGTCAAAATGGTGCAGATATGATTGGAGGTACCGGCAGAGGTTCAACAGGGGCAATTTCAGTTGGAAGTGGTGGAGTAAGTCCGACAGGTGAAGGTGCGGTTATTAATGCAAGTCAAATTGAAACAGGAATTGTTGGAGGCTCAACTGAGGCAATTCGGGTTGGAACAGATGGAGTAGGTTCAAATGCTTCACGTTCAATTGGAGGGTTTACTGGAGGTCCAATTGGGGTCGGTATCACTGGACGTACCGGCGTACATCCAACTGGAGCAATTGCGGTTGGAAGTGACGGAGTAGGTTCAAATGATTCACTCCCAATTGTAGGACTCGCAGGAGAACCAACTGGTGGCGGTGGAGATGCAGGTGCTAAAGAAGGAGCAGCTGGGATTACAGCTGCAGGAGTACATCCAAATGGTGCAGGTTTGATTGCAGACGATGGAGTAGGTTCAACTGGCAGACATGTAGTTGGAGGTGTCGGAAAAGTTCCAAATGCTTCAAGTTCAATTGGAGGGCTTGCAGGAGGTCCGATTGATACAGGTATGATTGGTGGTACCAACGGAGGTCCAGCAAGGATAATTAAAGCTGGAAGTGGTGGAGTGGATCCAACTGGTGAAGGAGCAGTTATAAGTGTCAAAGAAGAAGGAAGGAGATTTGAAGAAGGTCTAATTGGTAGAGCAGCGATTGGAAGTGACACAGAACCTACAAGTGTAAGGCCCACAAGTGGAGCTGGTTCTATTGGAGACGATGGAAAAGGTATAACTGGGGGTCATGTGGCTGCAGGAGTCGAAGGAGGTTCCAATTCTACACGCACAATTGGTGAATTGGCAGGAGATTCTCCAACTGGGTCATTTGATGTTGGAAATGGTAGAATAGGTTTAAAAAATGAAAGTGTGGTTGAAGGTGGAGATCTAATTGTTACAGGAATAATTGGAAGTGCTGGAGAAAATTCAACTAAGATAATTGCCGTTGGAAGTGTCGGAGTAGGTCCAACCGGCAAAGGTGAAGTAAGAGGTATAGAAGGAGGTAAAATTGATGCACGAATGAATGGAAATTCAACTGGTCCAATTGCGATTGAAAGGGTCACAGGAGCTCCAGCTGCTGAAAAAGGTATGATTGAAGGTGCCGGAGGAGGTTCTGTTGGTGCAGATTCGATTGGAGTTTCGGGAAAAGGATCAAGTGGTGTAGGTCCAATTGGTGCAATTGCGGTTAGAAGTTTTGGAGTAGATCCATTTCGTGTGGATGTGGGTGGAGATACCAAAGATGGAGTAGCTGGCACAGTTAGGATTGGAGCTTCAGGAGTAGGTTCAACTAGTGCAGGTTTGGTTGGAGACCATGGGGTAGGTCCAACTGATGGACATGTGATTGAAGTTATGGGAGGAGTTCAAAATGTTACAGGCTCAATTGAAGGGTCTACAAGAGCCAATAATGGGGAAGGTCCGATTGGAATTACCACCAGAGCTCCAACTACAACAGGTATGATTACAGTTGCGTTTGGCAATCTAACTGGTGTAACTGCTATTGAAAGTGGTGTGGTAGGTCCCATTGGTACAGGAATTGTGGCAGATACCGATGAAGGTCCAATACATCGAAGTAACACTGAAGACGCCCGAAAAGATTCAATTAGTAAAGCTGTAGCTTCAGGTGCTAGGGGAGGTCCAATTGGTGAAATTGCTGTTGGAGTTGGTGGAATGGGTTCCACTGGTGGAAATAAGGCTGTGGGTGTCGGAGGTGTTCGAACAGGCACAAGTGAAATTAAAGGAGTTGGAAAAGATTCAAAAGGCGCTAATGGTACTGGAAGTGATGGAACAGGTGTTGAGGAATATTATGGAGATGGTGGGATTGGAGCTTCAGGAGTAGGTTCAAGTAGTGCAGGTTTGATTGGAGACCATGGGGTAGGTCCAACTGGTGGACATGTGATTAAAGTTATCGGAGGAGTTCAAAATGTTACAGGCACAATTGGAGAGTCTACAGGAGCCAGTAATGTGGAAGGTCTGATTGGAATTACCACCGGAGCTCCAACTTTTACAGGTATGATTACAGTTGCGTTTGGCAATCTAACTGGTGTAACTGCTATTGAAAGTGGTGTGGTAGGTCCCATTGGTACAGGAATTGTAGCAGATACCGATGAAGGTCCAATACATCGAAGTAACATTGAAGACTCCCGAAAAGATTCAATTAGTAAAGCTGTAGCTTCAGGTGCTAGGGGAGGTCCAATTGGTGAAATTGCTGTTGGAGTTGATGGAATGGGTTCCACTGGTGGAAATAAGGCTGTGGGTGTCGGAGGTGTTCGAGCAGGCACAAGTGAAATTAAAGGAGTTGGAAAAGATTCAAAAGGCGCTAATGGTACTGGAAGTGATGGAACAGGTGTTGAGGAATATTATGGAGATGTTGAGATAGGAGTATTGATGGAGTAGATTTAGTGGAGGTACTGGAGATACAGCGATAAAAGGTACTGAAGCAGATGTTAGAGCAGATGCTATAATAGGTTTCATGTAAAGAGTAACAAAATTCATTATTCATATAAAGCGACAAGTATCACTCCATAAAGTTTTTTTCTATAAACATTTTTTAGCACTGTGCATAGTGCCTTCAAAGGATTATTCTAGATGCACTCAAGACGCTAAAAAATCTTCAATTATACCTCGTTATTTGATTTTTAATTAAATGTAGATTCCAAATTATACACCCATTTTAATTGAAAAGAAGTGGAACAGCTTTTTCCAAAAAATATGAAGTTGCCATTTTTTTAGTTGCGAAGAAAGCTTGTCATTGGTCCTTCTACACAAAAGCTGAAATGCGAGTGCTCAGGGTGTATTTTCAGAATTCACATATCAGATGATTCAAGTAATATGTTCAATCAATGTGCAAACTAATTCAAACAGTGTGCAAGCAATAGCTAAGAAATTAATAATTTTTGTATAATTAGGTCATGAATTGATAGTTAGTTTTACTTCTACATCCATCAAGCATGAAAACCTATTATCAAGTCGTTTTATCAAACAAATTTTTCTAAACTCATCTTTACGGTGGTATAAAAATCCATTCAATTCAGACAATAATTAAGCTACTTTTTTACTATAGGGGCAATAAAAAATTCTGTCCGGTTAAAAATTGTTTTCGAAATTCATTAACCAGTTGATACTTTTTTGAGTTTTATAAACTAATATAAACAGTATATTATGGGGAAAATGTGTGCATTGAGCTACAGCACGATTTCAAACCCTAACATAGCATCGAGGAACTCTTTTTGTCATCAGATTTTTGTATAAAATACTTGTGTCTTTTGGAGTTATGTTACCTGAAAGTAGACAGATATGTAAAAGATACAAGTTCAATTTATGTATAAATTACTGAAGAAATAATAAATATTTATACTTTATCTTCGTAGGGTTAATTGTTGTTTCATCTTGTTAAACATAGAGGCACTTTATAACGAATAAAATTATATACAATTATTAATTGGACTAGGATTCATATACACTGAAATAAATCTAGAATCCAGGGGAGAAAAAACATGCAGCTTACAAATCATTAAACAAAATAAGATTGAAAACGAAACAAATAAATCTTGAAAGGGAAGTCAACATAAAATCTTGAGATAATTGAAAACACAGGTTCACATAGCTAATATTCTTGTCTGTGTCTTGGTGACCGTCTCAGATGTCGATAAATACAATTTGTTTCTTTTTCAGACAAACGGTACTTACAATTTTACTGTTCTTTCTAGTTGTGTTTCTCAAAGATGCTTCAAAAGATCTTAAGGTACTGGATTCAGGGGTTACATAATAATTAATTGTACTATTGGGTTCAAAGTTAATCGTGTTTGAATCTAAGTTAGTGTGGAACATTAGATAGTAATGAGAAGTAAATAAAAAAGTGTTAAAGAGAGGTTGTTGAAGTAGGTCGAGCATATCTTATGAAGCTAATGTGTAAAACATGTACGACTTTAACCCTTCAAATGATTTGGACGAGATATCTTGTCCATCAAGATCTGACCAATTTTGCTAATTACGTGATATCTCGTCCATCAAGATCTGATCAATCTTGCTAATGACGATTTATCTCGTCATCAAGATATTGACCATTTTTTTGTGATGACGAGATTATTATCTTGTCAGGTTTTTTTCTGATGGCTAGATATATCGTCCATCAAGATCTGATCAGCTATGCTAATGACGATTTATCTCGTCATCAAGATATTGACCATTTTTTTGTGATGACGAGATTATTATCTTGTCAGATTTTTTTCTGATGGCTAGATATATCGTCCATCAAGATCTGATCAGCTATGCTAATGACGAGATTCGTCGTCGAGACAACCACCAGGGGGTTGAAAGTTTCGGAAACAGAGTTTTTGCGTTTATAAACAAGGGCCTATAATCAATTCACTTTTGCCAATTTTTAAAAAAGATTGGTACACAAAATCATTAATAATAGGAGATAAAATAAAACTGAAATTATATTCCTCAGAATATTGTATATTTTTTAGGGTTTCTGAGGCTAAATTAGATAAGATACAGTTTTCTGAGCTTATTCAGAAAACTAACTGTGGTATAAGTAACAGGAATAAAATATTTTGGAATTATGGGAAATTTAGACCAAAGATTTCGAGCCTTTTCTCCTCCAGATCATGGAAGTCTTAATACGCTTCCCGAACGCTACTGTTATGCACAAAACATTTTAAGAATCTCTGATAAATAACATAATTTGATAGATAGCCCTTATTATAATTTGTCTAGTAGGTAGGTAGATATTTTAATTAACGTCACACTGGAGCAACACAACGGGATATTTATAATTTGTCTACAAATACGACATTGTTTTAAGAAACGATAAGGTATATAGATTTCTATCAAAATCGTAGGTGCGCAGACGAAATATCGTCGTCAGTATTCTTCAGTGATTCTTTATTGTACGTAAAATAAAATTATCATTCGGAGGTTCGTTTGTTTACCCTGAAAATCCATCTCATTTGATTATCTAGCGAGTGAAAAAAATCAAGCTTAATGTGCGTTCAGCTCTTTAGTATATCCAGTTGACGTTTTGATGGATCCGTTTGTAATAGGAAGTTTTAGATGAATTGACCAGATAAGGTCACTTCATTGAACAATATTTAGCCATCTACACTTGAATTCTAAAGTGACATATTGGAATGAATTAATTCTTAATATTTAAATTTCTCAGTGTATGAACGTGTTAGTGATTTCCTATGTATTGCCAAATATCTTTCAGTGAAAATTGTATTTTTTGAGGATTTTTTGGCAATAAATGCGAAATCACACAATCATGCATTGAGAAATTTAAAAAGATTAAGAATTAATTTATTCGAAAATGTCACTTTAGAATTAAACTGTAGACGGCCATTGTTCAGTGGAGGTATGTCTATGTGGTCAATTCACCTAAAACAAAAAATTCCTGCAACAAACAGATCCAATAGGCATTAACTTTAATTTTTTAAACACATAAAAGGAAATAAAATTCGACTTAAGGGGTATCATGAATTTTTTCAGGTATAGATCAGGTATATATAGGTGATTACATACTACAAAGAATTACGTTCAGCGTAATGAAGGGCTCCAACTATGGGTTCCAGGAGCAGGTGAAATAGTAAACCCCTCATGAAATAAAAACATGCATTCCAAATACTGTATTACAAATGTATATTATTTTATAATTTCCTTTGGGCACAATTTTTATAAACACAATGAAAAGATTTATAACTTTTAAACTTAGACTGCGCAGAACAGCACAAAAATTTTCCACATTTGTCCTCTCATAGCTATGGGGCTCAGTGCTATGGTACAGTTGATAAGGGTTCCTTCTCCAAATTCATCCCTACTTTTTCGTTATTAAGTAGTTTTATTCAGAAAGTTTTTAGTCTTAATTGGGGTAAGAAGAATACTTTTAGTAAGAATGAATACTTTTAGGCCATGAAACATTTTTTTTATTTCGTGTGTTCATAATCTAAGAATATTTAAGGATATGTTTTAGCCAGTCTTTTGTATTTCGATTCAGTGGGAACAGGAAGAATAGGAGTTAAAATATGATGCAAATTATGAGATTATAACCCATATGGGAAAAAAGTTAATGCAAAAAATGTCGGAAATATCATTTCACAATTTATTCCACCAAAACTTTGAATAAATGTATCGAATGCTGGTATTTTATTATCAGTCAAACTCTGATTTTGTAACTTCGGAATCTTTTTTATATTCTTCTGAATTTACGTTTTCCCATCTTTCTCATATCTGTATAGATGGATGTATAGAATATAAAAAATAGAATATAAGAATAACTAATTGGTAATAATAATTTAGATGTTTAGAATGAAATAGAAATGTCTCCAGATTGCTGTGGGATTAATTGATTGTTGTAGAATGGACATAATCGATTCCGGAACCTTAAGTTCATTCGATGAAACAGCACGATTCTGTAAATTTTTTTTGTGACATTATCATGTGTTGGGCAATACACTATAATTAAGCCATTTAAACCCGACCACGACGAAAACAGCAATTTCTCAAATAGCTAAAAATACTTTTTAGCTTTTGGCACTGATTCATTAAGTTTCACGACTTGACACAATTCCAATCCCAAATCAATGAATTAAGATCTTAAATGAGCCACTGTTCCAAAAAAAATATTTTATTATTTAGAAAGGCAAATGTACTCAGAAATGCAAAATGGTAAGCAGCAACAATTCAATTCAATCACAGCAGTCTTTTATTGAAATCAATTGGTGGTCGTTTTCCCAAAGGTGTTCCCACCCAGGGATAGAACTTGGGGCAGGACGAGCAGCTCTTCATGATTCTCAGGGGATCTTTGTAAGAGCAGATTTCTTTCTTATCACAAGAAGTTGGTTTTTGCTGTAACCTTGAGCTGAATTGATTATAAGGCACTGGATTCTTCATGTACTCCACCACGTTTCGCACCGACACCAAGAAGACATCTGGCTTGGTCAGTATCTCATCTATGAATTGAAGATAGCCTCTAAATCTTGGCTCATCCCTAAGCCAGGCCTCGTGCAAGAATACGGGAAAGGGGGCCTGTTGGAAGAATGATCAAGATTGATTTTATTTCGTACAAATTTGAACTTCTTTTTAACAATAAAGCTTTTTAACTTATTTTAAACAATCTAAATAATAAAACCGGTAGTATAAAAGAAAATAGTTGGTTAACATAAAGAAAAATAAATTAAATCGTTTTCTGCTTTGGATTATGCCGACAGAGATTTCGACTAATGATATCACTTTTCTAATTGAACGCAATTATTTGAGGGATTTTTTTTAATTTAGGTGTTTTTTTTCAACATAATCCGATTAACATTTATATGGGGGTAGAAGTTAAGGGGAAACCCTGTTCTAAACCAACGTTTATCTGTGATTCAATAAGTCCTTATATACACATAGTTAATGAGCACATATCTTCGAAGTTATTTTTGATAAAAAATTATTTTGTTAATTTTTAAAGTACATAGAATCGAACTTGGCTGTCTCGTAAACACCCAAAAAACGCATTGTGTGGAGGAAATGTTAAATTACTGTTACACTTATCTTTTTAGACAAAATCTTATAGCATGATGTAATTTTAAATATATCCATTCCAATCTCGAGTCCATGAGTTTGGTTTTGTTTTTCAGTAAAACTAATGCTTGTTATATACACACTAAATACAAAATTATGTAAGCACATTTATATGTATTAAGATTTAGAAGTTGAAATATGCAAATGCATTTATGCAATTGTGAAAGCTGACACACCGTCATAAAAAGCAAAAAATAGCATGTTACTTGACCTTGTTGGAGCGATAGTGCCTATCAAAATTTCTCATAAAGTAATCCTTGGTTTCTGCTGCTGTCTTAGGGTATGGAGTGCAGGCATCTGCCATGGAACAATAAAAATCCCCTTCCTTGGAAGGCTGATGGTACTGAATCATGGGAACTTCCCAGACTCCAGCATACGATTCCTCAGGACAAGGTTCAATCTGACAGTCCTGCAAAGAAAAATTATATAAAATACTAAATCCTGTGGAGAAAAAATGAAATGTTTTTTTTTCTATACGACTATAGTTTAGAGTTGAATTCTTTTAAGTTTATTACCCAACTCCATGATTTTTCCAACAGCTTGTTATGTAACCGAAAGTTTTTTCATTCGGAGATATTTATTCTTATATATTATTTCTAGCATTATATAAACACGATATGTATATAGTAATAGAAAACAATATGTGTTTTAAAGTGTTAAACTTTCAAAAACATTGCAATTTGAAATGCATTAAGAATTGCAAAATAAGTAAAATATGCTTTCAGTTGCTTTTTCATATCAAATACCGGTGTGAAGGAATTAATATTCTTGGTTGGATACCTAACTTAAAACCCAATTTCTCTCGCGATTACTTCATGAAATATTTTCGTATCATATACTCGACATAGTATGTTATTCAATTCTGAACACTGCCTCTTGTGGGATAAAAGTTTGCAGGATTTGTTTTACAGTCTTACATTGAATTAACTAAATTGGTCTCAGGAAAGTCATGAGCCACCAAGACGATACAATATCGATCGGGTCTAGTAGTATGTCAACATGACGCAGTCAAATAAAATTAAACAAATAATGTGTAAGTGCAATATTTGTGCAATTTACAATTGGATATAAGAAAGACGGATTTTATATTCATAATTCATAAAGTTGGGTCTTTCGGTTATAAGAGCTGATCATGGAGATCTCTATTGTACACTCATATGGATTGGAGTTTATATTGGAGTTGGAAACTCTGAAACTCTTCGAGTTAAAGGCTAGCCTTCGACTAGCCATCTTTTTTTGTCGTTGTTGCAAATTAAGGGACGTTTATTTCAAAGGGGGCACCTAGAACCCGTTTAAACCATCTACCAGAGTCCTTCTTGACGCACCACCATTTATTGCATTTGTTTCTGGAGCCATCTGGAATTAAATATCAAAAGGCCAAAAAATATCTCCTCTTGGTAAGGAAAGGATTCATAGGTCTGGGAGCTATAAATTCTTTCCAGTAGAATAGGCCATACTACTGGTAGTTCAAAATTTTGCAGGGAATAAGTTCCAAAACCTGGACCTGGAAAAGTTTCGTATTGATACGCTTCGTATTGATAATTTTAAGACACGTAAACTGAAAATACGAGAGATTTATACCATAAGCCTCATAAGTATAGGGTTTTCTGGGAGAATCAATGGTTTAGAAACTCTACGGACCCAAACGTTAAATTCAGAGTACTTTCAGGTGATTCACGATGTTTCTTTTACTTCAACATACTTATTAAGAAGAATATGAAACAAAAATTTGACGTCGGGATTTTTAAATATGGAAACTTTTTGGTACAAAGTAGAGAAACTTATATACACTAAAGAAAACAATGATCCCAGTAAAAAATACCCAATAGAGCATCTTGGAACTTAATGATTCCACTCAGTGTACCAGCCAGTGTTCCATTTCCTCAAACACCCAGTGTACTAAACTGAGTCATCACCACTGAAGTATCATGAGATTCAAACATACTTGTAATTAAAAAATAGACTTTCTAAAGGTAGAGAACAGTCAATGCTTTTTAACCATTTTCAAATGGTCCTACCTTTCTAGTCAAGGTTTTATGACGCCAACTGTCCTCAGTTCTTTAAAATAAGTCTTCTACTACCAGTTTCTAAGATGGGTAAATACAATTTATGGTTTATCACATATTTGTTTCAAATGTACCCAATTGGGGGAGGGACTGAAGAGGTTTTTCAAGACCTCTTTAGAAGAAAGGCATTGCATCTTCTATCAAAAAGTACTTCATGATGGAGTTAGGTTACAGTGCTATATATACTATTATATTGTAAGTTTTGTAGTGATGGGTAAGTTCATAACAATAGAATCCACCTGGCTGAATTGGATAGACGCTACCGTTAGTTGACTGATTGCCAATTGCAGGAAACCATGAGAGCTGTATTAAAATCACGTGTGTACTTCCATAAGCAAGGGCGTGCTGTGGATGGTTGTGACCGTTTGACTGTCCTGTGTTGCCTTTAGCAGCTGAGTATGAGTGAAGCCGGTAATTTGATGAAATAAGGCTGATCGGCAAAGAATAGTGAAGCTGTAATAGTAGTGGAAGCTATATCCATCACAAAGTTTCAGACAGTTGTTGGAAGTAATAAGCATCGCATCGGCAATTCAATAACTCATCGTGGACCATCCATTGAAGTGCGATTCGATTAAGGCGAGCTCCATCTGGAATTTTTCAGACGAGCCAACGGACTTGTCTGTGAGAGTGGTGTGTTCACATCACATCTACCAGTCACCAATTGAGAGGACGCGTGAAAGACAGTGTAATTTTGTCTATCAAAAAGTAGTTCAAGGTGGAGTTGAGGTACACTGATATATATACTATTGTAATGTAAATTAATTTATGTAGTGGTGGCTAAGTTCACCTCAAGATTCAGTCAAATATTTATGTAAATAGTAAATGCTTTACACAGTCATGGTGTCCTACCTGTCCGTATCCGTAGTCGAGGGTGTAGGGCCAGACGGGTGGGTCCATATAGTTCCTTGTAGGCATGGAGGAGTCGTAGAGGAAGCCTTCCTTCTTAAGCACCCTGAAAGTGTTGTCCCCAGCAGTCTGGAGGAAAGGAGCCCTGTGCCCTACTATCTCACTCTGGGGAAGGCCCCCGAAAGTCAACAGCATGAAACGAACGCCGGACATCTCCTTCTTCCACTTGTCTTCGGTAGCATGTCTCCAGAGGTCTGTGTTGCTTTCGTGACTGCGAAATAATGGAAGTACAGTCAGTCTACGCTTGGTTTGAGTGATCACTCATTTTTTACTACACGGATGTAATTAGACCCGAACCCTGCTTAAAGTAGATTCCAACCACTACCAACGTCCAGGCAGATACCAAAATTCGATCCTAGAACCTTATGAATCAAGAGTCAGAGCAAGTCCGAAGTGTATTGAATCGTAGACCAGAGCACAAACCTCTCGGATACCAGACCGGTCTACGCTTGACGATGTTAAAGATACAAGGGATAATTAGACTGAGACTTGTGACTTAAGATGGATTCTGAACCACTAAAAACATCCATCCTAAAAACATCCAAAACTAGGATTCAAGTCTATGGCCTGTTGGAATCTAACAGCTAACCACTAGGCTGTGAGACCGGTCTGTACTTCAAGATGTCAAAGATACAGTTATGTGAGCACAAATGAACAATCCGATGTATCAGTTTTCCTTTTTAATTAAATTGAATTATTTTCTTTCCCCTCGTTTATTATTTCTTTCTAACAATAAACGAGCATCAGAACATTTTTCTGCTATGCATATCATTTGAATCGGTGACTGCAGAAAAAAACATGAGTCCAAAAAATTTGAAAACTGACTGAATTATATAAACGGGCACTAGGGTAGACATTTAACGTGGGAAAAAATTGTCCAAGCCCGTGTCATCAGTTAGTAAATGTAGGGTCATGAACCACACGCCACACGAGTCAATGACTCATGTGACTCCTGAACCAGTTTTCTTAAATTTGAAAAATGGAATCTTGGATTTCCTTCTTCGATACATTAAAATAATTATTTTGATGATTGATTGGTTGGTAAAAACAACATCAATTAATGGACGTGCACTCATAAGGAAAGTTTTTACTGACACACTAGAGAGAAATACAACCATGGAGGAATATAACCTGCGCCGCTTAAGACTCGTGGGATGATAGCATAGTGAGCGAACCCACTGAGCTTCGGTGGCCCCAATAACAATTATTTTGAAGATGATTTCTGTGAAAATTATTCTTGTTCAGAAGAGGGATAGTTATTCCACCACCAAAATAACATGAAAGATATGAATCTAAGACATTTATATATTATTTTACCTATCAAATCTATTTAGGGTAAATTTACATAATTTTCTTAGAATATGCCTCAGCGGATAAGAGACACGTAAAAAGACAGACATGCGTTGTTCCCATGTAATCTAACTAGATAATAATCTAGTTAATAATCTAACTAGATAATAATCTAGTTAGACTTATAAACTTAATTTAACATGAATTAAACTTAACTTGTTGAAGATTAATTTGGGAATAAATTCCTTTCAAACACAATTTCGCCTATTGCAGGCTAGTCAAAGATTTCTATGTCTTTTGAATGGACAGACTTTAAGTCACCCAAATTTATTTTGTTATGTGTAACCTTAAAGTAGTTATGTATGACTTTGTTGTGAGGATAAGTGAGTTACAGTAGACTCGTGTTAAAACGACCTTGAGAGAACCTTTGCTCCAGGTACGTTACATCAAATGGTCATTATTTCGAACATTCCTCTCCTGGTTTTTTTCTGGTGGGGGAGGAGAACTAAATAAAGTATGAACTATGGTGTAGTAAAAATTTAAAAATGGATAACTAAAGTTAAACTCTGAATTTTTTAAAAATAAATCTAATGAAAGCACTATTGAAATGAATCAAAATGTAGTACGTACACATGTAGTACATACTTTCTAGATTTTCTTAAAAAATTCTATCATTTGTGTCTTGTAAAAACTGTCTGGTCAAATTTGTAAAAACTGCCTGGTAATTCAAGGATTGCGATTTGGCGAGACCAGAAAACTGCCAAATCGTTTCTGAAAAACCCTCAACGTATCAATGAAACTTGATTCGCCTCAACGAATCAGGAGACACCGCCAATTGTAATTTGCTGTAATAAGATTTTTACGTTTTCCACGTCGTTATATCTATACGACCTATAGAGAACAGCTATAGAACTGACGGGGCAATTAGTCGTTAAAGCGCAGCGAGTCGTCAAATCGAGGGTAGCTTTAAAGCGAGTCTACTGTATTTAGTTAATCGACTGAGTTCCCTTACCTTACAGAGTGCACTGCTATTTCGTGTCCTTGTCTCTGGAGTTCGTTGGAGAGAGTGTAGTCATTGTACTCGTGGCACACAAAGAAAGTCATCTCTATGTTTCTTCCATTTCCGTTCTTGCGAGTAGCTATCTCCTGGTAGGTCTTTATGTTGGTCACTGTGATAGCATCATCGAAGGTCAGCATCACGAACTGCGGTCGTTGATTCGAGGGGATATTGGGTTGAGCGTTGAAGCAACTGCATGTGGGCAAATTGCAGTTGTTATGATTGCAAACTGGCCTGGTCGGCTCATCTGTGTTTTCATAGTCAGGGTAATCATATTCACTCAAATTCGATGGAGCAGCTTGGATGGCTGGAAAGCAAACTTAATTTCAGAGAAATGTCTCTGGATCAATAATTTCCAACCTGTGTGCCGCAAGAATAGCTCGTGTGGCTTACGAAAGATGGAACGGTTTAATACGATATCTCGTCCATCAAGATCTAACCAATTTTGCTAATGACGAGATATCTCTTCATCAAGATATGTATTGATGATTTTGTGATTATGACGAGATCGGGATATGGTCAAGTTTTCTTCAAATGATGAGATACCTCATCCATAGAGATCTGGTCGCTTTTGCTAATGACGAGATACCTCGTCGAAACAACCATCAGGAGGGTTAAATTGGGTAATTCGTAAATTAAAAAGGTTCATTTTATTTCAAAGGCTTAATTTTGAACTTCTGATACATGTGTTCACAAATAATTTAAAGCAATACCCGTATAAATAAGTTTGAGTATTATTTTCCAATTCTTGTATCATAAATATTTCTTTTTCAAAAAGATTCTTAAAAAGCTTTTTTGGAGCAGAAGGGTACATAATCACTATTATTTTTTGTAAATCAAACAAAATTATACCTATTTTTGTCAGATCGGTGATAAATATATTTTCTGCTATTTATGCAGCAGAATTTCATAAATTAGTTTATGTGTATCTTGAGATGAAAAAGATGTAAAATCTCTGTCCAGTCTTGGATTTGCTAGAAAAAGTGTTATGAGCTTTACGAGATACGTGAATAATGTGTTGCATCATCCCCACGACACAAAAATAACCACATCTATTGGTTGAAAGAGTCTTAAGAACGATTCTACAGGTCATAAAGGTCAAAACTGGTTAGAAGTCATACAGGGAAGACAGCATGTTGCACAGCTGATAACAGACTTATCGTTTATGTACCAGTTAGATTCAATTGTAAATCAGAAATTGTTTTACCCGTTAGTACAGACGAAGATATATTTTCAGCGTTCACAGATGTGGTGTCCATCTGTAAACGCCTGAAAACTCTGATATATTTTTTACTTTACCTCTTGTACACTCCATATGAAGCTTATTTTGAAGAGTGTTATATATCGAAATCATTTATTCCCAAGAAAGGCATAGAAAAGATGCAAATCATTTGTTGAAAACCTACTGCATTACACATGGTGTATCACATGTTGAGTATTCATATTTTAAACCAAGAGGTAACAGTCTAAAAGTGACTGAAATATGAAATTAAAGAAAAAAACAATTTAGTGTAGTGTTTTTAGATAGTATTTCACAGCCATAGAATCACTTCGATTCCACACAAAGGAATGATCTCTGAAAAACGAACAAATTAGTGTTGACATTTCGCAAACATACTCCCAAAAGTCGACTGGAAAGTACTGAGATTAGTCCAATGAAGGAAGAAAACCATGTGATAATTACAGCCAATGAGCAACGTGGAGTCAATTTCTCCCGTTTGTACATATGGGTTAATGAATGGAATGAAGATTACTTGATTTAAAATTAAAACGAGAATCGTATCTTGACCATCGAACTTCTGGCCCAAAATTTTGCTTGATAGACTGAGGCACCCCAATGAGCAAGTAAATTCTGAAGTTGGAAAAACTAAAACACTCGCTGCCAACAATTATTAACCAAAGGTAGAATAATTGGAAAGAGCAAATTGTTCAAACTGCTTCAAGTATGTGACGATTAATGTTTAAGGTAAACAAATGTGGCTACAGCCCATCAACAAACTCGTTCAAATTCTCTACGACAAGATGTGTATCCTTTTTTAACACCGTGGTCGCTAATGCTGGTACATAACTCTAAGTTTGTAAGCAGTTTAAGTACAATTGTCATGCTTTTCACTGATATTTTTCTATTTGAGAAAGTTTTAATTTTCATGAACGATATTCAAAGTATCGCGTGAGGTAATCAACCAAAAAAGTAATATTAAATCTGTGATAATGCATGGGAGAAACGGTTATGAGAGAGATTTTCAGTGCAAGCAAACAAACCAGACGGACTGCGAAGATTTTACTTCTGTCCAAATGTTATAGCAGGATATAAAAAGAGGTTATCTTAAAGTGTAGTTTATGGCTATTTTGACGTTTAATCTAATTAATGTTGATCAATCAACTATCATGTCAACCATTATGTCAATCCGGAATTCATTCTTTGAAATTTTATTGGCGAAGTGCTGAAATCGTATACGAAAAACAAGCCAACAGACGTCAAGTTCAGACGTACATTAAACACGTATCGCCGCAGAAGCACTACCGCCAAGTATATTTAGCTTGATAGGAAATGCCTAATTGAAATTGAAAAATACAGTGTTCATACTTCATGAGAACAAAATTAGAGACGATATGACATTGGTGAGACTCAATCACCTTCATTCATTCCACAATCGAATAATGAATGTAGTATCACAAAAGGAAATGAAATCCTGAAAAATATGCGTTGCGTTTATTTGCTTCATTCCACTTTCGAGATGACAGAAATTCGATTTGAATCTAAAACCTTCTTATCACTGCGTGTGAAGTACTTGAATTGTTGCTGTTATACACCGCTGAGTGCCTGGTTGAAGTTGGCATAACGAATTCGTCGAAGCGCTCACAATCAATCATACGTGGTTCGATCATGCGTATCATAAAGGAAAAATTGAGGCAAATAGTAATTTAACGATTTGAAAAGATGAAAAGAAACTTCTTTGAAATTTCTTGAAGAGATTATTTTCTCTAATCAGTTTTAAGTTTTCAATATGAAAGTGAAACTCGGCATTGTGAATTGATAGTTCTGCCATTTTGTAAAAGAATTTAATGAGTTTTATGATTTGCTGCTTCTGATAATTGAAGGAACTGGTGGAATATTTTAAATTGGAATTCTGAATTTCATTATTTATAAATTCTTCGTAAATAAATCATTTTTCAATTAAGATTTTCAGGATAGGAAGAATTATTATTGAATGAATATTACGGATTTTGTGGCAAATGAATAGTAATTTAACGATTTGAAAGGATGAAAAGAAACTCATTCTCTGAAATTTCAAGTTTTACATTTGACAGTGAAACTCGGCAATGTGAAGTGATAGTTCTGCCATTTTGTAAAAGAATTTGATGCGTTTTTTGATTTGCTTCATTTGGTAATTGAATGAAAGTTGTTGAATGTTTTAGTTTAGAATTCTGAATTTCATTGTTTATAAATTCTTTTTGTAAATAAGTCATTTTTCCATTAAGATTTTCAGGATACGGTGACGAGTAATTATTGAATGAATGAATGTTACGGTACAATCACAAAATCGTTAGAAAGTATGGGAATAAACGTGTGTTTAATTCATTATTTCAGTGTAATTTTTCGTATAAGGTGCAATTTTCTTTAAAAAATTAACGGAAATAACTAATATTTTTTAAATCACTTGTTAATTCCATCTCTAAACTCGTCTAAAATAAGTTTTAAAGATACTGTAGACTCTAAAAAATATACTTCAAATAAAGTTATGCTTATGTGCGATAGATTTAAATCCAGGCTGAATTAATCAAGTTCGTGTTCCGTATACATAAATTTTAATGAAGATCTTTTCAAAACTGGAAATAATTCAATAGTTCTCAATCTATTTATTTCTGTTTGCACATAAACGAAGAACAGTATTAAGAATTTTAATTTTATAGTAAAACAAGTGGAAATTTTAAATGCTTGCAAACTGCAATGAATATCGACTCATTCATAAATTCAAAACAATCGTCAAAATCAAAGTGCATTAGTGCACACGCACAAATATAAGTTAGACATGATTCACTACTTAATTAAAATTAAACCCTTTCTCTCTCTCTATCCTCCAGGTATTAGGTTTTCTCATATATACGTTATTGTTTCTTCAATGCTTGAATTATTTCAAACACTGGAAGTGGCAAATAGAAAGAATACCGTGGAAAGAAGACACACAAAGAACTTTATTTTCCAATGTACCAAAATCACACAAGACTGCAAAAACTTCATTTGCAAAACAATTATTTTAAAATTTGATTCTCCGTAACAGTCTTTGGGATTATTAAAAAATCAGTTTGTCTTGTGACCCGATTTTAACATCAGTGAGAGAAGTTTGAAAATATCATTTTAATACAATGTATACCTAAGTCAACAAATGGTAAGATGGGAACGTAAAATCAAGAAGTAAAATATTTTTTATTGTGAATAATGAATTGGGTGCATTTTAACCCTCTAAGTGGTTTCGACGAAATACGCGAGTGTGCCATCAAGATCTGACAAATTTTGCTAATGACGAGGTATATTGACATCAATATAATGCCAATTTGTTTATGAGGACGAGATCAAGATCTGGTCAGTTTTCATCTAATGATCGTGATCGTGTTTTCTAATAATGACGAGATATCTCATCCAACAAGATCTGGTCAGTTTTCTTCTAATGATCTTGATCGTGTTTTCTAATAATGACGAGATATCTTATCCAACAAGAACTGGTCAGTTTTGCTAATGACGAGGTATCTTGACATCAATATAATGCCAATTTGTTTATGAGGACGAGATCAAGATCTGGTCAGTTTTCTTCTAATGATCGTGATCGTGTTTTCTAATAATGACGAGATATCTCATCCAACAAGATCTGGTCAGTTTTCTTCTAATGATCTTGATCGTGTTTTCTAATAATGACGAGATATCTTATCCAACAAGAACTGGTCAGTTTTGCTAATGACGAGGTATCTTGACATCAATATAATGCCAATTTGTTTATGAGGACGAGATCAAGATCTGGTCAGTTTTCTTCTAATGATCGTGATCGTGTTTTCTAATAATGACGAGATATCTCATCCAACAAGATCTGGTCAGTTTTCTTCTAATGATCTTGATCGTGTTTTCTAATAATGACGAGATATCTTATCCAACAAGAACTGGTCAGTTTTGCTAATGACGAGGTATCTTGACATCAATATAATGCCAATTTGTTTATGAGGACGAGATCAAGATCTGGTCAGTTTTCTTCTAATGATCGTGATCGTGTTTTCTAATAATGACGAGATATCTCATCCAACAAGATCTGGTCAGTTTTCTTCTAATGATCTTGATCGTGTTTTCTAATAATGACGAGATATCTTATCCAACAAGAACTGGTTAGTTTTGCTAATGACGAGATACCTTGTTGAGACAAATACCAAGAGGATTAAAGAGTGTAAACACACCTCCTAATGAAAATTTGTGAAGATTGAGCGATTTAGAAATTTGTCCAGCTTTAAAGTTTTAGCTTTTAAATGTACAATATGATAAAGATTTATTAAAAATAAAGTATTGTTTTGTATACTCACAAACAACGCTTCAAATTAAGTTAACTATGCTATTAACCTGAAATTTTAAAAAATAAAAGTTTAAAGAAATTTAAAAAAACAAATTCGTAGATTTGATTTTATTTATGAAAAGCAATTTCATAAGCTTCAACTTTAATTAATCCGGGAATTTATACATGTATATTAACCAAGAAATCTTATTGAGAGTGGTGAAATATATTTTTTACGTAAAGCATTTAGAGAATTGGAACCATTGCTTAATAAGTGTTTTTTAAACTTACCTGCTATGACGGTTGTCAAGAGGACAAATTTAACTAAGTTCCTCAGCATTGTTATAATCTTGTTTGGTGAATATCCCTCTGAGTAATCAGTATTTATTGATTTCTATTATCACTCCTATTCCTTCCAACATCCTTCTTTGCATATGATAACGTCGATCAAAGAGAAAATGCTTCTGAAACTTATGCAAACAGAAATTGACGTGATACATCTGTGAAACTTTATTTTATCAGTCTCATCGAGGATTTTAAGTATCATGTAAACGACAAAAATTGAAATGAAAAATTCCAAGCCGAACGTTTATCTTGAAATGGAATCCAGTCATGACAGGATGAAAACATTCTGAAATATCTAGTGATATTTTCCTATCATACTAAATGCAAAACTGCAATATCATTACTGCAATTGCTCAGTCATGCTAAGGAAAAGGGGGCCCAAAAATTTAATGTAACTACTTTTAATAGTAATACAGCTTTCACTTTAAATGCTTTGACTTTGATTTGAAGCATATTCACCATTAATATTGCTTATTCCCGATCTCCCGATTGAGTTCCTAATTATTTGCTTTATTTTTCACCGTCTTTCTGTAACGTTGACCATCTCTTGTATTAAATTATATTACATTCTCCTCCGTTTCAATTACTACCTATTGTATCTCCTATTTAACTTTTATATCTCTTCGTCTTTTAAGTCTACTAGCTGAATTACCCGGCGTTGCTCGGGTTGAATTGTTTATACTTCACCGTAATATACTCAATATTATTCCTATGGAGATTTCGAATTGTTTTTAGTCCCCCTGCAGATCCAATACAAATCGAACGGGGTTATTATATAGCCTATGAGTCCCGCAGAATTCTACAGGATGAATGTACTAAATTTAGTGTGAATTGGTCTGACAATGATCGTATAAATGCGCAATGTTATTCCTATGAAGATTTCGAATTGTCTTTAACTCCCAGTACCATACCGACGATAAAAAAAGACCAATTTCTATAAAAATAATCTTATATTATCATAAAAATTTACATTCCAATAATAAAGCTACAGTTTAAGAATTTACAGACGGGATAAATAAATGATATGATGCTGAGCGATTTTCAGAGCAACCACATCCATCTGTGATTGCACCATACTCTTAATCTTGAGAGGCGACTCCTGTAGATGTTAACTCTGACATCATCTGCACAGCCAGACCGGGGGAGAGCGCCCCCTAGCAAGTGCTCTGTCCAGGATGATGGGACGTTTCACCCCTCTGCACACCCAAGACAAATAGAACGGGGATTAATATTTAGCCTACGTTACCCGCAGGGTTCCAAAGAATACGTGTATTAAATTTGGTGTGGATTGGTCAAACGGTGTAAATTTGTATAGGGAACAGACAGACAGAGGCCGACTCTGCTTTATATGTTTAGATCTTATTGGTGAGTGCTTTTACACATTTTCTGTCAAATTAAATGCAGGTGGTGGTACTGCTTCTGCGGCGAACGTGACGTCACTTGGCTTGTTTACTGAATGCGATTTCAGCACTTTGCCAATAAAAATTTCAAAGAATAAATGCCGAATTGATGTATGATAGTTAATTGGTCAGCGACAATTAGATTAAATGCCAAACTTCGCCAAAACGGTGATTACATTTTAAGGTAACCCCGATATGCTTCATGCGAGAGCATTTGGGTAGCAGAAGTAAAACCTTCGCAGTCCATCTGGGTTGTTTGTTTACGCTGAATATCCCTCTCACAACGGGTGGTCAGAATCGACCACACAATAATCATACCCCACATTGTAGAGAATCAACCCGAAAAAGCGTTGTCGGTTTTTCGATTGGACTTGGCATTCCTGAGATGCGTACATGCGTACTGTGAGGATTCATTGATGGACCCCTCAATTAACCCTCCTAAGGCGAACTCGCCGACAGAGTCGTAAAAGAACCGGACAATACGTTTCCATCTCTCTGGCGCCAGACGATCGGGACTTGGATCAGAGACTAACAAGAGATTCGTTCCGAAAAACGCCCAGGTGTTTAGGAGTGCACCTGCCAGGTGATTAAGTCCACCTGCAAGGTAATCAAGCCCACCTGCGTTAAGTATCTGATCCCATTTTACGTCAGACAGTCTCTACCGAATCAGCAACCTCAAAAACGAACAAAGTAAAAACGAACCAATTAAAAGTAAGAACCAATCAAGAACGAACCAATCAAAAGAACCACCGGCGAACAAAGGCTGCGAGGTTTCAAAATGAAAAGCAGGGAGTCGAATCGACAGTTCTTGCCTGGGAGCTCGTGCGAGCAGCTTGACTCAGCGACCCTTTGAGCGGTCACTCCTTAGGGAGAAAAGCATTGTTAAGAGACGGTTCTCTCACCCCGAGAGTACGCGTTCTTGTAGCCTGGCGTAGGCTGCCCATCTCGAGTCTTGCTTGTGTTCCCGAGCGAGCGGCTTGGTTCAGCGACCCTTTGAGCGGTCAACCCCATTAAGGAGCTCTTATTAATTTGGAAGACGGTTCTTTCACCCTGAGAGTACGCGTTCTTGTAGCCTGGCGTAGGCTGCCTATCTCGAGTTCCTGCTTTATTCTCGTTCGCGAGATTCGAACCAGCGACCTTGCGAGTGGTCTAAATCCTTAGCCTGCAAATAGCTTGGAGTTGTTTTCTCAACCTGAGAAACGAAGGAACGGACTGGAGTTCCGGAAAGATACCGTGCCTGTCTTGTGCTGACCCGACGCCCCCAGTGGAGCCGATCCCTGATTGTGCCGAACCGACGACCTGCGAAGAGTCCGGTGCCGACTTCTCGTCCGGCAGTGAACCTGAATTGACCCGTCGTCCCGTGAGGATCCGGTGCAAATCTTGTGTAATCGTCACCCGACGAGTAGAGTTTCGTCTAGAGACTGTTGAGATACCTTTCTCCCACTCAGAGACTTTCGCGCGTACCCGAGATTACGACAACCCGTCGCATCCCCTTGGCAGAGGCATCGAATTTGTGAAAATGCCTTGTATATAAACCCTCATCTAATCAAGAAATTGTTGTGAATAAAATTAATGTTTATTATTTAAGCTAGACTGTTCTCTGTAGATTTGAATCTACCACGCTACCAAGAGAATCGTTACAGTACCTATAACTGGTAGTTAAAAGTACACATTCAAATTTGCCAACCAACTGGCGCCTTGTTTTCGTACGCGTGTCTCGATTTTCTCTCATGTACCGGCAACTCCAGGGACACCAAAAGGATGATTTGTTTGATGCTTTTGGCTCTGAAATTTCGTTATAGTGGCGCTGAATTGACGTCATAAAACTGCAAACATCGACTTTCTAATGAAAAAGACAGGGTATGTGAGGGCAGCTTCATGTTATTTCTGCCGATTGCTTAGTTTGAAGATCTGTCACTTGGGTGAGAGAAAAAGCATTAATCCTAACGAGAGACAAATTATTGATTGGTTAAAGTGATTATCCGGCGCGATTAAAATAGTCTCTGCTTCGATAGGCAATCGGTCAAATTCGATTCGTAAGCCTACGAGACTTATCCTTCTGAGATCTTACGACAGTTACTCCTCCCACATGCTTTGTCTATTTCATTAGAAGGTCGATGACTTTGAACATGAATATCTTCGTAAGGCGACGTCCAATCGAAAAACGGACACTTTTTCAGTTTGTTTTTGGAGATGGAATCACATGGTATGACTATTCTGCGATAAATTCTGACCAAAAGTATTGCAGAGTGTGAGTTAAATAATGAATGTGAAACAAAAAATAAGCAAAGATAATTTATTTACAAAAACATCGAGATTGTAAGACTTCAACTAGCATGAATAGTGACAATCTAAATAATATACTTGATAAAAGGAAGTGAGCATTTACAACATGAGAGAAATTTACATGAATTTTCTTCTTTGGAGTAAATATAAAGAGCTGCCAAATTCTCAATACAAATAAAACAGTACAATTGAACTTTACGGCAACAGTAGGCTAACCAACAATTTGTAAACACGGAGAAAATAAACTTGCAGTCAATCACTTCAAATATAACAGGATTGCATCAGCCAATTAAATTGATATTTTACCAATTTAACTTTGGGTTAACCCATAATTGAACAAGGTCTATCATCAAAAGGTGCAAGGACAAAATTTGCTTTCCTCGCCCTTTCTTAAAGCTCTAAAATATTTTCTATATGAGCATTTTTTTTTTAATTTCGTTCGTTTCGTATGCTGTATGTCATATTACAAGATGTCAGTATGACATTTGAGTTGCATAACCATATGCTATATTGCATGAGTTGTTCTGAGTACTAATATTTTGACTGAGATAAATTAAAAAAGTAGAATATTAATAAACATTGTATCAGATTATTTCATTAATAGTTTATTCAAATATTGAAAAACTAAAATATGCAAAGAGAAATCTTTTATATACCTATTCAATTGACAGTTGTGTGTACAACTTGAAACACATTCAACCATGATTGTCCTCAGGTTTTATTCCTCTGAGCGTTGGAAACGTATTAGTTCATCCACTGCAACCAACATTTATCTCTTCTAAACCTTCTTGACTACCGAAAGTTTTCAGATTCTTTCAACAAAACAGGCATAGCGATTTAATCACCGATTTTCGTGTAGGGTAAAAAACAATTCTTAAAAAAAACTCCTAACGCTCAGAGGTTTGTTAAAAACAGTTGTGTGTTAACTGCACAATCCGTACATGTCCACGAATTCAAGCATCATTGGTTTCTCACATGCCGTGAATAGTAACTTGGCCTTGGCATCACGACGAATGGTTTGAGGTTATTCTCGTGTCTTCCAGTTCCTGGAGAATTTTAAATTACAGATTCGAATATTTTTCAAGAGACTGTCGACGGCAGCGTTTCATTCATTGCTCCAACGAAGGAACTGAAGGCGAAGGCTATAAACAGTAAGGCGCCGAAGAGCGTCACTGTAAAAAAACAACAGCAATCAGTTTACAAAGATGCGCTAGTCATATCAACAGTCGATGAGCTCGGTTTTAATTCAAATAGACAACATCATTGGTCAGGGTCTCCACATAGGTGAGCTGGTATTTATGTGGGTAATACGTATATACCATGAACCCGAGGATAATGAAGTCGCGGATAATGTGAGGTTAGACTCAAGAACACAGTACTATCACCAATGGGCAATGATTTTCCATCGCAAATTGGGGATAATTTTTGAATATGGTAACTCATCGTAGGCCCATCCAAATAGCCGTTTGGTGACAGAATTAACAAATTAACAGAATTAACAGTCGCTAACTTAACAAAGGATCGGTATAGGTGTTCTTGGGTTTTACATGAGACGTTTTTTTTTTTAAGTGTAATGTGCAGCTTGGTTTTTTTTTTTTTTTTTTTTTTTCCAAGTTAAAAATTTTTTAAATCTTCATTATATTTATAGTAAAGCTGTACATGCATGCAAAGAAAAAGAAAAAATGTGCATTGGTGTAAGTTAATAACGGAATACACACTTTCAATTTGGATGGACCCATTAGACTAAACTGATATTTTGGGCCCCTCCAACTGAACTAGTACAGACGCCTGTAATATAACAGGTATTAGAGCCCGTCTTTGAACCTGGTACTGGGGCTGGTCAACCAACTTGGTTCTAGGACTTGGACTGCACATCTGAGATCCTGGTATTGATGGGTCAGGAAATTTACCAATTTATACTCCGAAGTTTATTAATTTGCCCTTTTCAGGAAAGGTTATAAAGAATAAACTGTGCAAAATAATGTAGATGAAGTTGAGTCTCCTGACCAAGACATTCTCCACTCCAATTTTATTTCGATTTTATTTACTATTCAAATTTTGTCTGTAGAAATACGCATAAGTTCACTCTGACTTGCATTCATGTTCAGAACCATATTGAGTACCATTAATGTATTTGAAGTTTAATAGCAATGCCTTCAGATTAGATTGAGTAGTCAACTTAATTTAAATTATATGTTTAAACCGAATTTAAATTGTTATGTTGGTGCATGATTGGTGCATCTGTTACAGTAAGATAGGAAATCGTTATACAATTCACTGCAAACTCACCTGTTCGAATTGAAATTTGATCAGCGACAAGCTTTCCACCAGCAACAGCCAGCAAGGTACAGGCAGCATGTCCAAGAGTAGAACCTAACATCACGCCTATGACATTCTGAAAAGGCAAGATTAAATTGTATTTCAAACATAAATTACTCTGAGTTCCCAAATTATTCTGCGTGGGTGAAGTATCTATCCTTCAGAGATGATCATTCTGAAGACTCTATTGTAGTGCATTGCCCAGACAAAAATAGCAAATGGTGTTAGTCGATAGAATTTGAATAATCGTGAGTGCTCCCAATGTAACCAGATTGCAGAAATTAGTTGATCTCTCAGTGTATCTCGATATGTTTAACAAGGCATCGAAAAAATAAGAAAAATCAAGTTAGCACAAGGTAAACAGGGCATGGTAAACCATTTCTCATGGTAACCTTAATCGAAAAATAATTATTTAAGGTAGGTAGGTGGTTGAATTAAAATCACAAACGAACAATACTACAGGCTATTTGGCGACGGACCGCGATCAAAAAGATCCGAGGACAATACCTCGTAATTTTGAACCACGGTCAGATTACGAGTTCAACACCTGAGCTGGCATCCTACTCTCCAAACTTCCAACCACGCCAACGTGAGAACATTTGAGGCCACAACAGATTTAACGTGGACCAGCTCCCCCACACACGACGGTCTTTGGTTGGATCTAGTTTCTAAATCGCAACTTTCCGGTTGCAAATCGGTTAAGAATAAGCTAATTCAAAATCTCGGGATTGTACGAGCAGAAGTTTTGTCAGTGCAAAAGATCTATTTCCAAAACCTGGGAGAGCTGAGAAGAGTATGAAATACTCTGTTTACCTTGTAAATCCTGTCTTGGTGATGATACGTTCGATTTTTAGCGACAATTTGTCAGTTTAAAGTAGGGATCCTTTAAACTGTCAAATGAATCCAAGAAAATAAGAACTTTTGGTATTGTAACTGAAAAAGTAATGAGCACAGAAAAGTATCAAATGAATTTCGCATTGTCATTCCAAAATTAAATAAGCGATATGGAAGATACACGCTTATACTATGTCCTCCATTACCAAATTTCCATTTGTAATGTTTTATCAAATGATAATATTCAGGGTCACCCAGGTTATGAATCGGAAAAAGTCGAAATTAGTACAAACTCTGTTTTAGGGGGTAGCAAATATAGATGGTTTAAACGCTGAGCCCAGAGAACCATAAATATGAAGGTTGGGATTTTTAAGTTAAAAATTTCTTTGTAATAGAAAGCAGTTTTATAATGTGCACCAAGAGAATAGTTTTAGAGTAACTACTTCAAGAATAGGTATATTGAAGGGGAGAAATGAATATGAATAATAATTTTTCAGTGTTACATAGTTTTGTTGATGTTGTAAATTGGATAAAAAATGATAAATATTAGTTAATTGAAGCAATGAGAAAATATCAAAGCATTATACACAGTTTTGAGAAGATCAATTAGAGTGAGATATATTTTTTTAAATTTCTGGGAGGGTCTTTAGTTCTATAGTCCCCTCCGTAGGTATGCCCCAAAGGGTATTTCTTAATCTTCCTTTGGTGTATGTGAAATATCTTTCAAATTATTTCATTCAGAGGAAGAATATTTTTGTAAACAAATGTCGATTTCCAAGAATGCGCTTGAATTGATCAATCAATTATCAATTTTGAAGGACATTGAAGTTTGTTTATTTTTCAAGTTTTGCTAACTGAAGTGATACGTCCCTCAAATACCATACACAATTTGATACGCATATAGCTTTTTTAACTGGGGATTTTTACAATCGATTTATCGCACGGGCAGTTAAGTGGAAACGTGTCAGTCACTAAGTATCAAAAGAAATTAGAAACACTCGGAACTGACTGCTGAGTTTGAAGGTTATCGTTTTAACGCATCAGTTGGGATATATCAATGGTATGTATCGATAATAGAATTCAATTATTCCATCTAGAATCAGTCACTATTTGATTTTTTTTTTGAAATTTTTGTCGGCAGATTTTGAAACATCAAGATGTATGTTGAATTACACATTTTCTATATTCGTCGGCAATTGCCACTTTTCTATGTGAAATAATCAAAGCCGCCAATCAAAGAAAGCCCAACTCAGAAAATGATAACATCTAAAAGTAGGTAGGTATTTTAAATAACGTCACACTGGAGCAACATAGCGGGCTATTGGTGACGGTCAGGGATCGATCCCAAAGGGAAATATCCGAGGACAACACCACGTAATTTTGAACCACGTTCAGAGGCAGCACCTGAGCTGGCACCCCACTCTCCAAACTTCCACACCACGCCAACGTAAGGACATTTTAGGTCACGACAGATTTAACGTGCACCAACCCCCTTTGTACACGACGATATTTGGCTGAATACGATACTCTTCCAACCGGGCCACAGCGGCCCAAAAAACAACTAAAGGATATGACCTCCCAAACTCAGAGAATTGAATGTATGGAAACAATGGAGATAAGAGGCTGTAATAACAAGGGTAGGTATGTATTTAATGAACGTCACACTGGAGCAACACAAAGGGCTATTGGCGACGGTCTGGGATCGAAGGGAAATATCCGAGGACATCACGTAATTTTGAACCACGGTCAGAGGACGAGGTCACATCGAAGCTGGTACCCCACTCTCCAAACTTCCACACCACGCCAACGTGAGGAGATTTGAGGCCACGACATATTTAACGTGCACCAGCCCCCTTTGTACAAGAAGGTCTTTTATTGGATTCGAAATCGTAACCCTTCGGTTGCTAATCCGCTGCTCTTCCAACCGGGCTACCGCAACCCCAGTAACAACAAGGTAAACAGATTTATAGAGGAAGCAATATTGATGATTTCTCTGGATTCCTCAAAATAGAAGGTAGTGAAATTGTGTCCATCTGTTAAGTGTATTGTTAAAACCCAGATTTAAAGATTTAATCAATAGAGCGCTATATGATTAATAGAACTCCATAACAGATCTACAAATATATGGCAGTTCAATAAAGCAGGTAACCAATGTTAAGTGTTACATTTCAATTTTCTGAAAATCCTTGACCAGGAAACCCGGTTTTTTTAACTAACCCGAAATTTATCCGTTTTTCTTAAGCTTTAAGTATACTCAACAAAACTAAAATCATATTTCTAAGGTTTTTTTTAATTTAATGAAAAATTCAATGAGAAATGTTGTTTCATCACTTGCTTTTCTGCTACTGTACTAGCAACATGTTATCACACAAGCATACTGTTTCGACAACTGCCTTATGGAATGTTCATAAGTGTATTAAAAAGCTTTTCTGTTTGGATGTAGCTTAGTATCCTCTTAAGTTGGAGATTTAGCCATGACAAGCTCTTATTATACTAAAACGGAAAGCCATAAATTTGAACATAATAAAAACATCATAATATGACTCAACACTTGGAATTAGGTCACGAGGTTTTTAGATAAGTAAATCCCTTCGCTGAGATGTTCTTCACTATTCTGCCTTGTTAATCGAAACGGTAGGTTTTTCGTCGGGAATCGGAGATTGTTACATGTTGTGTGTATTAGCATCTCTGATACTTTACATTAGATAACAGAATGATCACTCAACCAATTTTTTATTTCATGTGTTCTAACAGTTTTCAAGCCAGTTACGAGGCATCAGATACTTTGACAAGCAGCATTTTAACAATCGTTATCACAAAAGAGACAAACTTTCGCAATACTGCTTTCTTGAACTAGCACTGTAGTGATCTTTGTCTCGATACAAGTGGGAACTTAGCAGCGTATGTAAAGGCAACTTTGTCTACCAAAACGTACTTCATGGAGGAGATGGGTTAGACTAATATATATATTGTAGCGTCATGGTTCCCCTTCGAAATTTCCTCTATTACGTGAATTCGCCGTCGAAGGAACAGGTTGGCAAGTTTATGATAGGATGGGGGTAAAGGAATGTCTTGAAGACCCCTCGTTTTTGAACTGCCGAGCGTCGTAAACAATGTACTGGAGAAGAGGCGACGCTGAGTGCTGTCCTCTCGATCAAAAAAGGAACCGTTGGATTTTTGGACGTGAACGGACGCAGAGTGTTGGTCTGCTCCAATGAAACCGCGGGACTCAAACCATTTCGTTTTTTATTTATTTAGTCTCGAAATTGCCTTAATTTGTTAACTTTGTAAATAATGTTAAATATCTAATTAAATGTGCTGTATGTCTAAAAGCTGTTTTGAATTGCCTAAAATCCACTCGCCATTTAAATTTATCTCACGACATTACAATATACCTATTATTGTACTGCGTGTTACTTTTTGTAGGTGGTAGCTGGTATCACAGCAACATTTCCCCACTGGAATTTATAATGTGACTGAATTCTATAGATTCTATCATTAATAGATAGACTGCTGATTTCGTGAGATTGTGAAACTGTATTAAGATCGCGGGTGTTCTTCTGTAAGTGGAGTTCTGTTCAATGGACGATTGCTACTGTTTGACTGTCTATGCTGACTTCAGCATCAGAGTGTAAGTGCAGTCGTGAAATTTTGGAATGAGGCTTAATAGCAACGAAGAGTTAACCTGTGATAGATTAGAAGCAGCGCTTCCGACAGATCACAGAGCTCACACGGACGTTATCACAGTTTCCGACAGATGTTGGAAGTGATATGCATCGTATTGAAGCTGTTCATCGTGAACTATCCATCAAATTGAGTCGCATACACGTCTCATATACACGTCTGCCAAAAAGAACTTCATGGTGGAGATAGATTACACTGCTATATACATTACTGTATTGTAAGATAATTTTTGTAGTGGTGACTAAGTCCACCAAAAAGAAAGCAAAAGTATCACTTGCATGTTTGGCGGCCAAGATGACGGTTGCAATCTGTGATCTGTCACCCCACTCGGACAAGAATGTCATCGTGAATGCCTCCAGAAGCACCCAACGGATAGCCATCCTCATGGTGCCTGCTTCTACATCCTGCATCATCCCAACCTTTCCCTGAGGAAAAAATAACGGTTTTAGGAACATCAAGACTTAAGTAATTATAAACATAGACGGTATACGCTATTTATTTAACTTTAGAATCTTGGAAAGCAGATTTATGCAAACGGGATCCTAACCCTCCTGGTGGTTGTCTCTACGACGAATCTCGTCATTAGCAAAGCTGACCAGATATTGATGGACGAGGTATCACGTCATTAGAAGAAAACTGACCAGATATTGATGGACGAGATATCACGTTATTAGAAGAAAACTGACCAGATCTTGATCTCGTCATCATCAAAAACTCTGCAATACCTTAAGGACGAGGCACCTCGTCATTTATAAAATCTGTCAGATCCTGATGGACGAGATATCCATCAAGAGAGATTAGACGAAACCACTTGGGGTTAAAAGAATGAAAAGTTTTAAATTTGATTATTTAATTTTTTAAAGTAAGCTAATATAAGCAAGCTTGGTAGACTTGCAGACATTTTATGCTGAACGGGGGCTAATTAGACAGGGGCCTACTAAGGAAGCATCTGATGATGTATGCTATTTCTGTTCCTCAACGTTGCGGTGAGTACACTTGATCCCACATTTAAATTTGCATTACCTTAGCCCTGGGGTGGTGGGACTTCGGGTGTCCTACCTCATTGAAATATTTCTTCAATTAGGAGAACATTTCCCTCCTCCTTGCCTGTCCAAAGTCTTCTTGGTGGTTGTATCGACGAGGTATCTCGTCATTAGCAAAAACTGACCAGATCTTGATAGTCGAGATATCTCGTCATTAGAATAAAACTGATCAGATCTTGATCTCGTCATCATAAGAAAATCGGCAATATGGTGATGCCGAGATATTTCGTCATTAGTAAAATTGTTCAGATCTTGATGAACGAGATATATCGTCGAAACCACTTGGAGAGTTAAAGGATAAAGGTAAGATCCCGGGTAGTAATGGTATTTATTTCTGAGTGCAAGACTGACACCGAGTCATGGCAACTAATACGGAGCCTCGTGCGATTCTACCGGTGAGCATAAGCAGGAAATTGCATAGAAACTGCAATGCCGAAATTCCTTTGAAATTAAAACTTATCTAACCTTGCAAATATACCGCTGGCTAATATTCAATTTAGTACAAAGTAAACATTGGGGAATGACTTTCCTCTAGGGACTTTTAACCTGCCCGTATCCACGTTACGTGGGTGGGTACCAGAAAACGCTTCCATTGGCGGATGAACCTTAGCAGGAATGAGATGTTTCCAATTCCTCTTGGTCTAGCACATGCTAAACCAAGTTTATGAAACCACTCGTCCTTAAAAAAATCAAAAATCATCAAAGTATGGGAATCTAAATCGAGATACACGAAAGCGTGTGATCCGAGGAAGCCTGTGAGTTCGTGCATTTAGGACAAACAGGAAAAGTTTTATGTCCATTTTGAAATTTGAGTGTTAGTATGGCCACTTCTAAATCTTGACAAAGCCGTCTGTGATTTTCGATCGCCATAACGCCTCCAAAACATAGCCTGGGAAAGTTCCCCTATACCAAGTTCTCCATATAATATTACTGCAGAACTTGGACTTAGCGAAAATTTCCTGGGACCTTCAATGACGTTAGTTTCGAAGGAACCTTATTTAGCCAGCCCTCCATGACTGAGATCTTGTTCCCTGGTTCTGTATAAAGGCTGTAATGGTAGATTGTATCACTCGGCTATGGGGTTTACTTGGTTTTCTCCCACGTAACATGGATGGGAGGCGGTATGAAAGTCTCTTCAGGTCAGGGCACACCAAGTGTTTGTCAAAACGTATTGATCCAGTGGCATACTTGCCAATGTTATTTAACGTTAAGTGAGATAGGAAGCAGTTTACATGTGATTCCCTCCTTATGCCTGCAGTACTATCGGGCGATGCCCCTGTTTAGAGCCGAGATACGGATTTTGTCTCTTTCTCGCCCAAATCTTCGCTCATTGTCTGGAGCCTTCACCCATTATCCGTAGTGGCCTCTACTGGTGGGAGCGGAAGGTTTCTCCCTCAATTAACTCTACTGGAGATTTATCTTCGCATTGAAAACTGACCTATTGTGGCCAGTCTGATACAAAAACCTGTTACGAATTGTCACAAGTTGTGGACAAGGGACAATTTGTTTTTCCTACTTCGATCTTCATTCCCTTGGACTAATAAATCAGTTTTGCCTCAACGAGGTATGCAAATATTCTCCAATTTGATATTTTGGTGTCGAGTAGTGCTCTAGATGGGTGATGAGAAATAAAGGGTCCCCCAATCCCTAAAAGAAACTAAAAGACTAAATTTTTATCATGTGCAGAATACATCCGTAGAGGAATATGTCTTCACCCGTAAGGGTTTTTCTTTTCAAATATAATTTTTTTAGCATAGTACATTTAAAATGGTTAATAGTAACTCTCACATTCCAATTCCAGGTGCTCACATAGGAAACGTCACCGATACCATTGGTACCTGGAGATTCTAAGGGCTTCGGAAAATGTGAACAGTTTTTGTACTTCACTATGCAGTCTGTTTTCTAGGTTCACTAAGATTCATCTTTTCTGTGTATTTGTTATCGGCAATTTGTAAAATGTAGGCATTGTATGTAATACCTATCAAATCTATAAAATGAGCGACGTCTTTAGGCAAAGCATGAAACGTCCCTGTTATTTTAATGTACCATATACTTTCTCTAAGCTTTGTATCTTATATCTAGGCATTACACAGAACAAGTAATATTTTGGAAAAAAATTTAAACACGGTGATGTGCTTACTTTTCCACTCATCTTGTTCTCGATGCTCTTTTGAACCTCTTCCAATTCTTCTTTACCAGCGTCACTTTTCATTGAGAAACCTATAGCACAGAAATATTCACCATTAACACAAAAAGTTGAGAAAACCACCGCTAATATACCAAGCTTACTAAATCTCTTATTGAGGTCAACGATTGAGTAAGAGTAAACAAAGTGTACTTAACTTCTTTTAACATTTTCAACCCAAATAGGAGAAAGAGAAGTGCTGACAAGTATTGCACCCACATGGTAGACATGATAGAGAACACCAGGCCTAAACCAGCTTTAGAATGGAAAGGAGAAAACATTTCAATTACTTATTTCATTAGCACTACATTATGTATTATCTATTGTAAAGCATTCTAAACCTTTTGTTTAGTTACTCTACTTGTGCAAGTCTTGTGAGAAGGCAGATGACATTGAGACAATCCATTTGTTGAAAGGGAGTAGGCTTACCAGGAGAAAGGGCTGCCATACGCCGCAAAATCATGAATGGCGACCGACATAGGTTATTATTTGTTTCGCCTACCAATAATCACTTCTATCGCTTCCGGTACCGAACGATAACCTCAATAATATCATTACTTTTCCACTAATTATAAATAAGAGGTAAAAACGTATGCCAATTATTACAGATGAGGCAAAAAACAAAAACGAATTTATTTATACTTAAATACAAGTGGCTTTTCTCATTAAGTACTTAAATTGCTTACAGTTATGTTTATTTTATTCTTTATTACAATAAATTAGTTATACATGCATTATTATTACTAAATCTAAGAAACCTTACATTTTGTAAGGTATTCCCTTATATTAAATCTAACGCTACATTCCATCGCTAGGCATTTAATGATCCTTTTCATGCTGCATCAATAAACAAAATCATTTTTGTTTTAGTTCAAGTCTTATAAAAGTTAAAATATTTCTATCGTTTTAGATAAAAGACGAACTTGATACATTCGATGTATATCTGATGCTCCTGCCATCATCACGAGTGCTTAGAAGTGAGATCAAGGATAACGATCTAGTTTTATCAAATATATATTTACTACCATACAGAGAAAGTTTTGACCGTGTAAAGGAGATAACGAAACATTAAGTACATAGATTTATGCACCATTGTAGCGAATTACGCTATTTGTGACATGCTATTCTTTGAAATATACTGTTATAATAAAACATTATAAGCACTGTTTGTAGAATTCTTTGTTTGAACTGTTTATTAAATACTTTGCATATACTGCTTGATGTCAACGCCATGATTTTCATTCTTCAACAGGATATTCATGCACGTGCCAGCGTGTGTGGAACATCCTGTGTGACAATGAGTGCTTACCTGACAGCATGGTCATCAATGCCAAGGCGGTGAGAGCGCCTGCGTAAACGTAAATGGGGGGATTCGCCAGCGAGAGCACGACAGCAATGAAGAAAGTTTTATCTCCTATCTCGGACACGGCCGTCACAGAGAAGGCGCTGAAAATGCCCGTCGCAAAATCCTCCTTCGCCCCCGGAGGTTCGGTGTTGTTGCCGTTGACTGCCTGATAGGAATTAAACATAAAGCATTCAGTCAAAGGATCTAGTGACAGAAGACAGCAATGATAGCAGTGGCAACACCGCCTACAAGCCTGACCTCTTTGCCCCCCCCCAATAATTAGTATGACCATCTATATATATATATATCTTTCACTAACATACGTGCCATAGAAATCAACATTATTTTCCTCTTCATGTTCATGACACCTGAATAAATGGATTTCCTAATCTTACATTTCATTTTTTGTCGTGTACATGGGGGAGGTGCACGTTAAATCCGTCGTGGTCTTACGTAGGCGTGGTGTGGAAGTTTGGAGAGTGGGGTGTCCGCTTAGATGCGACCTCGTCATCTGACCGTGGTTCAAAATTACGAGGTGTTCTCGGATCTTTCCTTTCGGGATTGATTATGGACCGTCAATAGCCCGTTGTGTTTCAGTGCAAAGTTAATTAACCACTTAACGCATTTGCCCGTGCCTGACGCGGGCGAAAGTTACCGGCAAATTTGCACAGGCCCGTGTCTCACACGGGCGCTCTTGTATCTCGCGTTATTTTATTTCTAATGCCCCCCACAACTGAAATTGCAAAAAATAACTTACACTATACCTATATATTCATTTTCTGTCAAGAAAAAAAACTCGATCATTTTTATCAGTTTTTCCGAAAAAAACTCGTGCTCTAAGTGGTTAAAACAACCAATCAACAGTCATTTTAATTTTACGTGCATTTTTCTCAAACGCTTTGTGTATACAACCTTTTAAAGACTGGTATTTGTAAATAGACGTCATAACTTATTTTCATCATATCTATCTACATACTTTATGCTAACTTTATGTGTGGCACAGAAATCGACGTTATTTGCTTATTGTCGAATGTGAACAACGGATATAAACAGTATAAAGTCAAACGCTGCGGAATTCATTTACCAATTTTGTCCCTTAGTTTAAATATGCTTGATTTGAGCTATGGAACTACATAATATTGTTAAAACTACACTGAAGAACTCGCTAACTCTGAGGAAGTTATTCAGCATTCTGATTACAGAAAGCAATAAGAAATTTGGAATATAGAAATCATCTCAGAAAAGAAAATGTGAACAAAAATAGGTTTAGCGTCAAAGAATACCGAATCGTCTTTGAACAAAGGAATGGGGTAAAATTGAAATTGACGTTCAAAATCTAAGGTAACATGACTGAAGTGTGCTTTTTGACACGCATTTTATTGGAAATAAGAATTAGCATCAGTAAAAGCAAAAGAAATGCTGTTACATATTTTTGGATAATTTATTTCATATAGAGGTATGAAATCCATATACGTGAATATGGATACTATATTAATTATAAATGGGTTTATATAGGATAATAAATGAGTAAAGACACTTAACCATCAATAGATATAAGCAGTTAAGAAAGTTTAGCGCAGATGCTATGCGCGGATCTGTTTGCATGCTTAAATACAAGGAAGCAACGAATCCACAACCTTCATTGATCTGGTTTACTTGTTACAATCGATTCAGCAATAGTTACAAAAGGTATAAGCCGCTCATTTTATTTGCTCCCGAATTTGGCGGAAATTCACCGGAAATAATGCCGATCCATCTATGAAAATTTACTAGAAGATGCAACTACAAAAATCTACAAAATGATATGAAAACTGTGAAAATCCGTCAATACTAAGACCGAATTTCGGCTATTTTTCTCTTCAAATTTCAATTTTAGAATTTGAACTCATCCATTTTAATTCATGATCCGAACATCTTTTTGATCCACTTCCACTGGAGTACGCTTCACCGGTATCTCCTTCAACTGCAACAGAACACCAGTCCGGCCTTCTTCCAAAATTCATAGAAAACCTCCAAATCCTCCTACAGTCTTCCAACTTGCTTCATCTTAAAGAACAATTCAAGCTCTTCATTTCGATACCCTCTACAATCATCTACTTAATCTGCACGGAGCCAAGACAGACTTCTACCTCTCGGTGCTCCAGTCTTCGGATTACAGAAGCTGCACATTCCCTCCTATGAATCAGTTGACTTTTTAAAGTCAACGGATTCCTTGATCTAGTCTGACTCCGTCAGACTTGATTGGAGATTATTAACAATTAACTTGTTACAATCAATACTTGTGCTAGTTATTAAAAATCAATTTTCTTAATGGAGAAAAAATTCTTAATGAACTGACCTCAGGTATATCCAGAGCATTTTCTTGGCTCGGGATTCCATCGAATGATGATGCAACGTAAGCAGACACATTTGAGCAACAAAGAATTACAGCCAGGAGGAACGCATACAACATTGTCAACTGAGGCTTCTTTTTATTCTACAGCAACTAATAAAACAGACATAAGAAACAGATTTTTACTGTGAAATCGCAAACTTTTTCTTGTGAGATGGAAAAACGTAAAACTCCACGTGCATATTTAATCTGGAGCCATTATTATTTAGATTTCCTTCTCTATCCACAGATCTGTGGGGTTTATTTCAATGTAAAGGTACTTTAGAAAATGTTAAAAAATCCACCATGTTCTCGCGGTTTCAAAGGTCAAAGATAACCATCTCCGTGACACCATAGTTAAGTAAATCTGATATCTGACTTTCGAAAGGAGGATTTAACAATGAAACCAAGCAGACCACAGTTTAGTTTGAGAATAGTAGTGGAAATAAAGGTTTAAAAAAGGTAAATCAAATGAGTGATTTCCGTCTGATATACCTTCCGTGTCAAGGTAAAAGGGGTTAAGTCTTACTTTTGATGGGTTTAAAGGAGTCAAGTGCATCATTATAATTTTAAAAATATGTGCTTAAAATCAAAACTAAATGAATCTACGAATCTAAATTATAATTATTTGTGTTATAGCATGCTTCTTTTTCTTCCTGAATATTTGTGAGAAAGAAAAATATTCGAATTAAGATTCTGAGAAATATCCATTTTGACTTGACCCCTTTTGCTCTGAGATGGTAGATGTTAATACAAAAGAAATTTCAATTATTTCTACTAAAACCTTTTTTAATGAATAACACTTTCAATCTACAGAAATAATCAATTGATTTTAATTTGTTGTTCCACACGAGATTTTGCTACACGAAGTCTACCAAAGAGTATCAAATGTAAGACATTGACCGTTTTAACTGGAAATATCTTTATACAAACCCACACTTTTGAAAACAGATTTAGAAAAGTCTAAATAAAGGTTATTTTGAACGAAAGTTTTATTTACCTCACAACTTAATAAATTTTAATTACTTTAATGAATTTATTCAACAAATTATTTTCAGTAAGAATTAAATCAGATGCTTATACAAGCCCGTTTTTTAAGCTTTTACAAATTCGTATAGCATACACAACCGACTTATTCAAAGATACTTTAAGATGCGACTGAAAAGATATTTGACTAATGTTTTCCAAATAACACCAATAATATTTACCTCCAGATAAGATGCTAATTTATGGGATTTTCTTTTTTTTAATGTGCAAATTTGAATCAAGGGAAATTGATGTTTGAAAGCATCTCATTTTAACTATTTCCCCTGGAAAATGCAGTACCATTCAGTCGGGAGTACACATTAATCAAAGAAAAATATCATTCAGTCAGGAGTACACATTATTCAAAGGAAAATGCATCTTAATTTTAAGATATATTTAAAATATTTTTTTAATTTAATGCTATTAAAAGCACAGAAGCCGTTTCTACACACATTCACACACTAGGAATCTGATAGGCTAAACAGAATAAATTCATATATTTTCATTAGTTTAAAATTTAAATCGATGCTAATATGCATCCATAACCACAGAACTCGCATGGTGAGTCAGGAGTCTTGGACACGAAGAAATTTCATACCCGCACCCGTGCAATGTTTCATTTTCAACAAACTTCTAGAGCTCTGATTTTCTCATACAATGCACCGATTTTGGAAATCACTCAGAAAAGAAACAGAATGTTTTGCAAATTATGCATGAGATATTTCATATCGTTTAAGAAAAGAAGGGATAACACTTCTAAATTATGTATTATTTCTCCTTTCTTCATTTTCAGTACTTATTTTTCAATTAAATAAAAACACCCTGTGTTATTCAATACATCGTTCTAACAGCTAAGATTGCAAATTTCCAGAAAAGCTTATAAAAGAAATTATCATTTTGTTTCGTGAATTTTAGAGTAAGTAAACGTACTCTGAGAACAAGTCTTTGAGCCTACATGCCCACTACGCTAACAACTCGCGAGTTGTAGGCGGTGCAGGTTCGATTCCCCCCAGGGTGCATTTTATTTATCCGTATCAGTAAAACTTTCCTTGTGTGTATATCCATTACTTGATATCTGTTGTGTCTGGCGCAGCATGGCCAAATATGGCCCTTGCGCCATAAAACCCAACCAACCCAACCCTTTAAACCTACGACCCAAGACGAAAGTATCCGAAAGTAAGTCTAACTTCCAATGCACCAGGTTATCAGCCGAAAAGTATATTGGAACAGATGCTATCTGAAATCTAATATTGTAATTTACAATGCCGTCTCTAAAATATGAATATAAAAGTGCAATGAACATTATAAAGCACAATCCATAATCAGTGATATATTATAGAGACCAACTCTCGAGTTTTGCACTAGTTTTTATCTACCTGTTTCACGTTTTGACATTCTATGTTTCTCATATATTTCATTCCTGATCAAGATCTCGAAATTCAAATTATATATTATTCCCACCAATTACTTTACCGATATAAGCTGCCATTATTATCGACAGTTAAGACAGATCTCATCCATAAACATCGAAAAATTATAATACCTGCAAAATCGATAGAAAGTTTAGGCGGAATATCCTCTGCCAGATTGTAAACTGGATGCATTGAACAGAGTGGGTTCAATATGTTTAGTCATTTGAGAGACAAATTGATGTGCCAAACCTAAAAAGATCTTAGGCTTAGTTTTTAGCATTCCAGGCTCAAATGTCCATACTGAGTTCATGATGAGCAATAAAGCAATAGCTTTTACTGATAAGCAATAAATGGACTGATCAGAAAAACAAAAGCATCCTAGAACTAATTGAATCGAAGCTAATGGTAGCAACATCAATAGACTACTCTTGAAGAGTTTTTAAAATTTGGACAAGTAAAAAATGCCTAGTTCTGCAGAATCAGTGGACAGATCCATAAAGGTTAGGACTAAGAAGCGTGCCAATTTGTAAATTCTTATTCTATATAGTAATCTGCGTATTATAAACATTGAAATAAATTGTTTTGTTAAATATTATCCATTCCATGAACATTTGAATTTATGCCTAACCGCTAAAAATATGCAAACTTTTTCATGACTAAATCTCCCTTAAATTCATGGCCGAAAGTTGGTCACCCTAGGGACTGGTAATAAAATTAGATCGTAACAGCACGGCAAGTCTTTCTTATGCCCCATGCAAATCGCCACGAACATTTATAATATATGCAATAAATGATACACGAAAACAAATTAATGAATGAAATAAGAACTCACCTCAAAGATACTCCCATTCATGCAGTTGTGAATCAAGAATTTAATCTATTACAATTTCTCAAGCTTTTTTACTCCACGCTTTGCGTTAAATGGAGAAAAATGCCCTTGGAAAGCATTACAGGTTATGTAGATTTACGAAACGCGGCTCGGATACTTTTACTTTTCACTGATAAGTCTCGCACAATATATCATGCGAGACGCGCTCACTTTTTCTTGATCACCGCATTGTTTGCAAAAAAAGAAAAAAAATAGATTTACCACCTTTTGCGTGCTAAGAAACTACTCATTCAATCTCACACTGTTCGTCCCTCATTGAATATTTTCACCCTCTTGCAATGTATAAATTTAAATAAACTTAAGGTTGTGTAACCGTTTACTTTCAGGAAACATTTTCTCGCTCGTGACGTGATTAATGCTATTTTAAATCATCTCGTTTGTCGACTGCGGTCGCATTACATTTATTCCCTGATTTGGTTTCGAAACATTATGTCTGTGTTTCATACTTGTTTCTAGAGGCAAGTTTGCCTCATGATTCTGAGCGTTTCGTGTGTTCTCTGTGTATCAAGTTTCTTCTGATCAGTCGCATTAAATTTTTGCAACAAGAGGTGTAATTAGACAGGGACCTACGGCTTAAAGTGAATTATCGAGATTCGGACACAGAGCCTATCGAACCGAGAGCCAGAGCGCTAACCATTCGGCGATCAGACCAACTTTATGTGCAGCAGAAATTTATCAAAAAAGAAATAAGAATTTTAGTTGAAAAGAAAATTCTTTGTGTTTATATCAGTTGTAGACTGCAGGGCCGTCGTGGCTCAGTGGGTATGCCCACTGCGCTAGCAACCTTCGAGTTGTGACGTTGCATTCCTCCCTGGGTATATTTCTCTCTTCTGTGTCAGTAAAACTTTTATTGTGTGTGTCTGTCTATTACTTGATATTGTATGTCTTTTGTCTGGCGCAGCATGGCCAAATATGGCCCTTGCCCAAAATCCCAAAAACCAACCAACCAGTTCTAGACTGCTTATACGAAGCAGAAATTGTTTCAAAATTATCTGTCCAGGCACAATCATTTGAATCATGAATGTAATATTGATATGAAATTTTTGAATAAAACCATGTATTTTCAAATAAAATTTTAAAAACGAAATGAAAACTTCCTAAAGCTACACATAAAGAAGAATCATACTTTATTTTTACGCAACCAGCAATCCACTGTTTAGCTGCAGATACTTATTTACAAGTTCTGTTTTTACTGTGTGATGCTGCAAACGTTGAACATTGGCTGACAATGTATGAGTTATATTTTCGAATATGGTTATATAACCACCAAAAAGACATAAAATATCAATTCATACTTACATAACTTATGAAATACTCTTTATAATGCGCAGAGAACATTTTAAAACGTCTTAAATTTATACCTCCTAGAAAATATTACTCTAAAGAAAATTTCTTGGTATACGTACGAAAATATGTTCTCTCCTGATCTATGCACCTCGTATCTTGGCAGTGGTAAATCTCCAATTAAAGTGGGATTGCAATTTAGGTTGTGCTACAAGGAAATATTAATTTCAAACTGGTTTCTAGAAAATTTCTTTCATAGTGGTAACTTGGAACACCTTGACAAACCGCATTGTAAGCTGTTTCGGTATCACTGTACATATTTTTATAGGTTATTTAGGTGTAAATTTCCTTATCATTTTAGGGGCGCTGTAGTCCTAGTTGGTAGAGTCGCGGATTAGAAACCTGAGGGATCTCGATCAAACCAAAAACCGTTGTGTACGGAGGACTTGTCTGATCAGTCGTGGCCTCAAATGTCCTCGTGTTCGCGTGGTGTGGAAGTTTCGAGAGTGGATCGCAAACTCGGGTACTAACCTCGTCATCTGACCGTGGTTCAAAATTACGAGGCGTTGTCCTTGAATCTTTTCCTACGGGATTGATCCCGGACCGTTCCCAATAGCCAGTGGTGTTTCCCCGGTGCAACGTTAATTCAACTACCTACTTTAAGTAAGTTGGCGAGTGCTAAGGGATTGAGAAGCTTTTTCTGTCAAGCTAAATGGTAGGTGGCGGCTGTATTTTTGCGGCGGAACGTGCTTCCTGTACGTATTCTGGACTTAACTAACGTCACTTGGTTTGCTTTTCGAATATGATTTCAGCACAAAAAATGAATTCCAATAAAAATTCCAAAGAATGAATTCCGAATTGATGTATATTGCTATCATAGTTGATTGGTGAACACCAATTAGATCAAATGTCAAACGTTGCCAAGATGGGGACACACTACATTTTAAGAAAATCCTGATATGTATCAAGAGAGCATTCGGGTTTCGGAAGTAAAATCTTCGTTTTGCGTCTGGTTGTTTGGGAGCATTGAAAGTTCCTCTCATTGCATATCACATTACGGTCGTATTTAATTGCAGTTAACATGTATACATTCGTATAAATTTTACCATTCGGTTGTTAGTGGCTCTAAATCCATTTTTAAGCCTGGTTTAATTTGTTCTCAAGAAGTGTATATAAGCAATCACACACACCGGAGTAGAGCAAGAAACCAATCTATTTTATTGGCAGTCGTCAAGGTAGCTCCAAAAGTGTATAAGCAGTTTATCATATCCTAGAAATGCATGGCTTTTCAGTCCCAATTATTGGAATGGATTTTGGGTTTCATGGCTCAAGGTCCCGAAACCGACAAGCTGCGCGAAGTTCATTTAACGAATTCACGTTTTTAAAATGATAATGAAACCTTTTAAGAGGAATTTAAGCAAACAAACCACCGAACGACAAGAATTTTACTTCTTGTTACGCTATGTGTACTTGGGGCTGGTGCATGTTAAATCTTTCGTGGTCTCAAATGTCCTCACGGGAAGGTGTGGTCATGAAGGCGATATAAACGTAGAATGAGCTATGATAACCTTTTTATGTGCCCATGATCATGTGATCAAAGCTAGTAGCAACGTGATCCTTAGACTCTCCTTTACCCCACGATCATATAGTTGGCATGTTTTCTTCTGCTTAAATAACATATTTATTAAAGGCGGAAACATTACGCTTCACAGGTGAGTGTTTTACATTTATTTAGAAACTTATTTCTTTAAAATATAATAAACTGATATTTAATGTATACTGGTATAATAATATATTTTCTGACTTTGCAATTAACCCTTCTGGCGGCGTGGTATCTCACAGTTGTGTTGTCGAAAACGGCACTCCGAAAAAGCGAGTTCCCCTTTAAAGTGTCAGGGTTTGGACAAAGGGAGTGCTTTCCCCTTCTTCAGTGGATTGGTCTCAACAGTAGTCTATTTAGACCGGATCATCAAAGGAGAGCGATGACAGTGATAGATAGCAAAGCCACGGGCTACTTCCCAGGTTCCAGAATACCTTAAGTATACCTAGAATCGTCTCAAGTGTGCTTCTCAAATGCTTGTAGAATGATTTTCAAATAGTGAAATAATTCAGGGGCCCAAAATACATTCGACTGATCCATACAAATATTCTTATACGTGTTTGAAAAAACAAATATTTACTATAACAATGGGAAACTTTGAAATTATAAATTTATATATTTTTCTTTTAATGAGTAATTTTCTACTAATTGTAAATAAGTTAAATTCTGGCATTGATTTTCTTTCCCACAAAAGTTTACCTCCATTACACAGATTTACAGCATAATTTTTGTATAAATGAAGCGATGAAATTATTTATCGCAGTTGAGTTAGACATGAGAGACTTAAAGCAAAGCTAAACAAAAAAGATTCAATACTTGCTTTGTTAATGTAAAATATCCTAAAGAGTAACCACAACGGATATTTCCCCAAAGGTTTTCAGATTTTGGGTGTTCACATATCCGTGAAGAAATGAGTAGAATCAAAACCGTACACATATGATAAACTGAGTTATTTTGCACCAATAACTTTTTAAAGAAATGAAGTATTGGACGTTTGGAATCTTCTTGATCACAATTTTGAACGATTATTTTTATTAAATTTTAATTGTCTAGTTATTTCAGACAATCCCTGAGAACCCCAATAGACTAAAATGGCATCCGGATAATTAACGATTCATAGGCGCAAAATACAGAATACAAAAATGGAGGAATTAAGTAAATCCCGAAACATTTGCGATTTGTTTCATATAAATGGTTGAAAATAATTTTATAAATCCATACAAATTATTTGAGCGATAATGGTTTGACGTAGCCTCAAACAGTTTTACATAAAAAAACCTAAATTTCAACCAGCTTTTTCGGGGATCTATGTCTCATCATCTGACCGTGTTTCAAAATTACGTGGTGTTGTCCTTGGATCTTTCCCTTCGGGTTTGATCCTGGACCGTCGCTAATAGCCGTTGTCTTGCTCCAGTGCGACGTTAATTAAATACCTATCCACTGAAAATGAAGTGTTTCTCAACCGCCGGACTCAGCCAATTACCTTGCCCTAGCATTAGTTATATCGGGTCGTAAGAGGTTATCCTGGGATTTGTCATTTTTGATATCTAAGGATTTTTTATGATGAAATATTTTATAGTGATAATATTCTGAGAATATTCGTGAATGGTGCCAAAATGTTCAGACTCAGAAAGCCTTAATAACATCATAACCTGTATAGATAACATCACTGACCAAGTAACTAAAGAAAATTTCTCCACTGAAAATGAAGATCAAAGGGGAAATGAATCATCTATCGGGGTCTCAAATCTGATAATACTAAATACTGTTTCTTCGCAAGTTCTCCTAGCAGTGTAAGTTTTCGTTTCGAAAATCGAGTGACGTGATTTTTTTTTAAAGTAATAAGCCCTAAAGATTAAAATTTTAATATGAATGAGAGACAAGGGATTTCATTTAACTTTGGTGTACAGAAGTCTCGTATGGAAGGTGTTTATAGCCCAACAAATATAAATATTTGGTGAACAGAATGAGATGAAAATCAGCGCAAATTATTTTAATTTTAGCCGGAAAAATTTACAACGCGTTACAAGATTTCATTAGTCCAGTGATTGATGGCTAATTTCCTCCTCCATTTCCTTATAACCATGACATAATTAATAATTGTTTTTTAATGCATGCACTTTAAAAGAATTTTAAAGGTATTTACGAGTAAATTAATTAAAACCGGACCCTCTTATAAAACACTATCTGAATTACCCGGCGTCGATCGAATTGTTTGTAACTCATCGTAATATTCAATAGTAGTCCTATGGGGATTTCGAATTGTTTTGAGATCTCTCTACAGACCCAGGACAAATCAAATGGAGTTAATATCTAGACTATGTTTCTCGCAGGGTTTTAAAGAATGAGTGTAGCAAATTCGATGTGAGTTGATCAAACTATGATAGTAAGGATAATCAATGTCATTTCTATGGGGATTTCGAGGGCAGCTGTAGCCCAGTTCGAAGAGCAACGGATTAGAAAACAGGGTTGCCAGTTCGAAACTCGGTCCAGCCAAAGACCGTCGGATACACGGAGGCTGGTGCGCGTTAAATGTCGTGGCCTCACGTTGGCGAAGTGTGGAAGTTTGGAGTGGGGTGCCGGCTCAGGTGTTGTTCTTGACCGTGGTTCAAAATTATGAGGCGTTGTTCTGGGATCTTTAACTTCAGGATTGATCCCGGAACATCCCCCAATAGCCCGTTGTGTTGGCTCCAGGCGGACATTAATTAAATACCTACCTATTTGGATTTCGAATTGTTTTTAGCCCCTTCTCCCGACCCAGGACAAATAGAACGGGATTAATATCCTGTATAACCTATGTTTCCCGCAGACTTCCAAAAATTGAATGTACTAAATCTGGTGTGAATTCGTCATCAAAATATTCAATGTTATTCCTATGAGGATTTTGAATTGTTTTTAGCCTTTCTCCAGACCTAAGACAAAAGAACGGGTTAAATATGTAGTCTATATTTTCCACAGGATTCTAAGGAATGAATGTACCAAATTTGGTGTGAATTGGTATGACAGTGATCGTAAAATATTCAATGTTATTCCTAAGGGGATTTCAAATTTGTTTTGGCCCCTCTGCAGATCTAGGACCAATTGAACGGGGTTAATATATAGCCTACGTTGCCAGCAGGATTCTATAGAATGAATGTACCATATATTTGGGGTGAATTGTTCAGACAGTGATCGTAAAAATACTTAACGCTATTCCTATGGTGATTTCGAATTGTTTTACCTCTTCTGCACACCCAAGAAAAATAGAACGGGGGTTAATATGTAGCATACTTTACCCGTAGGGTTCTGAAGAATACGTGTACCAAATTTGGTGTGGATAGGTCAAACGGTGTAGATTTGTATAGAGGACAGAAAGACGCCAACTCAGCTTTGTATACAGATGTCTATCCCCTTGTTGCATTATGTGCGTTAAATATATTTTATTTCTGATCTGAAATGTTTATAATTAAATAGAATACTGCAGGTAAAATAAGAAAAGCTATACAAATACGATGATTTGGGAAATTCAGATTAAAAAAATCTAGTCGCACCTGCTAGTAGCATGGCGGTGTTAAAGAATTTTAAAGACAAGTACGAAAGGAAGTACGGACAAGTACGAAGTACATTTGCTAAGACTGGCAAATGTTAACAATTTTAGGGCGGTAGGACGTCTCATTACCTTTAAATGGTAAAAGTTCGATATAGGTATGTTCTAGGCATATTAAGACTATATTCTCTCGCTTGATAGAGTGATATCTAGGAGGTGTTCTAGAAGTGACATACAAGAGCGCACCACCCCTTAAAAAACTAAATTATGTTTTGTGCAAATTACATTCATACGAGGCGAAATGTCTTTACCCATAGTTTCTTTTTTATGCAAAACATATTTTATTTAACATGATTTTCAAAGGGTTAATTATCCATTGTTAATTAATGTTTGTGAGAAAGGACCAAACTAGAGGTTTTGGAATTTTTTAATTCTTTATCGCATCGATGACCCGCAGGTAGCCGGCTTCACCAAACCTATTAGAACTCCGTCAATTATAGCACTTCATCAAGTTTCCAATACGTAGAGAAATATTAAAATAAACAATTGTGCGTAATTTAAAATGTATGTCTTGTGATTTTGGCTGCAGCAAAATTCATACCTCTAATTTTTTAATTTTAAATCTTTTTCCCTGAATTCATGTCCTTTCGTGTTGTTATTTGCTTTTTGTTTGGTAAATTTTAATCGTACTTCAAATGAAGCATTTAAAAATGTTTTCATCTCAAAAAGTAAAAGCAAAATAGCAGTGAGAATACATTTTCGAAAAGTGCGTGTCGGTTCCAAATTTCCAATTCAACTTCTTTTTCCCGAAGAACCCAAAAATGGACGCTTTCAAAGTGTAGCTTAACAAAGACAGGAATGCCGTCGTGATACTCAACGAACAAGCCACAGAGTAAAAGAGAGTGTTCCACAGAGACTCTGTGGAACAAGCCAAAGGCAGTGACTTGAGGGAAGCATTTTAGGGATTGTCCGTTCCCATCAGGACCCCTCGCACAAAAGGTCTCCAGCCACGCCCTCTCGTTAGAGGACACGGGTGGTAGAAGGGAAGGAAAAGTGACCGTTCAAAGATTCTCGGGGTTGACACTTAAGCTTACATTTTGGTTTACGAGATATCTCGGGGTTGACACTTAAACTGGCATTTTGGTTTACGAAATATCTCGGGGTGGCCGCCTGAAGGGTTAATATGCTTGCAAACATTACCTGCTCAGTAATAAAACATTTTCTACCTTTGTAATTAATGTATATCCGAAAAAATGTTTAAAAATAATCATTTATTCGGTGTAGAAGTAGTGTGTGCACAAACTACAGGTGGTTATCGAAATAATGGAAACACCTGTGAATAAAAGTGACATTTAAGAATGCGCTTCGTAAGCATTAAAATATAATCCTAGCTACCAGTTTTTTTTTTAATATAAAAAGTACTATATATCATGGTAGTATGAGGTAGCTTTAGTCAAGTTGTATACGTCGTGGATTTTTGTCAAAAGCGTAAAATGTCAGACCTCACAGACTTTCAAAGAGGCCAAATTGTAGGAGCCCGACTAGTTGGAGCAACTGTGACCGAAACATCCCAGCTTTTAGGCGTTTCTAGAGGTACGGTGTCTAAAGTCATGACAGCGTACACACAGCGCGGCAAGACAAGCTCGGCAAAGCAAAATAGTTGACGGAAGGAGAAGCTGATTGAAAGAGACCGACGGGTATTGAATTGTAATGTCTAAAAAGAAAACAACTGCAGCCAAAGTGACCGCAGAGCTCAATAAGCATCTGGATTCTCCAGTGTCAATAATTACAATTAGGAGGCACCTTCATAAACAGAACATTTACGGCAGAGTAGCAATTCCCAAGCCACTTGTCATAGATGTTAATGCCAAACGTCGTCTACAGTGGTGCCACAACCACAAAACCTGGTGGATTGATAAGTGGAAGACAGTTATATGGTCAGATGAATCATCTTTCACGCTTTTCCCCACAACAGGACGGGTGCACGTTTGGAGGACACCTGCACAAGCGTATGATCGTGATTGTCTCCTTCCAACTGTCAAGCATGGAGGTGGATCTGTCATGGTATGGGCAGCCATGTCGTGGTTTTTTGCTGGCCCAATCGTAACCCTGAAAGGAAGGATCACTGGGGAGAAGTATAGAGAAATTTTAGCTGACCAGGTCCATCCTATGGTGCAAACTTTGTTTCCTGCAGGAGATGGAATTTTCCAGGATGATAATGCTCCTATTCATGCAGCGGGACTGGTCCTATCATGGTTTGATGAACATGAGGATGAACTGAAACATCTACCTTGGCCAGTACAGTCCCCCGACCTCAATATAATCGAACCGTTATGGTCTATTTTAGAGCGTTCAATCCGGAATCGATATCCTCCACAGGCATCTCTCCCGGAACTTTTACAATATCTCCATGAAGAATGGTACAATATTCCTCTAAACACTATTCAGCACTTGTATGATTCGATTCCCAGGCGAATCCAAGCTGTATTACATGCCATATTAGTAAAGGATTCCTTATAAATCCAGTGTGTTTCCATTATTTTGATAACACCCTGTACTTCGATAAGGGCTTGAAAAAGGATTATAAAGCGAATTTTAAAGAATTGTGTTTAATCGTTTTCCGTCTTGGCGATGATTTATTACGCCAACTCGGATCATTATTTTATCTTGTGCGTTATACAATAAATAATGTTATGAAATGATAAAAAAAAGACTTAAATTGTATTTAGAATTTCATTTCTTGCTGAACAAAAATGTTCAGTATCAATCCATCTGTAGAAGAATGAGAATTGCGAATAAATAAATAAAATATAATTTTAACTCAAATATTATGTACAACATTAAATTGAACAATCAGAGCAGCTGAAAATGTCCTTTTCGGAAACATGTGCTTGACACTCCTGATTTTTTTCTTATGGTATAAATAAAACAAACGACATCAATAAGTGCGACAGCTATAAAAAACGCATTCAACAACGAAATGAGATCTCTAAAAGAATAATTTTTCTGGTAAGAGGAAAATTTTTTAATTCTTGCTTCTAATAATTCTAATATCACATACTGAAATAAATTAAAATACTTAGTAAATCTGTGTGCATATTCAAAACACTCTTCTATAAACGAACTTTTTAACATTGGTGCAATTTTCTTGCATTAAGAAAACCTAGTTTTTTAAAGCCTTGAATTTGTGATAACTTCCCTCCAAATCATTCAAAATAATTTTGTGTTTATGAAATGTGTAACTTTAAATAAAACTTTACATTTGTCGGATGATAAGAGAGTACATTAAAGATGTGTACATCTGTTGAAAATCCTTTTATTCAGTTTGCATGGATTTAGAAATATTAGTTTTCACTGAAATGAAGAAAGGAGAAATCTCTCACTGTGAGAAACTCGAAAGAGAACTGTTTTGATAAAATTACTTCAACGTTTTAAGTGAAGTATTTTTTTATGTTCTATATATGATGTGTGGTGTGTGTACTTAATACATGTGTCAAAGTTTCATGCATACAGGTTACCTGTTATGTAATATGAATGTGACAATAAAGAAAGTTTACAAGAACTTACAGTTTATTATTTGTCTTTATTTATAAAGTACTGGAATGCAAGTGGATGCAAAAACACTTCAAAAAACTACACAGAACTTTGTCACAAAACTTTTGTCATAAAATTTATACGAGTAATTAATATTTTTTGCTTTGATAAATTTCAAATTTTAGATAACGCATGTTTAACTTATTTCCATACTTTTTAAACAAGAAATCTAACAGAACAAAATTGCTCTACAAACTCAAGTATATAAGGCTTCAAAAAGCTATATATGAGTGTTAAATTGGTGCCCATTATTGGTTCTCCCTATGTGGCAAGTTCTAACTTGGAAACCCTATAGCTAACCTTCGGAAAGTTTGCCCAATTTTTTCGCTATTTTTTTAACGTTATGAGTCAGCATTATAAGAAAATGTTTATGGAAACTATCATAAACTAACATGTCATTTTTTATTATACTTCAACCCATATTATCCTCTAAAATTTTAAATAGATTGGTTTGTTTGTGTTTTATGGCACAAGGAATTTAAAATAGAAATTTGAATTTTTGTTGTTTTTTTCGTATAAAAGTGTATTTCATATTGTTGTCTCCCCCTTATATCCTGCCTAAGGAAACAATCTAATGAAAAAATTAAATTTTTAGGGACAACTATTTTTTGCATTTATGTTTAAAACCTCCAATTTCATAATTGCCTTTTTTAAATTTTCATACAGTAATATTAAGTATCCACAATTTAAAGTATAAGCTAATTTTTTTAAAGATAGGGACAAAAAAATATTGATTTAATGCTTGAAATATTATTTTAAAGGCCAGGTGTGTTTGGCCAAACCCAAGAAATACTCATCCGTATGTGCATTCACTCATCAACCTTGTCATAATTTGTTATATCGCCAAATGAGGCGGTAAAATACCAAATCGGCCAAACAAGTACATTTTTTTACAGAGCAGTCACGTGACTGCTAGGGCCATGTTGGTCACGTTTCGAAGCTCCCCTCTATAGCAATGCTCAGTTTACTTGTATTTCACATCTGTGTCCGGACCGTCGCCAATTGTTAAATACCTACCTCACATCTATGGGTGTGGTACTTAGGTAGGTAAGTATTTTAATTAACGTCACACTGGAGCAACACAACGGGCTATTGGTGACGGCCCGGGATCAATCCCAAGGGAAAGATCCGAGGACGATACCACGTAATTTGGAACCATGGTTAGATGACGAGGCAACACCTGAGCTGGCATCCCACTCTCCAAACTTCACACCACGCCAACGTGAGGATATTTCAGACCACGACAGATTTAACGTGCACCAGCCTCCTCCTCCGAAGGTGTTTGGCTGGATTCGAACTCGCAACCCTCCGGTTGCTAAACCGTTACTCTTCCAACCAGGCCACCACGGCCAGTGGTACTTAGGAGAGTGGTGTGCCAGCTCAGGTGCTGACCTCGTCATCTAACGAGGTGTGTCCTTGATCTTTCCCTCCAGCATTGATCCCATAGAAGAGATATAAAAGTAGAGTGAGCTAAGACAACCCTTTTATGTCCACATGATCATGTGATCAAAAACAGTAGTCACGTGATCCTTAGACTCTTCTCTCCAACGCGCATATAGTAGTTTGCGTCCATAGCAAATGCATTGAAAGTGAAAGCAGCATGGTTCTATCGTGCTGTGCATATGGATGCGTTTCCAAATTTATCAAAGGTGGAAACATTACTTTCACAGATGAGCGATTTACTTGTATTTTACATTTTTTTTTTGTGCTTTTCAGTATTTGCTAGTATGATAAAAATAGATGTTTTAACTTTGGAATTCTTAATAAAACCTGTTGACATTTCCCGTTCTATAAAAAAGATTTCATAGAGTTGCAATCAATATATATTTAAAATAATGTTTTTATAAAATAACTGATGTGTACTAGTGTGTTTATTATTGTAAATTGTACATCTATAAGGGCTTAAAATATTAAAAATAATAAATCAAACTTTAAAAAATTGTATGAAATCGTCCTCTGTCTTGGCGATGATTTTTTGGCGCCAACTAGGAGCACTATATTCTTTCGTGTCTTACACGATAAAAATGTTATGAATTGAAAACATGAACAAAAGTACATAATTTAAACTGTTATTTCTTGCTAAACAAAATTGTTTTGTATCTACCCATCTGTGGAATTACATAAGAATAATAATTAAAATAAAAGATAAATTTTGAAACTTTTAAGAATTATAAATTAAATAAAATCGATTTGATAAAAATAGGATTAAATCATTTTATAAACCGTATTATAAAAGTGAACCACATTTATGCGCTTTAGGGAATCCTTTTTGTTCATGTTTTAAAATATTTGTAAAATCTTTCATTATAAGATTGCATTTGCTAAAAGAGCTTTTCTTTCAAATAATTTTCCTTGAACACATATTTTTCTACTGGAATGGCGAAAAGCAAATTGCCGTTCTCTTACGTAAAAAAACAAAAACAGTACTTGAATGGAAATTGAAATACTGTATCTCTTCTGGCGTATTTTTATTCTTGTTAATGAAGCAAGCAATATAGCAAATTGGAAAAGAAAACAATTAGAGAGCGAAATTAAATTTCTTTTGTAGTAATTCCAAACAATCCAAGCAGCTGGAAAATTCCTTTCCTAAAAACACCTATTTGACATCCTGATTTTTTTTGCTTCGTAGTTAAATAAACCTAACATTAAAATTTAATTATTTTCCACTTTTAAACCAGTTTCATCTTTTTTCCTTATATGTTTTAATCGTGAGATAAATCATACTGAGAGAATTGTATTGTTTCGAACAATATTTGTGAACATTTCAATGTTTATAAGCGTTCTTTAACTCGATAAATAAGCTTGGTGATAAAAACACATTCCACAGCCGAAATGAAATCCTTCTCTCTTTTGTTTTCTACCTGAAAAGGGATTTTCACATAAGAGTTTCACTTTTTGATTTCTTCTCTCTAAGTAGAATATTTGAACGAATTAAATATATTTGTAAAATTTATGCACACATAAAACATGCTCCTCAATCAGGGACGTAACTAGGCTAGTTTCCACCCGGGGCAAGAATTCGCCTTTGCGCCTCCCCCCCACCGACCAACCAAAACCAAACCCTTCCCGACAACACCTGATATCGCCACCACACATTAATTCCATTACTCCAAATTTTTTTAATTCAACTTAGATGGTAAATGCTTGATTTCAAAGGTAAATAGATTAATTTGCAGTAATTTCATTTTTAATACAAGATAAAACACCGAATTAATTCTATTTCATTGACAAATAATCTGAGAGTAGCATGTTTGATACATTCTTTCACACTTATCATAATCGCTGCAAATGAAATGAAAAGGTTTATCAATTGATATCGGGATATGTGTGGGCTAAATCAAAATCAACAGACTGTTGCTTTAGAATAGGATATTTAATTATGATAAATAGTGCTAATATTAGGAATAACAGATTTTACTCAAGAAAAATTATCTTGAGTATAATACTTAGACATTTTACATCATCTCTTAATCTATTGACAAAATGTGAAAAAATTAATTTAAACCCAGAACACTTGAACTAAAACTTAAACTTACGGGCTTTTTTGGCTGCAAACGTTTCTACAATGTCCTCGAAAGATAGCTTTGAAGTTAACTTGTGCTCTATTGATATGATGCTCAGGTTGATTAATCGTTGTTGTCCTGTTAAGTTTCTGAGGTAATTTTTTATGATCTTTAGTTTGGTAAAACTCCTTTCATTTGAGGCAACTGAGACTGGTATTGCGAGGAAAATTTTCAACGCTGTCGTTATATTGGGGTACGAGTCTTCAAGTTCGTTCTTGTATATTAACGTCAGAAGACCTGATGGTGTAGCCGTCTTCATATTAGGGCTTAAATCTAAGTAGTGATCGGACAGTTTTAGTAAAATGCAAAACCGGTTTTTCGGTTATAATTTTTTCCAAAACTGGAAAACCGGTTTTGTAAAAAATACGAAAAATGCTATATTTGTGTAACAAACATTAAATAAATTTATTTCTTAAGTATGTAACTTATATACATACATAAAACGATTATTATCTAACATTGAGATCTATAAAATCACCTGCCGTACAGTTAGCATTTTTTTCGGCATTAAAGTGTGCTCGCAGAAAACAGTGAATTTATGGAGACATCATTCAACTTCGATCTTATTTTGTTTACGAATTGACCTGACGATGAGACTGCCCGTTCCGACACCACGCTTGTCGGTGGAATAGTGAGCAAGTATTTGTAGCACAGCTTCATAATTGTGCTTTTGGCTCCCCCTCCTTCCAATACTGCAACATCTTTTTCAATTTCCGTTTCAAAATCACTACTTCTTGTACAATTATCCAGTGAAGCCGAACCAGCAAGCTCATTGTCAATTGCACTCTGCAGCAATTGTCCCATGTATAAAACAGAAGATTTTTCCCCAAAATCATCGTCTTTGTCATCGAAGTTGATATCCCTTGCATCGGATTGTGATGGTGTTAAAGAAGACTGCGATAAACGTTTTACCAGGTTATTTATAAACCGACAGATAGCCGGTTTCCCCGACTTTTTAAACACATATTCCGATCTTTTATCACCGGTTCGATACTCATTATGTAGAAATTGTACTGCTGACGCGTTAGTGCATCTTTCTTGAATTCTTAATTCTAGGGATTCTTTCAGTTCATTACCGAGTGTAGTATGAAGATCATTTAAAGACGTCAACATGAAATTTAAAGCAGCGTCAGCAATCCATAGATTTGTATCTGCTCTACATAATGCTTCCACTGTAAGTTTTACTGGCAATAAGGCAGAAATAGTATCCACTAATAAATTAAAGTCCTGTTCAGAGAATGAAATTTTCGATGACAAATTAATTAGGGCTTTCTGAACACATGATTTTAATTTGTTGAACCTTTCCAACATGGTAAGTAAACTATTCCATCGTGTTTTTGAATCTAAAATTAATGATTACTCTATACCAAATTCCAATTTCACATATTTTTGCAGTATGTCATTGTTTTTTGTTGGGGATTTACGGAACAATCGTACCACCACTCTAATTTTTGTAATAAGTGGTAAGATGGTTTCATGTTTAACATCTGAAGCCGAATTTCCATTTACATCATCTGAGTAAGCAATACTGAACCCCCTTTCAAATGAATTTTCATCTTCCAATTCCGAATCGTCATTCATTGTCAATATCCAATTCAATATTCTCTCCTCCAGATTCTGAGACAGAGTCACATTCAGATTCAGGTTCATTATCCGATTGTGAGTTATTTTTTTTTCAACTTTTTTGCATAGCACTTTGATTACACCAAGCTGAATGGCATGCGCTAGACAGAGCTCTTGCTCAGCTTTAATCAATTTGCCTACCTTTTTCGTGATCGACGCTCCGTCTGTAGTGATACATACTATATCTTTATCAAGGCACAGACCAAAAACTTCCAATTTTCTCTTCTAATTACTTCCACACATCTCTCAGCTGGTAAACTTCCGTGTACACGAACCAGACCTAGACTCCAAAATTGCTTTTGACAATGTACATTGATGTTCAAAAGTCGTTGATTCCTTACTGATGTCCATTCGTCAAGAGTTAGACTCGCTCTATATCATTTTAACTTTAGCCCATTAAATTCACTGACAACAGCTACCCGCACTTTGTGTGAATAGGCGACCAGTAATTTCTGAATGGTATTTGAGTATTTTGGAATATTTTGAAATCCCCTTGCAATGAAAGATTTACGAAGATCAGTTGAAGTGCAAAATACGGAAAAGGAAGTCCACCCGACGCGGTCATTCTTGATAAAACTGCTGGCAACGTGTCATGAACTAGATTATTAAAATACTTTGTTATTTTTGTCGAAGATTATATTGCTGGACTTTCTTCCGAAATAGGTATTTCTTTTCTTTTCAAAATGGAAATACTATGCATCTTTTTTAGGTGTGTATGTAATGCACCTGTTGAGCCACCAACACATTTTATTTCTTTAGAACATTTTTGCATTTGGCTAGTTGACCATTTCTTTCACGAAGATAGTGACACCAAATGGAATAATCATCACCTCTGCTACGTTTAAACTCCTCGAAAATATGAATAATTTTTTATTATTTTATTTTTATTTCTAGACGGTGTACCATGCGAAATCAAGTTTGTGAAGTACACCTACCTCTTATTTCTGAATAAATATGTTCATTATAAACTACAAAAGGTTGAGCAAACAAAACTAATAATTCTTCAAATCAGAATTACCTAATGAACAGCAGTAATCGACAATGACATTGTGGCATTACGCGCAGAGCCGGCCGAGGCGTAGAAAGTCCTATACTACGTTGGTCTCTGTGGTGTAGGAAGGGTTTTGATAGTATGATTGTTTGCGGCAGTGTAGCTGAGTTAAGCTGCTTCCTAAATGACATGTGATATAAATTTCTTCTCTATTTATATTTTTACATTTTATTGGTACCAATGAGGATCCACTGTCTGGCTCATTGGTACTGATGCTGAGAATCCGTCTATATGTTATTATGATTGGTCAGCGGAGAAGTAGGTCATATTGTGTCACACGAAAGTAATGTGTGACTCATGTAGCATTAATGCTACAGACATGTAATAATGTTGAATTTTTATTCTGATAGGGTAGTAAACACCAAACATTTAGTTGTTTGCATCAGTGTGCGTAGTATGGTATACCTTGTTGTGGTGAGTTTCTCTTATGGGTTGCCAATGCATAAAACCGAAAACCCGGTTTTCTTCTTTCATAAAACCGGTTTTTTGGTTTCGAAATTTGAGTCGGTTTCCCGGTTAAACGGTTTCGCCGAAACCAGTTTTGCAATCACTAAATCTAAGGCATGATACTTAAAACTCTCCACTTCTATCGCCAGTTCGTCTCTGTCTAAGTCTTCTTTATATGTGGTAGCTAACTCAAGTGCCTGGTTCTTCAATTCTTCATTCATTGTTTCAAACCGAACTCCATTGAGTAAACCAAATAAACTATTCATGTTTTGAATGGCTTGAAATCTTTGCCTCAGTTCATTCAGAATCTGATCTATTATTTGTATAATCAACAATCTTAACTTTTTTCTTCTGAGAATTCATAGCTTTTATCTTCGCCCTTCTCCATCAAATATCCGCTTCTTCCTCCTCCGTACTTTAAAATGAGGATCTAGGTTAAGCTTTCCTGCTATTTCTTTCGCTTCTCTCATTGTATCAGTGAAACTGTTTAACCTTTCTTATTCAAATTCTGACATCAGACGATTAATATGTTTTGCTGATCGATCGATTGTGATGTCCTCTCTTTGGAATAGTTTATTGACGATGTCAATGCGGCTTAATTCCTTAAATCAAAAACAGGAGAGGACAATGAATTCAAACGTTTTGATATTTTTTAGAAGAGAAATTGCTTCCGTTTTTGTTTCAGCGGTTGTTATTGGGTTGGTCCTGAGATCATTTAGAGCATCTATTATTTTTCCTAGATGCTTATATATTACAGTTACAGCTTCCCTCTTAGTCGACCATCCGGCATCGCTTTGCAGTTTGAGAGATAGGGGAACATGTTTTACTAGAACCTCCCATCTATTGGTGGAGGAAGCAAAGAAATTGTACAGGCAATTAAGTATGCTAAAATAGGACTCTGCCTTCGGTGACAAGTTAGCAGCATTCGCACTAAGTTTAGCGAATGTTTGTCGGAATTGTAGAGTCCGAAAAAAATGCCTTCGATGTTCGAGCGATAGACGTAAAATGCTGCTCAGATACAGCGCCTGGTTGGAACTCATCTTCAGCGGTGCCTCGCGTTGATAGAATTTGAAGTTCTTCCTGCTGGATTCTTGCCGTCTCAATCTCTGTCCAGGTTACACATTGAAGCGTCTTCACACTATGTGGTGGGAAATCGTATAAATGAGTACTAATGGTTGTACTGCTTTCTGGATTATTTAATAACAAAGAAATATCTCCAGTTACATGAAATATGTACAGTACAGAAAACAAATTTGCCCGCAACGGGACTTAAAGGCGGTACCCTTTCTGGGACCTCTGAGAGACACTCACAACACCGTTGAAGTTCTAGCGTCGTCTGCCTTCATCCTCCCCGGACTCGGGTCGGCAAAAGCAACGCCACCTATATACAAGGCCGAAGTACAGGTTTCGTGACGTAGCCGAACTTGGGCCATGTAGAATCCATACGAAATTTTCCCAACACTCGCTGCTGTAAATGAAGAGACTACACTTCTCCAAATTACTCTCAAAAAAGGTTTTTTTAGCCCAATCTATAAAAAAAAGTACACTAAAATCTAGAGTAGGGCATTTTTCTTTATATTAAGATACGAGTTCCTCGGTAATTGTTTTATATACGTTTGAAAACCTTATATTAAAACACAAATATTTTAATAGCTTATTAAATTTGATTTAGTGACATCAGCTGATTAAAGAGCAAAGTATATTAAATTTTTTAGATAACATTTCAAACGTGAAATTTCGGCAAGTTTCAATCTGTTTTGGAAACTAAGATCAACGCTATATAAATTTGATAATAGTGTCATTTTAGTGAATTTTAACTAAAACAAACAAGTTTTCTATTTTAATCAGTATGGAAAAGAAAAAGTCTTCTGATACTTAAATATAAAGGAACTTTAAAAAAATAAGTATGAAAACACAAAGTTTCAAATAAGTTGTTTATTTACACAAGCAAAATATAATGCAGAAACTGCATTACAAATCAATTGCTGTCACATTTAAATAATGTTTCATAGAAGAAAGAATACAAATAATTTATATAGAAAGACTAAATGATTTTATATACATGCAGATCTTTATATACACCCTTCAGAAAAAGTAACAAAATAGTGTCCTGAGGTTAACATGGAATAAATTGAATTATTATAAAATGAAAATATGCTTATATTTAACTGTGTTTTAAAGACGTTTTAAGACTGAAAAGGCATTAGAATGGTATACATATAGTATATAAAGTTATAAATACATATTTATATTTCAAAATGATTTGATTGGGAAATTGTTGCAATTATTATTTTTGCAACGTTTGAAGTTTGCGCTTTTTTCTCAAAAAAGTTGCACCTTCTTTTTGTTTAATCAAGTTATCGTTTTTATTTTTGCACAAATTTTTTAATAATATATTTGAAGCAGACCAAATTATGCATTTCATTACATTGTCTCCTAAATGATTACAATTGCAACCATCTGTTTCAATGAATATTTCATTGGAACACAAAATCCTAAACCGACAAGAACAGAACGTTGGTTATTCATTTTTAAAAATCCAGTTTCTTTCGAACGTGTAACTAACTTATCAATTATTATGTAAGTATATAAAATTATATTTATTATATCCTCACATGGATACTTCAATTGTCCTCTGTCCAGGTTTTTAATTAATTTAAATCTATCATCAATTTCTAAATCATCGTCCATTAAAATTATATTTCTGCAAAAATAACAATTTTTCAGTCTTTTGAGAGCTATATGACAACAATAACCTGCTACATAAGTTAAAAGAGGACACATAGTTTGATAATTAGTTAAATCTTCAACTGTAATTAACAGTAATTTTTCTAAATGGTCAATGTCACACAAACAAATATTTTCTTGCAATTGACTTACTGACTGATCATCATCTGGTTCTCTCATTAAAATACTTGACAGACTCTGTACTCTTAACTTGTTTTCAGTCTCAAAAATTTGTGTTATAGAAATGTTATAATTTGAACCTGCTAATCGCCTATATTTTCCAAAGCGATCTTCTAGCACATCTGTTTGAAGCTTACCTGTTAAAATATACTCATGCTTTAATTCTTCAACACAATACCTTGTCATTTCAATAACTGCATATGTAGTATGCTTAAAAGCCATTTGAGTTTCTCGTGTGAAAGTACCGCTTCCTAATTTTAAACCCTCCCATGTTGTCAACCAATTCAAAAGGGAATCTAAAAATTTCATTTTGTGATCATCCTTCAGGGTAAGGGGTTCTTGAAATACATTAAGTTTGTGCTTTCCCTTAAAGGGCGTTCGCACATTCATAATATCAAACCAATGACAGATAACTTCAATGAACATTGAAGTGCCTACATAATCTGCAATGTGTTTTTCTTCACCCGCAATTCGTAAGCCTTCTATAACAAATATATTAAAAATTTGCAGTGCAAATTTTACATTCTGCCGTTCTAAATTACTTGGATTTAATCCTTTGAGCGTTAAACCATAGCCATATTTTATAAAGTTTCTCTCTTCATAGTTATAAAGTTGTTGAAGAGAAGCTATGGATGCTGTTTTAACATCTGATGCATCAATATTTTCTAAAGAAAATGATGGAAAGCATAAACATTTATTTTTTTGGTTCAACCAGTTATTTCGTACACATTTAAGTAAATGCACTGGGTCAACAATATAAAATAATGGGCGTTTTGGATCAACAGGATGTGGATACACGATACTAACTTTGGGAGGGGATGCAAAATTTGTAATGGCTTTTCGATTAATAGCATTATTATCTGTAATTATGCAACATACAGTAAAGCCTATTTTTTCTAAGCCAGTTATCACTTTATAAATATACTTATACAACAAATCTGCAGTCAATTTCTTCATAGGAAGAACATGCACTACATCTTTGTAACTTGATTTTAAACTCTGAATCATAAATACATGGGCACTTGTAGCAGCATCTTCACTATCAAATGCTAAACCTAATATATTTCCACCTTTGTAATCTAAAAAGGGTTTAATGTGGATTTGATCCAATAATAAAACAACATTTTTATCACTTTCATGTAAAAAGTTAAATTTTTGTGCAGCATATAACAAAAAATTGCAATCAGTTTGTTCGGTTTTAGGATTGACATTATATTTTGTGCAAATTTTTGCCAATGTTGATGGATGGGGAACAGTAATTATGCCAGAATGTCGTAAAAACCTATAACAATGTGGAGAAATGGAATATACTAAACAGCATAATATTAAAAACTCATGAGAATATTTCCTATAATTTTTATGTGATGCTAGCAGATTTAGTTGCTGTAATAGAAAATTTACCACATTTTTCTGTTCATCATTCGCTAAATGTAATAATTCTTGAAACAATTCATTTAAGGCACTTACCTTATACTCAAAATTCTCTAATTCAGGTGGTGAACCTGTTAACCACTCTACAATATTACATACTTCATGCACATATTTCACTGTGAATGGCAAAGTAATACCCTTTATGTTGTCAATAGCTGTATTTTTTACGAACACTGATAATAATAAATGTTCATCAATTTTCACTGATGATGTAATTTTAGGCACAGGATCTGGATCAATGTTCACAATAAGCACTTGATTGTCTTTTTGAATAATATTCCAACAAGGCGGTAGGCTTGTATTCTTGAATGTGTTCAAAAGTTCATCAAGATCATTAAAAAGAAACTGTTTATCATAATCCTGTGATGTTTTAAAACTTTCTGCAATAGCAGTCTGCATGTGGTCATTTTCTAACCTCGAATACTTTTTTCGAGGACTCTCACGAACACATTTTTTTGAAGACAAATATTGTGGGCAGTTGGGGAAGATTGTCGGCACAGCATTTTCTTGTAAACGAGGTTGTTGCTTCAATGGCACTTCAATCCTTTTTCCAGTGGAAGGATCATAACAGGAACTAACTCGACGTATGAAAGCTTCTTGAAAATGTACTTCACAAACCTAGAAATATGATTTTTTTAAATTTCAGGATTTAAAAATTGTTTTATTGTTTAAATATAAAAAATAAGGAATTTGTTAATAACAGAAAAGCATTCATTTTTGGACTTGAGTATACATGTATTCTGCAAATTTGTACTCAGCTAAACATTTTATTTATAAATCATTTTACATGCTAAAACTCTCTTCTCAGTTTTTAAATAATTTTAGTACATATATGTAATGTATACATGATATGGATATCTTTATACTATCATATATCTTCCAACCTTTAATGATAATATTACTATCATTAAAATAAATTTGTTTATGCTTATCTTATTTATGTACACTCTTATATTTCAAATTATATTTATATGACAACATGTTATATATTTTAGCATATACATATCAATTTCATATACCTTCCAGCTTATTTTTTGTTTACGCAAATTATATTTATGCAAATTATATTTTTTGACAGTGGAAATAACCTTGCAAAATAAAGTGACATTTTATTTTTTTCCGGAGATCAAAAATTGATTGCATTAAACAATGAGGAAAATATATTTTAAATTTAATTATAAATTTGCTTATAACTAAGTGAGAGGGAGATACTTGCAAAATTATCACGATACAAATGATTTTCGTATGATTATTTTCTAAAAGAAATAAAGATAACTACTTACTTTTGAATGTTCAGTAACTTGGAAATCCCTAGGAATTGCAGCTAACCATTGTGACCGAAGATCTTCATTCTTTGGAAATCCAAATACTGAAATGCGTGGCGTGCCAATATAATTTCCACGGCATTTGGGTATACAACACTTGTTCACCATGATAACTCAAGTTGCTTTAACGTAAATTACAAGTGAAAAAATTAAACAAATATAAACCACGTGTCAAGAACGGCTGTGATAAGGCTTAGCTTCTTGATGCATATAAGGGGCACTGGACGAGGTGACGAGATCGCGATGGCCCAAGTTGTGTGACGTCAGAACCTGTTCTACAACTGGTTGATGGGCCTTGTTTATAGGAGGTTTTGGCAAAAGGCGGTGGGGGACGTCCTCTCGTACCCCATTGGTCAAAGTTCTCCTGGTGGATTTTTCTTTTTTTTTCTCATGAGTTCCAGAATGTTCGGGCGCCGCCGAGACGAACTGTCCCCGAATTCCTTCAAAACCCTGGGAGCGTCGGCAGAGATGAAGGGGCTTCGGTTCCCATTCACCTTTTGTGCCCCGGCACCGAACCATGGCTGCTGGGCTGATCGGTGCCTCCATAGTCTGAAAAGGGGAGAGGAACACCTCCGGGAAAAGGAGTGTAAGATGCTTCGTCACAACATTCTTCTTGAACTAAATGTTCTTCAAAATCCTCCTTACTTCTGCTGCCATTTACAAAACAAAAATAATTAGACATGTTTGATCAATGAGTAAATCTATGTATGCGATTTCTGTGTAGGTTATTGCTATACTATTTTGAAATTCGAATTTGAGCGAATTTCCTGTATGGCTGTATATTAGAATAGTGTTAATTGAGCGAAACTGCTGTATACTAAAATAGTGTGTTCGGCGAAACATAAAATTTATTGTTTTTCAAACGAATTGGAATTATTAGTTTTCTTTTTTGAGATATAAATGTGATTCCTTTGTCTTTTATAGGTCTATTTGTTCCGTTATAGATTGTTTTATTTATTTCCAATTTCCATAAAAACATGTTTTATATTCTGGCAATTAAACCGGTATTTTTAGACTATTGCCATATTTATCTAGTAGTTCTGGGTTTTAACAGTAGACCTTGTTCGCTCAGAATAAAGTCTGCTAAATGAATAAATATACAAGCAGCAACGATTAATGTACAGCTTCTCCAAGGACGTTATTAGGAAAGGTCCACAAACCACAAACAGATAATACAATAAATAGTAAAATAATTGTGACTCACATACTCTTACGTTTTCTGTCACTCCAGTGCTGATTTAATACGTTAATACGCAATGGAATAATAAAAGTACTTATTGATAAACTGTACGTACAGTTTTGTGCAAGCAAAAGAATACAAAATACAATATAAATGAAAATGATCTTCATTCGCCATAGTTCAGTTCTAGTGCAATACTTTTCTCTAATAATAAACAAAATAAGGAAGTAACGTCTAACAAATCCTTGTTACATCATTCAAATTAGTTAAACAATATTTTATACTCATTCTTCACGTCTATGACATTAAGCCAAGATGATAATAAGGACGAAGACTGGTGAGCTTCTTTTTCTCGTTCTTTAGCTCTTCTTCTGAATTCTGTACCAGACGGTTTTTCGGCCTGTTTTATGTTTAAAAACGAATATCAAACACAATTTAAATACATCACGAGATAGGAATAACCGCAAACGGCAAAACTGACAGAACAGAAATGCTACAAACCTGAAAAGAGATTCCCGGGTGAACGATTCAACTAGATTATGATCAGCTGAAGATAGTCGGGATTCATGGCGTGTGGACTGGGCGGGGGCGTGGTCGCGAATTTACAAGATCGGGTGGGGAGTTCCCACGGTAAGAATAGCATTAGTCACTCTAAAAATACATTCACGCACACTTTACTCCCTATCCATCCTCCCCTTCTTACTCACATCAAATTCATGCTCACGCAACACTACATATACTGCATTTAACTCCTTTTATAATTTTTGGGTTTTGTAGTCTACTAATGAGTTTTCCTCTTCATTTTTTATCCTACGTAAATATCTATAGTAAAAAAAGGTACTCGGCCAGTTTAGCGCCCCCCCCCCCCATCCGGCGCCCGGGGCACATGCCCCGTCTGCCCCCACCCTAGTTACGTCTCTGTCCTCAATCGAGCGAAACATTTATTTCCTACAATTTTTTTATGTTGATAAACTTTTTAAGCATTAAATTTTTTTAATTATCCTTCAAACTATAAACATAATTTTGTACTTATGATTTTTAGAACTATAAGTAAAACAATTTATATTTACTTGTAAAGATGTGTACCTGCTAAAAATTCATTTATTCAGTTCTTATGTATTTAAAATTTTTTTTTTCATTTATTTGTTTTCCCAAAGATGAAGAAAGAAGATGTATAGTAATGGCTACATGTTTCTATGAGTTTTATTCAGTGGATTTAAAATGTGCTGAATATGACAATAAATTTCATAAGTTTATCGTTTCTTATTTAGCTTTCGTATTTATAAAATATTGATTTCACACATACAATAAGTAATAGAAATTTAATATTGAAAGTCCTGCACAGTACTTTTGCTCATACTTAAAATCATAAAAATTGTCAGAGTTATTTACATGGTCACTGATAAATTGAGGCGTTGACATGGAAAAGCATGGAAGTCACAAAACCAAATTTTAAAGGATAAGCAAAAATCGTTTGTGAGCCTGTTAAAAAGGAATTGTATTTGTATAAACTAAAAGAGCTGCAGAAACTAAACTATTTCTTCTAACGACTTACGGGCTTTACCATGACACTGGCATGGGTTCTTACTATCTTATCCGCCAGAAAACTAATTTTCGATTTTTTTTTTGTGACTTACATGCTTTTCCATGTCAACGCCTCAATTTAAAATATAGATATAGACACACGGGTGTAACTTATTTAATTTTGAACCAGAAATTTAGAATTGGGCAAAATAGCTAAGAACTTTAAATATATGGTTAAAAAAATACCTTCCATCTTGTAAAGATTGTATGCATTTATCATGTTAATATTTATATGCGTAACTGTCCTAAAATAAATTTGCGTTTACGAAAACATAAGCAATTGAGGATCCATAATATAAATGAAAGCTTTCAGTGGTGACCTTGAATTGATTTGAGCAAGAAACTATATCTATTTTCTCTATTTTTATTTGTTTTCACTACATTTAATATTGATTATGACTGCATCAGTAAAATAATTATTGAAGCAGTCATTTCCAAACATGCATTTATTTTTCAATTTATTCCAACTTGTGTTAACCTCATTAAATTTAAACAAGGAAGTTTGAATTATTTTCTGCTATTAAATCTTTAAGTTAATTTCTCCAACACCTAATACAGGTAAAAAAATATATAATATATTGAATTAATTAAAGAACACCAGGTTTAGGACAACTATCTTATACAAAATTTTAATTAGTGACGAAATACTTGTGAACATCCCCTAACCCTGACACGTGCTCTTAATATACACTACTGTTTGTGAAAATTGCAACACCATGAAGAAATCTGCAAATTAAACGAAACTTGCAGGAAAGCCAAAACAGGTTAGGATATGCAAATGATAAGAATTACGTATGTGTGGGCCGAGAAAACACCCTCTAAACTTCCAAGTGAGCCGTGTATAAAAAGCACTGTAAAGGTGCGTTAAAATGTGTGTATCGTCGTTTTACTGCTGTAAATGATTGATTAGAAGTCGATATGCCTCGCCAAAAACGCAGAGTGCCATACGAGCAACTAACGGAGTTCGAACGGGACCACATGATCGACCTCCGTGAGGGTGGACTTTCTAATCGTGAAATCACTGTTGTGCCATTCGCACGGGGCGTAATGCTACAACAGTGATGCGTGTGTGGAAGAGATGGTCCATGGAGAACCGGGCAAGTCGAAATCCCGGCACTGGGCCAAGCAATATGACGTCACCACAGGACGACAGACACTTCATTCGCATGGAGGTGACTGACCGCACAGCGTTCTCTTGTGCTTTGGCACAACATCGGAGCACGTCTACAGATGTGTCATTGTCTGCTGCGCCATGGGGCTACGTGCAAAGATTTCCTTGACGCTGAACCACCGAAGCCTCCGGCTGAATGGGCTCACCAACACAGCCAATGGCGTGCCGATTGGCAACAAGTCGTCTTCTCAGATGAGTCCCACTACAATCTGGACTTTAACGATGGACGCGTACTCGTCAGAATCTGCAGAGGTGAACGCCTTCTCCCGGAGTGTATTATTCACCGTCATACTGGACGAACGCCTGGCGTTATGGTCTGGGGCGCTATTGGATCATAGGCGATCCCGCCTACTCCAAATTGTGGGGATCCTGAACAACGGGCGCTACATCAGGGAAGTTGTGGAGCCCGAGATCCTACCCCTCCTGCAACGCATTCCAGGAGCTGTATTTCAGCAAGACAATATCCGTCCACATGTTGCTCGGAATGTACAAGCCTTCAGTGCACGACAAGTGCCGCTTCTTCCATGGCCTGCACGTTCCCCGGATATGTCGCCCATTGAGCATGTCTGGAATTACATCGGACGGCGACTAGCTCGTGCCGCTCGTCGGGCATAGAGTACGGCTGAACTTTGGCATCAGATAGAGGCCATCTGGAATGCCATTCCTCAGCATGACATTCAGAATCTGCATGATTCGATGGCACGACGTGTACAGACTCTCATCACTGCGCGTGGCGGCTGCACAAGATATTGATTTTCGGTATTATTTTTGTTTTATTGCTCTGTAAATTTGATCGTTTATTTAAACACCTAAAAGTAATACGTAGAATAAATTTCATTTATTTCTGATGATTCTTTCCTGGTGTTGCAATTTTCACAAACAGTAGTGTACAATAGCAAAGGTAATAATCGAGCGATAAATCAAACCGGTACTACTGGGTCGATCTCAACTGCGGGACTGGTAAACCTGTGCGTATGACCGTATTTGAACTGCATGCTAGTGAAACTGATTTGGAGGGCCGGATCTGATAAAAACATTGGGAGGACTGTATCTGGATTGCGGGCTATTTAAAACTATCCTGAGGGCCATATCTGGATAGCGGGCAGATTAAACCTTTCGGGTATATCTGGTGTGCTGTCCTAATAAAAATATTCGGATAATCGTATGTGGAGTGTGGGCCAGGTAAACTTGTCCGAAGAGTCGTATTTGAACTACGGTAAAAATTTGGAGGGCCGTATCGGATATGTAGACCGGGTTCAGGTCTGCATACCAGAAACCGTGTCCAAATCTGTCCGCAAGACGACCGTATCTGAACTGCGGGTTGGTTAAACTGATCTAGAGGGCCCGGCCTGGTCTGTGGGCCTGATAAAAATATTTGGTGGGCCGTATCTGGACTCTTGGCCTGAGATCAATCTATTCACTACAACCTATGCATCTTACGCGTATGGTTTTTTGTATGCATGCTAGTTAAACTTGATCCCAACGAGTATTTCAGCTAATTATGTAACTCAAATAGCTAAAAACATTAAAAAGCTACACAAATTCAATAAATATTCAGTAGTATGCACATTCGCATCGCCTAACAATGTTAAAACGGAACTCAAATTCAAGAATTATACAGTATTATACACATTCGCATCGCTAACTTTTTATAAGTAAATGTTATATCGCCAAGAGAAGGAATAAAAAATCAAACCAATCAACCAAGCTGAATTTTCGCGAAGCAGTCACGTGACTACTAGCGACATATTGCTCTCACTTTTTGAAGCTTTTTTTCACGTCTATGATTGATCCCCGACCTTCACCAACAACCCGTTGTGTTGTTACCAACTTTCCTATCTAACTTCATTGGAATTACAAGTAGTTAGTCAGCCTAGATTTTATCGCAACCATCCTAAAATTACTCAAATTACGTGGTGTTGTCCTTGGATCTTTCCCTTTGGGATTGATCCCGGACCGTCACCAATAGCCCGTTGTGTTGCTCCAGTGTTACGTTAATTGAAATACCCCCTAAAATTACTCAAAAATGTTAGATCAGCCTCTGTGCATCCCAACTTTTCCTACTCTCTCATTTTTAATTAACTGTGACTGTTAAAAGTATTCATTTTTAAATAAATTTCAGCGCGTAAAATTCAATTGTTTCCAATTTGAATCATATGTCAATTCGAATCACCATTGAAATCAATCATTTTTTCTGTGGTAAATAAAATCATTTTTCTGTATCTTTTCTACTCTGTGATCTTGGCTTTTGACTGTTATCACTGCATTGAATAATTTGTATGTTTAACATTGTTTACTTGTACATAAAGAGGTATGAACATCAGCGAAAATCATTTTTGAAGAGAAATTAGGGAAATTCCACGTCGGTCTATTACTGACCGATCTAAATCCTATGTATTGTATGTAGTAAAAATTATGCTTTTATCCTGTATCTGTATACATACTAGTTGTGGATTTTTTTTAATGAGCAATTTTCAATCGAAATTCATCAGGTGAATGTTTAAAATGTATTAAACATTGCAACTTTTTTCATTTGGGCTTTGCGACTTCACAATTTGTTTGATCGCATTACTTATAAATTAAAGTCAACAAAAATTTGGGTTGCAATAATTTATATTTAAACTGAATTTTTTGCTCTTCCTGTCTTGTCTGAAAGAATTGGGCTATTTTGTTCAACAGTAAGATCTGATCCTGTAAAAGTATTCACTAATCTTACTTTACTGTCTATCACTGGTAGGTAGTTTATTACCATTGCACTGGAGCAACACAACAGGCTATTAGTGACAGTCCGAGATCACTCTCTAAGGGAAATATCCGAGGACAATGCTTCATAATTTTGAACCATGGTTCACTCAAGGTCAACACCTGAGCTGGCTCCCCACTCTCCAAACTTCCACACCAATGTGAGGACATTTGATGCCACAACAGATTTAACATGCACCAGCCCTTGTGTACACAATGGTCTTTAGCTGGGCAGTAATCAGTTGCTCTTCCAACTGGGTTTCTACAGCCCTGTGTATCACTGACATACTATCAAAGAATTATGACATTTCAAAACAAAGCAAACTGACATAAAACTTAGATTTATTTAATGGTTTCTTAGTGATAGATTATCCAGTTCAACTGGATAATTACATTATCAACTGGATAATGTAATTATCCAGTTGATATTTATAAAGGGTGATAAAGAAAAAATTTTAAATCTAGAGATGAAATTTTGATTTTAGCTCAATCGTCAAAGGTGACCCTTGTTTTTCACGTTTATTGCTGTTGTTACTTGATTGAATGTACAAGAGGAAGCTTCTAATGCCTTAGTTACATGATACTTTATCTGATAAAACTGTATCCTGTATGATTCACTCACTTTTTATACTTGTCTGCTAATATGAATTTTTGTTAATCTGTTGGAGTCGGAAAATGCTAAATGTTTAGCAAATAGTGTGCTTAAAAATTCGTTAAGCTCTAAAGGTTGGTGTTATCTAACATATCTTACTCCCTCTACAATTTTACTATGAACTATTTTTCATAAACTATTAAATATGCTAAAACTTTTCAGCTTTCAACACAACTTGAATGATGAATGCAAGCAATTCATCCAAGAGAAAGGTAATTTTTTCTTGCTTATTAACTGAATATTTAATTTAAAAATCTGAAATTCGTTTAAAAACACTTTTATTTGTATTTTTAAGAAATGAATTCATCACTCAGAATATCTTAAACAATATTAAAAATTTTGTTTTGACTTAATCCTTATAATTTTTGTCAAGAGTGTTTATTCATTTATAATAGCTTAAGTTTATTTAACCAAGCTTTATATTCTAGTCTAGTCCTTAAAAGAATTCAGCCTAATTTGTCTAAGTGTAGCAAAAACATGGCCACAGAGCCTGAAAAGAATTATAAAAGTGTTATTTTACTCTATTTCTTAAACTCTTATGACATTTGGAATATTGTCAGCAGAGTATATTCTCTAAGAATGAGAATTTTGTATTTGAAGCATCATGTTTCGAGAAATTGCAATTTATTGCAGAAATGAACCTGAAGCTTATTTATGTATTTTTCACAGCTTATATGAGCACTGTTTTCTTGAAATTATTTATATTTCTTAGTTTTTATTGAAATCATGATCCATTTTTCATATTACTGATAGTGCTGCTGCATAGTGAAGTCCAGAGAATATAAGCTACACATGCTCCCATATTTATTTGTAGTTGTGCAGTGCACACATTAAACTTATTGGCTGGTGATATATTTAAAATTAACACTTATGAGTGATCTAAAATAACTACACATATTGTCAATGAAGTAAATAATTCACAATTTGAGCAGAATTGTTTAAAAGTGCTAAGTACAAAAATAAATCAAAATTAAAGTACAAAAATTACTTCTTTATTTCTAATGTGAGCCTAAATTGGTTTAATTTATGATTTTTCATTTATGTATTCATTCATTGATTAAAAAATATATTGCATGTTTTTTTATGCCTTTCGAAGAAAATTCTTAGTTATATTCTCCTATCATCTATATTATTTCTGTAGTATACATACCTTTTACACCTCTTACACGCGACGAATTATTTATGTATTGAACTTGTTTTTCATTTCTTTCCATAATATCAATAATTTATGAATATGTGATTTGATGATATAAGGATATTAAACGACACATGTTCCACGCGAGGTAAAATTTAAATTTAAAATATACAACTTAACAATTTTTGTGAATTCTAGAGTTAAGATACCTTATTAGGCCTATTGGCAGAAGAATTACATGCTTTACACAAATGATTGGAACGACGTTAACAGTGATTTCAAGGAGGAAGTGTTGAAAATAGTGATTAAATATATATAAACTTTTTTGATATTTTGGGTATAAAAAAATTCGCTTACATCTTTCACCCTTACAACAGATAGGAGTTGGGTGTGAAATTGTTCATGCGAGAATTCTCGCACAGGCACGCTATTTGGAGAATATTCCCGAAAAGTTCATTACCAAGATCTTTACATCTCTGGAAAAAATAATCCAGAATTGTTTTCTTTATGGGTCCCATCAGTTTTTCTATCAAAAACATTTAAACATAAGATGCTTCACTGTCATTATCAAGTGATCAGGGTTAAACTGTTTGCATGATACAAAACCAGTAACGTTAGATTTAATAACTAATTCTTAAAATCTCCATCAAGGATTGCAATATTTTCTTTGTTCAAAAAAAAAAGAATGCATAGAAAAATTTCTACATAGTAAAATAAAAGAATAGCTGAAATCTTTGGCTATTATGTTTTCTATTATTAGAGCCCATGTCAGTTTCCTCACTATTTTCATCTCTGAGAAAGGCCTAGAAGAATTTGATTCAGAAAAAATATTTTAATTTGAAACATAAGCTAGCTCATAACTTATAATTTTTCTTTTTGTAGCTGCATGAAAGTACTTTGGAAGACATCAGTGAACTCGAAATATCTTCTTATGAAAATGGTCCAAGAAGAATTGAAATGTAAGATTTTTATGTTGTAATCATTGTTTGCCTGGATTTTTTTTGGTATTTACATATTAACCACATGCCATTGGCGAATATCAACTAAGTTTTGTTTCTGATGGAAAATGTTTAGCAATTGCCCTTAGGATGGCATCAAACATATCATTATCATTTGAGGCTTGTTTTTTACTCCACATAAACTCCGCGAGATAGGACTCAAGGTGGTTTTTATTTCACCATTTTGCACATCCCCAGATGCGTTCTATATTCTGTGTGTGCGTGCCAGTTTCAGAATCAATGAAATTGTATTTGTGGTTCACTTGGCAGTGAATATAACCAGATTGTTCCAGTTCTTCTGTCTTATACCCCTTCCAACAGTTGGAAAAAATGGTCGATACATCTTCAATGTGTTTTTTATTTCTTTGATTAATGTGGTAGCACTACAATCGGGAACCATAACAAGAAATGTTTCTCTTGTTTCACGACAAATGCCTCCAAATATCCATTGGGGTGGGAATATTCTTCCATCATTATTTTTACATCTTGTGAACATGCTTTCGTCGATCTCCACAATGCACTTGACGGCGTCAATTTTTTCATTTCCTGCTTCCACCATTTCAAGGACACATATCTCCTGTAGATAATTATTCCAATCAATAACCGTTTTGTCTGACATTTCGAGTTGCTTTTGGCAGAACTTGACTGATATCAGTTCTTCACACCAGCAAAAAATTAATCATAAAGCTGTTTATGTTATGCAAACCAGTTTTTTACACACATTCTAACACTTTTTTTCGACATGTGCGAATGTTACACTGACAATAAATGTGTTCTTCGTTGAAATGTAACTTCAATGGATGTGAAAGATTGCAATATTGATTTTCTTGTAGTATGCTGTAATTCTGGAAATAGCGGACAGACTCCGTTTCATTTTTAGGTAACTTTCACAGATTCATAACGATCAAGCATTACGTAAAATTTACTTCGATGTAAAAACAGAAAATAGAACATGACTATCTAATGCACTGAACACTGAACTGTGGGTCTAAAAAAAGTTTTGCAAAACAATCAGAATCAATGAAACAGATTTGGCGATTAATCACTGGCATGCGGTTAATACATAAGTACCTTTTTTTAATGTTTGTGAGACAGTAAAACCTCAAAAATCTGTCGTCAATGGGACCAAACATGTGCCAGATTTCTGAAGCTATCCAAAATTATGTAAAGCATGTACTACTTACATGTCACTTTCACAAAAATGTGCACATCTATGCTTTATAAATAAGTGCTAATATTATGGATTACAAAAGAAAATTTGCTTGTATAAATATTGCTTGTATATAAATTTTAAAAAATATATATTGTATGTATTTAATATTAAGGACGGTGTTCGTTTAAGATTTGCCTAATATCTCTTAATTTTAAGTGTTTTAGGCTCTCTTATCAATTTGTCATTATTCAACGAAGTATATTGAAGGGGATGTTTTTCACCTCAGAAAATGTAAATCTTGAAAATAAAAGTGCAATTTTAAATGTGATCAACATTAAATCATAAACGAAATATCTGAAAAAGTGACAGAATTTCAAGGTTTCACTGTATTTCATTTAAAAGATTTCTGTACTAATTTTTTACAGAAATTTTCTGTAAAAACTGTATTTCATTTAAAAGATTTCTGTACTAATTTTTTACAGAAATTTTTTTAATGAAATTCAAATTTTTCAAAAAAAAAATTAGCTATTTAATAAAAATTGACTGTTGATTTATGGTCCATAATTTGCAGGAAATTATATTTTTTTTTGACTTGCAAGGTACTGTTTGAATAAATTACTTGGGGCAAACTTTAAAGGATTAATTTGGGAGTCTCTTGTTTCATTTTGTACTAACTTCCCTGCTATTTCAATGAAACTTACAAACATCTTTTGGATTTAAAAGCCACTGTATATATGTTGATTTATACACCCATACTGAAATAACTCCCCTAATGAAAAAAATGTAGCAGTGCTAATTAAATTGTAGAAAGCTGGACTTATTTGAGACACATCTTTAACATAAGAGGCAAGTAAAGCTGAACTTTTTCAGCATTTTATTGAAATATAAAGTTTTAATAGCATTACATTCTTTCCACAAAAGTATATGCAATTTGCAGTAAAATTTAGGCTTTCGTCATGAATAAGTGATGTTAGATATCAGCAGTATACTTTGTTTTCCTACATTTCACATGCTCATAACACTTTAATGATAGGATTTCCTAATTTCATTTTTCCTTGCATTTCTCTCAAATGCTTTGTGTATACAAAACACTACAAGAATTATCCCTTTTCAACTTGTTCCATGTAAAGAAATGCAGTCTAATTAAAATGACAAACCAATTGGCCAAATATATTGATTCAATGCTGAAAGACAGTTGCCTTATTTCTAAAGCTGTTCGCATTTGGGGAAATAAAAAAATTCAGACTATAAAGAAAAACAAATTAAAGAAACATTAATTATTTCCATCATGTTACAGTGAAGCCTGTTTTCTAGCAAATTTAAATAGACTAGCATTACTGTGAAAGAATATTATTGGCCCTGAAAAGCTTTTATGTTCCTTTTAACCTTAAATATTCATCTAGCACCATAATTGTAATCAAAGTTCAAGCAAAAGCTTATCCGTTTTGTTTCCCCTTTGAAAAAACATGCCTAGTCCTTTGGAGGAATGAAGACATGTCCTTTGGAGCAATGAAAAACTTGCCTTTCAATGTTTTATCTAAATTTATTTGATAAACTATATTATGAATTACATATCTGACATTCAATTAGATTGAAGTTATAAATGCAATAATATATTTTAGTAAAGAATTCAAATTTATTTATTTTTAAGAACAAGTCATGGTTTCTTTCATATATGCTGGTTCCAATTGACTTCATTAAATATTTATTTATATGTATCAAAGAAGAGCTTTAAAATGTTTGTATTTGCTGTTTGAATTATTATTTGTGCCCATCATTGCACTTGCACCATTTATTTTTAAACATTTTACTTTTTCTAGGAAGAATTTTACTCTTAATGACTTTGACATTGGACGACCTCTTGGTAAAGGAAAATTTGGAAATGTTTATCTTGCTAGAGAAAAAAAATCACGTTTCATTGTTGCACTGAAGGTAACTTTTATTCATAAACTCTTTCCTACCAAACTATTTTTTATTTAATTTAATTCATAAGTACACATGTGCAATACTCTCAATATTTTGAATACTATAAACCTTTTCATACAATTAAACAATTTAGTATTTAAAAATAACTCTTTTTCCCTTTTTCGTACTTGCTTTGTATTTTATTCAATTATAAAACACTTAATAATCCCAAAGGCCCAATTTTTATTTAAATGTTATATAATATCTAGTTTAATTTATTATTTTTCTTTCATATATAAAGTGCACAGCACCACCATTGGATTATTCAGAATACTTTTTTATTTAAAATAAAATTCTTAAAAGGCTATTTTTTACTTTACTTAATGTTATTTGATGTTTCCTAGTGATGAGCTTGTGTTTAATTTCCTTAAGCAAAGAATAACATTAGCGGGGGTTATTACATCTATCATTTTATTTTTCTCTACCAGGGTGAGCTTAAGATGTTTTCACAAATAAAATTGACACAAACCTTTCATGTTTGGAAGAAATTTTCAAATCCTTGATAGAGATATCAAATTAAGTTTTTTATGATTTTCTTAAGGTAATTGAATAATAAAAAAATAAACCTTATAAGTTATAAGAGCATATTTGTCATGTCCTGTACAGGGTATGCCGATTTAAATCAGCTTGATTTAACCCATTAACGGCCAGCATCCCTTTTTTGGGACGCATATTTATATGGCTTTAAAACCATGTCCATTGTAAATTAAATAAGTTATTATTCTTTTAGCAGATTATTTTATATGTATTCTAACTATAATATAAAACTAGATGCAAAGCGTGTAAAGAAATAAATAATTACAATAATTCATACAGCACCCTTCTAAAGACTATATATAGCAATCAATATTTTTCAAATGAACATGGTTGAATTCAGGCCCTTAATGGGTTAAATCATAATTTTAGACTTTCTGTATTAAGTTGAATAGTATGAAATAACTAAACAAGCTGCGTGTTATTTTTAAGTAAGAACTTGGTTTGTAACTCAGTTCACTCCCAAAAATTATACTGAAAATCATCCTTTTAAAATGTTAAATAATAGTATTCATTAATTGGGATCATAATTACCAGACAAGTATGTATTTCCTTCTTAGGCCATTTATCAATAGGTGTCACTCACAAGCTTGTGTTCATCAGCATGTGTTGTTTTAAACATTCCATGTGACTAAATCACACATAGCCAATTTTGAACTGTCCTACATGTGATGGATGAAGATGCTCAAAATAAATTCACACAAATTAAAATTGTGGCACCTTGCATTCATTTTTAAGATATTCTAGTTATTTAGTATTATAATCTGTTCCTGAAAAAAATAAAGACATCACAACGAAAAGGTTATCTGCAGTATCACAAAAGCATTCCACTTTTGCACATAAATATTCATAATTGGGAATTTTAATATTTTCAATTTGTTTTGTGTAATGTTGGTTAATTTTTATTTAAATTTTATTCAAAAATTTTATCCATTGATCCCTAGGAATTTTTTAGTGCTAACATAACTATTCTGTATTTATGGAATTGAAATTTGAATTGTAAGAGTTAATTGGCCCTTCTGATAAATGAGTATGCTGACAAAATAGATTATGAATTGAAGTGGAAAGCTATTTTACTGATTGTGGTGATTGCAATGATAAATTTTTTGTTACAAGTTCAAAATTCCACTGAATTGGCATGTTCTGGGGAATGTTATTACACTTATTGTATGTTGTTCATAGAGACAAGCTTCATTTTCTTGTATGTTATGTATAACTCTTGTTTGTGCTTGGAATATAACTTTGAAATACTTGTCACTGCTCAGAGAAAATTTTAAAAATAGGCATATTTGATTTCAAATTTTGTATATTTTCATGTCTTGTCTACTGTTTACGAACAAATAACATTTTTTTTCGTGAAATTTGGTGCCAGTTCCTTTTATTTTATTTTCTATAAGTAACATGATTTTTTCTCAGAAACAAGTCTTTAACCAACTATAATTATTTTATATAAAAATAACTAAAGAAATTCTATACATTTTATTTATTGATAAATATATAATGCAAAAAAAATTCTGAAATTTGTCTGATTTTGTTTAAATTTTATACAAAAATTTATAATATAGTGTCGGTGGGATCCTGCAACCTTATTTATCTAGGTCCAAGAAATTTTGTCACCTGTTAAGGGTTAAAATCAAACTAATCTGAACTCTTCGAGAACCAAATAGAAAGTCATTGCTTATGCTTGGAATTTGTGGTGCTATTTTATTTACTCTCATGTGATTAACATTGTTAATTCCTATGTTGTTTTTTAATCTTTCAAACATTTACCCTGTTGTATTTCATAATACATTAATGTTATTTATCTGCACCAAAAAATATTTTAAATGTCAGTTTTTTAAAGATTAAGAAAAGCCTTGTTATATGGTAGCAATATTTTATTTCACATAACATACAGTTGAAAAATTAAATGATAAATTATTAGAAATACATTTTTATATTAATGTTTTGTAAGTAAACTCAAATGATACAGTTGAAATCAAAATTAGCTATTTACGTTTTCTTAGCATGTTCTTTTCCATTTAAATTTAGTCTCATAATTTAAAATGTTGATTTATTTTTTCTATAAAATATATTTTGCAGATAATGTCAAAAGAACAAATTTTAAAAAATGGCGTAGAGCATCAAATTAGAAGAGAAATAGAGATACAAACTCATTTGAGGTAGTATTATTAGTCTACTTTTCTGACTTAATCTATCAGTTTCTTTTTCCATTGGCAGTAAAATGCATCTAAACTTTAAAGGTATCTTTAAAATATAGCTTATGTATAGCAAATAAGTTTCATGATCATATCTTTTAAGTTTTAAAATAATCATGTTTCTTTAAGTTTGATATTACATTTTTTAAGTGTTTACAGACTGAATTTATAAGTTAATCTGTTTCATCAAATTTGGCATTATGAACATATATTTATATATGAACTAAAATACCAGAAATTCTCTGAAGAAATAGGCAGTTCAGGTGTTGACCTCATCATCTGACCATGGCTCAAAATTAAGAGATGTTGTCCTCAGATATTTCCCTTCGGGATTGATCCTGGACCTTTGCCAATAGCCCTTTGTGTTGGGTTCAGTTCAACATTAATTCAACTACCTACCTTGATCTATTGGTTTGTCGATTCTTCAGTCTTTACTGTGCCATACTGTTCTGGTAGTGTCTCACGACACTAGGCACGGGAATGTGTGTTGGTGTTAGTTACTTAATAAGTGCCATACTGTTATTTTTCCAAGTAATTTTCATGTCCCTCTAGTCTTTATACCTGAGTCAAATATTGCATGCTAGTGCATTGAAAATCTGCCTTTACTCTGGAGAGTCTTACAAACACTCTTCAGCTCATTTTCATCTGTAAAATGGCATCTGCAATGTGTCCTTACAGAGGGATAGTCAGATCAGATCAATTCTAAGATTATAGAAAAGTAGTCCTTAATTTGGCAATTGCCCCTTTCATCCATAAAGGGATGTGGTTGTGTTATCCTGAAGAACATTATTCCTTCATTTTTAGATCCTTGATCACATGTTCTATGGATCCTAGTTTTAAATTTTCAAACACTGCTGTTAATTACTTTTTAATTTTAATAATAAGCATTTTATAAAAGTTATTTTTATTTATGAATAGTGTAATCTGAAAAAATTCTGAAAGTTCAATTTTTACATTTTATCCTTTTCTTTCAAGTGACTTTTCCTACAAAGTGTAAAAGGTCAAACTTTCCTTATTTTAAATCTTTTCTTCCAACATTTGCCACATCTGTGTACTTATATTGAAGTAGCAGAATTTCCCAGCATTGCTCAAGTTCAATTGCTTAAAGATTGATGGAAAATTATCAGAATCACTCTTTCATAGAAAAATGCAGATATTGGAAAAGGGAAATAATTTTGTAAACATCATTTTGACATTTTTATAGCTTCTAAGATATACTTCCGGCACAAATATATATGCATACTATCTCCATCCATATAATCCATTTCACATACATTGCACCCCAAGTTTAAGACAAATACAAAAGGTGATTACTACAGAAATCGATTTTGAGTTGGAATAGTAGTTTATGCCTCTTAAATTCATATTCTCTAGAAATAACAAACCTATGGTGAATAATCTTGCAGTCAGTTTTCCTATCAATATTTTTTGACTTTCGCCAGGGATGTGATATTTTGGAATTTCACCATCATTATGAGAGGATGACAAATTAATTTGATATGATATTTAATTAATTTCTTTTGATACAAATACATTTTTTCTTGAAAATTTCATTAAACTGCATATGTTATACTACTATATATAAACTACAGAGATTGTTTTAAAATTCAGTACAGAGAAAACAAAGGGAATCTTACATTTTTTAAAAAGAAAGTCACTGTTATCCATGTACGTTTCACAGGTAGCTAAATTGCATATGAATAGCTTCAACTCAAAAAGTAAGCAACCTCAACTGTCACTTAAAACAAATTCTTTTATTTTCTCAAAAGTCCTTGTTTAAATATTTTCTAACTGACATTCCTAGATCCTCAGTTTTATTTAAAATTTGCTCAACTGATATGCAATTTTAAATTGAATCTTTGTGGCCTTTTTTCTTTCAATACAGGGATTTGGTTTCTAAATGAAATCCATGGATCTATAGGATTTGTTTTTATATATTGTACAATGCACTTTCAAGGAATGTTGATCAAAATATAGACCTACTGTCAGGAAATGAACCAATGTCTGATCTTTTTGACCATAAATAATTCATCAAAATCTAACTCCTAAATAATTATTTACAACATATAAAGCAACAGAACACATTAATTCAGCAGTAGCAGATTAACAAACATAAAAAAAATGTTAAGAGTTCTGAGAAACGAAAGATGTAAGGTAAACATGTCAGATTTCGACTTTGCATCTTCTCATGAATTGAACAATTCGAAAGGCTTTTGATACAATATTGATAAAGACAATAAAAATTAATTTACAAAACCACATGCATAATACTTAAGTTAAAAATGACCGCAACTCTTTGATGTCTTAACTCGGATACATAAACTCAAAATTCTAAATCAAATTAAAAATGAAGCATTACATTCTGGCATTGCCATATGCTGAGTAGTGAAATTACACTTATATTATTAATTTGTTTTTCGCTTTCACTTTTCATATTAAATAGACTCCTTTCTTTACAAAATATAAGTTGTACAGAAACAAATGCTTTAAATAGTTTTATATCATCTCAATCAAATATTCATAAATTAAATTAAAATTGTGGAAATATAAAAAAATAAGTTCAAACCTAAGTATTAGAATTTAAATTCAGTAAAATGCTTTTTTGGGAATAAATTGTTTTTCCAGCAATACTAGTCGAAACTCGTAAAATCTGACAACCGCAATCATAACAATACACAATGTTATTCATATGGAGATTTCAAATAGTTTTTAGATCCCTATATCCACGCAGGGCAAATCAAACAGGAGTTATTATGTAGCCTACGTTTTCCACAGGGGTCTAAAGAATGAGTGTATCAAATAAGGGGTAAAACGGTATTGTGATTAGAGTAGAGACCTTTGACAACTCTGCTTTATATATAACATGTTTTTGTCAATCTTATGAATCTTTAGCCATCAGTACTTCCTATGATGCTTGTCAATTAATTACCGTAAGAGTTAAGTAATTTAATTCTCAGCTCAATATTTCTTTTAAAAAAATTTAGATATTCATTAGTTCCATGCTAAACAAATGAGTTTAATTTAAATGTCTGAATTTTATAACTAACGGGAAGCATATTGATACTCTATGAGCACATAGGGCAAATATTGTTTGATATGGAAAAGCAATGTAAAATAATAGTATATAATTAAACATTGTTTTATAAAGTATTTAAGAAAGCAGGATAACATTTATGCATAACATATTTTAGCATTTTCATCTAAAGAAAAGAATAAAATTATTATTTTTGTTATAAGAGTAACTCATTTTTATTGCAGGCATCCTAATATATTGCGCATGTATGGTTACTTCTATGATAAATCTAAGGTATATTTAATTCTTGAATTTGCTGCTCGTGGAGAGTTGTATAAAACTTTACAAAAGCGGCGACATTTTGATGAAGTAACTGCTGCAACAGTAAGTTTGTTTTGTAATGACCTTATATACAATGGTTGAATGAAAAGTAATACCTCCAAGAGAATTACTCGGGATTGGATGGGTATATTTTAATAAATAAAACACACAGAGAAAGTTTCCTTAGAATGTGCACTTTAATTACATAATTTCATTTGTCAACATAGTCACCAGATAACTTAAAAAAATTCGGCCAACGACGAACAAGTTTAGTGAAGCCGTCACAGAAGAATTCCACCTTCTGTTTCTTCAATCAGCTTCTGACCGCTATCTGAATTTCATCATTGTTGTGATTTCCACGAAGGTCTTCCTTCATTTTAGCGAAAAGATGGAAATCACACAGTGCCAAGTCTGGACTGAATGGTGGGAGCGGTACTGTGTTGGAGTTTCAGCTTCCTCAGCTCTGCGATGATGTGTGTCCTAGAGTTTTCATGTTACAGTAAAAAAATTTTTTCTCCCTTCTAATGAATTCTTGTGTTTTTTAGTGATTGCCAGTTTCCCTGAACCATTTTGTCCACCCGTTTCTTGTGAAATTCATCTGTTTCTAACAGGTTGACCAACTCTTTGTTTGTCGCACAATTCCAATGATCCAGCTTTGCCTCTGTTGACCCTGTGCTGCACAGTGGTAACATCAACACATCCATTACCATAAACAACTTGCATTCTTCAATGAATTTCCACTGGAGCAACACCTTCTGCTTTCAAAAACTCAATGACGGCATGTTGCTTAAAATGTAGTGACAAGCTTCCGTCACAATACAGAAACAACTTTTCACCGTAAAAGCTTGTCATTAACTGAGATTGTAGAGGGAATGCTACAGAAGATATTAAAATATGTTTCGTGACTGCTACCACCTCTTCACGATATATGCACACGAAGGCATTACTTTTCATTCAACCCTCATGTAAATCTAGATATTTAAACATTCCTTTTATTTTTATGTGAGCTGCATGTCAGAACTACAAATGATATAACAGACTGATGTGCCATATATATCCTGTGTTGAAACAAAATATACATACATGTTGAATTTTTAAGTTAGATGTGAATCACACAATATAAAAATACTTGTTTTTCTATTAGTACTTTAAGCAATCATTTTGCTAATGTGAGTTTCTTTTAATATATTAGAGTAGTTCTAAAATTAGAGTAGGTTATTAGATGAGTCTGAACCAAAACATTATCGGAAGTTTGCCTTTACATTATATAGTTAGCTCTGAGTTTTAATCCAAAGCATGTTTGCAAGGTTTTTTCCCATATTCTCAAATTGTGATTTCACATACAATATTTTTTGATACCCCTTCTATAAAGTTATCAGAGCTCTTGTGAAAGTCTGCATTAGAATTTTAAACCTATGTGCACAATTTTTGTATGCCTTCCATTAAGTAAACATATTTTTCCTGTCAGTGACCATCAAGACAGCCCTCTTGATTTAGATTAATCCAGGGGAAATATTTGTTTTCAATTGTGATAAAATTTCAATCCGTATATCTATTACATCTCACTTTTGTGTCAACGCCCTCAGAGGCGCATCTTTAGGTATGTACCGGCATCACAACCCCAAGGTACCCGAGTGATCTTTCCTCTCTTTCATTTTTACCCTCACCTATCAATTTGCTTTTTCTTCCTCCCTCATTGTGTCTTGTGATTGGCACAGCTTGGTCAAATCTAGCCCTTCTGCCATAAAACCTGAAAACAACCAACCCTTGTGTCAACTGTTTATTTTGACATATATATACATACTTTTATAACCTACCTATAAATATAAAATGCATAGTGTGTTTAGATAATAGCAGGATTTTAAAGAAGTCGTCAGATTCTGATTCCTAGTGTTCATTGCAGCATATTCAATTTTAAAATAGAATCAGATTTATGATTAAAAAGGGGGATGCTTACTTCAAGTCATATTTTAGCTATTGAGAATTTTATAGATTGAGTTTTAATTTTAGGAAATGTTTCTAATCGCACAAAATGTTTCTACTAGTGTGATATTTTTAACCCATGATACTCCAAACTGCATCAATTTCGTTACCATTGCTCATTTTCCGGAGAGATTTTACATCCTTTCAAATGTACATTCATTATTTTCTTTAACAATTTCTATCACCATAATTTTAATACTAAAATTAAATATTTAAACAAATTTGTCAACCTGAAAAGTGATTTTTTTTATGTATAGATTCCTACATTTTTTAAAATATGTTTTATATGGTATGTATATATTTAGAAGGTTTTTATGATAATCTAACAATCACTGATTTAATTATTTTTCATTCATGGTTACCTCAGTTTGGCACCAAAACTTAGAAATTGCGTCACTCAAAAATTTTCTCCCTAATAAACCAGGAAAATATTTTTTTGTCTTAAAACCAAATGTTTTCTTGGAAGACTACCAGAAAAGTTGGCATGTATGCTATGATACCTATCTGGACTGAAAAAATACTTTCCTGATTTTTTTGGGGGAGAAAAGTTTTGAATGAAGCCAATTCCAAAGTTTTGGTACCAAACTGAGGCAACTATGAATGAAAAACAATGAAATCGGTGATTGGTAGATTCTCAAAAACCTTTTGGCACTAATTTTCAAGAAAACCAGCAAATACATCTCTGAAACACCAAGATAAAGAGTATTTTAAGTACTATTTTTTGGCATTTTTCATTTCTAACAGTTGTGTGTTGATTTTTATGTCATGAAAATCTGATTTTTTTTTCACTTGGAGGTTGGCATATGTGATATAAATATTTACTGGTAATCGTATAATTCAAGTTATTAATCTGATAATTGATTTATATTTTTCAGTACATGGCACAATTAGGAGAGGCTTTTATCTATTGCCATGACCAAAAAGTCATTCACAGAGATATCAAACCTGAAAATCTGCTGCTTGGCTTTGAGGGTGACATCAAAATCGCTGACTTTGGCTGGTCTGTCCATGCTCCTTCCTTAAAACGCAAAACCATGTGTGGAACATTAGACTATCTCCCACCTGAGATGCTGGAACATAAAGTGTATGATGCCAAAGTTGATTTATGGTGTCTTGGCATTTTGTGTTATGAATTCCTTGTGGGCAAACCTCCCTTTGAATCTGAAAAAACTCAAGAAACCTATGCAAAGATTCGTAAGGTGGCTGTTAGCTTTCCAAGTCATGTTAGTGAGCTGGCTAGGGATTTTATTTTAAAGGTAATTTTTTCTTTTGATTTTCTTGGTGGTGTGTGTTTCTCAGTTTCTGTTCTATTTTTAGTTTTGATAATTTTAGCTGGCTGTGAAATCTAGTTTTAAATTTTTTCAAAACAAGTGATTTAATTTCTTTTGTAATAAAAAAAAATAATGGAAATATTTACCTGTGGAATGTTGATAGCTCCTAAATTCTAAACACTTGCCAAAGCTACAATTTTTTTAATGTAAACAATATTTCCCATTTTTATCATTTATTTATCAAGGGACCTGCAAATAGGCAAGGATTGCTTGTTTGCTCCAACCTATATAACATAAGTTGCTTTTACACAGGGTATGCCGATTTAAATCAAGTTATTTTTATTTTTAAAAATCATTGATTTAAATCAAAATGTTAAATTTCATTGTCCTTTCTGTATTAAGTTTATTCTTATTCAAAATGAAATAAAAAAGTATTCTGCAGTATCACAAAAGCATTCCGATTTTGCACATAATTCTTTATAATTGAGAATTTTAATATTTCATTTTGTTTTGTGTAATGTGTTGGCTAATTTTATTTAAATTCAATTAGGAAATTTTATGCATTGATTCTTAGGAATTCTTTATACTGCTAGCTGAACTATTCTGTATTTGTGAAATTGAAATTCGGAATGTATAAGTTAATTCACCCGTCTGATAATTGAGTGAGTATGTTAAGAAATGGATTATGTATTGAAGCAGAAAGCTATTTTAATGATTATGATGATTTTTTTTTATTGCAAGCTCAAAATTCCACTTAATTTGTATGTTATGTACCCTTTTGAGAGTGCTTGGAATAAAACTTTGAAATACTTATCAATGCATGGAGAAAATTTGAAAAATAAGCACATTTAATTTCAATTTATGTATATTTTCATGTCTTGTCCCATTTTTTTACTATTTACTTAAACATGACATTTTTTCAAAAATAAGTACTTTTTGCAAGCTAAATATTAATTAGAAGTAGGAATTTTTTCATGAATTTTGTTGCAAGTTCCTTTTATTTTATTTTCTATTGGTGACATGATTTTTCCTCAAAAACAAGTCTAACTAATTAATTACTTTATATACAAATAACTAAAGAAATTCAAAAATTTTTCAATTCAATTTTTCCTCAAAAACAAGTCTAACTAATTAATTACTTTATATACAAATAACTAAAGAAATTCAAAATATTTTATTCATATATAATAAATATATAATGCAAAAGAATTCTGAACTTTTTGATCAATTTTGTACAAAAATTCATAATATGGTGGTAGTGGGATCCCATAACTTTAGTTATCTAGGTCCTAAACATTTCATACCACCAGCTGTGGGTTAAAATCAAACTAATCTAAACAGCTGAAGAACCAGATGTTAAAACATTGCTTATGCATGGCATTTCTTGTTCTGTTCTATGCCTCTTCTATCATGTGATTAACTTTTCTAATTCCTATATCGCATTTTTTTTTAAATCTCATAAACTTACTTTGCTATATTTCCTAATGCATAAATGTTATTCATCATAAATATTAATGTTTAATGTAATTCAAAACTATCTAGAAGCTATTGATTTATGTGTCTCATATCCAACAAGTTTAAACTTGTATGGGCAATGATTAATTAAAATCATAAAAATCCGATTTAAATTTAAAAAATCTGATTTAAATCAAATAAATCCGATTATTATGTTGTTTTTTTTAAATCATGATTTTTTTTTCATGCCCTGCTTTTACATTCTCAAATGCTTGAGAAGGCCTGAAACTGCAAAAGCAAGTAGGTATCAAAAGTGGAAGATTTATACCTATGCTTCAGCAAGGATTTTGTTTTCGTACACTCACATTTTTTCAATATGTTTTGATGACATGCTTTCAAAACATTCAATTTGTTATCAATATACACCCTCCCTTTAATTATGAGTTATTTTCTTTAGAAAATTGAAATTCAAAAATAGTCAAAGGTATAATTTTAAGGTGTCAATTTTATTTCATGGTGATTGCCAACACTGCTCTAATTGCTAAACAGAGGTCCAATATACCTTAAGGACTGATTTTTTCAAAATTTAATATTTTACCTGTGCTCCATTAATATTTGAGATTATTTAACACTGTTAAAACAGCACTTTCTGCATTGATTTTATATATAGTTTGATGTGGTGTTAAGTAGTTATGAAGCTTTAATATATTACCCTTCAAAATTTAAGAATAAAGTTTTCATCTATAATTTTGCTCTAAAAACTAGATAGAAGAATGAAATGTAGCACAAGTTTGGATAACACAATCTTTGTATTTGATTTTTGTACTTAAAAAGTTTTTGAAAAACTATATTTTATGGGTAAAATTAAGCAAGCTTTTCATAAAAATAACTGAGAAACTTAATCTGAATTTAAATAAATAAATCTTTAATATCTACTTGCTTAAATGCAAGAAACGACATTCCATATTAACTGTTCTGATATCACACTTTAGCAATGATAGACCGCTGTTCAAAATTTAAGTACCACTTCGTTTTACAAAAAAACGATGACTTGTTTCTTTATTTTTTTATTAATACACTTGTAAACTATATTTTCCATTTTTATTATTTTACAATGCTATAGGGGGAATGTTTGTTCCTTAACTTTCGTAGTGTAGGGTATTTTATTTTGTTGTTTTTAATCCACATCAAGCTATGTTAAGTGAAAGAAAAATATCTCACATTTACTGAAAATTATCTCTTAACCCTTTGATGGTTTCACACGCACATATCCCTTCTGCAGTCCTCCATGCATAACTTTTAAGCAGTTTTGACCTTGATCAATAGCATCTTTCCTTTGATTCTTTCTACCAATAGATGTGTGTTGTGGAGTGAAAGCAATACTACACTAATCATGAATCTTAATATGCTCAGATAGTTAATTTTCACTTTCTTGACACTCTAAGGTATACATTGAAATTAGATTGTGTAGTTGTAATAAAAATGCTCGTTCCTTTTTAAAATGTGGACAAAAAGTCATGTGTTAAGAAAATATTTATCCTACCTTTGTCGTCATCTTGAGCATTAATAAACTGACAATTGTCAGTGATCATGGTGTTAAGTTGGTGTCTCTGTTTCAGAGCCTGAAAATTGCGTTCTACCATAGATAAATGGAAGGAGCAGTGTAAATTATTTCACTTTATGTTTTTAGAATTACATTTTGTGAGTTCTGGTAATATACAGTATGTATTGCAATGTTGTACAATATGGGGACCTTGATTGCTTTTCCTGATAATGCGATAAAATTTCTGTCTGTTGGCCTGATAGTTCTTCCAGCAACCATGTTTTCTTTGCTCAGTTCAGAAGAGAAGTAATTGTATTTCTCCATTGCATTCTGTACTTTTTAATCTGTAAATGCCAGATTCACTTTGAAAATACAAGAAAAAGTAGACTGCTTTTTTTCCCTCTGACCCTTGAGATGCAGCCTTAATAAATGAAAATTCGCCTTTATTTTTCCTTTCCTTGAAGAGCGGAAACCTTGCTGAAAGCAAACATGTTCGTAAAATTTAAACAAATCTGTTTTAGGCATCTTGCTTACAAAATATGTGCACATGTTTAAGTTGTTTGTTTTCTTGACTTTGTATTAAAAGTTGGTTAAACTTATTTCAGTAATTTTACCAATTACCAAGGTAAATGGGTAATGTGGGCTTTACTCATGATGTTGATGCTGCGATTACTATCCTTTTTTCAAGTGAAACATAAATCAATATTCTCATTATTACTCCTCTCTTTTTAGTTATTGAAAAAGAATCCACAAGAACGGATGAATTTGCCTGATCTTCTGCAGCATCCATGGATTAAGGCGAATGCTAAAGTTAGCAGTAAATAATATTTTAGGTAAAATTTCTTTGTTGTATAAGTTATTACTCTTCTGTTATTGAAAGAAAAATTCAATTTCTTTAAGTATTTGTCTAATTAAAATACTTAAACAGTATTTGCTAATATAGCTTCATTGTCTTGTATGTATCATACATTCTTTTATACTCAAACTATCATATATTTGTTTTACAAGTGTAAAATTTCAATAAATACTTTTAAAATGTTGCATGTTTTTTAATGTAAATTATTTATATTGTAAGTACTGATTGCTTTTCTGTAAAGTGTTAGTAAACTGTTATACTCATAAGGTAAATATGTGCATTTTGAAATACAAGTAATGTTTCCAAAATTATGGGAATTGTGATACAAACTCTTTATTTTATTAATTTCAGTCTATTTTACATTGTAATTTTTCAATGTAATTTCTGTTTAACTGCATTCACTTGTCCCAATGTAAAACTAGCTTTTTAGGCCATCTAAAAAACTCTTTGGGGTCCTTTTTATCCATTGGCTTACAGCTCGTTTATATCATTTAAGTCCTAAAATGGCTGATTATTAATTTATATCAGTTCATGCAGCAAGAATGGGCTAAAATCTAAACTTGAAGTTTTGAAATAGTTGAGTATAGGGTATGTAATCATAGAAACTTTTTTTTTCTAACTGCAGAAATATGTGAAAAGTACTGTAATGATGTCAACTAATATCTTGGATGAACATTGCTGAGATCTTGATACTTACCATGCTTTGCTAAAAACTGAGTTTTTTGTGATACAATTAATTCTTAAACATTTGCTTGTTTATAGACCCAGTTTAAGTTTTAATGAGACCTTTCCAATTTGAATATTTATTTTAATCTCATTAATTGGTATACTAAATTATGCTGATAGACAATGATTCAAAGATCCATTACATTTTCAATTAGAAAAATTGCCCATTGTATGTATTTAGAATTTCATTTAAATACTTCCCTCGTAAGTTTAGCACAAAATTCATCCTATACTTTGTCAGATAATATAAAAATTTTAGGAGCATTGCTACAGTGCTCAGTGGATAATGATTCATCTTATTCTGTTGGTTAAAAAATCTATGATTTCAATAGTTGCTTCTAGGGTTCTACCATAGATAAATGGAAGGAGCAGTGTAAATTATTTCACTTTATGTTTTTAGAATTACATTTTGTGAGTTCTGGTAATATTTTCTTCAAAGTTAGGCACAAATTTGAAAAAGTAGAAGCTAAAGTGTTTAAGAAATTATTAAAATGAAAATTAAATCTGAAAGAATCTATTTAAAGGCAAATTTTAAATTAAAAACTTAAATTTTCAATCTCAAAAACTGTCATAACTGATAGCAGGACTATTATGTCAAGCTTTATTTACCAAACTGCTACTTTTTATAAAATTTTTAAGGGTTCGATTTATTTACTTAATTATTAACTAAATCTGAAAGAATTAATTAACTATCATTTTTTCTTAAATGTATTCGTTTCATTTTATTGGATTAGCATAAGTTTAAGATTTTGGTAATAATAGTACCAGACTCAATTATATCTGTCAATTTTAATGTAGAATTAAAAGTACATGAGAGAATATTTTTTGTTTATTTTCTTGGTCTTTTATTTGCTTATTTATTTCCTCTGTAAAAAGATGGAAAAGAATGCACCCTTATTTAGATATTTCCATCTTTTTATAGAGGAAATAAATAAGCAAATAAAAGACCAAGTAAATGAGCAAAAAATATTCTCTCATGTACTTTAAATTCTACATTAAAATTGACAGATATAATTGAGTCTGGTACTATTATTACCAAAATCTTAAACTTATGCTAATCCAATAAAATGAAACTAATACATTTAAGAACAAATGATAGTTAATTTAACATTAAGTAAATAAATCGAACCCTTAAAAATATCTCATTTCTTATTTATCACACTATTTTAACTATTCTATGATTTTGGCTATGTTTATTTGCTATATCTTTAATCTCATAAAAATGTTTAACCTGTTTGAAATATAACTGAGCTTAAGCATGTTTCATATACAAAAATTGCATTTTAGTTGCTAAGCTTTAAATTTACATTTTGAAGACTTCTGAATGCATAAATTCTAGTTATCAAAAATCCTTTTTGTATCTAATTTAAAGTCTATTGACAGTGTACCTTTAAATTTGCAGCTCAAAGGTTTCAAGGTTTGTCCATACCAATTTTAAAAAAGCTCAGTGCTCAGGCAGGCATAGATTTAATATGAAATGCATGAACATGCTACCAAACCAAGAAAAAGCATTCAGAAGATAATGTATGAAATATTAGAGCAAAAGTTTTTGTCATTTTGTGTTGAATTATGAAAAGAATATATTAAATGATTGTATAAATTACTTTAATTTTTTTATTGGTTTTATGAAAAATATGTTCTTTTTTTCTAGCTCTATGAAAAGGGTCCTTGATTTCTGATAGAAAATGTCGCAAATTATTTTAATCCTTTGTAATCATTATTGTAAATCATGTTTTCAAATTCTACATCTGTAACAATGTATATATTTCTCAATTCTACAATTTATTAAATTGCAATAAATATATCTATATGATTTATTCTTTTCTCCTAACAAATGTATTTTTCTGTTTTATTTCAAATTACAAATATCCAAACTTTTTCGCTTTTTTACCATCCATTCGTGCTATGCATATATCCTTGACAATTTTTGGCGCCACTCTTTGATTGGTGTAACTTTTCATGTATTTGGCAAATGCCAAGAATATTTTCAGCTGTGCCTGATCTCTTGATTCCTTTAGAAGAATCACTCTTTGTGTGTTTAGGATAATACAATAATTCTCTGTGTACTTGGGATAATACAGTAATTTAGAATCTCAATAAATATAATCGACTAAACTTTGTTTATATGTGGACCATATGGCACCATCTATGTAAATTCCTAAAATTTAGCCCCTTTAATTTGAGGTGAGAGGTTGAAAAAAAAAAATTTAATTGACTTGTTCTCTTTTAAAATTAAAAGATTGACTATTTTTTAACAATATAAATATAAGCCCCTTCCTTGAATTAAAAAAAAATGAAGTTTTTCTAAGAACCTTTAAAATCACAAATTTTGTTTTTTAAAAAGGAACTATTTGCAGATTTATACTTACCAATAGATCATGGAGGAATGCAAAAGTAACCCTCTTTTTATATGCTTCATTGCAGAGCATAGTTGGTGTTACCAATTTGGTCCTTGATTGCAAAATAGCACCAAATATACACAACGAATTCTTTTAACTCAATCTTGCATACTAGTAGGTGCAAAATTTTCCATTTAAACTGTCTTTGAGTCATCTGAAAAGGGTTATAACAGGTTTTGCCATGCAGCTAATATTTTGTCTGTCCAACAAAAACTTGAAGTAGTTTCTAACAGGATTTTCCCAAACTTGGAAAATGTCTAGAACATTCAAGTTATTTTCGGATTTTACTGTTTTCTATAAAAATTCATTATTTTTATAGAAAAGGAGTCTAATTTTTAATACTTTTCTTATTGTTAGATCCTTGAATATTTTCTGAATGAACTGAAGTTTGATTTAACACAATTGGGACTAATTATTGCTGGTTTTTATAAACCAGATATTTTCTTGTTCTGCTAAATTCCACTATAAATATTGTCATTTAATTGGGGATAAGAATATAAAATTATACTTAAAATAGGAGTAGTTATTGAACATTTCAACATCACTCAACCTTACCAATTGCTAATCTTACCTTACCAATTGCTATTGAATGCATATTCTATGGATTTTTATGTCAATATAGAATAGCTAGTATCAGTTATTTATGAATTATTCAGTATAGGTTATAGATACACATTAACTTATACCATGGATTTGGAAGGATACTAAAAAGGAATTGTTTTGACTCATGCTTTGTTTTTAAAAAATTACCTACAATCACACATAATTAAAGTAGGTACATTAATTCTTAACAAACTTTAAAGCCTTTTTACTTTTATTTCATGACTATTGAATCAATATATTTTACTTATTCAGTCATAGGTCGCTCCAATTTTAGCAGGGTATACTGATTTTTATTTTAAAAAACATGATTTGAATAAAACTTTATTAATGGTTAACAGTTATATTGAAAATGTAATAACCTAAGAAAGGATGCATATTATTTTATATAAATAAGTCTAAAAATTCGCTTCTACTCAGGAAAGCCCCAAAAGTGACCCCTTTTTAACTAAAAATAACTAGCTTCTCTACTTGGAGGACACTAAATAAATTAGGATGCCATGGCACCAATTTGGAGAAATTATTGGGGGCCTAAGTAAAATAACACTTGCTTCATTTATTAAGTGTTTCAGAACTATTTTTTCTGATACAACATTAATAGTATTAAAATATTTATGTCTCATGTTGAAGAGGGGCCAGGCCCCAACTATACAAACATGAATTCTCCAAGACTGCCCCTTATGAAGTATTAGATTGAATCACTATATTTGGTTACTCAAATCACTAAATATTTATCCTTTATGTTTGAAGGTCTTTGGCCCTTGGCAAAAAAATTTTAATTACAGGCAGTCAGGCCCATAGAACATGGCATGCCTGGTAGATATTTTTTAAAATCTATTTGGTTACTCATTGGAAATATTTCTCATTTGAAGGAACCCAAGGGGTTTGAACCCTTAGGAGTTGGCACCCATGTTAGGATGACAATAACTTATCAAATATTTCTTTTTTCTCACTGAAAACAAATTTCACTCACAAATCTGTTTATCAGCAGAAGCCTAGTTTTAAACATTTGGGGTCAATCCATACATGCAACATTGCACAGTGGTTAATTTTTATGTACTTTTCACCGTGAAAAGGTCGAATAGACTTGAACTGATACCCTTTCAAGAGGAAGTTTGTAATTTCTGATAAAGAAATCAACACTAACATTTTTCAGTGTGTTACAATCAATTCTCACTTGTTTAATAAATCCTCCTGAAGAGAATTAATTGAGCTTAAATAGAAAGAATCTTAATATTTACAAAAAATATATATTCATTGAGTATCATGCCTGTAATTATTAAAATTCCAGTGAAAGCCGATACTTTTATTGATTTCCTCTTTGCGAAAACATTGTCCCTGAAATTTCCTTTGGTACAAACTCATTTATTATTTGAATTAAATTTATTATCAAATTAAATTATTCTGATCTATTAAATTTAATATTAGATCACCTTTAACTGAAATATTAAGTGTTATGGACTTGAATCATAAAATAGAATTAATGAAAGACTATAAGCAACTATTTTAATCTTTAAAATATTTACTCTCTTCTATATTTTCAAAATCATTTAAGTTAATGCTTAACATAAGTCAATACTATCTAGAAACTTGTAATGTGCATGTCTCCTGTACAAGTTTAAAACAACAGCAGAAAAAGGTAATACAAGAGAAACTCACGTAAAATATGTCATCAATAAGCACGTTCGAAACAATTCTTTCCCTGTGATGCATTCTAATACTGATTAACTGCAAAAGAAGGGGCTGTCAAAGTACTTTCTTTTCTCAAGTATAATACATTCCTCTTCAGTTCCTGAGCAGCTGTTTGCAGTTTTTCCATATTCCTGTTCTAATCTGCAATAAATGTGCCCTTAGGCTGTTTCAACATTGTCACCCCATGTGCTTTATTAAATATTCGTGTCATGTTTTGTGTGCATTTTAATACAAGTGTAAATCATACAATCTCTAAGTACTTGTGATGCATTTTTTACCTATCCAGTCCTGAATTTAGTTGTGTACTACAAGCAATAATTCATCAGTCAACGCCCATTAATACTTGAATGCATCAAATTTCTTAGTGCATATGTTTTTTCTATTCCTCAAAAAAGTTTCTGGGTGAATACATGTTGCAACCTGTGGGGTCAAAATTCATTAGAATAAATGATGAATCCGTGTGAAATATATTCTACAAGGAAATATTTTCAAAATTTTTGGTGCAACAGGATATTTATTTTGAATGTTTTAAGATAACACGAATTTTAATTTTTATATTGAATTAATACCTTTAGTAAAAATTTACTTTTGATTACATTTTAAAGCTACAAATAACTAAATCAATAGAATTGATTTTATTTTAGTTAAAATGTGGAAATTCATTCAAGAAAGAAATGAAAATAATCTTGTTGACTGGTACCCAGACCCCAAAGTCTTTTTTTCAGTGGCAAGTAAGTTCGCCAGTAAGAGAAATTTTTATTAAGTAAATTATGTGATCATGAAAACAATAAGATTAGCTTAACTTTCCCAGAAAGTCAATACCAACTTAATACAGCAAAATAAGTTTTGAATGCGTTTTCCTAGGAATAGTAAGTATTTACTCTTCCATATATCCATATGGAAACCATCTATCCATATTTACTATTTTATTTTCCTTAATACTTAGGAATAATAAGTATTATGGAAAACACATCCAAGAGGAGTAAATTTATCAATAGACAAACTTAGGCATGTTTGTCTATCGATTAATTTTATATGTAATAAACTTGAAGTAATAACATCATCTTATGATGTGTATGTAATGACTTAGATTTTCAAGTCTGCCATTAAGAGGCGTCTGTCCTTATTACCCTTTGGAGGTTATAAGACAATTTTATTTTTCAATCCTGTTATTTAAAAGGAATATGGGTTTTTTATTTTCATGATCACCTTCGGGATTAATTCTCTCAAGATGAAATCCAGGACTACACGCTTAGTGTCTTGCGAATAATTTTTTATTAGTTCATGTATCATACCCTTTTTCCTCCACTCAAGGATCTACAATAAATTAATGGTCAGATAATTATTTCTGTGAATGAAAAATCTAACATTTACGAATGTCTCAATTAGATAAATTCTTGTTTGTGAATGTATACTAAATATAGCTGTGATATATTGCATAAAAATATCGAATTATCCTATCACGCAAGTAATCCATTCTATTTTAAGGTTTATTATTACTTCTAATGTTGAGAAATAAGAAAACTTGTAATGACTGCAAAATATGCAGATAACGTCTTTTTTTAATCATTGAACTGATTATTCAATTCATAATTATGTTTCAATGATATAGGTTTATCGCTAAATTATACTTATGTGAAATTTATTTTTTCTCATTGGAGATTTTTAACACGCAAGTTGGGAGAATAGCGTATTAACAACCGTAGGGTTCGAAATGCCCGTTAAATCTGTCGTGGCCTCAAATTCCTCACGTTAGCATGGTGTGGAAGTCAGGAGAGTGGGGTGTAGCTCAGGTGTTGATCTGGTCATCTGACCGTGGTTCAAAATTTCGAGGTATTGTCCTCGGATCTATCCTTTTAGGATTGATCCTGGACCGTCACAAATAGCCTGTTGTGTTTCTCCATTATGACGTTATTTCAATTATCTGTCTTACGCGTAATTTTAAAAGCTTCAGATTTACAATTTGAAAGAAAATCAATGACCAAAGATAAGTATTTCAACTTGTAAAAATTGTTAGCCAATGAAATGGATCGATTGTGACGTCATAACGATCAGTCTTAAAAATCTAAATAAAATTCGTCGTTCATAAGAATGGCCAGAAAGAAATTAAAATAAATATTTCATTTATTGAACCCTTTTTCAATTTGGGGACCAGCAAATAAATTTTTTAATCATACTGCGCATTTTTCAAACAAAAGCCATTTGCTCCTAAACTTTGTACGGATCTGGCAATGTGTTAAGCTTTAATCAAACAAACTTTTTCGCATCTGGCAACAACTCTCTTGGTACTTGGCTCGGTGGACGCTTTCACGTGCAAGAAGATCGAGGAATTTTGGAATTCACCAAATCTTATTAAAAATGAGTTCAAGTGAATGCTATAAGTGTCACAAAACCGGCCATTTTGCCCGGGATTGTCCATCTGGAGGAGATAGCCGCGGAGGTGGATATCGTGGCGATTCAAGATCCAACTCACGAGTTTCCTGCTACAACTGCGGCCGAAGTGGCCACTTTGCTCGCGAATGTCGCGAGTCAGATAAGACCTGCTATACCTGCGGTAAAGCCGGCCACATCAGTCGAGAATGCGACCAAGATGATCGTCGAATCAGCTGTTACCAGTGTGGAAAAGCTGGTCATGTATCCCGAGATTGCCCAGGAGACAGAGAAAGAGATGAGCGAAAATGCTACTCATGTGGCGATTCTGGCCACATCAGCCGCGATTGTCCTGAAGGTGGAAATACTGCCGACGCTGATGATACCGTCTGCTATCGATGCAATGAGAAAGGACACATTGCTCGAAATTGCAGCTCAAGCCGACCCAGCAAGTGCTACACGTGTGGAGAAGTCGGCCACATTGCCCGTGAATGTGAAATGAAGGCTTAAGCCTAACTCGGTCCCGCCTGCCTACGTTGCAGCCTCTAGTATCTTAAAGAAAATGGTCTACGCAATTTGGTGAGAGCGGGAAAAAGTAACAGCTCCCTACGTTCCTAATTTGGCTTTCTAAGCCTGTTTCCAGATGTTTGATTCAATTAAAGGTGCCGTCATCCATATTTGAAAAAGAAGTAATTGACTGCATTTTCGACTCGGGGGAACAAATGCACACATCAGATCCGGAACTGAACTGATTGCCACAATCTTCACGTTTAGGTATTTTCTGATCCGCCGGCATTGTGGAAAATAAATTGCTACATCATTTTTTTTGTAAGAACTGAGTGGAAGAATAACTCCAGGTTGACACCGTTTTCGGGAGGGAAGCCGATAACGATTTTTTCTGTATTTTTTCGATTTTTTTTTTTGCAAGTGTTTTGAACAGTAACTTTTTACCTATTCAATAATTTTGCCAGTGTGCAAATATGATTTGGGATGCTGCCCATTTTAAGTTAGCATACAGCGAGTGCGACACCCCTATGTAATAGTTGTTTGAAGTAACGTTCGGTCAGCAAGACGATGTAATTCAGGTTTATGAAATTAAGCCTTATTTTTGTATTTTAAATGTTACCATTATGCAAATTAATAAATATCTGGCACTTGTTACGTAATTTATTTCTGACTTCTGGCGTTGTTTCTTGATGTGAGATTACTGAAATGTTTATGTGTGATTGTTGTGATGATATTTCATTGAATAGAGAGAAAAAGAAAGGAGTTGTGGGAGTGTTCAAGATGAGAAAAAGTCGTCTCATGTATTGGTATGGTGAGTTTGGAAAGGAAGAGTTGGATGTGAGTGAAGGTAGGAGGTAAGATGAGAACAGTTTAGCAATATTGAATTTTCAGTGAACTGATTTATAGTATAACTTTCTGGTGAGTTGAGTTATGAAATAGAGTTCGAAATGTGAATGTGGTCAGAGAATGAGAATTTAGGGTAAGTTATGTACAGAAGGTACTAAGTGCTTGGAGTGGGTCTTGCAGAAAGTATTAACATCAAAGTTTTTAAAGTATCTCACGTAAGTATGCAAATTTTCAATTATTTTATCTATTAAATTCTAGTAATTGCAATAATTGAACATAGCTATTTTAAAACAGAAGTACATTTTAAAGCGAAAAAACTACACATGCTAGGGAAATTTTAAATCTATCTCTTAACATGAAATTTAATACTGATCGGTATTATATTTCATAAAGATCAAGATTTTAATTGGAGGATTTTATTATAAGTATTAAGGGGTATACAGATAAACGCCTAACAAGATATTTAAGAATCGCATGAAGAACATTAAATTCCTCCAGGAAAGCTTAAATCTGATTACATGTTTAGCATCAGTCTTAATTCAGTTGTTGCAGAGAATCTAGTAAATTTTCATTCATTAAAAATCTTGGAAACAAAGTGAAAGGAACATTTATTTTTCACTGATTTGGATAAGGGTTAGGGGCCATGGATAATGTTGCAGGGTATTTTTTTGCAAAATTTTATTAATTCCAGACACAGCATTGTCTTAAAATGGATTTGTCACCGACTTAATGTGATATATGCATGACCATGGTAGTTAAGAATTAAATGGTTGATTTATTTGGGAAAAATGATAGGTATATAATAGAGAATTGGGATGTTGCACCTTCATGAAATCTAAGTCAAAAATATGAGGAATGCTGGGGCATAGTTTCTAAGTAGTTATGAATTGTATTCCTATCTCTGAAACCTATGACGTTGCCTCTAAATTCGAAAATCTTGCAGTAGTCCTCGGGTTTCTGAGACAGGAATGCAATTCATGACTTATTGGGAACTTCATTGAGAAATAAAAAGCTTTTCAGTAGAATCAATACATTAAAGAAAGTACAATGTTCGTGAAATATAAATGATTTTCTTAAGGATTTGAACTATTTAATCTGCCTGTTTTTTAAAGCATAGTGCAAGACTAAATTCCTTCAAAGAAAAGTTTTTGATTCATCTTAATTACATTTAACTTTAAAAAATGCTTAATTTTTTATTGATTCTTTAGTCTTAATTTTTGGACTCTTAAATTAAGAAAATTAGGTAAGGCTTAGTGCTACTGATCTGTTTCATACCAAAATCAATTGCAATGACTTGTAAACTATCCATCTGTATGTGGATATGGTTTACAATCATTAGAAAATACAGATCTTGATTAGAAACAATACGAAAAGAAAATTTAATACTCGCAGTTTAAAGGAAGAAAACATTAAATCAATATTAATTAAGCATTGCATAAATCCTAACAATATAAGAAGGAAAATTCATTAACTAATCAACTCGTATTCTTATTGATAACAATGTTTGAGATTTTGAAAAGAATTATAAATATGTATAATAAAATAATTGGATAAATGATTCATAAAATCTTTGATGAATAGCTAGCTATACATAAAAAGGGTGTTCAAAATGAACTTTTTGTGAACAAAATCGAAATTTTTAAAAACAATTGATTGTTTTTTTTATCAATATTTTAGTGTAATTTTTGTCAGTTAAAATATCAAGCTACAGTAACAGATTTAATGTGCCATTTTGGCTGTAACCAACAATGAGAGTAAATGCCAATTTTTAGCACAAGCACCAATAGGAAACCACCCACATCTAGATACCAGCAAACATTGCATGTGGCATGCTAATGTAAGTGTTGACTGGAATTTTAATAAGCATAAGTATTCTCGGAAACATTGCATACAGTGAATTAACAATATGGTAAAAACTGACCAAAATTATTCCACGAAGGAACAAAAATTATATGCATATCATAATTAAAGACTTGTATTTCATAAAATAGTTTCAAGAGACCTAATGGTGTAAAATTAGAAGTATTGATTTCAGTTAAGAAATTCATAGCCGTATCCACATACATTAATATCTAGCCGTCTGATAGATGAGTAATTTATGTCCAAAAATATACATACTTACCTCTTAAAAATTGAAAAATTCAAATTACTTTTTTGCAATTGAAACAATTGCATTTTCTACTGTAAGTTCTTATTTTTGCTTGGTTAAGTTTGACCAAAATTTAATTTAGTTTCAAGTATATAAATTTTCATTCAGAAAAGTGTTTTACCCTTTAAGTTTAGAAACATGCATGAACTAGGTAACTTGTGTTCTGGTTTTTGAGATTAAGAGATAAACATTTTTCACACCAATTACTGTTTAATATATCTACATTTTTCATTAGCTGATAGAATGACCAGTTACCTAGTTTAATGAAATTCTGCATGATCTCAGCTTTACTAATTTAAATATTACTCAAAATACCCATTTGTCGAGTTACTTCTTAGTTCATATGTTTAAGTGATGTATTTGTTCTTTCAAAGAAATGAAGTTTTTTTAAGATGTGAGATTCTAAAATAAAAGTTCACATTTCTGTTGGATAATTTTTGCATCTCGAGTTCCTCGAAATAAGACTACTTCAACTCAAGAGTAGAAAAATCTGACCTTTTTCCAAAGACTAAATGCATATTTTCATAATAATGAAAAATACATTGTGATGTTCAGGCTAGGTAATATCAACACTTTTAAATAGGTCCAAAACTATTTATATTTGGAAAATATACAAGTATCAAACATACAACAAAGTTTTAAAACCAGTAATATCGAGGCGATGGTTGGAACTACAGGGAATTTTGTGATGATCCTAAAAACAAACTTTAATCGCATGTCTATTATGTAAAATGAACATCATACTGTACTAATTAAATTTAATGTATGGAATCCTAAATTAAATTTTAAGTGGCTCAAATAAAAACTCAAGACAACTTGAATTCAGAGAAGTTACAATCCTGATACATTTCCAATTTTGGATCCTATGCTGCATGATTTCAATTATCTCCTGGTTGGAGACCCATAACATCCTTCATCCCCTACAATATGGTTTTTGCGAACTAAAGTCCTGCGAGGAGGCTATCAACAATGTAATAGGACAAATAAAGAAATTTGAAGGAACCCATCACTCCGCTCTCACTGCCATTGACATAAAAGCCGCCTTCGATAACATGGACTGGCACTTGCTTAGAGAGGCACTGTCCTCTTTGAACCTCCCTTCTCATTTCATCACTTTATAAATTCATACCTAGAGGACCAATCTATTACCTATTTTGACCCAAATTTTACCCTCACTAGGAAAATCTCTAAAGGATGTCCCCAGGGATCTGTCATCGTGCCACTTCTCTGGAATCTATATTTCAACTCTATTTTAACTATAAATTCCTCCAATATCTTTGTTCAAGCTTTCGCGGATGACCTTGTGGTCATTTCTTCAGGATTGACACGAAGAGAACTTGAATTTAATACTAATGCTACTTTACAAATTATTTCTTATAAAATCTCTAGTTTAAAACTCCCTCTCTCTGGACAAGTGTCAGTCAGTTATTTTCTCTAAAAATTTTAAACTCAAAAGGAATCCCATTTTTAAAGTCAATAACCATACCATCAAAATTAAGGATTCTCTTAAATATTTAGGAATTAACATCGATAATAAGTTAACTTGGAATAAACACATTTCTAGTCTTCGAGGGAGATGTCTCGAAATTAGAGCCATGCTCTCCAGAGTGTCCTGTGGAGGATGGGGCGTCCGATCCCAACTTCTCAAAACTTGGTATTTAACTGTCGTCGAAAAAATTATAACTAACGGAGCTGGGGTTTGGGGCGGAAATTTAAATCTGGCTCAAATTGATAAATTAAAATATCAAGTTCTTACAGAACCACCCCAACTGATGCTTTAAACGTTTTAACCAGAATCCCTCCTCTCCACTTGACACTCTTAAAATTAAATATAATTTTTAATACTTGGAAAAGGCGGCTAACTGACCCAAACTTACTAGGGCTGTTGCTAACTCAATATGATAATAATATTCAAATAAACTCAAAACTTCCAAATCAATTAATTCTTGACTTTCCCAAAACTCTACCTGACTCTGAATTAGAGGTGTACACGGATGGCTCCGGCAATGTAGGAGCTTCCGTGTGCATCTTCAAAGATAATAAATTAGCTACTGTCCTTTGCTATAAACTTCACTATTATAATACTGTTTTTCTATCAGAACTTTCAGCTATTTTTAAAGCTATCTCCTGGGCCACAGACAAAAATATAAGAATAAATATCTACAGCGACAGCCTTAGTTCAATTCAGGCACTTCAATCTACTTATGTTAATTCAATCAAAACATATCTAAGTAATAAATCTAATTTCAGCCTGAATTGGGTCAGAGCCCATTCCAATGAGGTTGCTGATCACTTTGCAATGTTGGGGGTGAGTTACTTGAAATTCCAACCTCTAAATCATTCTTTAAAAAAACTTTTGAAAAAATAGCCAATAATGATTGGCAAATCTTCTTTAACAATTCTACTAAAGGACTTAGAGTTAAACCTTTTGTCCCTACTGTTAATTCAAATCGACTCATCTCCAACAGATATATAATCTGGTTTCTCACCAGTCATTGCCCTTTTGTCACTTATTTGTACCGATTTAAACTCAAACCTTCGTTCTTGCGGTGCAATAGGCGACCCAGACCATTATGTTTTCAACTGCCCTTCAATCTCCTCATCTGCCCTTCAACCTCCTCATGGCATTTAATCAAACCAACCAAAATAAAGAAAGTTGGTTAAATAACATCCGTAATAATCCACAATCTATATATGCTTGGAAAATGTATAAGGTTCGCAGCGGAAATAGCTAATCGTATTTAAATTCTCTAACTCTTCTCCTCCTTGACTTTAATTTTTAAATTCTCAAAATAAACTGGTCTGTTTTGAATTTTGTTTTTTAAGCTGAACTGTTGTTAATAATTGTCTTACTCTTACCTCTTGTTCTTCAAAAAAAAAACTTTGTTCCAGGCCTCTGGCCTTTTCTTTAACTTCTGTATTTACAAAATTTTTGAGCCATATGGCTAACTCATTTCTTATTCAACTTGAATTTTTGAATTCTTTATGTAAAAAAAATGTACCTTATCTTTATTATATCTTTCTGTGTAAAATATGCTTTGGGCACTGCTAGCCCACTTTTTTCATGTATATATCTAAATTTGAAAAAAAAATAAATGGTGGTGCCCAGTGTTTGGGACCGCGCGTGCGACACAGGCTAGGATCGGAGTGTTCTTTCTCTGCTCGTCAGGGTGGTTCCCTTGATCCTCTTCGTGTTGGAGGTCTCCCCTCTTCTCAATAATTGCTCTAAACCGTTTCGGTGAGTAGAGAGGAGGAGGGTCTATAATTACTTTTGAATATTTATAAAACAGAAGTGTAAATGAGATCCATAACTAAAAAGACAGTTAAATGAATCAGGTAAAAGGCAAGGCATGAGTATTGCATGAAAATGCATATCCTTAAAACCATGAAGATTTCTGAACAAGACTTGGGGCCAAATATGGCCCTTATACCATACAAACCCAACTGACCTCTGAACCAGTTTACAGCAAAGGTAAATGAACATTCTTATCAACCACTGAATATTTATCAAGACAAACTTTTTAAAGTTTCTTCAGTGACTCATCTAATAGCAGGATTTTATCTTGCGCTTGGCACAGCTTGTCCTTTTTTGGACCCTGTGCCATAAAACCCAACAATCAATCTAAGAATAGCAGAAAACATTGTTGTTATTTGCTACAATTTCCTTCACCTAAATTGAAATTTAAGTTGAAGAGGCTGGATGAGGAGTTCAATTCCATCTCTAGACTCATGCTCTTGCTGCTGTTTCTGTATGACAATTGGCAGGGTGTGGAAGTTTAGAAAGTGGGGTGCCAGCTCAAGTGTTCACCTTGTCATCTGACCGTGATTCAAAATTACGTGTTCTCGTTTTTTTTTCCCTTGGGTATTGATCCGTGCATGTAGTGTTGATCCTGTGTGATCTAATTACCTACCTTGCTGCTAATGATGTTTCTGTATGACGAGTTATTTATTGATTCTCAGTGTACTGTCTAAACCACAAGAACATGTTACTAAGTTTTGTTGGTGATAGTTGCCATTAGGACTTGGCATGTTTAAATTTTTTTTCCGAAATTTTGAGATATTTTACAGTGCTACTTAGATACTAGTTCTGGGAACCCTCCTAGTGGTTTCGACAAGGTATATTGTCCATCAAGTTCAGAAGAATTTTGTTAGTAACTAGTTATTTTGTCATCAAGATATTGCCGTTATTTTGATGTTGAGATATCATCAAGATCTGGCCAGTTGCTAATGACGTGATACCTCTTCGAGGAGGATTGTCTCCATAGTTTCCGTTTCATCATCAAATACATCAATGTAACAAACTTTAAAATATTCTCTAAAGAAAATGGGCGGGACACACTCTTCTCATTGGATATCAAATTTTATCCTTTGAACCAGAAGTTATGGTAAGCAGACAAATAAATACTCTAGTCAGTGTATAGTGGTGTAGGAATGGGCGGGACATACTCTTCTCATTGGATATCAAATTTTATCCTTTGAACCAGAATTTTTAATCTAATTTATTAATATCAAGATGAATCTGAAAAGTTAATAATAAACTTGAAATTGTATTATTTCTAACAAAGTAGCATTGTTTTGATTTTGAATGTTTCACAGATAAATTTCCTTTGTGTATGCATTGCAAAGCTCTCACCCTAAAGGCTGGTTCACACTAGGCCAATAATTTAGTCGAGTAGCGAGTAATTTAGTAACTAAACGTGTTCTGACAAAACTATTTAGCTGAGTAGTTTAGTAAAATGATTTAGTGGGCTCGATCCAGTCAAATGGAAAGTAGACTCTAGTAGTATCCCCCACTACACCTCATTAACCACTAGCGTGCCACTGAACATGTCTGTTTAGTAGAGTTCGTTATCCCTCGAGATCTGTTTCTTGTGTGTGTTTTTATCGGCAACATGACTCGGAGTGATGATACTACGGTGAAATCTCCCCTGTACAAAAATAAAGCAGCCAAGGCAGTTGCAATCGATGAAGTGATAAAAATGATGGGAATACCAGAGTTTCATGAGAAGGAAATCAAACAAAAAATTTAAAACACTTCACAAACTTGAACTAATTCAGAAACAGTTGACTTCCCTATTTGAAAGGTGTGTCAGAGTCCTTAAACATAATCCAGTTGCAAGAAGGTATAACACTGCCTCCAGTTTTGTTCTTGCAGGTATGACTTCTCTTAGATGAGTATCGGTACGCTGGATTGTAGCCTGTACTTTTTCTAATATAAAATTAAAGAAACTTTCCAACATTCTCAAGAGTTGAAAAATATTCTTTTGGGTCTTCAACTGTGAGTTCTCAGAAACATTGGAGGCTCCTTGCAAATCTCTTCAACCAATCCATTCTCATACCTATTCTCTTTTATAATATCTTCTACCAGGATAAGCCAGGCAGCAACATTTATTGCTCGATTCAGCCATCTTTTAGCAGTTGACACTTGAACACTGACTAAACCGTGTCTGAACACACTCCCCCACTTGCTGTTTTCTCATTTAGTAGAGCTACTAAATCACTTGCTACCAGACTAAATTACTGGCCTAGTATGAACCAGCCTTTAGAAAATGTTTTTATTCCCTATCATTTTCAAAAGGCAACATAAGTGTATTACTGGCTATGAGTGAAAATGTTAATATTTGCATGTCTGATAATATGCATGAGGCTTTAGTATATCAGTATTTTAATTATTAATAAAAATTTAAGGATTTATAATTAATCTGATTTATGAGTTAATTAATATTTAATTTGATTTCATTAGCAATTATTTTTAATTGTTGTGTAGGAAATTTAAATCCCTGTATTAATGTGCATTGTAATGTTGGAGTTAGTGTGGTCTATTGCATTGCTGCAAAGAATCTGACGGCTACTTTGAAACATCAATTCAATCCAAAAAAAGGCCAACAAAACTTCATGGTATCAATGTCTCAAATAGGCATTGACAGTTGTTAACCACATTGTTACCATTTTGATTTTAAAGTACTAAACTGTTTCGCTAAAAGTAATTTAATATTCATTATCGCTAAGATGAAAACCACCGGGAAAAGTCAAAATTAATTGCTGTCAAATATTTTTGGGGTTATTTGTTAACATTTTTAAAGGTAATCAATATCCTTAATTACATGGACTTTAAAATGAAACATTGCTTTTTGTTTCTTCTATTAATGTTTAATTTGAATTCAATTAAGCATGTGCAGTTAGTACTTGTAAAATGAGCTCTCATTCTACAAATTTTTATTCCCTTTTGGTTTGCCAAATTTAAATCCCTTATTTCCTCAGTTCCTGATCTTAAACTTCAGATACATGGTTTATTCATATTTAAAGCTCTGCAATCTTGTGTATTAAAATTGGAACACCATGAAAGAATGTCTTATTACCTGGAGTTGAGCAAGAAAGACTAATAGGTTATGAAAAATTCAAATGATTATAATCTAATGTGCCACACATGCAATGCTGACTTGATTGATATAAGACATTCTAACATTTATTGAGTTAATGCGTATATATGACCTTATAAAATGAAAGTCAAGTTGAGGTGATTTGTTGTCTTAAAGGTGAAATGCTTAATGTAGTATATATGGCAACAATGAACAGAAGGTTTGGCATGTTAGAATTCTTGAGCTCAAATATATATCTATCTATCCAAAGAGATAAGTAATTGCCTCGCATAGTGGAGACACAGTACATCAGCATTGTAACGTGTTAATGTTAATATGTCAAATGTTCACTAATTGCTTAAAGTTAGTGCTTGTGGTTCACCCATTGCTGACTTATCTTGAATGTAATGATAGCGAAACTGAAGAATGACCTTTATGAGAACGAATTATGTTTTCTGATGAGACGATTCTCTCTTGGTGTGCTATTAAGACTCAGTCCTTGTTTGGTACCATGGAGAATAACACATGGAAGGCATCATATAGCAATGTTCCCCAAATATGGTTTGTCTTGGGTCAATGATTCTCAAACTTCATGAAGCCTGGAGGGATCAGATGAATTGTAAGGGATATTGTTGAAGTATTGAACTAAAACATTGTTTATAGGCCATGAAAAAGTCTAAAAATTATATACATTGTATGTATTTCGAGAACTGTTCCTACTGATAAGTTGAAGTGGTGGTCGCTAGCAACTGGGCTCGTGCATTTCAAAAAGGGATGACTGAAGTTGACAATTTTTTTTAGTGCTTGATGATGGAAATACTTAGTTTACTAGGTTGTGTATGCCCATTGTCTTGTGCTGGCATTATCTGTCTTGTGCTTGCAGCTTGGTCAAATATGACCCTTACACCATGAAAACCCAATCATCTCGGTAACAAGTAAAAATCATAACACATTTACTATTTGTCGTTAAATGCACCAATGGGACAAACTTGAATATAATTTGTTTCTCAATAGACAAGCCCAGATTTGGTCTCTAGTTCTTGTGGTAGAAGGCTATGTAAACTCATTAATTTTTATGTAACCAGAATTATTTGAGAGAAATTGAATATTCTCAATATAACCATGCCCCAACTACTTGTTTATAAAAGAAAATTAGATCTTCCTACTAATAGTTGAACCATTGATTTAGGCATGTTTGCTATTTTGATATCATTCCTTCATGATTCTGAAAATAAAGCACATCCTCTACAGCAGATATCACCATTTCGAAGCAGCTTTTTAATAAAAAAAAAGTTGCTTCGTTGATCATTTGCAGGCTAAAATCTCATTTTCAACTGTATTTTTGCAATGATTTTATGAAATTGACTATTTTGTGTAATGAGCAAATCACACTAATTATATTTTTTATCAATTTCTGTTTTTAGAATTCTTTTATATAAATTTCATTTCATGGTGATATTTGTTTTGAGAAATGAGTTAAATTAAGAAATTTAAATCTTCCTGCATTTTAATTTTGATATTATGTAGATTTCTTTCGGATTAATAATTGTATTCCTTCACTAACACCTTAAAGATGGCCATCTATACTTCTAGGTTTGAAAACAGGTACTTGGGAGTAAAATGTTTGAGAACCACTGGCTTGGGGTGTTACAGTATTTCATTCACACTGTAGGTACTTTAAAGAATAGTCAGTACATCACAAAGATTTTAAATTGAGCCATGTTTTGTGATGCGTAGATTATTATCTGGTATTAACTAGTCACCCTTAAAAAATTGTATAAACTACATGGAATAATGCTTCTCAAATGCCCAAGTGGGGTGCCAGCTCAGGTGTTGACCTCGCTATATATATATATATCTGAACTGTGGTTCAAAATTATGAGGTGTCTTCAGATCTTTCCCTTTTTGAGATTGATCCAGGACTGTCATCAATAGCCTGTTGTGTTCCTCCAGTGTGACAAATTCAACTACCCACCTTATTTATCAAATTAAAATAAGGTGAGTTGAGGATTGGTTGCATTAATTTCTCATTTATTTAAGGCATATGCAATCTATTTTGTATCTTTGGAGATGTTTTAACAAATATCATTCACAAGTTATGCAAGTATAAATGAGTAATTATTTTAATTTGGATTTAATGATAAAATTTTAGCTTTAATCTTCAGTGTATTGTTAATATCAGATTGAAAAATGTATATTTCACATACCTAGGTACATTTATAGAATAAGTACCATAGCCAGAACTTTCCTATGGGAGGAGGTGCTATCCTGATCTGATTTCTTTTAATTAACAATATTTTCTGACAAAAATCTTTTTTTACTATTTTGTCACAAGAAAATAGATGTATATGTGCTTTTCTCACTTTGGAAGCAGAAAAATCTGGTGTAATATCATTTGTTTTGTTCGCCACTTTCCAATTTCTTTTCAACTTCGTATACAGGAAGATTTTTTTTTTGGGGGGGGGACGGGTAGTATGAACAGTGTTTATACCATCCATCCAAGATTTCACTTTCGAACACAGGTTCCGAGGAAAAGGCAGTCGATTTTTGAAAAGGTAAAACCTTGTTAGAAGGCTACCATACGCAAAAGCATAAATGGCGATCGCTATTTCTGGTTTTCCCGCCAACTCATCTGCTGTCGCTTCTGCCCCGAACGATACATTTAGAATCAGAATCATTGGTTGGTTGGTTTCCTTGAGACTTTTAGCTGCAGAATCAGGCTTTTGTCTCCAATCTTCCTAAAATAAAGAAATCAAAATTTTTCAATTGATATGAGAAATCTAGTTATGTCTCTAGTTTGTTGAGGTTTATTTATCATGCTTTTTATGAGATTTTTGAAGGTGAAGTTTGAGATTGGAATTTTATTTTTTCGATGAGGTTTTTTCTAGGGCGTGAATACTTTTTGCAATCGAATATGATGTGTTGAAATCAGAACCAGAATCCGCGCTATTGACGCCAATTGTGGAAGCTATTTGTTTGCTTTATCACCTGTCAACTAATTTAACTAATGGACTCGTTCAAATCACGAGACTCAATTACCAACTTCCGGGAGCCGGACTATAATTGAATACACATGTTCCGTCTTAAGTGCTTGATCTCAAGGACAATCCTTTAACGGACTCAGCACTTTGTAGACTACTTACTGTAATATTTTATGCGAAAATTTATTTGAATATCTAGCACAGTGATTCTCAACCTTTTTTTGTCGCGGCACACTTTTAACGATTTCAGAATTTGGCGGCACACAAAGAAAAAGATAAGTTTAAAAGTTGTTTACTTACCTATAATACACTGTGTAATATAGTTTATGATAATAATTGTGAATGTAAAATAAAATAATATAATATGTACAACAAAAACAACAGTACGTTTATTAAGGGAATAATTACAAGGTAATAATAAGAATACTTTTAATGAGAAATTTGAGCTTGATGTTTTTTCATAATTTCATTTATATTTGGTCGTAAAAATGACAATGCTTCTCTCATATCGTCTTCTACATTTAACAGTCTCGATCTTTTTTTCGTTTTTATGTTGGTTAATACTAAAAATCCGAATTCACACAAATAAGATGTAGAAAATTGTAATAATATTTTTAAAGCTTTTTTGGCTATCATGGGATAATCGCATCTAATGTTAATCCAAAATGAATTAATTGATTCTTCCGAATATTTTAAAATTAAATCTCGATTATTAGAAAGCGAAATTAGTTCTTCCTCTTCATTCAAAGTTAATTCAAATACAGAAGTATTCGTTATCACAAATGGATTACGAACCCAATCAAATTTTTTTATATCTAAATTTGGGAAATAATGAATAATTCTCTCCTCTAATGTTGTCAAATGGTCAATAACAATTTTATATGAATAGTTTTATTAAAAACTTTTGGGACTGACTCAAACTGCCTTCCTGAGCTTTATTCTTCCATAAAGTTATTTGTTTTTGGAATCCCACCAGTTTATCTGTTGAGTTTAATATATTTTCTTTCGGCCCTTGCATACTTGTTATTAAAAATAACAAAAATATCTGATAAGTAATCTAGTTTAGCACACCATATTTCATCTTCCAACAAATGAACAAAATCATAATTTTTATTTTCTAAAATTTGGCGGCACACAAAAGTGCCGCGGCACAGTGGTTGAGAATCACTGATCTAGCAAATCAGATAAATAAGTATTTGGAAGAAAAAATGTTTTGGTTTTAAAAAATATAGGGTGAAATATTCTTTAGTATTCTGAGCGCTACTAGATTTCCGAATAGAGAAGTATTATTTTCACCCTACATGCCATTTAATGACTAAATAGAATATATCGGTTGAAAAAAATGCAAGGAAATATTCCATTGATCAAGAAGGTTAATGCTGATATGACAAGATGTCATGTCGAGTAGACGGCAAGTTGCAGAACGGATATATGCGTGTGTGCCCCTTTGAAGGTTTAATTTTTAAAATTTATCCTAAAACCTTTTTTTAAACTCTCATGCCTGATTAAGCATTTAAGTATCAATTTGTTGATAACTTTAATACTTTTAAATAAATAAAATTACCTAAAATTGTGCAGAAGAAGGCATCTTGTGTATTATTGTTTTTAATATTTTTCTTTCTGTTTAAAAAAGTGACACGATGATTAACCACGAACATTGAAAGTTGCAAATATATTCATGATTTCGTACACATTCAAAAAAGCGTTTAAAAGTTTGAATTTTGTTTTTATACTGGGAAAAGTTGGAGAAAAAGCCGCTTAAAATTGTTTCAGAAATAAATTACTATAATATTTGTCACAAGCCCTAAAAAATTTCATGTATTAATTTTTGTATAACAATTAGAAACATTGGTTTGAACATTCCTGTACTCTCTCTTGCCTGTCTTTCTCTTTGCTTCAACCAATTTTATCAGCTTTTCAGCACGTTGAGATTGAACATTTGAGTATCATTTGCGAAAATACTGTATTTACTTACCCGGAATTTTGTTCCGCTTTTTCTGTTTTTAGCTATTTTAACCATTTTTGTAGCCTGAATTTTGAGAACACCTATATTAAAAAGCAGCGATTAACCAACATCTGGCAGCTGATGCTGCAATAAAATTTAAAACAAGCAAGAAAATTCGCAAAAAAATTGTGGAAATGGTTAGAGAATTAATAGAAAAAGTCATTTAAACGGGTAATTTTGCTTCCTGTAGCATATTTTCTTATTTTAAAGAACGCGTTTTGGGGAAAAGCTTAAAAGTGACGATAAATACTCCTATCGCTAAGAAATTTCTCAAGAATATTGTTAAGCAATTTTTTAAACTATTTTAAATACATTTCGGGAAATTCTGGGCAATTTTTGTGTTGAGTCTTGCATACAAAGAACTTACTCTTGCATAAGGTGAGAGAATTTTGTAATGCACATTCAAGGTTTTTGAATTAAAATATTTTGTAAGTCACGTAATTTTTTATCAAATTCCGTGATCAAGACATTCTTTCAAAGGGGCACTTTTTGACAAAAAAGAAAGGGCTTTGAACCCTCCACGATATTTTAATGGTTAGGGCCTAAGGGATTTGATTGGATGATATGAATTTTTTAAAAATTTTTAGGAAATAAATTGCTCCAAACTTATATTTGAAAAAACAGTTCTTTATGCGTCCCCTAATAATTTCCCCAAGTTGTCGCCACTGAAACTGAACACATCTGCTTTTGAAATCAATGAAAATTCTTTCGCTTATAAGTTGAGCATGTCAGATTTTCCATTTTAACCCTCCAAGTAGTCTTGAGATATCTCGTCCATCAAGATCTGATCAATTTTGCTTACCATATATCTCGTCATGAAGATATTGCCGATTTTTTATGAGATCAAGATCTGGCCAGTTTTGCTAATGACTGATCTTGGTGGAAATAATCACCAAGTGTATTAAGGCGACCCGACGGAGATTTTTATTGTAAACCAGGGATGCACATAACCGCGGGCCTCATGCGGCCTCCGTTGATTTGCCTGCCGCCCGCCTCACCACGTGTTATTTTAACTTTAACAAGTCACGCGATAAGTAATTTAGGTTAAAACTTCGTTGCTAGATAGAATGGCATTAAAAATGCGCAAGCCTCTTTGGGTGAACTTAATTGTGAAAAGCTTTTTTCTGTCATGAATATTAAAAAAGCGAAAAATTGCAATCGCTTGATTAATGAAAATTTAGAATCAATTTTGCACTTGGCAACTACAAAAATCGAACCAAATATTAAAAATTGTTAAATCTCAATACAATGTCACGCATGAAATTAAATTCCGTTTTTACTTTTTATTATCTTTTTTATAACAATATAAATAATATATGATAGATAACTTTCATGGTTTTTTGGGCGATCCTCCCATAAGTCACAGTGAATCTATGTAGCCTTTGGTCTTAACAAGTCTGCATCCCTGCCGTAAACCCTAATCCCGGCCACATAATGGAGCAACATACGTACGCCTACTCCGTTTTATAGAAAATATGTCTACGCATACATGCTTCAGCCAATTCAATGTCGTAGGACTTCTGTTATACCAATGTGTGGCCTACCTGTCGGCGTCATCTGACCATGATTCAAAATTACGTGGTGTCTTTCTCAGATCTTTCCCTTGGGGATTGATCCCGGACCGTCGCCAAAACGAGTGTGGTTTCGACGAGATATCTCGTCGAAACCACTCGAAGGGTTAAAAAACGCCAATTAGGGTCAATGTAAGGTTGACCTGAAGGGCTCCGGTCTCACAAGAGGAAGCTTTGCTAATCTCCGTGGACGATATACAAAAACATTTTTGTCAGTTAATGTGTTTCTGCTCTAAGCCGATGATATAAGGTGATAGGTCATAGATGGAAATTGGAGCTAAATGGAAACTAAAAATGGAGTGAGCAATGACAGCCTTTTTCATGTGACCAAAACTAGTAATGTGACCGTTAGACTTTCGTCTACCGTGTGGAACTGAACATCATCTGATTGGTCCACGGGATGGACCAATCAGATGATGGCCCGTCAAAACCCCACCGCCTACAACTCGTAGGTTGTTTGCGCAACGGAAATAGCCGCTGAGCCGTAACGACTCCGGTCCATAGGATGGGTGGAGACGCCCATCCATTGGTTCATCATCTGATTGGTCTGCGGGACATAGTAGACTGGGGCGATTTCACCACTTTTGGTGCCAATCTAGAAATGCGCATTCACACATCTGTCCAGTTATAATATGCTGTATAACCAAACGAGGCGATAAAATGCCAAATCGGCCAACCAAGTAAATTTTTCACAGAGCCGTCACGTGACAGCTCTGTGGTCGCACATATTTGTCGCACTTTTTAAAATCCCTTTCTGTACCTATGCTCAGTCTACTTATATTTCACGTCTATGACCTTTACCCACAAAAATTATTTTTCCATTTTTGGAAAAATAATTTTTATGGGTAGATTAAATGGGAAGAACCACAGCATGGTTAGGTCATTTCTATGAATGAACCCAAATATACAGAAAATTAAATTAAAAGCTGGTTACTTTTTAATTTTCGTTTCCAAACTCTTGAACCAATTTCAGAAATGAGTGAGCTGAGTAGGTGCTTCATCAGCTCCTTTATCTTCACATTCGAAGTTCGCACTCCGTTATCTTTCAATGACGATTTTTTTATATTTCCAACCTCTACCACGCGATTTCGAGATTTGAATCGTGAAAAACGGTGAGTTGTATTTTCCCTCCTTTATTTAAATGTATAATTGGGCACGTTCTTTGTCATTACCGCTCTGTATCATGTTTAGTTAATTTCACTCGAGTACCTTTTCTGTATTCTGTCCACAAATGTAAACGAAACGGCTGTTTAAGTCAGTTTCGATGAATAAATTCAAGTATACAGTTGAACGACAAATACAATATAATAATGCAAATGATTTCGACTTCCCTTTGCGCGCTTGATAAGTCGATTATTTGTACCTGGCTTTTCCTAATTAGTAATTCACATTAAATATTCCAGTGGATAGTTAAATTCTGTGTGAATTGTAGAATTTTCAACTTCAGCTAAATTTGGAACAATGTAGTATAACGTTAATAACTTTCACTTATTTCACGTACCAATTCATTTTAAGACAAAAATTTGCTTCAGTTCTTTTTATAAACTACTATTTGGTTCTAAAAATTAGGTTCGTATAGTATATAAGTGCGATACGATATATGTGCACAATGCTGAATCTGTTGAACTATTAATGCTGAACATCATAGTCCTATAGTGAAGCATTTTGTCAACTTTTTTGGACCACGGCTCCCTGTACCTAAACAAATCTCAACGGCTGCTTTTTGCAAACGTTGTATTGAAATTATGTTAAATAATTAAACAAATTGCATTGTCATTAAGCATATCGATTTAATTATTAGAAATTCTAAAAACGTTAGAAAATTAAATTAAATTAGAAAAGAAATTAAGAATTAGAAAAGAAAATTAAATTAAAATTATTAGAAATTCTAAAAAACGTAATTAACGTTCGAACGGAAAGAGGAACAAAGGAATTTTTGTAAATCGTTATATTTCTTCCACGGAAGCTTATAAATTAAGATATAAGTCCAGAAGTTCGAAAACTGCAGACACGAGTATTTTTCCTCCCAGGATGGAGCCGTAGCTATGGGTTTGCCCACTGCACTAGCCATCTGCGAGTTGTAGGCGGCGCAGGTTTGATAACCTGTTACTTAACTTTCTCTCTTCTGTGTCAGTTAAACTTTCTTTGAATGTGTTTGTCCGTTACTTGACGTTGTCTGTCTTGTGTTTTATGCAGCTTGGCCAAATATGGCCCTTGCGCTACTATAAAACCCAACTCCTAAATTGGTAATTATTATTTTTTTATGATTTCTCTCTTTTTTTTCATAAATCGAAATGTATCATCCCATAGCCAGCTAAAATTCTCTTTTAATTTTACAAGTCTGCTGCCTTAGCCTTTATTCGCCTCAGTGTATAACGCTGTTAAAGATCTTAAACAACGAGATTAATTTCATAAAAAAATGCAGTTTTTAAAAAATATTCACTTTGGAAGGTCACTTTTGCTAAGGATTTGATTTGTACTTTTTATCATAGAACTCCTAATACTCTTCAGGTTTTGAGAAACCAACCAACTAGGCGGCTCTAGTTGGTTGGTCTGGTCTTTATGAGGTCAAGTCATGGCATACACTCACAAGAAAAGAGTTTTCACTGAGACAAGGGAGAAATATACCCAGTCTAAGATACAGGAATCGAACCTCCTCCGACTTCAACTCGCTCGTTGCTAGCGGAGTGGGCAAACCCTTTGAGCCACACTCCCCATATCCGTACTCCGTTGAGAGCCGTGACAAAATTTTCTCTGAGCTGCTCCTCTCAAACACACAATTCCTCTGGATTAGAGAAAATTTCCTGATAAGAACTTAAGCACATTTTTCGTAAATAAAATAATAACTATGTTGGAATAACTCATTCAGCACCAGCCTTTTTAATACCTAAAAAATGAAACTGAAATACAGGGGGTTGTCTACACTCAGGTATACATACCTCTGCAACCCAGAGCAAACCTTCATTGTTGAAGGTATACTTTCAGGGGGAAAATTTTACATTCAAAAGTATAGATGAGATCTACTCACCTGGGATTTTTTGTTTTCTTGTAACCTTTTTCGTGTTGTTTAATTTTGAAACTTAAAGCTCTAGGATTATTTGTTCTAAGATTAAAGAAAACTAAATAATAATAATAATAAAAAAACGAAAACTAATTTAAAACTGGAACTGTTCATTTCTGCAAAATATAAAAGTGCTTCTCATAGTCCGTTTTCGTAGCTTTTAATGGCTTCTTGTGCCTAATAAATTTCGATTCTGCTTGTATATTATTGTATAGGGTGTTTCGAAAATATCTTACTAAATTGTAAAGGGTGGTAGAAGGCCCCAAAATAAACATTTGAATAAATTTAAAAATACAATTTTTTAATTTAAAAAATAAAAAATCGTCCGTTTCCTTTCGCAGCGTTATGCATCGGATACCTGTCTGCGAGCTCCGAATTCGTGTAGAGATGCATGCCGTTGAAATCCGATCGCCACTGAAACGATGTTATCGACTGACCTAAACAGCGCCCTCTTCCACTTAACGCTGCATTTCCGGACAAATTCTCTGACAAAAAAATGTTTATTTTGGGCCACTCTACCTCCCTCTGCAATTTGGCCAGATATTTTCGAAATTCCATGTATATTGCAATAATTTCTGAATAAAAAATGGGTGGTTTTACCTTTTAAAAAGATAGTGCGTTAGCACACACACACATTCACTCGTCTACATTTTTTTTATACTTCGTAGGCTAAAATAATAAATTATGCGTATTGTAAGCTCAGAAGTTGACAACTTTATCGTCGTTAATCCTCTTTTTGTGTTATTAATTATGGTTTACGACTCGTTTAATGCATTTTGAGTTAGCTTAATTCTTCACAACCAAGTAAGAATAACTTATCCGTCTTAATCTTCACGACCATTTCAAGATAATTGATTTCACCAAGTTCATTCATTCTTCTGTGAGATATCTTTTCTGGGATCTTATACTACAAACTCATTCCTGTTGTGTGCAAATACTACTATCACTGCCTACAAAAGGCCTGCACTTTTCCTTTGGCTTCTTTAGTAGTCGGTTTACGCTGCAAATAGATTTCTTTCGTAACGTATTGATTTCTTAACAGAATCATTTGGACTCGGAAGACGCAGAACGGATGTTATCAGGAGGAAAGACGAAACCCGGCCAATGAAATTTCGTAATGATATTGAATTCGGGTTTATGTGAAAAGTGACTTGAATTTTCATTATGTGTATTGGAGAATTGTGGAGTTTGGTTCAACGCTTCCAATTGAAAAATATGATATAAACCAAAAGAACCAAGCAATCGTAATTGATTTGGAAAAAATGAATTCCAAGGATTCTTTACACCAAGTTACTCATACCCTGTTAGTAGATTTTCGGGATGTAATGTAAAATCAAAAGCATTAATTTTCAAGTTTTGTGGAAATACGTATTTCTATAAACGTTATGTATAAAAAAACATTACGCTTTCGAAGTGAGTATGAAAACAATAAACTTTAAATTTGCATTTTAAATTGAATTGTTTTCTATAAAATAAATTTTTTAAAATTTTAAGGGAAAAATCTTAAAAGTTTGGCAAACATAAAGTAACTAGAGGAAGGAAAGAACTAAGGAAAAGAAAATGTATTCTCAAAGGGATTTGTTTCATTTTAAATGGTATATATTGTATATTTACATACATCAACTTTAAAGTAAATTTTCGGTCCAAGTACAAACGCTCACTCTTGTTACCAGACCTAAAAATAGAAGTTCCTGACAAACTCAACTGTAATTTCTGACATTTCAGGGAAAGTCTGGACAAATAAAACTCAGTTGATGGAAACTAATGGAAAACCTTTTACTTGGAAACGGTCAAATAAACATTGTTACAAACAAGAAATATAACAATATTAGAAATAAAAAATATCTCTTAAATTAAAAAAACTGACTTGACGCATATAATTCCTCGAAAACCTTTTGTACACAAAACGATTCAAGCAATACTGCAATAAATTGGATTTGGATTGGATTGATGATTCCTTTGAAAAATCCGGACAATTTAGGATTTATGCGGAATGCGGGCAAATTCCAGACATTTTCTGACATCTGGTAAGCCTAGTTGAAACCGACTACTGAAATCTGAAATAAATATGATTGAAGAATATGGACCTGAATTCGGAATGTCTGACGACTTTTTAATTTTGATTTTTAATAAGGGCTCCACACCCTTTAATATTTATTCAGCAAATCTCTTTAATAAGGATTACCAATTCGCTTTTATTTTTCAGGTAACACAGAATTCCAACGATACACCAATTATATTTTCATGTAACTGCAATCCATAATCCACTTAAGTACTTTTAAGGAATTAAAATGGAATCCGTCGAGAAAGTGATAGTTGACACCGACTGCGGAATAGACGATGCCATGGCTCTCCTTCTGGCTTTCAGCAACAAAAGAAACCATCAAGTTGTCGCCATAACCTGCTGCCATGGAAACACCGCTTTGGATAACGTATGCCAGAATGTCAAGCGTGTACTGAACGTTTGTGGACAGAGAGATGTAAGTATTACCAGTACTATTGATATAGTACGACCACCACGAGAAGATACTTGGCCCCTTCTTCGTCACGTGGTGGTGTACCGAACGAGTCAATTACCTTACGTTAGCAAGTGTCAACTGAGATGGCTTTAGAGGAATAGTTTTGTCGCGAAGATAAACCCCCAGGAGGGTTAAATCGAGGGACTGATAGTCTCAGGATGTGCAAGTGCAGTTCCCAGACTTGGGCAAGCTACACGGTCCAACATCAGTCCTGCGACACTCAATTGACTGAAATACTCATCATGCCGACATGTTTTCTGTACAGAAAAGGAGTACGGCCTATCGTATGTTTTATCGCCTGCCGCTCTAGTATACAGAATCTCGAATAAAGAATGACTGCTGACATACATGGGTCTGGCACAAAGTGAAATACGTATATTCAGCCGATGAAAATTAGCCCGACTCAAAACCTTAAATCTCAGTTTGTTGAATCTGATCGGAAATTTGGGCTGCCAATTTTAAGTTAGCCCAGCTATTTTCAATAGGCGTGTCGTAAGAATGACTCTTGTGTGTCTTACGGATGGTTTAAATTGTGTAGGATTTATTTCATTTCGACAGCTTAGTTTTGAATATTTGACCAGTGTATTCACAAAACTTGTGAAATTTAATTTCAAGTAATTCCCGTATAATGAAAAACAAGTTGTTTCGAAAACATTTTTTTACAAAGCCTTTTTTGAACATGAGGGGTAGGTAATTACTATTATAAATCACGTAAAATTACATCTATTTTTTTTTGCAGATTTGCAAAAGACGTAAATATTTTTTGGTGTGCCACAGAAATTTTATAAATTAGTTTGTGTGTCATGGGGATAACAAAAGGTTGGAAATCGTTGAGTTGAGTCAGCCCTGTTAATAGTAGCGCAGCGTAACATTTACAAATAGAGCTGCCGATATTGAATCTGCTCTACTATAAGCTATGCACAAATAAAAGGGGCGCTTTCGACTTTTTCCCCCGTAGCTGTTCATCTAATCAGCCATGGAAACCTCTGGTACTATGATAGAAATATCAGTACGTAATTTTTGCCCGCAACTTTGAAGGATTGTGAAGGGAATCTTGGTTTCAACATATTCCTTGTAGGATAATTTGGAGAGGTAGGATCGAGATGAGTTTAAACAAAACGATAACAAGCACAGATTGGTTTTGGGGTAATGTTAATTAATTAACGTACTAGAGCAACACAACGGGCTACTGACGACGGTCAGTCCCGAAGGGAAAGATCTGGGGAGACACCACGTAATTTTGAATCACGGTCAGATGACGAGGCAACACCTGAGCTGGCACCCCACTCTCCAAACTTCCACACCACGCCAACGTGAGGACATTTGAGGCCACGACAGATTTAACGTGCACCAGCCTCCTTTGTACGACGGTCTTTTGGTTGGATTCGAACTCGCAAACCTCCAGTTGCTAGTTCGTTACTCTTCCAACCGGGCCACCGCGGCCCAGGGGGTTTTATGGCGCAAGGGTCATATTTGGCCATGCTGCGTCAGACACGACATACAATATCAAGTAATACACAATGAAAGTTTTAGTGACACAGAAGAGAGAAACACACCCATGGAGGAATGCACCTGACAGGAATCGAACCTGCGCCGCCTACAACTCGAAGGTTGCTAGCGCAGTGGGCATGCCCACTGAGCCACGACGGCCCCTAACAAGAACAGAAGCGAACAGTAAAAAATTCTTTGAATTGAAGTGGTGATACCACATTGGGTGCCATCAGACCGAAGGGTAACTGTGAAAACTTAAATAAAAAAGGAGACGGTCTTAAGTAAGCTGTATGACCACCTTGAACACTTGTGCAGATTTTGCACTGCAATTGCACACTGAGTATGAAGTTGGAGATGAGTTCCTGCGATAGCCAGAACTCATTCCTCTGCCAGAGCTTCTGACGCCAGATTCCCAAATTTAGATATGCACCAGCTTTCTACTGAAACCTCCTCAGTTACTCAAATCGTCACAGGCTGTTTCGCTTAAGTTTGAGGTAGCATTTAAAAATAAGTTCCTTAAGTTTTGGGGGCCACGGTAGCCCGGTTTGGGGGGGGGGGAATTTCAATTAACGTCACACTGGAGCAACACAATGGGCTATTGGTGACGGTCCGGGATCAATCCCAAAGGGAAAGATCCGAGGACAACACCACGTAATTTTGAACCACGGTCAGATGACGAGGCAACACCTGAGCTGGCACCCCACTCTCCAAACTTCCACACCACGCCAACGTGAGGACATTTGAGGCCACGACAGATTTAACGTGCACCAGCCCCCTTTGTACACGATGGTGTTTGGCTGGATTCGAACTCGCAACCCTTCGGTTGCAAGTCCGTTACTCTTCCAACCGGGCCACCGCGGCCCGTAGCCCGGTTTGAAGAGTAGCGGATTAGCAACCAGAGGGTTGCGAGTTCGAAACTATGTCCAATCAAAGACTCGTGTACGCGGGGGGCTATGCACGTTAAATGTGTCGTGGCCTCTCGTTGGGGTGGTGTGGAAGTTTGGAGAGTGAGGTGCCAGCTCAGGTGTTGACCTCGTCATCTGACCGTGGTTCAAAATTACGAGGTGTTGCACTCGGATTCTTTCCCTTCGGGATGGATCCCGGACCGTCGCCAATACCCCGATGGGTTGCTCCAGTGCGACGTTGATTAACTACTTACCTACCTTAAGTTTTGTACGTCAGTGTAGTAAAATATTCTATCTTTTGCTCAGGTACCTGTCTACAGGGGTTGTCCAGGAGCTCTGATATCCGGGAAAAAGACAGAATCGTGGAAATCCTTCCATGGTGCGGATGGGTTTGGTAACTGTTCTCTTCAGTTCCCAACTGGAGATCTGGACGAGTCCGAGATACCCGCTGCTGCAGCTTTGGTTCAGTTGACATTGAAGTACCCAGGAGAGATTAGTCTTGTGGCAATCGGCCCTCTGACAAACGTTGCACTCGCTCACAGGCTCGACCCTCAATTTACTCATCGGCTGAAATCCATGTCCATCATGGGAGGCAATTATAAAGGTGAGCGTCACACCTTAAAGTTTACAGCAACGTAATTTTTTTCGTGTTTGACATCAAACGAAATATTTGCCCCAACTCATTTTAATACTGGACTTACTCAAGGAAGGCTTACTGGACTAATTCAAGGATGGTAATGGTAGTTAATTGATTTCGTACTAGAGCAACGCAACGGGATCAATCTCGAAGGGAAAGGTCCGAGGACACCGTAATTTTGAATCACGGTCAGATGACGAGGCAATACCTGAGTTGTCACCCCACTCTCCTAACTTTCACACCATGCCAACGTGAAGACATTTGAGGCCTCGACAGATTTAACCTTTGTACACGACGGTCTTTTGGTTACTAATTCAAGGAAGAATGGATTTTATTGATAGGGCGAATTACTTAGGCGGAAAAAAAATAAACCCATCACATATGATTCTTCTACCTGACTTGTATGGGTATGGGCTTCACGTATCCAAGGTACTCTATTGATCTTTCCATTTCACATGGGGTTCACTGCCTTTAGCAAACACGAGGGTCGCTCTCCCGGGATACCCGAACGATCTTTTTCTGTTTTCATCCCACTACTCTGTTCCACAATCCCTCTTTCTTTCCCCTTTCACATTTTTTACTTGACGTTGTCTTGTGTGTGGCAAGGCTTGGCCAAACATGGCCCCTGGGGCCGTCATGGCTCAGTGAGTATGCCCACTGGGTAGTATAACGGTCGGTCTGGCATTCCCACATCTGGAATTCAGATCTCCCTCGACTCCAAAACAAGTTATCAACACCTAAATTATCTTGGGCCGTACCTTCATTCTTTTAAATTAATCGTATAATATGTAAATAATCTTTAAATTTCTCTATTCTAAATAAATATTTTATTGTGCTGTAAACAGTCTTACGCCTAATTAGAGGCCGGAACATTACAGTAGCAACCTGAGCAGAAAGCAGTGCAAGTTCGATTCCTCCCTGGGTGTATTCCTCTCTTCTGTGTCAATAAAACTTTCCTTGATGTGTGTATGTCTATTTGCTTGATATTGTCTGTCTTGTGTCTGGCGCAGCATGGCCAAATATGGCCCTTGCACTATAAAACCCAACTAACCAAATATGGCCCTTGCGCCATAAAACACCAAAACAACCATCCTCTACCTCTTCCAGGCGAGCTATGAAATTTTGGATTTTAGAAGTTACTATTAGTTTTGGTTTGGTTTATCGCTTTACGGCAGCGATTTTCAGTGTGCCTCAACACATAGGTGTATCCTAATAATTGCGTAGGTGAGCCTTACGGATGATGATTAAACAGTTTAAATTGTATAAGATAATTTCATTTAATGGTTTAGTTTTGAACTTTTGACAGTTTACAAATAATTTTATGTAAAACTTGTAAATAATTTCGAGTATTTTTTGTTATAAAGTATAAATAAATTGTTTCAGAAAAAGATTTTTAAAAAGCCGCTTTGGTGCAAAAAGGGTAGGTAGTAATGATTGTTTTTTTGTAAATCAATCAAAATTATGCCTTATTTTTTGTCAGATCGGCAAACAATAACAAATGTTTTTGGTGTGTCTCAGAATTTTAGTTAATTAGTTTATGTGTGCCATTAGATGAAAAAGATTGAAAACCGCTGGTGTGCGGTCATTCTTGCAACACGAGGGCTAATGAGACGGGCCACCTGAAAGTAGTCTTAAAGTAGTGGATAATAGTGTGACATATTTTCTTTATGTATTATTCTTTGCGAAAGAATGATCTATCTAATAATTAGGGGAATCGAGTTTTTTCCTACAACGAAAAAAATCACTTTATCATTTTTGTTATTTGATTTGAGTTTTAGAGAAAGATTTTAGAATTTAATTTTATTTCAGGTATTGGGAATGAGACAACTGTTGCAGAATTCAATTTCTATGCTGATCCAGAAGCGGCTGATATAGTTCTTGGGGAATCGGCGTGTTCCATTACATTGGTTCCTTGGGAGACAACAATGACTTTTGGAATAGAATGGGTAAGAATGAACATTTAGAACAGGCAGTTATACTTCTGAATTATGTATGACAAGTTCAGGTGTTCAGAAATATATATTCTGCGATTAATTAAAAAATATTATTCTGCAATAGAATGAAGAAAAACAAACGAACACAATTCATCCTACCTGGTTGAAAGCAGATTGATTGGTTAAAGAATCATTTAAGTAATGAACCAAATAATAAAACATAAAAATATAAAACTAACCAAACATTAAATATTTATTTTACGTTTAGATGTATTTATACGAAGGTTAAAAATGAGAGTTTACTTATGGTAACCTAGCTATCATATCAGAAATACTTTTCTGAAATAGTACATTTGAAAAATTGTAATCGAAATTTAATTGACAATTTAATGTTTTTATTATATTCGCAATGTTCCTTTGGTAATTCGAGATTTTAATATTTGAAATTATTTTCTCCAAACGTATTTACGTATTCTATTCGTAATGACATTGTTCGTGTTAATGCAGTTGAAAGTAGATTGATTGGTTAAGGAACATTTTTAAGTATATGAACCTAATATAATGAACACAATAAAAATAACTAAACATTTAAATATTTATTTTACGTTTGGATGTAGTGTTTTAATACGAAAGTAAAAAATGAATTTACTGGGGGAACTTACCTCATATGAGAAATATTTTTCTGTAATAGTACATTCGAGAAAATGTAATCGGATATGACAATTTATTGCTTTAATGCTCTATTCGAATGTTCGTTTCGTTATTCGAGATTTTAATATTTGATTATTTCCCCTATCGTACTTACGTATTCTATTCGTAATAGCATTGTTCGTGTTTATACAAAATGCAAAAATTGGACTATTCAAATGCAAAAATTGGACTGTTCAAATGCAAAAATTGGACTATTCAAATGCAAAAATTGGAATATTTTAAATTAATTGTAGTGCATATTGTAACTACATTGTTTTCTTAATTACAGGAGAAATACCAGGAATTAACCGAAGTTCAGACAGCAAAAGGACGTTTTCTACAGTCCGTAACGAAATTCCGCGCCGATCGTATGAGACAAAATGGCAACAAAACATTCTACGATTGTGATCTTCTGGCCGTTGCCGCTCTTTACCCACAGAGCGTGTCTTCCAGCATCGAACGTTCTCTGGCCGTCGAGTGTAGAGGGACAGAATCCAGAGGATTGACCATCCTTTTGAATGAAATAAATCCAATAGCACTCGAGAGGAAGAAGGTCAAAATTATAACTGCATTCGATTCGAACTATTTGGATGTACTAAGAATTCAAATGCTAAACTGAGAATTCAAATTTTTCCGAACGAAGCTAGATATTTTCAGAGCATATTTTTAGACACTAAATAAAGCAGTATATTCGAAATGTGTGAAATAAAAAAAATTAATTTACGCAGTTTAAATGTATATAATTCATGATTATGTTCACCAGATTTTTTAATTGTGAAATTATTTCGTAGTTTTTTATTCAGACATGCGTTCTATGCTGAAAACTAAATTTCTAAGCTTCCGCCGTGGCTCTGTGTTTGCTCACAGCGCAAGCAACCTGCGAGCTATAGGCGGCGCAGGTTCCATTCATGTTACTTACCTGGGTGTATCCTTACCTCTTATGTCAGTAAACCTTTTCAGGTAGGTAGTTGCATTAACGTCGCACTGGAGCAATACAATGGGCTATTGGTGACGATACCCCGAAGACCTAGTAATTTTGAATCGGGGTCAGATGACGAGGTCAACACCTGAGCTGGCACCTCATTCTCCAAACTTCCACGCCACGCCATCGTGAGGACATTTGAGGCCACCGCAGATTTAACGTGTACGAGCCCCACGCACACGAAGGTCTTTGGTTGGATCGAGTTTCAAATTCGCAACCTTCCTGATGCTCTTCCGCTACTCTTTCAACGGACTACCGCGGCCTGTCCATTATTTGACCTCGTGTGTTTGGCTTAACTTGACCAAATATTGCCCTTGCGCCATAAAGCCCAACCAAACTATACTTTACTTCCTCTTGTATATATGGCTTAAGGCTTTTGATCGTCATCTGACCGTGGTTCAAAATTACGAGGTCTTGTCCTCGGATCGTTCCCTTCGGGATTGATCCCTTACCATCGCCAATAGCCCTTTCTGTTGCTCCAGTGCGATGTTTATTTAATTACACCCAACTTTGGGATTGATCCCGGACCTTCGCGAATTGCCTGTTGTGTTTCTCCAGTGTGTCGTTAATACAAGTACCTACTTTCAAGCTTTTGAATATTTAACCATTATTTATTTAGCTCCTATAAATGTGATCTCATTACATTCAAAGTTTTCGTAAGGGTTAGAATAGATTGATAGAATTTCAGTCATGACATTATGCTGGCCTTCTCTATGCAAAAACTTAATTTTAAGTAGGTTATATCGTCGGCTCAGAGCAGACTCATTAATTGACAGAATAAATTTTATAAAACAGTCGTTCAAAGACTTAGATTTTAGGTCAAAAATAAAAATTATGAGTATTTTGATAGTTATATTTTTGTTCAAACATCACAATCTGTCAATGTATTTCTAATCATGAAAACAATCATTTAGTGTCAAAAAACTCAATTCCGAAAGTCGTTTTGAGTTTCTGCTCTAAGCCGACCTGATGATATGTTTATTCCCTGATCAATTACACCAAAACCTCTCTAAGGCGACTATTCTACGTTCCGTAGTCACTCAAAGAAGTCTCTTATGGAAGTTTTTCAGTGTCGCAATAAATTTAAAATTGACTTAGCATTGAGTCTTTCAATGGGAAAAAAAAGTGCACAGAAATAGAAAAATTAAAAATCTAAGAATTCTGGAGAGTTGAAGTCCAACCCAAAAAGTTAAAAGTCGCCAAGCGTATGAGTAACTGCCATATCTGGTAACCTTCCAAGATGGATTTTTTGGCAATGAAAAAAGACGTTGCGTTTAGCAAACACAATTTTTATCGCGATTTGAAGTCACCTTTTGTTCGTTTTTAATCGACTGTAAAGAGGCGTTAGCTTTTGGAACAAGATCGATTGTGAGTACCAGCTTTACGACATTTGTACTTTTATATTTGATACAATTTTCATTTTTCGTATTTCTGTGCCTCTCTCATTGAAACAACAGAGAGGCTAACAACCTACTGCTTCAGCCATTTAATTTAGATTCGTTTCCTACTTTTCTCGCCAAGATGTTGCCAAAAGCTCTGACTAGGGTTTCTGTATTTATTAGTCTGCCCTTGTCGGGAAGATAAGCTTTGTCCGCATGGGATGTCTCGTGAGGTCAAATGGTCTGGAACGCCCTAGCAAAAGCTGAGATTACTTAAAAGCAGTCAGACAAAATTGTTTACTCCTTGTTCAGATTTCAATTCCATAGTGAAACTGCGCGCTTAGAAGGGAAAGCATACACCCAGTTTTCGAAAATATAAAAATTAAGCGAAAAATATATAAAATTCTTAAAACATCGGAGTTTAAGAGTAAAGATTTTTATAATTTCGAAACACCGTTTAAAACAACGTAGTGCTTCCCGAGTGATTGATATTTTCTTTCTACATCTAAATTATTTTCTTTGGAACTAGCCTTTGTTTATAATTTTTAAAAATAAACGAAAAAGTGTATTTAAATGGGAAAAATTGAATCAAATACACATTTGAAAAAAATATGCAAATGTTTTTTAAGAATTAAATTTAATTTGAATAACAAATATCAGAAAAAGAAAGGGGAATATTGACTAGAGATTGAAACAATAATCTTACAATCTTCAATTGCAATAAAATACTTAATCATTTGATCCAAGCATCCAAAGACTTGACAAAATTTTAAAATTGAATTTTTCATAGTAAATATATTACTTTTCAATGTATTCTCAATTACTTCTCAATATATACTTAAGTGACTCATACCGGCAAATGAATTATTCAATGATTTCTTTAAATTACTCTTACACATAAAGTATATTTAAGGTTTTCTGGTGGAAATTTCAAACTTTTATTTGAAAAGATAGAAATTGAAAAAAGTTGCTTTCAAATATTTTGTTAAAAAAATTACAATACGTAAATTTTAAAAACATCGGGATACTTTTTCTTTGCGTTTTTTATGTTTAATTATAAGTTTCCAACTCATACAACTCGGTTATCATGTGTTTTGAACTTTTTAAAAATTTATTCATATGTTGTATTAGTCATTTTCGGTAGAAACTTTAGCGTCCGATTTATATACTTAAAATGTCTATCACAAAACATTTAAACTTAAAATATTTTAAGCTAATAAAAATCAGCACCGCTGAAAGGTTTCTGAATTTTCGCAAACAGAAATGACTAACTTATACTAGATTGGTTTGGTTAGGTTTTATGGTGCTAGGGTCATAATTGGCCAAACACGAGACAACGCGAAGTAATGGACATACACATAAGAAAAGGGGGACGCGGTAGCCCGGTTGCAAGAGTAACGGATTAGCAATCGAAGGGTTGCAAGTTCGAAAAACTCGTCCAACCAAAGACCGTCGTGTACACGGAGGCCCAAATGTCCTCTCGTTGGCTTGGTGTGGAAGTTTGAAGAGTGGGGTGCCAGCTCAGGTGTTTACCTGGTCATCTGACAGTGGTTCAAAATTACGTGGTGTTGTCCTCGGATATTTTCCTTGGGGTTTGATTCGAGACTGTCGTCAATAGCCCGTTGTGTTGCTCTAGTGCGACGTTAATTAATTACCATTACCACGAGAAAAGTTTTGCTGACACAAGAGAGAAATACATCCAAGGTAAGTAACAGGAATCGAACCTGCACCACCCACAACTCGCAAAACAAGGAACGGTAAGGTTTCAGCTGGGTCATTCCATGCAAAATGAGAAAGTCCACTGTGGTGGACATATCACCAATTTTAATAAAAATCAGTTTTTAAATAGGTACATCCATCCCGAAGGGAAAGAATCCGAGTGCAACTCCTCGTAATTTTGAACCACGGTCAGATGACGAGGACAACACCTGAGCTGGCACTCCACTCTTCAAACTTCCACACCATGGCAATGCGAGGACATTCGAGGCCAAGACAGATTAAACGTGCACCACCCCCGCGTACACGAGTCTGGTTGGATCGAATTTCTTACTCGAAACCCTCCGGTTGCGGATCCTCTACTCTTCCAACTGGACTACCGCACCCCACGAAATGGAAGAATTCTCATATTTCTCTTTGTTAACCTTTATTGTTTACCCAGCATCCAACTGAAAACGAAAAAAGACAGGTTTCTAGAATAGGTGTGGACAAACTGTATTTTGCTTGCAATATTTATGAAAATACGATTGATGGTGTTTGAAGGTGCGATTATTAAGAAAGTAGAGAGTTAAATATTTTATTTATTTCTGGTATAAAGTGGATCAAATTTTCTGATTAAAAGTTTCGAAAAATGATATGCAAATGAGTGATGAATCGTGGAAGGTAAAGATGTCTTAAAGTTTCATTTCGTCACGTGATCGGAGAGATATCACCATTGACTTTCTAATAAAACAGACGGAGGATGATGCGCAGCTTTATATTATTTTTGCCAGTCGCTCGGTTTGAAGAATTCAGAACTAAAATGGAGCATGTGCACCACTTTTATCACGGAAAAGTGGAAAATAATACTAAATAGGCAGGTAACGAAATTGCTCGTGTTAAATTTGCTCCTTGACGTCATGTGGTCACTCTTTTCAGAACTAAAGTTCTTTCTGAAGATTGCAATTGCCCTGAGAATTAATCTTTGTATTCGATTGCATGCAAATATGTAAAATTAAATTGTGTTCCCATAAAGTTAATCACTGTAAAAAGGAACTTATTAACTTTCACCAATTTAGAAAAGTAAGCAGTAAAAACCTTGACAGAATGTTTGTCTGCTACAGAGGATTCTAAATCCGTCTTCTATTACATTCTCGATGAACTCAAATTTTTACTCTATTGAATACGTCACTGATGGTATTTGTCAAATATCGTTTATATCCAAATAAACTAATTGCTATCTAAAGATCAGACCTAATTTTTATAACTTTTAGTTATGTTTAATTTTATATTCTTTTACCCCCTATTGGTTAATTAACAAAACAAATTCACATCTGCTTTGTCATTAATGCAAATTTTCCAATTTCGCACTGTAAAACGCACTGTTTTTGCAAGAATTGCAATTGTGTTAGAAACTTTGCATTATGACGAAGTTAGCATTGAAAAATTGTCTTCGACCTATTGTGGAGAAATGTCAAGTGGAATATTTGTCGGAAGTCCATCATCTAACGTGTTAAGACAACAAATTCAAACAAATTTCAGTTCAGTATAACACGTGAATGTTTTTTGTCTGATCATTTATCACTTTGAAAAGGCTAATTATACGAAAGTTGTAAAAAGACGAAGAACCTCAATCTAAAGAAATTAAATAGATATTATTGCTGTTTGAAACATCGCTGTATCATTAAGTTAACTAATGCAGTGGTAGATAATTTCCCAAAATATTGTAAAAAATTTCTATAAACTTATCTTATCTATAGTGATCTAATTTCCCAAAATATTGTAAAAAATTTCTATAAACTTATCTTATCTATAGTGATCTAATTTCCCAAAACATCGATGTTTGTTTAACAGATTTAAAATGGCCCCCGCACAGAAACTGGTGGTGGATACCGACTGTGGCATCGACGATGCTTTTGCCCTTCTCCTGGCCCTCAGTGACAAGAGCCTAAGTGAAGTACTAGCTGTCACGTGCTGCTTTGGGAACACCATTCTGGATAATGTGGTCCAGAACGTTAAGCGGGTGCTCACTATTTGCAAGGAAAAAGATGTAAGTAAATTATTATTTTAAAGGAACCAGGGAGTGCCCTCTCTCCTTTCCAAAAGAGGCCTTTATAGGCCTTTTATTCATTTACATGTAAACAAAATATAAACAAAACAATAAAATAAAATCTCCTTTTAATAATTTTAATAAAATTAGTACTGCCGACCAATTGGTCTAGCGGCCAGGGCTTCTGAATCGAAAGGTTCTTGGTTCGGTTCGCATCCGGGTGTCAATCCTGTCAGTATGTGAGCTCTCTACAAACGGTGTGTGCCTAAAATGCATGGTAAGAATGTTAGGTGTAACGTTAATCCACCCCTGTGATGCACCTGGAACCCCAAATTTTTCTCAATTCTGCCCTTGTAGTGCTATGATGGAAATGTTCAATTAATTGGTCGGGCATTAGAGATTAAAATTAGTGCTTTTAAGTATAAAAATCATAATCACAAACGCAGAGTCCTAAGGGGCACATCTCCTTTAGGTGTGTACTGGCTACACTGACCCGAGGTACTCTAGTGATCTTTTCCCATGAGGTTTACTGTATTTGGTAAACAAGGGGGTATCGCTCTTAGGAAACTCGAGCGATCTTCTGCTTCCATCCTATTATTCTATTCCCCAATCTCATTTTTCCCTTTTCACGATATTTTTAACTTGACGTCGAAATAACCATAAACACACAGAAACTTCCGAGCATACACATAAGCAATTAACCCTCGGAGCGAGATAGAGATATCTCGATCGGAGGGTTAAACTGCTAATAAGCTTAACCTTCCCGAGTATATCTCGGAGAGATTTCTGTGCCGCAGGTGTCAGGCCCGAAGTATTTCGAGAAGCAACCTGTCCTAATATTTCAGGTGTGCGGAAAAATTTCTGGACTGTATTCGGACTGAATTTTCCGAACTGTGTTTGGACGCGTCGCTAAGAGGATTAAATTCTTAGTGCCTTCCTTAAGTTCGTAGGTCAGGGTCTTATGAGACACTAGAAACAAATGACTAGTTTGGATAAGTTGGGTTGGTTGGTTCCTTGGGTTTTTACGAGCATAATTGTCCAATCAGGGCCAGACACAGTCAAGTAATGAATATAGACATACAGGGAAAGTTTTACTGACACAGAAGAGAGGAATACACCCAGGAAGGAATCGAACATGCGTCGCATATAACTCGCAGGTTAAGGCAGTGTGCAAACCTACTGAACCACAGCGGAACCTGGATAAGTTTTGATGTTCCGAGAACATTTACTTAGTTGTGAATTTAAACTGGTGGTACCCACTCCAAACTTCAGGGTATATGCGGAGTACCTTAGACTTCCTTTCAAAATAAAATGCTGTCAATAAAAATCATTTTTATTGCAACTGAACTAATGTAAATCAGTACCTTGGTAACCATTACTATTCACTTTACTAGTTACTGTACCTTAACATTTATCATTGTTCCTCATTTCAGATTCCTGTGTACAGGGGATGTAATGGTCCTTTGATATCTCGTAAAACAAAAGACTACACGTCGGATGGTTCCTGTCATGCTAACGATGGACTGGGAAACCGCGGCCACGAGTTTTCAACAGGTTGCATTGCTGAGTCCGATGTACCAGCTGCAATGGCACTGGTTCAACTGACCCTGAAGCACCCTGGAGAGATCACTCTTGTGGCCATTGGCCCTTTGACCAACGTCGCGCTTGCCCATAGGCTCGATCCTCAATTCACTCGGCGTCTCAAGTCCTTGGTCATTATGGGAGGTAACTACAAAGGTGAGTTTCAGCATTATATTATAAATCATCGATCAATTTCCGAGGACATTAGTGGACAAAATCGGTTACCTTTGATAATCAAGTACCTTTAAAAATCGAATGAGTGAAGCACACACACACGCACGCACACACATTTATATGTTACCGTGAAAGACCGAAATTGGAGAATGTCGACTTTCACCGGTGAATGTCGACACATACCACATACGTCGGTGAAAGATCGAATATTTCATTACATTCTTGTACATTCGGACCCTCACCGGTGTATGTCGACAATCACAGATATGCTCTGGTGGAGGTCGAAAAGAGAGGAGCCGAGGTTTTTTTTCCAATACCCTAATTTATACTGAATGGATACTGCAGTGAATCATGATCTTTTTCTAGAAAAGTTAAATGCATTAATTGCGGGTAAACGAGAAGACAATTGTTTTTATTTTTCTCAAGAAAAGTACTCTAAAATACTTTCTGAAATGTTACGAACCTCAAAAACAATTTCCTCCTGCTCAAATTGGTGATACTGTACGAATACAAGTCCCTGATGTCGACCGTGGTCGTACAGATAGCCGAAATGTGTTAGCGGTTGTTGTTGGAATAGAAGACTCTGACTTCTATAAACTGGCAAATAAAAATGGTACCCTCAAGCAGCTTTACACACGTAATCAGTTCGTAATTTGTAAAGAAAAGTTACTTTCCATAGATGAGATTTCTTTTCAAGAAATGTCGCTGAGAGAAGCAGCTGCAGCTAATTCGAGAAGCGGGGGACAAGGCTATACACGCTGTCATTGCAAAAGGAAGTGTTCCACAAATAAATGCAGTTGTAAAAGCAAGGGACTCTTGTGCAATTCAAAGTGTCATAATAGTTTAAGTTGTTGCAATAAATAAGATTTGAATCACATTATTAAGTAAGTTTTTTATTACTATTATTTTATTTTCTCATTTAGAATGTACTGTTTGTTTTAAAAGTTCTTGGTCACTCCTCTCAGAAAGAGAGGCGAAAAAGTTACGTCACCCTTGTGACGTTTTATCGCGACTGAAATACGGAGAAGAAAATATAAATCTCCGACATGTTCAACATTCACCATTAGTGCATGGTGAATGTCGACATTTGCTGGTGTAAGTCAGAAATAAGGGTATTTAGCAAATATTTCGGACATACACTAAGCGACTATGTGAATGTTGACATTCACCGGTGAAAGTCGACATTCTCCAGATTTCGGTCTTTCACTGTAACATATGTATATATATATATATATATATTTTTTCCACTTAAGTCCACGTACATAACAGAAAAAGCTCTTTACTAATGTACTTGCTGATTTAAACGTGTCATTGCCTCATTTTCAAGCTTTTACAAGGTGCTTCTGCTGTTCTGAACATTGCAGTTGGTAAAATCACGGATTACCCACCGGAGGGTTGGAAGTTCGAAACTCGATCGAAAGACCGTCGTGTACGTATAGGCTGGTGCACTTTGAATGTGTCGTGGTTTCAAATATCCTCACGTTGTTTAGGTGTGAAAGTTTGGAGAGTGGTGTGCCAGCTCAGGTGTTGACCTCGTCATCTAACCGTGATTCAAAATTAGTGTTGCCTTCGGACCGTTGCCAATGGCCCGTTGTATTGCTCCAGTGTGACATTAATTTAACTTCCTACTTATCTGTACATCATAATACGACTATTGCATTAGTTTTTGTTTTAATCGAAAGCAAGGTTGATAGTAGTTGAATAAAGAGATCCAACGATGCTAGATATGTAGAGGCTTCGATCCAAAAAAGATGGTAGTGTGTGAGAAGTCCCAACCGTATCGATAAAGGCCACATTTAGTCCAAAAGTATGGATCAGTTTCTTAGAAATAATTCTTTCACAAATATACCTCATCTTAAAATATAACTGGGGCTAATTTTGTAATGTATTTTGCTAATATTGAATCAATATATTTGACTAAATAAACGAAAACTTTTTTCACAAGATAACAATGGGAAAGTAGTTATTTCCTTGAATTAATATTGCTAAAAGCTTCGCCTAATTTATAAGGCGTCATATTGATTATAATTGCATGTTACGTTTATCAATTCAGTTTTCTACCCACCTGTCGGTAAATGACCTTTTCCGGACCGATCATCCAAGCCCATCCGTTACTGGAGTAACCTTAGAATAATCTATAACTGCAAAAAGATAAAACCAAACGCTGTCAAAAGCATTTTGTGTTTGCTAATTTGCATAAAATTGCTTCACGCTTTCCTGATTCGTTACTTACCAATTTGTGATCTATACTGTATAAGTTTTGTCATTTGACCGCATTTATTTACTTATCCTGGCTGTTAGACTATACTGCTACGAATATAACGGAAGGTACAAGTAGTGACCACCTTGACGCCAGACGCTTCCTTTGATAGTGGGTCTAAATTTATCAAAGAAAGTGAAGTGATCACATTTAATTGTTAGTTTTTAACTGATATTGTCAGAAGCTAGATATAAAACTGGTTACCAATTTTGAATTTTATATAGCAAACACTGATACAGACATTTCTGCAATTGGTAACAAGTTATTTAGTATTCCAGAACGTGATGTTTGATAAATCGCGAAAATTAGTTTCGTTTTTAGATTAGATAGATTTGTTTTGTGTGTGTGCCAGTGGAAATATATAATCATTCTCAGTCATTGATTTTTATTAATTTAAGTAAAACTGTGCTTGTCCTCGAATCGATTGCCTTAAATGTTCAGTATTTACAATCGCTTTCGTTGACGTTTTGCTTGACAAAATTACTATCACAGTTACTTCCACGTAAAATATTTCTAGCAGCAAAGTAATCATTCATTCAACCAATATGTATTTTACATTCTGTGCCATCCCGAGTGATATAAATCCAAATTGTTCTAGGTATTGTCAGCAGCATCTGTGTCACTTTCTTCAGATTCCTCTGACTTATTTTTGCTTAATCCGGTTTCTCTATATCAGGGGTGTCAAACTGGCGGCCCCGAGGTAATTTTTTGTGGCCCACGATGCTCTGAAATAAAATCAAAACAGGTCAATATGTTATGAAGAAAATAGCACTTGGGGAGATCGAGGCAATACCGTAACACAATTTCGTCATGTTAAAAATGTGTGAGCAGCTATTTTTGTCCATGAAATTAAATAAAACGGCCTACAGATCAAGATTAACTGATAAGCATCTATCTGCCATAATGAAGATTGTCTGTTCTCAGTCTTTGAATCTAGATATTGGAAAACTAATAGGAGGAAAGCGCTGGCAAGTTTCCGGTAAAAAAAATTAATTTTAGTTTTATAGATACATTAAATTAAATAAACGTTTAAATAAAAGCAATTATATAGCATTATTATAAATTATTACCCTAAATTCATTTAATTACATAATGTGTGATAATTATCCTATCCATATTCCGGAATCCTCACTTCAAAATATAATTTTAAGAAAATTTGTAAATGTGATGTGGCCCGCGTGAATCTTACCAGTTGCATCAAATGACCCGTGTTTTAATTGAGTTTGACACCCTGCTCTATATGAATCTAAATCTGAACAGGAGAGTTCAACACAATCGGATTCGTTTTCGGATAGTTCTCGCTACAGATTTCCAATTTAGAACTTTTTCTGCGAGTCGTATTTCTTGTGTCTGATAAGCGAAAAAAAATCACCTGAATAACTCTGTAGATGAAATGATAATTGCAAACTATGCACAAACTTATAAGTAAACGCGCATTTGAAACTGACCCATTTCCTCCTATGGAATCAAGGTCAAAATAAACGAATAAAAAAGCGTTATGAAATGAATAGTGGTTAGAAATCTGCTTAGTTTGCTAATCTAAGGTCTTTTTTTTTGTGCTGAATATTAGATTAGGAAATCTGATTGGTGTCGAAAAGACACAAGTGGATGCTCTAGGTATATTTAGATGTGGAATTTTTCTAAATTGAATTTTAAAAATTTCTGCTGTGTGCTTGCTTAACAAGTAAAAAGATGGGCAGAAGAAATTGTCAAAAATCCAATAAAAATGGGAAAGGAAAAAAGCAACAAACACGCACCTGTGGCAAAATGTCACCATCTTCCATTCTAATGCTAAAATAATACTATCAAAATTTTTATTTTTTGACCTATAAACTAATATTCAGTCGTTAACAGCTGTTTAGTAGAGATATTTTTTGTCAGTTAATGAATTTTTGCTATAAGCCGACCGATATGGTGTAACAAGAAAAACTTATCATAATCTGTAACGCTTTTGAACAATAGCTATACCGAATGGATTTTTGACGTTTAACTATATTATCGATTTTACAGTCACAAGGCTTAACTAACTGTGGTAATTAATGGCACTTTTGGTTCGACTTTCTAACTTCTTTCACTTCCACTATTAAATTATTATGATAAACCAATTTTGAAAAAACAACTTTTCACTTGGCATATCCTGTCCATTCAACCGACCATTCCCTTATTCTCTGAATTCATGCAATTTGAAATAGAATTCATGCTTTGAATGCGTCATTGAGCGTTTAGTTTATTCCATTTTTTAAGGTGTTGGGAACGTGACCGAAGTCGCGGAGTTCAATTTCTATTCAGATCCAGAAGCTGCGGATATAGTTCTTGGAGAGACTGTATGCCCAATCACGTTGGTACCATGGGAAGCCACAATCGAATTCGCCATTGACTGGGTAAGGACTTCCGTTTTATGCGTGAATAACTGCATTCAGCTGTGTTATTTATATGAGAAACACTCTCCTTCAAGGCTTAGTAACTCTTGGCATGAAGATTAACTTAAGGGGACACAGTACATTAAAAACTTTTTAAAAAATCGATTTTTCAATTTCAGTGAATTTAGAAAGTCTGAAATGTTCTGATTCTAGCAGAAAGACGAATAAAAAATTCTCATTAGTTTGTTCACAGTTAAGATTTTTCTTACACCCATATTCCAGTTTTAACTCTTTTAGATTAACTTTAGTCCTATTTTTTCTCAGGATGAGAATTTTAAATATTGCATGCACTGTAATTCTTAAACTAACTTAATTAAACTATGAAATTTGGAATGAAGTTGATTTATCATTAGAGCTTCGTAATAAAAATAATTTTGCACAAAAGAAAGCTCTTTATTCGAAAATGTGAATATATTGAGAAAGTTTGCTAAACATCAATTAAGTGAAATAATAATTAATTATTTCATATTTTTGTGTTACTTGAGGTAATTTTTTGTTTTAATTCAAAAAATTACTCCCTTACACACATTTCAGTCATGCCGACTAACAGTGTCAGCGTTTGTCTGCTACCCACCTGGTCGCGGGTTCGAATCCCGGTTTGTAAGCGCATGGATGTTAGTGATTGTCCTTGTTAGGAGTAGCGGCACCTCACCCATTGGGTGCTCCTTCACAAAAAGCCATAACTTCGCCACTAGTAGTACCGAAGGTTAAGAGGTCAGTAGTCTGGATTGGGAAAAAATTCAGTCATTATTATGGTAAAAAATGCATGGGTTGACAGTTGTCCTTGTAAATATTTGTCTTGTAGATTAAGTTTATGCAAGTTCGCATAAACAATTACTTAATTTTAAAGTACCAACCTAATTTTTCTGTATTGTGTAGTAGAGTGTACAGAAACATTGAAGAAAGTTTCATTGTAAGTGATTCACAGAAAACTTTAGGAGATACGATCTATAATTTCAATGCTTGAATGCTGAGCCTCTTAAGATTCCGGATTTTATAAATATATATGTATATACGTGAATGTGTTTTCTCAGAACGAGAATAGTTATACAATATCGCATAGCATCCTCAACATCCTTCGGGCCTAATTGGGATTAAATTCTTTAGTATTATATTGCCCTCCAAGTTCTATTTATTGAAAATTTTGGATAAATGAATCTGGGGACGCTAGTAGGAACAACTAAACAAGTGTAGGTTTTTCATATCTATTCACTTTTTAATAAATATTACAACAGTTATTGACTACTTTGTGCCGTTCGGGATGACAAATGAATAGCGAACATTTGGACACATGTAACTGCACTTAATGATTTTGATTGTATTGTTCAGAGATTTTGGGAGAGAAAAAGTAAAAAAGTTAATGGCTAATTGTCAAACGCCTGGCATTTGTAAGCAGATACAAGTTATTGAAACCCTTTCGTTTGGTTGTCTTCAAAGATAGAACACAATAGTTTCCAAGATAGAACTAAGCAAGACTTTCAAATCAGTAGATTTAATTTAAAATGTGCTTTTACCAAATTGGGTGACAAAATTCGTGTATAAAAACATTTGAAAGTAAAATTGTATTTTCATAATAATGAGAAAAATGGCTTTAAATCCTTTGCACAACAAAAATTTTCTTTCAGCTGAGTAGATTGCCTGTGAATGACTTTCTTCCTAAAATCTCAAAAATAGAAACTATTAGTTTCTAAGACAGAAATAAGAACTTTCAAAAATTAGTAGATTTAATTTGCCATGATCTTCATACCAAATTGTGTTCTTAAGTTCGTATAATAAAAGTTCGTATATAAAAACATTTGAAAATAAAATTAGGATATTTTCCTTCGAAAAATGGCTTTGAATCCTCTGCAACAACCGAAATTTTCTTTCCTGTGAATGACTTTCTCCTCAAACCTTAGATGGAAAGCAATATTATCTAGGCCGAATTTTTAAAAATTAATAGATTTAATTTGTTATGAGTAAAATACCAGGAATATATTTTACCAAATGATATTCTTCAATTTTTAGATCTGAACCCAATGACTAATGCAAGAATTGGCCAAAAGAGCAATTTTAATTAACACTAAGCACAAGACAAAACAATTACAAGAATAAACAAACTTAAAAATTAACATCTCGGGGGGACAAAACCCCAGTGCGTCAGTCCTACGCATGCCTTGGAAAACTAATGAAATATTGTTCATTCGCTTCCTCGCAGAGTGTGTCACGTGGGCCGCCATCACCAATCAAGGCGCATATCGCTGAGACACATTAAGGTGCTGATGCGTTACAATTTTTATTTATATTTTATCAGACGATAATTATTCATTTAAAAGTACAAATTAGAAAATGTTTTGTAAACGATTTTTATTAGTGTTTTAATTTTCATAATTTCGAAATTAAATTTATGTATTTATCTTATTTGGTATTCTTTTTCTCTGTGGCAATAGAAAGGAGACAAAAAATAATGAATCGATAGATATTCCATAGAAATGTCACTACAAAAAGCTTCTTGGAATTTGTTAATGATTTTAATGCTTTAATAAAATTTATTAACTTTTATCACGCTTTCCTATTCTTCTATCGCTAAAGAGCTCGTTAGTTATAATGAGCTTCATACTAAATTCGTACATAAAAGCATCTGAAAATAAAATTACATTTTCCTAATTACATATCGAATGGCTTAAAATCGTCTGCAGTCAACGTTATAAAACATTTTCTTTCCGCTGACTTGATTACCTGTGAACGACTTCGCCTCCAACCTTTCGAGGCGTCCTTTTGTCCCCTACAGCGCCCCACAAACCAGTTTGAAAACCACGAATATGTCTGAATATCAATTTCTCTTTTCATCTCCATTGCAGGACACGTACGATCGGCTGGTGGAAGTTAAAACACCCAAGGGAGAATTTGTGAAGTGCGTTTCGAAATTCATGGCCGATCGCGGTAGGAAGAAGGGAAACAAGAAGTACTACGACTGCGATCTTCTGGCTGTGGCCGCCCTCTTGTACCCCCAGAGCGTGACGTCCAGCATCGAACGTTCCGCGGCCGTCGAGTGCGGTGGGGCGCACACCAGAGGGTTGACTGTCCTCTTGTATGCAGTGAATCCACTTGCATCCAAAAGGAATAAGGTCAAAATCATCACTGGTTTCGATCAGAAGTACCTCGATCAACTTAGGTTTCGAATGTTGGAAGATTAATGTAAAAAAGTAGTTTAGAGTAAATAATTTATTTTTCAATAAATGATTGTGTGAAATTTTTGTGACTGTTTTGTTTTATATTTTTAGTCTTTTGTAGTTTAGTCACTGATCTGGAATCGGATCCATAGATGTTAATACTATTGCATACACCGATTAGAGAAGATTGAACTAGTACTTAGAAAATATTAAAATAAAATAGAGTTTTTACGTAAGAAAGCCAGTAGTTTGGTTTGGCGACCTATTGCCAGATTAGGCAAGAAATTTGAATCTGGATAATTTAAATCTTAAAAAAAAAAAGCATTTGGAAAATAAGTTCTATCGTTCACACATATGGCACAGCTTGGCCAGATCTGGCCCTTGTGCCATAAAAACCAACCCAACCAACGTTTACACTTAATCATCCTTTTATAATCGTATAAGAGAAAACATTAATATAAAAATCTTTATAACTATTTAAATTACTATTATATGTTAATATCTATTATTACTGACTGTTTTTGTTTCGTTGACAGCCCTTATTTTTCTTGACTGTGCAAGTGTACATTCAGCACACCACTTATTTTTGAACTGCCCCTTGAAAAGATACGATATATCTGAACAATAGTGACCCGTTAGAATATATGCGAGTTGGCGTAGGTTAGATTCCTATAACTTACCCTGGATGTATTTCTCTCTTCTGTGTCAGCAAAACTTTTCTTGTATGCATGTATGCCCATTATTTGACGTTCTCTGTTTAGTGTTTGGCGCAACTTGACCAAATATGGCCCCTGCGCCATAAAGAATCAAACCAACTCATAGGATACGAATTTTTCCTGAACAAGGTTTTATCTGGAATTCACGCTGCTGATTTAAAACGAGAGATTCGACAATCTATCTGCCCATTTTTAGGTTAGAAATAAGCGTATTATAAGAATGCATTGATATTAGAGTAGCATCTATGCGTTGGAGTATTTGCTTCTCCATCAGTATGGGGGTTTGATGACCTTGATGACAACCCTCTTTCATCTAAGACACGTGCCACTATAGAAAACAAGATATAGAGATTACATTCTTATTTGATTACGATAAGTTGTCCCCGAATATAAGCATACTTTCGAAACGAAATATGTATTCCACAAAAATCAGTCGATATTCTATATCAGGTGTGAGGAACTTATGGTCCCTTTTGACAGAATCCAAATTTCAGAACAAATCCTTTTATTTTTACTAATACATTTTTATTCATCTCTTATGTCATTTTTAAAATGAGCGTATTTAAAGTATCAACGAAATGAAATAACCCTTACGAAAAATTTTACTTTTAGAGTTCCATAGAAATAAGGAGAAACGAAATTTCTATAGAAAAAAATTCTATAGAATTGTATAGAGAAAACGAGCGCTCTGATTCAGTAGAAATGTATTCCTATAGAATTCTATAGAGAAGGTTCTATAGGAAAAAAGTCGCGAAACAAAACAAATGAGCTATAGAATTCTATAGAGGTTTCTACACATTCCTATAGATTTCTAGACTTTCTATAGAGGTTACTTATTGGTTGGGTTGTTTTTCATGGCACAAGGGCCAGATCTGGCCAAGCTGCGCCAAAGAGGTTACTTAAAAGAGTATTACGGGTCAATTCTATATAGGATTCTATAGAAATTTTTCGTAAGGGCAGTTTCAACGAAATAATCCCAGATTGATCGGCTGCTACGCTCATGAGATGCAACTCTAAAATGTCCGATAACTTCTCCACCTGACTGGCGAGAGTTTATGAGTATCGAGAGCGCCAGTCTTATCAGCTTGTGATAACGGTGTACTGTATTTCTGTTTGAAGTGGAATTTGTGAATAGTTGCACAGATCGACTTTATTTTTAATTCTGTTTGCGTTAAGCAAACCCATCATGTCAAAGATGACCAAGACAACGCTGCAGGAAGAAAACAGTTTTTTTAATGAGGATTCACCAAGGCAGATAGAATTGATTGAGCTCTCAGTAGATGACCTTTTAAAGTCATTGTTTGATGCGAAAAAGATCCAATTGAATCTCGTTTATTTCAGAAACCCACTAAGTGTACTTTTTCAAGTTGACGGGTTTCTCAAATAAACGATTCAATTAAAGTATGGAAAAATACCGTAGAATACCCAAGCATTCGCCGAAAAATCCATTATTGCTTTTCAACCACTTATTTCTGCGAATCTACATTCTGCTACCTAACTCAAATCAAGATACCCTTAAGGTAACAAATGACAGATCCATCTAGAGAATCAACGGAACTGCAGGCCTCCATGCTGCAACCAAATATTCAAATGCTTCCAAGAAAAAGCGGGCCGCGGTGGCCCGGTTGGAAGAGTAACGGACTAGCAACCGAAGTATTGTGAGTTCGAATCCAGCCAAACACCGTCGTGTACAAAGGGGGCTGGTGCACGTTAAATCTGTTGTGGCCTCAAATGTCCTCACGCTGGCGTGGTGTGGAAGTTTGGAGAGTGGGGTGCCAGCTCAGGTGTTGCCTCGTCATCTGACCGTGGTTCAAAATTACGTGGTGTTGTCCTCGGATCTTTCCCTTTGGGATTGATCCCGGACCGTCACCAATAGCCCGTTGTGTTGCTCTAGTGTGACGTTAATTGAAATACCCCACCCCCACCCCCTCTGGGATTGATCCTGGACCGTCCCCAATAGCCCGTTGTGTTGCTCAAGTGTGACGTTAATTGAAAATACCAAGGAAAAGCAGAGACAACAAAATCATTAAAAGATTAGGTGACTTTAAAATTAACAGATGGATTTCCCCCCTTTTTTGAAATGAAGTACATAGTCAGATTTTTACAAAATAATGTGCATTTTAAGTATATCTAATTGACGTTTCTTGAATGCGACCAAATTTGATTACAGCAAATATTAATACTGCGTAACAACATGAAAAGATCCTCCACCCATGTTCTATGCATTTATTCCCACGTGTTGTACAACTTTATACTCGTTTATTTTTAAAAAGTAAATATTTTTAATGATCTTGATCTCGTCATCATCAAAAAATCAGCAATGCCTTGATGCCGAGGTATCTTGTTGCTAAGAAAATTCGTCAAATCTTGATGGATATCCTCGAAATCACTTGGAGAGTTAAATATTCTATCGATATTAGTCCTTTACAATTGAAGTTGTGACAGATATTTTCTTTACTTATTTGTTTACATATCAAGCTATCATTTTACAATGTTTGTCCATAGGAAAAAAAATTACGGGTTTTACGTTTCTTGCCATCAAAACTACATTTTAGATTGCATATGATTTCCCCAACAAGCCTCCCCCAAACCAAAAATCCTTCCGTCGCAGGGGTCGTCGTGGCTCAGTGAGTTTACCCGCTGCGCTAGCAACCTGCGAGTTGTGGGCCTTAACTCGACCCAGCTCGGACGTTTCAACCCTGGGTGCGCTATTTGCAATTAAAGTTCACAATGTCCGTTATGTTATGACTCAATAAGCCATCTTTTTAAAATCTTAACTACAAGTCCCATGACAGTTTTTGTTTTGTACATGTATTATAGCATTGTAACAGTGTCGTTTCAATGTAATTGCAAACAGTTTGAAACTCAGCTTTGAAAAGATGACATCCATGTTCAAATTAGTGTTGCCAACAATTTTATATGAATTCTTAAACGCTGAGTAATTTATAAATTGATAAAATAAAGAATTGTGTGAAAACTGCAAATCACATTTTATTACTCATTGTTTTAGCTTGTTATCATTTTGACTCTATGAGTATAGATAGGATAATTAATATATTTAATGCTTGAATTTTTCATAGATCAAAACTAAATACAATCTAAAAATTAGCTCACTGCCTTATGGTACAAATAAACATTTTTAAAGTAGTATTTTAATCAAATTATATAAATGGAATAAAAATATAAGAGACAAATGCTACCGAGATAACCAGCAAAACAATGATTGAGTTTATTATTATACATAGTTTTATTTTTCCGTCTTTTATTTGATAAAATATGTTTTTAACTTCTTAAGAAGCTCATAAAATTCAACTGTTGAGTAATCTTTTATATTAATTCGCGTGTCCTATTTTAAATAGTTTGGTTTAGTATGTTGGCATTTATTTTAAGTTGAAAATATTGTCCTTTTTACCTGCTCGCTGATTTGCAACCTCAACCTTAAAATGAAGTAGACGGAGCACGTGCCCGCAGCTTCATGTTATTTCTTCCAGTTGCTCGGTTTGAAGATCTGTCACGTGGTTGTGGGTAAAAGCATGAATCCTAAGTAACAGATTGGTTAAAGTGATTATCCACCGTGATCAAAAATACTAATCTGCGCTTCCATAGCCAATCGCCTAAGTCGATTTGTGATTTACCCTTCAGAGATCTTATACGACAGCGACTTCGTCCACATGATCCGTCTATTTCATTAGAAGGTCGATGCCTTGCAATGAGTCGACCGCTCTTAATTCATCGCCCTTCTAATGAAATAGATGGAGCATGTGCACGTCTTTTGTATGCTATTGCTATTTCTTCCTGTCGCTTGGTTTGAAGATCTGACTGTGGGAAAAAGCATGTTTTAGTGTGGATCAAATTATTGATTGGTGCAAGTGATTATCCAGCGTGGAAAAACCTCAGTCTGCGTTTCGATAGCTAATCAGACCAAGTCGATTCGTAAGCCCACGTGAGATCTTACCCTTGTGAGATCTTACAACATCCACTCAACCCATATGCTCTGCCTATTCCATAAGAAGCTCGATGTCTTAGTAAAGTGAGAGTTACAATATCCTTATATCTCTACATAGAAAATGTTTCATTTTTGTAAACATTTTTAAAACAGCTTCGGTAAAAACGGGTTTGTAAACGGAACGAAAGTAAAAACTGCAATTCAAATATTATCGACATGATTTTGAATTTGTGCAAAGTAATCACACAAACGAATTATAAAACATTTTATATACACATTGATTATATTTACATATTCTAAAATATACTTCAAAAACATTGTAAACAGAATCATTTATACAAAACCAGTTGTGTCGCATAATCTAATGACATTTACATATATGAAAGAACTAGAAAATTACAAATGATTTAGATGATTATACATACATATTTACGTTTTAAATTATCTGTAAATGAAAGTCGAATAAATATATATAAATTTCAAGTAAAAAAGTGGGAAATGAGATTTTCCCTATTTCAAAACACATTACTCTTTATAATGAAAACAAAATTTCATGACAAACTCAATCTATTTGAATAAACTGAAAATAAAAGTTTAATGCACAAAATTAAAAATGTCCCAAGGGCTTAACTATCTGTTGAATATTTTAAACAACCAACACCTGGTAGATATTACCTGAAATGTAGTGCATGTTAAAAAAAGTTGCAATTTTTCAACAGCCATACAAGGAAGAATCAGAAGTTATCAGCCTCAGGTAAAGGAAAAGACACAAGTTTCCGCTATGTGAAATAGAGTTATAGCATTTTCACTAGTTACATTTATTGGTTGGTAGAAAACTGTAAGTATTTTAAGATAATTAATTTTTTTTAGAAACTAAAATTACGCTTTCAACAGAACTTGACATGAAAACATCTGACCTAAGAACGTGACTTCGTATGAAATAAAAGACAACTTATGCAATGGACGAACGGAAACTTGGCTCTTTACCAGTTATACACGTCAGAATGCTATAAATCTCCTATCACAATATTTTCTTACATTGATACAATGCACAGAATGACATGGCGGATGGATTTTTATCAGAATAGAAGTAGAAATGGTATGTGATTAGTTCGGCACAGAATACCACTGACCATTTCAATATTGCATTTTCTGTTATAGGTGGATAACAGTTTGTAAAATTGCATCATGCAGAGGAATAGCTTGAATGGGTTCATCCAGTCCATTCCGAAAGGGTTAGTTTCTCATTTTTAAAATTCGTTTAGAAATAAAATGAGAAACAAATTTCCTTTTTTATTCTTCATCTTATGTTCCAAATCTGTAATCCGAATTCTGTTTTTTTCTTCTTCATTTTAACTCTAAGTAGTCTCGAAAAGATATCTCGTCCATCGAGATGCGACCAATTTTGCCAATGACAAGATATCTCGTCATTGAAATATTGCCGATTTTTTGTAAGACGAAATCAAGATCTGGTCAGTTTTTCTAATGACGAGATATCTCGTCCATCAAAGTATCTGGTCAGTTATGCTAATGACGAGATACCTCTTCCAGACAACCATCAGGAGGGGAAACGACAAAAATCCCAACTTCGTTTCGATTTCGATTCCAGGAAGTTTTTGATTCCGCAAAAGCAATGCCACAGTCAGAGTTAATTTATGACAAAAAAAGACGCAAAAACTATGTCTGGGTTAGCCTAATGGATGGAATTTTCATTAAGCTTCCTACTTAACAATGAACAACCGATCACCGATAGTTTACATCGTGCCCTTGATCATCAATCATGTGCTCTAAAAATGCGTTCAATGTCCTCTAGAATTTCAATTTCGTTTTCTAAATACTGTCCTGATCGAAATTTGGAATCGCGTCAGCTCTCTGTTTACGAGTGATCTTTACAGTATGTTTGTTTAATCATTGCATCTGGTTTTACAGATAAACCCTTAATTTCCAGTTTGCTTTTTAAAACATCCACGTTGATGCGTAAATCGCCAATAATCGTTATTCATCTTTCTAGATACTGCTTTTACATCAAATCAATCACAGAGTGGCCGTCGTGGCTCAGTAGGTGTGCCCACTGCTCTAGCAGTCTGCGAGTTGTAGGCGGCGCAGGTTCGATTCCTCCGCGAGTGTATTTTTCTCTTCTGTGTTAATAAACCTTTCTTTGTGTGTATGTCCACTACTCGATATTGTATGTCTTGTGTCTGGCGCATATATGGCCCTTTCGCCATAAAAACCTATACCACCAACCTTGTGTGTGTATCCATTGCTTGACGTTGTTTATCTTGAATCTGTCGCAGCTTGGTTAAATATGGTCCTTGAGAAGCCCTCATAAAATCCAACTACATAGAGTGGATTTCGATCCCATGATTCACCCATGCGTTGCAAAACATGACTGTATAGCGACGAATAGAATTGAAGCAAACTTGTGAATTACTGATGCATTCTATCCTTTAAGCTTTCAACAACGATTTTCGCTTGAGATATAGATCTTGAAAAATTATTTCTATTCTATTCTGAAGGGCTCATATTTCGTAGCAAAATGGCAGTTGCACATTTGTTTTAAAGTGATATTTCATTCCACGTCTGATACAATGTGTTTTTTTATTTGTTAAATTGTTTTTAAAACAAATGTTTTTCAATTAACGGCCCAGAAAGACACGGATCTTCAATAGTAAGGAAAAAATTAATCATACCTTGCGCATCAATAATTCGATTTCACAAAAAGATTCTCTTAACCGTGATATCTTTCCCAGGCAAAATAAAAGATATGTTGGTTAATTTTTCCTATAAATAAATAATTTTGGATTGATACCTTTGAAAAGACAAACGCATCTGCAATTGCAAAAAAAAACCTGACTACCACATTGAGCAATCACAAAATGATTTCCTTAATTATGGTATCTTTCTCATGACAAATAAGGTTTGTTTAAATGTTTCTTAAAGTATATGGTTTTGGGTATTGACAACTCAGAAAATACAAACGCATCTTCGATGGAAACTAGTTATACCTTACGCCTAAATATTTGCAGGTTTCACAAAATTAGCTGTAATGTATTTTTCTTCCCTTGACAAAAAACATACTTCCTTATCCTGCTTATGTCATTTTAAAAACACAAGGAACATATGAGAACAAGTCAAAAACGTAATAAGAACAGGTCAAAAACTTTTACGGCATGTCAAATAAATTCTCCAGTCAATTAGTTCTCTAATGACAAGCTGAGAAGACGAAACGTTTGCCTTCGTAATCATTTGGTTCCTCTGATACTCTGCAGAGCTTTGAAGTCAGGAGTTGTTTCGGCCTAAAAATATGAAGCACGAATACAAATAAGATATTTTTAAATTGTATGAAGCAAACAAAAATAAAATTATTCATTGTAATATTCAAATATTTAATACTAACTCTTTCAAGTGAAGTCCACAAAACCATACTTCAAAAATTCCTAGATTAATTGTATATTGTTTTTTTTCGGGTAGCCACACGACAGGTGCTCAATGGAATCGCTATCTGTCGGTCTTAGCGTAAAATTTGTTCAAATAAATTCAACGGATTGAGCGGATAAAAATTTTATCTGGTACTTCACGGTTGAATAGAGAAGTGTGCTTGAAAAGGTTAAATAAACATAATATGAATGTCACTATATTGCTGATAGAAGTATATGATCATGCAACCATTGAATTACAACAATTTTTTTAACAACCCGTAAGACAAGCAGCACGTGCTCGGTCATGCGACAAAAGCATCCAACATGTGCATGCATCGATCTTCTAATGAAATAGACGCAGCATGTGCCCGTAGTTTCATGCTATTTTTCCGATCGCTCGGTTTGAATATCTCCGGACCAAGGGGACATGGTATTGGAAGAAAGCACGAATCATGATGTAACCAGTCAGTAATGCAAATAAATAAATGTAATAAGGTAAAATTATTGATTGGTTATTGTGACTATTGAGCGTAATTAAAAACACTCACATGGGCTTGGGCCGATTGGCTTTGAAGCCAAATTACTGACTGGTTATTGTGATTATTGATCGTGATTTAAAAACAGCAGGTAGGCACAGTCTCCACTGTACTGTAAAGTTTAGTTCGTGAATACTTTTGGGCAGAATACCTGGTAAATGGGTCGCTGGTGAAATGAAGACGGCTGGTACTTGTTTGACATTTATTTATTTAGCCAGTTTTGGTGAATTCATAACACTGGTGTTAGAGTGTGGGCAATGCTTAGTATTCTATGGCTACCTTTTGGATGATGGGTCTGTGATAGCTAAAGTACGAGACAAACGGCAGGGTGTCGATGCTGATGTCCTAATAAAGGTAATGTCGATGGTGGTGTTTCCAAGCGTGATGGCAGCTCGTTAGATGGTCCAGCGACGTCGCCTCTTACGCTCCTTCTTGCGTCTTCAGTAAGCTCTAGATCTCTCCGCATTTGTCATAGGTTTAGACTTCTTGGTATCATTTTATTCGTCTTGAACTGCTCTTTCAACCTGCTTACGTTTCCTATGCCGCATTTAAAATTTAGTGTGATATTTTGGCTTCATAGTAAAAATCTTCGACACATCGTCGCTTTCCACTGCACACAATTTTCACACAAATGGTTTAAACAGTCAACTAGTCGAAATGGAATTGTAGAACTCATCGTTCTCTTCAATTTAAGTACGCACTCGCCACGACCCGTTGATTAGAACTGAAGCTGCAGCGGTTAAACAAGTCAGAATATGCCCGAAATGTGACTCATTTCCCCCACCACGCGGTACAAAGGTCAGAGGGGGGGAGTGGATTGGGGGCCAATCTGGTCGACGCGGCCCACCTTCCTCTACATGATGGTAGGTCATTTATCCTTATAGGCTGATTCCTCTTGGAGTTATGTGGCTTTCTGATATCAACACTTCGTGACGCGCAAGTTTCTGCCGATGACCTCCATACCGATTTTAAAGACGTATTCAAGTCAAAACACTCACATGGGCTTGGACCGATTGGCTTTGATAGCTAATTGGCCCAAGCAGATTCCCAAGCCCATTTAACCAACACTTCAGATATCTTACGACAGCCACTTCGCCCACACGCTCCGTCTATTTCATTAGAAGGTCGATGTGTGTTTCGTTTCCGTACAGGAAACATGGTGGTAAGCATGCGTATTTCAGCCTGTTTAATGTCGTATTTGTAGCTTGCCTTAAATGCTAAAATTGTTCGTTAAAGATGTTTCGTGCGACATCTATCTTTTTTACTTGTCGGTTACTTCAAAGAAAAATAATTTGTTTGCATGTTCTGTAGTTAAATCAAGCTTTTTATACATTTTTAATTTTCATAACATACCCATCTTTTTGCAATAAGCGCGCGCCGATAAAGGACTATTTAATCATGCCCGAATGCGAAATTTGGTGGAGAAAGAGTTATCCCCAAAAAATGTTTCCCAGGATTCCCAAGCAATCATTTCCTACTTTCATTTCACTACTCTGTTCCTCAGTCAATATTTTTCCCTTCACAAAATTTTTCACTTGAAGCTGTCTTATTTTTGGCACAGCTTGGACAAACACAAGACAGTGCCATAAAACTCCAAAACAACCAACCTCCGAAAGAAATTTCCTGAATGCACGTCTGTTGTCGAATGACGTATTTCCATTGCGTTTCGTACTATCGATGTTTTTACATAAAGAAAAGTCATGGTTTATACCACTAATTTTACGATATCTTACTCTACCACTTTTTAAAAAATACGACACATAAAACATTTACGATAGCCCATGCAAAATTAAACTCATTAAAGAGTGTCACTGACAGGGGATACAGGTAGACGATTTCAATTCTGTCCACAGTTGTTTGGGCTTTGTTCCTTTGCTGAAAATCGGGGTAGTACTCGTCCGCAGAATGCGAGGAGGGTTGTCCAATCGATAGAGAGGCCGACAGCGCTTCTCCCATTGGACGATCCGTTGACAAAAGAAATTTCTTAACTTGATGGGTTTCAGCCAGATTCCCGCTACAAAACAAAAGCATGAAAAAGACATCAAGTCATTAGGATATCGTCCTCATTTAATCGGTATAAATTGCTTTTACTACATAATAAAAAAATTAATACAATTTCTTAGTAACATCTGGCAATAGGATTTACATATACAGAGAATTATGGAAATCAGTTTATTCTGCGATAGATTTTTTTCATCTTTTCAAGGGAAGAATAAACTTTTTATTTTCTTGGTACAATGAAGAAATACGGATATTATGAAACTATTCTCATGAAGTTCTGGCGTAGAAGAAACGGGAATGATTATGAAGACAAAAAAATCCCATATATTTGTTGGGAATACAATTATAGTCCGGCTCCCGCGAGATGGCAGTTTTGAACGAGTCCATTCTTTAAATTAGGTGATAGGTTGGAACGCAAACAAAGCGCTTCCACAATTGGAGTCTATAATGCGAATTCCTGTTCTAAGTAGTTTATCATTGCCGAAAGCGATAGCATTAATAATAAATTGGTGGGGGAGGAACTATCCACGGAGATCGCCGTTGATACTTTTGGTATTGCAGCCCTTTTAACAAGTTTTCACGCCTTTTCAAAAACTAACGGACCCAAAGTCGACTACCTTCCAGTCGGAGCAACACTTTTCTGCTATTGTTTGAGAAACGATAATTTGCACAATTCTTAAATTGTGCATTTACATAATTATTAGTCTCCCATTAAACGATTTAGATCAAGCACAGTCGAAGGGAAAATTAATAATTTTTATGCCATTTTTCATCGTTAGAGCATCATGCGTAACTCTCGGAAACTTGGGGACAAACTGATAACTGACACACGCATCTGTATTTGAATAAAATTTTGATTTAAATTCCAATACAAACGCATTAGTAATAATCTCAAATATACCGTCTTAAGTTTTGAAACAGAACGGTTGATACAATATGCATCTTCTTCATTTCCACTTATAGTAATAACTTTCACTTATAGTTCGGAAATAATTTACTTTTGAAAATACACATTTCAGATGTTTAAAATTGTTTTTAAATTGAGTTGCTGATTAAAAAATATAATTTAAGAGCAACTTTTTACATAGAAGGGACATAAACTACTTAAGTAATTAATTAGTAGTTTGTAAATGTTAGACACATCTAGCATTCTTCACATCCTTTGAAGAAAGCTTTTTGAAAAAATAATAATGTAAATATGTATTGCAAAATAATAGTTTAGTATCAATCAAAAGATTAAAAAATAACGTACGTAATCAATTTGTATTTTGAAAATTTTAAGAACATCTAGCATCATTTGTATCCTTACAGGGAAGCTTTGTATAAAAATAACGTAAATGTTCATTACCAAATAACAGTTTAGTATCAAGTTTAAAAAATGACGAAAATCTAAATCTGAAGTTATCATCGGTAGAAACAATTTTTCTGACTCGACGATTGCATTTAAACTGAATAGTTGCGTATTATATTGTAATGACTGACCTGAAGGTAAAAAAACTTACTCCAGCTGTATCTTGCCGTGTAATTTCTCCAAACTTCCAATAACATTTATCTCTACGTAACTTGTTTCAAATCCATATGTTTTTGATCTGGCGAATACGTGGTAAAAGATAATGACCTGATACTGGTGCACTGAAACAGAGGTAAATTTACTTCGAATAATTTGAAAGTTAAAGATCAAACATGGAAGTAATATCTATCACACATTGTCATACTAGATGAAAGAGGAGTTATTTGAATAATTATACATAAGCGAGTGACTTGTTAAAACATTTCCCTTCTTATTAGGCTTAAATACTTTAGTGCAATGATTCCCAAAGTGGGTCAGGGTTCACTACAAGATTTTAGGGGGTTCATAGAAAACATGCAATATTTCACTTAAATATAATGTAATATTCACATATTAAAAATATTCCTTTATTTTCTGATTCTTTTATGTTGTAAAATCTAAATTTTAGAATCTTAAACAATTAGTAGATTACAATATTTATTGATTTGAAATAGACTTGAAGTTGAGAATGATATACTACTTATGTCCAAAATGTTGCAGCACTACTTACTCCTAGAAAAATATGGAAAGTAAGATATGCTGCTTGCAACTTTTTGGACATAGTAGGTTATAATATTAAAAATATCGGACTTACAACCAGTGTTGAGCTAATTGCGAAAAGGCAACTTCGCTGTTCACATTAAGATGTAAGTATTAATATAATAATTTTGCAAGTTAAGATCTTCCCGTCCAGATGACTTTCAAGGCGTTCACGATGGGCCACTCTTACTTAACTAACTAACTTAATTAACTGGAGGGATGAAAGATAGAGACGTGCTTAAGAATTCGAACTGAGCAGAGGTATTTTTTTGCGCGCGATTCCCGCCCGCTTGAGTGGATTCCATTTTTCTCTTCATATGCAGTACCCTCAACCTAGAGACTGAAACCTCTGAAATTGATTGCATAGGTATTGTATATTCCTGTTAAATAAATTACTGTTTTACTTGTTTTTGACTGTGTCGTCGTTTATTACTCCAGAACACCACTCGGCCCACTAGTTTACAGTGCTTTTGAAAAAAATCATACTGGAAAAGAAAATAGTTTTACTTTCTAACAAGGAAATACAAATGAACCCTGGAAAGGTTTTAAGTTTACAAACAATTTACAGCAAATATATGTAAAAAATTTTATTTGAAACATGGCTCAGTTCAAACAGTAACTTATTAAGTAACTTCAATCAAAAATTTAAACGCAAGCATCGTGAAGATCCATAGAACGAAGTTCACGAACCGAACAATGGAAATAATTTTTTTTTTTCAAATTACTTATATTAAACTTTATGATAGGCATTTTCTGTCAAGCTAAATATAGGTGGAGATAGTGTTTCCTGAACGTATTCGGGAACGGAAAATCCAGTTGGCTTGTTTTTATTAATGAGATTTCAGCACTTCTCCAATAAAATTTCCAAAGAATAAATTTCGAATTAAAATATGATAGTTGATTGGTCAACATCGATTATATTAAATATCAAATGGTTATAAATTAGGTTTTAAGGTAACCCCGATGTGTATCGTGTAGAATTCGGACAGCAGAAGCAAAATCTCCTCAGACGTCTGGTTTGTCTGTTTACGCTGAAAATCCTTCTCCTAACTCAAGTAACTATTGATGGTTAGAAAATAAGCACTGAAAGAAATGGCTGCATATATAGCATGTCATCACAACGGCACACTACTGTACTGCAAGGAATTCACTTACCACAGAAAGGTCTTTCAGGTCCTACTTTCAAGTACAATCTCCTGTCAGTATAGTGTTTTCCAGAGGGAAAGGTATACGTGGGTGCATAAAAGCCCATGATTGCACACTTTTGGCCATCATGTCCACAGTTGCACTGTCCTTTAGTGAAATCCGTCCAAGAGGTGCACTCGACTCCAACAAAGAGGCAACCATTTTGATTAAAGGAATATATGAAGAATTCGTAGGCACGTAAATGCTGACACGCAATTAAGTTACCTAGAGCTAAAACATAAAATAAAAATTTCTAATTTTTAACATACTTTTAAGTACCGCTCGTGTAAAGTTTAATGATAAGAGTTTTGTTTTCGAAAGAACTGTTAAGAATTCATTTATTGCACTTGCCTAAATCAGGTAGGTATGTATTTAATTAACGTCGCATTGGAGCAACACAGCGGGCTACTGGTGACGGTCTGGGATCAACCCCGAAGGGAAAGATCCTAAGACACCACGTAATTTTGAACCACGGTTAGATGATGAGGACATACCAGAGCTGATACCGTACTCTCGAAACTTCCACACCATGCCAACGTGAGGACATTTGAGGCCACAATTTAACATACACCAACCACCATGTACACGAAGGTCTTTGGTTGGATTCGAACTCGCAACCCACCGATTACTAATCCGTTGCTCTTCCAACCGGGCTACCACGGCCCTGTCTAAATCAGATCATAATAAAATTGAATCGGGAGTTGTAATATGTTAATCTTGTAGAATATTCATCACGAGTGAGTAACAATTTATTCGCTTACTCCGTCAAATTGTTCTCTTGTGTAATTGAAAAATTGAATTGATATGCCTATAAAATATACATAATAAAGATATAACAATCATACATATAACATAGCAGGCATACATAAGTACAGATGTCCTTCAATCTAAAATTATGACTTATTTAGGGGCTTGAATTGAATCCGCTGTAAGATTATTTCAAAGAGCAACAGTACCACTTATATCAATTTTAACCCGCTTGGTGTATGTCTCGAAGAGGTATTTAGTCGTTAGCAAAATTGACCAGATCTTGATGGACGAGACATCTCGTGCATCAAGGACGAGATACACCGTCGAGACATCCACTAGGAGGGTTAAAATTGGAATAAGTTGTGCTGTTGCTCTTTGGACGAGATATATCGACCATCAAGTATAAAAATAACTGACCAGATCTCGATCTAGACATTAAAAAATCGGCAGTATCTTGATGACGAGGTACCTCGTTGTTAGCAAAATAACCAGATCTTGATGGACGAGATATCTCGTCGAAACCACTTGGAGGGTTAAGTCGTGTATTGTCACCTGAAAAACTAACTCAAAAAATGGCGAATTTTGAGTTGTAAAGCTGAGATCTTATAGAACTTTTTGCAAGCACTAGGTAAAATTTTGACCTCTTAGGTTCTACCAAAGTAAAATTTAGGTATATATAGGAAACTAGAATTGGCTCAAACTGTTTTTCCCTTTACCTCAAAACCCAAAACAATTGAGTTACTTAGTTCTTGCATTTAGGTGACTATATACTATATTACTTTAATATATCGTTTTTTTTTGTGTAGGATCAGAAGAAATAGTTTGAGTGCAAATTAAAAACATTACCTCTCAATAATAACCCTTTTCATTTAATAATTAATTAATACTTAGAGATGTAATCTTTTACCCATCATCATTACAGAATATCAGATGAGTGATTTTAATATTACAATTTTTATGCTCTTGTTCAGCATGTCAGTTGTTTCACATCTAGATGAAATGCTTGATTTGATGTTTGAATGATGGAATCCTAATTGAGAATGAAATCCATACCTTCGGTGGGAATATCCTCCACAACCGATCTCGCGAAAGTCTGTTCACACCCTGGTGGATCCCCACCACCTGGAAAGAAGTCTAAATCTCCTGCATCTTCTGAGGTGCCAAAACCTAGTAAGAAAATTAATGCCTGGTTCAAAAAATATAGACGCTAATATACATTCGTCATTGCATTATATTACTATACATTCTGAATTGTGCAGACAATAAATAACTGAAAAAACAAAAAGTTTCAGATTCAAAAACGCCATTAGATTTTGATGGCTGATGATATTTACTCATTAATTATTCTATCGATGAGAAATTTCTATTAAACTGTTATTTTTATTAAAGTCTGTATTTTTGATGATGCCATAGAACAAAAAATCTTGTAACTAATCATTAAACCACAAACCAAACGATGTTTTTTATTTTAAATAACGTTGATCTTACTGATCTCTCATTCCATTCTACGTTTTCATCTGTTATGTTTTGTTGTTTTTCGTTTCCCGACAATATTATCAATTTATAAATTCCCGATTGAATTACTTCGCCTCTACGGCTATAAGGTGCAACTTTGTCAAATATGATATGAGGTAAAATCTTAAAATAGAAAAAATAACACTATAAAATTAATAATATATGATGACATTAATTATTCTCTTAATGAGAAATTTCTATTAAACTATTATTTTCATTAAAGTCTGTATTTTTGATAATGCCATAGTAGAACAAAAAATCTTGTAACTAATCATTAAACCACCAAACGATGTTTTTTATTTTACATAACGCTGACCTTACTGATCTCTCATTCCATTCTACGTTTTCATCTGTTATGTTTTGTTTTTCGTTTCTCTTTTCCAAATAAACCATTAAAATTGATTCCTTCAAATCTTTAACTATTTCTACCCCCGACAATATTATCAGTTTATAAGTTTCCGATTGAATTACTTTGCCTCTACATCTATTCGGTACAACCTTGTCATATATGATATGAGGTAAAATCATAAAACAGAGAAAAAATAACACTAATTAATAATACTATGTGATGACACATCCTTAATTTTTATTATAATCTTAGAATAGAATAATAAATGCCATCAATTGCTGACACTTCTAAACTGCCTTCAGTTAACATTACCTAACATTAATAATGTTCAGTCTAACCATAATAAACAAATTAGTAATAAAGCATTATTGAAGTGAAATGCAAAAAAGTTCAAACGACAAATAATTTCGATTAAACTAATAAAAGTACCTTAATAAACTTCGTTTTAAATAAAAATACGCTATTAAGTGATGGCTAATATTAATAAAATTGAAGACGATAATAAAATTAAGAAAAATAAGACATCTTAAAATGTAGACTATTCAATCGATTGAAAAAGTTTTCTATTGATAACTTAATGTTATCTTGCCTATAAAAATTATTGCTAGGATTACATAATTATTATTCATTAAACAGTAAAGTTTCATTTTAAATTGTAAGAGCCATTAGAAAATTACCAATCTAAAAGACAAATTCAAAATTTATGCGCAGTCATCTGCGTAGATTGACTTTGAAACATATAGTTCATACGATGCAAAACTGAACAGTTATACTTTAAGTCGTGTAACATGTTCGATGAATCAATAAAATACTAAACTAATGGAACATTGTTGAGGGGAGAATAGTTGAGAGAATCAATATTCTGAAACTATCTAATTAGCCAATATTTTGAAGATAAAAATGAGTCAATGACTATTTGTGAAGGACTGTACTTAAACATCGTTCAGAATCAACAGTAAATAATAAAAAATTTGAAAATTTCACAATTCAAAAAATATTTTTCCGATTTTGCCAACAATGGTACAAAATTTTTTGCAAAATGCTTAAAATGAAAAAAAAAAGCATCATATAATGTGTGAACACTGACTCATTTGCAAAAATTAGTTTCTGTTCTTGCTTAAATTGTTAGTTCTGAATTACAATGGATATATAGTTACACCGGAATAACCACAGACCCTTTTACATCATCAACGAATTAGCCATTGTGTGTACCACATTTTTAGAGCTCTACTATATTTTACTATAGACATTGTTTCACCTTTATGCCCTCAATTAAAGGAATACTTCGCACAACATCGATTTATACAAAAATTTCCGCTAACACATTTATCCTTTGTTGAGCACACAGTTTCCTAACGTTCCATTTCCTCTGAATCTTAAGCAAACAGTGATTTAAGACCACACCATGAATAACGGCATTTACGACATGGCATGAGACATTTTTACCTGTCCTGTCTGAGAATATCAAAGTTACGTGACAATCGCAAATTTGAAGAACAAAGCTTTTTTTCACTATGCCTTTTAAAGATGGCCACTCATGGGTACTCTATCATTATGTGCTTGCCTAACTCGCACAGTTCCTTTTACATTTTCTAATTAATACGTTAGGCAAACATAGTGGATGGGTGTGGACAGATATGGTGATTATTCTCTGATTAGTATAACGGGAACTTGTGACAGAAAAAAGGTGATTTTATTTACCTTTTCCTTAAATACAATGCTCTCAATTTAGATAACGACGCACAGGAATCTTAAGCAAATGTATTTTCGGATGTAGGGTGTTGATTCATTTTATTAAAACAATTCCTTTATCCGATAACTATAGTTCGGCTCCGGTGAGAAGGCAGTAGACCTAGGATCAGTCTATTTTTGAATAGATGTGAAAGCGCGTTAGAAGGCTGCCATACGCAAAAAACATGAACGGCGATCTCCGTGGATGTTTTTCTCCCTGCCAACTCGTTATCATAGCTATAGCTTTCAGCACCGAACGATAAACTTAGAAGCAGAATCCACACTAAACACGCCGGTTGTTTAGGCTACCACTTATTTGGGAGCGCAGCCCCTCTGACCTGATCAGTTGAGACTATTAGAGATGTGGGGGAGGCCCCAGACATACATAAGTTCGAAGTGCGAGGAATAGACCCATGTCGCGACAACTGATACGGTGCCAAATGCGATTAACTGCAGGCAGTATGGGTGGTCGCCACATAGGAACGATATTGTCATTCAGAAAGAAGACAGCTTTGAGATAAATGTCTGTACTGACATTCTCTCTGCACTTCTACCTGGCCGATATTCTTTTTTAATTTTGACGTATTTTGGATTAAGTATATTTTCCTCCCTGAAACTCTGTGATTGAAGAAATGGTTAACTGAGATTTCAAAAAGATAGTTTTGTGATAAATGTGTACCCTTAAGATGTACAGATGATTTTTTTAACTGACAGTATTTTGTCTAATACAGTCCGACGTTTTGGACTCGTGTGTTCTCACAATATTATTGCAAAAAATATTTTTTATCATACCGGAAGACGGTAGAGAGAAATGGAAAGTTATCCATTTCTCATTTTTCCTTCTAGTAGAAACACGAATTAGCTACCCGTTTGGTTCTTGGCGAAAGCTGTATCTAGTTTGGTTCAGCACAAAAGAAACTTATCCAAGAGGCACCGCGTGGAGCGAAGTACGTCACCCCGGAAAAATGTAATTAAACGTGTCTTCTAATCTGTACAAACGTGATATAGTACAATGTTCATTGAGGATGAAAACACGAACGTTTTCATAGCCTTCTTCAAATTCCGCAACAATTCCAAGTTTGTAAAATCTAAAATAGGCATCGACCGTCTATGAAATAGAAGGAGTACGTGCGCGCAGCTTTATGTTATTTCTTCCGGTCGCTCGGTTTGTCGCGTGTTCGTGCATTTGATTGGTTAAAGTGATTATCAACCATGATCAAAAACAACCTGCACCTCGATAGCCAATCGACCCTAGGCGATTCGTAAGCCCACGTGGATTTACCCTTCAGAGATCTTACGATAGCGAATCCGCCCACACGCCCCGTCTATTTCATTTGAAGGTCGATGAAAATAGGGTGAATAACACAAGATGTGGGTTAGTCTTACGCAACAGCGAAAAAAGAGAAGGAAAACGCAAATTCCCCATGTTCCATTTGATGTTCCTTGAGCTTTATTTGAACAGAAGTTCCAATGCACTGAATCAGGTCGAGTTTGATTATTACGCCACGCATATTCAATATTTAACCGAGGCATGCCTGTGCTAATGTGCGAGCCGACACTAAAACTGCCGTTGCCAGATCCATTACCTTGGAGGATCGAAGTGCCGGGGTCCGAATGGATGACATCGACGAAAACTGCATCGCTGGGATCGAGCCTCACCTTCTCATGCACGCGGCGAAAGAACGGTCCAGCTGGATCAAGTCCTAACGGGAAAACAAAACTTTTTTAATCTTTAAAAATACGTAAGCGATCACATAAAACGGAAAATTAACGAAACATCTGCTCGAAACAAAATGCATAATCTTTTCGGTACGTTCCGGTGGAAGCAGCTGCGTCGTGTAATTTGTTATTCACGTTATGTGACACGAGTCAAGTAAACGTAGGGGCAGTAAGCACTATGAAGGTAGTGTAACGTCTTGATTCACGGGTAGCTAGACTAGTTACCATTGAAAATATCCGATTCTGGACTAAATTGGTTTATTTTACAATTGGTACAAAAAATCGGAAAATGAATGTAAAGTTCATTAATATTAGTTCCTTGGAAGGTCCAAAGTTCTATCGAGGCGCTTAGGGCTGCTGGCGAGCCTCACAATTTCGCTCGGGGAAGTCTAACGCACGGCTACGGGTGAGCCTATTCTCAACACAAAATTACTCGAGTGAGTACAGAGTTCCAAGGCAGGAAATCTCAGTCTTTCTGGACAGGATCACTACTAGGATGAACAGTTACACGGATCTCTAGGAGGGTTATCCTTTACGGCTACGGTCGAGCCTTTCTCACTAAAATACTCCGGCGAGTATCGGATCCCAAGGTGGGATAAATGCACAACAGTGAACGGATATTCACCAAGCTCCAAAAACGGTCTCTGTTGACCGCTTCTCTCCAAGCTCTCTGATCCTCTGTGATCCTCTGTCTCCGTCTCTCCTCTCGTCTTTCCTCTCGTGATCTCTCTCTCTGAAGATATCTCCAAAACTCTATATGTTGGGTGCTTATCGACTCCTCCTTTCCGTTTCTGGTCCACCTTTTAGTCGGTGCTGGATTGGGTGTTGAAGATTTCTCACGTTCTTGATTGGCTGTCTCACGTTGGTCTTTCCCCTCAACTTTTACGACAGACTTCGGCGGACTTGAAAGGGTCCATCAAACCCTGTCGGAAACTCATCATCATTTATATCAATCTTCTTGGTCTCGAAATCTCGAAGAGAGCGACAGAAAGGCGCCTGCCCTTTGTTTTGAAGCCACAGCGATTTCCGACCCCTGCTGGCTGGCTGTCGTTAAGAAATCATTAAGATGTTTTCGGGTGGTCGTTATGGAGTGTGGGCTTTTCCTCTCGACACCTGAGTCAACAAGACTTTTCATTTTCCCACGTTGTCGTGGTGATCGTTTCCCTAGCTGCCGTTACAGTAGAGAGGATCTTCAGAATTTGTATAAAATTGGTGAATAATGCTTGAGGTGCGTTCCCTTATACATATATCTTTAAAAGGGGTCCTCCGCATTGTTATTCTTTATTAACAATTATTTTTCTTGACGGACGTTTCAAGAGATGAGTGTTACTGCATAAAAAATAATTATAATAACCTTTATTATTTAGGTAGGCAGGTGGTTGAATTTACGGGCTATGGGCGACGGCCCAGGATCAATACCGAAGGAAAAGATCCGAGAACACCTTGTAACTTTGAATCACGGTCAGATGACGTCAAAACCTGAGCTGGCACCCACTCTCAAAAGCTCAACACTACACACACACGCACACACAACTCTTTAATATTTAATATTAATCTATTTTATTGTCAAAACTCGCAAGGAAATTGGAGCTTAAAATATTACTTACCCTTTTCAAACATGTTTTTTGTTTAGAATAAATAAATTCAAAGCAAACAGGTAGATTTTTGAAATTACGTCGCACTGGAGCAACAAAACGGGCTATTGGCGAATGTCCGGGATCAATCCCGAAGGGAAAGATCCGAGGACATCTCGTAATTTTGAATCACAGTCAGATGACGACGTTAACACCTGAATTGTCACCCCACTGTCCAAACTGCCACACCCAAACAATGTAAGGCCATTTGAGGCCACAACAGATTTAACGTGCAGGAGCCCCCGTGTACAAAACCATCTTTGCTGGACAGAGTTTGAACTCGCCACCCTCCGGTTGCTAATCCGTTGCTCTTCCAACTGGACTACCGCGGCCCCTCAAAATAAAGGAAAGTTGTGGATTAATTTAGTAAATAACACTGTGATGACAAAGAAAAAGGATAAAATAAATATATTTAATGTAATAGAGTAAATGTTTCGTAGCTGACCTGATATTCGGCCAAGTTTATGCAAGCGTTCGCCAGCGTAGCCTGCTATATGGGCACCCAAACTGTGTCCTATCAAGTGAAAGCTTTCTGGACTTGTCCCTTGAGTTTTCTAAAAAAATAGAATTAGTATGTATGATTGTAATTTTTTAAAAGAGTTTGTTTTCTTTTAATCAGTATTCACTCTGTCTTATACACACACACACCGTGGGCTATATGACCACCTATGGGTAGCTTATTAACTCTATGTATATGGCTACAAATTTTCAGTTTGGTTTGTCGCTCTACTGTCAGTTTCTGCTGCACGAGGTCAACAACGGTCCTTACTTTAACTTGTCATTGAAGATTTAATATTTCTAAAAGTTATCTTCACGAGAGGTTTTCTGAAAATATTTACTTCAACTCCTCAATTGCAAAATAATGACCTATCGATTACTGACGTATGTGTTGGTACTAACACTTGGTCAGACCATACCAGACCAAATACAGTTGATCAGTTTGTGAAAAAAGAAACTGTTTTATTGTCTTTTGCTATTTGAAGCCAGATGGAAATCGCATTTTTAGTATTTCCAGTTTTTGGTTGGTTTGGTTTTTTGGGGGTTTTATGGCGGAAGGGACATATTTGGCCATGCTCCAGTTTTTGGTGCTTCGTTTCTTTCATATCTCCTTCACTTCATTAATGCTTAATACAATTATATTTTTAATTAATGTTTCTCAATGAAACGAATTTTTCTGGTATGGAAGATTACTTTTCTGTCAGTTTCTGATATTTATCGTTAATTTAACCGTTCGAATTTAAAATATTTTCAGATCAAAATCATTCAGATTTTTTAACATTGCAAAATGTCAAATTAATGAAAATATTGAAGTAGTTCAATGTAGTTTATTCTTCAACAGTTTAGAAATTAATCAATATGAATTCCTTTGAATTTAATCCGTTGAGTCACGTCAATAAATGTCGAGAATCCAAATAAAAGAAGTAACAAACTTAATGGCAATGATTCACAATACCAACAGCTTTTCGTTTTGAAATGCGAGGCGCTCCCGATGAAACCATCAAAGAAAATACAAAAATAACAGCTTTAAAAATTTTCAGCAGAAATTTATTGTAAAAATATCACTATATGTAGAAAATAACCAATTTGTGCATAGAAAACTTTTGGAAGAGTTTCAACAGCCTTATTTCAAGATGGAAGTCATTCCATAAAATAACACCAAGACAATTTGGTAAATATTGATTTTAGGTGTATATACACTAGAAATCGACCGGAATATCGATTTTTATTGTCTTCAAATATTCTCCAACTCCTTACCTTTCAAACGATACCAAGATCTTGTAAATATTCGAAATATTTTTCTAGTTACAAGGTTTTTTGTTAGGTACACTGTCACCCCACGTTTCCAAAACTTTACAACTCAATTTCTGAAGAACTGTGTGTTTGCAATATGATGCTTTGTTCAAACGGTGATAACTCAACATTGAATTGATCTATTATAATTATTTTAGATCATTATCATTATAATTATTTTAGATCATTATAATCTATATAATACAGTGAATGTTTTGACCCTCAATCAGTTATTAGTTAAGAAATGAATTTTTAAATGTTAAATTTCCTGAAATTTTTTTATGCTTCCTTGGTGAAAAAAAATTGTAAAAACCTATTCCCTCCAACAACTTGATTGAGGGTAGAAACAGAATAATATTATAGGAATAATTTCCAACAGGAATTATTTTTCTGAACAAATTAGAATTTGAGATATCTCTGTTAAAAAACATACTAATTAACATCTAAATTAGGTAATTAACGATTAGTTTAATCTAATTTTTTCACACTGCAATGATTTTGAACATAAACCTATTGTAAAAAAATCGGTTTTTAAAGTTAAAATTTTTAAAAAATCTCGTGTCTTTGTACACTTTAATGAAGTACACCTATCTCTCGATTTACACGGTAGATGCGTTCCACGACAAATCGTGTAAATCGAAACCGTGTAAAACAAGACACTAGGAATGACAGTATGGAAATGAAACAAAATTTACTTTGATTAATGACGCCAATGCTAAACACAACACGACGCAATGCACTTGTGACGTCTGAGCAGATAATTAATGAATGCGTTCAATGTCACTCAAATAATACAAATATTTTTTTTAATTTATAAAATTCAGAAACAGTGTAAAAGCGAAACCGTGTAAACCGAGTACCGTGCAAACCGAGGGACAGGTGTTTTTGATACAAGATCTGCTCCTGACGTATTTCCTGTTCAAATTTCGTAACGTACTCCATGTTAGGTTGCGTTACATTTCGCTTTGTGCCGTAGGTCTTCAAATGTTCGCACACCAAAACGCATGCGTAAGAACAGAAACCACTCACATGCAAGACGTTAATGAAGTGGGCAATTTGCGCCCCCACCAGCCTGCTGTTGGCGACCGTAACGCTGTACGGCAATCTGTTGGCTCCACTCCAATCAACAATCAGAACATTTTCATCGGCCCTCTCCAGGATGACATCCTTCAAGCGCTGAATGGAAGAAGGAAAAAAATGGATGCACACATTAGACGAGACATTGAAAAGGCAGAAGATTAAATGGATCCATGCGGTTGCTTTCAAAACAGTCATTGGGTGTCATTTTGTGACGAGGGAAAAGGAAACATCTAAATTATTAACTGCTGAGGCGTTTGATTTCTTTTGGCGGCTGTGAGATTGACTTAGATTTAAGGGATGATTGTAATTACGGCGCTTTATCGAGTGATTCTTCATGATGACCGATCCACTGCAGAGGAGACAATTATTTTTATGGATACTCGTTTGGCGGAATTGTTTTAATAGAGCGTCTTGTTTACGCGTTGGTTTTTATCGATTTTGAGTTAAATTTAAATTTTTTTTATAGTGCCCGGCCCATTGTGCATTACTCATTATGATACTAGAAGGGAAACTTGTGAACCACTTTGCGTTACCCTCGTGCACTACGGGGGCACAACTCATTCATAGAGAGGTCACACGTTCATTCCAAACATCCATCCCTTTCCCCGGATTCGAACTAGGAATCTTTCGATTTATTAGCCAGCACCACTAGACCGATTGGTTGGTTAATAAAATAATTAAAATTCTAAAAAGTAATAATTAAGGTAATAAATAGAAATTTCTACTAAAATATTTTTTAAATTCTCTCAAATTGACAAAGCATCTCATTCTCTCACATACTTTTACAATCTCCTTACTTGAACAATATCTCGTTATGTTTCTCCATTGCGACGTACACTGCTGGCCACCGTAAATGCAACACCCTGAAGGAAGCATGCAAATAATATGAAATTTACAACATGCATTAGCGGAGGTGAGATATGCAAATGATTAGAATTTCAGCGCAGACGCACATCACGCGCGCCTGTGGCGCCACTTCAAAGCGCTATTTAAGGCTTGGAGATTTCGACGATTTCAAGTACGGCAATTGTGTTTTTCTTGTGGTTTTTTCAAAAAAACGATCAATTATGCCTCGTAGAAAACAGCGATCATCTTTTGATCAAGTATCCGAGTTCGACAGAGGAAGGATAGTGGCCTACCGAGATTGTGGATTATCTTTCAGGGAAATCGGTAGTCGTGTTGGACGAAACCAAACAACTGTAATGCGGATATGTGATCGTTGGATGCAGGAGGGTACGACGGACCGACGTGTTCGATCGCATCCACCTCAGTGCACCACTTCACGTGATGACAGGCATATTGTGCGTATGGCAGTGACGGATCGCTCAGCCATATCACGAACCATAGCACAGCACATTCAGTCTGTACCGCATCATCCAGTGTCTGCGCGTACCATTCGACGCCGTTTACAGCAGAGTGGTCTGTCCGCAAGACGTCCATTACTTCGTCTACCCTTGACGCAGAACCACAGACGTTTCCGCCGCCAATGGTGCGATGAAAGAAGGATGTGGACGGCAGAATGTCTTTACTGACGAGTCACGCTTCTGTCTGGAACACCACGATGGTCGGATTCGAGTCTGGAGACACCGTGGAGAGAGGATGCTGAACAGCTGCGTTATGCACCGCCACACTGGTCCTGCACCGGGTATTATGGTATGGGGCGGTATTGGATATCACTCTCGCACTCCTCTAGTACGCATTGCCGGTACTTTAAACAGCCAGCGCTACATCTCCGAGGTGTTGGAGCCAGTTGTCCTTCCTTACCTTCAGGGCTTGCCCACAGCCATATTTCAACAGGATAATGCGCGACCACACGTGGCACGCATTGTCCAAGGGTTCTTCGTCAATCCCCAGATTGAATTGCTTCCCTGGCCAGCTCGCTCTCCGGATCTTTCGCCGATAGAAAACATGTGGTCCATGGTTGCTCAACGATTGACCCAGAATACATCCCCAGCTGCCACACCAGATCAACTTTGGCAACGTGTGGAAGCTGCTTGGTCTGCTGTACCCCAAGAACACATCCAAAGTCTCTTTGAATCAATGCCGAGGCGTGTGGCAGCGGTGAGCTCCAACAATGGCAGCTACTCTGGCTACTGATTTTGGCAGGAACCACACTTCACAGAAGTCTATAAATTTAATCATTTGATACTTGGTCAACATGTTATCTACAAAATAAATTTTGTTGTGATATCTCTTGTCTTTCTTGGTGTTGCAATTTGGGTGGCCAGCAGTGTAAATACAACTACCCACCTACTTTAAACACTAAAATATATGAAGACATTCTTTTTAGATACGCTGAAAATAGGCAAGTGTTTTTAAAAACAGACATTTTGTTTTTATTTAAAAAAATCATACGAAACTTCTAATTTCATTGCTGTTGCACAGTAACAGTTACTATTCAAATACCGTATCACTTTGCCGACACGTTTGATACTGCAGCCACCAAGTTCCAATATGCAAAAGATGTAGAAATATTAACTCGAGTATACATTACTGAATATGTATAGAAATCACGATTTACTTCATAAAGTTTCATTTGAAGGATTGATAAGGAATAATAATTAGGAAATAATTGTAGGGAATATAGCTTTATAAAGAATCACACTATTTAACTGAGAGATAACTCAGAACGATTAGATTAGTGCTAGATTTTGAATGAACTAATATCAATAGACAGCATACTCGCCTACTTTTAAAAATGCACCAATCAACATTTCATATTCGATTTTGACGTGAATGTATTTAAAATCGGAACTGTACTGGGGACATTGCATGAAAAGTTGAGCGTTACAAAAAAGCTTAACTACTGTTTTGTCTTATGATTTCAGAACTGGAAGAAACATTCAGAAGATAAATATAGTATCATGTAGACAAAGGATATATGACCTACGAACCCAGCACGCAGGAGCACTGAGCGTGGGGATGGAATAGTGGTATTCTGCGCGTGTGCACCAGTCCCCGCGCACCCTCCGGTTGCTAATCCGTTACTCTTCCAACTGGGCTACCGCGACCACTAACGACTTTCAGAACAAAATAAAAAAGAGATTAAAGACACTTGCTTGAAACCAAGACGTGATCGCCTGGTTGTCATTGAATCCATGGATGATCACCCTGGTGATGGCAGTAGGATCGAAAGGCGATTTCTTGACACTTTTGCCCCGGTTTGGGGAAAGAAATATGGGCCGGTTCTTGTTCCTCCTCGTGTAGAGTTGGAAGAGGGTCTTGACGACGTCGGGATGTTGAGGTGGCAAGCTCAGGGGCCTGAAGACAGGATGATAGAATGGCGGGCCGTTGGAGAAACATCCCACGTCACGATAGCAGGCCGTCTTCTCCACGAACACTGGAAAGAAGAACCACGATTTCAATAAGTCATCCATAATCGATGACAATTTATCAGATATGTTGCATGAAAACCTCTTCGAGTTTTTTCATGTAACATATCTTTTCATGTAAATCAGGGATGCAGAGACTTGTTATGACCACGGGCTACATAGATTCACTGTGACTTATGGAAGGTTCGCCAAAAAGGATGAAAGTTATCTATCATTTTTTATTTATATTTACCATATATTTTTACAAAGAAAGATACAAAGTAAATTAAGACATTTTATTTGATGCGTGGCATTTCGTTGACTTAACAATTGTTTTAATATTTGGTTCGATTTTTGTAGCATCTAAGCGCACAATTGATTCTAAATTTTCATTAGTCATGCAGTTCCTATTTTTCGATTTGCTAATATTCATGACTGAAAAAGTTTGTTCACAGATATATGTTGACCCAAAGAGGCTTGCAAGTACCACCAATACCTCAAATTTCCTAATTCTATCTGATAAAAGTATAAAAGTGAATAGTGGTGTAATAACTGCTGTGAAAGTTATGAAGTTCATAGTTTTATAAAATATTCAAATTCATTAATCAACAAATGGCAAAGCCATTATTAAGAGATATAAGAGCTTTTGTTGAAAGTTTTTCAATATCTAGCTTTTGCCTCCGGGTCAGCTTCTGCTTGCAGTTTGTTATATTTTCCCCCAATGATTTAAAATAGTGTTCCGCTTAGGACTATCGTAAAAGAAAAATTTGCAACATTGAAACAAATTATTCGAATGATGAGAAATGCATGATGCGCATGCTGAAGTGTACTAAACTTGCAAAAAAAAATTCCGAATCTATGAATGTAAGAAATTTTGGAAATAAATCATGGGTATAAATAAAGAAAATATACCTTTTTTAGTTCTAAGCGGAAAACCCTGTACTTTTAAAACGGAATTTTATAAAACATTCCGGTAAAGATGTCGAATCCGGGGCATGTTTGTCGCCAAGCAATTTTTGTCGCCAAATCAAGATGGCATCACAATTTCGTTAAAAGAAAACGTGGACTTTCCTTCATGAAAAACCTTTTGCATAGGGTTGCCATAAAGCTGGATCAAAACACCAAGGTTACCATGTTTGGCAATAAATCGCTAGTGCTCCGGATTCGACATCTCGACCAACATTCCACTTTAACCTCCACGCTGAAAAGAGTTTAAGGATGGGAACAGATGTCCTTTCTGTAAGTGGTGTTTTGGTAGATTTTGGAAAACCTTGAAGGTGTATTGAACATTGCTATGCTTGGATTGTTTTATCAGTACTGTTGAAAAAGTAATTATTTTCCAAAAACTATTTTTACGGAATTTAAATTCTAATACTTTTTTATTTTGAGCCTTATTTTTCTTAACCAAATTGAAAAAAAATCTGAATATTTGGGATAGACGATATAAAGAATAAAACAAATAAAATACTATATAACATAAAACCTCTTAAAACAGGACTGGTAGCTAATATACCAACCTTATTATTTTAAGAAATTATTTGTTGCATGCGCAACAGAATTAATTCGAAGAAATCATTATTAATCGTTTGCCTTTTTCAATTTCTGTAATCCGTTAGCTGATATTTCAGGAATCCTTTTTGTAGTGAAAAAGCAGATGCATTCATTGCTTTTCGTTTGAAGCTTTTTCAATAATCTACGTTTTAAAATGTATCTGGATTTTCAATTCGATGTTTTTCGTTGAATATCTGTAATCAAGGTAAGTAAATGTTTAATTTATTCAAAAATATTTTGTATCATGTATGATAATTTTGTTAAACGCTCTTGTTTTAAAATGACATGCAAGCATTTATATGCATACTTTCAATTCTTCTATGCATTCTGGGTAACATTGGCACACTAGACTTTTCTTTCTTGCTAAAAGTTTAAATTCTACAAAAATAAAAAATGTTAAATTTGACATTTATTTACCTTTGTGAAATTGTGTATTTAAGAATTGTGTATCTTTATTAGAGTGAGGTAATTGATACATGAGATGAATAGAAATTACAATTTATTGACGAAAACAGTAGTTATCCAATTCAACCCAAGTAAATCGGGTAATTCTGCTAGTTATTAATAAGTATATAATTATATATATATGGCAAAGACGGTAATATGTTTAATTTTTTAGTTCTATTTATAATTATTAATTGAGATGCAGTGTGTTTTGAGCTATGAATTTAATTCAATTCTGAATTTTTGTGAGATTATCACTGAGTAAAATGCATTTTTGAATAATGAGATTTATTGTCTTACATTCTTGTGAGTATTTTGAATTTTGAAGCTTCTTAATTTCTATGCATAGACAATGAAGAATAGCTGATACATTTTAACGCGCACTCATTACTTATGAATACTCAGCAAAAGATAATAATAATAAGCACTTGAATAGCAATAATTGATTTCTAGAGGCAGCTGCATTCTTATTTTAAAGGGCCTTATACAGCTAGTCAATTGTATAATAGTTAGTAGTTTCACAGCAAAAGAATTCAGTGACGGTCTCGTTCGAATTTTTACAGAACAGAAGCTCGAGAGGAGAGGAAGAAATAATTTTCGATCATTAAAAACATAAAATGTTTGTAAATTTTAGGTATTAATAAAATGACAAGAGAACGTGGATTTTAGGTATTTAAAACTGATCTTAGTCTAACTCTAAACATTGAAAGTTTCATTTGGTTTGTCGAACAAACAAAATCAAAACTCAAAGATTGACGGAGAAATAAGTGGCATAACCATAGGTCATTAATGCATGTGAACCAATTTTAGTAAGTAAAACAGGAACATTCTCTGATGTTAAAATTCCTGTTCTGAAATTCCTATTGAAAAGCAAAATTCTGCATAGGTAGCCATGATAAAAATATCTCACTTGAAATTTTTGTGAATAATCAGAAGGTATAGAATATTCCAGATGAAGAATAATTTAAATTTAAAAACCAAAACGTTTTCTATTAATTAGTGAACAGAATAGGTAGGTAGTTGAATTAACGTCGCACTGGAGCAATACAGCGGGTCAACGGCGACGGTTCGAGATCATTCCAAAAAGGAGATCCGAGGATATCTTTAACTTTGAATCAGTCAGATGACAGGGTAAACACCTGAGCTAGTAAACAGAATAATATCAACTCAAAAAATTAAAAAGCAAGATATGTACCAAGAAAATAAGAACGTATATTAGGTACGACAAAAAACCTACCACTCCCATTAAGTAAAAAAACTTTTAATCTGTACCTCAATGATAAAATGTTAAATATGCATTTGTTGAAAAAATAAATTGCCTTTATTCTATAATAGCAGCGAGGCATTTAATATTTTAAGCAAAGTTTCTATGATTATTTTAAAAAAGGGTTCATGTAAATAATGTTTTAAGAGAAAACACTCCAACGCAGTTTTTTGACGGAAAATAATGTGAAGAGGTGGAATATTTTTGCAAAAATGTTTAATAATGAGGGAGACCACCCCACCGTGATTAAATAAGTGCATTTTATTGTGTTCCGGGAAACTTCCATGACATTTGACGAACCTTCCCTTTCTCCATTTGACCTCAGAAACAGCGGAAGTGTTTATGACATCGGGTAATAGGTATACTAAAAATAAATCATTCCTACGAAAACGTAATTTATAAAGTAAACAAATATGCCATTTCAAGAAACAGGAACTTATGTCATTAATTCTCTTTCTTTATTGAGGACAAAATAACGAAAGGTGATGAAAAGGAATTTCCAATTCTCTTTGTGTAGTCTTTGCTTTAGTACTGAAATCAATTAACCCATGTTTGGTTTTCAGCACAACTTTCGACAGGGAATTAATTTCATCCCGTAATAAATGAAACAAGTAGAATCGATATTACCTTGTCGAATTAATTTTGAAACTAACTTAAATTCTTTCTTACAGGGTATACCTTTGAATTCTGTGAGTATTGATTAGAAATGTTCATATTCAGTTTTTTTAACAAGTACCATGACAAATCAAAAAATTTATATTCAGAACTGTCTCTGATCGGCTTCTACTAATTTGTCAATAAGTTGACATAAATTCGTTATTAACTTCTCTACTTATAACTATTTTTTACCCCCCAAGTGAATACGACGTGATATCTCGCCCATTAAGATCTGACAAATTTTACCAATAACGAGATATCTCGCCATCAAGATATTGCTGATTTTTTATGATGACGAGATCACAAGATCTGGTCAGTTTTCTTCTAATAAATATTTCGTTCATCACCATCTGGTCAATTTTGTCTTAATCTAATGAATTAGGAGATGCTAATGACGATATACCTGATCGAGACAACCACCAGGAGGGTTAAGGAATAATAATTTAATCGTGATGAACGAAATATTTATTAGAAGAAAACTGACCAGATCTTGTGATCTCGTCATCATAAAAAATCAACAATATCTTGATGACGAGATATCTTGTTATTGGTAAAATTGGTCAAATCTTAATGGGCGAGATATCACGTCGTATTCACTTGGTGTGATGGATACTTCTGGTTATAGTACTGCGAGTTGTAGGCGGCATAGGTTCAATTCCTTGGTGCACAGAAGCACCATTGATTGCTTCTGTACACCATTGATTGCTTCTGTACACACTTCATACATTGGGTGCTTCTGTATCAGCAAAACTTTTCTTGCGTGTGTATGTCCATTACTTGATGTCTCAATTGTGTTTGGCATAGATTGGCCAAATATGGGCCTTGCGCCATAAATACCCAACCAAATATAGTATACCATTAACGATTGTGAGAACCTTATAGAAATAACTTTTTGGGGTCACTGTTAAAAAAAATCAAAATATGGGCCATTTCATGTCAAATTACGTAAATATTTTGTACAGTCGTGTCTTAGAAATGTTAGAGACGTTTTATACTAAGCGCGTAGAAAGTGCAGAAAACAGATTTTCAACTTTCATCTAACATGAAGTCATTTCAGTTTTGATATGTGAAGAATTACTTGAAACAGATGTCACAGTCTAACACACAGCAAATTGGCTCCTAACTTTGAAATACCCTTTACTTTGCTTTTGATTTAAAATCTCTAAAAATATGTCTACATATTTTTGCGGTAAACCGAAAAAATATGAAAATCTCAAGATGTTACGCGATTGACATGAAATAACCTCCACATAATGTATGAAAAATAAGCCTTCCGGACTATTTTATTCAAAAGTAAGAAGCAATTTATAAAAGCATTCACTTCTAATTTAAGCGAATTATTGATTAAAATATGCATTTTTAAAAGAAAAAATTTAAATCAAAATACAGAATTGTTAATATAATTCATGCTTTAGAGTAAACATAATTGATACATAGTTGTGTTTGCCTCAATTTTTTTATCACTTGAATGTCTCGTAACCATTTCGAAAACAATGAATGTTTAAGAAACTAACCACGCTTTAACTATACTTAATATTAATATTATCTCTATTAATTATAATTATTTTGGTAAATTAATACCCGCTAAAAGTTTCTAAACATGCAGAAACATGTTGAACATTGAATATTTTCGACCTATTTCAAGTTTTCTATCCGTTTTGGGACCTTTTAATGCATGATCCGTCTCTTGCGAATTTGGGTCTGTCCATCTGTCTGTATATGTTGTGACCGTACTACATCCAAACGTTTGAATATATTTTCATGAAACTTTGCATACTATAAGTACTTGCATTTATTTAGAGACTGAACTTGGTGCGTTAGTCTATTTGTCCTTCCCGTTCTGTCTGATTTTGCGTCTGTGTTTGTACAAGTATCATTTAAAATTTATTCAACATATTTTAATACAATGTTCTATATTTGATAAACTATATTTTAGTTTAGTGAATACGGTATTTAAAATTCCTTTGCTAATATATTTAGGTAAGTTTCATGCAAAACATCTGAGAAACTATACTCTAAATCAACCATAATTTGGTAGTTTGAGTAGCTGGAAGGTATATTGAACATTGTTTTCTGGATTGTTTTACCAGTCTGCTGAAAAATCAGTTATTTTTCCCAAAACTATTTTTACGGAATTCAAATTTTAATAATTTTGTATTTTGAGCTTATTTTCTTTGCGAAATATGAACTATTTTCGAATATTTGGAACAGACGATATTTTGCAACGAAACTGAAACTTGTGTTCGATTTAAAGCGGCACGTAAGTTAGAATAAAGCAAATTTTGAGTGGAATTTTGCCATTATTGAAACAACGTTAACGTTAAAAATATCCGAACTAGGACTTTTGAAGTATTACTAATTCTTTATCAAGGTGGCTTATTTTAATAATTGAAGCTATATTAAGCAACTTTTATAAGGAAAGTTTGCTTAAAAAAACTATTTTCTTTAGAAGAAACGCTGTCAAATCGATTTACCATTTAATAAAATGGTAATAGGTTACCTTTGCTTTGTACTGAAGACATCCAATTTTAAAACAAGTCCTTTTATTATTGCACGTGCCACAAAACGGAATTTTCAAGAAAAAAAACGTATTCGCTTTTAAAACAAACTTAGTGATAAATATCTTATCAAATTTATTTGTCATCTTTGACTTAATGATGGCGAAATTCGAAAATGCAAACCTGGTCAAAAGTGCTACAGATCAAAAAATATTGGCAGGTAAAGGATGAGTGCGAGAGTATTCGAGATAGATTCGTCATTTTTACGAATTGAGTTGAGCAATTTTACAGGAAAAGAACTTGAGAAAGGGAATTCTTAATCCTCCCTCAAAATCTTTTGCAGTAGTTACCTTAGTGTATGTCATCTTTCGTCAGTTTGTACCTTTAGCAGGGGAGCGATATGCGTGAAATGTATTACATGGATGGATATGCATACAGGATTTGTGTCCAAAGTAGATTGTAGAAATTATAAAAATGTCGAAAGGGTGTTAAATAATTATTTTACTCACATTTAAATGATTTGCTATTTTTTTACGAAAGTGGAAAGTGATTCTTCTGGTCACTTTCAATCTATAATTAATCAATTCAACCCGAGTGAGGTCGGGTAATTTTGCAAGTTAACTTTGCAATAAAACTAGAAAAATTTATTACTTATTACAAACCGGGCAGGAAATATTTGCATGCGAAAGAAACATTTTATAAAGGTTTTTAATATTTATATTTTTAAAATGACCATTTAATAATATCAGTATTATATTATTTACTGGTTGGTTTTATATTGATAAAATTATAAACCTTCAACCAAACGAAATACTAAACTATGCATTTAAAAAAAAACATGCAAATGCTTTATTATTTGTCTTATGGGCGCAGTTTCATGATTCTATTCTACATACAATTATTAATCTGCATTAAAATATTTTTATAAGTTAATCTGAGAGAGTTAGAGAGAACAAGAGTACACATTCTTTCACATTATTTAACATTATTTAGACCTTAAAGTGATCTATGTTTTTTTAGAAAGGATATAACTAAATCTTAATCAACGGTTGATGACAAAGATAAATAAGCTATATATTCGAACCAGTCGGACAGTATGAACAGGTGGGTCAGAGTACCACTTCACGGATTCGATCCTCGCTGAAACGATCCAGTTAATTACTGAAGCTGGGGACAAATAATAAGCGCACGGCGCAAAGCGACACGCACAAATCAATCAGAGCGTTTTCACCGCTTGCGCCGACACTTCTGATTGGTCTGCGTGTTTCGCTTTGAGCCTTGAGCTTCCTACTTGACCACAACTTTAATCCACCTGGTGGTTGTGTCTCGATGAGGTATCTCGTCATTGGTAAAACTGACCAAATTTTGATGAACGAGATATCCGCCATTAGAAAAAAATGACCAGATTTTGATGGACGAGATATCTCGTTAATAGAAAAAATCAGACCAGATCATCTTGATCTCATCATTATAAAAATATCGGAAAAATCTTGATGACGAGGCATCTCCAAAGTTGGTCAGATCTTGATGAACGAGATCTCGTCATTACCAAAGTTGGTCAGATCTTGATGAACGAGATATCTCGTGGAAACCACTTGGAGGGTTAACCGTCTACTTAGCTTTTCCTTTGCTCTCCCTAAATATGTATCAACCTCTGAAACTTCTGCAAGAAGACATGGATCTCCCGTTGACAGTTTTTTTATGTGTGTTTTTGAAAATATAATAAATATATTCTCAGTTGGGACTAACTGGTGAACTGCCATTGCCTCAAAAATAGCACTTCAAACCAGCATACAAAGACACGAACTATCGAATAGAAAAATATCTTAATACTATTTCCTGGTAATCTTAAGGTAAGCCTACTCGTGCAATTTGTACCTCATTTATACTTTTACTATTTCACACGCTTTATATTACGGATCTGGGGCAATTACGATGACAATCAGCTACAGGTGGCTGCCAGTTTTGAACCACTTTCCATTCAATCAGTTGAGTTTCTATTTATTCTCAAAGTAGCGACGGATGTAATGACACATGAAAAGGGAAATTCTATTCAAAAAAATGAAATATAACGATTTGTGAAGACATCAATCAAATATCCCGCTTACAACTCACCGAAAAAGAAACCTAAGAAATTTTACTCCGCTTGCAAACTTCAGAGACAATTTTCCTTTTCGATGCTAGATTTGAATTCGATGGACTTTTAACCCTCTGAGGGGTTCACACGCAAAAATCCACCTTGCAATCTGCAGTCTTCACTGCATGACTTCTAACCAATTTTGACTGCCGTGGACAATCTTTGGAAAATCTTTCCAAAGGATTCTCTTTAAAGAAAACGAGCGACCGGATCTTTCCAAATGATTCTATTATAAGGAATACCTACAGAATCTTACTAAAGGATTCTATCCTAGGGAACAGACCAACGGAATCTTTGCAAAGGATTCACTTCCAAAGGAGCACTAGACTAATTCCAAAGGATTGCATTCTAAGGAAAGGAACAATACAATCTTTCCAAAAGATTCTATTCTAAGGAAATGACCAAGATAGGTAGGTAGATATTTTAATTAACGTCGCACTGGAGCAACAAGACGGGCTATTGAAACGACCAATAGAATATTACTAAAAGATTCTATTTAGAGGAAAAGACCAGAATCTTTCCAAAGGTTTAACTTCCAAGCAAACTAGCAATAGAGCTTTTCCAAGGGATTCTATTACAAGGAAATGACCAATAGAATCTTTCTAAAGGTTAAAAGAATCCATGGATTCCTTCACCCAATAGATGTGGCTATTTAGTCATTAGGTGTGTTGTGGGGCAAAAGCAATATTGCACTAGTTCGAAATCTCGTGATACTCAGAGGGTTAAGTTACGTTGCACTGACATGTTACTGAATTGGAAACTCAAGCCCTCTTAGTAATACGTAGAAAATGCTCTGTGGACTAAAGGCGTCAAGAGACAAACTCATATTTCAAGATTTATTGTGAAGTTGATGGCAAGAAAAGGGGAAACGAAATATTATTACTACAAACGGCATCTAACAAGTAAATAACTGGAAATCCTTGTGTAGGAGGCTGCACAAATTCGATTCCTGTAATTTACCTTGAGTATATTTCTCTGTGTCAGTAAAACTTTCCTTGTGTGTGTACGTCCATTACTTGACATAATCTGTCTTGTGATTGGAGAAGGGTCTAATGGCCCTTGCGCCATAAAATCCAAACCAACCTTGTGTAAGGCTCACTTATCCTGAGCATAATTGCTCACTTACTCAAGATATTCTTTTAGGATAAGTAAGTCTCCAAAATATTTAGCGTTGTGTAAAAAATTAATATAATGTTTCTTGGAATTCGGATTATATATACGCGTACAGTATATAACGAATAATGCCATGAGTAATAATTGCAGTGGAAACGAATATATACGAGATGAAACATCCTCTGGCAATCAAAAATTTATCATTTCATATTGCAAATAATTAATTTTTCAAATCCTAAGAACCTAGTATTTTAAACCTGTAGCTAATTGAATTCTTGTAACTACTCTGGGTATATTTCTGTCTTCTGTGTCAGTAAAAGTTTTCCTTGAGTGTATCTTCATTTATCTGACGGAAAAAGCATTATGCTTTACCAGATTCTGGCTCTTTCTCCATAAAAAACCTACTCACAAACTAGTAGCTTCTGTAACAAGTTCAACTCTTACATCCCTAGGCAGGATCATACTTTCTACAGTTTTTGATGAATGCGATAATGTAAGGAATTTAATTTTAACACTTCTTTTTTATTCAAATCAATTCCGTTGCATTCCAATTTCAAATTACATTAAATCTTTTCACTAGATTACTTTGAAACGTCATGTAGGTTTGCCAAGTGAAATATACAAGTCCCCCTACCACCTTATTCGCACAACTTTAGGTTACGCGTGCTAGGTAAGAATATTTAACGAATTCCAGATTTAAGGTTGGTAGGTAGTTGAATTTAAGTCTCACTGGAGCAACACAACGGACTATTGGCGACGTTCCGGGATCAATCCCGAAGGGAAAGATCCGAGGACAGCACACAGAGGGGAGATAAAAGTGATCAATGGTAACCAGGTTTTATATGTCCAGGATCATGTGACCAAAACTAGTAGTAAAGTGACCCTTAGACTACTTTCTTCTGCCAGGAAGAAACGAACATTCATCTTCTGATTAGTTCACGGGACGGGATACCATCCATTGCTTGGTCATCTGATTGGTCAACGGGACATAGTAGACTGTCGGTTTCATCATTTTTGTCACCACTCTATTGAAATGCGCATTCACACATCTACCCTGTCGTATTATATCACAAAAAGAGACGATAAAATACCAAATTGGCCAACCAAATCAATTTTTTATAGAACAGTTGTGACAACTAGTGCGTATACTTCCTAAAACCACGAAACGCTGTAAAAGTGACAAAAATATGCATGTTCCCAGAAAGGTCAAGAGAAAATTTACTGCACCTTAATTTATTGACAATATTTCATTTCATTAAAATGCAATTGTTAAAACTTTTGGGGTCAGAATGACGATATTTTTATCGATATATGTTTGTAAAATTTAAAATTTGTTGCATATAATACATGGCATTGTAAAAGATTAAAAATGGGTGAATATATTTCTGAGACAAAAGGAAATAAAATTATATTCACGTTTTTAAAACACAAAAAAATTTTTGTAATGTGTTAAAAGTGAAACACGAGGCAAAAGTTTACTTAGATGAGCAAGCAGACTTGGCATCGAGATTCAGATACTAACTAAAACAGCCTTAGTGAACTGAGGCTGCTTTAGTTGACATTATTGAATTAAACTTTTCACAATACGGAAAAAACCCTTGCATGTTATTTACCTTCAAAATTTTATCTTTTTGTTTTGATATTTTTCATGTACTTTAAGAATGGATAAATATGAGTTTTCTGGCAAGTCCTCACATAATTTTTAACAACTGAAATTAAGAAAAAAAATAAGCATAGCTTACAAATAAGAATGCAACAAAAATTTGTTTGTAAAATTCTTATACACTACGAAACTTCGATCACACATTGCATGAGAAGCTTTAAATGCAAAGAAATTCTACTCAAACGATGAAAATAATTTTGTTTTATAAAAGATAAAATAATTCTGTAATAAACAATTGAACGAGGTAAATGCATTTCAATTTTAAAAAGACGACATGAAATCCAATGTAAACCATTCAGAAAGTGTTTCAGTTAACATGAGAGTAATTACGCTTAAAAAATGTATCACCAATTAATTTTTGTTTAAAATGTAAATATAAAGAAGGCAAAGTACAAAAAGTTAAACTCACATGCCATAATTTAACATTAAATAGTACACCATGTCTACAATTTTATACAAAGTTAATAAAGGCTTTTTTTGTTAATATTGACGTAACCCTCTTAAGGGTTCACACGCATATATCCGTTGTACAACCTTCAGCCTTCCCCCGAGATTCTGCCTCTTCATTCTTTTACTTCTACCTAGTTTTGACCATCTTGACCCATAAAATTTTCCTATGATTCGTTCAATCGATATATGTGGTTATTTAATCATTATGTGTGTTGTGGGGAATTAACAACACAAATTGGAAATATCGTGAAGCTCAGAGGGTTAAACTTTCCACAACTCAAAATCAGCGTTTTTATTTACCTTTAAAGTAATACACTCTTACATTTTGTTACACAAAAAAATTAGGATTACAATATTTCTCGAAAGTCCCCAAAGTCCTCATATATTTAATAGCTAGAACCAATGAAAAAAATACGAGTGCATCTTGAAAATAATACTGCCACAGTTAAATGTAGATATTTTCGAAAATGATTGAAAATGGTAAGAAATTTACTTAAACACCTATGAATAAAATCAAAACTTAAAAAATAATTAAGATTGGCATGTTTGTGCATAGATTAAAACAAGGCACACAACATAAAATTTCATTTTATTCCAATTAGTATTTTAAGCAGAATATTTACGAAGTTCCCTTCCCGTAATTCCTTTTCTTAAATTTCAACCCAAAAGTAATCAGGCAATGCCAAAATGAATTATCACGAAGCAAGGCAGCATGCAACGATTCAATAAAATAAAGACAAGAATTATTCTTACGGAGACTCCTCTGCACGCGATGAGGATGATACGTGCAATTCCTCTCGTCCTTGACGCCTCCTAAGCTCCGCACGCACGTGCAAATCAATAGCACGACGACAACAACCGGCAAATGGCAGTCCACCATCCCGCAGACAGGTCCAGACACGCGAAGATAAAGAAATGCCCACTTTCAACCGCTTCCGCCGGAACCACTTTCACATCTGCCGACATTGCAACGATCCCGCTGAACCTAAGGGAAAGAAAGAACGCGACCAATCAAAGAACTGAAAGGAAAACGCCAACCACCAACATCAACAAAGAAACCGTCATACCTGGTCGATTTGTCTTTTCCCCGTGACGTAACATTGGCCTCAGAAGGTGATGCAAGTCTTGTTGGGGCCCATCAGAGGTTTGGAACAAGTCAAAAATGTTCTTCTCCCTCTAGGTTGCATCGCTTCGAATTAGAGAATAGAGACCCAGCCTCCACTGACACACTTCTGGTTCGCTTTCTCTTTTAACGCCCCGGGAAGGTGTGGGAGCCTTTTTTGTTTTATCGGATAGGTATACAAGACTGGAAGAGAGAGAGAGTATGGACAATATACGGAGAGGCATTGATTGTGGAATGCATATTCTCCTCCTATTGTTTTGGGAGAAAGCTACTTCAATCTTAATGAGAGATGAAAACGCGGAAGGGAGTTTTAAAGATGAGGTGTTGAGGAAGAGGTTTTAATGATATATTGTAATTCGTCGCTAAACTGTATCGTTCTCAATATATCTAGCGCAGTAGGTGCTGTTCATTCATTAACATCACACCCGTTTCAAAACATTTTTATGTCTAATTTGCCCTCGCGTTGCAACAAATAACAACACCTGACTACAATACCGTCATAACTCAAAAAACAAATGACTAGTTTTATGTGTAGAAAGACTGCAAATACATGCTTTTGCATACTGCAAAACTGTCACAACTGTAGATTCCAGTTAAGGTTGGTTGTGACAGTTTTGCATCATGCCAGAAGCATTTACAGTCTTCCTACACATAAAACTAGAAAATCAATCTTTGAGTTATGAAGGGTATTGTAGTCAGGGGACGAAATGACCGACCGTCAAAACAAACCAAAAATGTTAGGAATCCTATTTTTGGAAGTCTAATTGCTGCATTTTGATGAGCGCTTCATCTATATAAATAAGGGGGCCGCGATAGCCCAGTTAAAAGAGCAACGGATTAGGAACTTGAGGGTTGCGAGTTCGAAACTAGGTCCAGCCAAAGACTGTCGTGTACACGAGGTCTTGTGCACGTTAAATCTGCCGTGGCCTCAAATGTCCTCCCCTTGGTATGGTGTGGAAGTTTGGAGAGTGGAGTGCCAGCTCAGGTGTTGACCTCGTAATCTGACCGTGATACAAAATTATTACGAGGCGTTGTCTTCAGATCTTTACTTTTGGATTGATCCCGGACCATCGCCAATAGCACGTTGTGTTGCTCTAGTGCTACGTTAAAAAACTACCTGCCTATATAAATAAGAATGGAGTTTATACAGTGAATATCTCTCCATTTCAAGTCGCTATACTATATCTTTCGCCAGATATCTAGAGCTGTATGTGCTGCTTATATTCATTAGCACCACGATCGTTCCAAAACATTTTTAGATCCAATTCGCCCTTGCGTAGCAACAAATAGCCGTCAATACCATCATAACTGAAAAAATGAATTTCTAGTTTTGTGTAGAAAGACTGCCAATTTATGCTTCTGTATGATGCTGCAAAACTGTCAACTGTAGATTCCAGTTGAGGCTCTAATAAGGGGAAGTTGAGGCTCCAGTAGAGGGCAGCTGTGAGTTTTGCAGCATGAAGAAGAATGCATTTGTAGTCTTTCTACACATAAAACTAGAAATTCGGGTTTTTTTTAGTTTTGACGAATCAAAAGGACGAAGTCAGGGGGAGAAATGAGCATGCGTCAAAACAAACCAAAATTATTTGCAATCCTATTTTAGGAAGTCTAATTGCTGCATTTTGATGAGTGCTTCATAACTTCGAATTTTTCTTTTCGATAATAGATTAAAGGACCCCAAATTTTCAAAAATATCGATTTTGAAATTCTTGGACTAGACTTTCAGATGATACATTGCTTAAATTTTGAACTTTAATCTCGGTTTTCTCAAAATGAACATTTCCTAGCTTCGAGGTTCCTTTTTTTAACAACTTGAACATAAGTAAAACTTCCCCAACAACAAGCTCTGTAAGCATCATATGTTATACTGTGACCATTTCTAATGCGTAAAAGAATTATTTCTTCATAAAAAAAATCAGAATTATAATTTTTTTGGTGAATTTTTTACAAATATTTTTCAATGTTATTGCATATTATAATTTATACAGCATATAAAACTAAATGCATATCGAGAATACAAAAAAATTCAAACCTTCGTCTTCATAGAAAATAATATATTCTGAGAAATGATGACAAAGAAATTAGGTGATTTAACATTTAGCATTTAATATATATATATATATATATATATATATATATTGTCCCTACAATCTTCCCATAAACTTAAACGCTTTAAAGGTAAAGTAAATTTATTCCCATCATAATCTTCGGATATGCTGAAAAAATAAACGTTCATAATGAATACCGGTACACGATGGAACTACTATGGGTAATAAATTTTTTCGGATCGCGTGACCAAATCCACTTTTTCTTCCTTTTACCAACTTTTCGTGTTGTTCATTATAAGCTTTCGAACGATTCGACCAAAGTAAGAAAAGGCGCCCTTTGTCTTGTTTTGTGCTCTCCAGACGCTTGTGAGAAGAAAATTTTAATAATTTATCTCTTCTCTCTTATCTGTATCGCAGTACGATTCTAGAAAACATGAAAAGTATTAAATTCAAAGGCTTTGTAGTTGTATAGCAAACTTGGAGTGCGTGAAAGCACAATCGCTTAGCATTGCAAAATACTTCTGTAACAAGATGAAATGTTTCAAATTCTGAAGAAAATTCCTACAAATTATCTGGTTATAACCTTCCTGGTGGTTGCCTCGACAAGGTATCCCGCAATCAGCAAAACTGACCAGATCTTGATGGAAAAAATTCCTACAAATTATCTGGTTATAACCTTCCTGGTGGTTGTCTCGACAAGGTATCCCGCAATCAGCAAAACTGACCAGATCTTGATGGACGACATATCTCACCGAAGCCAATTGGAGAGTTAATAAATATTTCTGAAATGCCTCCCTTTAGAAACTCGCGCTCACGCCCACTTTCCCTGTAGCCCTCTCTTATATACGCCACTGTATATCTTGAAAATTAAAAGAATATCTTCAAGCTTTCGAACTCGTAACTCTCGGGTTGCTAATCCCCGACTCTACCAACTAGGCTACCAAGGCCCTTTTCAGTTTGCTCTTGGTAAATTCGAAAGAAATTTAAATGTATTTAGCAAAAGTTGGGGAAAAGATTAGATTATTTAGAATTCCGGGAATTTTACCTCTTCATAGGACAAAGTAAAACTAAACATCTAATTTCTTATCACTTCAGAAGCTCGTTATCTTGTCGCTGTTTCGTCTTGTGATATTTTTCGATAGATGATATTATTCTTGCTTTACACTCTTGTGATTTATTTTTGCTTTACACTCTTGACCTTTTGTGTCAGACATTTCACGCTGAAATAGCAACTGAAAAAATTATCATTGATTTATCTGAAGCTCACATGCTTATGATAAGAGATGCTAAAAGCAAAATGAAAATCTATTTCCTTCCTTCTATACATGTTATCGGTTGTTTATGCGTGTTAATGTTCAATAAACGTCAGACAAACTCTCCAGTGTGTGTATCGATTACTTTTTATAATATTGTCCAGACAAAACTAGTCCTCTAAAATCTTATATGCAGTGAGTTCAATAACATGTTTTATTCTGGCGATAGCAGGACCAATGTGATTCATTAATTTTGAAAATGTTTTCCCTAGTTTACAAGTATCTGTTTCAAGAAACTTCCATCAAAACAGATATGAGAAATTGAAATTAATTTACAACAAATTCAAAATTCAAACCGAGCGTCAACATCTGTCTAATCATCTCTCAATGGAACCATTTATCAAAAGGAATAATTTAGTATCAGTGTCGACAAATTCTTCTGTAGTTCTTATTATGATGAAAGACTACTGAGACCCAATGTGGTTTTCCCATTGCTCTAGTAACCTGTGAGTTGTAGGTGGATCAGGTTAGATTCCTGTAACTTAACCTGGTTGTATTTTGCTCTTCTGTGTGTTTACTCAGCTTGATCAAATATGGCGCTTGCGCCATCGAAACAAAATAACTTTTAACATAATGAGAATATACAATCTTATCTGTATTTTAAGTTACACTGTAAGCTTTGTTTCGGTTTCTCTTTCTATGATCATTGTTTGCTACACAAAGGCAAATTATAGACTCGGTTTATTGTACTGAAGATCTTGTACAGTCAATTAAAACAAATGGTGGATTTAGAATGATAGCAGTGTCATATCTTTAAGAGTAAAGAGAAATTAAGTGTATCTAGGGTGTAAAAATAGCTCACTGATTTTTAAAACATTTGAGTTTCTTAAAAAATATTTCGAAAATCATTCGCGCAAAACAATATGAATTTGGTCACGACATATATTTTTATTCTTACTCCCTCAAATTTGTCTCACTGATAGGAAAACATGTTTTAATTGATTGAAACAGAGCCGTTTAGGAATGCCTACAGAACTTAGGCCCCTGCCCTTTTCAATGACATATTTAGTTTTAGAATTTGATGTTTAATGTGAAACATATGTACATATGTTCATTCAGTTATTTACTCTACAGGGTGTCCCAAAAAGGTTGTTCCGCAATTTATCTTTTTACCATTTGGTAAATAGGTAGGCAATGTAAATTGCAAAAGTACACCAAATAAGGTAAGTAATTAAGATATGTGAATAAAACTATCACGTGATAACAGTTTAAGCGGATACAGTTTTCAATTTTTATACGACCCCTCTAGATAAAAATCTGAGATAGCAAAAATGTTCCTTACCTGTATCCCTATCGTTAGCAGAAAACTACATTTCTGTAGGTTACATATTAACGGAGATACAAGAGGTCCCATTTTAAAGGGTCCGTATGTAAATTTAGGGCGACATGATTGGAGCAGATAGGCCAAATATGGCCCTTACGCTTTAAAATTCAAACAATCTATTGGAGGCTCCGGAAACATGGAAAGTTTTTGTACTGTAATGTCAGACTGGTTTGTTGATTGATTTTACAGTTTTAGAAGCAAGGACTTATTTGGCCAAGCTGAGCCAAACAGAAGACAGGCAACATTAAGTAATAGACGTACACACACAAGGAAAGTTTTACTGACACAGAAGAGAGACATACACCCAGGGAGGAATAATGTCAAAATGTTTTCTAAGTTTAAAAACAATTATAAATTCATTTAACCATGTTATAAAGGTTTTCAACAATTGCAAAGAGGGAAAAAAGAGAAAATTTTATATATTTGTTCTAGTTTAACATTGAGCACAGTAGAACCTTGATTACCCAACCCCCAATTAACCGAGTATCCGTGTTATCCGAGTCTCGAATTTGATACTTCTTTTAAGCTTCAAAAAAAGCTTCAAGCACGAATGTGCATGTTGTCCAAAGAGGCGAAAGTGCTGTGAAACAGACCGTTAATAACTTTTTCAAGAGAGTTTAAAAGGTATAACACGTAACTCATGTCCCTATTTATTGCAAAATTATCACAATGATGTGACACAAATCCGAGTATAGATTATTCGTAAACTTTGCTTTATGATCTTTCAGTAGCAGTAATAGTAACATAGTAAATTTATTCTATATTTCTGTAGGCTTTCTATTTTATACCGTGTCCGTATTATTCGAGTTTCTGGTTATCTATGGTGGCTTCTCTTTGCATTTCTCGGATAATCTACGTTCTACTGTACTTGGAATGCATATTTTTATTTGCCGATGTGGATGTCCATGATCCACTGATAGTTACTTTTTGATTATCTTATTTACCTCATGCTCTTCTCAACTTGTAAGGCTTTCTAAAGTTACATCAAAATTATTACTTCATAAGCCTTTATAGATAAAGTGCCCCCTTTTGGGGCCTTAACACTTGAACATTCGTTGAAGTCATTTCGGCACAGGAGCTCGTTTACCGCTTTATCCCTTTGGTATTTTCTGTCGGATTTTGACAATTTTTGGTGATTTTTAATCATTAAAGCATTTTAATCACTTCATAAGCACACAATGGAATTTTTTTTGCGTAACTCAATTTAGAAAAATTTTACGACTCAATTTATCTGGAATGTCCGCCTGGCGACTTTTCTACATAAAGCAAATTTCTGTCTAAATATCTTTTGTCCACCAAAAAACGACAATAGAAGTAGAAAACCAAGCAGATTTCTAACCACGATTAATTTAATAGTGCTTCTTTATTCGTTTATTTGACCTTGAATTCATTGACACCCCCTTTCAAAGGCAAAAATGGCCCAGTTTTATGAGTTTGACAATCTATTTACTCTACCTTTTTGTGGTATAAGCAATCATAAACGTATGAAAATATTGTAAAGTAAACTTAGTTAATTAACATGAAATATATAGCGGTGCCTATAGTAGATATTTTAACTATTTTACGCAATTCATTAACCGTTGTCGAAATGATCCATTGGACGTTTTAGGGTAACTGTAGTACTTGCCGACCGTTCTAGTGTTAAGCACGTCTGATACGAGTTATCTACACTGCACTGGATTGGAAGTTGTGTTGAAGGTAGGCAGGGAGTTGAATTTACGTCGCACTGGAGCAATACACGGGCTATTGGCGATGGTCCGAATCAATCCAGAAGGGAAAGATCTCAGGAGAACGCTCCATAATTTTGAACCACGATCAGATGGCGAGAGGTTGTGTTGAAAGTACTCTCAAATCAAACGGTATCACCTGTAATATTATAAGTAACTTGAAAAGGCCCACAGCTGCCCCGAGGTTGTAAAAAAGTATTTTTATTTAATGTATTCAGAACTAAGGAAATATTTGTTAAACCTAGTTGACACTTGATTTCGTTCCTCAGTGTGTCAAGAGAAGGTTTTCGAATTACGAACAAAGCGTGAATGTAGGAAGTAAATATTCGCAGCCTACATATTTCCGAGAGCATACGAAATCTAAATAAGGAGGGTTGCTTCACTGTGTGAAAGGCGATCTTATTTCAACACTTTCTTCTTCCAACCACGGTCGAGTAACCGGAAGTAACATCTGACCATCTATTCTAAGAGAATATAGAATGCCGACTGTGGTCAAAGGGAGAGTTCCTTCTTTTTCCAACCGCTTTCACGGCATGTGGTTAAAAGACTTCCAATTTCTGGAAGGTAGATTCGGTGGAATGGTGCCACCTGGTTGTCAGAAATGACACTCAAGAACATTAATTGGAAACGTCTTTGAGGAGTGAATTGAAACGGTTGTAAATGTTTTTGGGAGTGCTTTGAAAGTTCTCTGTGGTGTCCTGTGCTTATTCAAATGAGACCTTTCGCAGCATGGTGTGGATTGTGAAAGTGCGGAAATGAGGTTTGCCGCGAACATGTCGCTCGGAAATGAAGTTGATTAATGCTTAAACTAACAGGGTGGAAAATCAAGCATCATATTTCTGTATTTTTGAAAAAGATTAAAACTAGTTAAACGAATTGATGAGTGGTATTAGCTGTACTTTTATACAGGTTGAATGCATCATAATGTAGGTAGTTAATTAACTTCGCACTGGAGCAACACAACGGTCTATTATCGAAGGTTCGAGATCAATCCCGAAAGGAAAGATCCGAGGACAAAACCTCGTAATTTCGAACCACAATCAGATGACGAGGTCAATACTTGAGCTGGCACTCACTGTCCAAACTTCAACACCACACCAACGTGAGGACATTTGAAGGTACGACAGATTTAACGTACACCAGCCTCCACGAATGCATCATAAGAGATACACCTGAATAAAAATTCAGCTAGATCGGGTTTGCTATATCAGTTCCATTGAAATAAAAAGCTATATTTTTATCTTCTAGCAAATTCCTTAAAGAGTAGATAAGTAGGTAATTTTTTAATTAACTACACACTAGAGCAACACAGCGGGATATTGGTGACGGTCCGGGATCAATCCCAAAGGGAAAGATCCGAGGACAACACCACGTAATTTTGAACCACGGTCAATTCCTTAAAGGGAAGTTGTGTAACATATTTCATTGCAATTCAGTGTCACGAGAACTTAGTGAATTGTACTACTTACAAGTACATTAGCGTGTTAAATTATGAGCCCGTAACGGTTTCTTCAGTCATGCAAATTTAACATCTATAGTATGGCTTAAGTGCTTAAGTTAAGAAAATATACTGAAAAAATGCAGAAAAAAGTTAGAATAGAAAATAGTAGAAAATAAATATAATGGTCTCTCGAATTGTAATATTCACAAAAACTCATTGAGTAGCAGAAAACATTACTACACAAATATTACCCCCGTATAAATTTAGATAGAAGAAAAAATAGAATCTTTTTATCCATATGATTTCTTTGTCAAATAGAAAGCATTTTTATCGAATGAATAAAATGTTTGAACAATCTATTATGGTTATTCAGATCAATACCCACATTATCGATATATTTTTAATATTTATCACTCCAGTTTGTTGGGGGCTGGTAACAACCATAAAAATATTGGAGCAAGGAGGTATAACACCATGAACTTGTCGCCCTTGATTTATATATAAGGAAAAGAAGTTTGGCTTTTTATCATTGTTTAAACTAAAACTAGATATCCTAATCCAGGACCGCCTCTGTCGTTCACAATCTTTTTGTTATGATGGTACTCGTTCTACAGTACGTTCCAATCTATATCTTATTTCTGCCACATGGCACGTAAGAGCGAAGTGCCTTTCCACTTTTTTTGACACGTTGAAGAGCAGCATTTCTCAAATTATGATCCGTAAAACACAATCGTGTTCTCATAGGTTGTATTTAATGTTCCGTCGGAAAAATTGAGAAATCAGCAAGTCCAACGTTTTCTGCGGTTTTTATTTATTTGATAAATTAGCCCAAAATTGATCCATGAACAATAACGAAAATTTCCTGGTAAAAAACTTCAGAGTCATCGCCAAAACGAAGCGAGTTTTTGTCCTTCAATTGACATTTATTTGGGCTTTTTGTCCAGGCAATAGAGTGGAGTGTCTGAGGTGCGGAGGTAGAAGTTCAAGTGTCTTCCATCTTTTGCAAGGTATTTGTACTTGCCGGCATAGTATCCCATTTGTACCTTATCTCCATCCTTGCATTCCCCTTTGAGGTAACTCTCCCACCAAGAGCATTGCTGGGCCACGAACAAGCAATCGGCATCCTTCACGCTGGCTATGAAGTATTCATAAGCTCTGCCATGACTGCAACTCAGTCCTTCGATGTCCTCTTTGGCAGCTGCAGAATTAAAGGTAAATATGGCTTCAGAAATGACAGAAATTGAAATCTTCTTTTCGATATAGCGTTGGTTCTCAACCTATGGATGGATCGTGATTCAGAACTGGAACTAGGTCAATGGGTCACTTACCATTTTCTTTCCTGATTAAAGGACGTGTTCTTTCCTAATTTCTGTAAAATTTAAATTTGAATGCTTTTTTTATTCTTTAGAACAGTGATTCTCGACCTTTGTGAGAACGAGTCCTGGTAAATTCTTTTGTTAGTCAAGGGCCCGAGGTATGAACAAAGGTTGTTTAATTTTTTGTGTATATTCATTAAGCTAATAGAAATTTCATTATGACATAATCATAAAGAGTATTAGTACGGTTGTTCTTCAGGTCAACATCTTCAAATTATTTTGTGCTGATTTTTATAGACGTATCCCACTCTAATCATAAAATATTTCTTCGTCGGGTCACACATACCGAGATTTCTTAACGCCAAAATAAAAATGAAGTCCCGTGCCTCATTCATATTAAAATTTCATTCTGTAGGTCTGTCACTTTTAGGAAAATCGCGTTTCTCGGTTTTCGAAACAAGCACTTACACACAGCAATGCGAACTTGAGAAGAAACACTATTCAGTATTATTAGATTTGAGAACCTGATAGAGACCTGGATCTTCAATTTCAGTGGAAGAATTTGCTAAGAATTGTGCACCTACGATGAGATTTGCATGAACTCTGGAAAAATTAGCACTTACTATTTACAGGATTGTCGCCAAATGCTCTAAGTAACGGTGACATGAAAATGTAAACATCTTCCACAATTTCAGTTTCTGCTTCGGCTGCAGTGGGACAACCTGGCTGGTCTTCACCACCATTGGGGTAAAAATCAAAGTGTCCAACAGCCTCATACAATCCAAATCCTAGAGTTGAAAAGAATAATTAACTTTTCAGATGAAATCATTTTCGCCATTATTTCGAGAGTTCATTAATTATTAAGACATGGTAATTAGTTGAATTAACGTAGCACTGGAACAACACAACAGGCTATTGGCGACGGTCCGGGATCAATCCCAAAGCGGACAACACATGGTAATTTTGAACCAAGGTCAGATGGCAAGTTCAGCCGGCACCCCACTCTTCAAACTTCCACACTCCAGCATGTGAGGATATTTGAGGCCACGATAGATTTAACGTGGACTATCCCCCACATACACGACGGTCTTTGGTTGGATCGAGTTTCGAACTCGAAACTCTTCAGTTTTTAATCCGATAAACAGTAAACCTTACATTGCTTCAAATCGTCTACTTCAGTTGTAGGTAGTGCAGGTTCGAGTCATCCCTGAGTATATTTCTCTCTTCTGTGTCTAAAATTTTATTTGTATGTATGTCCATTTACTTGACGTTGTTTGACGCAGCTTGGCCAACTATGGCACTTGCGCCATAAAACCCAACCATCCAGAACATTCTTTTTTTTTTATTAAAACTGTCTGATACCTCGTAGAAAAATCGAAACACGTTTTTGTGGTTTCATGAATGATTTTAATTAGCAAGCAATTTTGACGAAAAAGACAGAATTTAAATTTTCAATACTTATTGTAGGAAATGATATGAAAACACGAAGGAAAGCATCCCGAATATATCATGTATCATATCTTTAAGTTGGTTGGTTTGTCGCTCTGTCATTTTTCATTACTTAATAGCTAAATAGACAGGGCCTGAGGCTCAAAGTGGACACTGAACCATTAAAAACATCCATTTCTGGACCAGGATTCGAACACAAAACCAGTCAAACCGAGGGGTCGTTTCTTTAAGATAACTGTCAAACTTGAACGAAACAAAATATTTACTATGGTTTATTATTTTGTTGCTTAACAGTAATTTTTTTATCTACCACCATGTTTAATTTAGCTCTGAGTATAGAAACCACTACTCTCAGAGCCCTTTTAATTTTCTTGCTTGGTTAAAGAGGATCAATTAATCTTACAAGCCAAAGAACGACATCGTTTAACGTATATAATAATTTAACTGTATAATATAGACTTTCAGTAGGTAGGTATTTAATTAACCTTACACTGGAGCTACATAGGGCTATTGGCAACGGTCCGGGAGCAACCCCCGAAGGGAGATTTCCGAGGACAGCACCCGTAGTTTTGAACCACGGTCAGATGACGAGAACACATCTGAGGTGGCACCCCACTCTCCAAACTTCCACACCCCACCAATGTGGGGACATTTGAGGCCACGACATTTAACGTGCACCAGCCACCTTTGTACATGTCGGTTTTGGTTGGAATAGACTTTCAGATTATGGTAAATCACGATTCGTGGAAGGAAGGGTTTTCGAATGACTGACAGAATATTCTCACGCACCCCATGCCAATAATACACTAAAAAATGTTACTGTTAGCTAATCTGTTGAATCCATTATTCATTATTTCGAAAGCAAATGAAATTTCGCTTTATTAAAGCTAAAATAATTTGTGCAAGCAACACAACGGTCGACAATCACAATTGCCGTCGGTTCGGGATCAATCCCGAAAAGATCCGAGGACAGCACCTGGTAATTTCGAAACACGGTCAGATGACGAGATCAACACCTGAGCCGGCACCCTACTCTCCAAACTTCCACACCACGCCAGAGTGAGTATATTTAAGGCTATGACAGATTTAACGTGCATCAGACCGCAAGGACCGGACGGTCTTTGGTTGGACCTAGTTTCGAACTCGGAACTCTCAGGTTGCTAATCCGTGACTCTACCATCTGGGCACCGAGTTTTAGGAATTGAATGACCTGTATCAGGTGGCTTTTAACACTATTAAATATAAAACAATTTAATGTACCTAGAATTAAGATATGTATTGAATTGATAAACGATCAGCAAGTTTAATAGTATTCTATTGAGGTAAGTTTATTTGCTCGAATTAGTGTTATAAAATGGTAAGACGAATAGTTCTGATTTTATTTTTGACTAAAAATGGCTTCTACAGTGATACCAAAAATAAGTAAATCAAGATTTATGAATATTTTATTCGCCAACTGTAGAAATGGCGTAAAACTTTTTTTACGAGTGCAGAAAATGGCATTGATATGCAAAAGTGGTTGGTTGTTTGGGGTTTTATGGCACAAGTGCCATACTTGGCCAAGCTACGCCAAGCACAAGACAATGCCAAGTAATTGTGAAAAGATAGGATGGAGAAGAAAGTAGGGGGGGGGGGAGATTGCTTGTGCTCCTGGAGTCGCGACCCCCATATGAAACAGTGGAAAATAAATCAATAAAATTGTATTTCATTACAGCGAGATTTTGATTTTGATTACAAACTGAAGTAGCTAATACAAAATGATTAATAAGAAGTGGTTCCAACGCAAGCTTTGCATCGATTTCCCATGCTTATCACGGTTGTCAAAGAGCTCATTGGATAACAGAACTGGATGAGATGCACATTATCGCTTATTACAACAAAAACTTGATAGCATATCGAATGAATGCTATCAGCAGTAGCATCGGAGGTTTATCTGTGTTGCTTTTCGTACCTATAACAAGGTCGAGCATGTGCAGTCTATGAAAAGGTGAAATTCCATTATCCTTGTGCCATATCCAAATACGATCACCGGTAATGCCGGTAATTTTCGAAATGTCGAAAATTACCGGCGATCCAAAAATGGTAAATCGAAAAATGTCGGTAATTTTCGGCATTTTTCTCAACCAGCAATATAAGCCGCTGCTTTTCTTATCACCCCAGACATGAAGAAACGTCAGACAAGAAGAAATTTCATACTTTGTGAATCAATGGGGGAATTTTTCAGCAGTTAAGTAAAACTAGTTGCTATGTTTGCTAACGCTATTTAAAGATGTTTAATAGATAATCTTTTTTGATAAGCTAAAAAAATTTGTAATAATGTTTTGAATAAATTAATGCAACATTTGTTCACTGTTTGTCTACAGTATAAGAAGAAAACAAGTATAGTGGAAATGGCAGTTGCCAGTAGGTCCCGGGTTCGAATCCTGGTTGGTAGATAGGCAGTTAATTAAAGTCGCACTTTAGCAGCAGAACTGGCTGTTGGCGATCAATTCCGAAGGGAAAGATCGAGGATAACACCTCGTTATTTTGAACCACGGTCAGATAATGAGGCCAACACCTGAGCTGTGGCACTCCACACTCCGAACTTCCACACCTAGCCAGCGTAAGGACATTTGAGGCCACGGTAGATTCATCGTGCACCAGCCCCCGCGTACATGACGATCTTTGGTTCGACCTAGTTTCGAACTCACAACCCTCCGGTTGCTAATCCGCTACTCTACCTCCTGGGCCACCGGGCTCCTCGCTTTGTAAGAGCATGAATGTTGGAAATTGACCCTGTAAGGAGTAACGGTGGCCTAAGCGTTGGGTATTCCGTCATAAATAGCCGTCAGTTCGCCCCTTGCGCATAAGACAGAAAAGATCAATAGTCGGGCAAATAAAGAAAATTTTTTAACTGCAAGCTAAATTAAACTGCTGCTAACACTCGATAATGAGTTGAGGGCTGCTGTAGAGGATTGAGAATCATAAGGTGACCGTCTACTAAATTATTCTATTATAAGAAATGAAACTGAAACATGTAAAATGATTTCAACCGAGTAGAAAGAGAACACATACCGACACTAAAATGGTGCTACATACCTGAAAACATGCTACCTGCCCAATTAGTATGAATAGCATCTACAAATGACGCATCACCGATGTCTAGTCTAACCACACGCTCCACTCCATTGAAATAAGGACCAGCAGGATCAAGTCCTGAAACGAATTGGAAATAGAAGATCATGGAAAATTTAATTTGTGAACGCTGAAGTTTTGAGCAACACTACAATTCAATAAGCTCTATATGTCTATTTTAACATTGAACTATTTATTATGCCTATTTCTGATTACAGAAAGCTTTTACAGTCAGTCAAACTGCGGTTTGGAAGTCAATGAGCGGACGAGGCCGCTGTGGTTCAGTGGGTTCGCCCACCGTTCTAGCGGTCTGCGAGCTGTAGGTTACGCAGGTTCGATTCCTGTAACTACCCTGTGTGTTTCTCTCTTCTGTATCAGTAAAAACTTTACTTGTATCTGTATGTCCATTTACTTGACGGAAAAAACATTGCTTAGTGCAACTTGGCCAGTTTTGGCCAAGCTGCACCAAGCCTTATTGTGCCATAAAAACAACCAACGAACGAACTGTCTTTTTGACTGTGAAAGATACCAAGGCCTTCCGAAAACCATGTGTTCAAAAGTCGGGGTTCTCGCCCTGTCTGTTTTTGATAAGCCTAAGAAACACAGTCCGAGAGGCTCTATTGAGTCAAAATTCTTTCTTTTGATTGGTCACGACTGCTAACTTGAATATTCCTTTCGTATTGAACTTGCGTAATGTCTCTTCTCAAAGTATTCTGTGTGACTTTAACCAGCCTTTAACAAACCATTCGGTTGGTTGGTTTAGATTTTATGGCGCAAGGTCTAAAAGTGGACAAGCTGAACTAACTAATAATTCAGAAATGCAGAGCACTTTAGAACTTTAAAATGTAAATTCAGGGATATTGGGAACTCAGAAGGTTAATGGCGTAATTCTAAAATACGTCTTTGATGTTCTGATAGATATCTGTTAACTCAATTTTACATTGAAAGGAAATTATATCAAGCCAGTACCACAATTTTAGAGACTAAAATTGCAATTCGTAAAGCAGCATAAATTCATTTGCCCTAATGATGGAGATCCATTTCAATTTTTAAATCTTTGTATTTATTGTCCGAACATAAATTGTCTTTTGTGAGAGGAACGAGTTGTGTATCTCCAAACACTGTCGTAATAACCTATTTGATAGCCATTACTTTATAGGCGCATTTTTTCCATCTTGTAAAAAAAACTTGTAAAACTTATGCCAGACTTCCTCTAGAATTGTCATCTGTGGTTCCATTGCACAAGAAATCTTCCTGCAAATAAAGTATTACAAAATTTCTGGAACAATAAAAGGAAAGCCAGCAACTGTGCTGTAGCATAAACTTCGAATGCACGTATAAAATAAATAAAATATTATAAAAAATAAGTAGAATGACGTGTGAAACAAATAATGAAAGATGAGTATTTTACATTGTACATAAGATACATTCACTGAGCACATACATGAAACGCAAATAATTAAATACACTGCTGGCCACCCAAATTGCAACACCAAGAAAGACAAGAGATATCACAACAAAATTTATTTTGTAGATAACATGTTGACCAAGTATCAAATGATTAAATTTATAGACTTCTGTGAAGTGTGGTTCCTGCCAAAATCAGTAGCCAGAGTAGCCGCCATTGTTCGAGATCACCGCTGCCACACGCCTCGGCATTGATTCAAAGAGACTTTGGATGTGTTCTTGGGGTACAGCAGACCAAGCAGCTTCCACACGTTGCCAAAGTTGATCTGGTGTGGCAGCTGGGGATGTATTCTGGGTCAATCGTTGAGCAACCATAGACCACATGTTTTTTATCGGCGAAAGATCCGGAGAGCGAGCTGGCCAGGGAAGCAATTCAATCTGGCGATTGACGAAGAACCCTTGGACAATGCGTGCCACGTGTGGTCGCGCATTATCCTGTTGAAATATGGCTGTAGGCAAGCCCTGAAGGTAAGGAAGGACAACTGGCTCCAACACCTCGGAGATGTAGCGCTGGCTGTTTAAAGTACCGGCAATGCGTACTAGAGGAGTGCGAGAGTGATATCCAATACCGCCCATACCATAATACCCGGTGCAGGACCAGTGTGGCGGTGCATAACGCAGCTGTTCAGCATCCTCTCTCCACGGTGTCTCCAGACTCGAATCCGACCATCGTGGTGTTGCAGACAGAAGCGTGACTCGTCAGTAAAGACAATTTCATTCCATTCTGCCGTCCACATCCTTCTTTCATCGCATCATTGGCGGCGGAAACGTCTGTGGTTCTGCGTCAAGGGTAGACGAAGCAATGGACGTCTTGCGGACAGACCACTCTGCTGTAAACGGCGTCGAATGGTACGCGCAGACACTGGATGATGCGGTAAAGACTGAATGTGCTGTGCTATGGTTCGTGATGTGGCTGAGCGATCCGTCACTACCATACGCACAATATGCCTGTCATCACGTGAAGTGGTGCACTGAGGTGGATGCGATCGAACACGTCGGTCCGTCGTACCCTCCTGCATCCAACGATCACATATCCGCATTACAGTTGTTTGGTTTCGTCCAACACGACTACCGATTTCCCTGAAAGATAATCCACAATCTCGGTAGGCCACTATCCTTCCTCTGTCGAACTCGGATACTTGATCAAAGGATGATCGCTGTTTTCTACGAGGCATAATTGATCGGTTTTTTGAAAAAACCACAAGAAAAACACAATTGCCGTACTTGAAATCGTCGAAATCTCCAAGCCTTAAATAGCGCTTTGAAGTGGCGCCACAGGCGCGCGTGATGTGCGTCTGCGCTGAAATTCTAATCATTTGCATATCTCACCTCCGCTAATGCATGTTGTAAATTTCATATTATTTGCATGCTTCCTTCAGGGTGTTGCATTTACGGTGGCCAGCAGTGTATAATATGAGAAATTCACATTACGAAACATTCCACGCAATTTAAAATGTTGAGAATTCATAAGGAACTACATTACGAACAGACAGTATTGTGCTACGGATCAGTACCTATTACACAAATGGCGATAAGTTACGTTAGCTTCGTCTGTGTTTGAAACAATAGAACAAAATGTGCGGTAGAAGAGTAGTTAACAATATGAAACTTAAATCACCTGTTATCCTTCCAACCATCCGTTTGGTTTTGTCTTTCACCCATTTCCCCGCATACCCAGAAGCGTGGGCTCCTAAACTGTGACCAATGATATGGACTTTTTGTGGATCCAATCCCGTAACATTCTGTAAAAATGTTTTGACAGAAAAATGCTTTTTATAAAAAATAAGCTTTTTGGTTATAAATGAACTTTAATTACAGAAAAAAACTTTACCGAGCTTTTTAGGAAGGTAGCAGAGGAAAGAAACAAATGTCTGAATGAGAATAATAGAACAATCAGAAAAAGAATTCCGATCCACTGAATTTTGAAAAAAGCTGAGATAAAAAAATAAAAACGATCAGAACAAAAACTATGGAAACTGAAAATTTTATAAGGCTAATGTTTATTAAACTTCCAAAGATAAGAACTAACCCCAAAGTAAGTAAAGTTTGAGATTTAACTTTGTAACTAATAGTGTAATTTCCGCGAATACAGTTTGAAGACCGATAAAATTATAACATATAACCGAATTGGTGAGAGAAAGAAAGAAATCTTATTAGGCAATACCGTATTCCCTTAAATACTTCCATTCCTTTATGTACTGTAAAGAATTCATCCAGCTGAGAACTCAAGTACTTGACCGGAAACATAAGCCAAAAAGATTTTGCTAAGGTAGTTTGATAAAAAAGGTTTCTCTTAATAATCTAAATATATAACACAAAGCTAAGTATATTTTAAAATTTAACTTCTCAAAATATTCTTGATAGTGTACTCTTTTTTCTAAAGGTATTCGTTTATTAGAATTAAAAAGCAAATATTTATAATTTATATCTGGTCTATATATATATCTATATCTGTAAATATTATACATAAACATATTTTCATTTATTAGTAAAACAGTTTAAATGTTAATGGTCTTTAAAATAAGCCTTTCATCTGATCACCTCTTATTATTAACATTTTAGGCCTAAGGAAATAATCAAATTTAGCTAACAGTTTTTCAATTTCAACAATTTTTAGGATAAATGAAATATATGTATGTATTACTTGGGTGGAATCTGAACTATAAAATAATTTTCTTGATTCCCATTGAATACTTGCCATCAGACGTTGAATGAACAATCCAGTCGAAGCCCCCACAACTCGAATGTTTGCAACGGCTTTCGGATAAGAAGGACCATCCCCATTTGTCCAGTCCACGATAAACACATTGCAATTATCTTTCTTCATCAAGGCGTCTTTCAGATCCTATAAAAGGACTGGAAAACTTGTAATATGTATGGAAAAAAGTAAGTATAATATTGTATATCTGTATTTAGGAGCAATCTGAATCTTAAAAGTAAGACAAATTTGCAGTATGATTACCATTATGTATAGTTTTGAATTTGAAATAAAAAAGTTCTTATAAAACAATTTTGGATCTTTTCCCATAGATGGAAATTAGTTTTTTGACGCAAATTTTGTCTTTGATACACTTTTCTCAGTGTGCTGACTACTAGTAAAATTATTTTGAATAGAAATTAATTAATAAAAATAGGCTATGAATTTTGAGAATTCTCGACTAATAATTATTTGGTTGAACAACACAAAATTTAAAAGTATTCATTGGATTCGAATATATGCGTTGACTGACTTCGGTATGCCGGTGCTGTGCATTACTCGTATGCATAACTATATATACTTATATACTAATAATTAAGTTTACACGAACAATACACAAATCAATGTGTTTGTTCAATCAGCTTTTAATTTACTACTTTTATATTTAGAAGTAAAATTTCAAGAGAAATCACACAGTATCTACCACTGGCCCATGAACACCGACATGTAGTCTACATGTAATATTGGTGATTGATAATTTGAAAATTCAAATAATGATATCGTCGGCAAGTGAAACACACGGAGCCAAAATTTTCCAGACATGTTTTTAGCTTTTCTAAACCAGAATGTGATCTTTTTTAGACGGGGGAAGTCCACTAAGGTCATTTTTCTTTACATAAAGGTTGGATTTCTTGAAAAATACACTTAGAGAGTAGAACTTTTTCCCATTCGTTTTCTCAGAACTATGTTTTTGACTGAGCGTTCATTTGTAAGCCGACGATATTCAAACCGTATGAACCTATGAAGTATAAAATAACCGTAATACAGACCAAATGGCCAGATGATACCAATGAATGATTATTAATTCTGGGTACCCAAATCATACTGTCAAACTCCTTATAATGTGATGATGAATATATATTTTTAAGACCCTGACCACCCAGCCTTTCTACAAGGTGTAAGGCTACCCGAGAAGCGGTCTGTATGACCCTTGTCGGGCCTCTTAAGGTCCTCAGGGCCTTTAGCCCAACCGGATAGTCAAAGTATAACTGATTACATAAAATAAAAACAAGTTACCAAAAATAAACACTCCAAAAGCCAGTCAAAATTACAAAAGCCGTCTACATCTCGCAGACCAAATAAGAATAAGTTGAGTAAACGATGCACTAAATGATTGAAATGAACAAAACTGAAATTAAATAGATACACTGCATCCCGTAAAACAACTGATTGGATACTAGTGATTATAAAATATACGAAATGAGTATAGAAATCAGACAATGGAAAACGTAAACATTAATGAAATATGCACATACATACACATATTTACATTTGAATAGTGATCCACGTCGCCAATTGTGTCGCAAGAGAATAATGATGTATTTTTAAGTGAAATTTTGATAAGTTAAGATGCATACGAACCATGACCCGTAAGATAAAGAATCAAAAATATATTTGTAATATTGTTGGTTGGGGTTGTATTGGGGTTTTATTGAGCAAGGGGCCATGTTTGGCCAAGCTGCGCCAAACACGACAGACAACTTCAAGTAAAAAAGGTCGTGGAAGGGGAAAAAAGAGGAACTGGGGAATAGAACAATGAAATGAAAGCAGAAAAAGATCGCTTGGGTATCGTGAGAGAGCGACACCGTGACAGAGAAAAGATAACTAGAGTACCTCGGGTTCGTGTAGCCCGTACACACCTGAATATGTGCCCCTGAGGGCATATTTGTTATATGAGTGATGACAGTGGCTAAGAATGACTAACTCTCGACCTAAAGTTGCTTTTCCCATGGAGTTTACTGTCTTTGGTAAAAGCGGGTGTCGCGCTCCCGGGATACCCAATCGATCTTTTTCTGCTTTCAATCCATTATCCTATTCCCCAATCGCTCTTTTTTCCTTTCACATTTTTTACTTAAGTTTTCTATTTTGTGTTTGGCTCAGCTTGGCCAAATATGGCCCTTTCGCCATTAAACCCCCAAACAACCAACCAAACTATAGTTGCTAAATCCTAATTAATTGGAGGGTTTTTCGCAGTTCTGGAACTAGTGTAACTCTAATATGGATCTAAAGAAAAATAAATTCCAAAGACGACTTACTAGGGACCATGGAGCATTTCCACCCATATATCCGTGTATGATGAATTTAGTCTTCGCCTTGGCGTTAAATCCATGGCTACGGTTTATGTGAGAATGAAAGTTACCATTGTTCAGAACTTTGACAGCACCTTTGTTACCGGGTTTCAGAGTACCGAAACTCGATTCCTATCTCCTCTGGAGAATTAGGTTCTGCGCTGTACAATCTCTCGAAGTAGGGCTCATCGAAGGGTGCGCCGTCAGTGAAGCAGCCAAGCTCGCCATAGCAAACAATGTCATCTCTCAAGATTGCGTTGCCATCTATAAAGCAAAATGAAACGATCGATGTTTTAATTTTTATAAAGTAGGTAGATGGGTAGGTAATTAATTAACGTCACAGTGGAGCAAAACAAGGGGCCATTGGCAACGCTCCTTAATCAATTCCGTAGGGAAAGATCCGGGGACAACACCATGTAATTTTGAATCACTGTCAGATGACGTGATCAACAACTGAGCTGGCACCCCACTCTCCAAACTTCCACACCTCGTCAGCGTTTTGACATTTGAGGCCACGACAGATTCATCGTGTACCAGCCCCAACGTACACGACGGTCTTGGGTTGGATCTAGTTTCGATCTCGCAACCCACCAGTTGAAATCCGCAACTGTACCACTGGGCTACCGCTGCCCCCTGTATGAAAAAGGAATGGCTATCGTCCAATGACCAGACAATTGATCACAATTCATCATGGCACTGCAATGGTGGAATTGTGGGTCACTTGGCGTTACTCTGGTGGACCAGGGTGTTGGGTTCACTTTACACCTCATATATATACATTCTAGTCACAACCCGTTTATAGAGGCCACTCATTCACTCTTGACCAGCAAACACTAAATCCTACCCCTGATTCGGACTTTAAATAGCACATATCTCGAAGTAAACAGGGTAGAAACTTGCATAGACGCGTATTAGTCCTGCTAAGGAAAACCGGTATATGTGACCGTTAATACAAAAATTGGGCTAAGTTTGGTTTTAATGTTTGACACTATATATAATTGAAGTTCTTAAAATGTTCTACGAATTTCTACGGCTGAAAATCATTATTTTAGCACTGCTCATGTGAAGAAAATCTTGGATGGAGTGATTTCCAGCGGTGTCCTGTGGGAGTTCCAAAACGCCAGAATTTGAAAACTTCAACCGCCGGTCTCTTCACTAAGAGGGCCGCGGTGGCCCGGTTGGAAGAGTAATGAACTATCAACCGGAGGGTTGCGAGTTCGAATCCAACCAAAAGACTGTCGTGTACAAAGGGGGCTGGTGAGGTTAAATCTGTCGTGGCCTCAAATGTGTTTTCGTGGTGTGGAAGTTTGGAGAGTGGGGTGCCAGCTCAGGTGTTGCCTCGTCATCTGACCATGATTTAAAATTAGGTGGTGTTGTCCTCGGATCTTTCCCTTCGAGATTGATCCCGGACCGTCGTCAATAGCCCGTTGTGTTGCTCCAGTGCGACGTTAATTAATTACCATTACCTTAACTAAGATATTTTTAAAAACCAACAGATATGTTCATTGAGGTAGACTAACAAACTTTTTTCACTATTAGAATTTTTCCACCGAAATTTTTTTTGGCACATCCTAGTCTTGTCTCGAATCTCCCACATTCACGTTTTTTTATTCCTATCATTTTCTAATTAATTGAGTTTATACGCAAAGAGCATTGAATGTAGGTCATTCGTACCTTTTGTACAAAGAGCTTAGTAAAATCATAAACTAACAAGGTGATGTAATTATGTAGGATACGAATAAGGCTACGAATTACGTGCTTTTTTACTAAGTAACAGTAACTGATTGATCACAAATATAGTCAATATGAATCCAAAAGAGTACACGGAAACTTTGATAACAATTTTTTTGTCATTGCCCTAATTTTCAATTCTCAATTAAAACTGTTTTCTTTACTTTTTAGTACTGGAAAGTTTGCTATTTTCACATTCGATAGTTCATGGTAGTGACGAGGTACGACATGCCAGTACATGGTTCACTAATTCTTCTGTATCAACGTCCTGGATCTTTAAAACTTTTACTGCAGTTCCGAAGCTTGCTTATTCTTTTCAAAATTTCATAAGTAGTTTTCAGTGAGCTATAAACTTCTTTCCATCTGTATTTTAAATCGATTGAGTATGACGAGATTAATGCTATGGAACAGCGATTTTCAACCTTTTTCGTTTTATGGCACTCAAGCTTATAACTAAAATTACTCAGCACAAAAAAATATGTATATATTTTGCCGACCTGACAAAAGAGGTACATTTTGATCGTTTTACAAAAAGATACTAGTAATCACCCAGCCTTTTGCTCCAGAGCGGTTTTTTTTAAATATCTTTGAAACTATTGAGATTTATAATACTTTAATAAAAAAAATTATTACTCAAAATTAATTACACGGGCATTTCTTGAAATTATTACTGAACACATTTGCCAAAATTTTAAAAAATAAACCGTTCAAATGAAATAACTCTTACACATTTTAACTCCTTGTGGCACACGATTGTAAAGAAAAAAACCTCAAGTTACACAGAATTGTTTATTCACTTATTCAGCTTCAAAATTAGTATAAAACATCAAATAACATGTTTTTTAATTATAAAACTATTTATTCGCTCATAATAAATTTTTACGAAAAAAAATGTATCGTTATGAAAGATAAAAATTCACTTCACCACACAATTCGCCAACCTTAATCACAACAGTGTCAACAACTTACTAATGCGTTTTGACATGTGTAAATTTTTGTTTTCAGTTATTTGCACATTTAGCATTAGTTGATAACATTGCCAACTCAATGTAAAACTTTAAATAAAATACTAAACTGTATGACTATGAGTAATTTCAACTTTTTGAAGTGGATTAAAAAATATCTCACCATGCATAAAAAGCTAAGCAAAAGGTGTGATAGTTTTTAACCCACCTAACCCCAAAGAGTTAAACCGCTTCACCATCCGTAAAGGTTGGTTCACACTAGGCCTGTAATTTAGTCCAGTAGAGTGATTTTGTAGCTCTACTAAACGAGAAAACAGAAAGTGGGGAGTGTGTGTTCAGACACGGTTTAATTGGTGTTCAAGTGTCGACTGCTAAAGATGATACGGAGAGCGAGGCTGAATCGAGCAATAAATGTCGCTGCAAGGCTTATCCTGGAAGAGATTATAAAAGAGAAAATGGGTGCGAGAATGGATTGGTCGAAAAGATTTGCAAGGAGCTCCAATATGTTTCTGAGAACTCGTACTTGAAGACCCAAAAGAATAATTTTCAACTCTGAGAATGTCGGAAAGTTGCTTCAATTTCATATTAGAAAAAGTACAGGCTAAAATCCAGCGTACCGATACTCATCTGAGAGAAGTCATACCTGCAAAAACAAAACTGGAGTCAGTGTTATACCTTCTTGCAACTGGATTCAGTTTAAGGACCATGACACACCTCTTTCGAATAGGGAAGTCAACTATTTCTGAATTAGTTCAAGTTTGTGAAGTATTTTTAATTTTTTGTTTGATTTCCTTCTCTCGAAACTCTGGTATTCCCATCGATATTTCCAACTCATTGATTGCAATTGCCTTGGCTGCTTTATTTTTGTACAGGGGAGATTTCACATTCCATAAGCACTCCTGTTCGACAAGCAGTAACAAATTTTACCGTAGTATCATCATTCCAACGAGTCATGTTGCCGATGAAAACACACACAAGAAACAGAGATCTCGCGGAATGATAACGAACAACTAATGAACTCTACTAAACAGACATGTTCAGAACTGTCCAGTGGCACTCTAGTGGTTAATGAGGTGTAGTGGGGGATACTACTCGACCGTCTACTTTCCATTTGACTGGATCGAGCCCACTAAATCATTTTACTAAACTATTATCATTTTACTAATCATCTTACTAAATTTCTACTTACTGGCCTAGTGTGAACTAGCACTAGAGTGTCGCAGCACATCAATAGAAAATCGCTGCTTCAAAATATTGACTTAGTCGTCAGCTTTCTGGTCTTCTATTCGTTAAGTTTGTGCCGATCAAATGTTCAATAAAGTTAAGTTTCCTATAAATTTCATAACTAAACTCGACTAAAACTTAAAATCTTGCGTAGAACCAATACAAATGCCCAAAAATTGTATGCCTGGATTGTTTCTTTGTGGGTTGTGCGCAAAGTTGATTGTGCTCTACATTAATGATAGATTTCGTTTTCGTTCGCCAGTTTATCCATACATTTGGGATAGCATATTTTATTGAAAAGATATATAAAATAATAGTTACCTTCGGTATTCTGACTTAAATGCTTTGAGTCGCAGGCAAAAATAAAAGTTAAGATGAAAATCAGAGCCAATCCCATCTTTTTCATGTTTCTTACTTATTCTTGAGAAAATCAAACCTTTTTATTGGATTCATGAGACATTATATGAAAATCCACCAGCTGTTTCATGACAGGCACATACTATGTATAAAGATTTCTAAAAAAAATCTGTTTTTATCTAAAACTCTAACAGACAGGTGTCATTTTTGCAATAAAGGAGAAAGGTTTGATGTCTGAGTTAGACGATGTTAACAAAGCTGATTTTTTCCTTTGAAAAAAAGTGCTTACATAAGATTCACTCAAAAATATCGCGAAAGCGAAGTACATTTGTACATTATCCTATAGAATCTATTTTAATTTATTTTCCAAAGAAAACTATTCGTATAATTCCGCGAAAACAAAGTTTTTTAAATTTGAACTTCTCTTGGTTTTCAATATTTTGTTGAATTTCTTCTTTGGTCATAAAGTAGCTTCCCTTATATACGAGATACAAGTCCTTAGCGGCCACAATTTTATCAAATCGGAATAAAAAACTTGAGATTTAGAGATTATCCTCCAAAAGTTAAGCACGTGACAGTAAATTCGACATAACTGAAAATATTATTCATTGTATTGAGTCAAAATTTCACATGAAGGTAGGCAATTTGGTTAGATTCATGACTAAAAAATAGTAGTAAGCAAAATATATTTAGGTATATTTTTTATGATTTATATATGTACAACACATTTCGCACATTCAAATTTTTTTGTAAGTTGTACAAATAAACGAACCATATCTTAATATGGAATGTAACCCACCCCTGACCTTCAAACGAGCTCCACAGCCACATTCCTTACCTTCAATTAGGTAGTTAAGCGCTCCAGAAGGCAATAACGACCATTTCTCTAATAGAGCAGTTTCCGGATCTTCGGGAGTAATTGAAAGGGGTACACGGGCAGAGACAGCACGTCCAAGGTCATCCCACAGATTTTCAATGGGGTTGAGGTCGAGTGAATATGGTGGCCACTCCATGCGAGGAGTGCTCTCACTCTCAAGGTACCCATCCACCCAATTTGCTCTATGTGGACGTGCATTACCTTCCATGAAAAGAAATGTCGGACCAACTGCTGCAGCGTAGTCTCGCAATGGGGACAAGGACTTGATCCCGATACCTTTCAGCCTTCACAGTACCTCTGATGGAGACGTATAGGTCGGTGCGATGGCTCAAAGAAAATCCAGCCCACACCATTATATTGGCACCACTAAAGGCTGGTGTCAAATGATATTACTGGCTTGTTCCTTTTTCTCTACAGATCCTCACACGCCTATTATCTGAATCCAAGGCAAATCTTGACTCATCCCTGAACACTACGTTGGACCATTCCGTATCCGTTCCACTCCGTACGTTGGGCCGTATCTGGTCTGCCGGCCGGGTAAACCTATTCTTTTGGCAGTATCTGGACTACGGGTTTTATAGAAAAATTTGGAAGGGCCATATCTGTCGTGGCCTCAAATGTCCTCACGTTGGTGTGGTATGAAAGTGTGGAGAGTGGAGTGCCAGCTCAGGTGTTGACCTCTTCATTTGACTTTCGTTCAAAATTACGAAATGTTGTCCTGTGATCTTACCCTTCGAGATTGATCTAGGATAACGTAAATTTAGCTACCCACCTACCTACCCGACATTTGAAATACAATTTCAAATTGATCTAAATTAATTTGCTATACTGAACCCAGAGTAGCGTAGTCAGGTTTTAATTTTGGAGGGGACTCAGAATAAGGAACATATTTTGTTTTGTCAAATTATTATTGATCCGGACCTTTTTTAATTTAAATGTTTCATAAGTCTTTGTCTTGTGAGAGATTTTTTGCTAAATGTAGATGGCACTAGTGTATTCATGGTAGAACGGGCATTCTATAAGTATTGGGTGTCTTCCGGTGGTCGGTTTACACTTGAAATCCCTCTTATAGAATGATTAAAAAAATTAATATTGTTAAAACGAGGACAAATCAAATTAGTTATTAACTATAGTTATTTTTTATTCTTTCTGTAGTTGATGTTTACTCTGAGGTTGGAGGTAGGTAATTGAATTTACATTACGGGATTGATCCCGAACCGTCGCTACTAGCCCGTTGTGTTGCATCAGTGCGAAGAAAATTCAACTACCTACCTTCCATCACTTTTAAAACGTTAAAATGATAGGTAGATAAGCGATTATATCAGACGGTTATGCCAGTGAAAAAAATTATTTTCGTTCACACTTTCTTATTTCGTAATAAATAATCACTTTACAAAATTGGCATTTAATTAGTAACTGCTTATTTTTTCTACATAATTATTCTATGCATTTTAAATTTCATTTGTAAAATTATGTAAAATATATAAATATAAGAAACCAACATTTTCGGGAGTTGTGAGATCACCAAAACACTGCTGTGGCTACGTCTAACTACACAGTTGTTCTCTCCATTTTGATAATGTTATCCTTCTTTGGTTAAAGTAATGTCTAAAATTTAGAATCCATCATCAAAGCAGGAAGACCAGATAGAGAGAGTGAGCACATTTCGTGGAAAGATGCTGATCTTATTCAGGAAGTGTTTTTTCTTCCATCCGAAATCACATTGCTTGATTTCTTCCTGAAGAGATACGGGAATGAACAAATATTCTTTACAAAAACCTTGACCTCACTCGTGATGAACTTAAGACCACAACTGTTGCAACAAAATACGTGTTTTTCGAAAAATATTTTTAAAATTTTTCAAAAAGTAAACAGAAATCTATTATGGAATGCTATTTGTCCCTCTAATTGAGTCTGAATAAAGAATGCATATACACAAGTGTTCCAGTATTTAGAGATATAAAAGTATGCGTACATCTTACATGTTTTTGGGTTGGCTAGTTATTTGATTTTGGATTTTTATGACACAAATATTCGGCCAAGCAATATCAAGGAAATGGTCATACACAAGGAAACGTTTTTCTGACACAGAAGAGATAAATACACCCAGTGTGGAATCGAACCACCGCCTCCCACCACTCGCAGTTTGCTAGCGTAGTGAGTAAACCCACGGAGGATTGGAGAGCCTAGAACTTCCATTGCATGAATTTGATCAAATCTGATAGTGTCTCATTCTTATGGAAAAGCCCTCTTGAGTCTTCCGTGTTGGTAACTGTCCTAGATCCAATTTTTCAACCAGAATTTTCCACAAATGTTCATTTTGGTCCTTCGGAGATTCAAGGGAAAAGTTTTAGAAATGAAGTGGAATTGTATATCATTCAGAAACTCGTATTCAAGTCTGTTGGTGCGTAAATTCCGCAGATCAAGTCTATTTGCTTGATGTCATTATTATGCACAATCACGATTGAGCCCCAATTTCGTCGCACTAGATTATAAAAATTATTTGTGTAGACCTCGGAATATATTATTCCATTAATTATAACTAGACCCTTAGAGGCATTCATGCAAACCCCAACATCCGCAGAACTTTCTCTATGTAGGAAGGACACCTATTCTGCCTTGGCCTCAAATGTCTTCACGTTAGCATGGTGTGGAGATTTGGAGAGTGGGGTGTCATCTCAGGTACTGACCTCGTCGTCTGATCGTGGTTCAAAATTACGTGTTGTTGTCCTAGGATCTTTCCCTTTGGGATTGATCCCGGACCATTGCGAGTAGCCCGTTGTGTTGCTGCAGTACGACGTTAATTAACTATCTACCTACCTATCTCCATTTCATTGGGGCTTACACACGTTATGATCCGGCACGATTGAGCCCCAATTTCGTCGCACTAGATTATAAAAATTATTTGTGTAGACCTCGGAATATATTATTCCATTAATTATAACTAGACCCTTAGAGGCATTCATGCAAACCCCAACATCCGCAGAACTTTCTCTATGTAGGAAGGACACCTATTCTGCCTTGGCCTCAAATGTCTTCACGTTAGCATGGTGTGGAGATTTGGAGAGTGGGGTGTCATCTCAGGTACTGACCTCGTCGTCTGATCGTGGTTCAAAATTACGTGTTGTTGTCCTAGGATCTTTCCCTTTGGGATTGATCCCGGACCATTGCGAGTAGCCCGTTGTGTTGCTGCAGTACGACGTTAATTAACTATCTACCTACCTATCTCCATTTCATTGGGGCTTACACACGTTATGATGTCATTATTCATAATTGGGAAACACGTGATATTGGCGTCGGTCTTCCTGTTTCCAGCAGTTATTGAATTGAGATTTTGACTTCGGATCTTTACCTTCGGGATTGATCTCGGACGGTCACCAATAACTCGTTGTGTTGCTCCAGTAAGGCGTTAACTAACTATTTACCTATAATGGAAACCAGTCATGAATAACTAAAACGAATTAAAATTTTCTCGTGTGTACGAATACATTTGCACAAATACTAAAACAAGAAACTAAACAAATTCTAAAAATGTCTCTTGAACTTTTCATAATATAAAGAAATACTCGGATAAATATCTATATTCTTTTCTCAAAAACTTATGAAAAAAGAGTTTATAATTTTTCTTATTTCGAAATATTCTGAATTAATTTCTATTAAACATACTTAACCGGGTAGATAGGTAGGTATTTTAATTAACGTCGCAATGGAGTAACATTACGGGCTATTGGCGACGGTCCGGGATCAATCCAAAGGGAAAGATCCGAGGACAGCACAATGTAATTTTGAATTACGGTCAGATGACGAGGCAACACCTGAGCTGGCACCCCATTATCTAAACTTCCACACCACGCCAACCTGAGGACATTTGGCGTCACGACAGATTTAACGTGCACCAGCCCCTTTGTACCCGACGGTCTTTGGTTGGATTCAAACTCGCAACCTCCCGGTTGCTAATCCGTTACTCTTCCAATCGGGCTACCGCTACCCAGTCTGAATGTCTGCACTACAAATACTTAATTTATTCATTGATGTATGCAGTCCCATATTTATATTAACTAGTTATGATTGTTGTTTACGATTTAAAAATTGAAATTCCCGACAATAATTTTGTATTACTATTTCCCCTCTGTATACAGATTTCAATATGATTCAGCATATGAGCACTAACTCCTAGGGCCCTCCACTATTTCTTGTTTTGAACCTTGCGCCATAAAATCCAATACAATTCTCCAAAACGTGAAAAAGAAATATTACATACAATGGCTCCCAAAAGTGTTCGTACACTTACGAATTTCAATGAAATACAGCTATATCCATTAATAAAAATTAATATTTCAGAATGGGAATTTTTTAATAATATCTATAACTTGGTTGTTAACAAAACTACATTAAATATTTTAAAAACGTCAGTAAAACATTTTTTTTGGAAAATCAATAATCAAAAAGTGACAAAAAAGTTACCTCACAAAAGTCTTCGTACACTTCAAAAAATCTATACATATTAGTAAATATTGTAATATTTCGGTAAATTATTCTTAGGATATCCTATAGCATCCACAACAGCTTTTAAACGTCTGGGAATAGAGTTTACTAGTTTTTTTCTAATTTCTGCATCAATGTTCCTCCATTCTTCAATCATTACTGTTTTTCGTTCGCTTTTCGTTTTAGTGTCGTGTCTTCGTACTCTAACCTCCAGTTCTCTCCAAATGTGTTCTATTGGGTTTAAATCCGGCGACTGAGGTGGTGTTTTCAGAACTTTGGACAATTACAGACTCCAGAGGCGAACGTTGAGAGCCTTGTGATTAGGATCGTTATCTTGATAAAAAACAAAGTTGTTTCCAATACCCAAATTTTGGACTGATAATTTTAAATTGTCTTTAAAAATATTTAAATAAAGAGCATGATTCATTATGCCATCAATAAATACCAAATGGAGCAGGAAATTATGGCGGTGGACACCTCCACCGCCATACTTTCCTGCTCCAACTAAGTTCTTGGGATTAAGTTCCTTATTTTTTCTTCTCCATAGAATTATACGCCCATCGGAACCAAACATGTTAAATTTGCTTTCATCTGCAAATAAGACATGATTCCAATACGTTTCGGGCTTATTTATCATTGTTTTTCCGAAGGATAGTCTAAGCTTTCTATTTTTCGCACTTATAAAACATAGTCTTCGAGCAGAACGCCATTTAATCCAGCTGATCTAAGCACTCTTCGAACAGTTTCAGATGAAATTGAAATAGAAAATTTTTCAGTAAATTCTGTAGAAATTTTTACAGCACTCAAACGTGGATTTTTCACAAATTTTCTAACTACAAATCTAAGATCACGTTGAGTTAACTTTGCCGGATGACCTTTTCTTACCTTGTTTTCGATCCGATGTTTTTCTTTAAAGCGTTTTATCACATACTGCACTGTAGAATGGGATAAATTTACTAATTTAGCGATATTTCGAACTGATTTACCACTGCTGTGATGAAAAAGAATCAATTTTCGAATGCTGTTCGTTGTTTCCTTACTACTACGAGCCATTTTTAAATAATAAATAGAATATTACGAAGTAAACAAAGATTAAAGCCAAACGATTTTTTAAATGTCACCACAATGCAAAAATAAAAAAAGGGGTAGACGATAATTTTATTTATGAATTTATTCGAAAATGTTTCGGTGTACGATCACTTTTGTGACGTGTTCTTTCTTTGCCTCCTTGCATTTTCATTTTTATAAAAAGAAAATGTGACAATATTTTTTTAAATGTTAAGTTTTATTCAGAATCACATGGAGATGATATGAAAAAATATTGAACTTCATGTTCGAATTCAATTCCAGGCTACAGCGCTTTTTCTACAAATTTTAAAATGTACACTTTTGGGAGCCACTGTATGTGCATGTAACATGGTTTTCAAAATGATAGCAGAAAATAACATACCTCTGTGGTTCATACAATTGCTGAAAAATTAGAAACTATAGTCACGGGGCTATTTTATCAAGTTTATTATTTGCATTATATATATTACATACTATTTAATCTATTGAAATTATTAAAATCTAAAAAATATTGTATTATAAATTTTTAGAGTTAAATAAATATTCGAATTATAAAATACTCAAGATGGAGTAAAAGAAAATAGGAGTTCGGCAATGCAATTACACAAATTAGAATTCATTCTATATCTACTCAAAATTTGTACATTCCGATTTTACACAATTTGCCCAGTTGGAATGCAGTGCTCTCAACTGATCCTTTGAAGTAAAGCAATATTTTATTTCTAGAAATTTACCCGTTCATCCAGACTGCTTCAGAGCCTTAGTCACAGGGACTGAGGCTGATAATAGTTCGAATGAACAATGATGTTACCTAACCCGAAATATCTACAAAAAACTTCAATGAAGCCTATGATAATTCTGTAACTTCGTTATTTCTTCGTTGAAAGGAAGGGGTAGAATGTGGCCAAATCAACAGTAAGATAGAAATAAAGTATCGTATACAAGAAAAGATAGGTAGTTGGTATTTAATTAACATCACACTGGAGCAACACAACGAACTATTGGCAACGGTCTGGGATCAAACCAGAAGGGAAAGATCCGAGGACAATACCACGAAATTTTGAACCACGGTCAGATGACGAGGTCACACCTTAGCTGGAATCCCACTCTCCAAACTTCCATACCACGTCAACGTGAGGAAATTTGAGGCCCCGACAGATTTAACGTGCACCATCTCCCTTTGTACACGACGGTCTTTGGTTGGATTCGAACTTGCAACCCTCCGGTTGCTTATCCGTTACTCTTCCAACCGGACTACCGTGGCCCTTAAAAGAAAAGAAAATAACATCCAGATCCTGAAATTGAAGATCTCGCCGATCTCACAATTTTTATAAAAATGTCCCTCTCGAACAAGAAACAATGTAAGCCAATGTTTGATTAAGTACACACGTATATTTCGATTTGTGTGTGCAGTTGGTAAATTAGCAACCGGAAAATAAGTGGTTAATTAACGTCACACTGAAGCAAGTCTATTGGCGACTGTCAGGAATCAATCCCAAAGGGATTGATTCCTGACAGTCCGAGTACACCTGGTAATCTGAACCACGATGACGAGGTCAACACCTGTGAGTTCGAAATTCAATCCATCCAAGGACCCTTCGTGTATCGTGGCGGCCGGTGCATGTTAAATCATCGTGGACATAATGTCCTCACGTTGGCATGGTGTGGAAATTTGGAGAGTGGGGGTCATAGACGTGACATATAAGTAGACTGAGCATCGTATTGAGAAGAGCTTCAAAAAGTGGGAGCAACATGTCGCTAGTAGCCACGTGACTGCTACTCGAAAATTCAGTTCGGTTGATTGATTTGATTTTTATCGCTTCTCTTGGCGACATAACATTCACTTGTAAAAAGTAGCGATATGAATGTGCATAATACTGAATAGTTCTTGAATTTGAGTTACGTTTTAACATTGTTGGTGATGCGTATGTGCATACTACTGAATATTTATTGAATTTGTGTAGCTTTTTTACGTTTTTAGCAATTTGAGCTATTATATAATTAGTTTAAGTTCGTATTGGGATCAAATTTAACTAGCATGTATACAACAAAAATAGGTACTTGTAAGATAAATACGTTATAGTGAATAGATTGATTGCAAGCCCGGAGTTCAGATACGGCCCTCTGGACAGGTTTAACCGGCCCTCAAGCCGGAAAAGCCCCGTCGGATATGTTTACCCGGCTCGCAGACCAGATATGACCCTCCAAATTTTTATCAGGACAGCAGTTCAGATACGGTCTCCGGACAGGTTTACCCGGCCCACAGTCCGTATACAGTCCACCAAATGTTATTAAATGTTGTTATTAGGACAGCAGACCAGATACTGGACATGTTTAACCTGCCTGCTGTCCAGATACGGCCCTCAGGACAGTTTAACCTAGCCCGCAATCCAAATACAATCCTCCAAATATTTTTTATCAGGTCCGGTCCTCCAAATCGGCTTAACCATCCTGCAGTCCAGATACAATCATCCGCAGTTTATCAGACCCGCATTCGAGATCTTTCTTGTAGTACTGGTTTGATTTATTGCTGGACTGTTTGTTACCTTTTGCAATTGTATATTAAGTATATTAAGTTAGCTATTTTACCCAAAATGTCAAAAGGGTTAGTGGATGCTCACAAGTATATCGTTCGTCACTGGTTAAAATTTTGTGTAAGATAGTTGTCCAAAACCTGACCTTCTTTAATTCGGTATATTATATATTTTTCTTTAACAACTGTATTAAGTGTAGTGAAAATTATCTTAAAGACTTAATAACAGAAAATAACTCTAACTTCTTTTTTAAATTTAATGAGGTTAACACGAGTTGGAATAAATTGAAAAATAAATGCACAAGTTAAGAAATGACTGCCTCAATAAATATTTTACTGATGCATAAAATAAAAATAGTGAAAACAGATCAGAAGGTTGCGTGCTCAAATCACGTCTGGGTCACCACTGAAAGCTTTCATTTATATTATGGATACATAATTGCTTATGTTTTTGTAAACGCAATTTATTTTAGGACAATTACGCATAGAAGTATTATTAACGTGAAAAGTTATACATACGTATAATGTTTACAGGATGGAAGGTGCCTTTTTTAAACCATGTACTTAAAGTTGTTAGCTATTTTACCCAATTTTAGATTTTTGATTCAAAAACTAAATAAGTTACACCTGTGTGTCTATATATGGATTTCAAATTTATCAAAGTGTTCAAGTAAATAACTCTTGACAAATTTTATAATTTTAAGTGAGTGCAAAAGTTTTGTGCTGGTTTTTAATATTAAATTTGTATTAATTATTGTGTGTGAAATCAATATTTTATAAGTACGAAAGATAAATAAAAAACAGTAAACTTATAAAATTTATTGTCTCATCATCACATTTTAAATCCACTGAATAAAACTCATAGAAACATGTAGCCATTTACTAGCCATCTTCTTTCTTCATCTTTGGGAAAACTAATAAATGGAACAAAATAATAATTTTAAATACATAAGAACTGAATAAATAAACTTTTAGCAGGTACACATCTCTACAAGTTCTTATTACGAGTAAATATAAATTGTTTTACTTGTAGTTCTAAAAATCATAAATACAAATTTTTTGTTTTTGTTTCAAGGAATGGGACCTTAAAAGTTTAAGTTATCATAGATTTAACGATTTAAAAAAAATAGTTTTTTCAACTTAAAAAATTGTGGAAGATAAATGTTTCGCTCAATTGAGGAGCATGTTTTGTGAACATAAATTTTCAAAAATATACTTAATTCGTTAAAATACTCTATTAAGAGAGAAAAAAGTCAAAAGTTTTCTACCTGAAAAGGGGAAACTTTTCAGGTAGAAACAATAGAGTGAAGGATTTCATTTCGCTGTGGAATGTGTTTTTATCACCACCACGCTTTCTTATCCAGTTAAAGAACGATATAAACATTGAAATGCTCACAAATATTGTTTAAAACAATCTAATTCAGTATGATTTATCTCAAGATTAAAAAATATAAGGAAGAAAGATAAAACTGACTTAAAAGGGGAAAATAATTAAATTTTAATGTTAGGTTTATTTAAATACGAAGCAAAAAAAATCAGGATGTCAAACAGGTGTTTTTAGAAAAGGAATTTTCCAGCTGCGTGGATTGTTTGGAATTACTACGAAAGAAGTTTCTTTCATTTCGCTCTCTAATTGTTTGCTTTTACAATTTGCTACATTGCTTGCTTCATTAACAAAAATAAAAATACGTCAAAACAGGTACAATATTTCAATTTCCATTCATGCGCTATTTTGTTTTTCACATAAGAGAACGGCAATTTGTTTTCGTCATTCCAGTAGGTATAGCAATCATTGAACATAGGTTGTAATTGCGTCTTTGAAATGTACCTTGTAACACCAGAAAATGACAAGGTTTTCGTATCCACAATATGAAATCACTGTAAGCGGTCACTAATTGGATTCGGTGAGATTAATATGAGAATCTTCTTTTTCTTATTTTATCAGAGTCGAGGTAGTAAGAAGTTTTTGCTTCATATAATAAGTGTTATTTTTTAAACTACGGTCTTCTAGCAATATAACTGTCATGAACAAAATCCCGGCTTCCGGTCTTAGAAAATAAAGCACTGCTTTTATTTTAAATTAATATAATATTTATAATTTTCTCTTTACATAATGAAAAGCGCCAAAACCTTTCTATGATTTCAGATTAAGTTTTCTGCTATACAATTACTAGCAAACATAAATTTTATTTTGCTTAAAAGTATAGGTTCAAGAGAAATTATTTGAAAGAAAAGCTATTTTGTCAAATGCACAATTTTATAATGAAAGATTTTACAAATATTTTAAAACATGAACAAAAAGATTCCCTAAACAGCATAATGTGGTTCACATTTATAATACGGTTTATGAAATGATTTAATCCTATTTTTAACAAATCGATTTTATTTTATTTCTAATTCTTAAAAGTTTCAAAATTTATTTTTTATTTTAATTATTATTATTATGTAATTCCACAGATGAGTGCATACAAAACAATTTCGTTCAGCAAGAAATAATTTAAATTATGTACTTAAGTTCATGTTTTCAATTTATAATATTTTTATTGTGTACGAAAGAATATAGTGATCCTAGTTGGCGCCAAAAAAATCATCGCCAAGACAGAGAACGATTTTACAAGTTTTTAAAGTTTGGTTTATTATTTTTAATATTTTAAGCCCTTATAGATGTACAATTTATAATAAACACATTCAAACATCAGTTATTTTATTTGAAACATTACTTTAGATATATGAATGCCTCACTTGCCAAATCGATTAACTCCATAAAACAAAAAGTTGAGAAAAATGATAAAATAGTATACATTGTTTTTTAAAATTCCTTTTAAATTATAAATTCAAATGAACGATGTAGACTGTATTATTGCAGATGTATCTTGTATCTAACGACATATAGAAAGTATAAGATAGAATATCCTTGGAGTAATCGTTATTATTACTACAATTTTTGCGTGATTAAGGGAGTTAATCGATTTGGCAAGTGAAAGAAAATTATTAATTCAAATTCAGTCTTCAAATTATTTTTTTATTACAGAAAAATTTCATTATATACATTTTTTATTAAAGATTTTAGCAAAAATGAATAATAACTGTTCTGTTACCGTTACATATATTACGAATATTATTACTTTGTTTAAATTGATTCATCAGCAATATAAATGATGTCTTCTTCGTTAGCTGTATTTGAGCTCCCGTCATTTTTGTGTTTGTTCGGACTGTACGTACAAATTCCTTTCATTTTCTTTGATGTTCGGTTTTTACTTTGACTCACTGCATATACGTAGTCAATTGCTTTGTTAAAAAGTGTTTTAACTAAATTTTTATTACGATTTACATTAGAGTATGGAGTTAATCAGATTGGCTTCTGAAATAAATTATTTATTATTCAATGGCTAAAAAAATTTTGTCATTTAGTGGTGTTAATACTTATTATTAGAGAAATTTGTTTTGAATATATACAGTTAGGAGTCAATCAAGTGCTTTGACATTAAAATTTAATAAAATTCAGAAAGTGGAGTTAATCGATTTGGCAAGTGAAGCATTCATATATTGATAGCAAATCTATGAAATCTTTTTATAGAACGGGAAGTGTCCGCAGGTTGTATTAAGAATTCCTAAGCTAGAACATCTATTTTTATCATACTAGCAAATATTGTAAAACACAAAAAACAAATGTAAAATGCAAGTAAATCGCTCAACCTGTGAAATGTAATGTTTTCGCCTTTAATAAATTTGTAATGACATCCATATGCACAGCACGGTAGAACCATGTCAGCTTTTCACCTTCCACTTTCAATGCGGGGCCGCGGTGCCCGGTTGGAAGAGCAACGGACTTGCAACCGAAGGGTTGCGAGTTCGAATTCATTCAAACACCGTCGTGTACAAAGGGGGCTGGTGCACGTTAAATCTGTCGTGGCCTCAAATGTCCTCACGTTGGCGTGGTGTGGAAGTTTGGAGAGTGGGGTGCCAGCTCAGGTGTTGCCTCGTCATCTGACCGTGGTTCAAAATTACGTGGTGTTGTCCTCGGTTCTTTCCCTTTGGGATTGATCCCGGACCGTCACCAATAGCCCGTTGTGTTGCTCCAGTGTGACGTTAATTGAAGTACCCCCACTTTCAATGCATTTGCTATGGAAGAAAGAATGCGCAAACTATATGCGCGTTGGAGAAGAGTCTAGGGATCACGTGACTACTGCTTTTGGTCACATGATCATGCGCACAAAAAAGGTTGTCATAGCTCACTCCACTTTTACATCTCTATGTGTGGGTGTGCCAGCTCAGGTGTTGACCTCGTCATTTGCAAGGTTCAAATTTGCAAGGTGTTGTCCTCGGTTCTTTCCTTCGGGATCAATCAAGTAATGGACTTACAGAAGGTAGGTTGGAAGATTGTTGTTGAATTTACGTCACACTGCAGCAACACAACGGGCTATTGGCAAATGTCCGGGATCAATCCCGAATATAAAGATCCCTGTCATATAGAAGAATAGTATTAAGTGACACAGAAAGAGAGATACGTCTATGGTTTTATCAAAGGAATGGATCCTCGATCGTCTACCTCTACAGTGCTCAGGCTGTTATGAAATCCCGGAATATCACTAAACCACGATGGCCCCACGAAGGAGTGGTTTTATTTCGCATATATATATTGCTACTTTTCAACTCAACTTTTATTACATCAGCTCTTGTAATCATAACAAATCGTATTCATACTCCGACATTCCGTAATTTAACTGAAAATTTCAAAAATGTCGTAAGTTGCTCGTCGTTTTCTTCCTCCTCGAATTTTAAATTAAAAAATTTCTTTGTTTCCTCATAGATTTCAATCCCATCTATTATTTTAGATCATATTAAGAAACACTTATTCGATTCGTTAAAGTGTATTCTGTAAATCTTCATGCTTTTACTACCAATTAAGCTGAAAATCTCTATTTTTGACCTGAGATCCGTTTGTTAAAGAAAGATTTTTTGCAGGTGATTCGAAAGCTTTAGTGTTTTAGTATTGCTACGCATGTATGTGACAAAATTCATTGACCTTTCTTTGAAGATTTCTAGTCTTAGAGCCCTATAAACGTTTTGAAAATGCTTTATTTTTATTTCTTGAAAGCTTTCCTATTTCACTGACAGGTAAAGAAAACTTTCTTTCAAACCGGTCTTATATTTACTTGGCTGTGGAGTAGTTAGTTTATTCTTTTCAATCAAAATCTCTTGACTAAATTTAACAATTGTAATGCCATTTTTAGTTCTAAGTTCCTCATTGTGATGATAGATAATCAAAGTGCAACATGTAATTTTGCTGGTTTTCATAGGTTCACACAAAAGACAGGAACTCCTCACGCTGCTGGTCCAGGTTTTGTCGGAATAAAGTTTTGTCAGGAGTGGTATGGATATATCAATTACTATCACTTTGTATTTGTTTTTAATTGACAAGTTTATCTCCTTGCTTCAAAGTTCATGAGAGAATTCAAATGGTTATGGGTAGTCTTAGTAATAGTTTCAGGGACTAATTTTTCTGTCATTCCTTAATCTTACCTATTCAGATTGGAAAAATATCAATCACAATCAGCCATTCTGCAACTCAGTTATGTTCCTAGAATATAAACTTGAAATATATCACTAATTTGGTTAAATTGCTTAAAATTGGTGAACTCCATGTTATCACCACTTGGTTTTCTGTAGAGGCCTCTTTGCTACTGAGAATAATTCACAAAATGATATAATTTTTCTGAATTGACTCTTGATAGGTTTTAGTTGATAAGAGAAAGTTTGCGTTACATCAGTTGTAAAAATATGCAAAAACCCTTTGTTAGGCTATTCTCAAGATCTTTACACTAGGCGTAGGACTATGGTGTTGTTCAAATGTAGTAAGTGTAATATGGTATATCATGTATGTTTCAAACAATAAAAAACTCTAAAACTATTATTTGTGTTAATAAAACCTTTAATCTCGAATATTTCTGTTCACCTATCTGAAATAAAATGTGAGAAACAAAATTTTAGGAAATTAATTAAATGTATTTTGTTAGACTTGTTTTCAGATTTTGTCTATTAAAGCCTAAAAACAGGATTTTCATGTTTTACTAAGGAACTATAAATTACTAAAAGATACATTAAGCATTATGTTGGCTTCATTGATCCCTCAAGTCTGCTGCATAATTTACCTTTTACAAATACAATATATGTGTACTTTTTTATTCTGTTAAAATCCTATATTTCTTTTTCTACTTAACTAACTCATGAATTATTTCTATTTATAGTAATAACATGTTGTATCCTAGAGAAGATAAGGAAAATAAAGTTCTCTTATATGCTGTAAGTAACTTATCAGATTATTGTTATTTTAAAATACAATTTAGTCTGAACTTTTAGGTCCATATAAGTTTTCCAAGTGTTTCATTTGTGTTTGTATTTTCCATAAGTAGGGCCAGGTGGGGTAAAATGGTATAAGAAACAGTGTTTTTAATTTCAAAGTGAATTTAGCAATGTCAAGTTTAAAAAAAATGGTGTTTTTGCATTATTCAAGAACATACTGCATGTTTTTTCTTCATATTTAAACCTATGTTTTTAGTTAAATGACTATTTTCATACCCTTGATTTTATACCCACTTTACCCCATGGTATGGGATAGAGTGGGTAATTCATAGAAGTAAGTTATAAAATCATTAAATGGTGAAAAAATTAACACAATATAATAATTGATAAGTGTATTAAAAGAACATTTTTTGTTGAATGAGCTGCTATTAAATTAACTGTTCAATGAGCTACTATTTTAGTGGCCTTCTAAATGCCAAACTTATGCGTAACAATATTTATGAATGCTGTAGCTCAAGATGTACTTGAACTATATTTGAGTGTTCATTCCACTGTAAATAACAGTCAAAAATTCTACACAAAAATACAAAACATGAATTATTCAAAATTCATGAAAACATGAATTTTGAGAAAGATAGAGGTTATATATCAAAACTCCATGATTATAAAATGTAGGTTTTGTGGCAAAGTATGTATTATAAATGCTTCCAATATCTCTTATGCCAACATCCTCCTATTCTAGAAAATATGCCATCAATTAACTCTAGATTTTTTAAGAAAGAATTGATCTTTTCCGACTTCTGTTACTTGCTCAACGAATTGTTGAACTGATTTTTTGAACCTACATTCCCAAGAACCTTGCTTAATATTAATCCTGTCAATTTTGCTCTATGGTTCTTCAGTATTTTCTTCTGGTTCCATAACTATTTTCAGTAAGAGCCTGAGCTGATGTTTTCAAGTTTTTTCTCTTTACCAGACCTATCTTATGTTTCTAGAAATAAATGCTTTAGGATGCTAGAGCCTCTGTTAATACCTCACCTATTTTTCTGAACCCTTTATTGTTTTTCTCAATGAATTCTGAGCATCATTATTAAGATCAGTAGATAGGAGTTGAGAGGACTGTTAATATGGCTAATTTCAGGTTTAACAGCGAACACAGTAACTTTTATCTGGCATGTAAGTTGCTTGAAAATCATGTTATCATTTTCTGTGAAGTTTGATTCCCTTCATTTTGTGACAAAAGTACAACACATTGAACTTCATTATGGAAAATTAACTCCTTTACTATCCTTAAAATTCTGTGTTCCACAGCCTGTCAATTTACAGTATATAATCACTCCTTAAATTCTTTCACAACATGGTCACTTTTAATTATTCACATAACCATTTCAATAGACATAGAAATGTGACCTTAAAAACATTTTGCAAGTCGTTTTTCCCTGTACCATGATATTAAAATTCCTTTCCATGTTATTTTCAGTGGCATGGAAACCTCAACATCTAAGGGCTAAAGGCACAACATGTAATTGGGGTAACCATAATATTATACCTATACCTATACATATGTATTATGGATATACCTATTCATTTTTGCTGATTAAAAATTATCTTTAGCATTAAAAGAACCCCAAAAGAAGTTTCTTCAATGTTGCTGCTAAGCCTAAAACTATACCCACTTTACCCCACTTCATTTAAAAGCATTTAGCATTAAAAGTAATGTTGTAATTTCTTGCCTGTTTATTGGAATCTGTTAACAAGTCCTTTTAGCTCAGGAGAACAAAAAACATATCAATTTTAGAAAGGCATACATAAATAGAAAGTTTCCCTGACAATTACTAACCACATGACTGGATCAAAACAAACAAGAGGCCACCAGAATCTTCTAGATGTTACCAGTAAAATGTTTTCAATTGAAAAGTTTTTAAAGAACTTAAATATATAATGAGTTTTATTTTCCATCAAAATGGTTTATACTTAATGATGTAGCTTTTGCATGGGCTACCCACCAGACCCTATCTGATGAAAAATATAAGTTGTATTCATATTTCTGGATTTTTAATAATTCTAGTATAACTATGTGATCAACTATTTTGTAATCTCACATGTACATCCCTAGTCTTGTCTCATAAAAGCATTAAACAAGTCTGAAATTTATTTTAAATGTGAGATAAAATAAGTACCAGTAATTAACTAATAAATAACAACGTATTAAGAAATAATTAATTTGCTGAATGCCTAGCAGTTTTTCACTTTGACAAGCATCTTATGTGCACATTTCTTACAACTATTTAAAGTGTAAGTGTTAACTGCTTTTTTATCAAGTACTGTATTTCATTTTTAACATGTTCATGTTAAATTATTTTCCTTATATAATTACAGTGCAGGAATTGTGATTATCAAGAAATTACAACCAACAATTGTATCTATGTGAACAAAATAACACATGAAGTAGAGTAAGTATGAGTTTTTTATGTCAGTACTAAATATTTCAACTGGGTATATAAATTTCTCAGTTATAATCTTTTTGAGAATATTCTCCACAAACAATAGGCACATATAATCAAGAACTTTCTTTTAAAGGCATTACAATTTTTTTTAAATGCCATACAATGTATTTATTTTTGAATGAATATATAAATGTAAGAAAATCATAAGTTTAAAAATGTGCTTCAAAGGCTAACAATAATAATGAAAAAGAAGTAAACAATACTGTTATTTTTTTACTCGGCTCTTTTCAACAATTTTGCATAATATGTGAATTATTTACTTCATTGACAATATGTGTACAGTTATTTTCAAGTTCATTCAAAGAGTTCATTTTCAATATATCCCCCCACACAACCAATAACTTTAATGTGTGCTCTGTACAACTATAAAGAAATATGACGGTATGTTCATACTATCTCGAGACTTCACTGTGAGGGCAACATTATCCGTAATATATGAAAATTGTACCATGGTTTTCAATAAAAACTAACAATTATAAATAATTTCTCTATATATATTATTAACAGGGTATACTGAAACAAATCAGCTTGATTTAAATCATAATTTTAAAACCTTCTGTATTAAGTTTAAATAGCCCGTTGGTTGCTCTAGTCTGACATTAATTAAAATACCTACCTGCTTGTATTAAGTTTAATAGTATTGAAAATGAAATAACTATGAACAAGAGATTCATGCTGTTTTCTCCAAATAAGTTTAGAACTGTGCTTGTAATTCAGTTCACTCTAAAAATTGTACTGAAAATCATCCTCCTTTTGAAAACACTAAATAAGCTTTCATTGATTGGGATCATAATTATCAGACAAGTATGTATTTCCCTCTTGGACCATTCACCAAAAGGTGTCAATCATAAGCCTGCACATTAGCTTGGGTTTCTTTGAAATATTCCTTTTGATTATAAATCGCATGTGGCCAATTTTTAACCATCGTTCTCCATGTGGTGGGTGAAGATGTTCAAACTATATTCACTCAAGTTTTTAAAATTGTGGAAATTTGTATACTTTATTGAGATATTCTAGTTATTTATTTAGTATTGTAGTCTCTTCATAATAAACGAAGACACCTAGTCACAATGAAAAGATTTTCTGCAGTGTCACAAAAGCATTCTAATTTTGCACATTAATCTTTATAATTACCAGTTTTAGTATTTTTGTTTTGTATGTTGGTTAATTTAAATTTTATAGGGAAATTTTATTGATTGATCCCTTGGACTTAACACTGCTAGAGTAATTATTTTTGGAATAGAAATTTGGAATGTGAAAGTTAATTTGCCCATCTGATAATGATAATTGAATGTGTTTTTTGACAAAATAGATTATGGATTGAAGTGGAAAGCTATTTTAATGATTACGATGATTGCAATGATTAATTTTTTATTGAAAGCTTGAAACTACATAATTTGCTTTATTTTCTTGTATGTTGTGTTTTACCCCTGTTTGTGTGCTTGAAATATACCTATGAAATACTTGTCTATGCTCAAAGAAAATTTGAAAAATTGGTATTTTTGAATTCAATTTATGTATTTTCATGTTTTGTAACAAGGAACATAAATCAAAACTATCTACACTGTGATTTGCGTGTCTCATGTTCAACAAATTTAAACATAGGGGCAACGAATTAAAATCATAGAGATCCGATTTAAATCAAATAAATCAGTTTTTATTGATTATAAAATCATGATTTTTTCATACTCTGATTGTTAATGATACATAAAACGAACTTCAGGTTCATTTCTGCAATCAATAACTTACAATTTCTTAAAAATGAGGTTTTAAAAGTTCACGAATATTCTACAATTTTTAATGTTTGGAGAATATTCTCATTCTCAGAACATTCTCTGCTAACTCCAATTTTAACTAATAGATGATTAAAATTACTCTTAAGAGTATTTAAATGAATATTATAAATTGGCTAAAGTGTATTGATTATAAGAGAGATAAATTGACAAATTCTACTTTTCCAACATGTATGCAAAAGTTTATATCCTGCCAGCTATTCCAGTTATATTTAGTTATTCGAAATTTCAATTTACACTTAAACATAAATGTATTTAAAAATTAAAATGTGTATTTCTCTAAGACTAAAATATTAAAACAAAAATATATTGTTCAAACTCCCACATTTTATTATATTTATTTGTGTATTAGAAATTACAAATATTTTCATGAATTAAATATACTAAATATTTTCCATAATGTTACAAAAGCCCTACCTAGCATATGTGTGAGCTTACCCACTAATTCCATTTTTTACTGATACTGCACCTTTTCCCTATTTCTACAAAAATTATCAATTTTCTAACAGAATTTGTTATAGGAAAAAACTTGATAGGCAATTATCAATGAACTTAATCTGGGACTTGACCTAGATTATCCTCTTCAAATGTTATGATTATACTCATGTGAAATCAATACATCAGTTCCAAATACACATTTTTGCACACTTGTATTTACTTTTGTTAATTTAAAATTATAATGTATCTAATAAATTTATAAATTATTTTATGCTATTTGTGTATAAGGTTTGTAAAATGTATCAATTATGAATGGGGTTCCTTTTTGAAAATTTTATACCTTCCTGTGTTTTGGACTAGTTGTGTCGCTGCTTCTAAGTTAGTTGGTATAAAAGTCACGAGGATAGTTAATTCACCTGGTATTCTATCCCAGGTTTCAGTTCTAGAGTTTTAGCATATTTTCAAAGTAATTTATCTACACTTGAGACATGAAAAATATTTTATATTGAACTGATGTGTCCAACATTTATGTTTTTCATTTTTTCATGATTACTGGAATATATTCTGTATATAAATTGAACTAAAATATCAATTTTTATTATGGTTAAAATCAGTGTATTAGTTAGATTAGTGATTGATACTCTATTTTTTTTATTTGTATTAATTTCAGTTTATGACTTGTGTCAATTTTTCTTTTTATTAAGTGGGGATATATGCATGATTATAATTGCATATTTTGCAGTTCTGTTTAATTTAAATTTTAATAATTGCAAATTGCTATCAAAGATAAACATATTTTTAGTAAGGTTTATTACATTTATTGCTTGCTCACTTTTTAATGTCGATAAACAATACTATGGTCCAAGGAGCAAGATTGAAAAGCAATAAGCTGTTAAATTTTTTTTGTCTAAAAATGCTTTAAGCTAAAACTTATCTTTTGACCATACGGACACACTACATTGATGCAAATTGCTAGCAATGCAGGTTCGATTCTTCCCTGGGTGTATTTTCTCTCCTTGTGTGTAAATCCATTACTTAACATTGTATCTGGTACTGCATGGCCAAATATGGCCCTTGCACCATAAAACTGCACCAATGATGCATTGTTACAATAATATTGTAAAATGCAACTTACAACTGATTGGTCTTGAAACAAAATGATAGGTTGTAGCAAGCGAGTGTTGGCATGTATGTATTTGCGTGCATTTCCCACTTAAATTTTGTTGTATTTCATTATCCTGTTTAGTTGAGTATGGATTTAGTGTGGTAATAAATCTTTTAACTAACAAGAGGAGCTGAGTGCAAATAGTTGACCATGAAGATAGATGGAAATAGAGCCTAATATATATAAATTGGAAGCACAATATTGATTGATGTTATTGAGTAATAATAGTGAGCAATCTAGTGTGTTTATGTGCAATTATTTTTATTTCATTTTAATAAATAGCTTTATAATTTTAATATCCAATTGTTTTTCCAAACTGCTTTTTGTAATTCTAATATCACACACACTTACATATATATAACTATTTTGGTGAAATTCGAAAATTTAGGCACATCTACCCTTGCAATTTATAATTAGAGTTTTTCAGAGGTGACCCTAAAGAAAATTGTTATTTTAAAAGGGGCTTTGAACCCAAAATAAGCTTGGGGAGCTATGCTATATAAGAACAGGAAACATGAATTACATTTTATTATTTGATCCTTGAAAACTGCATTGGAGGTTCTCAGAAACTGCTTGATTTTTTTCTGAAACTGCTTGATTATTGTGTTAAAATTTCATTGATGTTAAAACTTTAAACTATGAATTAATTTTTTTAGTGAGTTGACTCAGATTGTTTCGGATGTGATACATGACCCCACATTGCCAAGGACAGAAGATCACATTTGTCCACGATGCTTTCATAAAGAATCTGTGTTTTTCCAAGCTCAGAGCAGAAGGGCTGAGGTTTGCATATTTATTATTAACTCTGCTTGAAAGTAATTTTATTTATTTATTTACTCAAGAGTTGTGTATATTTGCTTTTCAGGATGAAATGAGACTTTATTATGTATGTACTAATCCCAATTGCACCCACCGATGGACTGAGTAAAATACTGGATCAAGTTGTTACTGAAGTATTGAAACTGTCTTCAACATAATACAAAGTGCTTATATTGTATTTTCATATTGTAAATAAATTCCATGTTATTTATGAATCATTTCTTTTTTATTGGTAATTATTTACTTTATTTCCAAATTCTAGTGTGCACATAAAGTTAAATGAAATGTGTCACTAAAACTGCTAAATATTTAAAAAGACCTATTAACTTTTAAAATTATTTCAAAACTTTAGAAATTCATAGAAAATTTCATAATTGAATTTGGATATATTTTCAACTTAAAATTTCATTTACAGCTTTCTGGAATTTAACATGAGAATCATTTCGGTTTTGAATCTAAACCCTAGGAAAGTGCACACATTAATGTTCAACAAAATGTCAACTCATTTAATTGTAAAAGTATACTTTTAATTGTTTTGCAATATGTAAATATATAAAATGTAATAGTTGATCAAAGTGGGGGTGCAATATTTAATTGCTTTAGTTTTAGTAGTTTGTTTGCACTTCACATGCATGCAAAACATTTTAACTGTTTAACGTTCATAAGGCTTGCTATGTTAGAAATAGTTAACATTTACGCACAATTGTGGGTCTTGAAATCTTAACTTCGAATTTATTAATTGCTCAAGAGATCTCCAGTTTTTTTCTTTTATTGTGTTTTTTACTGAAAAACAGCAAACATCTACAGCACTAAGTCAAAATTTTAAAAAGAATATGAAATTACCCACTCTTATGTCTAACTAAAGTTGAGTGTATCCAATGATAATACCTTTTTCAAAATTTGCAATAAGCAAATTTGTAGAAACTCATTTGATATGAAATTTATATTTTATGAAATCAAGTACTTTCAATGACAACTTTTATAAAATCAGTAATACAATGTAAAAATTCAGATTAAAGGTGTGTAGGGTTATGAACAGCATAAAATCAGTTGAAATGATAAAAACGTCCAATTCAGAATGTGTTTAAAATGCTGAACCCAAAGATGACCATGAAAATATTTGGCTCTAGTTTGAAAGCTACCAGGTCAAAGCTTGTCATCCACAAAGGTTATATTACTTAACATAACTAACTTCAGTTTTGTAGTTATATTACTTATATAAACTAAAATACTTTGACAAATTACAAAATATTGCACCATCATACATGAAATTTATGAGCTATAATGCAGTTGAGTTCTGTTGGAAGTTATATTTTCTAGTCAGAAAGTGTCATCACACTGCAATAGTGAAAAAGCATATCACCTTAATTTCTAAAACAAAATCGGCAACCTAGAGCATTCATGTATGCTGCCGAAAGTGCATAGCAGACTTTACAGTGTCTGAATGGCAAAAGACAGGCAATGCTATTTGCTGTTCCTATGATTTTGCAGAAACTTAGCAATCACATGACTTAATCCTGCCACACGTGTCTGGAAGCATTGAATACCGGAAAATATCGTCCATCTGCCAGTACCGTATAGTAAACGACTTCCCATTCTAATTTCCAAAAGAATTTTCCACCAATTCAGACGAGGAAGGGGACGTCAACATCTGAAACTTATGGGTGATCCAAACTTCTATCATGAGTTAGCTGCACCACACAAGGAACTTATGGGTGAAATGTCTTGTGATCTAGATCTGACCCAAAACAGTTATTGGGATCAAGACTTCAACAATGGAATATCCAGGAAAATGTCAGAATATGTTAATTTCGATGCCAATGGGTTGGTTGGTTGATTTGGGGTTTTATGGCACAAGCCATATTTGTCCATTGCTGCGCCAAACACAATACAATATCAAGTAATTGACACAAGACGTACAATATCAAGTAACTGATACACAGTGAAAGCTTTACTGACACAGAAGAGAAATACACCCAGGGAGGAATCAAACCTGCGACGCCTACAACTTGAAGGTTGCTAGCGCAGTGGACATACCCATTGAGCCATGACAGCCCCTTGATGCCAATGGGACAGCCAAGCAAAAGTCATGCATAATCTGAACAGACTGAAGGTTGGAGAAATAAATATGTAACTGCACCACAAAAAATCCTAACCCCAGGGTTCCCACAGGCCTTAAAAAGCTTGAATTTTCATTCGTTTTTTAGGACCTTTAAAAAAACATTTGCTGAAAGTTGTTAAAAATTTGTCAAGTCTTAGTTTCTGCACAAATACTGCATATTTTATTTCACTTGCATTCAAGAACTTAAGATCAGCGATACTTGTCCAAGATCAAGTTTCATCAAAAATCGGGTTTATTGTTTTATGTAAAAATGTTTATTTTTACCTAAAAATTGTTTTTAAGTGTCGGACCATAACGTAGTACTTGTGAAAATTTCGTCACCTGTGCACTCAGCTTATTTTATTGGGATCTATAAAATGCAGCCTTAAAAAATGAAAAATAGTTTTAAACAGCCCTTAACTTTATCTTGGAAGGATGGGAACCCTATACATCTAAGTCCATAGATAGTACCAGATTGATATTCAAGTATATGGCTAAAAAATTTCTCCCTAGTGAGATGAATTTTTGTAGAATCGATCCATGAGATCAAACAAAATGTTTAACCAGCTTCAACGGAAGTCAAGCTTGGACCCAAATTTTGAGGTTTGATTCTTGGTAATGTCAACGTAAAACAGGGAACTGGTTAAGCACATGTTAGGTTATCTTAAGATGCTACTCCTGAGCAGGTAAACAAGGGAGACCAGAGCAATGTTATAAGTAGCAGTATTTTACAAAAATGTACATGTATTTCTGAAATGTGCAAGAAACTAATGTGAATTTCTAAAAACCATAGCCAATTTAGCATTTTCATATCTTATCACTTACTAATGGCTATTTATCTCAAGCATGACTTTAAAAACATGTCCAGTGAAATCATTTATTGCTAATTTTAAAATTTCATTACTAATTCATATTAATTTCAACACAAATGCTCCAATCAACCTACATAGTAAAAATGGCAATCAAGTGGCAAATCATCTCAAAATAGAATACAAAATTTTTGTCACTTCAGTGAATGTTCTTATAATGTATAAAGCTTGTCCTTGAACACATCCATTTTGCATCTCCTAAAACCTTTAGCTAGATTCAAGACATTTTTTCAAGATATACATAAATATGCTTTGGACACCAGAATTCTTTTAAGCTGAATTACTAGTCACTGAAAAACTGAGCTTGGATGAAAAACCTCCATTTCTCGAACATTGAAATAATTACTTAAAAACACATGCAAAGCCTAAAAAAATCAAATTCATCTTCGAGATAACGTCCAGTCATCAAATTTATATATATCACCTACCTAATATAAACATTAATTCAATACCTTATGTGGTTATCCAGTTATATCATCTGAGGTGGATCAATTTATGTATATTTTTTCCATTAATGCACAACCCACCTATACTTTATCAATGTTGGATACAACATATCCCATACTATCAATATTTATTTAAATTACAGGTCTGACACAGGTGACTTTTGCTATATTTCAACCTTGGCGACTGGAGTATCTTTAAAGAAATATTGTCCCCAAAACTCTTCAAAGTTTTGGTGACTTTCTGAAAATTATTCAAAGGTCGACGAAAATTAGCCCATTTTTTAATCAATAGCATGAATCCTTGATTGAGTCACGAATTCATGCATTCTGCTTCATTGGGAAAAATAATTTTGACTTTGACCTACTGTACTTCAATGGTATTAAAAATGTTTGGTAAATATAAACAAGATTCAACAAGGCATAGTTGTAACACAGCAGACTATTTTTCTGTTGAAAGTCCAAACTGTTGCCAAAGCCCAAAGCTATGCCAAACACACACTTTTCTTACTTTATACAGCATTTTTAAAAACCCATGTCCAAGGATGTAGCTGCTGGGGAACAATTAAACTTGCTATTAAAATAAGTTTTAAGAGAAGACTAATTTTGCTGCTATTTTTAATTTATGGTATTTTAAAAGTGCTTTGTGGCAGTCCTGAAATTATGCTTTATCAAAGAACGCTACTTGTCCATAAATACAACAAAGAAAAAGAAACTTCTCTATGAATAATAAACTTTATTCCATAACAACAAAGCAAGCATGTTTCAGAGAAATGAGGTTACACTGCCAGCGTGGCAACCACCGATATTGAGACATTACAGTCCACTTCAGCTTATACTGATTATAGGGTACTTATATATACAAATTGTATTTACTTTAAGTACATAATCATTGACAGGGGAAAGCAGACGTAATATTGAGACTTGCACAGCAAAACATTGGTCCCTCTCGCCCGCTGTTTCAAATTGTACGATAAAAATTAATTTCACTCTTTTTTCAAAGGAAATGCAAAGTTCATTTCGTTATTTAAAAAATTGAATTTTAATACACAGAACAAAGAGTTTGAAAGTGATTATACAGATATAGAAAACATATTAAAATTATTTAATTCTATGAAAATTTTTTTATCATGTATTTAAAAATAGTTGTAAAGCACATAATTGCAATAAACCACATGCAACTTTCATTGATTTTACCAATGTAAATAAAAATATATCTTCGGAATAATGCTAGTCAGACAATGATTGATACAAGTCTACTAATAGAGGAAAATGGACAACATATTGTAAATGTGGCATTATAGTCAGCACTACAATACCAATTCAACATTCAGTTATGCAATATCAAAATATAAATATCCATATTTGTGATAAGTTATCCTAATACCTTAAAATATTCATTTCTTTATAAATACAATTTTTCTTACATACATGCACAGAAATCACTCAACACATAACTTAAAATTCTTTTAACTGGTATTATGGAAATGTGTCCAGTATAGAAAGGCATTGGTACCAAAAAATACAAGCCTCTAAATCCTCTTCAAATTATAAAGCATTTAATAAAATATTCAGCTCAAAGTTATCCCAAAATTAGGTCGTCTTAGCATTATTCCACTAATAATTTATTCTCAAAAGCCAGCATACATTTAATATCATTTGTCATTTTGATCGCTGGCTGAGACCAAAGATTTTTGGTACACCAACAAATGTAAAAAATATTACCACATAAATGTCTTGGTAAAAAAATAAGATAGGCACTATTGCAAGATATAAGAATATTACATCTTCCACACATTTAACGTCAAATTTTAAAGTTTCAAAAACTTTCTTAACTGGAACATCATAAACAATGATAATAAAGTCTTTAATAGTAACAGGCTTTGAAGTCTTCAAAGAAAGGAAATGCACTTCTGGAAATATTTAGCATTTATAACACAAGGTTCATAAATGCCTACTTCTTAGCCGAAGCATCCTAGAAAAGAGAAAAGGAAATTAAACACTTGAAATTATTGAATTGTATTTGTTACCAGCCTTTGAAGTGAAAGTGTCCATTTGTATTCATGAGTAGGGGAAAATAATTCCTGATATCTTGTACAAGTTCAGTATTTTGTAGATTGAGTTTGGGAGCATTGTTGCTAACAAAGCAGCAACGAAGACCTGACTCACAAACTAGTCTGTGGTTAAGTCCTCTATTAATACTTTTAGCCATTATAGAGTTTCAATGTACAAAAAGCACCTAAAGCCAAGATATTTTTTAATTCTCTTAAGGAAACTTTCCAATTGCCAAAATAAGAAAAGTCATAAAAAATTATCCAAATTTCGTAGATTTCCATTTAAAATTAAAAAAAGAAAAGCCTGAAAATTCTGTCCAGTGAAAATATTGACTGATCGAAAACTTAACTGAAAATGAATACCTAAAAAGTAGAATTTTGTCTCATTAAGCATCTGTTTTAGGGATATTTGTTTTGGAATGGTAAATTTAGATTTTGCACTTATTGGATAGCTGGTCATCTTGGATCAATTGAACAGAAAAAATTGTTGGAAAAAATTAAATCTTAATTATATTTTTATTTATAATTTTAAAAGAAACTTTTAATGGCAATGGGTAAATTGAAAATGTTGTATTAAGTGCTCTTATTTACTTGTATAATAATGTACCTCTCTGCTGTTTTCAAATGCAAGACAGTTACATTACTTTTATTCTACTCCCAACACAATATATCAACACAACGCTTTTATATAATCAATCGCTCTTAAGTATAATCAACCAACGTCTTTAATGAGTTGGTTTTGATTGAGTTTCAGTTTTAATGCAAGGTAATTTGTAATTTAATTCCTAAAGTAGGGTTCATAAGCAATAAGTTGAGGATTGTAAGTAACCGGAACTATGGTCACATTTCCCAATTGTGATGATTTTGGAGGGGAAACATTGAAAATTTAAACTAAGTAAGCTAAAAGGGAAACAGCAATTGCTCATTAGAAGAATTATCAGAATTGCCATTTAGTGCTTGAAATTTTGTACCAAGCAAAGTGGACAGTGTTTTCTTTGTTTTATTGCCTGTAATAGATCCACAACCTTTCCTGTACATGCACAAAATGACAATTTTATAAGATGCCGAAAGTGAAAGTTTTATGAAAACTGTCACCATAAGATGCTTAAAAAGGAAAGGAAAACTCCATCACCCAATCACAGTAAAGAGAAAAATGCATGCACAAGTTGAGGCAAAAATGAACATACCTGTCATTTTGTGCCTTCCCTAGGAAGCAAGGAGGCAGAAACAAAACACAATTAGAGGGGGAAATCGGAATAGAATATTTTATAGCTGTCCCTTTCTATGGGGGACAGTAATTCGTGCAAGATATCAATCATGCAAGGTAATAGGGAGATTGTTAACGAGGTTAGTGCAAGTTCTTACCGTTTTCTTTTTTGATTTCTCAGAACTCTTGGTCTTTGGTTGAGACTAGAAGAATACAGGTAGTCGAGTATTAAATGGAGGTGTTATTGGTTAAAAAGTGTTGTCACTCATGAATATAACCTCAAACTGGAGTTTACTTGTTAAATTTCAACAGTTTATAATTCCTGTTTTGCCATCTGGTCTTACATAAATGAGAAAATGTTTTGTCCACACTGATACTCAATTTCAGACACTTCACTAAAAAACTCGTATGTTCTTGAGAACTCATTTTAAAATCAACATTAGATCCATAAACAAATTATTTTGATATCCTTTACCTATAAAAACTGTTTAATTAAAATAGCAAGAATACAGTTGGGGCTACGAGTTCCTACATTGTAATTTTTTGATGTTTATTAACTAGTTAATCTCCAAATTAAAATAGGCATGTCCAAGTTCATTATAGAGATATCCCTAGCAGACACCAGGGTCAGCAAGCACAAAATCTATTTTCAGCCTGTACCCACTTCAGATCTATTTTTAGCATGTAGGGGTTGAAGTGGCTCTCCAACTATTCCTGAGTACATTCCAGAATTTGTCAGAATATAAGGAACTCAATGTCCAAAGACAAAATGGAATTTTTAGGAAAAACATTACCAATATCCTAAAATCTCCAACACATCCGATTGTAGAAATATGTTAACTATAATTTTGAACTCTTAAATGATATTTGAATAACATTTTTGATCGAATATTCTGAATTTCCCAGTCTACCTCCACTGTGAGTGACAACTAGAAAATTAATTGCTTGAATTTCAGTAGTTATTAGTATATTTAGCATAAAACACTAAAATTGTTAGTCAATTCAACAAAAAAGGATGAACCATTTTCTTAAAAATACGGGTTATACCTCATTTGTAACTGGACTTGAAATAACTGTACCACCATTACTTGCAGGTACCTAAAATTAAAGATAAACAAATGAAGTCGAAATTCCATATAGATTCAAGAACAAAGGTACTAACTTTTTAAACTGCTAAATAAGCACATAACTTCATTCTTAATGACTCTTTCAAACACTTGGCCAGCGATGCCATTGGATTACATCCTCAGCCTTGCCAACAAAGAACAAATCCGATTAAAATCTGATCTGCAATACTTTTAATCTTGAGTATTCAAAATTATTTCTCTCACTACCTAAGACCCTAACTACCTATACAGGGTCCTAACTGGCTTTCTACCTATACAGCAATGAAATGGATTACAAGAATCTTACAAAAATATATCTATAATGTAGTCCATAAACTGACCTACCATAAAACATAAAAATTTGCTATCTGAAACAACTTTCAAACGAGTTCAAATTTCAAAATGGAAGTCACATTTAGAAAGCATGGCAATCAAGACCCACAGTTGAGCTCTTGATTAATCACTTGTCAAGCTTGAATCAATGTCAAAGAGCAATATTTTTTAAAGCTGATGACAATGGTCAGACAGAAGGCAATCTTGTAATCCCCACTCCCCTTTCTAGAATGAAGGGTGATACTAAATACTTTAAGCTTATCTTTCATCACATTCAAAGCATTTTAAAGGGATTATGTAAACTAAATTTTAAAAGATTTGGGAAGTTTATGAGAAAATATAACTTCATAGACTTCCAGTATGGCAAAACTTCCAGGGAACAACGTAATGTCAAGTCATCTTTCCACAATTAAATTTCAGCTATTTGCAGACATGATACACAATAAATTTTAAAGATAGATTTTTCTCAAAGCAAGTTTAAAAGTAGAAATATGAAAATGGCAAGTTCACACAATGGCATCCATACCTGTAACAACTTTATCTGGCTCTCCAGTTGTTTAACTTTTTCTTGCTCTACAGTCAGAGAATCCTGGCCAATTTTGACTAACGAACTTAATTTAACCATTTGAGATGAAAAGTCTTTGTTTATCTTCCTCTCTTTCTCTAGTTTAGACTTCGAATCTTCCATTTCCTGAAAAGTATAAATATTAACAATATGTAATGTAGAACAAACCCAGATTTAAAAATACATAATTTCAAACATACATACTCTCAGATTTAAAAGATAAGTTAATGGGATATTGAAAACCTGAGCAACTTAGTCTTTATTAATTAACCTCACATAAGTGTTGAATCTTACCAATTCTTTTATATGGTCACATGACAAATACTTTGCAAGCATAATTCACAAATCTTAAATTTAAAAACTCTTTTTAAACTGGACTATCTTAATATTTATTGGAATCTACAACTAAATCAATTGCTGGCAATACCAAAAACTCTTATAATTTAAGTACATTTAATTAATTTTCTATTTCAAATACATCAAATTTTCCAAAGAATTCCTTAAAAAATTTAAGAAATAGAACATGAAAATTTCATCCTATCCATATGGAAAATGAAAAAATATCAAGTTTATAAGGCACTTAATTCACACATAAGAGAGTTTTATACATTTGTTTTCGCCACTTTGAACTTTGAGTAATCAACTAAACAGTATGATTCATCACAACATCCTTTAAAATCGTGTTTCCCCTTGCTACCTCTATGAACAAAATACACTCAAAACAGATACAGCTACCAACCATACAACATTGTAAACTCAGTAAAATTACCCAAAGTGCATGCTGATCAAAATTAAAATTCAGCAAATAAGAAACTTATTGTTTCATAATTTTTGGTTTATAAATCCAACAGCTTTGCAAAACCATTTACAACTTTCCATCAGAAGTATTTTATTTCAAGTCACAAATAAAAATATTTTGAATCCATAAAAGAAAATAACCCAGTTACAAAATTTTATTTTATATACCTTACCCTGCTAGAAAAAAGGTCTGTCCATTTTGCAAGTATTTGGTAACACCTGATTTAGAAATTTTACTTATTTAATTTTTAATATAACATACAAAAACTATTTTTGAATGTTTTGATTCATTCATAATGTATTAACAGGAAGATATAGGTACTTTTCAATAATAACCTTCATTACAATGAAATGATTTGTGAACATAATTCAATATCAACATATCGACCATTGTTCCTTTTCTACCAAGGTACAGATATACACAATAAAATATTTAAATATGAAACATATCAGAATGTATATTAATTAGCAAACAAATGTGAAAGACTTTAAAAAAATGACAAAATAAATTAATTCAGAATGCCCCCTGTCCAAATGAGAACTTATTAAGTTTTAAAGTAATAATTTGAATTTGCAGTGGTATTAAGTCAGAATACCTGTCTCATATGGTCAAGTTTGCCAGTTTCTTTTTGAAGCTCTAGAATTAGTTTTTCTTTGTTTTCTAATTGGTCTCTAAGATTTATACAGTTTTTATGAACCTAGAACAAAAAAGATTTGTCAGAGCAAGCAAGAGAATTAGAGTAAACATTTACTAATGAAAAGAAAATCAAAATAAACACATTAGTACATAAAAAACTATATATCATACCTCATCATGTTTCTGCTCTATATGCGACCTTTCACTCTCTGCACTCTCTAGGGTACTTTGCAATTCTTTTAATTTTTCCTGCAGCTATGGGAGAAAATTAATCATTCGTTATTGAATCAGTATTTTCATTTTTACTTCAAATTTAACAATTTCCAATTTCTTCCAAAGCTATAACAATTTCTATGTAAAATGCAAACATTAACACAAATGAAATACTACACATCAATATCAGTTAATCAACACATACAGTTGTTTAGAAATAATTTAATAAATAATAAAATTTTTCACAGAAGTAAATTTTGTTACCTCTTCTAGTTGACCCATTGACTGGAATGTAGATTGTATTGCTTCTTTTTCAGCAGCGAGTGCTTCTTTTTCTGATAAAATCTAAAAGGAGAAAAAATTTTATTTGAAAGTGCTCAATAAGGGATGGGATTCCACTTAGAAAGAACATTGCTTTCTCAGTGAACAGAATTTTTACCTGTTTAAGTTCAGATTCTTTCTCATTCAACCTTTCTTGCCACATGGCCTCCTTGGATTCTGCACTTGCTTGCAGTTTTTGGAGGGTTTTTTCCTGAAAAAGAATTGCAATATAAGAATTACTCTTAAAAATTCAAAATTATTTGATAAAATATATTTATAAATTTAAGTATCAAGTTTAAATATTTTAATAGAAGAAAATAGTATATTAGCTGTCAATACACTGCATTGTAAAAAATAAAAATAGTACGATGCATGAAGATATGGTACTTATAATAAAGAAGCATAAACACATCTTTTAATTTTTTTATGTTGAGTAAAACTATAAATGAAACAATTTATAGAAAATTTTGCAAATTCAATAGAGTATTTTTGTTCTGCAATGAAAACCTCGAACATATTACAAATAGTGTATTTCCCAAATGTTTAGTTTTTGTTTGGTTCCTTCCAATTTTGAAGGGGAAAGTACAAGTCTGATTTTCTTTACTTTCTATACACTCGAAATTCATCAAAAGACAAGAAAAGCAACATAGTGCATGTTACTTTTAAGGTTAATTGGTTTTAATGCATACATTTATGAAGGTAAATATTGCTCTGTAATAGTTTCCCAAAGTGGGACCTAGCAACTCCCTGTGGGTGAAGGAATCTTGGGGAAAGGTGTACCCAGGGGTTGTTTGGGGATTTTGTGGCACAAGCGCCATTTCTGGCAAAGTGTGTACCCAGAGACAATAAGGGAACAAAAGTGAGCTAAAAGACGGAACTAAAAATTTTTGAAGCAAACACTTATTCACTTGCCCATACAGACACTCACTACAGTACTGCATTGCCATATATTGAAAAATTCTTTCACAATATGTGTAAATCCTTGTTTCTCAATGTTGATTAGACCAAAGAAAAATTTTCTGGCAACTTGCCCACTGATTAAAATGCTGTTCATTTAATTTTAAAAATAAAATGGTACTCATAACATCTAAATTACCAGCCTACCAATGTCGATTTGCCCAAAGCAAATTATTTTGGCACTCATGAACCCGATTCCAATATTTTATATCCTATCCATTATGGATTGCCATGTCATGGCACAAAATGTTGATGGTATGTTGGGGTTTTTATGGCGCAAGGGCCACATTTAGCCATGCTGCGCCAGACACAAGACATACAATATCAAGTAATAGACATACACACAATGAAAGTTTTACTGACAAAAAGAGAAATACACCCAGGGAGGAATGTACCTGACAGGAATCAAACCTGTGCCACCTACAACTTGAAGATTGCTAGCGCAGTGGGCATACCCACAACAGCCCCCACAAAATGTTGAATTTGGTGTTATTTGAAAATTTCCCACATTGAAAAGAACAGGAAAAAATTTTTTTCTACCAGGGAGACCGAAAAAAATTGGTTTTCCAGAAGATTAACGGAAAATCTGGATGTGTAGGCAGGTATGCTCTATTAAAAAAATTTCTCCTATAAAAATCCAGATAAGCTTAATGATATATTTTTGTGAAAAGTAAGAAATCGAAATTCATACTGTGTCTGAAAGAACTTGAGCAAAATGTGATTCTTTCTCTGAAAATTCTCTCTCCTTCTCTTCTAAAAGCTCTTTTATTCTTATTAAATCTGCATCACTACTTGAAGAGGAAGTGCTTTGCACAGCAAAAGCTTGTTTTTCAAATTCTGCCAACCAGGCATCATGCGTCTAGGAAAAAAATTATCCATTAAAACATATTTTACATTTTTCAATTTTGTAACATTTATAACAATAATCTGTACTTAAACAAGCATGATTAAGTCTAAAAATTTAAGATACTCATGAACTCAAAGCATTTCAATCAAATCTTAAATTCTGTGCAATGAATTAAAAAAGCTTTAAATAATTTACCAGAGAGCTATCCACTGTAACTTCAGGGTGTATCCTCTGCAAGCATTCTCTAGTTCTGGACTGGCAGTCTTTAATTTGACAATTCAGATCCTATGCATACAAGTTTCAAGTAGTTGGTTATTAATGTAAAATCACATTAGTATAGCATGTAATGGCACAAGATCGAAACAGATTAACTGCACCTCAACATTTCCAAATTTATCAAACCATCAATTTCAGTATTAAGATACATAATTTTCAAATTCATGTGTCATATTTTCAATTTAAAAAAAGGATGGACAAATTTTTTTTGAAAATTATTTTCAAGACCATAAGTTAACAAACATACTTGTACTTATTAGAAATCAAGTTATCTGTGATATCAATGTTGCATAAGGAATTGAAATATTTTAATTTAAGAATGCTGCAAATTCAAAATTCTGTTTGATTTAAGGTGGTAATTTATATACCTCTCAAGTTAGCAATTTATAATATTTATTTATAAATCGCTGATTAGGTTAATGATTGTTAACATAGTTAATTAACATGCCTTAATTAAGGGGATTTAACATGATTATAGTCCAAGATAGAGTCCGAAATGTTAGCTTTTCTCCATGATCACTTTCAAATAAAATTTTTTGATGCTTTGTAAATATTTCTAAGAGCAATATTAATTATTCAATTTATCATGAATCAGATTAGAGACAACAGATAAAATTAAATTTACAATAAAATGGTTTATTTCAATTATTGTATAAACCTTGTAATAAAAATTACTTCAACTTGTAGATATAAATTTTAAGGATATAAATTACACCTGAACAACAAAGTTCTATGCATTAAAATCATAACAGTTGCATCATAAACAAGGACAGAGCAGATTTTGATACATTCAATTCTTCCATTGTTAAAACTAATTAAAGTTTACAAATATTAATCATTATCATAATTAACTACAAAAATTTAACGATTGCAATAAGTGCATAGCTTAGGATTTTTTCAATAAGATCAAGCAACTCCTTTGCTGAGTAGAATTGTAGCCTAAAATCTAAAATTTTCAGTAAATCTTACATCAACAGTTTTTTCCATAGCAGATAAGCTGGATTCTGTAGATTTCTGCTCAGCAGTTATCTTTTCCAAATTAGACGTTAGATGCTTGTTTCTCTCTATTTCAGAATTGTAGTCTGATAACCTTTTTGCCAACTCTATTTCAGATTTTGAAATTCTATCAGCTTCGGCAGAAACATTTGACTGTTGGTTGCTGTCATACTTTTTCTGCATTTCCAACGCATTTTTTTCGGATGCAGTTTGAATCTCCTTGATTCTCTTTTCTGCATCATCTTCAGCTTTCTTTAAAGCTTCTATTGCCTTCCAGTTCTTTTCCCTTAATTCCTATTTAAATAGAGTTATCTTTATAAGTCTATAAAACTGATTACAATGCTTAATTAAAAAATCCTTCTTAATTCAACTTCTAAATTAGTCGGTTACAATGTTCACTATCATTCAAATAAATTATCAAAATGAACACTTGCTTGAATTGATTAATATCTATATATAATGAAACCAATATTTTTAAAGTTTTCAAAAAATTTCTTAAGACTGTTCTTAATTGATCTTAACATTTTCAGTTCAATCTTTGATTTATTCAAAAAATGTTTTTGCTAATGCTTGGCCAATTGAGCTTAAATCATTATGGCACTACAAAAGCAGATTCGTGAACCACTATGTATTGGGCTGATGTACAATGAGGAGTGGATTCACATCAAACCTTACATTCTAAGCACAACACAATTATAGAGCCCACATATTATATTCTAGATGGACAAACATTCATGCCTTAACCCCAGATTCAAACCAGGAACCTTCAAATCCAGGTCAGCACCCTGAGCACTAGACTGATTGGTCGGCCTATTTACAAAATATTAAAATTAGTTAATATGAAGTCTTTTCAAGTCTGTTATGTTTCTATTTATTCCCTATGGAAAAGGTTTGAACACAGCTGAATTTTTTTCAATTTTTATTTTGCAATGTCAAAACAGTGGTTATAAATCGCAAACACAAAACTTTGCTAACAGTAAAAATCATATTCACTCTAGCTGCTTACCTTTACAACTGACTAGCTTTAAAAAAAAAGACGAAACAGGAAAAAGACACATCTGCACACACTAAAACTTTTGCTGATTTATATAACCATTTTTATTTTGGGAATGTTTCCTCTTTATTATGTATACTCACATTATTTTTCTTTTTTTGATTTTCAGTTTCCTGATCTAAAAGCGTGATTTCGGTCTTCATTTTCTGTAATTCTTCAGTCAGCTGACCAACAAGTGCTTCTTTTTCTTTCAGCCTGAGAAAAAAGAATTAATTCGAAACAAACTTTTTGTCAAAAAAAAAGAGATGTGAATGTTACTTAAGATTTGAACACTTACGCCTTTTCTTTTTCTTGTAGTGACTTAAGAGTGGCTTCATCTGAAACCTGAAAAAAATTCAAATTCAAGATTTTTCAACCAAATTTAGCTTGTACAGAAATGAACAAATTTAGAACATTCCATCATAGCATGAGTGCATTTTTATATTGTCTTTTGTACCAATCTTTCTTGGACATTAACATGATGATTAAAGTTATTTTAATACTGTAAAGGAAACTTAAAGAAATACCAAGTACACAAATATGTAGGAATACTTAAGAAACGTAACTTGTTATTAAAGGGAATAGAATAAAAGACATTAAACTTGGAGTGTATTTTTATTTGCATACAATAAACTTTTAGACCAGACCCATTAATAAAAATTTGCAAACCTTTCCATTTACTTCTCCATTTTCATGAACTATTTCTTGGCCGTCTCCTGCTACTCTTTCCTTTGTCGAGACCAACTGCTCAGTGAGTCGTTCATTTTCCAAGTGCAAATTTTTAACCTCCAACTGCAATTGACTGACATTTGGTGCTTTCGATGACAGCTGTTTTATCTGTACTTCAAGGTCAGCACATCGTTTCTAACGAAAACAGAGATAATCATCTTAAAATTTGATTTTAAACATTTGAATTGTATAAAGTAACACATAAGTTGTTCTGAGATAAAATAACTAAATGCCTCGCGTTAGCAATACTTTCATTATGAATGCATCATTACAGATAGTAATCAGTAACTTCAGCAGCAGGAACAAAAACTGTTTGATGTTTAAATGAGGAAGGAAGGAATAGAAGTAAATCTTTCAGAAATAAACTGTTGGAAAATATTATGATAATCAATAATTTTCTTTTAGAGGCATAAAAATTAAAAATGTATGCAATATATATCTTTAATCAATGAATAAAGAATACATAAATGAAATAAAACCATACGTTTAAAAATGTAACACTTGCAAGTTTAACATTAGAAAAGTAGTTAAAATTTAAGTTATTTTTGTATGCTCTTTTGAACAATTTTGCTTGAAGTTATTTACTTCTTTGACAATAAGTGTAGTTATTTTCGAGTTCCCTCAGTTTATTTTCAATATATCCCTAACCAATAACTTGAATGTATGCACTGCACAACTATAGGCAGAAATATGGGGGAATGTGTTGCTTATCTCTAGACTTCAGTGTCAGCAGCATTATTAGTAATATATATGAAAAATGTATTCAATAAAAACTAAGAATTATGAATAATCTCTAAAATAGTGCTTACATACATCATGAATAATACATAAAATAAGCTTCAGGTTCATTTTCGTAATAAATTGCAATTTCCTGAAAAATGAGGTTTTAAATAGAAAATTCTCGAATATTCTCCAAATTTCAACGTTCATTCTTTTTTAGAGCATATTTTTAGATAACTCTAGGACTGAAATTCAAATTTTATAAAATATTAATTGAAAAGTTGAAAAAGATGTAGGCTATTCTCAAAAGCAAAAAGATGTATAAGCTTTACATTTCATATAAGGGAAAATTCACAACGAAAGATTAGGTGATTGTTGAAAGGTGTTGTTACAAATTAATATTGGGTTCCCAATCCAAGCAAAAGAAATATTAGGGACTTTTCCAGACTAATTTATATTTTTATGGCTACATTTCACATAGATTGCATTAGATTTACTCAAGATGGCGCAGGTAACAAAATTTTACAAGTGCTATGTTTGGGTCTCACAGACCCAGTTTTAAAATCTCAATTTTAGCCATTAATTTTTTGACACTTGACCTGAGATGAGTATCATTGACATTGTCTTTTACATATAAATGAAATAAAATATGCAGCGTTCTTGTAAAAAATTAAGGCTGTTAAAATATTTTTAAAAACTTTCAGCAAATATCAAGGCTTATTAAGAGCCCTTAAAATTAAAATGAAAGGCCTGTGGGAACCTTATAATACCATCAATGAATCGATCTTACAACAAACAGCTTTATTCTCACTTCTAGAAGAGAAAACGAACGTACCTCTTCATTTTTCAACTTTTCTTCCAATAACTGTTTGGATTGCTCAAAAGTAGCTTTGGAGTCTTTGACTGACTGGCCATCCTTTGCCATGGTAGCATTTTTGGCATTGGCTGCCTCAAGCTGCTTTTTGATATCAACGAGTTGCGTATTCAAATTCTTCAATTCGATTTTATGGGATGATACAAGCTGGGTATGTTGTTCAATTAGAAGAGCGTGTACTTTCTGCAAATCTTCTCGGGATTTTTTCAAAGATTCCACATCAGCTATTGTAATCCCAGTACGAGACCTAAAAATTGTTTTTGTTAATCATAGCACTTAATTTAAAACTTGGATGATGAGAATGATACTATAGTAAATTACAGCAAGATTTTTGATACAGCACATGAATTCTTGATTCATTTTTAATTTAATTTTTTCCACTACTTCTCAACACCAAAAAAAAGGATGACAGTTGAATAATAACCATACTTGAAATAAGTATGCCATCTATTTAAATAAATAGCAAAAATCATTAGATACAGATCAAGAAATAGAAACAGATCGAAAACATACTCAGCTTCAAGTTTTGAAAGTGCCTCTTGGAGTTGAACTTTCTCTTCTTGAATTTTTTTCACTGAAGCTGAAACCTTTTCCTCAAATTTCTTTTCAAGCTAAAAACAAATTATCATCATTATAATGCATAAATTTCAGTTTAATTCCTTATATTTTAGTAAACAAAACCCTAGCACATTTATTAATGTGATTGCAAATAAACTAATGTTTTAGAAACAAATGCAGAATAACTGTCCATATTCTTTGTAGTCACTAAAAATATACTATAATAAAAAAAACGAGAAAATAGGTAATAAAATGCATCTAATCCATGCATTTCAGATATAATTTCTACCAATATTCAGCCTCCTTTTCATCTTAATTGTAACAACTAAGTTATGTTGTACAATTTAGTGAACTTATGAAAATGATGTTATGGTACAGTAAAGAAAAACTAACAATAGCTCCTTTTGAGGTATAAAATAATCCTAAGCTTTTTTGCCATCTTTCTGAGAAACCATCGAATAAAAAAAGATTAAAACTATAAGAACTGTTAGCTATCAGAAACTGTATAAATTAATGACAAGGAGATGTAGTTAGAAAATATATAAATGAATTAGTTTAATGGTTGAATTACAATGAATAAAAAGTAAGATAGGAAAACAATGAACAAACCTGTGAATACTTTTCTTTTTCCGAGGCATTCTGTTCGTGCGATTGTTTCAAACGAGATACATAACTCTGAATTTCTTGTTGTTGACGAGTAATCTTTTCCTGGTTTGTTTTTTCCAAAGACGAATACTTAGTTTTGAATTGGTTCAATTCATCCCTCACATCCTTTAGCTTAGACACAACTGCTTGATTTTGACGCAATTCAAGGTCCAATTGTTGCTCCTTTTCCTGGAGATTCCTCTTAGTATCAGCAAGTTGATCATTTTTCTAAAATATTAGAATGAGCACAAGTTGTAGTTAAGTTAAATAAAAGTGATATATATGTTTGACATTCGGTTTGTTGCTCTAAGGCCATTTTTGCTACTTGAGGCTAATTATCAGAATCTTCTATACTATCTTTACTATAAATATTCATTATAAAATGCTTCTAAAAGTACAATATGTATCGAACATTTATAAATTTTACAAGCATAATTATTTGAAGTAATGATCAGGATTTAGTAGTCCAATACTTAAACTGAACACTACATAACATTTAGTTCATATTGCAGGTGTAAATTTTTTTCTTGAGTTTAAAATACATTCCAAGGTCAAAAAATATAAGTTCATAAATTTATACTGTAAAATAACATTTAAAATAGTGAAATGGAATAGACAATTTAACTTTAATAACCTAACTAGAATGCCTAACTGTAATTTGTGGTATTTAAAAAAATGAAACAATAAGAATTTTAAAACTCACTTTAGTCCAACCGCTTGAATCTTTTTGCTTGTTCAACAGAATATCAATCAAATTTTGAATTTCCTCAGTATCCAGTGCTGCATCTTTAATGAGGGATAGAAGTTTGCTTGCAGACAATTGTATGACATCTAAAATAAACATGAGTTTTTTAATCATTATTTTATGCTAGATATATTCTTTTTACAATGACATGCAACACATTGTTTTTAGAACATTATCAACACTTAAAAAAGAAATATTTGAAAAGTGCAAGTAGTATTGTTAGTTTTAATATGAGGACTATTTAATGCGAGTTAATAAGCCTGTTCAATAAATCTGATTGAAAAGGTTACAAACTGTTCTTATTATAAGCTTTTTCAATTTAATGGATTAAACTAAAATATAACCAACTATTGACAATGCAGGACACTTTTTGGTATCATTTTCATACCTTAAATTAATTTTTTTTTGGTTTTACTTGGGATAACACCATAACAATTCAAAACTCAATACATTCTAAAGAGCAAAATTACATCTTCCTCGTGTAAAAATACACAATAAATAAGCAAAACAGTATGATCTTATTAAGTAACTCAATCAGCTAATGTAGTTTTAATTGTAGGAAAGGATAATAAAAAATTTAAAACCTATTCCAGTTACGTCCAATAATTTCCTTTACTAACCACAAATGTGGGAGCCATTTTTGTGGCAGACATCACTCTACCTTCAAGAATAGCATAATGTACATAATTTATGTAGGTCTTATGAAGTTTAAATAGATTTCATTACAAGTACATAAACATAATTCTATACTTAAAAGCATTTTTTTACCCTTTTCAACTGGTTCCTTCTTTTTCTTCTTTGAGGCAGTAGTATTAGATACAGCAGGAACAGCTTGCACTTGAGGAACAGCTTCAGACCTTTTTTCAACATCTGCTTTTGGTTTGGGATCTTCAGCTTGCTTTGGTACAGCCTTTACCTTTTCAATTTTTTTTGTTTCAGGGACCACGTCTTTCTTTTTCTCTTGAATGGGCCTGTCCGGTCCAACAGCAACCTCTGCCTTTGAAGGCTTTTCGACGTTGGTAGAATTCACTGTAACAGATGGATTTTTCTTGTTCTTCTGTTTAGCTGGCTTGGTTTCTTTTGGCTCAATTATTTCAATGTGCGGGATTTCTTTCTTTCCTTCAACAGGAATTATTTCAGAAACTGCTTCCTGCTCTACCTTTTCTTTCTTCTTGGCCCAGCTTCTCTTGAATTTCTTCTCTTTCTTGGTTTTTTCGGACTTTTGTCGCAATTCCTCCTCCTGGTTTCTTCGCTTCTGCTCCTCCAAGGCTTCTTCGAAAGATTTTTCCTTTATACTGAACTTGTAGATTAAATAACTGAAGAGAGGTACAAGCAAGCAAGAACCGACTATCATTACCCACGATTGACTTGAAAATCCACCTATAACTGCTGCCTCCATTTTTATTTCCTTTGTAATTCAAAATATCTAAAACAAGAAAACTACATGAGTGTAAATAGGAAATCAAATTTCAGAATTTGAAATATTGTATTTTGAAAGAATTAATTTAATTTAATCTAATTTTAATTTAGGCTCAAATATTTGATTATGTCATCTGCATGATTTAGAAACTTATAAGAACTTAACAGATTGTGAGTACTGTATTTTTAAGTAAATATCAGCTAGAACCTGGCATGAAATTGGATACTGTTAAAGACTGATACAAATGTTTGCTCCTTGTAGATAAATTCCATTTTGCTTGCCCTTAAATAAGGTCGGTCGTTATAAGTGAAGTCTAAAAATGCAGTTTTACAGTAAAATTTTGCACAAAACTGTGGTAGTACCAGGGATTCTTGAGGATATTTTGAATTAAAAAATTATTTTTATTGAAGAAAATTGATTTAACAAAATAGTGACATTAATTAGCAATGAGAAAATTAAAGGTGATACCAAGTATCAATCAACCAGCTGCCACTAAAGACAAATCAAAACGTCAACATAATCCAACACCTGCCAGAGTCTAGATAATCTAATTTACGAATGGTCATGCAACAATCAACAGAAAATTTTTGATGACACTGACATAACAGGCAGTTGTACTTAATTTATAGGCATCATTACAGGTTTGATTGGGTGTTTTGGGGTTTGATGCAGTATGGCCATATTCACCAAACACGAGATTAGAAATAAGTTGCAATTTAAAATATTAAAATTTTAAAACTTGTAATTTTAAGAATTAGATTTCACCAATGGTACATGACAAAAATTTGTTGATTTATCCAAGGCATGAGCCCAGAAAAAAGGTGTTAAAAAATAAATAGGGATTTTGAACCTTCTGATTTATTACATCTTCTGATAGCACTTGGTAGCAATGATTTAGATACACCAGTTCATGAGTCAGAGCTGGAATTCCATGATACAGTAATCTAGACAAGATAAGTATAGGCTATGGTGTTGCCAGCATAAATTGCTGTAGGAATGCCGATTTCTTAAGAATGTCACTAGTGAAAACAAAACTAGCAGAAAATATCTTGGAGCTCAGAATTGTGGAATCAAAAAGAATTGTGCATGATAAAATATTAACTTGTACATGAAAATTTCCAATAGTGAAGTGTGCCACAGAAACATGGCATCTGTAAACAAGTTTCCTGTGCCAAACATGATTGGAAATGAATATTGGTTATTCTGATAGTTGGCACTATTTCATTTTGAAATCTAACCACTTAAGAACAAAGATATGGTCTGAGTGAACTAATCCTAGCAAAACATTTAATTTAGTTTTAGGGCTAGTAATAGCTGTTCTTGTTTTTAAATATCAATCTTTCTCACAAATTGTGAATTTTAAGCTTAAGTTTTTGTTGGTTGGTTTTTATGGCACAAAGGCCATATTTGACCAAGCTGAGCCAAACCTCAAGTAAATGGACAAACACACACAAGTAAAGCTTAATGACACAGAATATAGAGAAATATACCCAAGTAGGAATTGAACCAATTTAAGGTACAATCCACAAGTCAAGGCTTTTTTATTTACTATCGTCAATGCACTGTACGATTGTTAAGAGTTACTGGCTACTTTGAAGGGGAGCAAAGACAGGTAGTTGAATTAACACCGCACTGGAGTAACACAACAGTCTATTGGTGATGGTCCGGGATCAATCCCGAAGGGAAGATCCTACGACAACACCTTGTAACTTTGAAACAGTCATATAACGAGGTCTACACATGTGCTGGCACTCCACTCTTCAAACTTCCACACCATGCCAATGCAGGGTTATTTGAGACCACAACAGATTTAACATGCACCAGCCCCCATGTACACAATGGTCTGGTTGGATCAAGTTTCAAACTTGCAACCCTACAGTTACTAATTTGCTACTCTTCTAACTGGGCTACTGTGGCCTGAAGAGGAGTAAAGAGCCCCTGACAATGTATACATTGAGAAAACTTTTAGTTCACAAATCTAGATGTTTGAATGGTGGTTGTTAACTACAAGAACTTTAGTCTTAAAACTACATGTATCATTTTAAAAATATGATAAAATACTAATAAATATTTCACTATTTTAAATAAAAACCAATTGTGTTGATGAACAGAATGAACTAGTGGTTGGCAAAATAATGCTTACATTATGGGAAATAAATAACACAAAACTTTAGTTATCCATTAAGCATATATTCTTAACAAATCAGTTTCATATATCAATATATTTTGGTCAATTTATGAAAAGCACCATTTCTTAACCAGATTGGGGGTTCCCTTGATCTGAGATTTATTTCACAACTTTTTTTCAAATTTCATGAAATAATCAATAATAAATTCAGATCCTCATTTATGAACATAATTACTTTCTCAAAAACGAATATTCCCAACTTAAAATCACTCAGTTTAGAAACCTTACTCAAAATCTAAAAAATTATTCAGCTTTGTTTTAGTGGGAAATTAAAATTTTACAAAATTCTGGTTACTTTGAATAATGTATGCTAATTTGAGCTTATCGATAACTAAAAATGACGGTTCGAAAGTGTGTCATTAAACATGACAAATACGGCAGTCGCTTGCCTTGCAATGAAAACTGATAACGCTAGCATTGCAACTCAAACAATTATAAGCAGAATATTAGGATCATGATTTGCATTTTTTGGCTAACGGAAGGGGATACCTAACAGGCAGCCCGCATACCTAACAGCCAGCTGGTCGCACCCACGTATGTCCAACGTGGCCAAGGCCAGAGCAATGGGTCTTCGACTTGCCACGTTACAAATGTAAGCCGCCATAGCGATAGTAATTCAATGACCCACTGTTGATACTATTAACAGATGTCACTAGGTATTAGCAATCATAGCATACCCATTCCACAAAATGATATCCTGTGTCATAATTAAATTAACTTGACGTGTAAACACAAAAACATCGGTACTTTATGAAGCGAGATTAAGCATATTAAAAAACCGGATCATTTCACCAAAAACAAATGCATTTCATGCGATTATTACATTTGTACAATACAAATAAACACAAAAACAATTTTCAAAAGTTACATAAAATCATCTGTCCACAGAAATTGAACTTGGAAAATGATAAGGACCCGATAGTCAACATATTTAACGAGTTTAGTAATCTATTTCGGGCAGCAAACAACTTACCGATAAACTTGAAATAAGACAAAATCTGTAAGGATTCTTGAACAGAAGGTTTGCAATTATGAAAATAAACTTTAAAACTTAAAAGGAAACTCAAACAGCTACATTACGTACGAGGCGCCAGAAGGCATAGGCTGCTATCAGTTTGTGAGACGATGAAACTGATGTCGGTCTCATAACTCATTGCTTAGAGGTTAATGCCATATGAAAAAATAGGCCCTTTCATTGGTCGACTTGTATCACGTGGTTTGCGAGAGGGATGTTATTGGCCTTTAATATGCCGAGGAGATGGTGACAACTTTGACAGTATAGTATGCGGTGTCCATCTCCATCCCCCTACGCCCCCAACCCTCTTCCACTTCTGCTTCCTATGATTTGGAGAGAAGTTGCGCTTTTTTTTCGGTGTTCGATATTGTTTTGCTTTAGAAATGAATTAGCGCGCGGTCAAGAAAATTATCTGCTGCAGACGTTCGCTTTGGAACGGTTCTCGGAATTTCGCCCGAGCAAGTTGCTCTTGTTTTCTGCTCGGCCAACGGCTGGAATGAAAAAAGTACCAGATCCGGATTATTCTAAATCTGGGCAGTTGTTTACTTTTGTCTGGGAAAAAGCGGGCCTCTTGCGTTCGTTCTCGGTTGCCATCCTTTTTCAAAGACAAATAAAAAAGAATGACATTTTTCTTTTCGTTCGATTGTGCGGCCGCGCGGCCATTCTTAACGAGTTTGGCAGTTTTTCTTTTTCAAAGCCATAAATTTTGTGTTTAGTACCGTGATAACTTTGGTTTTTAATTGGTGTTGATGTGTTTAATTTGACTTAAATGCTTTGTTCAATGAACATAAAATCGTTTATTGTTTTTCAGTAACTTTTAACGTCTATTCTTTTTAATTTTGAATGGCTCATTTAAAAGAGTCGCTTGAATAGTATGGAGATAGATGCTCAATAATTACGCAGTAATAACTCTCGCTAGGAATAACATTGCTAGGAATTTGTTCATTTTCGCATTACTTCAAGTAAATTGCTAGTCCTAGTGAAGCAGTAAATTACAACATTCTCCAGATAATATTTTTGAAATATTTCATTGTTTCCTAAAACTATGTACGAGTAGTTTGTTAAATATGATCGATGCACAAAGTTTTCTATAAATCGTGCAATGTTCTTTTGAATGCGATCTGTTATGAAAAAAAATTCGAATTTGCCAAATACGAATGAGAATAAACAAAACCGACTTTATATCAGTCAATAATCTAATGTAACGAACGAAATGTCTGATATCTTGCAAACCTATTCTTCCAAAATATACAATCGCTAATACCCGTACGAGTGAAGGCAACTCCAATTACGGAGAATGAAATATTTCTCTGACATTTTTATAAAAAACTGATACCATGAAAAAATACATGTTTGATCAGAAATTACATTTTTCATTTATTTCAAAATATCTAAATTGTGTCTTCAAGGTACACTGCGCTTCGAAGTGCTTTTTTCCGTGTGGAAATTGAGTCATAATTTTCGCTTCATGCGTTCAAAGATAAAAGTAAATTTGATTTCTAAATCTCCCTATTTTAAAATAAGAAACAAAAACCATGAAAAATTGAATAAAAACTACATATTTCATCCCGAGATGAACCAGAGACATTTAGATATTCATGCGAACCATGCATGTTCGTAGAGGTTCGGAATCCACTTTAAGCGGTAGGCCCCGACCTAATTAGGGTTCGTGTAGCAAAAAAAGATCCAATAATGACAAACCTCTTAAAATTTTTTTGCCTGGTAGTGAACAAAATATATCAGGCAAAAAACTTTAAAAAGCGGAATGCATTCGTTTGTATTGGAGCTGTAACTACCCTGGGTGTATTTCTTCTGTCAGGAACCTTTTCTATGTATATGTTCCATTACGTGACGAAAAACATTACTTTTCCAGATCTGTCCCTTACGCCATTAAAAAAACGCCATTATAAGTGTGAAATGGAAAATATACCATAAGAAAATGTGTCACGGCAATTCTTTTAGAGAAATGTTTTAAAGAGAAATTGATGTCCTTTATATTCAGTCTCCCCTTATACACAACCTAATGTAATAAATTAAGACAATCTAATCAAGAAAATGAAATGCAACTTAATCCATTTACTAACTCAATGCAATGTGGGACTTTCAACTGGCATATTGAACTGGAATTTTATTTCCAATATCTTAGATCTAGTCCCTGAAAGAGACTAGGAAATTCATAAATAGAATTCCTTAAGGCCCCGTTCACATGGACTTTTTGCAACGCGCGTTAGATAAGAATTTTCGAGCGTTACCATGTGAACAGCACTTGAGCGCTTTTCAAGGTCAGTTTCCGTTATGCATTAAATTGTTTTTTTATTCCCTTAATCCAAGTTTCTATCATTTGAATGGTTAAAGATAGAGTCAAAATTTCAACGGATTTCAAATCAGCGTAAAATTTTACGTTAGATCGATACCAAAATCATGCTTTTCTTTGAAAAAATTATTTTTTTGTCAATAGTCGCAACTAATCTTTTTTCAGATATTCCTTTTATACTAAGCGTAAGCGGAAGTATTGCCTTGTTTTTAAAGGGAATGTCACTTTAATAAGATATTTTGTTGCGCCTTATCAACTGTTTTAATTTTACAGCCATTAAAAGTAGGATGAAAATCTTTCCCAACCTAAAATTGATTTCTCTCTGTATTCACAAGACTGTATTTGGTTAACTTAGAAATGTATAATGAGCAATAAAATGCCTAAAATAATCTAAAAAATATTCAAAATGACGTAAAAATTTGATATTCTTTCGATTTGTAAAACATCCGTTCCCTGATTGCCTGTGAATAAAGTGTTTTTGAACTTCAACCTTTATACATAAATAAATGCAATATAATCGACTTGCTGACCAGAAGTGACAACCTAAACAGATAAATCTTTCGTAACGTATAGTATACGATTCCAATGCCATCAACCTCGGTTGTAAATTTTTGAACGTTAGCTTTTCGTACGTTTTTCAAAAATTTTCGAATGACGGGATATTTTGTACCTAGGAACCGGTAAGAGCCAGCGGATCACAGAGAAGCAGTGCTTTATGTAGTTCAAATTGTGGCATTATTAAACATTTTCATTAACTCTAAAATCCTAAAGTATTCGTTTTTTACTTCAAGACTAGAGGAAAAACTCTAGAACCTTCACTCTCCAGTGTTGATGATGCACCCACCAATAAAAAATAGTAAGAAGGATTTGTTTTGTGTTAAGGGGTGATCACGGTTTTTTGGGCTCAAGATGCTATCAGATGAGTCATTTGTAATGTGTTTTATCGTTTTTTTATGCTATTTTTGCAGGTTTTATCGTCTTTCATACGATCTAAAGCTAATTTTTATTTAGTTTTCCTTCAAATAAATCCCTATACTTTTTAAAACTTATCTCTAAACATTTTAATATATCAGCACAAATAACACATATATAACAATAATTAGTTTTTAATTTTTAAACACAATTTTCCCTGAGTTCCGACTATCCGAAACGAAAACTAACCCTCCAACCTACCCTCTTCTAGGGGTTTTGTAGCACAAATGGAACCAGGAATAGAATGATTGGGAAATATTTCAACTAAAATTTGATTAAACCCCACGATGAAACGAGAAAATTATGTTAAAACTTAAAAAATCTCAAAGAAAAGCAAAAAGCAGTATACATATCGAAAACCAGGAGATTGCTAATACAATTTGCGTCTACACGTATATATATATAATATAAAAATTTCGATTAAAGTAGTAATAACACTAACTGCAAGATTAAAATATAAATTCTATGAAAAATAAGCTCACAGTAACTTAAGTTCATTTTCAAAAGTGATATCGAGTTCACTGTAACACGAGGATGTGAAAAATGAATGAAAATTGAAACTTATATTACGCATTTCACCCGTTGAGGACAAATAAAAAAATAACTAAAGTTTAGCTTTTAAATTGAATATTTAATTAAAGCTTTATTTTAAAGACGTTTACTGCACATGAAAACTAGAACGGGCAGTTGTCAGTATTCGTTATTCTCAGAAATAAAATTACCCACTATACCCTTTAGTTATAAACTGTCATCTTTTTACAAGTTTTGTGTGAAAGCAGGGAAAATTTCTTCAATAAATCTAATGCGATTAAATTTTCTCATCCTATTTTTAATGGCCATAAACATAAAGCAGTGGATTAAGACAAAATACTCCAATCAAGTTATATCTTTTCTATAAAAACGAGATGAATACTCCCTTTTGTGTTCATAATGAATATATTCGTCAAATCCGTATCGCGAAAATAGTAAAATTACAGTTGCAAAATTATTTATTTAAAGAAAATCACATTTCAGGTATCGATCTAGTGTAAAATTTTCCGCAGATTTCAAATCCGTTGAAATTTTCACTCTATCTTTAACGATCGCGAAGATAGAAACTTGGACTAGAGGAATAAAAAAGCCCTAACGCCCGTCAAAACGCGTGTCATGTGAACGCTGCAGAAGAAACCTATGCTTCTCGAAGCGCCTTCTAATCGCGAGAACGACCGGAGATTGTTGAAGCGCCGAAGCAGTCTAGCGCTTGGATTCTCGCGATTTCTGCATGTGAACACTCCAGTAGAACTCTATGTACTTTGGCTACCCGCGTTTTGTTTAGACGTAAATCGCGCGTTGGAAAACGCCTCATGTGAACGGGGCCTAAGTCTCCCTGATGTCTCTTATTAGTCATATGTTATGATTCCCTCTAGAGACAATTTCAGATACAAAAACAATTATCATCTGACCAATATATTTATTTTTCCAATTTATTTTTAAGTACAAAAACCCTATTGCGCGACATTTTCTCTCCCCTTTCACACGCGTCTTAGAAACAGATATTTTGCCGGGTGGTGTTTAAGACGTCAGATGCACATGATCGAGAGAACAGATAAGCAACTTGTGACACGGTGACTGCATCCGAGTCACGGCAATAAATCCTCATTCAGACCTCGTCAACTCCTTTGACATGAGGGGGAGCGTGAATAAATGATGGATCTTGACAGATACTATTAGCCCACTGGATGCGCCTGGTGGAAGCATTTACAATTGTTTCAAACAAATTTCAAATTAACTTCCCACTTCCAAGACTTTGGGTTTGATCCCGGACCGTCGCCAATAGCCTGTTGTGTTGCTGCAGTGTGACGTTAATTTTTGGAGAGCTCATAAAGGGGTTCAAGGGGCCGGACATGCTTGGTGTAGGTGAATTTTTTTAACAAGTTTAGTTTCTCATTGGAAATATTTACCTCTCGTTTGGGGACAAAAGGGATTCGGGCCCCTAGGGGTTATCTGCTTCATGCTGGGATGGCAACTGTCCAAAAAATATTTTTCTCTTTACTCGCTTAAAATAAGTGTCATTTAAATCTATTTATCAGCATATGCTGAGTTTTGTACAGATGAGACCAGTCCATACGTTGTGCGAAATGTTTTCAGATAATTTTGACTTACTCTTCCTATGGAAAGGCTAGTTAGGCTTAAACTGATGCCCTTTACAGCAGGAACTTATTTCTGGTAAGGGAATCCAGAATTCCTAAACCCTCAGACATGTTTAACATAAATTGATATTATCTAGTAACTACGCTGATTTGCATGTCTCATGTCTAACAAGTTTGAACACATAGGGGAAAAAATAAAAATTATAAAATCTGACAAAATGTCTGAATAAAGAAACCCAATTTTTAAAAACGTTTTGAAAAAAGAATCACGATTTTTTCACTTTCAGATCTCCTTTGGGGAAACTCATATCGAATCGAAGTTTTTTTTATAAAGTTTGCGTGTTCAAGATCACGTCCGTAGGTCACCAATTTGGTACGCTTATGTGGAACAGTGCAACTTTTCCATAAGCGTTCCAAATTACGGTTCCAAATTACGAGGCGTTGTCCTCGGATCTTACCCTTAGAGTATATCCCGGACCGTCTCCAATATAATATCCCGTTGTGTTACTCCAGTGTGACGTTAATTAACAAGATTATTTATGCCATGAACTGCATTTTATGTTTTTACATCTGTTGTTTTCCATGCTTTCTCAAACATCGCAAGAATAAGGTGGTCATTGGTGATCGATGTTAATGAGATCAGACTGTAGGAGGGGGTAACATTGAAAGACTCTCACTTAGATCCGTTACTACTCTCATGGGGAAAATGTAGTCCTCATAGAATACTTACTCGACTATTTTTCTTCATACTCTTTCACCACGAAAAAACACCCTACCTTTTAGGGTTACATGTCGGATTGGTAGCAGAGTGGTAGCTCTCTGCCCCTCGGTTCTACAGGCTCAGGGTTCAAATTCCGGTCTAGGCATGTGTGTTCATAGTGGTTTGTGATATACACTTCAAGTCGTAGGTCTACATCACCTCGTCTAATTAGCTCTCGTGTAGCAAAAGTTGACCGTAGAGCGACCAACCGAAGGCTATATTATAGGGTTAAATTATAATATTTTTGTGACTATTTTCTTGCTAATTAAACAACAAACTGAACTCAAAGAGAAAAGTAATGTACATTCATATTAACACTCGCTGGTGCACGTTAAATCTGTCGTGGCTTCAAATGTCCTCACGTTGGTGTGGTGTGGAAGTTTGGAGAGTGGGGTGCCAGCTCAGGTGTTGCCTCGTCATCTGACCGTGGTTCAAAATTACGTGGTGTTGTCCTCGGATCTTTCCCTTTGGGATTGATCCCGGACCGTCACCAATAGCCCGTTGTGTTGCTCCAGTGTGACGTTAATTAAAAAAATACCAAACAAAAACATATTAACACTCATCGGTAAAGAAAATGCTACCATACTATACAGAGATGTCGTAAATAGACGCGATTAAACATTTAAATCAGTGGATAGAAAATAAAATGCGACATTAATATTTCTGGAGTTTATGTAAATATAACTGAACTAAGAATGAAGAAAACACCATGTTGGGTTATATATTTTAAAAGACAATGTTCATATTTCGCGTCGGAAAGTTACACATGCGTTTGTGAGTGTATCGTATGTTTGGTCACCGATGTTTTGCAGTCTCTGGATGGCACGAAGACAGAACTTCACTGATAGCACTCGAAAAGAAAAACAAACGAGACACAAAATATTATTGTCACTTCTCGTCTCATCTAATTTCCCAGACTATGAGAGGGTTTTTTTTGTAAAGATGAATGCAGAGAAAGCTGTTTTGGTAACCTGTTTCGAAACGTGTGCAACTTGTGCATATTACTACAATGTAATTTCTGTATGGCACTTATGAGAGGCTTTTTCTATAAAGCTAAATGTAGGTAGCGGTAGAGTTTCCGCGGAGAGCGTGTTTCCTGTAAGTATTACACACTGACGTCACTTGGCTTGTTTTTCGAATACGATTTCAGCACTTCGCCAATTAAAACTCCGAATAATAACTACCGAATTGATTCACGATAATTGATTGGTCAACTCCAATTAGATTAAAAGCCAAACGACGCCTAAAAGTGCGGTAACCCATAGGCGTGAAATATAAGTAGACTGAGCATTGCTATTGAGAGGAGCTTCAAAAAGAGCGACCAATGTATCGACTAGTAGTCATGTGACTACTCTATGAAAAATTGACTTGTTTGGCCGATTTGGCACGTTATGGATTCATTTGGCGATATAACATCTTAAGACAAGGTTGGTGTAGAATACTAATTTCTATAGAGTGGCAACAAAAATGGTGAAATCGCCAAAGTGCACTACTACATCGCGCGACCAATCAGATGATGAACCAATGGATGGGCGTCTTCCTCGGTCCCGCGAATCAATCATATGATGAATGTTCGTTTCCACCCGGCAGACGAAAGTAGTCTAAGGGTCACGCTGCTACTAATTTTGGTCTCGGGCACATTAAAAGGTAACCAATGCTTTCTTTACTTTTATATTTTCACTATGGGTAAACCACATTTTAAGGTGATCCTTGTATGTGTCACGCGAAAGCATTTGTGTAGGAAAGTCAAATCTTTACTCTCACACTGAAATCCCTCTCATATTTAAACTTACCGCCAAACCCGCGGTAGGTTGTTATTTTAATTAACGTCGCACTGGAGCAACACAACGGGCTATTGGCGACGGTCCGGGATCAAACCCGAAGGGAAAGATCCGAGGACAACACCACGTAATTTTGAACCACGGTCAGATAACGAGGTCACACCTGAGCTGGCATCCCACTCTCCAAGCTTCCACACCACGCCAATGTGAAGACATTTGAGGCCACGACAGATTTGACATGCAGATTTAACGCGTTTGAAAAATTTATTGTGAAAAAAAATTAATTTTTTCATAAACTTTTCCAGAAAAGAAAGATTGGCCTCGTTACTTTTCTCGTATCCTCTTTAAGGATTCGCATTCAGTTGCTTAAATTCTGTGGAAAAGGAAACCCCCGTAACGTATAATCACAATTTTTTGCCATTTCTACAAGGCCAATTTTACAGAATACTCCGAAATATTTCCCAACACTTTCCTGCATTGTGTTCGTTTTCAAGGTGCCATGGAGAACGAACCCGGAAAGAGAGCTCTGGCTCATATAAAAAATAGATATTTCCAGTTAATCCAAATGCAGTTAATATTTATACCACGCCGATCATTACTCTGGGTTTGATTTCGACTATTTCTTTTTGGAATCCTAAGCATGTCGGACGTGACGCGCATTTTCAAATCATTCTGAAAATAATCACATCTAGTTAATAACCGAACAGTCATTAATCACCTTACGCAATTTGAAAAATGCGGACAGAACGGCAGTTATTCCGCTTTCTCATTTAAATCAAAACGAAATGAAGAGTGAGAGGGTATAAAATGTGAATGATAACAGTAAATTTTAATGTAATATTCATTCGTGTGTATTTACAGCTGTACAAAATGTAGGAAAGTCTGTGATGAAAAATGCTTTGATTGTTTAACCGGTTGATGATTCAGAAACTGCAAGGTCAGATAAAAATACAGCAAAATTTGAGAGAAATAACGTTGGTATGAACTGAAAAAACGGAAGCGTTTTGATCTGCTATATTGCTTTTCATTAAAGAACGTTGTAACAAAGTGTTGTACCACGCAGTCAAAATAAAATTAAGATAATTATTTATCAGACTGAGGAACTTACGCTATTTACATTTGAATTTTTAATTGATTTATAGAATAAGGGTATCTGGTTCCTTCGACTGTGGGAGATGGAAACATATAAGGTATTATGGGGATCAACTCAAAATGGCCAACAAAAAAAATCTCAATTCCGTTTGAGTGGACTGCGATAGCCCAGTTGGTAGAGTCGCGCGTTTGTGGGGTTGGTTCAATCTGTCGTGGCCCCAAATGTCCTCTCGTTGTCGTGGTGTGGAAGTTTGGAGAGTGAGGGTTCCAGCTAAGCTGTTGTCCTCGTCATCTGACCGTGGTTCAAAATTACGAGGTTTTGTCGTCGGAACTTTCCCTTCGGGAGTTGCTCCCGGACCGTCGCCAATAGCCCGTTGTGTTGCTCCAGTGCCACGTAAATTTAACTACCGTTCCGTTCGAGAGTTCGAAGTCTTCTCTCGTCCCTCCAGCGGACACCAAGAGGCAATTAATTAAAGAACACCCCCTTAAAACCATTTGAACGGCGGAAGAAACTTTTTAGACATATACGTTGGTAGATTTACAACCGGCAGTCAGTAGAAGACCTGTCGGTGTTGACTCCTGACCCCAAGCTGTTTCTATGGATGTTACTGTGTGTATGGGTATGTTAAACCTGTTTTTCCGAAAATTATCTTGCTGTAACAGGTGTTTCGATTCCCTATCTGATCTCCATTCGAGGAACCGATCAAAATTATTGACGACCCTTTCAAACAAAACTTTCCAGTCCATCTATACACTATAGTACATAAGATGGTAGGCTTTGATACACTAATAAGACTGCATCAAAATCGAATTTTAAAAAATTCTAGGTGTCAGAATACAGAGCATGTTACATGTTTGCCTTCCCTGTAAACTATTATACATTTCGTACAGCAAACTATTTTGTACGTAGTGTGTGTAAGTGAGTGTTTCTTCTCCTTATCAAGCCTTTGGAGATTTAAATGTTACTCATACTAGTAATTATATGATAGTCAGCTGGTAATTATCACAACTATCTATTAGTCAGCTCTATAAACACTTGTTTTTCTTATCCTTCTATGTTTTGTGCTATTCTTCGCATATCGATAAGGTTTTTGGTTGATAAGTTATAATTTCTTTGGCAGCGATAGTGACTCTGGAATTTGTAATCTTGCTTTCAGTTTAAGTTATCAAAAAGAGATAACAAGTCAAGGAAGGTGAATTCAATCGATTCCGGTTAGACGGGACTATAAGACTTTCGAAAGAAGTACGTACGAATCGACAGCCCCGATTAACCCCATAGCCAATTAATTGGAATCAACTATATCATTACAAGGTCCATGACACCTGCTAGTAGATTGGTTTGTCTCCCGGTCTGATTTCGCTATACGAGTGCAAAATAGACTTGATCAACAGCTAAAATCCATGCCTAGACTCTGATTCGAACCCAGAACATAACAACTCGGCTACCAAGCTTCTTCTACAAAAGTAGATAAACACATATTTTACATGCTGAACCTCTCACAATCTATCTAGCCCTTATGTAGAAAAAAATACACGAAGAGTAAGTGCCTATTTGGGATCTGAACCCTTGGAATTAACCTTCACCAATAATTTTCCCCGAGCTGTCCTCCCCTTCCTAAGAGCGATCAACAAATCCAACTATTCCCCAGATCTCTTCCTGAGAGGTGAAGATGCGACCAACTTGTTTGGTTGATTGGTTGGGTTTTATGGCGCGAGGCCATATTTGACCATGCTGAGTCAAACACAAGACAGAAACGTAATGTAATGGACATACACACAAGGGATGTCTTACTGACACAGAAGAGAGAAATACACTCAGGTTAAGTTACAGGAATGAAGTCCTCGCCACCTACAACTGCGCAGTGGGCCGACTCACTGAGTCACCGCGGCTTGTAAGGATTAAAAAGTGATCAAATCAATCTACTTTACCCATAAATGAATAAAACAGATAGTACGAAATGTAAAACGAAATTTAATTTTCTTGTTAGTATTTTCAGTTTCGTTGTGATAAGTGATACCTATGAATCTATGAGTATTTTGGTCTTAATATTTATTGAAAAGGATTACTAAGAGACTTAATAATTTGAATATCAAATGATTTCATATGAGAGCGAGGTGACCCCATGTGAGGAGAGAGAGGTGAGCCCATGTGAGGTTCGCACATGAGCAAACACTCTCTCAGGAACGTTCTCTACGCCAGCGGTGATGCGGCTCAAATTGTGCAAGACATATTTCATTTAAACCCTTTCGTTTTGAACTTTTGACAAGTGCATTCACGAACAATTTCAAGTTACACCCTTATGAATAATTTTGAGCGTTAATTTTAATTACAAAGTATGATAAATAGTTTCAAAAAGACTTTTTAAAAAGCCACTTTGGAGTATAAAGGGTAGGCAATTGTTACAATTTTTTCGTAAATCAATCAAAATTATTCCTATTTTTTATCAGGTAGGCAAAAAATATAAAATAGTTTTTGGTGTGCCGCAGAATTTTAGAAATTAGTTTATGTGAGCCGTGAGATGAAAAATGTTGAAAAACTCTGCTCTGCACAATAGAAATCTCACAACGAAAATCTGAACCCATGCATCCAAGAAAATTTCATGAAAGGGGAAAAAAGACGCCCTATCGCATTAAAATCTTATCTGTTCACTCTCAGAATCGTTGTCCCTATCAGCCATTTGTCATCACACGCTCTCTCGAGCCCAAAATAATTCGCTTTCGCAGCAGCGTCCCATTTCTATGCTAGGGAGAACCGATGACACTTTTAATACACGTAGACGATATTGCCTAATGCATCATCATCTGGCCGGCCTCCTCTGAGTTCCAACTCGAAGTTGAATCAGCTGACAACGTCGTGCTGCAGATGACCTTGATCCAGAGCACTCTCCATGTTTTCCACGAGTCGAAACTGGACTGGAAAGATGGTGTCTGCCCCGGCCGGCTACATCCATTACCACGCAGACACGGAATTTTGAACTAAAAAAACAATAAAAGCGGAGAGGGGAACTGTATCACGAATTATTACGCTTTCTGTAGAGCAATGGTCTAACTTTCAAAACCTTCGAAATCCTATATTACTCTAGTTTTTTCTTTGAACTCCAATACAAGAATTCGTCATCTGACGGTGGCTCAAAATTACGTGGTATGTTGTACTCTGATCTTCCCCTTCGGGAGTTGATCCCGGACCGTCTCCAATAGTCCGTTGTGTTGTTCCAGTGCGACGTTAATTAAATACCTACTTATCTAACAATGCAAGAATAATGAGATAGGTAGTTGAATTTGCTTTGCACTGGCGCAACACGACTGGGATCAATCCCGAAGGAAAAGATCCGTTTTCGTGTTTATCATAATGAGAGGTACGTAGTTGAATTTACGTCCTTGGCACAACACGACGGGCTATTGGCGACGATTTGAGATCAATCCCTAAGGGAAAGATTAGTTTTTATATTTGTATCGGTTTGTAATTTTTTTTTCCCTGTTATGTTAGATATAACAGCACCGGGGTTCTGGGTAAGAGGGGACCCAAAAATGTGACAGCTCAGGTGTTAACTCTGTCTTCTGGCTGTGTTTCAAAATTACGAGGTGTCGGATTTTTCCTTCGGGATTAATCCCGGACCGCCGCCAATGCCCGATGTGTTGTTTCAGTGCTACAATAATTCAACTGCGTACGTGCCTACCCTCTTGTAGTAATAGGGCAGTTTTGTCTCGACAAAATATCTTGTCATTATCTATGTCATTATCTTGTCATTATCTACCATTATCTTGTCATTATCTTGTATTTGCCAGATCGTGGACGAGATATCTCGTCCAAACCACTTGGAGGGTTAAATTTGTTTAGGATTGCGGGTGGTATCGGCTTCATTTGCTGCAGGTCCCGCAGAGTCTGGGGGATGTGGGGTCCTGGCACCATGAGAACATATTTTTAAATAAGATATCATTATTATCATTTTTAACCAATGTTATCATTGCAGAACCCCTGTTAAACTTCTCATGGAATTCAATTTTGATATCGTATCTTCAAAGCCAGCTGAGTAAGGCGTTAAGCATCAGCCGATACTGAACAGAAGCTAATCAGGCTCGTGTTGTGTGTGTGTCTTTTCCATTATTACTTTCTGCCGTGTCACATGAATCGAGAGTGAATGGCGATAAGGAAAAAAGAGAGGGGAACCCTGCTTTCAGATTCTTTCACGCGAAGTGGCCTGAATCGCTGCAAACGGCCGATAGACAAATGACTTCTGTTGCGCTGTTTTGTTAGCGATTCGCCGGAATTCTTGAGGTTTCTCGGCGGACGTACATTCGTCGCTCTATCAGCCCAATGCATCGTATTGCTTTCGGAACCAGGTCAGAGGACTTCGAGTAGGCAAAACGTTTGACTTCCGGTCATTGGTAGATGATGGGTTCTTTTCAAAATGAAAGGCACTTACCGACATATTCAGGCTCTATGGATCCAGGGACTGCATTCCTACCGATTTTGTACATCACTTTGATTTGTCTTTTTGCTAAACGAGAACTATCTAGACCGTGACCTACGATTTGAAGTGGATTGCGAACCACTAAGAACATAGATGCCAAGACCGGTATTCGAACCCAGAGCCTGTTAAACCGAAAGTTGATCACTCGGTTCTGTATCGTTGGCTTAGAACAAACACTCATTAACTGACAAAAATATTTATTCTACATCTGAATTGGATTATTAATTTTAAAGATTATTAGTTTTTAGGTCAAGAGCTAAAAATTATAAGCATTTTGATATTGCTATATTTTTCAGATTACAATGTGGCAATGTGTTTTTATCATGACAACAAGCATTTAATCTCTCCGAAAAAATGTCACTTAATGAGTTTTTGCTCTAAGTCGACGTCGACAGTATGTTAAAGTCGATAGCAACAAAATTACAACATTAAATTTATTTTCCTCAAAAGTTAAATGAGAATACCATCGTTGGATCCCAATTTTTTTGAACGAGAAGAAATTATATAGTTTCTGTTATTTTGTTTAATCTGCCCATTATTATATGTTAAATAAAAATACAAGAAAATATAATATACTTTGTAAATGTTTGTGGCACATTTCTTACTAGCTCATTACTAATTATTTAGCAATCATACCTAGTTAGGTAGTTAAATTAACGTCGCACTGGTGCACACAAAGGGCTATTGGCGACGGTCTGGGATCAATCCCGAACGGCCAGAATCGAGGACAACATCCCACTCTCCAAACTTCCATGCAACGGCAACGTGGTATTTAGAATGATACGGCCGTAAGAAGTATGGTGGATAACTTTGTATCATCTTAACTGCCAATTCTGCTCTTCCATCAGTTCTATTGATACGGGGAAAGGGAAATATATTTTAAATTTAGCCTCGAAGAGTTCATTGACTCGTACCACTTTAAATTAAAAGTTTCAAAATGAATGGAAATACGTTTCTAACAGTTTAATAAAACAGTTTAAGGCTTCTGTCAGTTTCGAGGCAGAAGCCACCTCCACTTTCGAGACTACGACACAGGAGTTAATGACAGTGTGAGAAAGCCACCACTAGAAAAACTAACTTAAAATATAGTAGTATATATAACACTGTAACCTATGTTCACCAAGACATTTCTATCATAGTTTAATAAAAGTTTAAGGCCTCTGTCAATTTCGAGAAAGAAGCCTCCTTCGAAACTAAGAGACATGAATTAATGACAGTGTGAGAACGTAGCCACCACTAGGAAAATTAACTTACAATATAAGTATGTAATTAGGAATATATATAGCAGTTTAACCTATCTTCACTAATAAGTACTTTTTGGTGGACAAAGTAGCACTATCTTTCACACGGCTTACTAAAACAGTTTGACAGTAAGTTCTCCACACTCCATAAACTACAGATGTGTTACCCAACGTGTTGGATAAAAATACATAAATATTCTAACTTTGGATACATGATTGATTTGATACGAATCAGTGTTTATCTGATCTTCTCTTAAGTGTACATTTCGCTTCATCGTTAAAACTTATTGCTCAGCGATTAAAAATAAATCTGACGAAGCAAATCTAGTGTGAAATCGCACAACCGACAAGCGGAAAACCGATTCTGTATCCAATTGATTTTCTCTCATTACACCTTAATTTTTGAAAAATCGAGTTCAAAGAACATACCGTCGTATCAGTTTCAGACTTGGGGTATCGATGAATAAAAAAGTAAATTTTACTTGTAAGCATTAGGTTGGTTGTTTGGTTTGGAGTTTTGTGGTACAAGGGCCATATTTGGGGCAAGCTGTGCCAAACACAAAACAACTTCAAGTAAAAAATGTCGTGAAAGGGGGATTGGGGAAAAGTAGTGGGATGGAAGCAGAAAAAGATCGCTTGAATATCCCGGGAGCGCAACACCCGTGTATACTAAGATAGTAAACCTCATGTGAAAAGTGAAGATCACCAGTAAGTCTGTCACCAGATTCTGTCCTTGAAACCCGTACACACTTAAAAGAGATGTGCCCCTGAGGGTTGTAAGCGTTAGGATTTGTGTACATTAAATCCATAAACCGATACGTCCTCCGGACTGGTGGGTGGGTTCCCTGAAAGGGGTATAGGGTGGTCAAATTTAAAAGTCATAATTATTCGGAGACCTATTGTGTTCGCGACTAGCTGAAGGAAAGCAGCAAGGTGAAAATCTTCTGACTTCATGAGTAGTTGAGAAATTACCTATTGTATCGAATGAGAATTGTCCTAGGCAATGATTTTTCGCCAATCGCTAGCTTGCCAATCTTGAGTTGCCAAGGCATAGAATTTTAAATTTCATTTGCCACCCATAAAGCATGAATAAAGTGAGGCAGGCGGAAGAATACGGATGGCAAATGAAATTTTTAAAAATGGTTCTTGCTTTGGCAATTCATGGTTGGCAATGTAGCGGTTGGCGAAAAATCATTGCCCAGGATAATTCTAATTCGATACAATAGGAGATTTCTCAACCACTCACGAACGATTATCACCTTGCTACGTTCCACGAGCTAGTGTGTTCGCGACCCCTTTTGTGATGATGGTCAAAATCGTATTTTAAGGTCCTAAGTTAAGAAATAAAGAATTTAAGCTGTTAGGTTTTTATCCGATTAAATAGTTATTAAGCTACAATTTTAATAACGCTGTGCTGATCGTACATTTTACCAAACATAATTTCAGCACTGCCAAACATTGACTGTGATTGGCAGAAGTTTTCAGGTTTCAATGTTTAATTGTTAACTAATCACACAATGGGCTATTGGTGACGGTCCGAGATCAATCCCGAAGAGAAAGATTCGCGAGGACAACTACTCGTAATTTTGAACCACGGTCAGATGACGAGGACAACACTTTAGTTGGCATCCCACTCTCCAAACTTCCACACCATGCCAACATGAGCACATTTGAGGTTACGACATTGGTTGGATCAAGTTTGGAAATAGCAATCCTCTGGTTGCTAATCCTCTGCTCTACCAACTGGGCTACCGCCGCTCTATAATTAGATTAGCAGAATTTGAAACTACAAAGAGAGGTTACTGGTACAAACAAGGACAATGATTCGTGTACAATTATAGTCAGGTATAGTATTCAATCGTCACAACTATTCAAATTATCCAGAGTTATTTCATCGCGATAAAATTCCATCAACCTTCAAAACCTGTACCAGCCACAACTTTATTCCATGAACCAGAAAAGTACTGGATTCGTTCCATTAAGCTCGTGAAATACTTTATTTTAATACTACTAGGGCGTCACTTGTGAATGCATGTCAGCCCATGTGGAATTCCCACACCCCAATGAAACCAGTCCTCCCCTGTATTCAAAATAATGAAACACATAAATTTGTGGTCTTGCAGTCCTTAAAAGATACTAATTACTATGGTAACAGACCGTAGCTCAAACCGACCTTCAACCATCATTTCTAAACTAATCAGCTAAGCGACTAACTTTCTAACTAAGCGAAAAACTAATTTTGTAAGTTGATGTTTGATTTAATTTTCAAAGCTGCCCAGTACCCCAATGTATATCGTGAATCTTTATATTTGTTGCTTTTTTGCCGTGTCTTCCAGGCACCAACCTTCAGGTTAGTCAGCCAAAGTATTTCATCACAACTTATCAAGGCTAACTAGTAAAGAATCAAAAGTTATTCAACAAAAGAGCTGAGGCGGTTTCCTTGAATAGATGCCAATGCGGTTCACCCGCCATGTCTCCTTACAGAAAGGTACGGTGGACATCTCTAAAGCATTGATTGTGGTTTGAATTTCTATTGCACTAATTAACGCTACGAAGAGGAAAACAAGTATTTTCTACAAACTTGAAATCGCTTTTAGGCGAGTCGAGTTGTTTTCGTGCAGCTCTGCTTAAAGTATCTGGCAATGCAGTTATAAGAGAATGATTCAAGTACATAGCATGGAATGCACCAAGAAGGGAAATTTTACAATCATCCTTTTTAGAATAAACGTGGTAATTTAAATGCTAACTTCTTATTTTATGCAGAGAACAGGCATTTTTTGCTATCACATATTGCTTTCAGCTACTTGAGATTGAGGTGAATAATAATTTGTTGTTTAAAGCACTTTTTCATGAAGCTATGTCCCCAAGATCCCGTAATGTAAGTGTTAAATGAATTATTCAAATATGTTTAAATAAATAGTATGAATCAAAACTGACAATTAAGTTGTATTGCTTGTGAAGTGAACCCGAAAACTACGAAGTAATTTATTTTCTTCGTGTCCATAATGGTAGGAATATTGACTTGAAGTATCATCTCTCGGCTTTTAAAAAGTGTATCTAAAAGATTTTCATTATTGTCTTTTGTTTTGAAAGTGGTTATTTTACTCCATGTGTCCTGTGATTCTCTCAAAAGAAGAAAATCAAATTTAGCTAAAACCTGATTATTTTCAGAATTTATTGAGATCAGGCACTATAAAAGGACAGTGGACTATCAAGATCATCCAAAATTGATCGAGAAATAATTTTTTAAATTTTAGCATTAAACATTAATTGATATCGAACTCTGTGGGCACCAAAAAGAATTTTTCAATTCCGATGATTTTTGACGGAGTTACATATACAACATAAAACCTACTCGTAATCTTCGTAAACCTTAAAAAGTTTAGTCGCTTAGTTAATTAGTTTAGAAATGATGTCTGAAGGTCTGTTTGAGCTACGGTCTGTTACCATACTAATTAATACCTTTTAAGGACTCGTTTTTCTCCGATTGAGATTTTTTGACATTCTTCTGATTTCAAAATATTCGCTGAGCATCAGGTTTCAATTGTTTTCTTTGAAAATCTCTTTCGATAATCCTTGCAACATGTTGTGTATATCTAAGTATAAATGAAAAATCATCATGCTTCCAAATTTTGATTTAAAATGTTGCTTAATCTACACTTTTTTGCAGTTTTTGTTTTTCAATACCAGATATAAATATTAAAAGTAATTTCTTTTTGAATTCTTGAATTAGAGTCCCATGTTTTTACTCTTATGCTCTATTGTAAATTGTTAAAACAACCAATTTCACATAAAGATTCTAAATTTCAAACTCGAAAATCTAAGCACTCTATTATTCATGCTTTCATATGAATTACTGGAGTCTATTTTTTATACAACGGTAGTTATGAACGTTTTACTCTTTTTTCAAAAACAATTGGAATATTTCAGTTCGAAAGTATAATGAGAAAACTTTATATAAATAAAAAATATTTAATGAATCCAACTGTGAGTTCTCTGAAAGCATTCACAATCTTTAGCGAATTAACCTCAAAGCAATTTTCGTGTTTCTTGTTATGAAAGATGCTTTTATTTAACTATAACACAAATGGAATTAATGACATTGAGATATTATTCATTCCATGACAAAACTCGACACTAGTCCATGCAGACTTTTTAAGAACGCACTCTTGTGTAACAGGTCATGTTCAACAGCAAAAACACTCGAAGGCAATTTGCATACTCCAACTTGACGTGAGATCACGTCTAAATTGAAATCCCTGGAGCGTACGCAATAACATTAGAACGCAAAACTATTTTTTCCCTTAGAATACCGTTTTTATCTGTACATTCAAGACCTGTTAACCCTTGCGCGATAACGACATTTTAAACAGTCAGTGGAACTTCCAGATCAAGATTCGAAAAAAATCCTTTTGGAGTTTATTTTTGTGAGAAATTTGTATGAAATATCTTGGTTGTTTGGTCTAATAATGCTAAACGTTTTGAAGGCCACTGTGCTAGAAACAACTTTAAAAAGCTTTATGGAAGATTTATCACCTTATATATATGTATTTTTTACATAACAATTTATCAAGATTTTAATCAGTAAGCTTTAGAGCATAGTTACCTTACACAGACACACTCATTACAGTGATGCATTGTAATTACAGTGATGCATTGTCATTGATTATTTTAACTGAAGAAAGAAAGGAGACGCCTATTTCAAATAATTGATTAATTAATCAATAATTAATTAATTGATACTAATTTCTAATCATTAATTGATATTAATTTCTATTAAGTGAGAAAATGTGTGTTTGTGTGTAAAATGGTTTTTTATTTCATATTAATAAATAGCTTTATGTTTTTAATTCCAAATTGTTTTATTTCCAAACTAACTTTTCGGCGTTCTAAAATTCCACAAACAGCTATATGAATATTTAATGTTACTCCAGTGCAACGTAAATTCAACTACCGATCTAGCTTTTTGTATCTTTATTTGCTGTACTTTACCCTCGAATTTTTTTTTATTTTAATTCTTGTTTTTATTTGTGTGTACTTTTGACTAAAGGACTTGTGTCTGTAATGGCCGGTTGTGTTTGAAATAAAAAAATTATAATTTGTCATTATGTACAAACTGGAATACATTTCTTCAAGTGGACCCTAGGGATAAGGAAAAGGGAATAAGGTCCGTTTCTACGACAACAGACAGGCGCAGGCTTAGTGGCGAGAGCAATTCCAGAGGTAGACAGACAGTATTCCTTCTTCAAACTAGATATGCACAGGATGAATTTCGGGGCATTGGACTCCATGAAATAAGAAACCAAATGATTAAAAATTAATGGACTTTTAAATTAAAATTTTTTCACAAGAAACAAATTGAATTCACATTCGGCAAAACACAAACGGTTCACCACAGCGCAGAGCGAAACCGAATTTTCTTTCTGCATTACGCAAGCTTATTCTAACCAGCTCTGCAACAACAGAATTCCCACCCAAACCTGTCCACTGCCGCCGGAAGTGCTTGCGCTTTTTCTTGTTTCAATTCTACTTCTGCAGCTCTTCTATTCAAACGTTATGCAAGAGCTTGAAATGTGTCGGATATGCATTTTTCTCGTGCCTCTAATTCAACGTCAGTTTCTTTCCAAATCCACAAATGCCGCATCTCGAAATATAGCAGAGGGTAAACGCAGCTGGCATCGTAAAACTGCACAAGGACAGCAATTTTTTTCAGTGCGAAATGAAGATTCTGTGCTTCATATACATAACTTTGTTAGTTATTGTGTACAGCTTGGAAGTTGTGATGAGGAATTAGGTAATAAAGAAGCCGAACTGAGGAAGGAGATTTGAAAACTTGCTGCTTGAGAGGTTGTTTTGTAAATGAAAAATAAAAAATAATTGTAAAAAGCACTATTTTTCAAAACAGTTAATTTTAATTACAGTTATTTCACACAATTGTGGTCTAAACTCACATAATTTTTAAATTTTTTCGTTATAGCTTCTAAAGTGAAGCTTTTTAAAAGATTTTGCTTGCTGACATTACCTGGAGAAAAATCACAAATTGATATTAACACTTTTGTTATTTCTAGTTATTAAACTTTTGTTATTAAACTAGGGAATAATGCAGTTTATGAATTATTTAAAAAAAACTTTGGAACATGTGTTGTGTCATGAGAACACAACTATAGTCCATCGAATATTTCCGCGTTAAAGGATCATAACTGAGAGAATGTTTTGCAATATGTAACTCTAACAATTGATAAAACACGGCGGACTAAGTGCTTTCCAAACCACAATATCACTCTGCCATTTAATACTCAAAAGGTTAGATAGATGTTCATATTTCATATATTGGTGTTTTCGTTAGCGCGGGTGTTTGAACCATAATTGTGGGGGCTTAAAACCAACTATACTTGTATGAAATTAAGAAAATTAATTAACTCATTATCCTATTTTACATGTTTTTTAATGCACGTGAACTAGAGTTGTTATTTTTAAGGTGAAATTTGTTGCAATTTAATTCTTTGTACCAATATGCTAAAAAATAACTCTGATCAAATTTGTGCACATTTGGGAGATATTTATAGGTAGCGCAATGAGGTTTTTGCTTCTTACATTGCTGAACACTTAAATACAGTGCTCATTTCGCAACTTGTCTGTCGGAATGTATTCATTCCAATTCTTCATATGTTGACTCTCCAAACACATGTAATCGTTTTTACATTTAACAAAGCATCAATTATTTAGATTTAATTAATCAGTTTTCGATCAAATAAATCACAAGACAGCGCTTCTTCGTGTTGAAAAGGAAACAATTTGGGACATAATGAGGATGATCTTAATATAAACGAAAATTTGATTTGACAAAAAGATATCTTACATTAAATTAAATTTCGGAATTGTCTAGAGACAGTAGGGTTTCGGGGGATTGAGGTTATTCTGTAATGGATCCCCTCCACTGCGGTATTCATGGAAATGAGATGATGGAACAACTGGCTAAAAGGGGGACGCATATCCTTCAGACCTATCAACAAGATTTTCCCATGGAATCTATAGTTCGAATAATCAAGAACACAGGCATAAATCCAGATTGGTTGATAACACAAAACAAAAAAGTGGGGAGAGTATTTGTGACATCACTGCCGGCCCTGGCTATATATCGGTGGTGACTCTTAGATTACTGGCAGGACATGATTGCCTCGCCAAACATTTGCATCGTTTTAGCATCTGGCAGTCCGAGATGTGTAGAGGGATGACTGATGCGTCAATATAAAGGTGTCAGTATATGGGATGACTGATATAGACTGACCAACTTTTGGAATGTTCGGTATTAACAGGGGAAGTCATCCATGCACGAAATTGGTAGGCTTAAGAACTTTTGAAGATAGAAACTTGTTGATCTTTGTACAACTTTTATTTTTGTTCTCTGCTCTAACTTCGTGTGTCGCATAATGACACATGGGGCATGTAACTAAATGCCTTTGCAATAAAAAAATTAAGTTAGGCCGTTTTAAAATTCTAGGACAAATTGTTTCAATTATTGATTGGAATAGAAAACTTTTGTAGAATTCAACAAGCAAAGAGAAAGTTGATCAACATGTACTAGCATCTGAAAACAAGTTTCTCCTTTGATTATTTTCAATATTTTCATATGGAACAAGAAATGTATTGATCTTAATATAAATAGAAATTTTAGTTTGATCAAAGACTTCTCTAACGTTAAAAAAATTCTAGAGCAAATTATTTTAATTATTGATAGGTATAGAAAACTTTTACTCAGAATTTAACTAGCAAGGAAAAAGTTGATATATCTTAACATTAAATTAAATTAGTTCGATAAACAATTCTAGAGCAAGTTGTTTTAATTAGATTGGAATAGAAAACTGTTACAGGATTCAACTAACAAGGTGAAAGTTGAGCAAAATCATGTCTTATCATCTGAAAACAATGCTTTGGGTTTCCTCTCCTTTTTGCGTTTTTCTCGGTTTCTTAGAGTTTAAATACTTTCATATGGAACATGGAAAGCACAACTAGCTACAGTTTATGAAGAAGTACAGGATTAATGTCTTGAAGACATGCCTGTTGATAGAAAAAACTTTGATATTGTCAATATGGCTAGAGCTTGTGCCCTAAGGCAGACAAATAGACAAGGAGATTTTGTCATGGCATATCATATTATAAAATGTATTACAGATTCTGCTTTTAACAGTTGCTGAGAAATGTTTTTGGCTCTAGAAATCGTACTCTTCAAATGATTCCAAATTCACTTTTGGGGCCGTCGTGGCTCAGTGGGTATGCCCTCTGCGCTAGCAACCTTCGAGTTATAGGTGGCGCAGGTTCTATTCCTGTCAGGTGCATTCCTCTCTGATTGTATTTATCTCTTCTGTATCAGTAAAGCTTTCATTGTGTGTACGTCTATTACTTGATATTGTATGTCATGTCTGGCGCAGCATGGCCAAATATGACCCTTGCACCATAAAACTCCAAAACCAACCAACCAAATTCACTTAATTGATAAAAAAACATGAAAGGTGTATCAATAATGAAAGTACTTCATTCTTATGCAATATATCAAGGTCAATATTCAGGAATTCTGTGATCAACTATTGAGAACAAGTCATCCAATCATCCAGAGCCGATTACCATAGTATTGAGCAGAGTTCCTGGAGCTAGTTGTAAAACTAATATTTCGCAGATGTATTCAAACTCGAGGTATATGGTTTCATCTCATTCCTCAAGCACTATTACTATAATTAATATGTCATCTGATGCTTTATGAAATACGAATTGATTGTTGACCCTTAATCACTCAAAATAAGGATGCTTTGTTTTGAATCGAAGAACTCCGGAAAAACATAGGGATAAGTCACAATGAAAATTCCATTGTGAAAAAATTTAAAAATAAAATATTCAAGAGGATCAAGACTTTCTGATTGTTTGAATTCGTGAGTAATACTTGACCTCCAGATTACAGACTTTTTGAAAAGTGGGTAAACAATTATAATTTTGGAATTTTTTTAAATTTGAAAGTTTTGCCCGGAGCCCTCCAATTAAAAATCACTACGAAAGAAATAATTACAGAATATTTGCTGAATGCTTGTATTTCAAAGCTGGGACTTCTTGTCCTATATCACAGGAAAGACGATGCTAAGCAAGCAATAATTATTTAAAGCGCAGTATGTTCGATCGTAACACTTTTACAGAAAAACCATTTGAGAATTTTGAAACGAAAAAAGTGTTACTTGATTTGAACAGCGCTTTCCAAATGTTTTTCGTCTATTCTGAAATTTGGTATGACCTGGAAGATTACTATGAAGTATTGGAAATCGTGTCCAAGTCATTAAAGTAGCTAAAGATCCTGCTGAAAAAGGGTGTAGGCTTTATTCAAGAGTTCAATGTAATATTAACACGAAATGAACCCAATTGTGATTCCTACTACAGATGGTTGAGCCATCAAAAGGCGTATCCAGATTGCTTAAGGAAAGTACTTTTCAGATCCATCCTTTAATAACGTTATTGTTTAGCATTTATGTAAGGCTTTATTCTGATTTCCAGATCTCATTTTGTAATACATTTAATAAAAATAACATTTTTCTCTTTTTGTTATGCACCGTAGAATGCTTTACAATAACAATCACAAGAAACTATGGAACCTTGAGGTACCTATAAATATCAATATTTTTTGTTTAAATTTCAGTTTTTCAACCTTTTTTAAAGTCTATTCTGAAGTTCTGAATGACCTGGAAGATTATACTACGGGGTTCTGGAAATTGTGTCTAAGTTATAGAGTAACTAAAGATCATGCTGAAAAAAGGTGTAGTCTTTATTCAGGAGTTCAATTAAATATTAGCACGAAATAAACGTACTTGTGGTTCTTACTACAGGTGGTTGAGTCATTAAAAGGCACATCCAGATTGCACAAGGAAAAACTTTTCATATACATCCTTTACTAACGTCATTGTTTAAGATCTATGTAAGGCTTTTATTATGATATATTCTGATGTTCCAGATATCATTTTGCAATACAATTAATTAAAAGAACACTTTATTTCTCTAATTGTTATGTACCGTAGAATGCTTTACAATACCAATCACAAGAAACTTTGGGATCTTGAGCTACCTCTAAATATTAATATTGTTTGTTCAAATTTAATAATCTTTGTTCTTACCTAAAAGGAACCATTCAGAGGGTAAGAGTAATAAAACTGCAAAAAGAGGCTTGATGGAGGCCATATAAGAACCATCCTAACTCTACTCGATGAAATGAACATGTACAATTACATGTTTTAAAGAATCAGAATCTTAATTCATGTATAGTTCTAATCCAGCGAGTTGGCATTTGAGTCGCATGGTTTTGAACGAGTCTATTCGTAACATTAGGAGGCAGGGTAAACATAAACAATACATTCACACAATCGGCATCTTTAGCGCGGATTCTGGATCCCAGTTTATCGTTCGGTGCTCGAAGCAATAGAAGGAATTACAGGTTGGCGAAACAAACAACCACATCAGCTTCGAGATCTTGCATATGGCGACCCTTTCCCTTAGAGCTTACCACCTCACTAGAAATAGACTTCTCCTTGGTCATCTGCCTTTTTACCGGAAACACACTGTAGTTTTCAACATAGCTACTGTATTACAATCAATCAAAATTTGAAGAATTGATCGAAGAAAGTATTTATGGATCAATATTATACAGCCGATCCCATTACAATTATACTTTGTCTAATAATTGACGCTAAAAGAGTGCATATGAACAAATATTAAAACAAATATACACATGTCTATGTCCGTGTACGCATAATTAAACTCAAAAGCACCCGTTCATTAAAAAGAACACGGATTTTTAATTACCTAATGTTGTGTTTTCGAAACTATGGGGAGCGCCCTTTAGAATTACTTTTATGATTATTTTTAGAATTATTGTGTGCGTTCATACTGAAGTGAAGCTCACACTACATAGTAACATGTATGTGCTTATGTATTTCAATTAAAGAATTCATGTTTCGCTACTTCAATATGTTTTTGTTTATGCGTTTCAATGTGGGTTTGAATGTATTACATTTATAACTTCACAAATTTAACTTACAAGATAAAAGATACTAAGATAAAAGTCTGTCAAAACTATTTCTGTGTTTTGATGAGCAATTAATTTATTTACATTTATAAAATAAAAAATTACCAGCTTTCCCCTGTAACTTATAGTTTTAACTTACAAATTCCTAAAATTTATTTACCACTCTTCCTTATTTTGTGGATTTTGTATGTAAAGTTTTCAATAAAATGCATATAAAATTTTATAATAAAGAAACAAGCTAAACATTTCGACCCAAATACGCTTTCTGCGTTTTAAATGGAAAATCAAAGCATATAATAGTAATACACACCTAATCCAGGATACACAGCCTATATTAACTTTCACCCTGTAAATATGTTTTCTCTGTCATTACAGAACGATGTAAGGAAAGCAAATCAACAGATATTTTCTATTAGTAGTTACTCATAGAATTAAACAAGTTCATTTTTTCATTGCTGTTCATATTATTATGTTTTATACTTGCGTTTATGAAATACTCTTTGCTCTCTATTTTGAAGTTGCCACACATTGCTATTGCTTAGACACTTGCTCTAATCGTAATAATCGCTTATATTCACCAATCAATAATTTTTAGCTCTTATATATTTAGAAATACAGCTTTAGAAACAGTTACCGCATTTTTACGTGAATTTATTTAGTATATGGGAAGGTTCTGCACAGAAAACTTCAAGTAAGAAAATTTGAAAAGGAAAATTTTAAAATGAGAAAATATGTATATCACGACGTTGATATACTGTTTTTTCGATCATCTAAAGTTGTAGAGCATTGAAGTTTTTATCTCAACTACAATAACAAGAGCCCGTTACAGATGATTAAACATGGTTCTAAGCGTCACCGTATCCCACGTGAAAAAAGATTCTGTTTCCACACTTTATGTACTATAATGAAGGAAAATGTACAGTTATTCATATCGCGGAACTGGTAGTTTCGTCAGAAACATGTTTACTGAAAAAAGAAAATGTTTCGAAGTAATAAAGTTGTATTCGAATTTATTATCGTTCTTTTCTGCATATTTAGATTTAATCAGAAGGCAGCAATAACAAGGATATAAACATTCGAAAGGATCGAAGACAATATTGCATCAACTAATTGAGAAGGAAAGTAAATAGTTTCCGTCTTTGATTTTTATTAAAAATTAAATTAAATATAACTCTCAAGACTATATTTGGAATTAAGAATATACATTTCTTTACCAATATTACCTGTATACTATACATATTTGCCCCTCATATTTTAGGGTGAACTACAAAAATAATTGGTGTGGTCTTATGAGGGCAGTTGCTGTGTGATGTGCTGGACGTGCGTTTACATGTAGACAGGAAAAAAGGGTACTCAACTTAAAGAAAACCCTCAATAAATAGAAATTAAAGCGACATCACTTGGGTTAATAAATTAAAAACATAGAATGCACTGTATTATTTCCAATAAATAGGCATGAGACTAGGTAGCTGTTAAAGTCAATATTTTCATATTTGCTTCAGGTTGCAAAAAATTGCGTACCTCAACTTGACGATTGGGGTTTTATGGCGCAATCTTTCCATGCTGCGCCAGACGACAAACAAAATTAAGTAATAGACACAAAATGAAAGTTGACACAGAAGAATGAATGAATGAATGAAAAATGACACAGAAGAGATAAAAACACACAGGGATGAATGCACCTGCCAGGAATCGAACCTGCGCCGCCTACAACTCGAAGGTTGACAGTGGACAAACCACGAAGAGCACGAAGCCACGAAGACCACTCTCATCTTGGCGCAAAGAACTCTAAAAGATTTCTTGACTAAAAAAAAAAAAAGCGTGAAAATTTCCGATTTCAGTATGCTAATTCTGCGAATTCTAACAAACGCTAAAGATCAAATGTGGCAACCTGTTCCACTAAAGTTTAGTTGATCCTTGTTATAATCTAATCGTCCGATAACACGTAATGTAAGAGTAACCAAATCTCATCTCGTTGTAGGCTTACTGTGTCTACGAATCTGAGTATTCTGATTGCAAGTTTCTTCTATATTGTAAAACATTACTTACCAAGGGCGATTAATTTGGACCATGGAATGTGCGTTTTCGGAAAGGGAGGCTTGTTTGCAAGTGGGTAGTCAATACCTCTGGAATGGTCCTCATCGAACCCCTAGGAGTCTGCGTCTCTGTTTTCTGATATGAGGGGTTTTCTGTCAAACTAAATCTGTACCTTGGTAGAAAGAGGGCCAATATCCATTTTCCAAGTTTTTGATAACAGCAATTAACTAAGTTTTAGCAATTTTAATTTCTTTAAATTTTTATTCAACGTACAGAAAATAATTTCCAATGTTTCGATTCTTTCATAATGTTTTGACAGGAGAACATTGGCACACTTTATTCAACTCTACCTTCCTTAACGTTGAAGTGATTTGTGGGTATAACTCAAAATCAGTGAATTTCGACAATGGCTCTTTTCCTACCAAGGCACAAAAATCTAAATGGCGATAATGTTTCTGCGGAGGAACGTGTTTCCTGTACGTATTCCGGACGTGAAGTCACTTGGCTTGTTTTTCGAATACAATTTCAGCACGTCTCCAATACAAATTCCAAAGAATTAATTCTGAATTGATACATGATAGTTGATTGGTCGACGCCAATTAGATTAAACTCCAAACGTCGACAAACCGGAGATAACTTACTTTTTAAGTTAACCCCGATGTGTGTCTTGCGAGAGCATTCGGTTAACGGAAGTAAAATCTTCTCTTTGTTTGCACTGAAAATCCCTCTCATAGAGACTATGCGACCTAATCACTGAGGTTTTAGTTGGGTTTGTCACTCTACTGTCATCTTTTGTAACACGAAGGCTGATCAGCCCGGACCCAGGACAGTTCTTGAAGTATTAGAAGCAAACCTCAACAAGGCCCCACCTCCCATTCTCAAAAACATTTAACCATAACAATGTCTTTGATGCATGCTTTTCAAAAATATGAAAGTATGTGGCATTTTTGTTAGTTGCCCTAAGTGCATGCCAGTGCACCACTCAGGAACGGCTTTGCTGGGACCTACCGATGTAATACTTGTAATATTCATCCTTAATTTTAGGGGGCATCTATAAAAATATTGGGGATAGCAATGGGACTGAGTCCCTAGACATTAGCTCTATTGCTTTGCTGTTTGATGCTGTGTTTATCACTATTTAATCTTAAAACTATTATATGATTTCAAGTAATGAAGAAACTGAGTCGTCTTCAAGACTTGTAAAGACCTAATGGCCACGTGGTTAGCGTTCTGGCCCCCTGTTCAACAATCTTCTTTGATAATAGTGGAAGCCCGGTTGGAAGAGTCGCGGATTAGTTGCGAATTCGAAACTCGATCCAATCTAAGATCGTCGTGAACATGGGGTCTAGTGCACATAAAATCTGTTCTAGCCTAAAATATCCTCACGTTGGCGTAGTGTGGAAGTTTAGAGAGTGGTGTGTCAGCTCAGGAGTTGACCTCGTCATCAGACCGTGGTTCAAAATTACGGGGTGTTGTCATCGGATCTTACCTTTCGGGATGGATTCCGGCCCGTCACTAATAGCCCGCTGTGTTGCTCCAGTGCGACGTTAATTAACTACTTACCTAAGATTGCGCAAGCGCCCTGTGAGTTTAGATGGCGCAAGTTCGATTCCTGTCAGGTTCTATCCCTCCCAGTGTGTATTTCTCTCTTCTGTGTCAATAAAACTCTACTTGTGTGTGTATGTTCATTTACTCGGTGTTTGTCTTGTGCTTGGCACAGCTTGGCCTACCAACAAACCAAACATGACATGATGTTCGCAGTGGCTTAGATCCACTATAAGCCGTAGGTCCCAATTTGATCAACCCTCGTGTAGGTAAAATGACCGTAAGTTGACGAAACAAAAAAGCTGTGTATAAAATGGATCTGTGGCAATCTTCTGAATCGGACAGAATTGATTTTAATTGTTTTGTACAGAAATAAATGCACTGAACCGAGTAGAGTTGAAAACCATAGTAAATACTTTTGAAGATATGATGGCGGCTGACTTCGAGGTGCACGGTTTGAAATAAACTTATTTCGAAGAGGAAACTAGTCCGCTTTCGACTGACAAAGAATTATGATGAAAGAGAAAATAATCTTCAGATTGCGTAGCGATGTAGGCACAAAGCGAGTTGTATCGCCGATTACCGCCACATGTCCATTCTATTACGAATTCTATAATCGGAAAATAATTATTATTGTTCACAGAAATCGGGGAAAATCTCACATTTCATTTTCGAAAGGAAATCTTTGAATAGCCTCTCCGAATGCACGCCACGCACCTGCTGCAAAGCCATATCCTATACCGAAGTTCAAGGATGATTTTAACACGTGGAGTCAGTAAGTGGTATAGCTCGAATAAGATTTTATTTCAAAAGGAGCCCAAAATTAAAAGGCCGTGGTAGCCCGGTTGAGAGAGTAGCGGATTAGCAACAGGAGCTATCCAAAGACCGTCGTGTACGTGGGAGCTGGTGCACATTGAATCTGCCGTGGAGTCAAATGTCCTTATGTTGGCGTGTGTGGAAGTTTGGAGAGTGGAGTGCCAGCTCAGGTGTGACCTTGTCATCTGACAGTGGTTCAAAATTACAAGATGTTTTCCTCGGAACTTTCCCTTCAGGATTGATCTCGTACCGTCGCCAATAACTCGTAGTGCTGCTCCAATGCGACGTCAATTCAATTACCCCTCAAAATCGAATTTTTTGTGGAAAGTTAAGATTTTTATCACATTTTAAAAGGCCTTTCTCTGCTATATTTGTTTATACCACACTATGAAGTTTTAAAGGATTAATGGTTGGTGGTATTTTTTGGCGCAAAGGGCATATTTGCCAAACACAAGACACGCATCGACAAGTAATGGACATACACACACGAGGAAAGCTTTACTTACACACAAGAGAGAAATACACCAGGGAGAAATCGAACCTGCGCAGCCTACAACTCTGAGGTTGCTACTTCAGTGGGCAAACCCATTGAGCCACGAAAGGATTAACGTAAGCATGCAAAAAAGTGGCACGTCTCGGAAGACTACAATGGCTGTTGAACAAATATTTGCAAAATATATCATATTAAATGCTGGAAGTTTACTTCGTACTTTTGTATCACAGATGGAGAATGAGATGGATTTTCAATGTAAACAAACAAACCAGACGGTCTGCGAAGATGTTACTTCTGCTCCCCAAATGCTCCCTCATGATACATATCGGGATTACATTAAAATGTTGTTTATCGCCGTTTCGGCAACGTTTGGAGTTTGATCTAAATGGTGTTGGCCAATCAACTATCATTTTTCAATTCGGAATTTATTCTTTTGAATCTTTATAAGCGAAGTACTAAAATCGTATTCAAAAACGAGCCAAACAGTGCTTTCCTGACGTCACGCTCAGAATAAGTACAGGAAATACGTATCACCTCAAAAACACTACTGCCATCTATATTTAGCTTCACAGAAAATGCCTCTCATGGAAAAATTTGTACAGATATTTAAGAAAATTGGAAACCAGCTTCGGGGTGGGGTTCGGGTTCTCAGACGGCACCTCATAGAAACTCCTGTGGGAGGTATCTCAGAGCCCTCTACCCTTTAGCTACGCCTTTACTTCGCGTGAAGGCATTTCTAAAACTTATTTTTAAAGAAAAGTAAAAGATTTCCTCTTCATTTTAATTCCACGCCACCCTGTCACATATGAGAGGCTGGGTGACAGAACACATTAATTTCAACTAACAGAACGTGATATCGGCGGCGAAACGCATGAACGAAAAACGAAAGTCTACTTGCATAATAAGGCTTCGGAGAGAAAGACGAGTTCGCTTTAATCTATCTATAAAACTAAATCACGCGATACTACTCTTACCTGTTGCTTTGTTCATTTATTTTCGTTGTGTGCTGTGGTATGTGTTTCGACTTCTTTCACTACTTCTAGAACTTTCAAGTGTGGCCAATAAAGCATATATTATATCGTGATACATGAAACAACATATTAACGTCGATTTCACGATGTCTATGAATCAGCGAATCAAACATAAAATGAACATTAGAGGTAGGTATGTATTTTAATAAACGTCGCACTGTAGCAACACAACGGGCCATTGGTAACGGTCCGGGATCAATTCCAAAGGGAAAGATCGAGGACAATATCACGTAATTTTAAACCACGTTCAGATGACGAGACAGCACCTGAGTTGGACCCCCACTCTTTAAACTTCCACACCACTCCAACGTGAGGACATTTGAGGCCACGATGGATTTAACGTGCACCCTTTGCACACGACGGTCTTTGGTTGGATTCGAACTCGCAACCCTCCGGTTGCTAATCCGTTACTCTTCCAACCGGCCAACCACGGCTCAATGAACATTAGAAGAAACAGTAAGAATAGAAGACGAATCTAATTTTTTTAAAGAGAATTCAAAACATCTTATCTCCGGTGCAGTCGAACAAAGTATGCTCCCAAGTCTCTTCTGACGTAATTTGTCCTTTTAAGACCTTGCGTCATAAAATTCAGTCTCTTCCTCATCAAGGCTCTCGGATTGATGGGGATTGATCCCGGACCGTCACCAATAGCCCGTTGTGTTGCTCCAGTGTTACGTTAATTAAAATACCTACCTACCTACCGAAACAGGTTTATTTTGTACCTATACTAAATTTTAAGTATTTATGCTGCCTGGTTTAGTCATTTCGAAGAAAATTTCAGCTAATATTAAGGGATAGGTAGGTATTTAATTAGCGTCGCACTGGAGCAACACAACGAGCTATTGATTACGGTTCGGGATCAAATCCAAAGGGTTGGTTGGTTAGTCTTGGGGTTTTATGGCACAAGGGCCATATCTGGCCAGGCTGCGCCAGACACAATACAATATCAAGTAATTGACACAAGACATACAATATCAAGTAACTGACACACACACAGTGAAAGCTTTACTGACCAGAAGAGAGAAATACACCCAGGGAGGATGCCTACCTCATCAAGCAAATAAGGCACTTGTTGGAGTCAGCCAGGTGAAAACGATTCAAGTAGACCTGAGTTAGAAGGTGGCTTATTCTGGCTTTAAAGGGAAAAAGTGGCAATTGCTCTTGAAGTAATGGAGATCATTAGGCTCACTCTGGAATTGAAAAAGATGGCAATTCATTCAGATGAGAAACATTTTTCTATTTAAGAGTTTTGGAGATTCGTCTTAAGTGCAATGAAATGGACATTAATTAACTCATTGTTTTATTTAAGAAAGCAGCCAGGTTAGTCAATATTTCCAGCCGGCCGAGTAGTTAAGCTAAGGCTCCTAAAAGAGTGGTTGATCGGAATAGCAGCGGATGCCTTTGATCTCTGTTCCCACTGAGCTAGTTGATTGGAATTTTTCAGATTTTCTCTTTCCGATACCAAATGTTGATCAATTTTCTTCTATAAGTCCTCTCGGAAGGCCTCAAGTTTGGAGAGTGAGGTGCCAGGTCAGGTGTTGACCGTGTCATCTGACCGTGGTTCAAAATTACGAGGTGCTGTCCTCGGATCTTTCCCTTCGGGATTGATCTCGGACTGTCGCCAATAGCCCGTTGTGTCCAGTGCGACATAAATTAAATTCCCTATCAACCATTGCTACTGCGACAGTCATGACTGCTCCGCTTTCAGTTAGCACCAAAAAGCAGCGTTCAGCGATGTGTGAGAGTGTGTCAGGAGACAAAATCCATCATAGCACAGTATAGGAGCGGAGTTTTGGACCGTCGCCAATAGCCCGTTGTGTGCTCCAGTGCGACGTTAATTCAACTATCTACCTCGGAAGGCCGCTTGTGTGAATATAAACACCTCCCAGAGAGAACTATCTCTGGCCCCCGAGATTTGACAGTCGAATCACGTGGTTCTGAACGAGTCTATTACTTAAATTAGGGGACTGGTGGTAACGCGTCAACAAACAGCTTCCACAAGTAGTGTATTGAGCGTGGATTCTGGTTCTAAGTTTACCGTTCGGTACCGAATGCGACAACAGTGATAACGCGGTGTCGGATGGGGGAACCAGCTACGACGATAGATATTCATGCATTTGCATATGGAAGCCTTCTCCTAGTAAGGCTCCATACCTTTTGAAAAATTGATTGACCTAAGGTCGAATGTTTTATATGCCGGACTATAGTGTGCTCATCGGAGCCACTATAGTCCGGCTCTGCAAGTGAAAATTTGAATCTCGTGGTTTGCAACAAGCCTATTTGTTGAATTAAGGAGCAGGTTAAACCTAAATGATGCGTTTCAATGATTGGTGCCTTCAGTACAGATTCTAGCATCGAGTCTATTCGTCTGTGATCATAGCAGTGATACGAGTATATGAACAGGTAATCATCTATGACGATCGCATACATGATTTTGCATATGACAGTCCTTTTCCCTGATGAGCCTACCACCTTAAGAAATGAACTCCCCAAGGCATATACCTTCTTATCAGAGCTCCATTATAGGAAGTTTTAGTTTAGAACAGCGATTTTCAACCTTTTTCATCTTATAGCACACATAAACTAATCATTAAATTTCTGCAATACACCTATAAATATATTATATTTTTTGCTGATCTGACAAACAAAATAGGTATAATTCTCACAAGAAAATAATAGTAGTAATTACCACCCCCTAAATTTGCATTTACACATCTACCGTCATAAGATGCTATATCGCCAAACGAGGAAATAAGATGCTCAATCGACCGACCAAGTAAATTTTTCACGGAGCCGTCACGTGACTACTAGCGACACGTTGATCATAATTTTAAAGCTCCTCTCAATAGCAATGCTCAGTCTACTAATATTTCAACTCTATTGACTATTCCTCCTTAAACATTTCAAGAATATCTGCGTTTCAGACTGTTTCTATAGTTGGACCATCACGCAAAGAGGTCTCTGCACGCCTGATTTGTACGCCATCTGTCGCAGGACTGAATTGGCTGAAATATGCATGCGTAAAGACATGTTTTCTGTACACAAACGGAGTAGGCATGCTCATATGGAATGTTTTGTCGCATGCTGCTCCAGTGTTTGGCCCGCATTAAATCCGAGTAGAATCACCTCTAGGGTTCAAATCAGAGAACCTCTCCAATATTTTCTTATATGCCTTTGTGTTAGACTCGTTTGAGTCAATAGTCAAGCTTTATTCGAGACTAAATAAGACGCTACAAATTCAATATATAACAACCTATCCCGTTACAGCTCATGACACTTGCCTAAAGTAAGGTAACACAACTATACGTTCTACTGACACAAAGGGCCAATAAACTGTTTTTCACCTTTTTCTTAAAATTCATTTCACGAAAAAAGCACAAAATAAATGCTTAAAAAATGTTTTTATGCAATGCAATGTCAGAAAATGATGCTTTCAGAATATTTTTTGAATAAACAGCGCATGAAATAATTTTTATTTTTAATATACCTCACTAATAAAAATGTTTTCAGATTAACTTTTTTAACCAACAGCTGAATACGAAACTGTTCTCTATTCCGAAATCAAATTTTCAACCAATTTATTCCACAGTATCATCCGAGTTATTTCTATGCAGCGCAATGTCAGAAAACGATGTTTTCAGAATATTTTTTTTGAATAAACAGTGCAGAAAATGATTCTTATTTGTAATATACCTCTCTAAAATAAAATGTTTTCAGATTAGCTTTTTTTACCTAACAGCTGAACACAAAACTGTTCTGTATTCCGAAGTCAAATTTTCGTCCAAGGTTATTCCCCAGAACGAAAGAAAAAAAAGAAGGATAACCATACCATCGAATCGCCAGGTGGAGAATAAACCATTTGGAAAATGCTTTCTACTGCAATCATATAACTCCAATCCTTGATTTACTTATTTTTGAGATTCTGATGTAGACAGGCAACAACAAACTTCTAGAGCAACTGTATAAACATCTAAACCTTATCGGTGACATCTGTGACAATACCGTAGCCGTAGATAGGAAAATTTTGCCATTAAAAACGATGGCTACTTAAGGAAAAGTCGTGCAAGTTGCTCTAACGGAGTTCTTTTTTTTATATTTTCTTCCTAAGTTCAGATGCAGAGAGCTCCTTTGGAACAATGGAATCCACGCATGAACTTGTCGAACAGGAAACTTGGAGAAGTTATTGCACTGCTGCTGAAAAGATTTTCCCTGCACCATATATTTAGAATCGAAAGTAACACAGATGTATTGACGCGTAGAGCCACGATGACTTCTTGGAATTATCAGCGATTGTGTTTGTCTACCGAGCTAGGTTTCTAACATGATCAATCTAATGCTGCTGGTATTGAAACGCTATTTTTTGTTTTAATTTTTCACGAATCCATGTTACGTATGTAACCATGCGCGTAATAGTTCGGTGTCCATCGATCATCGTTGTAATACTTTTGTTTAGAATAACTGAATTTTGTCAGTTTTAAATAGTGCTTTGAAAAAAGTTCGCTTAGACTGAGTTTTGTTGACACCGATGGATTTGCAGACTATCAAAATATGAGTGATTTTTTTTCACAAGTTAAACCTTCCAATTTAAACTTGAATTAGGAACGCTTTTTATGCAATTGATTCAAGCATAAAAAATCAGTATTTAATGTGGTAGAAAAGCAGGGATGTATTCAAAAGAAGGTTTGACCGAGGGGATCAATTCCCACCCATCCCCAGAAATGTTCCTGGTCTTACAAAATAAATGTGGAAATTAATTTGACCTACATGTATTTCGAAGTTTTGTTAAGCCAATAAGTAGAAAAAAGTAGACAGGTCGGAATATATAGTTGAATATATCTTCAAATGATCATAAAGTATTTTGTACTTCGGTTGATTCCTGAAAAAAACGAATGATACATTGCTGGCCATCAATAATGCAACACCATGAAGGAAGGATTCAATAGCCTTGAATTTTACACGATGCGTAGCTCATGGAAGAGAGAGAGTATATGTAAATCATATGCGCCAGTAACGCCCCCTGTAAGCAATATAAAATGGAAGAACAGAGAGCCGGTTTTTAAGGATTTCATAACATATGCGTGCCCCATTTTTTTTGGGGGGGGGGCGCATCATGCAAGTCCTACTTCAAACAGTTCGAGCTCTTCTAAAGCATTTTCCTTAGACAAATCACCAAAGCCCGATGTTTTTTATAAAAGTACAGACTTTCGAAAAGCTCTAAACGTCTCCTCCATCAAAACCTACATCAACAAACTCTTCATTCAAATTGATAACAGTAATAATCCAGCTATTATAGAAATTGATACCTATGACCCTAGGCTTCCTCGAAATAAAAGCAGATCCCGAAAAACGCTTTTCTTAACAGATTGAGACTTTGCAACTGACTTAGAATCAAACTAAAACTAATTATCCTATCCTAAAATTTTTTTATCCATTAAGGTTTTAATTGCTATTTTCCTTGCATTTTCTAACTTTTTTAACCATCATCCATCCCATTTATAAATATTTTTACTACCTTGGCAACTTCCAATTCTCAAGTCTTACTGATGTCATTACCGGAGATAAAAGACCCTTCGGAGCCAGGGACTCCATAATCTATTCAATATTGCGATTTTTAAGGATTGGAATTATGTTTTCTCGCTGTTCCTGTGTATAGGAAGTTAAATTATGTCTCGTCCAAAAATATGGCTTTATACGAGCACGTTTCTGAGTTTGACAGAGGAAGAATTGTGGCTTATCGAGAGAGAGATTGCGGATTGCCCTTCCAAGAAAGTGATGCTCATGTTGGATAAAATCAAGCCGCAGTGATGAGAATGTAGAATCGGTGGGTGCAGGACGGACAAACTGACCGATGTGAATGATTGTAGCAGTTTCGTCACCACCGAATGAGAGGACAGACATCTTGTGCGCATGGCTTTTGCGGATCGTATTGCAACATCAAGAACCCTAGATCAAAAATTATTCGATATATATATATACGGTAAAGATACGGTAAAGATATATACGGTAAAGTTAAAATTATCAGTAATTGGATAATTCTGATTGATAGAGACAGGTCTTTATTTCTTTAATTTTCACAGCTAATGAAATTCTTGCTTCATCTCCGACTTTATTGATTCTTCTCCTTTTCATCAGATTCCAGAGGAAAAAGCTTATTGATGTAAGTTTTAAAGAGAAGAAATATATTTCGAATACATTAAATAGCAACGCGAATTGAATTAAGGGCATACGAATCGCTGCCACAGCAATTGAGAAGGTTAGAAAAAATACTAACACAAAATAAAAAAGCTACAATAGGAAATTGCAAACGATTTCCTCAGAGATGCCATCACGTTATTATTTGCGTAAGTGCAGTAGCCTCAATCTTTCCTTCAACGGCATGAAATTAATATACATCTCTTTCATTGCTTCCATTTTCGCTTGGATCTGACTCGTAATTCTAGATTTGCAAGAATGTAACAATGCGATAAATTCTACCTTCCGGATATCATCTAACAAAGACTCTGTGTGTTCTTATTTATTTTTCTCCTCCAATTGTATGAAATGCACACAAGTAGAATTAATTACGGGCCAGAAGCTAAATGTCAACAAAAGAAGTTTATGTTTGCGAATTTCTGGGGGATTTGTAATTTAAGCCAGCCTGCCTCATTGTAATTCGAAGATCTTTTGAAGTTCAAAAGGAAAACCAATCTTTTCATTTACGAATATGTTTTCTAAAAATATAACTTGCGAAAAGAATTTACTCGAGTGATGCCAAGTGCTCCAAATTTGTTTTGCATTGTGATACCATATAGTAGCAGTTTCTGACATTCATGTCTTAGTGTAGCGTCATCTTCAGCTCATTGAATGTATATTTTAGTGCAAAAATGAAAAATGTGTTCTCAGAAATAGAAAGAGAAAACCAGATAATTTATTAACCTTTTAAAAAAAGAAGAGTTTGGTCGTTTGATTTGGGTTTAATGGTAACAATGATTTGCCCAACAATAGACAAGTTGTGCCAAAATAAAACAAGTTATTTTTTTGTTTTAAAGATCATACATGCTCATGATAAATTACCCCTTTACACACATTCCAAGATTATATTATTATTACATTACATTCCAAGAAACTAATTTCTTCGAAGCATTTTTAAAATCCAAGTCCTTTATAAAAACCCGTTTTAAATCAAATACATGCTTTCGATTTTCTAAGTCGTAACTCTTCATAAGAGATACTTATATATAATTAAGCGATATACACAGTGCGTCAAATAAGTTTTAAGACTCGTCCCAGAGCGCTCGTTGTAATGGCTCTGTGAGTGTAAATGCGCATGCGTCATAACGTCCATCGTCTACTGGCACATTGCCAACAAGTTGTGCGCATTTCGTTAAATAGCTGAGAGAAGGCGAGCGTTCATTGCAGAAGTGAATTTTTTTCATGTTGATATTTTTAAGATGGAGCAAAGAGCTGTAATTAAATTTAACGCAAAACTTGGTAAAACTGCTTCGGAAACATACCAACCCATGAAACAAGTTTACGGTGACTGTTGTTTAAGTAGATCAAATGTTTTTGTGTGGCACAAACGTTTTTTGGACGGAAGAGATACGGTAGAAGATGATCAGCGTAGTGGAAGACCAATTTCATCTAGGACACCTGAAATTATTGAAAAAGTACGAAATTTCGTAACAAACGATCGCTGTGCGTCACTGAGAATGATGGAAGACTCTTTAAACATCGACAAAGAAACAATTCGAACCATCCTGCATGAAGATTTGGGCAAAACAAAAGTGTGTGCTAAATTTGTTCCACACACTTTAATCCCTGAACAAAAAGCAATGAGAAGTGCACATTGCAGACATCATTTCAGCCGCTGAAAACGATCCAAACTTCTTGAAGTCCACCGTATTCACCTGATTTAGCACCCTGTGACTACTCCTTATTCCCAAAACTTAAAATGAAGTTAAAAGGGTGTTATTTTGAGGGTATTTCGACCATACAAGAAGCTTCGACGCGTGCTTTGCAGGCCATTCCACAAAGTGATTTACAACAGGCGTTCGATTCATTAATAAATCGCTGTAAAAAGAGCATTAAAGCCGGAGGGTCCTATTTTGAATAAAAAACCAAAACAGGTATTAATTTCTTGTTTCCATTTCTTTTTACAGACCCAGTCTTAAAACTTATTTGACGCACTGTGTATAATTCGGTTTATTAACATCTAAAATCAATATTTCTAAATAGGCTGCAGGCAAAACTCATTAATTTCCTGCAGTGTGTTGGTTGGTAGTCAATTAACGTCACACTGGAACAAGGGCCTGCAGGCCACGGTCAAGGGTCAATCCCGAAGGGAAAGATCCGAGAACAATAACGCGTAATTTTGAATCACGGTCAGATGATGAGGTCAACACCTGAGTTTCCTACAGCGGGAAATAAATACTTAAAAAAAGTCCCACCACTTCGGCCCAAGGAGCGAACTGGCTGAATGAGGTAGCACCATGTGATATTCTTTCGTTGCTCCTGGTACGGATAATCACCAGCGTTCGTGTTCATAGAACCGGGATTTGAACCCAGGACCTACTCGGTGGCAGATAAACGCTATGACCACTATACCAGCTAGGCTGAACGCGTTGGACTATTAATGTGGAACCCAATGGTCAATTTAGTAAATAGTAAATTTACAAAAATGAGATGGGTTGACAGGGTTTGTGGGCCATCTTATATCTGAATAATTGCACATTTCAGCGGGGCCGTCTGGCGCATGGTTTTTCTCATTTAAACGTCAGTTGTGTTCTGTCCCTTTTTGCCGATTTGGCGGTAAATTCCATTATTAGTTGGTGTGTCAAATTACAGGTGTCTCGAGCAGGCATGCGTTTTTTCGTCTCGAGGTATTTCTAATGTCCCACATTAATTTATTTTTTAATATCAAAGATTACAAATTAGTTTATTACGATGGTGCTTAATGAAAGATTCAAAGAGAAAATTGTCTGCATACCAAGGGAGTTACTCCAGACTCAAAGTCTGCCCCTGTCTGTTGCCGTAGAAACGGACATTGCCCAATTTTCCATAGGTATGTAGGTAGTTAATTAACGTCGCACTGTAGCAACAACACGGCCTACTGGCGACCGTCCGGGATCAATCCCGTAGGGAAACATCGAGGACCACACCACGTAATTTTGAACCACGGTCAGATGACGAGGAAACACCTGAGTTATATATTTTTCAGAGGAGATGCTTGAAGAAATGTTTTCAAGTTTGTCACATTGGCGCTCTTGATGACAAATTGGAAATATATTTGTAAAGATTTTAAGCTGTCGCCGAGAAGATACTGGACTACCTCTACTACTGGACTACCTCTCCACCGCCAACATTCGCGAAAAACAAAATAAAATTCCGTCATCCTCGAGAGTCTCCCCAACTCAAAATGAACGAGCCCTGTTTCTATAGCGACCGCCATCATCCAGATTTGGTGTTGAGAATAGTTCTCGTGGTACAGATAGTAAGTAATTTTGCATATGAACATGTCTGTGGTCAAATCAGAAATTAGAAGCAGATATGTTTCCTGTTACTGGGGAGGAAGCATGCCCCCTAGAAAGGTATGGGATTATAGAGAACAGGGAAAAAATATTACCAGTAATATTTTTTTCGAATAGAATTTTCCCATGAAAGAAAATTCGAATCGATGTCGAGGTAGGTATTTTAATTAACATCGCACTGGGAGCAACACAACGGACTATTAGCAACGGTCCGGGATCAAACCCGAAGGGAAAGATCTTGGACAACACCTGGTAATTTTGAACCACGAATCGATGTCGAGAAAAACGACATTTTATACTTTACAGCTGAGTAGCTTTATAGGTAGGGCTAGGATTTTGCATTCTCTTCCTTAATTAGACAAACGTTATTCGAATGAAAAGAAATGGTGCTTCCTAAAAAACTAAGCAAATACCTTTCTTAGGGAATTTTCATTCAATTTTCGATTTTTTTTTTCAAAATGGTACTTTTTCATTTTTTCGCTCTTTTGGGGGCATTTTTGTGTACATTTTCTGAAATTATTTTGCGTTTTACAGGAAAAGAGCATTTTGGGAGGAATTTCTCTAAAATTCCATGCTTCACCTGACATGAAACGAAGCGACGTCTTTATTTATAGTTCCTATTTTTTATTATCAAAATAGACTTAGTTTGTGTAGAAACTATAAACCTTAAATTACATTTTGAATAGTTTATTCGTCGTATAGATGTTTAGAATTTTTATTGTTAGTTTCATAAACATCTTTGTTAAAAGGAGAGGTAATTTTTGGAAGTCATTTTTCTGTTATTGTGAAGAAACAAGGATTCAAGATTCCGAATTTACAACTGAGTGAACAGATTGGGCCACTCAACGGTATCAAAAATTTTATATTAATATTCGGATACATTTTTTGCTACACTAAATACAATTATCTTTAGCTGTATATTATATGAAAAGCGAAAGACGATTAACCTTCTGAAGTAGGTAGATATTTTAATTAACGTCACACCGGAGCAATACAACGGGCTATTGGCGACGGTCCCGGATCATCCCCCGAAGGAAAAGATCCGAGGACAACACCACATAATTTTGAACCACGATCAGATCACAACACCTGAGCTGACACTCTCCAAACTTCCACACCGCACCAACGTGGTCTTTTGAGGCCATGACAGATTTAACGTGGAGCAGCCCCCTTCACGACGTGCTTTGATTGGATCGAGTTCTGAACTCAGAACTCTCCAGTTGCTAATCCTTTCTCCACATTTCCGCGACTCTACCAACCAAGCAACCGTGGCCTCTTTAATACACTGATATTTTAGTAGCTAATTCACACCAATCTCCAAAACAGGAAATTATTGGTTTTCAAACCCCCTCCCCCTTGGCGCTAAAACAAAATACATCCCAGCACAAATGAAATGGCAGTTTTCTCAAGTATTTTATCTTGCTTGTTTCTTTATGCACAAAAGATAAACAATCAATACATGATTCTTCTGAGTACACAATCAGGAAAACAAGATAAATTCCGTACTAATCTAATCGCATTCGGGCAGTTCGAAAATGAAAAACTGAAGGGCAATACCACAATAAAGAATTTTAAACATTATATTTGAAAATTGGACTGGTGCTCCAGCTTTCTCAGAACATTACATTTTAAAAATGTAATCTATTAAAAATAAGGATAACAACTGGGTTCGGATTTACCCGAAATATTCAGGCCGTTTCGAAGTGATAAGGTGAGATTTCTCACCCACTGCAAAGGATTAGGAGAGATAAGCAATACGTTATGGTGGTTTTGAAGTCAAATGTGTCATACGAACTACATACCTCTGCCAAATTTACAATTTTTACTGGCCTACGAGTGATATACGTGCAAAATGGATATACATTTTTAAAGCCGTGATATATACATTGATTGGATGGTTGTCTGGGGTTTTATGAACAAGGTCCATGTGATATATACATATATCCCGAAACAGGTTTGGCGTTGTGTGGAAGTTTGAAGAGTGGGGTGCCAGCTCAGGTGTTGCCTCGTCATCTCACCGTGGTTCAAAATTACGTGGTGTCCTCGATCTTTCCCTTTGGGATTGATCCCGGACCGTCACCAATAGCACTTTGAGTTGCTCCAGTGTGACGTTCATTAAAATACCTATCTACCTACCGAAACAGGTTTATTTTATACTTATACTAAATTTTAAGTATTTATGTTGCCTGGTTTAGTCATTTTAGAAAAAAAATTTCAGCTAATATTAAGGGATAGGTAGGTATTTAATTAACTTCGCACTGGAGCAACACAATGGGCTATTGGTTACGGTTCGGGATTAAACCCAAAGGGTTGGTTGGTTAGTTTTGGGGTTTTATGGCGCAAGGGCCATATCTGGCCAGGCTGCGCCAGACACAATACAATATCAAGTAATTGACACAAGACATACAATATCAAGTAATTGACACAAGACATACAATATCAAGTAACTGACACACACACAGTGAAAGCTTTACTGACCAGAAGAGAGAAATACACCCAAAGAGGAATGCACCTGGCAGGAATCGAACCTGCGTCACCGACAACTCGAAGGTTGCTAGTGCAGTGGGCATACCCACTGAGCCACGACGACCCCTCAAACCCGAAGGGAAAGATCCGAGGTCAGAACAAAGGTCAGATGACGAGGTCACAGTTGAGCTGGCATCCCACTCTGCAAACTTCCATACCACACCAATGGGAGGACATTGGAGGCCACGATAGATATAACTGCACCAACTCCCCTTGTACGACGTTCGTTGGTTGGATTTGAACTCGCAACCCTCCGGTTGCTAATCCGTTACTCTTCCAACCGGGCTATCTCGGCCCAATATTTAGGGGAACAAGGTAGGTATGTATTTAATTAACATCTCACTGGAGCAACACAACGGTCTATGCGGGAACAAGAAACTGAACCTTGACCTTGTTTTGTGACATCCACGTTCTTTTTTCATTTCTTAAATTTTCTGTTCCTTTTGTTTAGGGCCGCGGTGGCCCGGTTGGAAGAGTAACGGATTAGCAACCGGAGGGTTGCGAGTTCGAATCCAACCAAACACAGTCGTGTACAAGGGGGCTGGTGAACGTTAATTCTGTCGTGGTCTCAAATGTCCTCAGGTTGGCGTGGTACGGAAGTTTGGAGAGTGGGGTGCCAGCTCAGGTGCTGCCTCGTCATCTGACCATGGTTCAAAATCACGTGGTGTTGTCGTCGATCTTTCTCTTTGGGATTGATCTCGTACCGTCACCAATAGCCCGTTGTATTGCTTCAGTGTGACGTTAATTAAAATACTTACATACCTTTTGTAATTTGGCCTTTGAGGCTTTTGTCAAGTTAAATGCAGGTGGTGGTACTGTTTTCGCACTTAGTTTGTTTTTCGAATACGATTTCTGCACGTCGCCAATAGAAATTGAATTTCCGAATTGATATGTTTGGAGAGTGGGGTGCCAGCTTAGGTTCAAAATTACGTGGTGTAGTCCTCGGATCTTTCCCTTTGGGATTGATCCCGGACCGTCACCAATAGCCCGTTGTGTTGCTCCAGTGTGACGTTGATTGAAATACCCCCCCCCCCCCGAATTGATATGATAGTGAATTGGTCTCAACGCCATTTAGATTAAACGCTATCGTTGATAAATTACATTTTACGGTAACCCCGATCATGTGGAAGCATTTGGGTGACAGGAAACAAAACTTCCGTTTTCTGTCTGGTTTGTTTATTTACATTGAAAATCCATTTCAGAGATGCCAACCCAATAAAGGAATTTCCAGTAGTGCCACAGAATAAAAATCAGTTCCACGGGATAAAACCAGAAGCAATTTCAGTAGTCATATTTTAACATTTCAATTCCATTAAAGCACACAAATTACATTTAAAATGTTCTACTGAAAAAGTAAAAGTGCAAGTCGAAAAAGGGTAACCTTAGAACTGAAGTCATTTACCCTACACACATTATATATTAAGAGAAAAAAACTCAAATTAAAAATATTTTGTCTCATTGACAAAAAATTTCTATCAATATCTTGTTTTGATATTCGTTTGGATTTTCATCTTTTTTTTTTGTCAGGGTTTACGGTGTTTGTCAAAGTTTAACTTTTTCTCATAACGCTAAAGATTTTTCTCCCATTCAAATCCAATATTCTTACCCAAGCTAAATCAATTCATAAAATTTCCTGTTTTCCATCTTATCACTGATAATGTGTAAATTCTTTTCGCAAATGTTTATCTCCAGGCAGAGGTAGTCTTGTCATATCAAGAACAGAGCTAAATAAATCCACACCTTCATTTTATATCACCTTTCAGAGGCAGTTTTTCCTTTCTCATTGTTTTAAAAGACATTACTTTCACAAATCTTGAAATCTTTCACATCTGTGTGAAAGATTTCAAGATAAGAAAATTCTTAACCACATTTATTCTTAATTTTCCACATAAGAAAATTCTTAAATTAAATTTTCATTTAAAAATCTTTAGAAAAATATGCCGTGTGAAAATGTGCTAAATCCGACAAAGCATGTCAAATACTGATTGCAATTTATTGTTTGAAAATCAGCCGAGTTACTGAAGTAATGAGCATGTGGGGTCTTGGCGCAGCCGATTCGGCGAAATTATGAGGCAGAGGTGCCAATATTTCGTAATTTATTATTCGTATTTTGTTTATTAATTGCGCAGAACGATTCCTTCTGTACAATTGAAACAAATGAACAAGGCAATGTTTAAGACAATTTCCATTAATTATTCAAATCGGATATTAACGGAATTGTTTCAATATAAGTACTTAAGACTAGAACGTAGGCACCCAGCTTTTGTTTCAGAAAGTCATTTGTTGTTTCAAATTAAGTAAACAAGAGCGGGAATATCTTGTTTTGAAATTTCAAGAGGGAAGGAACAAAACGAACCGTCCATTTCGATAAATTAATTTGAATTTTAGGTACAAATTTTATTAAACTTTGAGACGGTAAAATATTTTCTTAGGAATAAAATTTCCATTCTAAACGTGAAATTTTTTTCGTAGTCATACGTATAATTTGTAGCTGACATTTGAATAAAACATCTATCGTATCTCTTGAAAACAAAATTCAAAGTTTGATTCATTTGTAAATTTCGCGAAAAATCAAAATTCAGCCATAATCCTTTCATTGTACGGCCAAATCGTACAAGTTGGAAGGTATAAATTTAGATTACTCCAAAGTATCAGTTTTCGTACAATTGCAACGATTTAAAAAAAAAACCAGCTATAAATTTGAAATGTTTGGTATCAATCATTTTCTGTAACTAACCAAGGTTTGACAAACTGCATCACTCAATCGAACAGCATTAACTGTTATCGTGCAAGATGGCGGACTTAGAAATTGATTTATATTGGTTTTTAACAGAAATTGGCCACAAGTGCAAGACATACCACATCAGTTTTTACCAAGAATTAAGCAATTGAAATTCGTGCACCAGCCACAAAACATAAATTAGCAACAAAAAAAAAACCCGCATCGTCGAATCAGTGAACGTAAACGCAATGGAACTTCATGAAACTAAAACGGGAAGTACTCGTCAACTTTTATACGCCCAATCGGAACTCCAAAGCTTTTTCTTTTGAGAAATTAACAGTGCTGCTATCTATCGGAAGAGGGAGTAATTACTCGCAGGAACATAGCGGTTATCTCCCACAGGACGTGAGCAATTCTGTTCTACTTAATATTATCGAGTACTTAAGATAACTCCATAGAATTTCATAACAGATGGGATCTCAGTGTTGAACCATTTGTTCTTCTGAAGAGTTTAATTGCTACCATCGTTTACATTATGCTATCTAATACCGAGCGTCTTTATTTTTAAAATAATAGCGAATAAGAGAAGTTACTTTTTTCGAAGTAACTGACCAAAGTTAGAGATTTGTGAACTATAGGAAGTTAGATAAGATCGATTATGGACTTGTACGATAATGCAAAATCTCAGCTTTCATGCGAGAAGTTGGTCATTTATTTTACTTACGTCTAAAAATGACTAAAAGTAGCAAATATTACATTTTTAGAGAAAAAAATTTACCAAGAGGAAACAGGTGAATATTTTGCAGTCTAAGTTCGTGGATTCGATTTTCATGAAAATATATGAAGGTTGCTATTCATAGTATTTCGAATATTGTTTCTAAAAATTGCACACTAAAAATGAACTGCAAAAAATATCATTACGTAGATTTTGTTTGTGTTCTGTAATAGTAACATAATAAAAATGTTAAATGTGATAGAAAGATTTCAGAAAATGTGAATTGGAAGTCGGAAATTAATTTAACATTAGACGTTTTCATACTCTAGAAAACAATCCCAGAAACTGCTGGACCTAGGTTAAACCAAACTTGGTATTCCCGAGATAAAATTTGATATATTCGAAATTGAGTGTCAAATTGGGTTTTGCTACAGAAAATTATGAAGTTTGCACAATTTAGCATGAAAACCAACTCATAGGAAATTTTATGCATATGAATTTATAGAAATTTGTTATTCCCTGTTGAATAAAACCTTTGAATTTGCTCTATAAACGATTCATGAATAGTTAGTTCGATTTTTCTATCCTGACAAAAAAATTATCAACTGAATATTAAAGTGTTCTACTTAGCCTAATGAGAGTAGCAATGTATGTTCCATATTTAAATAATTTATTTTCCCATCTCCATTTAATTCCTTTCTTTTTTCAAAATAAAGTAACTACAATCCAAAAATTAAGTATGCCTAAGCATGTTCAATTTAAGTAAAACTAAGAACAAGTAGAATTCTACAAAATGTTACCAGATATTTTTATCAAACTGAACATTTAACACGGGTCTAGGGTGGTCTAATTGGAAAACGTAAACTTCTTTCTCTGCAGGAGTGTGAATCGAAAAGTTCTGGGTTCAATCACATGTGTAGCTCACAGGAATGCATTTGTAAATATTCTGGGTATGAACAAGATCCCTGGGTCTTGAAAAAGTCTGATAAAAGTGGTAACAAGTAGAGGTATGTGTCCAATAGCACTGCTCTGGTGGGGCATTCCACTATCACATGGGACATTAAAATATGTTAGTCTTAAATATTGCTGTACCTTTTATTCCTTATCAGACAAAAAACACTTCTTAAACGTAAATCTTATTTTTAAGTATGCTTATCCCAAATTTTTGGGTGTCATTTTATTCTAATATCAACCTGTCATGTGTGTGTGTGTGTGTGCATAAAACATCTCAATATGAACAGAAACATTTCATGTGATGGCTTGATATTATCAATTTGTGATAAAAAATGAAATACCCAAAATTTTGGGATAAGCTTGCTTGAAGGGAAGATAGTTTACGAGTTCAAAGGTTATTTGATTAATAAGAATAAAAGATTTAGATAATTTCATGACTAAATTCGTTGTGGGATTGATTGTCCAATATGCGACAAAGGAATGCCCTCTGTGAACCTCAATCCAAATTGTATACAAATCTTGGGAGGTGTAATGTAGCAGGCCAACCACAAGGCAACCAGGGGAATGTAAAATGTACTTATAGTAGGGAAATGGAATAAAATCATTAATGGGGTATAATGGATGTTCTTTAAAATATTAATTATTTTAAAATGTCGAATAGATAATGAAATAAAACAAACTTGAATTTCTTTTATCACAGGCAAAATTAATTCAAATTTTGCATATAAAATATTCTGAATATTGACTATTTAAATTGTTTTGTTATGTACACTTAAGAAAATGGAGAAAATTACACACAAAACATACTTTTTTATTAGAGGAGACGACATACACACATAGTATTATTCTGCATTTTTTAAATTGTGCAGGCACATCTTTCATACACATAAGCCCAACAGTCATGTTAGGAAAATAATGATTAAGGAATCATTGAAGGGCTTAATTTCTCACCAGTGACAAAAATGATAAAGATTTTCAACAAAAATATAAACATTTAAAAAGTACAGTACTGCTAAGTACTTTGCATATTCAACTTCGTTTTACAATGATTCAGGTCAAATTTTCAGGAAAACAAACTAATAAAATCAGATATATATATATATATATATATATATATATAATTTTAATCTATTTAAAATTAACAAGCAGAAATTAAGATAAAATATAATCAATAAGATGGAATTCCTACAAACCAAGCAAGAATTTTAAGAAATTAAGCCCAGAAATGCACTTTAACTCAGTACATTAACTTGGAATGAAATAGCATCAATTCGATATAAACATTTTTAGAATTAGTAAATAAAACAGAAATGGTTGAATAATTAATAAAAATCAAAATAATTAATTTACCTATAAATATTTTCACTCACACAATTCTATATCCTCTCTTATTTGCAATATATATTCAATTGCAGCAATATCATTGCAGCTGTTTAAGTATGCAATGCTTTCAGAAAGCATAGATGATTTTCTAAAATTAAAATTTGAACTATAACAAGATTCTCAGGTATTCAAGATTATTTTTTATGTGTAGATTGTTTACCTATAAACAGTGATGAAAATAAAGATTATTTGTAAAACATGTAATTGTAAACATGCCCAACAAAGTATAATAAATAATTGCAAATTAAAGATACACATTTCAACAAGAAAATGGAGTCACAGAAATCTCACTTAATCATGAAGACAAGTTATTACGAGTTTATTATGTCCTATCATGTAACAGCTTGACCAATTTTGTTTTTAACTGTAATATTACTCTTAACCAGTTGAACTATATTTGCACTGGAAGAATACAGACAATTTAAATTCAGTCACTAACAGCAGATAATATAATGATAACTAACTTTCCAGGTTGTTTATAAAAGAAACTGGAAATTAAGGTACAAGTTTTTATGAAATTTAATGAATGAAATTGAATGATATAGGCATTAATTCTTTTAAAAAACCTTTTTACCATCATATATAAACCTGTGATACAAATTAGATTTGACGGATTACAGGTAAAATGATGTAAGGTTGTTAAGCTGACGAAATTTCCTTTTGTATGAAAATGTTAAAATTAATAAGTTAATTAAATACCAGAGTACCTTAGAGTTAAATGACTAATTTGTTTTATAATGCCTTGAAAATTGTAATACCAATGCCAGTAAATCAAACAGTATAAACAAGGGAATAATCCATTTACTGGAATATGAAACATTGAAACTGAAAATGTTTACCATTCTAAAAGATAGCTAATAGTTACAACTTTGGCAAACATTAATTTGCAAAAGATTACAATTTCTAAATAAGACCAAACTGCTGTTCAGAGGGAAAATTAGTATTAAATAATTTTAAATTATATTAATAAAGCTCCATTCAGATCAATGTAGTTTAGAGTAATAGCACAATTTATAAATATCTTCAGTGCAATCAATTTCTAGACACGAATGTAAAGAGGCAATGATAAGGATTATGGATGCACATAACCCATTGATCAAGCCTAAAGTGAACTGAAAGGTTAAGTAAAAAAGTAAATAAAAGTGAAACATTGCAATCAAACTTCTTGATGAACATGCAATACTATCACAACTTAAGTGATAGTAGTGTTCATAAAACATAACAATTTGAGTGGTAAATAAAACCCTGTACATGAACACCTTTTCAGATGAAGAAATAAGTTAAACAGTGACCCCAAAAATTCTATTTTAGCATTTGGTTTTGATTAGATTACAAAACTAGTAATCAAAATCAATTATACCTAGTAATTAATAAAAAATAAGATTCTAAAGAGAAGACAATTAAAGTTTTACATTGACACAAGCAAATCATGATTACTTTAAATTTTAAAAGGGAAACTAATTTTCTAAACAATTTAAGTTTTAACTAGTCAATGAATCAAAGTTCAGTAAAAATAATTTAATATCTTAAATATGTTATATTTTTCTTTGCTATTAACTATTGTTCAGAAAGCAGTTAGATATTCTTTTTTACTGTAATAGCAATCAACACATGCTTGTTGCTCTTTTCTCCTCTCAATACATAAAAGTCTCATAACAAAAACAAACATTTGATGGGCTATTAAATTTTCTATGGGATAGGAATTTTAGTCACAACACTTTTACTGTACATTAAATTAATCTATATATAGTGCCCAAACCGCCTATTGATTACAAAGGCAAATAACAAACACAAAATTGAGTAAATGAAACAATGTACAATACATTAATCATGCAAGGAAAACATTCTACTCCACCAAATGCACAATAATAGTCCAATAAAAAATAATATCACATTTCCTTTAAATTGCAAAAATCAGATACTTTTTCACTCGACTGAAGATGCGAAATCCAAAAGTAATGCTTCCTTCAGCAACAGCAGCATTAAAACAAGCTTCACTATTTACAATAAGACTCGACAGGAGTGAACAATTAGGATCCCATGTCTGCAGAAACAAAAACAAAAACTGTCTCTTGCATATTTACATTCTCAATCCAGGGTGATTTCATTACTTCATTTAAATATTACTAGCGACGACACTAGAGTGCAGAGATCAAAAAAGTCTAAATTCTATTAAAAAAGCTATATAGGAGAATGATTCTGGTGTTAACGCGCGTCTCGACTTCGAAGTTGGTCTGTGCTTGCAGTTTTGGATCGCATGCTCATTAAGTTACTTTTCACCTGGAAGAAAAACAACAAAAGGTTCAATAAGAAATCATTAACATCAATTGATATGAAACAAAGGAACATAAAAACTAAACTTCTCCGATTTTGACACATCACCTAAACTTACATTTTTAAAATTAATTTAATATTCACAATAACTGAAAATAATTTTGTAATTATGGGGGAAACTTTAGAAAAAACGAAATCAGAAGTTAGCTGTTAACTTTAAATTATTTATCGATTACATGCATTCATGCAATTTTATTTTTAATGAATTAACAGTAGTTAATGTGGTTCACTTATTACTCACACTTATTCATTAGGTGGTATAATTACTGTGAATATTTATTTTTAATTAAAATATTTCCTCTATCATATGTGCAAAGGCATAAATATAATAGAATCCTCAAATTACTAGATAGTTTAATCCCAAGTTTATATTGGTACAGAATAAATTTATAAAACTGCTCAATTAAAGAAAAATGAATTAGAAATAATTTATTTTTTAAGTCACAGAATGAGAAAATATCAGAGAAACTTAGCATAAATGCAGAACAGATTTCTACATTTTAAATATTTTAATAGATGTAAAAAGTACTAGTAAGGAGACATTTTTCTCAAGATGCAAATTCTGCTACTTTAAATACATAGCTAATCTTCAAAGATTCATCTTTAATCTTTGAGAAAGCCTTTTAAATTCTTTTAAAATGCTTTAATTCAGAGTGAATATTCAACTGAAGTGCATTTTAAAAATGAAATCTTTCTATCTGTTACAAAATAGGTGCTCTACCACATAAAGTTAAGAAAATCCAAGACTTGTATGGTATAGTAAAACAGGTTTCAATAAAGCATAATAAATAATTTCATGAAGATGAAATTTATACATAACTTACAGGAGTATATGTTTGAAACAATTTATACTAAACACTTAAAAAGAATGCATTTCTTAAACAATAAAAACCCAAATAAAATATTGCAGAAAAGTGATACGAGAGCAACAATCTAGAATACAAACTACTCAGTGCTATTTTCCAAGTTATGCATGCACACGAAAAAATGTAAGATAACTAGAAAAATACCTGTTGGTCTGCATTAAGCATTGACATTGAGCTGGCCCGTTTCATTCTATGAGAATAAAAAGAAAATATACAAGTCCATCATTATCTAACAATGGTCAACTAAATAAGAATCAGGGGGAGCAAGGGGATGGAGGAATTGCAAAGAAATGGGAAAACCATTTTTCTACCAAAAAGAGCAAAGTTTGAGATGGACACCTAAATTAGTCCACCTAGAAACAAGATTTCAAAACTAGAAATAGATAATGTACTCATAACCTCCTGCTGTACTGAAAAAAGGTTAGAAGGGTAACGAATTTTGCTTAAATCGCTGTCTTAGAAAAACCCTTTGCCAAAAGGCAACAAATCCCAGACCTACAGAAAACAGAAAAGCATGTGTTGTGTGCATATAAGCTTTATAGAAAATATAACTAAAATAAACACATAATACAGGCAATAAAATATACTGAAAGAGGAACAAAAAATTAGGTAAAGTTCAAACTTCAATTGAATCTATTTAAGTAACAAATTGAAACATTCTTTATTTCAAGGGACCGTTTGTTTAATTGAGGCAACTCATTAATATATCGATTTACTGAAAAATACTTCAAAAGTAGATGGCTAATTATATTTAGCTGAAAGAATTTATAAGATCCATAAAGAGTTTTTGTCCTTCAAAAATTTGATGATATAATTAAAAACTCCTCAACTCTTTAGTCTTACAAAGTTCTACAATATGGCAAAAAAAATTGGGATTTTAAGAAAATGGTTTCTTTAAAAAAATGTTGTAAATGGTCATTGTCAAATTTGTGATATTAGACCATGCATTTAATAATCAACAGCCAAACATCACTACAAATATCACGAAAATTAATGAATGACTCAATTTCCTTTTATCATATAAATGTAAATGAGTGGAAAACTGACCACTCAATGATAGGTCACCTGGGAACAATTGTGAGCCGACACATTTCATTTACTAGCTGTACACGTTTCCATATCTTATTTTGCAACAATTACTCCCTTTTCATTTTACTCTTTGTAGTGCAGTGCATGTACACTACAATCAAAAGTGGATAATGGAATTACAGAAAACTTGACCATATGGGTACCAAATATAAATTTTGAACAAGATCAAGTCAGTTCCAAATATAGTAAAACCTTAAAAAGTCGTCACCTGGATAACTCGTCAATTTTCTTCAATCCTGTTTAGCTCTTATGACAACTAAACTCTCGTTTAAGAGCTGTGAATTCAAATGCTACCCCGGATAACTCATCACTGTAAAGGTCTTGTAAACGTGCAGGGTCTGTATGATGGCAAATAAAATGAAATAAAAATGAGGACTCTTGATTTCTTATTGAATTTATTTGAAATCATAAGTGAAAGTGGATGTACTATTCCTGACATAAATGACTACATAGATATTGATGACAATGTTATCAATATTTTCAAATATTTTTTATTAAATCACCATAAGATTTAACTATCAAACTTTTAGAAGAAAAATGTAAGTGTGAGCAATGAAAGTAAAAATGAAATTCTTTCATCACCTACTGAAACAAATTCTTGAAGCCTTAGATACAATTTGACATTACTTCATGTCAGTTCAAATTACTACAGATGATGAATTCAAAGCATTTAATGTTTTAGATAAGTTAATTGTACCGACTGGTGTTCATTTAGTCAAAATTAGACAAGAGCTGGGCATTGTAATATGCATGTATAGTACAAAAGCTTAAAGAATGTTCAAATAAAGCTCAAAGAGGAGCTAACTTTAAGTAATTCTTAGTACTTTCATTAATTGATATTATTGTTATGAACACTGATAAATTATGATTGTTGCAGTAATGCATATATAGTACATTCTGTGGTTACTCCGTTTAAGTTGTCAAAATTTCTTGGTCCCTTAAGTGAGAACTTATTGAGGTTTCACAGTATTAAAATTCTTTAGCCATTCCCCAAATGAAAGACCCATATATGCTTGCGATTGATCCTCAAAATTGGTATGATGTATCATTCTATTAGAATAGCCATAAGTTGTTTTGAAGAATTTAAAATACTGTTAACTTAAACATTAAATTAGATTTTAAATAGTACAGTAGCTTCTTTTGTTAGTATGATGTATGAAACTAACAGAATAAATATTTCACTTAAGTGCAAGCTTAAGCCTAATTTATGGAGATAAGCATACTTTTAAAGGTAGCATAAATAATGCCATGCAGATACTTAAGACTTACAATGGAAAAAATTAAAACCTAGTGCTGCAGTGCAAATGAGTGCATTAAAATCAAATTTCTTTAGCCTTGCAAATGAAGCATTTTTTCCCAATGCAAAATAATATGCACAATTTAACTTTTAATCCCAACAATGTGTTTAAGATTATGAATTTTTAAATTCAACATATCAGTTAAGATGTGGCACGACTTTCAATATTATCAACTCACTCCACCTTGTATCAGATTTGATACACAATTACAGTAGATATAAATAGATTACACTCCTATTCATAAGTAGATAACTGGAATCGTTAATAGATTTCAATGATATAAATATATTATTTTAGTCATATATCTTTATGGAAACAAATTCTAGATAATATTTTGTTTTGCAATTGAAGTTGCTCCAGTAAACAAGCCAAGTTTAATCTACAGGAAACTCACTTAATCAATTTGTGTACTTTTCACCTTAACAGCTTAATTATTGTTGATGAATTAATTACGAATGTAGCTAATATACTTCAGCAATCCTATCAACAATTTCACGTTTCATAATATTTAATAGTTTTTATATTTTAAATAAAAAAATTAGCAATAGTTATTAAGATATTTGACACTAAAACGCTGTTTAGAATAAGTTTTCTATGACCTTTTCTAGTAGTTAAATCCAAAATAATTATCGGTTATCCAAAACAGGAAACGTGGAAAGAAAAGATTATTTTTAACAAGTGCATAGAACATGTTCTTTTTGTTTGGCAAAAGTATTTTACAATAAGTTTCTACAATTCGTGTTACATGCACAAAGAGCTTGAAAATAATTCCACTCTTAAAAAATTTGATTTGCTACATATAATTTTCATTAGTAAATAATATCACCGAATGATTTCCTTTCACTTTTTTGTAATATGTGGGAGGGGGAATCGTTCACTAGTTCAAATTTAACTAATACTTCTATTCAACTATTATAAGTGTATAGTTAATAACTCAACAAAATATAACACCATTCTAAAACTGATCGACACTGAAAAATTACTTACTACATTCAGTAGAACACATTTAAGAAGTTTCCTAAAGAACCAGAACTTGTTAAATGCAAAAACAGATGCACAAAACGAATTCCCAGCACAAATTTTTATTCCTTTAAAACAATACATTTTTAGTTGAAATTAATGAACCAAGTTGACTGCTTCTTAAGTAAACTGGAAATTAAGTAGTTCAATCACCAATTCATTCATTTTTTATTTGAGAAAGTCTATCTAAAAAAGCATGTGCACTGAGAATACACACAAAATGGTCTTGTATATTAATTCAAAGGTAAGATAAATTGGTATATTATCAAATACTAGGGAATAGTGTACAGGTCAGTGAATATAACACATCTGATCAAAAATGTAGGACAAACTACGGGATCACAGAGAGAAACCTTATCAACGGGAACTTCTTAAATGTTTTACTGAGAAAATAAATTTTAAAAAAGCTTGGATAGTATGAAAATCAAGAAAAATTGTGAAGAATCGAAAACAAAGTAAACTTAAGAAGTCCATGCAATGCCACAACAACACATCCTTTTCTGTATGAATAAAACCAACAAAAAATCCTACCTTGCTGCAAAACTCTCCTCGCCATCGAGTGCTGCCGGATCTCCCTTCAGTTTAAGCAGAAGCTTGGCACTACTGTGTCGTATAGAAGCCCTCAATTTGCTGAAGCTGCTGCTTCGTTTGAGTTTTTCGTTTGTCTAAGGGGGTCAAGCGTATTCAACACATAAGGGTACCAGTAAAATAAATTAGGTCAAATGGAGGAGAGACCAATCCTCAAGTGCCTTAAATTTGTTTAGAGCCATGCACACAGTACAAATTGAGACAGGACAAACAAATTAAACATTAGTGGATTCTTTGTAGAGATAACAAAAGATCAAATAAAAGGTAGGACAGTGAAGAGAAAATTATAAGCTACCTAGCACAAGTAGAAACGTTTTTAAGTGTCAGTAATATTTGGAAGGCATAAAAATTCAATTGCTAGTTTCTTAACTATTGAGAAAACAAAGTTAACTGAGTTATAGATGATCAAAACTTGAGGTATTAGCTGACTTGAAATAAATCCAGATTATTGCATTACAAAAAATTGATAAAAGCAATAACTGACTTAAAGAACAAAATCATTTTTAAATCAACAAGCACAAAAATTATAGAAAACACATGATTCTCATTTTCAGCAAACATGCAAAGAACAAATAAAACCAGAAAATAAAATGAAATCGCTTTGTGCAAATTTCAAAGTAGCTATTTCCAAAATAATGCTAAGCTTCAATAGGCTACTTTTTTAAATGTTTATTTTTATAAATAAACATAAAGGTAAATGCTCTAGGCATTTGTATCTGGTCTGCATGCAGGGTAAACCTATTTGGAAAACCATATCCGGCTGGTAGGCCAGAAAAACCTTTTCAGAGGATCATATCTGAATTGTGGGTCGATTAAACCCATCCACAGGGCTGTATTTGGCCGATGGGCTAAATAAATTTTTCGGAGGGCCGTATTTGGACTGCAGGTCGGAAAAAAAAAACATTTGGAGGGCAGTATCTGGCTTCCAGGCAAGAGATCACTCAATTCCCTACAACTGATTCACCTTAAAGCATACAGTTTTTGTGTTATGGGCTCATCCTGAAGAGAACCGTTATTTCTCAAATAGCTAAAAATATAGAGGAAAATATGCCAGAAATGAGTCAAAATATCACCAAAAAATTTTCAATGCTTTTACAGTAAGATTGCAGGTTCTACTTATAAATCAAGCTCATTAATGAAGCTAAATATTAAATTATAAAAAGTTTGAATTTTTAAGATGAACCTTTTTCTCATTTGGTTTAAGAGTTTTTACTTAGTGTGCATACTCATTTGAATATGTTCTGATTTTTAAAATAACCTTCCCTTGTTTAATGTTTCATTCTTTTCAATTATTTTTGTAGGAGCAAATAACATTCATTAGTAGAAAATTTATATTAAAATTATTAAAGTAAACATTTTCAACAGATCCATTACATCTGAGATCATCGACAAAGTTTTAAAACGATTTTTTATAATGGAAAATTTTATAATGATTTGATGAAAAAGACTTTAGAGCATCTCATTTTGCAATATTAATTCTTTGAGCATCACAGGGTTCCCAAGTAATGTAGCATTGCTTTTATCCTACATTAATTTAATGAGTAAACCACATGTAATGGTAGAAAGAATCCTAGGACACATTATATTAATCTAAAAGGTCAAAACTGGCCAGATGTCATGCAGGGAAATGTGTATGTGAGTGTGTGTATTAGTGTATTTGAATAATAAATATTTGCCAAATGAAATATTTATTATTCAAAAGATTAATAAATATTTCATTTCAACCCAAAAAGAAATTTCAATGGTAAGATCTGAACCCTCTCTAATAATATCAAAGCATTTAGAGCTGTGTTCATTTTAAATAACCATGAAGTCATCTAATGTACAAATATTTTTCTTAAATTGGTATTTTTATACAAATGGCAGTAAATTGTATTTACTTTTATTATATAAGGTAATACTTTTAATAAGATACAAATTCTAAGAAATACTTTAAAGAAAAATCGATTTCTAATATCAGCAGTTTAATTACTTATTATTTCACAGAAGTGAAAAAATTCAGTACCTTTTTATGACAGCACAAGACAAATGTTTAACATCGCCCGTTTCCAATATATCTTTCATTTTATATGCTTTTTTATTAGTTATTTTAACATGCTAGCCATTCATTTATATTTAAACTTATTGAATAAATAAAGCAACTTTCAATATGAAATAGGTAAAAATATGGAAATACTTAAAAATATATATTTATAGCTATGATGGACCTTTTTCCACCAAAAGAATTGATGCAAATTATAAAAAAAATATTTTAAGATTGTTTTCTCATTAGTTCAAGAAATATACCCAGCAACTAAATGTTTTGCCAAAGAGAACATTCTAAAAATTTTGCTAACATTTATTCTAGACAGCATATAAATAGCACAAAGTGTAAGTATTTCTCCCCATAACTGATCCAAAAGAATAAGGTATGCAAATTCCGCTGTCTATAAGAGAAAAATGAAAATAATGAATATTCAGGGGTGAGAATAAAAGGAATACAATTGCCACAGAATGAAGTGATATTCTAAATGTTACATGGGTACTTTTACTTTGGAAAGAGAGAACTACAGGAAAACTTATATATATAAATATTTTATATATTTTTTCTATGCATTAAATTATAAAGCCAGTTTGTAGATTTTGTAAGCAATGCTATATTTCTTGCTTTAATAATAAAATAAATTAGGTTTTTTAACAAGGTAAAGATTTGCATTTTCAAGCAGGTTGAGTGCAGCAGTTTATTTTTCAACCAAAACATGCCTTTTTTACATGCAGAAAAAAGTAATTTCCTGCAAAGTGTTGAAATAACCCTACAGGTACCCTCTAGTATTTTTTAAAAATTTGTTATCCTAATTTCTTGGAAAACAATATTAAATTAGTAAAATTGAGTAATTGTCGAGTTATAGGTAGAAGTTAAATAAGAATCAATTGTGGAATTGATTTAAATATAAAGTAATTTTATTCTATCTAGCCCATTCAAATGATCTAACGATGATTATCTTTCAACCAAAATGAAAGAGCAAGGCTCTAAAAAACTTTTAATATAGTTAATCAAATTGCCAGTACACCCCATATCTAATTAAAATTGACAATTCGAAAAAAATACTATTTTAAGTTTCTCAGAACAATTAATCCAAAGCTTCAGTTTCTCGTCAAAGATACATGTATGAAGAATATGTTCATGCAGTTAGTAAGAAATGCAGGATAGGCATACAGAAAAGGAATGAACATTATTTTCACAAAAGAGACTTTTACAAAATGAATTTAAATGTTGTATGTAGAAGGAAAAAGGTAAAATGCATGCAATAAGAGACACCAACCAAAAAATCTTTATCTAAATTAAAGTAGCTACACCCTCACAATTTGGTAGCAAAATGACAGAAACACAAATGCCACAGAAAGACAAGGTTTAAAATAATGTGCATGGCTCTAGTTCTTTGCTTCTGCCACAGGTGTGTTATTCATATTAAATTAAATATATAGTAGAATAAAGTAGAGAAAGATTGCATGCTATGTATAGCCAAATAGACAATAGCCACTCAGACACATGTTAAAGAAAGCATTGTTTTATCCAGCTGAATTCCTGATTATAATGAACCAAATATTGAAATGTTTCGAGCATTAACCCTTTACTTTTCTACAAAAGAATCCCTATAAGTTAGAAAATTGTATCAAATTTAAAAAATAATGCTACTTAAAAACTACTGGTAAGCTAAATCAACAAGTAATATGATTTCCCATGTTGCAAGAAACTTAAAAAGTAAGCATATACTTACAATTAATACTCTAGATTAAATAGTATCAACATGACCGAAGAACATTCATTAAAAATGCCCACTCGAACAGTTGACATGGGAACGAATTGAAACTGGCAAATCAGACAGTTTTAACGATTTTTCATGTTTTATTTGCAAATCCTAATTTTAGAATAAAATAATTACAAAAGCAGATAGGTAATGGGCAAACCTTTCTTTCCAATAAAAACCATGATTCTAATCATAGTATAATTACCCTCTGCAGAATAAAATTCTAGGTACCCCTCAGAAAAATATATTCTGGATTGGATAATGCTTCTGGTATTGCATTAAAATTTTAAAAATTACAGCCATGATCAAGTCTAGATTATCCTAGATAGTTTAAAAACAGTTTTGCTTTAAAGAAAAGAGCAACAATATAGTTCTAACTGAAATTTCAATATTGCTCAGTACAAATGTGATTTAACACCCATCAGAACCTTGAACCTTGATAATTGGCAAAGTGCTTCAGAGCAAATGGACATTACAACTCAAACTCTGATTGAAATGATGAATATAGAAATATGTTATGAAAACCAAGATAGCACTCTATCATGAGTGCTTATTGTGCATGAAAAGCATATTTTATGGAATTTATATTAAGAATAAAATAATTCATCTAAATGCACCCTGAAATTTATAAACATGTCATTCATTCTCCAATCATTTTGTACCAAGTGCAGGCTTAAAAACAATAAAGCAGTTGTCTGTTTATAATTTGTAGTTCAACTCAAAGATAGAAACAAAGAAAAGAGGCAAAGAATAAAGAGAATATGAAATAAAATCTTTGAAGAGAGGCAATTAAACCAGGAAATGGATCGGTAAGTATATATTTATTAGTACTAAAAATCAATAGAAGTCCAACAAAAACAGCTCAATATTCTGCAATCAACATTTTAATTACCTGTGCTTGCTTGTCATTAAAATTCAAAATATACAAATGAGAAGCTCAACTCAGCAAATGCAAATTTTCTGAACTCAAAAGAGTCGAAAGGAAACATTTTTCAAGTGAAAAATTGTCTTAAAAAATGCACAACTTTTCTTCTAGCAAGTGATCAATAATGTTCTCGAACTATTAAAAATGTCAAATTTTCTTTTCGACATTTTATTAAGATGCTAAGAAATGTATTTCAGAAATAATACAGATTGTTGCTCTCATATGACATTTGATATACTAGATAATTTTAAATGTGAGGCTGGACATAACACACCTGATGGTCAGAAGGAAACAATTATATCTTAAAACAAATATGTTAACTTTATAATTTTAGCACATTTATTTACTTTTCAGCCTCTCCTCAGAAAGAAACTATAACAAATAATCGCAATAAAACATAGTAAAATCAAAACAAAATGGAAAACAGGACTTACCATAACATGCATTTATTTTACGATACACAGGATGGGATTAACAGAGGCAGTGAAATAAAATAATATAATGCAGGTAAAAATTGAGGTTATATAAATTATTATAAACAAAAAAATCAATTCCATTTCTAAGTTAACAGGAAATAGGTGCATTGACTCATAAAGAACAGTAAAATCAATTCAGATACTACCTATCTTAAACTTGAAGTCTAAAATGTAGTTGGATATTGGTCTATAAAAGATGTTGTATTTTCCCACAATAACAATCATATTTCCATTCACCAAGCTTCGCAATCAATGCAAACAGCATGAAAGAGTATATCAAAATGAAGTGTGCATATATAAAGCCAATTGATTTATGATGGTTTAGCAATATTCCTCATTCCACAGCATTTAAAAATTAGAAAGTGTTTTTATATTTACAATGTCTTAATATACAAATGAAGCATAAGAAGCTGGATGCAAAATGCTTCAATTGAGCAGATAAAAGATCTTTAAGGGAACTTCAGTCTAGTTGTGGAGTTAGTTTCAAACAAATGACAAAGCTGAAAATGTTGATTCACAAACTACAGATCAAATTTCCGATTTAATTTAAATTGTATTGCAATTATGATTGTATTTTAAATATACAGAAATTACTTCGTGACGGTATTTCATCAACATTTCGGTTGACAAGCTCATTCTAAGTGCTCTATTGAAAGTGCTGTAATAGACAATTTAGTTTATTGGTTTCCCATCAAGATCATTGAAGCCATAAACATTTCAATTAAAGCAAGCAACTGTAAAATCTAATGAAGTAGATTTCACCAACTGTGTTGCACAGGCATTTAATGTAACTCTTTAGTGTTTGACATTATGAAAAAGAAAAATTTGAATAAAATATGAGAAAATACATATTTTTAATTTATGAAAGTTTAAAAGGCAAAAGCTAGCAAAGTAGTAATGCTTAAGCATTATTTAAACTCTGCTCTAATTTGTTTAATAAGTTGCAAATTAACATTTTGAAATTGGCTCTATGTAGAACTGAAAATAGAATTAATAAGTTTTATAACACACTTGGGTAGTTCTCTTGTAAACTAAAGAACAAAGTTTACTTTAGAGCACACCTTTTCTAGAGATCCTTTCAAGCATTAAAAATTTATGTTTCACTTTCAAATTAATTAAATCAAAAGTATCATGAAAAATGAAGGTACTTCGGTTTTAGATTTAAAATTCTGAACTGTTATGACAAATTAGTAACTTCAAAAGTTTTAGCTTCATAGTTCTACTCAAATGTAATGAATTTTTGCAATGCAAGATTTTCAATAAGACAAAGTCAAAAATGGTTGGTTCATTAAATTTGCTTCTTAATGCAGTAACTATACAAAATATAAGGACCTAATTTATTAAACAAATTAAAGACAAAAGATTTCTTCTGTTCTATCTTGAATTAAACATGCACATTAACAGTGAAAAAGATATTCATAGGCCATTACAGAATTCTAGTGTTTCCTTTAAAGCATCAAAATTTCACTTGAATTTTTCTTTGCTTTAAACAATGAGCTATAAGCAGTATGTTTAAAAGACAAAGAAAGGAAATTAGAAAAGAGCATTATGCGAGTCTTAAGTTAGAATTCTAAATGAAAATTGACAATAATTTTATCAAGTATAACAGTTTCAATAAACAATTTTCATTAATTTTTTTAATTGGAAAACCAGACTTCAAATTCGATCCATTGATTTTATTAAATTGGCCAAAGATAATTTCAGAACTTGAACAGAATATTTCCAGCTCATTGATCGCCATCCAAGTATTTAACATTGATATTTATTAAACACATCACTTACCAATGAATTTTTCATTCATTGACCACTTTCATGTAAAAAGGTTACTTTTGTATTTTTTTAACTGTACAATGTACCTAAAGAGCAGCTATATTTATCACAATAGCAATTAACAATTATTCTACAGCAAGGGCAGACAGTAAGGAAACATCATTCAATTAATAGAGAAAACTGCTTTAGCATAGTTAGCAATCGATAAGCATCTATACTAGCAAAAGCAATTGACTGTCTTGAAATAAGAAGTATTTCCCCCTCCCTGATTTTAAGACAAAAAATCATTCATACAGTATTTACATATTTGCTAAATGCAACAAATACTCATTTTCTTTACAACCTTCACCACACACTGTACTGAACTTGCACCACACAATGCACCACATGAATTTAAATATTTTATCATTCACACTCACCTAATAAATGTAGGAATATTTCAGAGGATTGGAGTGAATGGTAGTTAAAACTACTCTTTCCTGAATTTAACAGGTTTTAAGAGAGTTCTTGCAGCGCTTTGAAGGGTCCCTAAAAAGTTTTTTTGGTCCTAAAAAGTTGTTGGAAAAATTAGAAAATTGTTATTAAACCCAATAAATGCTTTTGGTTAGTAATGAAAACAAACACAGGATAATGTGAAATGAAATTATAACAAATAATAAAGGGCCAACATGAAATAAAAATAAAACAAAATCAAAGTAAATTCCCAAAACTTCTTTTCATTGCATGTGTATTGAGTTGACCCAAGTTCAATGGTGCCTAAGAATGAGCAATAAACTTCGTTAAATTGTTGCTTATGAAATGTAATTTGCCTTTTTTTCTTTCCAATAATATTTTTAAAGGGAGTAGATTTGAGAACCTTACTTTTTACAATTCATTCCATTTTTCTTTTCAGTCAAAACAGGTGATAGAATAGTAAAAAGGATTTCAAACAAAAACTTTAAATTAAAAACCATGATAAGTGGTGTATTTTGGGCATTACTTTGTTCCATGTAATTAATTCCTAATAGTAAACTGTGACTAAAATGGTAACTTCAAATACTTGCTCATTTGAAAGCCCATACAACCAACTGCATTTTCATAGAATTTGACATTTCTGTAGTATGTATGCTATTGTGTGTGTGTGTGGCTTTATAAACATTTTAAAATAATCTGAAAATCTCTTGGGTCGTGAAAATCTGTAAAATGTTTTCAAGATCAAAGTTCTGCTTATGAAAGGCTTTACTATACAACAAACATTAAACAGACTGCACACAAGACAAGAACAGTACACAACATTAAGGACAAGATAAATAAGCAGGTTCTTCGATATTCTGTCAGGAACAAATCAAAGATCATGTGCATTCAATCATTAGTTTACTGGACTCAATTTTATGTAACTAAGTACATCTGAGGACAAACATAAATATACATGCAATATTTCATCCAATTTGTATAGTATAAATGTACTTTTTAAATTTTTGATGGTAATGTTTCCATAATACTGTCTACCCTCTACTGCAGAAAAACAAAGATGTTAAAAAGTCAGTAGTAAGGTTGAAAAAATTAACTTACATCATCAGCTTCAGTACAGTGATCATATGCCATGCTGTCTAGAGATTCTCGAGAGCCCCTTCGGCTAAAGTCTTTGGATCTTCGTTTGTCCTTTGGAATAGAAGTTATGTCAGCACTTAAAAAATGAGGTGACTTTCCCTGTCGTCCAGAATCTAGAGCCTGTTACAAATATATTTTTTCAACAGGGAAATAACTGAAATCTGATACTAAAAAACAATTAAATATCCCCATACTTAAAATTTAAAGAATAAAAGTAACATACTCCACAATTTTTTTCAAAGTCATGTTTTCGTGACTGCTTAATTTGAATTACAAAGAAAGTATCTTAAGGATGTCTTTTGGAATTGGAGCCTTCTATAAGCTGCAGCAATTTGGAAGTCTATGTTGGTTTAAATTAATATACACAACTAAAAATTTGAAAAGAAATTTTGGACCCTGAATTACTTTTTAAATTCTCTTTGAATAGTCTCCAGTTCTCAAATTATAATAAATGACCAAATTTAAAATTAGAAACAAAAATATTGCCTAAAATTTATGCTGAAAACAGAAGCAGAAATTGTTTTAACTGTTTCCTAAAAGCAACTAAAGAGCCTAAATTGAACAAAATGTAGTGTGCTTTAGTCTGTTTTGCTCTTTTAACAGATCGGATATACTCTTCAAACTAAATTATAATCTTAAGTAAAATTAAATGAAAACGTAGCATTACCTCTTTTCTGGCTCTCAGTGCACAATCTTCAAGGGTATCTGCCGCTTCATATTTGCCCTGTCTTCGGTATAGGGCACCTAAGTTTTTTAGTGTTGTAGCTACTGTGGGGCTAAATAAAAAAATATTAATACAACTTATTGAAAAAAATCTTATTCTAATTTTTAGACTCAAATGACCATTAAAATGAAATTAGGTGAATAAATATTCAGTATTTTTAAGATAAGATTACTTTCACAGAACAGTCAAACACATAAATATTGATGAAGAACGATATAATTTACGTGACCTTACAAATGGCTTGTTATAATATGTAATTGAGTTAAAGCAAGTATAAAATATTTTTATATTAAATTACTTAAGTTAGAAAAACTCCACTGCTAAATTACATAAAAAGATATTTGGTATCCGATATTGAATGAGAGAAAATTAAATATCTTTTAATATTCAAACTGCAGTTTTTATGAAGACTGGCATTTTAAAGTAAGTGTATTTAAAGGACATTTTTAATAGTTAATATCCATATTACAAATCCAGTCTATTCATTTTATAGTCGTCTATATTTATCTATATTCATTTATATATGTAAATTACAGAAAATTCAAAAGAAACCATTTGTTTCACAACTTGTTTAATGTTATACACACAATTAGCCTGAAAAATAAGTAGTTTTAATAAAACCTTAATAATCAATAAGTCATACTACCAAATGATTTTGATGGTACAAAAATATATAAATATTTTGAATACATAATTACTACACATAGCTTGTCTTATTTTTCTGCTTTCAGTGTACATGTTGCCTTTGTTATTGTTCAAAAAAATAAACTGAACTTTAAAATTATCTGTCAAGTAAATTTTTTCCAACATTTATAAGAAAGTTATCCAAGTACAAAAGCAATGTATTCATACCTATCCACTTTGGCAGCTTTGTGCCATCCACCATATTCACCATAAGGTGAATTTTCTTTCTGCTTGTTTTTATTTTCTTCTCTTTCTTCAGCTACTTGCCAAATTGGTTTATTTTCTCCTATTAAAGAAAATTAAATATGCAAGGAAATAATTAACTTCAAACTAAAGATGATATACACGATAAAATAAGGTCGAAGTCCAATAGTTATCATCTAATAAGTGTTTATATAAGAATTAAAATTTGCTCTATTAGTACAATCAACTTAATTCATCACATAATCATGATTAAGCATTTTGCAAGACAGTCCATTTCTTTTGTAGTTAACTTAGAAACATTAGAAAAAGTTTGCTACTAATTTCAAATTTTTACAAGACATGCATTAAAGTATGTATAAATTCAAATTAAAGGGAGAACTAGATTAAAAATAGTGAAAATATTAACAAGCATTGTCAGTTACCTTTCAAAGCTAAATATTCTTATTTTATAAATCTATTTTTCTTTGGTGTACTTTATGGAGGAACACTGGAATGAATCGCCATCTTTTTTCAATTCCAGAGTGAGTCTAATGACCTCCAATACTTCAAAAAAATCCCAAGAGCATTTGCCATTTTTTCTGCTAAAGCCAGAATAGGCCATTGTAACTCAGGCCCCACTTGAATCATTTTCACCGGGCTGACTCCAACAAGTGCCTTATTTGCCTTGATGACGAAGAGACTTTGGAGCATATCTTGTTCGACTGCATCACAGAACATTTTTTGAATTCTCTTAAAGAAAATTTGGGATTCATCTTCTATTCTGTTTTTCTAATGTTCATTTTATGTATATTGCTTCGCTGATTTACAGAAGCCATCATGAATCAGTGTTAATATGCTGGACTTGTGTATCAAGTAATGTAATAAATCTATTTTTTTAATAACTTTTGTTCAAAACCGAAACTTTAAAACTATTTTTAATCAAAACAAAATGTTTGATTAATAAATGTCCACTGTACCATCAATGCTCCCAAATTCTCTTTCGTGAGCCCTTGTAAGCACTTGTTTGTATAAAATCTCCGCCTCTTTATACTTTCCTTGCTTCAAATATGCAGAAGCCTATAATTAAATATACTCAATTATTCATGTGAAAAGGTAAAAATTCTTTGACTTAATATTAAATAACATAAATCGCAAAAATAACTAACTTCAAATAACATTTAGGAATTAAATATAACAGTTATATGTTAAAATATGGTGGGATACAGAATGTTAATTATCCTTCATTTTACAAACAAAGTAACAGAACTGTATATTTCAACTGTTGACTTTTGAACAGAATTGTAGTGTAGTAGATAAACAGATGAAAACATTGAAATTGATACTAAAAAATTCAAAACGAAAATTAAATAATGAAAAAAACTTATATAAGATCACCAATGGCCATTTCAGTAGAGTAAGACTTCCACTATCATCAGGACAGAAGAAAGTCACAAAAAGAAACACGAGTTTAAATATGTTGCTCTAGAATAGTATTGGCACAACTCACCTTTTTTAGCTAAGCCTTTCCAGGTCATGTGTAAAGGTGGAGAGCATAGTGTCATTCCCTAGTGTGTGTTCAACAAGGTAAAAATAAACAAGGCAGGATGATGTTTAACTCAAGAACAGATCTTGAAGACTGGACCAATCTTGCTTGTCTAAAATCAAACTGGTGAGAAAATTCCCCAACAGTGTTGAGAGATGGCAGATTTGCTTATTTCCTTATTTTTGACACAATGTATGTGTTCTTGCAACCAGAATTTCAAAGTTTGTTTGGGTTGACCAACATAACCCATATCACATTCGCAGGATATGACATATTCTCCACCTGTTGGTGGTTTGAATGAGATCTTTTAAAGAGATCAGAAATGAATAGTTTTCAGGAAAAAACCAATTAGTATCACTTCATATCAGTGATATTGAACCTATAGCTCCAAACCCAAGACTGGAGCCATTGACTTAATGGCTACACTGTAAATTGTTCAGTAATTGGACTAATTACCTTTGCAGAAAATTAAATGCATTTAACAATAATTGTCAGTTGTACAATTAAATTTCTTGTGCATTATTATACAGGTTTATTATAAAACAGGTTACATGGAAGGTTATACATGTTTTGTATAACCTATCTCTTAAAGTGAGTTTTTTAGGGAAAGGATACTAACACATGTGAATTTGACAAAAACAAGGGACAGTACATGGCATTTTGAGGCTCCATTGTACATGTCACGTATAAGAAACAAAAACAAAGATACATTGCTATATTACTAGCACATATTAATGAATAGCAATAGAAGCTGAGTACTTTATAAACGAATTACAAATACACAAGCTGAAATATGAATATAATTATTTCCAAATCTTAATTTATTTAAGTTGCACACTACTAGAATTGTGGAACTTTTTAATCACAAATAAACTTTTTGAATGTGTTTTAATTTTATTTTCAGTTCTTCAAATAAATTTTAATGTTTAAGTATGATAAAGATTATCGTGAAATTTGAGTTGGGATAGTTATACAGCAGAGTAACTATTTTACACACTTGTAACTTGTACAAAATTTACATTGTAGTGCCTGTGCCATTACATATTAACATACATATTACTGTCTATCTCAAGAACTGCTCCAGACAAAGTCTGCCCCTTTAGAAATGGACCTTATTGTATTTTTCATAGGGGATGCTTGAAGAAATTTATTCAAGTTTGCAACAATGGTGCACTTAATGACAATTTTGAAATATATTTGTCAAGATTTTTATTCATTACTAAGATCTTCTGTAAATTACTTCCTTCCGATGGCAGCATTCAGAAAAAAAAAAAAAAAAAACTACATCACTTTTGAGAGACACTCTGACAAAGAATACAAAATGAACAAGCCATGTTCCTATGACAACCGCCATCATCCAGATTTGGTGTCGGGAACAGTTCTTGTGATACAGACAGAACATATTTGATGAAATAATTAGTAGTCCAAGTTAATCAAGAATACTGCTTTTACTTTAAAAAACTTACCAAATTGTTTTTCGTCTTTGCAACATTAGGGTCATCAGGACCAAGGGTTTTTTCATATATTTCAAGAGCTCTCTGGTAATATCGCTCAACTTCTTCATATTTCCCTTGATTTTGACATAATAATGCCAAATTGTTTAGCTGTTTTGCAACATCTGGATGATCTTTGCCAAGTACCTAGAAACACACATAAATTTCTTAATATATACAAATTCAAAGCTTTTACCATGTCCATTTACAAAACAATTAATGATTTGTAATTCATTTGAGAATATAAAAATATATGTTGCTTTTATATATAAAAGTATATTTATAAAAGCAATACATTAAAATGAAATAATATTTCATTAAAAGGATCTTACCCTTTCCCTGATTTCCAAAGCCCTCTTGCAGAGTGGTTCAGCCTCCCTGTATTTCCCTCTCTTTCCATATAACACAGCTAAATTATTTAAAGTTGCTGCAACCTGTAAATTGAAAGAACAATGCAGATAAGCATACAGAAATGAAAAAATTCAAATTTGTTCAAAAATATTTGTGTTCATTACTCACTCATTTTTAAGAGCAGATTAAAATGACAAAAACACTATTGCATTATGCAATATTTTAACAAACTAAAATCCCTTAGATTGTCACTTACTTTTAAAATTAGAATCAGAGTATACATATAATTACATCTGATTTGAAACCAATTTTGTTTCCAAATAAATTTGTAAATAACTTTATAAAGAGCTTTGTATAAAAAGATTAATGAAATACTATGAAAAGTTTTGTATATAATGTGTGCTTATGTAAAAAAGGTCACATTTAAAAGAAAGTGTAAGCATATTGTACTTAAGTTTTTCTGTTAGGGAACTTACGGAAATTTTAAAAAATATTTTGTGATGTCATGAATAACTTAAAATGAAAATTTAAACTGAAAATATTCCTTTTCTTTAATTTGATGACTTCCAAAATCACCAATTAGCACAATAATAAGTAAACAAATTAGTAATAATTAATAACTTAAAAATTAATAAGTTTTCAAGTACATAAAGTTCCTCATACTAAAAAAGTTAATACACTTACAGCAGGATGATTTTCACCCAATGTTTTTTCTCTGATTGCTAGAGCATCATTCAACAAATTTGCAGCCTCTTTGTATTTATTTTGATCCCTGGAAAAATAAAAAATCTTTGTATGCAAATTTGATTGACTAACACTGTATAACAAGAGTCAATTATTTTTAATATAAAATTTTTCATATATGTAAGTGATCAGAAGAAATGCTTAGCAATTAGATAGAATATCGTTGTTCCCTTGTCATAAGCATGTAGTTGAGAGAAAAGCATAAAAACTTAAACAAATAAAGAAGTTTTCACACAAAACGGTAGGCAAAACGGTGTGGCCACGAGCTCATTCCATTGGTGTTTTTCACACATACTGACATTGTAGGTGCCTGTAATTAATTTGTTTTTAGCTATGATAAAAAAGATGTTTGCTGCTGTCAACAGACATTATCTTCTACAGCTATCTGCATCTTAGGAATAGTTTTATTTATTATAACAAAAAATTTGTGATAATAAAACAAGTTGTTTGGTTGGGGTTTTGTGGCACAAGCTCCAAAAGCAGACAAGCTGTGCCAAACACAAGACAGAATGCAACTCAATTAAAGATAGAGTATTTAAAAAATTAATAGTCTACACAATGATAAAAGGTAGATTTAAAAACAAGAATGCGAACATGAGAATAAAAACAAATGATGAACACAAACAGATGAACAAGGAAAAACAAAATCAAATAATAAAACAAGAAATGAACTGATGTAAACATTAAAAGTAAACAAACAGAAAATGACAATGTGCAGGGTAAGCAAAGCAAGCCGAGCACCAGAGAACACACTCACATCTGATTTGTCGAATTCATTGTCATGTGCAAATGCAAGTGCCTGGCAAATATGCAAGATGGGGATATATGTGAAATCTCCCATTTGATTACATTGCAGCTGGGGTGGATACCGGTTTTGCTTGTGTGAAAATGGCCTCTTATTAGCAAATTACATTGTAGGCTAAAAGCTCAAAATCATTTAGCTCATTTGTACCAGCTAATGGAAAAAACAACTTACAATTGCTCATTAAATATAAAAAACAAAAGCAAACCCATTTAGAATCTTAAAACAGGTACAATGAAATACAAATTACAGGTTCATGTCATAAAATTTACCTGTAAACTAAAGCAAGTATATTGAGCATAGTTGCAACATCAGGGTGATCATGCCCACTTGTTTTCTCAAGATCTTCCAAAGCTTGTTTACAGAGAGGTACTGCAACTTCATATCGTCCTTGTGATGCATATTGGATTACTAAGTTATGCAGTGTTCGTAGTCTAGCAGGAATCTCATAGCCTGCATTTGCTGATACAGACATCTGTGTAGAGGGAGTTGGGGATAGAGCTACAATAAAAGTGATTTTAAATTTCACAATTTGTGAGCAAAAAACCATTTGATTATCAAAGGGTGAAAAATTATTGAACTGAAATCACAGAACTTAAATTGCATATACATGATACCTTCATGATGAGCACTGTCATCATCATCTTCAGGAAACCCTAGATTTAAAGGTTCATCACTATCTGGTTTCTTTTCAGCAATATTTTCTTCTGTACCCTAAAAATGAATGAAGATTAAATTTTATCAAAAAATCTATACTAATATGGTAAGCAAATGTATCTTGCAATAAAATATTTCAATTTTAGCAGCACTAAGGAAAACTTTTGAAATGGATTTTGTTTCAATTCTGCTTAATTTAAAAATTCGTTTTTTGCCTGCCACTCAAGAAATTTTATTTAAGATTCCAAAATGCTTTAGACGAACTTTGTAGAACAATTCTATAACTTTGTAAAACCCAACAAAGCTCTCTGCTGAAGTACATAATTTATGTCACTGATTTGCAATGCTCTATAACATAACAGTACCCCAAACACGAAACATTTCTTTGGATGGAAACTACTTTTATCTAAGATTGATAATCAGGATAAAAAGTTATTACTTTTGGCAATTATTGAACTTATAATGAATTTTAGAAAATTTAGTCAAGCTTAATTGCTTAACCTGCAAGAGGCAATTTTGTTTTCAAGACATCCACACATTAAAATTTTTTTACGGAATGTAATACTGCCAACTTTTGTAAATATAGTTTAATTCATCTGCAAAATAAGATAGAGAACTTTCAATGTCCAAAATCAAAGTACAATTGATTTTATAGGTGAGAAAATGGGACATAATGTGATATGATCTAATTAAAGTACTTGAGAATTAAAAGAAATAAATATTTTTGTAATTTAGTTAAGATATACATAAAATATTTACTGTTTCATTGTCATATTTTTTCAGAGCATTCATGAACTCAAGATGCTTCTTTTCTTCCTCTAGCTGGGCCACTGTTTGCTCAGATACTTGAAGCTTCTGTTGTGTATTTGCCAACTCATCTCTCAGCCAAGCATTTTCTTGACAAAGACGACGAACCTGAGCCTTTAGCTTTTGTTTCTCAGCCTCAACAGTTTGTAAGTGACCAGCCAGAGCCATCATGACCTGAAAGCAGAATGGTTAAAAATCCATTTAGCATGCTAAAAGATGCTATATCTTTTATTGTCAGTTTGTATGAGAACGTTTAAAAAGCTACTGCTTACAATATATCTTTTGTAATACTTATATTTATGATCAGCACAATCTACAACAGAATAGTGTGAATTCTTGATAGAAAATAGCTTAATTAATCCTGATTGTCATTTAAAAATGACACTTCAAGCTTTCAAATACATTAAGTTATAAAAACGTTTAACCTATGACCAAAATGGGCTAAAATTAAGCAATCTAGATTTGTGAATGAGGATAAAATCAAAATAAACTGAATCAGACATTGAAATTCATACCATGGTACAAAACAAAAAATTGTAGAATTCCTAAGGCCTCTGTTTAAAGATCTGACAGTTGAAAGTTTTGAAAATCTGGTAACTTAAGAGAAATCTGTTGTAGAAACTAAAAATTTTCTCACTGACCCAAATCTAGCTACCCAAGTAGCATAAAAAATTGATTGCTTGAGTTTTCACTTGTTCCTGATTTACAAGCATATCAAAATATAATTTTCCCATTTTCGATTGCTTAACTCCAGTAACATATTTATTCAAAACACTTTGCATTTGATTTTGCATCAGTATGACTGGTCCTTATAAACTGGTCAAAATGTAAGTTTATAAGTGGTTAAATGTCATGAAAAGGGTGAAAATCGAAAAATTTAGTTGTACCATCCATAAGATTAGTTTTGGGGTAATATGAAATAATTAAAATAGAAATAAGCATTATAACAAAGGCAAAATAGTATACATACAGGAACAAATCAATTTTAATCAAAGGCTAGGTAAAATAAAAGTTAAGGCTAAAAGGTTCATTTTAAGGGTAGAAGATAGTCGAGCAAATTAATTTACCACATTAAAATTGTAAGGTAACCTTTCTCAATTGGAATTAGTGATTTGTATAAAAATCATCTACACTTGCAAAGGAATTAAGTTAGCATAGCAAAAAAAGGCCATATTAAATTATATTGGTTATTTAAAGGATATAAAATGTGAAATATTACATTAAAAAGAAAATGTTTCTTAAACTCATAACTACTTTGACACATTAAGGCTAGGCATTTAAATAATATCAGGTGGCATTTGACACCTAACTTGACATTGAGACTAACCCATATTGCATTCATTTCCTACTGGCACAATTCATTATGTCTTTATATTAGTGAATAAGCAACATTCAAATCTAATAACACATCACTAATAAAATCAATACAAAAAATAGAATACAAATAGTAGAGATGTAAATGGTTATTTAAATACACAGTAGAATCTTGATTATCTGAGCTCCAACTAACTGAGTGTCCATGTTATTCAAGCCAAATCTGATACTAATTTTTAAAGCTTTAAAAGCTTCAAGCATGAGTGTGCACTTTGTCCTTGATTGGTCTAGATTGGTGAGCAGATGGTTGGTTGGGGTTTTATCGTGCAAGATCCAAAAATGGATAAGCTGTGCCAAACACAAGACAAAATAAAATTCAATACATGATATTTTAAAATATCAGATTAACCAGACCAAACCTGAGGAGCGTGATAAAACGTTTAAAAAACACAAAAACAAAATAATTACTTTTTAAAAGGTATAACTCAGTCCAGATTTACTGTAAAATTATCAAATACATACTGTGACATAAACCTGAGTATATATTTTTCTTAATCCATGCTTTATAAATCTTTGAGTAGCATTTACATGTAGTACAGTGAATCTTTTCTGCATTTTGTAGGCTGTGGTTACTAAGTCCATATTATCAGAGTTCTGGTTATTCAAGTGGCCCGATCCACACACCTTGGATAATCAAGATTCTACTGTATATTGATGTAGAAAGAAAGGCATTGGGGATATACAACTGCTTTATGCATTTTTCATCTAATCAACCTTGGCATGCATCAAATCTGAAATTATGTGCATGATTTTTCAACACAATCCTCAAGATGCTTTTTGTTCTATTTGATGCATAATACTTGATATATTTGTTATAAATTTATAAGTACACAAGAAATGCAGCAAGATAAATAAAATTACCAACCTGAGCTTCTCCTAAGCCGAGTTCTATAGAGTCTAAAGTCTTTTTTATAATGGAGGTTTTTTCTTCCACAACATTTCCATCGTTTGGTTTTTCCTGCTGCACAGCTTTCAACGATGTCAGGAGCCCATTTAAGATTGAGTTGTGTTCATTTTTCAAGGCTTCCAAACCCTGTATTACAGTTTTGGTATTGGTTATAATCTCTTCTTGTGTCATTTGAGTCATCTTGCCAATATTTTCAATTTTCTTTCTGAAAAACAAGCTTTATATTAGGGCAAGTTGAACAGGGAAAATAACAAAATTTGTATTTTGTACAAAACATCGAAGTTTTAATGAAAAAATCCTGTATAATTTTTAATTACATGCTATACACAACATTCTTTGAACTTGAATATCATGCGACAAAACAGCTTTTGACAGGATTCTTACAGCAATAAATGTATCGAATTACAATTTTGTAGCTGTATGTATATTTTAATGACCACCAAATTTACTTCACATGAAAAAATCACAATAAATTTAGTATATAGATGTATGTTTTATAAACTTTGCATAGTTCTGCTGCAAATTAACTTTGGAATGTCCACTGAAAACGTTTTGAGATCAACTACAAGTAGTACATGTGTCCTAAGGAAGTAAAAATAGAAACTGATCCAAATTGAGAATTAGTGCTGTGTTCACTCACAAATGCATATGTAACAAAATGTTAACAGATGGGGAATTAGTAAGCTTGATTTTTTAAATTCGAATTGTGTTCATTTTGCAGAAATCATGAACAAAATTTGAAAAATAAAGAGTTTGTGGAGTTATCCAGAAATAAAACGAGCAAACTTATAAATTGCAAATAAAAATGTCAAAAGCAAGCAAAAGCTGGTAAAAACCAGGCAGAATGGGAAATAAGATGGCAAAATCATTAAAGGTTATTTGAATTGAAAATGTATTTAATAAAACGTACAATTGAATTTGTTGTGTAGCAGTGAATATGGTCAAACAAAATTTATTCTATAATCTTGTTTAACTACAAATATAACTGAAAAATAAAGGTTGATTAAAATATTGAGAGGTTGATTAAAATGATTTATTTTAAGTACAAGTACTAACAAAACATAGCAATGTAAGCAGGTGTTTTCTACTTCATTAAAATCTTTTTTAAATGTAATTATGGTATAATTTATCTACCTATATCACTCGGAATATTATTAGCAGCGAAAAATTTTTTAAAACCTCCAAAACAACGAATAAAGGTTAAAAAACTTCGAAAAGATTGTCAATAGCCATATCGGTGGAGTATCATCATCAGGTCAGAAGTGTTCTGATGATGGCGGACGTCTAACCCCATCGAAATCGCCAGTGGCGATCTTTTCTTAAGTTTTTAAACCTTTATTGGTTTGAAGATGACCAATGATCAATTGACTACCAATTTGACTAAGGTTTTCATCTGTTTATATAATGTTATCAGTCTGTCTTTTCAGGTACTCAACTCGATGAATCATAATTTGATGTGTATTAATTTCATTAAAAAATTAATTTAATGAAACGTCAATTTATTTCAGTTCCACAATGCATTTCTTGCTTGTGTAGACTGATTTTGCTGGGCATTCATTTATCCATAAATTTCGCATACATTTTTTCAATTTTGAAATATTGTTAAATCATTGACTTGAGTGCGAATGTGACTAGTAGGTTGATCATTGTTTGGATAGAACAATTTTCATTTCCACAATTTCGATCGAAAATAAACAAGCTTATTTCAAATGAACCAATGGTAAGAGTTTAAAGACGCATACTATTGCATAGCTGATTTTAGTGGGACTGAATAATTCCCAACCAGTATTCACATTCATGGATATTTCTGTCAATGACTTATATTTTATGTTACACTAAAAAAAAGGTTACTCAACCCATAAACCGAGGGCGGAAAGTCCAAAATTGAAGCAATTGAAATAATTACTATAAAATAACTTAATTTCTACCTTTGTGAAAAACACATCAAATCTATTTTTGCAACTACCAAAAACTGCTTTTGCCAAGCTGGGTTTTTTCGGCGGTTTTTTATAACCATACTTTCGGTACTTAAAACTAAACAATAGTATGAGGATGCCATAAAACGTATTTTAGTTACATTGAACTCTGTATTAACTCCTATATCTTATAAAGCACATCGAATAAGTTTGTCATATAGACTATAAGACCCATAATATAAAAATACGTCACCCAACGTGAAGATATTTCTATTAAAAACTCGCTACACAAGAACATTGATGTGTATCTAAGCATTTGTACTAAAAATAATGAGCGAATGACGTAACTCGCGCAAACTGCACCGCTCAAAACTTTCCAATACGATAACTGTTTTACAAGCCAACACATAAACAAAGACAAAAAATGTAATTACTCACATTCTATAAACTTTCAAGCTCTCGGACATGGTTTTCATTTATCCTTGATATCTTAGCATACCTAGCAAAAAAGTCGAGGGTAATGGTGAATCCTGTAAAACCGTTTTTCTTGCAAGCCTACGCTGATTGCGGTGAAAACTGCACCTCGTCGTCTAAATCAATCGCTCTTGATAAACGAAAATATTCCAAGATGCAGATAAAAAGCAAACGATGATATGAAAGAGTTGTAAAAGAACGGTGACACAGATCCGAGAAAAATAGAGGACACTGCTTTTAAAAGATTAAAACATCAGCACAAAAATAGTTCCATTTTTTTCAAGATCACATTCATGGGTGGATAAGTTGGAGATCACAAACAATGACAAGCACGTTCGGAGCTTATTTACTTGGACATCTTTAGAAGCGGACAAAGCGTTAAAAAGCGCGATATACTGGACGAACAAATAAGTTACAAACGATTCCAAGTGGAACACAAGAATACAATTAGCAACGCGCGCAACGCAGATAGATAAAACTCGAATATTTCTATAATAATGTATTCTTTTCAGAACACCTCTTTGTGGCTATTCTATAAAAGGCACTTGCTGACACTTTGGACGTTGATTCGAGTTTCTTGGTAAGAAATGTTCTATACTGACAAGGGGGTGGGGAGGATCGAATGAATTTCATTGCGCAAGCGCACCGATGCGGGAATGGACAGCACGGAGGGAAGTTCAGTACTTCAGGCGCCGGGAGAAATATCAATGATATTGATCGAGTACTTGGAGCAGACACTTGAGGTAAATAAATGGAACTCGAGGAAAGAGTACTAAAAGGGAACTTTTATGCGGGTTTCCCCACATCTCAATTTCTCCCTCCACCCCAAAGCAAGCTCACAACTATGAAATAAGTTGTTTACAGATGGCTGAGTGACGACTGATTTAACTGTCACGGAAAAAATCTCTTGCAATTGTGTTACGAGGAACATTGCAATTAAGAGAATGCTTTTACAAATGTGGAATAATTATTTTTTAAATGCTCAGGCAGGTGGATCGTGATAGAAACGAGTAAGAATAAATATAAAAAATAAGAGATTTTATTTTCTTAAGTGAAATAAATACGACAGGAAAAATTGACAGTAATCAGGTTAATATTTTTTCATAAGATCTTAATATTCAGACAATCCATAAGAATTAATTTAGAACAAGTAAAATTTAGGATTTGGGAGATTTAATACATACAGCAATTTTATCGAAATAAAAATAACCTTGCAAAATTTAAATCGCTTTCAGATTTTCAGACTAGGCGTGAGTCTTGCGTATTTGAATAAACTCGGTATTTTTAGAAACCTATTCAAGATGTCGGCGAACTTCACAAAACGGAAATATGTTCTCTTCAAAAAGTTAGTTGGGTGTTTATGGCGCACGGGGGTCATATTTGGCCGAGCTGTGCAAATAGTACACAACGTTAAGTAATGGACCATGCACACACAAAGTTTTACCGGCACAGGAGAGAAATACACCCCGGGTAAGGTAAAGGAATCGAACATACGATGCCTAAAAATCTCCAATAGGAATTTCCCACATTCATAATATTCTGACCACCGGTTTGATAGGCTTTGGATTCTATTCTCAGTCTGGACAGATGTTCGTAATGGTTCGGAACCCACTTTAAGCCGTAGATCTCGATCCTATTATCCGTGGTGTAACCATAGGGGAAATATAAAAGTAGTGAGCAATGGTGACCTTGCTCCCAGGATCATGTGCCAAAACTAATAGTAACGTGACCTTTAGACTACTTCCGTCTGCCGGGTGGAAACGAAAATTCGTCCGATTAGTCCAAGGGACGAGAGAAGACGCCCATCCATTGATACATCATCTGATTGGTCCGATCGGCATAGTAGATTTTGGTGACCACTTTTTGTGGCCACTCTATAGAAATGCGCATTCGCACACTACCCTGTACTAAGATGTATCGCCAAACGAGGCGGTCAATCAAGTAAATTTTTCAGAACAGTCACGTGACTAGTCGACAGGTTGGTCACTTTTTGAAGCTCCTCTCAATAGCAATGCTCCGTCTACTTATATTTCACGTCTCTGGCGCAACAGATACCGTAGAGCAACAAAACCAAATACATCTTCATATTCCACTGCATTATTTAACACTTGAAGCGGAATAGGTTGGTCTTTATTTTATGGCGCGAACGCCAGATCTGGCCAAGCAATGTTTTTTCGGTGAAGTAAATGGAGATGCACAAGAAAAGTTTTACTGACACGGAAGAGAAACTCAGAGTAGTTAAGGAATTGAATCTGCGCCGCTTACAGCTCACGCTGCTAGAGCAGTAAGCAAACCCACTGAGCCACTTGAAGCTGGAATACATACACGAACTTCTTAGATTCACGTGTTCAAGACGATTTAATGAAGAGAGGAAAACAAAAAGGTCTTATACATATAATTTTATTTCACAAATAGAAAATCTTCTCGCTTAAATGTCAAATTTGAAACCATGTACCAAAATTAATTTTGTATTTTACATGCGGTAACTTCCATTTATGCAAATCCTTGAAACACAAATTTAAAAAAAAATCCAATTTCGGCAGCACAAATGATTCCGGAAGAGTATGTTGTCGTTCCTTGATCCAGAACAATATATTAAAAACCAATCGATTTAAAACAATACATTGCTCCTTTATGTTACTTATTTTTGCTCACTTGACAGAAAACAAACATATAAGCTTCAACTCACTAGCATTCAGCTGCATGACTTACGACAAAACGATAACCCTTATATACTGTTACACCACTCGCTTCACAATCGTATCATGCTCGCTAAAACTCGTTTATGATTCCAAGTTAGAAGATGCCTTTGTAACAATATTATACTCCACAAAAGAGAAAACAAAAACTAGCACTGCGTAATAAACTACCATCGTCTTAATGAGATTAGTCGTAGCCTGGTTTCGCAATCTGACGCAGTCTGGTTCTGCTCACGACCAGACGCTATTGATCGGTCCGTTTCGTATATAAAAAGAAGTATTTTCCCCCATTTCGCTCCAAATTATAAATGCATGGCGACTCTAAGATGTTTTGATTGCGTTGAGTTCGTAAATATTCAGCTACTACAAATGTAGATACACTTTGCATTCAGATTAATGAATAGCATATTTTATAAACACCGGAACACTTAAAAATAAGAAACAAATTAAAATACGAGATTTTCAGTGTAAAGAAATCTGACTGAGAAGATCTTATTTCCACTACTCAAATGCTATCGCATGATACACATAGGTAGGAATTTTAATCAACTTCGGACTAGAGAAACACAACGGGCTATTCGGGATCAAATCCGAAGGAAAAGACCGAGGACAACACGTAATTTTGAACCGCACTAGGCCACACCTGAGCTGGCACCCCACTCTCCAAACTTCCACACCACGCCAACATGAGGACATTTGAGGCAACGACAGATTTAACGTGAACCAGCCCCTTTTGCACACGACGGTCTTTGGTTGGATTCGAACTCGCAACTCTCCGGTTGCTAATCCGTTACTCATCAACCGGGCTACAGCGGGCCCTGATACACAATCGGAGTTACCTTAAAATGTAGTTTTTCGCGATGGTTGGTGTTTAACCTAATTGGCGTTGATCAATCGATTATCATATATCAATTCGGTTGGCTGTTCTTGGAGTTTTATGGCGAAAGGGCCATATTTGGCCATGCTGCGCCAGGCACAAGATATCGTCCCCTTATGAGACATGAACGTGCAAATTTTAAAAATTTGGGAAATGACGTTTGAATGTTTAAGCTAACCTGTTTGGTGTTTCACATTCATCTAACGCGCATGCCAAGAACAATGCGTTTCAATAGGGGGTACACATTCGCGTTTCTGGCAAAACTTAGATAGCTAAATAAGTGATCCAACCAGCTGATAAACCCAAAAAGTGAAAATTTGCATTCATGTTTCTGGCATAAGGGGAGGATATACAATATTAAATAGACATACACATACAATGAAAGTTTTACTGGAGAAATACACCCAAGGAGGAATGCACCTGACAAGAATCGAACCTACGCCGCGTCTAACTCGAAGGTTGCTAGCGCAGTGGGCATGTCCACTGAGCCACGACGGCCCCATATATCAAATCGGAATTTATTCTTTGGAAATTTTATTGGTGCGCGCGCGAAGTGATGAAATCGTAATTAAAAAACAAGGCAAGTGAAGTTGCATTCGGAGTAATATCAGGAAACACGACTCGCCACAGAAACACAGCCACCTTCATTTAGCTTGACAGAAAATGCCTCTCGTAACCGATCTGAAGGGAAGTAAGGTGAACAATAGTGCAGGGATAAATTGTAAGTTTTGTACTTATTTAAAAACAAGAGTGTCGAATCTCAAATCTGAGAGTTCAAAATCGAAAGTCTACACACTGAAATATTTTATATTAACACGAGTTTTTATTTTTTCGTACTCCATCCAAAAACGAATTTTCAATGATTGGTATAAAACTGGTCATAAGAAAAAAAAATAATGCAACCAATTAGATATACTTAAAACGTGTTTCCTAAAATTTATCTTACAGTACTACATTTTGACATGGCGGTTTTAAGCTGAATAGATTCATGAGGAAATTTTCAAACAAAAGGTAAAATAAAGTTGATATGATCGTCTTGCATTACATCTATTCAGATATCCACTTGCAGAGCTAACGTACTGTAAAAATGTAAATTTAAGACAATGAAAGTAGGTCACCTCTTTTCGAGGTTTTCTTTAGAAAAAACAGAAAGGACCGGTTGAAGTAATTTCTAGGGCCAATGCTTAGAATCAAGTTAATGATGGCACTGTTAAACGATACACGAATTCAAGAGATTCTATAAACAGCTCAGTTACGAAATGCTATTCATGGCGTGAACTTTCTTTTGACCTTTGTAATTTTGAAGGCATTCATCAAACACTTGCCTTCTTGAGAACATTTTCTAAAGATTTATAGATAGTTACTGAAGTCTTCATTAACGTCGATGGAACAAGGTAGCAGTACGGAATTTTAATGTGCCAAATCTAGTCGTTCACTTGTATACGATTAGCTTATAAAACAAACGCACGGACTAACACTGTTACAGCAAAAAATAACTTCAAGAAAAATATAGAATATTTGTCACCTTCTACCTATTACATTATATAGATGGTATGTATAAGTCATAGCAACTTTTTTAATGTCCTAACCCTTATGAAATCGAAAAAACAGTACATCACAAAACAAAGATAACATTTGATACAAAATCGGTATGATATTGGCCTAAGGATACCATTTTGTTTTGGAATAACTTGAAAATAAAACATTTTCAATTAAATTTTGATATTATTTACACCGTTAATGACATTGTTTATAGAATATGGCATCGGCCAAATGCAAGGGCTCTTTCGACCACATTTTCAATTACGTTTGAGTACATTTCCGGGGTGATTTTTTTCAATTTCTTCGCAAATGTTTTGCTTAAGCTGTTGAAGCGCTGTCAGCTTGTTAGTGTAAACTCGTTCCTTTAAGTAGCCCCTTAGAAAAAGCAAATCCGTCGCGGGGGAAACGAGGGGCCAATCGACATCATCAGATATCATTCCTTACTAATAATGTCAGATTTTGTCATTAGTCAGGAAATGCATCCTGTAGAACTCGTATGGTTGCAAGAGCTGTATGTCGCTGCATCTAGTTGAAAAAACACGCCCTGTAAGTCTTGACGATCCATTTCAGGCAGAATCAAATTTTGCAACATCGCACAAAATTGTTCACAATTAACAGTAACCACATTTTCATTAGCATCTTCGGACAAAAAAATTTTCAAAGCTCCACTCCAAAATGCCAACTGTCATTAACTGAGTGAACATGTACAAAAGTTAAATTAAAATTTTTATTTAAAAGTTATTCCAAAACAAAATGGTGTCCTAACGAGGAACGCCCTGTTTTTTGACCACGTACGTGTAAAAACGACAATTCTTTTACATGTAAAAATACGTACCTCTGAAACTATGCAGTGAAAATGTTTACATTTAATATTATCAATTCAATGAATTATTTTAGAATTGGAACCTGATTATTTGAAATTTGTTTGGTCAGATGTCAGATATGAGAGATTTATGGGCAATTTCCATGGATGCGACCTATTGCTCTGGCTGCACGCACTAAACTTGCAACTAAATTAACCAGTATTGACTTAAGGGGACAATGGACTTTCAAAATCAACAGAAAAATCGATTTTGTACCTTTTGCGTTAAAAATTAATTGATAAACTCTGGATAGCAAAATTTTTAAATTTCGATAATTTTTGACGGAGTTACATAAAACAAATAGATGATTATAGTACACGTCTACTATAAAAACGCATTTTTCTCCGATTGATTTCTATTTCAAAACGTTCCTATCATATCAGGTTGGTTAATTTTGGGGGTTTATGGCGCAAGGGCCATATTTGACCATGCTGCGCCAGACACGACATACAATATCAATACAGACACAATGAAAGCTTTACTGACACAGAAGATAGAAATACACCCAGGGAGGAATGCACCTGACAGGAATCGAACCTGCGCCGCCTACAACTCGAAGGTTGCTAACGCAGTGGGCATACCCACTGAGCCATGACGGCCACCTTTTCACATCAGATTTTAATTGATTCCCTTGAAATTCTTTTTGATAATCCTTTCAATCTGTTGCATATATCTATGTGCAAATTCACCATGCTTCAAAGAAACCTAAGCCTGTGTTTGCAAAATTTTAGTTAACATTTTTTTGCTTTACAATTGAGTGATATATTTACCAAATGGAGTTAATTTGATTAAATATACAAACTTATGAGAATTAAAATTTTGGTAATACATGGAAAATTAATGCGCATGGGACCTATGAAATTTTGTTAATTTACCAAACACACTTTTTGACCAAGTTTTATATAATAACCTCCGCACGATTAAATATTTTTGGATTAAACTTTATTTTTTTATCTTTTAGTAAAAACAGTCAGTAAATTTGATAACAATCGGGTAACAACTGCAAAAGTTTGTTTTGAATGTGCCCTGTAACCCTTAACTTCAATGTTTCGGAAAGTTCTTAAAAGTTTTCTTAATTCAATGGTCCAACTTAGGGGAAAACGAAAAGCAAAATGTAACTTACACATTTTGCTTTTATATATGAACTAAAAACCTGAACAGAAGCAAAAACAGAAAGTGGGTTGGGTTCAAATGACATTCTGGACCATAACACATTTTGATCTTAATTTAGCACTTCTATAAATTGCATCAGTTACATTAAGGCTCTTTTTGCGAACTTCAGGAGGATATGGACCGTGAACACCGACTCCGATGTCCTGCAATCTCTTCTACTTCAATGTGGGAGAAATCCTGGGAAGCGAAGGACCAAATGAGTTCATCATTCTTTTTCTTTTGCCAATTCTTATTTGTTCTATTGTGTGGCTTCAGTCGGTCTTGTAAGTACCACAAAACATTGGACATTTTAAAAAAGGCTATTTACATGACAAAAAATAACGTCTCAAAGTGTCACTCATTAAGAGGAAAATAAATTAGAAACACAAATTGCCGCTTTTTCTGAGATTGACCCACGTATTTCATGCTACAACCGGCCCCGAAATAGCGAGAATGAACTTCGTACACAAATGCACGTCACGGGAAACGCTAGATTGCCAGTTTCAAGCAGGTGCTATATAATAAAGACATTCCCGTCACAAAAACTGATGGAAACTACCTTCAGAAACAAAATAACCAAAAACACTCCCACAACCTCAGGAAAAAGATCGAAAAACAGAACTCGTACCACAACTATTTTCACCCTCCCCCACGCACACTTCTACGAGCATGCCTTATGCAGAAAGAATACGGGTCATTAACATTGCTCCGGTATTAACCATGCTTTTATATAGTCCACGGTTCTACACATTTGTTTATTTCATTCGATCATTCCTACGCTTCAACGGAAACTGGGATCTTCGCCGACCGAAGCTTCGAGGAATTTTCGGAAGAACGAGCACAGGAAGTGGCGTGGAATAAAAGAATGGGGGAAAAAAGAATGAGGGGTGCACCAGACCATGTTGTGTCCTGCCGGCTATCAGAATGTCGAACAATCGCATCGCCCCATCACACCGTCTCGCCTAGAGCTAGCTGAATGAAGTTCCTCTTGGCAGAACATTTCCCAACTGACAATGATTGCGCACTTCTTCTGGACGAAAATGATTGAATTGGCTTGAATCTGCTAACCCTTTCAGGGGTCTATGGGTTGCCTGGCGACCTACTCCTTAAAATAGTTGGGGCTAGGTATATATTCCAGGTATATAAATATTCCATAATTTGATAATCTGATGTCTAAATGGGAGATAAGATATAAGGTTATGTTTTATGGCGCAAGGGCCATATTTGGCCAAGTTGCGCCAAACTCAAGATAACGTTAAGTAATGAATATACACACAAGAAAAGTTTTCTGACAGAGAGAAATGCACTTAGGATAAGTTACAGGTTGGTTGGGTTTTTTATGGAGCAAAGGCCACATTCGGCCATGCTGCTGCGCCAGACAGAAGACAGACAATATCAAGCAATGAACATACATAAGAAGGAATCGAACCTGCACCGTCAACAACTTGCATGCTGCTAGCGCAGTGGGCAAACCCACTAGGCGACATGGGACATAAGCACAAAACCCACCATGGTCCTTAGCTTCAACGAAAAAAATAAATTATTGTTGTTAAAAATGCAGATTGGAAACAGAAAATTAATGAATTTCATTAAATGCTCAATTTGTATAACATTTTAAGAAAAAGTTAAAACAGCGTAAAATTACTCATTTTATCTTTGAAAACAGGTTATATTTTAGGCATTTTCCATGATGCCTCAGGGACAGGGTTTTCAGTTCCCATTCTTAATTACAAGTCTTTTTGGATAATCTCTTCTAATAAATTCTCATTTCTCCAAAATAGTAATTAGAAATTTTCATTCACATGAGTTTAGTCACGATTTTAGAGAAAGGCCTAGTTTTTGTCCATGTATACAACTTTTGGTTTTATAAAATAAGATTGTTTACAAGGGCGCAGAGACAGTTCGAAAAACACTGCTTACAAATGTTACCAAATGATAACAAAGAAACCAATAAGCACGGAATGTTCAAACTTTCTAAATTAATTTTTTTAATTGGACAAAATTTTGTACCTAACTTCAAAATTCTAGACAAAAGGAATTTTATCATGAGTATATTCGCAAACTTTCTTTCCCTGTTAAAATACGACAAACCTCATACTGTTCAAAACAGAATGCTACTATCACGTCCTTTGAACCTATTTTCTTTCTGAAAGTTGCATAACGCGGAAACCTTTGCAAAACATACAATCCCCAACATTATCTAAATTGCATAAAATTCAAACTCACATCAATATGAAACCTACGATCACAAATAAAACCAAGCCTACCAAAAGTAGAGACGCAAGAGCGAATGCACAACTGAAACAATCTTTCCACTTATCAGACCGACAAAAGATATGCTAAAGAAACAAAATGGAAAATTTTTATCTTTTACCTTCCTTTCAGAAGTTCACATGTAAATCCGAGCTTATCAAACGAAAACAAATTATAGCTCCTCCACGCGATAAAGCGGTTCTTAGCCACGAGATCGTCAGGAACGGGTCACATTCGCTTAACAACCTTAAGTCATACGGACACGCAACCGAAAACATCACTGTAACGATGAAAATACCAAGAACCATTTCTTCCTTTCAATACCTAAGGGCTCATTATACAACTCTCGGCTGACGTACACATCATTGTATGCTGGAAGTGTCACACCTATACATTTTCGTCCACTGTGTTCTTTTATTTAGACATCCCGATAATACAATGGGCTGTGATGCAGACCTACCGAAGAGGATTCTTTCGCAGAATACAAGTGTATCAGGAGTCACGAATCGACTACATTGGACGCGCGTTTTAAAATGTTACAATTCTTGTATTGGGAATGGTGATAAAGGAATGTGTTACGAGAACTGAAGCATCGTGATTGCAGTTCCTCTAAACATTCAGACTTTGTATTTTCTAAACTTTCTCTACACCAGCTGAAACCCTTATATTTATTTAGACTGCGGTTAACAAATATGCATTTTCGCTTGGTTGGGTTTTATGGCGGCAAGGGCCATATCTGGCCATGCTGCGTTAAACACAAGACAGACATAAAGGAATGGGCATTACACAAGATTGGTTGGGTTTTGTGAAGCTAGGGCCATATTTGGCCAATCAGCGCCAAATGCAAACAATGTCACGATATACACAGTTTTACTGACACAGGAGAGAAATACACCCAGGAAGGAATCGAACATGCGCCTACCTACAACTCGTAGGTTGCAAATACAGTGGATAAACCCATCGAGCCACGACGTCCCCAATACACAAGAAAAGTTTTACTTACACAGAAGAGAGAAATACACCCTGGGAAGAATCGAACCTGCGCCGCCTACAATGCGCAGTTTGCTAGCGCAGTGAGCAACCTACTGGGTCACGGAAACCAAGTATGAGAAAGGAATTTCCTTTAAAAACCTAAAAGCTAATATCTTTCAACAAATCCATACTTTTCAGCAAATTGTATACTACCTTGCAATAACGTTCAGGACGCGTATACTTCCGTGTTTTTCAAGGTACCACAAGTAACGTTCGTTTAGAAAAACCTTGAATCGCCAAAGCAGCATTAATTTCGGAAAAAAATTACTCAATAAACAATATCCCCCCCTCGATTGAAAATTAAATTATTGCATTATATTTATCGATCGTAAAAAATTCAAATTGTCAATAAAAGCGCTATTTTTTATAAGGCAAAGTGAGAGTTTTCGTCGCCAAATGGACCATTTTACAGTGGCTCCAGAAGAAATCAGCAAGGTCAAAATACTCGTTTTGCATAAGAGAAAAAACAGGTTATTAAAATCTATTTGAATGTACAATTCCAATTTTTTTTCCTTCATCGGCGCATTGGGCTAATTTAAGTTATTCAATAAAGTATCGTCATCCCCCACACCCATAATTTTAAAGTAACTCGACATACTATTTAAAGGATTTTTTTAAAGCGGATTCCTAGAAATACTTGAAGCGATAATTTGCGTTGTCTGCTCCCCATCCTCTCCGGTAACCACACCAAACAAGAGAACGGGAATCATTGAAATCATTCAAGGTCGAATAGAAAATCTTTTTCCTTCTAATATCTGGGCCAACGCGTAACGCCCAGACTCAATACAGGTGGGAGCAGTTAAGGTCACAGTATCGTAAACAAAAAAACAGCGAAAAGAACACAGATAGTATGACAAATGCAGTCGGTGAGGATTCTTAGGTGAAGAGACGTTCTAGTCTCAAAACCTCAATCGACCAAAACCTAATCAACATAGTAACATGCGTCACGTGTTCAATAAATAATTTAGGGGTCGGTCCCAGTTCACTATTCCTACCGAATTGTCAAGTTTTTAAATTAATATTCAGTTTACTCGACTGTCTACACCTTTTACTTGTGATTAAGTTAGGTGAATTTACGTCGCACTGGAGCAGCACAACGGGATATTGGTGATGGTCCGGGATCAATCCAGTAGGGAAAGATCCGAGGGCAAAATCTCGACATTTCGAAGCAGTCAGATGACGAGGTCAAACCTGAGCTAGTACCTCACTCTCCAAACTTCCACACCACGCCAAAGAGATGACATTTGAGTCCACGACAGAAAAAGTGGACCAGCACCCGCGTACGGGGAGGTCTGGTCGGATCGAGTTTCGAACTTGCAACCCTACGATTGCTAATCCGAGACTCTACCAACTGGGCTATAAATGAGTGGTTAAGGAAACTTCTATTTTTGCTGATTGAAATTTTTGATCGTCTTTACTCAATTGTAAGCCATTCTACTTGTAAGATTACGGAAATTTCTATTTCTGCTGATTGAACTTCTCGATCTTTTTTAACACTAAAAATTCTTCTGGAACGGCTTGAGAACCTAGGGTCATCCCCTCGAATACGTCCCAAGCACCGTGTAATGCTTTTAATTGGCTATCTACACTGGAGTGTAGGGAAAAACAAAGAAGTCAAAACTTTTATAACATTTTAATGTTAAAAACTAGCTGTAGTCGGGGTTGGTTGGGTTTTTTAGCGCAACGGCCATATTGGGCAAAACTGCGCCAAACGCAACACAGATAACGCCAAGTAATGAACATACACATACAAAGATTTACTGCTACATAAGAAATACATCCAGGGTAAGCTTTCAGGGTAAGCGAACCTGCCTGCGCCACCACAACTCGTAGTTTGTAGTCGGGAAAAACACCTCCTGCGTACCTTTATTTCTATATACACTGCTGGCTACCCAAATTGCAACACCAAGAAAGACAAGAGATATCACAACAAAATTTATTTTGTAGATAACATGTTGACCAAGTATCAAATGATTAAATTTATAGACTTCTGTGAAGTGTGGTTCCTGCCAAAATCAGTAGCCAGAGTAGCCGCCATTGTTGTAGAGCACCGCTGCCACACGCCTCGGCATTGATTCAAAGAGACTTTGGATGTGTTCTTGGGGTACAGCAGACCAAGCAGCTTCCAAACGTTGCCAAAGTTGATCTGGTGTGGCAGCTGGGGATGTATTCTGGGTCAATCGTTTAGCAACCATGGACCACATGTTTTCTATCGGCGAAAGATCCGGAGAGCGAGCTGGCCAGGGAAGCAATTCAATCTGGCGATTGACGAAGAACTCTTGGACAATGCGTGCCACGTGTGGTCGCACATTATCCTGTTGAAATATGGCTGTGGGCAAGCCCTGAAGGTAAGGAAGGACAACTGGCTCCAACACCTCGGAGATATAGCGCTGGCTGTTTAAAGTACCGGCAATGCGTACTAGAGGAGTGCGAGAGTGATATCCAATACCGCCCCATACCATAATACCCGGTGCAGGACCAGTGTGGCGGTGCATAACGCAGCTGTTCAGCATCCTCCCTCCACGGTGTCTCCAGACTCGAATCCGACCATCGTGGTGTTGCAGACAGAAGCGTGACTCGTCAGTAAAGACAATTTCGTTCCATTCTGCCGTCCACATCCTTCTTTCATCGCACCATTGGCGGCGGAAACGTCTGTGGTTCTGCGTCAAGGGTAGACGAAGCAATGGACGTCTTGCGGACAGACCACTCTGCTGTAAACGGCGTCGAATGGTACGCGCAGACACTGGATGATGCGGTACAGACTGAATGTGCTGTGCTATGGTTCGTGATGTGGCTGAGCGATCCGTCACTGCCATACGCACAATATGCCTGTCATCACGTGAAGTGGTGCACTGAGGTGGATGCGATCGAACACGTCGGTCCGTCGTACCCTCCTGCATCCAACGATCACATATCCGCATTACAGTTGTTTGGTTTCGTCCAACACGACTACCGATTTCCCTGAAAGATAATCCACAATCTCGGTAGGCCACTATCCTTCCTCTGACGAACTCGGATACTTGATCAAAAGATGATCGCTGTTTTCTACGAGGCATAATTGATCGTTTTTTTGAAAAAACCACAAGAAAAACACAATTGCCGTACTTGAAATCGTCGAAATCTCCAAGCCTTAAATAGCGCTTTGAAGTGGCGCCACAGGCGCGCGTGATGTGCGTCTGCGCTGAAATTCTAATCATTTGCATATCTCACCTCCGCTAATGCATATTGTAAATTTCATATTATTTGCATGCTTCCTTCAGGGTGTTGCATTTACGGTGGCCAGCAGTGTATAATTCACGTTTTCAACAACATGAAGACACTTATGTTGTGGCGTTAACGTGGAGAAATTATTGGGGTAGGGTAAACTCCAGTTCTTTCACATAACCATTGCGGCACCACGCCCAAAATCACGAAACTATATTTTAGGTGTTTTAATCAAGATGCTGGAAGTTGAATTTACGTTGAAATGGAGCAACACAACGGGCGACGATACGGGATCAATCCCGAAGGGAAAGATAAGAAGTTCACCTAGATGCATTTTCTAGACTATTATTCGAAGTTTTATGCAAAGGCAGAATTCTAATTCGTAGCCTAATTAATTAATGTCACCACATTATTAATGTGATTCTTTTAGTGTCGTACCTTTAAACGTTTGTTCTCTTGAAAAAAAGATTTTGCAAATTCGTGCCAAACAATTATAATTACAACTTTATAAACAATTTACTTTGTTTATACATTTCACTGGAATTACCTGCACATGTTTGTAATATTTACCCCTCTTGTTTTGGGACAAGACCCTAACTATAAACATATCGGAGGGGGACATAGGTTCGAGTCCCTGCGAGTTAGCACCTCCACGATGGAATCAGGAGAAAAACGTATCACTCACAATTTTCAGTGAAGTGAGGTTACGTAGTGAAAGCTTTGATAAATCGCAGATTACTTTATCTTTATGACAGTATATGTAAAAAAACCCCAGTCGTTATCTGATTTTTTTATAAAGATTGGCTATTCATTTTCATACACCAATTATCAATTTTAGAAGATAAATATATTTATTACACGATGTTACAAATATATTATCAAAAAATGAAAGTATCCTAATTTCGATTTATCCATTAATCTCACTGTTTGTTGACATCAGAAAGACTTGTAATTCCAATTCGATGACGACCTTTTTAAAAAGTAAGAATGAATAAAATACAAAAATATTCTATTCAACATCAGTTTTGCAAAAAGGAAACCGGCAAACACGTTTGTGATTAATAAATCATTACTGTAACTCTCCCTGAGTAAGACGAAAGAACAAGTACCTATTACAGGTATCATTAAACATGTAAAAAAGTAAACCTTTTAAAAACAAAAATGTCACGCACGATCAGAATAAATGTGGCGCTCTGGTCCAAAAACGGAAAAACAATCCAGATAAGTTGCCCCAAGATACCTTCTCCTTATACTCCAGATGAATATTAAAAAAGTGAAACAGGTAGAAATGCGTGTAACAAATAAGAAAGGGCAGAGAGAATCTGCGCATCTTCAAGACAAAAAATCGATAAGACCGCTTTTGCTGTTGCTAAGACACGGCTAATGACTGTTCCTGGTGAAATTACTGATGTGCATAATCGGATACTTTTGACAATCGAGTACTTGATTAGTTGGTACCTGAATTTATGTCGTACTGGTGCAACACAACTGGGGTATTGGCGACGGTCCGGGATCCATCCCTAAGGGAAAGAATCGAGGACACCTAGTCATTTTGAACTACGATCAGATGACGAGGTCAGCATCTGAGCTAGCACCCACTCTCAAAACTTCCACACCACGCCAACGTGACGACATTTGAGGCTACGTGATAGATATAACGTGCACCAGCTCCCACGTACACGGCGGTCTTTGGTTGCAGCTTCGAGCTTGCAACCCTCCGATTTCCATTCCGTGACTACCAACTTAGGCCCCCTTAAGTACTTAAGAGTTCAAGTACTTTTCAAGAGCGAATAAGTATTCGAATAACGTGAACAAGAGTTGTGACAAGGATATGTTACGATGAAATTAAAGTAAATTGTATCCACATGTACACTGATAACCTAATATAGATTTGTGGGCTAGAACATGTCTAATTACTTAACAGGAATAACTAGATTCCAATAAGCAGGGCAGACATCGCTTTCGATCAGGGTACGAAAAAAAAATCATAAAAATCGGATTTATTTTATTTAAATCAGATTTTTTTATTTTAAATCGGATTTTAATGATTTTTATTCATTCGTTGCCTTTATATGTTTAAACTTGTTAGATAGGAGACATGCAAATCACAGTATAGATCCTAGATAGTATTGATTTATGTTAAACATTAATATATATACAGTATATATAAAGATTTAGAAAATTTAGCAGGGCAAATTTTTGAGACTGAAACAATAAGTTATCATTGGGTCTTGTTACTTTTATTCTTTCATTTAAATTGTATTTCATGATACAAATCCATTATTCTTAAAATTCTAAATTAAAAAGCAATAATTTAAATAAGGGGAGGAAATTTTAATATTTTTATAAATCATAATAAAAGTTAAACAAATTTTAATTTTCTGGCCTGTTTGTTACCCAAATTGTTTCTTATGAACACATTTTTTTGTCTGCTACAAACACAAAAATCTAAATTTAAACTTATTTAAATTTGCAGAAACCAAATTGTTTCTCAATCAAAAGGAAATTCCACATTATGGAATGCAATGCTTTCACAGAGAAAACCAAGAAACTTATCTGCTTTCTCTTAAACTTGTTAGATATGAGACATGCAAATCACAGTAGTATATATCTTAGATACCATTGATTTGTGACAGTATTGACAGCCTAGATCGCATTGATGTGTGAACAAATCCATCATAATTTTTTTTAAATCATTAAAACCATATTTTTATTAATTTGTTGTTCCTATATATTTAAACTTGACAGACATGAGATGCAAATCATAGTGTAGGATCTAATTAGTATTGTTATATAGGCTGTGGCGAACTTAGCTACAACGACAAAAAATTAATTTACGATACAGTAGTATATATAGCAACGTAACCCAACTCTACCATGGAGTACTTTTTAATAGACAAGTTGCACTGTTTCACATAAGCTTACCAAATTGGTGACCTACGGACGTGATCTTGAACACGCAAACTTTATAAAAAACTTCGATTCGATATGAGTTTCCCCAAAGGAGATCTGAGAATGAAAAAATCGTGATTCTTTTTTCAAAATGTTTTTAAAAAATTGGGGGGGGGGGGGGGTTATTCAGAAATTTTGTCAGATTTTTATTTCCCCCCCTATGTGTTTAAACTTGTTAGACAGGCAAATCAGCGTAGTTACTAGATAATATCAATTTATGTTAAACATGTCTGAGGAATTCTGGATTCCCTTACCAGAAATAATAAGTTCCTTCTTTAAAGGGCATCAGTTTAAGTCTAACTAACCTTTCAATGGGAAGAGTAAGTCAAAATTATCTGAAAACATTTTGTACAACGTATGGACTGGTCTCATCTGTACAAAACTCAGCATATGCCGATAAACAGATTTAATTGACATTTATTTTAAGTAAGTAAAGAGAAAAATATTTTTTTGGACAGTTGTCATCCCAACATGAGCAGATAACCCCGAATCTCTTTTGTCCCCAAACGAGAGGTAAATATTTCCAATGAGAAACTAAACTTATTAAAAAAATCCACCTACACAAAGCATGTCCGCCCCCTTGAAATCCTTTAAAATTTTTATGGTAGGGCCCAGGACCCCAAACATAAGGGGTAAATATGCAAATAATGTGTAACCAAATATGCAGAGTGGTTTTATCTGTCTTGAGTTGCTTATCAGAAGAGTCGTAAAGTTCTAGACCCGGAACTCTTTGGGTCCTAATATTTTTATAGTTGGAGCCAAGTCTCCCTCCAACATAAAATATTAAAAAATACTGATAATATTGGTAATGATTTATGTAAACAAAATAAAGGTTTCCAAAATATTTATAATGAAGCAAATGATATCTCCAAGTTGGAACCCAGTGCATCCCAATCAATGCAATTATCTTCAGTGTCCTCAAAGTAGAAAGGCCAATAATTATCAGTTTTATAAAGGATCAATCGCAGGGTTATTGAGTAGGAGCAAACTTTTAAAATGATTTGTATCGTCCCATTTTGCCCTAGGTTATTTCATTTTCAATATTATTAAACTTAAGAAAAAAAATCAAAGTGATTTAAATCAATGATTTTTTAATAAAAATCACTTGATTCAAATCAGCATACCCTGCTTTCGATATATAATTTTAATTTTATCGTTTAATTTTAATTTTATTGCTTTAAAAATTAAATTTGTAATTAAAAATATTCTGAGTTATAGCTATAGTTTAATACTGCCACGATATTTTAATTTTTTCAGAATTTAAACTTGGTATCTCCATCATTTTGATACTTGAAAAATTAAATATACTATAAATAATAAATATAAAAATTAAATATACTATAACTAATAAATATAAAAATTAAATATACTATAAATAATAAATATAAAAATTCTGGTTCCCTTGAAATTGTTTTAAATGCGATTCGATACCGAAATGGTACTTCCATATCTTCCCAACATTTATAATATCTGTGATGTCACCATTATATAAAATAAAAACTGCTACCCCATACCATCAAAATGTAATTGTACTTTGAATAAAATTTATATTAACTGGTAAAAAGATCACAAGGGAAAAAAGGTAGCTTAATTTGTTTATCTGAAAACTTGAGATATTTCGTTTATTTTCGATCGATAAATTCTCAAAAGACAGCCGTTTCTGAATTTTAATTATAGGCAAAAAGTGCGAAAATCTTTTCCCAACTGTAACAAAACAAATATTTTGAAGTGATTTGATAAATCAAAAGAGTGTTCGTTGGATTCATTGGTTTTCGATTGTAAATCGTCATTAAATTTTCATTTCCTCTCGTAAAATTATAAAGTTTTTGGGCGATTTTCAATAATTACATGTTCGTTAAAAAAAAGCATCTGCGCTACTCAAAGCATTCTTTTAAGTACACACGATTAATAACTTCATCACATAACACATTTTAATTTAGATTAATTTTATCGTCTTTTAAAGTTGGCCGTTATTACTGCATATCAAATAAACCTCAACGGCATTCGTAACAAATAAAAATTTGAGGATTTAATATTAAATTTCTTTAGATTTACCTAAGGGCGAAATATTAAAACAAAGATATCAGCAACTACGGATAGCAACCGTTCGGTTGCGCAAATAGTCATTCTTCTCGTTCTGTTTTAACCCAACTTTTTTAATCTCGATAAATATTAAATCCAGATAAAACACAAAAGATCGATTATCGTTCCCTAATATCACTTTATAATAAACGGAATCGAATAGCACATTTCCAATTTTTGTACTCAATACTTCCCATTACATCACTAGGCCAAGGATCGATGCGTAGAGCTGCACCGAGTCAAGGCTACGTACGAGTTGTTTAAAAATTAAGTAGATGTTATATAAGCGTTCTCTTAACTAGAAAAACAGGATGCTATGTTTATGAGGCCATATTTTTCAGTTAGAAAATGAGGTATTAGATCGCTCCGTACCTGCGCAATTTTACTCGGCAACTGTCATTATTTTCTATTCAGTCGTCTACAAAAGAATTGAACAATAGAAAAAGGGTACTATAAAACTGTGGTTTGGCTTCAAGAAACCTAAGGAAAGCGTTAGCAGATTTTTATTTGGAAATAAAACTATTTTTTGCAGAACATTCTTTGGTGGTGACATTTGTCTTTATAAGGACATATCTGTAAAAACGAGCCTTAAACGCGATTTACGGTTATGGCATTTACAACACAGAAAAATTAGCTGCCATTCAGAATATTAAAAATATTTTGTATGTGATCGCATATTGACGTTATATTTTGATAAAGTTTGCAAATCTCAGAAATAATCGCAAGGCTTTTTCAAAGGAGTATTTATCTCCACACATATCGTAAAAAACTATTACTAAAATGAACATACATTCTCATTTAAGTTAATTTTAGATAAAATATTTTAGAAGTGAACATTCTACAATTAAAAATTACAAATACTGAGCTATATTTATATTTTTAAATACATAAATTTAGATGTTTATGTTTTTGGATACAATTGTGGAAAAAGTTTTGAGCAAATAAAACTGGCAGAAAGATTATATATGAAATGCTGCTCTTTGGAGATATTACTACACTTAAGTACAAAGCCTGATCAAAAAGTATCCAACCTTCAGGTAGGAAAATAAAACTACTTTGCATATTTAGTTAAAACCTAATCACTTAAACAAAACACCAAGTCGACACATTTCTTCAAGAGATCCTGCTGCTGGAAGCATTTTTCAATGTCACTTTTTTGGAATTCCCATCAGGTGCTTTGTTGCATTAATAATTCTTGTCCTAATAATCATCCTAAACCTTTGTTGCATTAATAATCTTGCCCTTTGAGTGCCATCTTTAATCAAGGAATTGGTCAAGTCACATGGAACAATGCTCGAGTTGGTTGGTTTTATAGCACAAGGGCCAGATCTGACCAAATTATGCTTGTTCCATCAAGTACATGGACAGAAGGTACACACACAAGATAAGATTTAATGACACAGAAAAGAGAAATAAACCCAGGATTACAGAAATCGAATCTGCACTGCTTACAGATAAAGCAGGCTGTTAGTACAGGGGGTAAACCCACTGAGCTAAGAACCATGTTTAAGTAAAAGGATATATATGTGTATGGCAGTCATTTGGCCAAAAAATTCTGAACATGGTGCTGTGCTTGCAGTGACATCTTCCAGTTGCCATTTTGTGCGAATTATGGTCTTTCATTTAACTCTCATAGATAATGGATAATAGTGGCACCAACTATGGGAAATTATAGGTGGGGTATGGAAAATCCCAGTTGCTTCATGTTTTCAGACCTCTTTTTTTGTTTATAATGATCATTAGATAAATTATTTAAAATTATATTATCTGTATATTTGTAATAATTATTCATCACGTTGGAGGAGATCTGGGCCCCAGCCTTAAAAATATCAAGGCCTAAGGTTGGTTGGTTTTGGGTTTTATGGAGCAAGGGCCATATTTGGCCAAGCTGCGCCAATCACAAGACAAAAACACAATGAGGGATGAAGAAAAAGCAAAAGGGTAGGCGAGGATAAAAATGAAAGAGAGAAAAGATCACTTGGATACCTCAGGGTTGTGATGCCCATACACACCTATAGAAGATGTGCCCCTGAGGGCTTGAGGCCTAAGGTGTTCAGACCCAAAGTACTTGGTGCCCTTGTCTCCTAATAGTGATTAACTGATCTAGCGAATGAGGTCAAGCCTCTGCTGCTCCAATATTTCGTTATTCATATCATCTGAATATTTGTATCTTATGTCTGGGGGACTGGGGCCTAACCATAAAAGTATTGGGGCTCAAGGTTCGTTGGTGCCTGTGTGTGCTTTCAAGTCACACGATAGGTAATTTTCAAAAATTTCAGGTGTGCACAACAATATAGAATTGTTAAATCAATGCAATTTCACAAATTAAATTCTTTATTCATTTTTTACTATCTTTCTTTGTAATAATATAAGATAAATATAAATAATGATAGATAAGGTGTTGATGAGGTCATGGAGAACCTGGCCCCGAATGGGCCTCAATCTCCAGTATTGCACTTGATAAATGGGCCTGCCTTGGTATTTGGGAATCATAATAAATTGGTAGATTAAGAAAAGAACTGAATAAATATATGTATTGACAGGTTTTATAGTATTCTGTTTTTATTTTTTTGCCTCTAGGTTATGATACATAACTTTCATGTTTTTGGCAACCCTTTCATAAGTCACAGTGAATCTACGAGGCCCTTGGTCTTAACAAGTCAGTGCATCCCTGCCAGGGTTTGGACCAGTTGGGCTTGTAGATAAGTTAGATAATGTTTTTGTTAACAGTTAGTTCCAAAGGAGGGTACCTGTGATGAACTTGACAAAGGTGGTTAAAAAATTAAGAGTAAAACCTGAAGGAAGTTAAGAGCTTAAAGTTGTTTCATGAGGTTCAATCATCCAATTGCTGGTTTCAATGGGATGATTGTGTTTTCGTTTTAGAGTAAACCGCAGATCCATAGACACAGGACTCAGTCATGATTTTTTTAATGAAATCAGGATAAACATTGGTGCATTCTTGTCTTTTAGCTGGTAGCATGAAAGCAATGAACATAGAATATGTATGAAATATAATGGTTCTTAGCAGACTAAAGAGGTGCAAAGTCTAGCAAAGAAAAACCTGTGCAGATGGGTCCAAGGCTGTATTTCCAAAGTAGTGACGCAGGAATGCAGATGGTTGAAGCAACAAAATAAGGTCATACTTTTGTATCAGATCTTGTATAAATTTGAAATATTTCTTACTACTACCTTAATAAGTAACTTGTTTCTTTTAGGATACAAAGGTGATTTTATTAGATTAGAAATACAGGCCATATAAAAACATGCAGCCATGATGGAAGTAAAATCTTGTAAAGGCATTTAAAGGCAAATAAGACTTGTTTTTTATCTGCTGTAAAAGTTATTTTTTTTTTTGCTTTAAGTCAGGGTATGTCAGTCAGATTTAAATCAGGTGATTGGTATTACAAAAATCATTGACTTAAATCAAAATTTTAAATTTCATTTTCCTTTCTGATAGTTTTGATTTATTTAAACATTAATATTTTTATGTAAAACATTAATGCATTAAGAAATATAACCAGGTAAATTTTTGAAAGATTAAAATGCGACATCGGAATTAGAAAAGTAAATCACATGATAGAGCAAATAGACCCCAAATACCAAGATGAGCAATGTTTTTCCATCTGGTTCACACACACACACACAAGCAGTTTAGATTCTTTGAGTTTGAGTGAGCAGTGACGTGAATTTTTTGGACCCAGATAAATAAGGTTGCCGTATTCCATATTATAAACTTTTTCAATCATACAATTTTCAGAATTTCTTTCGCATTATATATTTATCATATATGAATAAAATGTTTTGAATTACTTCAATTATTTTGATATAAAATAATTAATTGGTTCAGGACTTGCTTATGAGAAAAAAATCATGTCACCAATAGAAAATAAAATAAAAGGAACTTGCATCTTGAAAAAATTCTTACTTCTCATCAATTTTTAGCTTGCAAAAATAACCTATTGGTGAAAAAATTGTTACTTTTTGCAAGTTCAGTAAAAAAAATTAGACGACATAAAAATACATAAATTTAAAATCAAATAAATGTCTATTTTCCCAATTCTTTGAATATTGACAAGTAGTTCATAGGTGTATTTGAAGTACACAAAAAGGGTTTACATATAAAACAAAAAATGATGCTTTGCTCTATGAGAAGCATAGAACAAATGTAATATCATCCCCAGATAATGGAAATTAAGTGGAATTTTGAGCTTGCAATAAAAAAAATTATCCATTCCAATAGCTTTCTGCTTCAACCCATAATCTTTTCTCAACATACTCAATTATCAGATGAGTAAATTAGTTTTTACATTCCAAATTTCAATTCTATAAATATTGAATAGTTATTCTAGCAGTGTAAAGAATTCTAAGGGATCAATGCATAAAATTTCCCAATAAATTGAAATAAAAATTAACAATATATTACACAAAACAAAATGAAACTATTAAAATTGCTAATTATAAAGATTTATGTGCAAAACTGGAATGCTTTTGTGATACTGCAGAAAATCTTTCATTGTGAGTGTCTTTATATTTTTTGAACGAATTAAATATTAAATAAATAACTAGAACATCTTAAAAAAGAAAACAAGTTACCACAATTTTAATAATTTCATTGAATATATTTCGAGCATCTTCACTCAACACATGGTCAATGGTTTAAAATTAGCCATGTGCGATTTAGTCACATGAAATGTTTAAAACAAATCCAACACTGATGAGCAGGCTTGTGAGGGATACCTATTGGTCAACGGCCCAGGATGCAAATACTTGTCTGATAATTATGATCCCAATAAGCAAATACTGTTATTTAGTTTCTTCAAAGGGAGGATGGTTTTCAATATAATTTTGGAGTTAACTCAGTACAAGCGAAGTTCTTAACTTATTTGAATAAAAAAACACGCATCTTGTTCAGTATTTCATTCTCAACATTATTAAACTTAACACTGAAAAATGAAATTTAAAATTTTAATTTAAATCAATGATTTTTTAAATAAAAATCGCATGATTTAAATCAGCATACCCTGTTTGCACATAAATCTTTATAATTAGGAATTTTAATATTTATTATGGATTGAAGTGGAAAACTATTTTAATGATCATGATGATTTTTTATTGCAAGCTCAAAAGTCTATTCAATTGGCATGTTCTGAGGGAATGCTATTACACTTATTCTATGTTGTTTTCATAGAGAAAAGGTTCATTTTCTTGTATCTTAGGCATAAGCTCTTTTTGCGTGCTTTGAAAATTTGAAATACGTATCATGCTCAGAGAAAATTTGAAAAATAAGCAAATTTGATTTCAATTTGCTTATTTTCATGTCTCATTTTTTACTATTTACATATAAATAACATTTTTCACAAATAAGTACTTTTTGCAAGCTCAATAGCAATGAGAAGTAGGAATATTTTCATGAATTTTGTTGCAAGTTCAATTTTATTGTATTTTATATTGGTGACATGATTTTTTTTCTCAATAAAGATATGTGTGGTAGTTGTATCCCACAACCTTATTTACTTAGGTCTAAAAAATTTCATGCCACTGCTTATGGGTTAAAATCATATAAAAAGAAATCAAACTAATCTAAACTGTTCAAGAACCAGATGGGAAAACAGCTTATGTATGGCATTTGTTGTGCTGTTCTATTTACTCTATCATGTGATTTAACTTTGTTAATTTCTATATTGCGTTTAAATGTTTCCAAAATTTACCTTGCTATATTTTCTAACACATGAAAGTTATTCATAAATATTAATGCTTAACATAAATTAAAACTATCTAGAAACTACACTGTGATTTACGAGTCCCATGTCCAAAAATTTTAAACTTGTGCAGGCAAAGGATTAATTAAAATCATAAAAATCTGACTTGAATTTAAAAAATTACTTAAATCAAATCTGATTTTTATGATTTTTTTTCAAAAAAAATTTACATTTTAACAAAAATAAGGATATTTTACATGCTTTGAAGACTTAAAAATAAATACTTTGCAATCTCTTGCCAAAAAGTTAAGAAATCTGTTCTCCAATAATAATTTACATACAAAACAGAGTAGAACTATTAAAAGATACGAACCAATTTTCTCAAAAAAGCATGTATGTAAATAATATTTCCTACCTTAAATCGAATTCTAGCAACTCATCACCACCATTAGATCCACTAAATGTGCGAAGAAATTGCCGAAGAACAACAGGGACATCAGAATCAGTGATATTATCCACTGCATTTTCTTCAGTAGGTTCACTTTGGCTTTCAATATCATGCATTGGATGCCCTATACCTTCATTAACACATTCTACTAAAGTTGAAACCTTCACATATTGATTTTCACCTAATTCTATTTCGGGTAATGACTTTAAACTGTCCAATCTCTCAACAGCTTTTTTCGAGGCCATATCCCAAGAAATTTGATACTTCCAAAAACAAAGTGCAATTTTATGATAGCTTTATATTGCCTCTATTTTATAAGCTAGATTTGAAGAAAATTTCACAATCCATCTGAGATACTAGCCAGGATTTGAAATCCTTCAGAAAAGGATTGTTGATAAAATTGAATTTACAAGATTGATATACAAGAACGCATCTCCACCCTCTGGGCATCACAAGTTGCTGTTGAATTTTAGATAAAGCTGATTTAGATATCCTGCAAAGGAAGTGATAAGATTTCCTTTGAAAGGAATAACTGAAAAAAAAAATAGGTAACCATGGTTACAAAGTGATAGGTGTCAGTTGTAGCTTTGAAAGAATAGATTTAAATAGAAAGAAAGAATCCCAATCTTTAAAGGAAACTAATAAAACAAATTGAATAAAGCAAAGCAGAAGTTTTTAAGATTCACACAATATACAATTTAACTGAATTTTAAAAGTTGATTCAGAATAGATGCCCCCAACCCCCATGGTTATTTTTTTAACCAGTTGTAAAAATATACTTCTAATTAAAAAGTATTGAAATCATGTTTAGATGTAGGTTTCTTGGGTTTTATGGCACACAAAGACCATATTTGGCCAGGCAGCACCAAATACAAGATCAATAAAGTCTAGTAATGGATATATAGGTACTCAAGGAACATTTTACTGACCCAGAAAAGAAAAATACACCTAGGGTAAGATATAAGAATCAAAACTGTGCCACCTACAACATGCAGGTTGCTAGCATAGTGGGCAATCCCACTAGGTCACCACAAATAAATATAGGATATTTTATTTATTTTGCAAGAGACTGTATAGCTAAAAATACAAAACTTTCCTTTTCACATACAAGTATTTACCAAGAAATTTCCAATTAGAAAAATCTTTTCTACTGCATAATCAGTATCTGAGGAAATTTGATCTTTCAGAGGACATCGTGTAAGGAGCTCTCATATTTCAACTGCACAATATCTCAAACATCGGGGTAAAAATTGCTGAAGCCTTTCTGCAGTACTGAATTTAGAATTTTAAGTATTATAAATTTGTATCATGAAAAAGAAGTCAAATGAAAGAATAAAAGCGACAATAAAGTCCAAGAATAATTTGAATTGTTTTAATCTTGGAAACCTTTGCCCTGCTGTTTCTTAAACACTCATTTATATATTAATGTTTAACACAAATCCAATACTATCCAGAAAAACACTGTTTGCACATCTCATGTCCAACAAGTTTAAACATATAAAGGCAACAATTTAATTAAATCATAAAATCCCGATTCAAATTTGAAAAAAAATCATGATTTTTCATATCCTTTTTCAAAAAAGTAAAGATTTAGTGAAATACATGTTTGCGTGAAATATGTAGATTTAGTAAATGTTTCATATGGAATAAATTTGTTTTATTCTGAAATTATATGAAAATTAAAATTGTGCCTTTTCCATGCAGTAATTAAATTGCTATTCTCTCAACCAATCAAATGTTCACTTTCATACAAGTCAATTTTGCGGTGTTTCAAAATTGAAAATCTTACACTGACTCAAATGAGCACACAAAATCATAGCTTATGCACAAAAGAAAAATATATAATTACAAAAATAACAAAATTTTGTCAATTTAAATCAGTTTAATGTGCATCAGATAATTAAAATTAATCTATTCTACCTTCAACCAACTAAAAGTTTTCATTCATGTAGTCAAGTTTTCAAGATGCGAAAAGAATCATGTTTTGATTTCATTTAAATCAGATTTTTCTGATTTTAATTATTTTGTTACCCTACATCTTTAAACTTGTTAGACATGCAAATCAGTGTCATTTCTAAACAGTATTGATTTGTTAAACACGTCTAATGGTTTAGGAATTCCTGATTCTTTTATCAAAAATAGAAAATTCCTTCTAGAATGGGCATTAGCAGAACTTTATCCAACTTTTCCATGAGTTCCTATGTTTTGTTCAGTAGAACCAAATTTTTAAACTTATTGGCATCATGCATTCTGTCCCAGGTTATTTGACATTTTCATTAACATTCAATTAAGAAAAATGAGAATTTAAACCAATTTAAATCATTTTTCTAATAAAAATCACTTTAATTAAAATAAAAAGGCATACCATGATAGTTTTACAATGCTTCTAAACTGTTCTAATTTAGCAAGCTAGCAAAATTATAAACCAACATTTATCAATGTAATTTGAAAATATTAAATTTTTACAAATAAACACTGCTATACAGTAGAAATATATTTATGTCTAAAAAACGATCCTCCAAGAGCATTTTTCCTTTTATGAAGGATTTATTTCCATTCTTTTCAGTTGTTTTTGCTGCTGTCATGGTGAAAACAAATATTTTGTTAGCCATGTAGTAACAGTTAATAGAATTAATTCTCAGTTCTGAATACTAAAATAAAATTTTAGGAAGTAAGAATGAAATTGTCGAACATGTTCTATCAAAACAAAAAAGGATTGCAACTGGGATGATTTGATTTGTCCATCTATGCTAATCTTCATAAAAAGAGTGATTAAGATGGCATCTCAATATCATACAAGACATATGTAGAATCCATTCACATCTTCTGTGGCTTGTCTGATTTTACTGGAATTGTTTGGAAATGAAAAAATTAAGTTTTCATTTTGAGTTGGATCACTTTCCTCAGAAGGTACAACATATAACACATTTAATGTATTATTAATTTGTACCTTACAAAAACACTGCCCTGTCCATGTATTTGCTTTGCATATCTACAGATGTAACAGCATAACAAAGTTGGTTGGTTGTTTTGGGATTTTGATGCAAGGGCTACATCTGGCCAAGCTGCACCAAACATAAGACAACCTGAAGTATAAAATGTTGCGAAAGGGAAAAAATGAGATTGGGAATAGAATAATGGGAGAAAATAAAAAAAAAAATCGCTTGCGTATACAGGGAGTGCGACACCAATGTTTACCCCAGGGGAAAAGAAAGATCACTGAAGTACTACAGGTACGTGAAGTCTGTACACACCTAAGAGATATGCCCCTGAGGGCACTGCGTCACAAGGATAACTACGTAATCACAAATATGAAGTCTAAGTTTCAAAAATGCTGCCCCAAAAGACAGCTTAATTAATTTGATTATCAGAGTAAAAACATGTTTATGCAGCTTTGTCACATTTACAAGGGTCAGCTCGATTAAAAATTTACTCAAGACATCAATCAGATTGTTCCTTGCAAATTATAGACAAGTTTGTAAGCACAGCACTAGGTAACTAAGGATAAGATAAGTAGAGGATTGGCATTTTACAGCTTGTGATATGCACACTACAGAACTCTAATTGCCTTGGTTTAATACTAAATCACATTACTAGTTTGCCACATACATAAGGTCCATGTCTTAATATGTGATGGTGTAAAATTAAATAATTTAATCAGAAAAAATCAAGATGCTCATGAATTTAAAGACAATAACAAACATGCAAAATGTCAAACTCCAAATAATTTATCATTATATGCAGATATGAAACTTATGAGGAAAAAGTGTTTTTCCAAAAACTGTTTATTTTTTATTACTTAATCTGAAAATTTTAAATGTTCTTTATTAAAAAAATACATTTTTTCAGAATTCTGCAATTTAAAAATTCTTTTAAACACACACACCTGATTTTCTATACTTATCAACAAAATACTTAACTGTCTGATAATCTCAACAGTACAACACATTGAACTATAATGACATCAAAATCTAGCTCAGCCTTTTGGTGAGGAAAAAACTTTAAAACAATTTTAATTGTGATGACAGGTTTGTTCTTAATCTGTACTCAAAACTTAATCTGTAACAAATCATTTTCATTCATCAGCTCATATTGTACCATGTGCTAATTAAGCACTTAACCAGTCCCATTTATATTGCTTTCATTTGTCAATTTAAAAAACTTTTAATATACTCCCACAATAAATGAAAACACAAAATCATACATTTAAAAATTAGTAAATAGAAGTTACATTTCATTTTTCTCCAATAACTACTCAATATTTAATCAGAAATAAATTTTTTGCATCCAAAATATTGCAATTGATTTTTGATAAATATTTGACAAAACTGATTCCCAATAAAATATAAGCAAATCTTGCACTCACCTATAGGCACTTAAACTGGGAGAAGACAAAATTAAGGTCACAAAAATTAGAAACATAAAGTATTGAAACTTTTGTGTTAAAATTTTAATAAATTTTCTCTTTGCAAGAAATACTTATTTGAAGCAACACAATGAAGAGGTGTAAAAAAGACAAAATATGCCTGGCTTTGAACGGATGCCCTTGATGAATAATCAATTCAATACGCTCAATTTTGTTAAAAATGTAAGCAATGAAGATAAAACCGAAAATTTCCACAATACTATAGCAATACCATAATCTAATTAAACATTGTGTCAATCGCTACACAAATAGGATGTGTGGTACACTTCTACGAATCATAACATACCATATTATTGAGTATCCAACTGATAAAATTAAATTTTCGAACTGAATATAGAATATTAATGAGATATTGAACACAGATAGTGATATCACAACACAAACATCGAACAATATTTGTATACTTACGCGTTATCTTAGCAATAAGGATTTTTGATGGACGTTTAAATGGTCATTCAAATGTCTATCTCCAAAATTTAGTGCAAAATAATTGTGGGGTAAATGATCGCTAAGCTTATCAACTTAGCGATTATGACTCACTCTTAAAAATAAGATCATATCCTACAGATGTGGAAATTTCCATACACGAAAGCAGATTTTTAGGCTTGTACTTCGCAATGTCGGGTGGTTTTGAACTTCGGCCAAATCTTGTCATTCACCAGATACCGGCTACTGTAGTAGTCCATCCACAAGTCACGATGAAGAAAATAATTGATGACGGTATTAAAACAGCTACAGAAGGGAAGATTATACCCACTCCCGATTACCTTTCTTTCAGCAACAACGTAATTTTGTGGGAAAGTGAACGAACGACGGAAACGTAGTGAGATGAGACTACACAAAGATAGAGGATACATAACACAAATGACAGGAAAGAGCTTTAAAAGTGGCCACTAACTGATAGAGCAGAGTATGATAGAGCACAGTAAACTTTCTCTTAAAAACATTTTGTTCTCTTTACCTTTCTCTTACTCTTTTCCTTTTATCAAAGGGGTTAAAACGGGAGAAATGCTAAACTTAATACATAACAAACATACAAAACTGATACCTGCATTTTTACTAGGTGGAAAAACGCAACTTGAAAAATTGTTGGTATTTGGTATTTGGTATTTTCAATTAACGTCACACTGGAGCAACACAACGGGCTATTGGTGACGGTCCGGGATCAATCCCAGAGGGAAAGTCCGAGGACAACACCACGTAATTTTGAACCGCGGTCAGATGACGAGGCAACACCTGAGCTGGCACCCCACTCTCCAAACTTCCACACCACGCCAACGTGAGGACATTTGAGGCCACGACAGATTTAACGTGCACCAGCCCCCTTTGTACACGACGGTGTTTGGCTGGATTCGAACTCGCAACCCTTCGGTTGCTAGTCCGTTACTCTTCCAACCGGGCCACCGCGGCCCGAAAAATTGTTGGTATCAAGGTAGGCAGGTAGATATGTAATCATCATCAATTATTAATTATCTCTATGTACTTGTAATTCAAATAATTTTGTTTACGAATGAGAGCTACCGCTCATCTGAAGTTTCTAGAAATCTAGTTTCATCAAATTGTGAAATAGTAAATAATGGGGTTTTTTTTTCTGTCTGGCAGTAAACTGCTACGCACGAGGCGCGCTCCACCTATTGCGTGAGAATTTCATCAGTTCGATTTTCTCCATTCACGGGGTAAGTCAAAATTTGTGAGTGCGAAAATGTGAATTTTGCTGATTTAAATTTGTAATTCCGTTTCTATACATTTGTTCAAAGTTTTGTGAAACGTTTTAAACTCCGTCTTTTGAGTTGATCATCTGCTGACTTGCTTATTTTTTCTGTTCTAGGGATTTTACAGTACAACAGAGCAGTTCTCGCCATATCTGCTGCTGTAATTTTATCGATAAATTGCGTAGATTCACAATTTTATATGACGTCTTCATTTTGTTTGATCGGTGAGTATCAAGTGTGATATTTTGTGGCATTGCCGGGTTTTGAAACTCGGATATACAAAATTTTAATGTCCAGAAAAATGGCCGACTTGGCCTTGATAAATTTATATTTTGAAATTTGCATTTGGACTTATCGTGACACGTGGGCATTTCCCATTAAGTAAATATATATATATATGTTTTTTAAATTGTGGTGCATATTTTAATGTTTGTTTGACCAATGCAAATTTATACCTTTCAAACGCCACAAAAATTGGAATTGGGTATCAACATATGCTGACAGGCTCATATCACGCACTTGACATTGTTTCATTTTGTTTGGAACATTGTTTTTATTGACTCGTAGACTCGAAAAAATCTTATTCGCACTTCCCAAAACAATTTACTAGCCAAATGAACATGCACTTGTTCAGGGTATGCCGATTTAATTAGCGTGATTTTTATTTTAAAAAATCAAACTCCAAATTTTTTTCTTTGAACTTTTTAATGATACAAAAATGAAATAACAGGGGACAGAATGGTATATTATTCGTGTAAGTTGAAAAATTTGCTTCTACTTTGATACCTGAAAGATAATTTGTACCGTAACTGGATTCCTTTTTTGTGATGGTAATATTAATTGGGATACATTGATGCATACTTTGAGAAATTATTGGAAGTAAAACACCACTTGCTTCATATATTACAAGTGTTTCAGAGCTCTTTATTTTGTTAACATAAATAATATCTGATATCAGTATACTTGTAATATTTATCGCTCATGTTGGAGGGGATCAGGCCCTCAACCAAAAATATTTTAGGACCTAAGCAGTTCAGGCCTCAACTTTGTGCCCCTTCTGGATAAGGTGATCTGTTAAGAGATTGAATACTGCTTATGTGCATTTAGCATATTTGGTTACTCGTAATATTTACCCCTTATGTTTGGGGTCTTGGGTTTTAAAAATTTCGTAGGGGTCAGGTTCCTAGGACATGCTTAGTTTAGGTGTTTTAAACAACTTATGGTACAGCTGTAGTCTGTGCCGCGCACGGTGGCAACGCGTTTTGGCGCGGCTTTTGGCGTAGTTATAAGCGACTCATGCAGGCTGATGGTAACCCATTTTTTTCTCGAATTTTCTCCTGGTTAGGGTTAACCTATTTTTATGGCAACCTTGCCGGCGTCCAGTTCTCATTTACAGTGAAATCTGTTAAAATATTAGAATAACTTATATTCTACTAATGTACATTTTTTTTATTCATTTCATTCATATGTGGAGAATGATATCGATTCACTGTTGGAAATCTGAGAACAAATGGGTTACCCTCACCGGCATGAGTCGCTTATAACTACGCCAAAATTCCATACATTTCATCCATATTTGCAGTGTTTTTTTATTCAAATGTTGTTTCATTCAGATTTACATATTTCATCCATACGTATGCAGTATATATTCGATGTTGGAAGATTTCCGTGGCGACATAAAAAGTGCGCCAAACACGGCGCCAAAAAAAATGCGTTGCCACCGCGCGCGGCAGAGACTACAGCTGTACCCAACTTATTTAGTTTCTCATTGGAAATATTTACTTCTGCCATTTTTGGGGCACGAGGTTCAGGCCTCTAGGAGTTGGCACCCATGCTAGGATGACAACTGACCAACAAATATTTCTTTTTGCTCGTTAAAAATAGGCAGAGGTCTAGTTCATACACTGAACTAAGTGATATCAGTTAATTTTGACATAAAAACATATCTGGAAAGATTGAATAGGCTCGAACTGATGCCTTTTCAAGAGGGAGTTTGCTATTTCTCTTAAAGAAATCAGCACTGTTTAACATTAGTTTTCTGTAGGTTAAAAAGAGTGGATGTCCCTTACTTCCCGAGTTAACCATCTGGAAGAAAATTGATTGAACTAAACTAGAAAGAACCTCTTAATATTCATAAAAGCAAAATATTCATCTATCATGCCTGTGATTGAGAAAATTCGGTACAGATGTATCTAGTACCTTGTCTGGTGTCAACGCTGTTAGCGTATTTTTTGGCGCACTTTTAGTAACGAGTTATGGCAGGTGAAGGTAATCCATCTTTATTAAGGGGTGATTCCCATTTTTATGAGAACCTCAGCAAGCGGAAAGATTTTTGAAGATATTATATTTATAAAGATAAAGATTTCTTTCCTTGGCAACATTAAAAGTGCGCCAAGATCTTGCTATTAGATGAGGCGCTAGATACATCTGTATCAAAAATTCAAGAGAAAGCGCATGAGTTTCTTGATTTTGTCTTTGAAAACATTGTATTCTAGATATCTCGTTTTGAACTGGGTAAATTAATTTATGTAGATTTTAGTGCTTGTGTAGCAGACAAGAAAGATATTCATAAAGCCATCTTACCACTAGTTACTTCAGTATTTGTTATTTAATATACTATACTATATCTAGTATACTATACTAAATTGTAGTACAGATAACCTCTGTAACTCTGTATAACACGGGAGTTATGTTCCAAAAAATTGCCGTGTTATGCGAATCCGTGTTATACGAAACAAAGAACTAGTACGAAAAGGGGGGGTTAGGTTCCAAAAATTAAAAAACATGCTATTATATTTTCATAATTAAGATAAATATCTTAATATATATTACTTAAGAAAATTTTAATTAATATGAACTAAACAATGTTTTCGTCATCACTAAGCACTATTAACCGAGGGTATTTTCTTTTTGGTATAAGATATCCTCATCTTCTGAGTGACAGCCACGAGATCAATGATGCCATTTATTTTTTTTTGTCCTTTATTTCTCAATTCCGTTTTCTCCCTCTCAAGTGACGCTCATTAACTATGCTAAGAATCTTCCAGAAAGTTACGTCATGCCATGTCGTGTGTCCATCTAACAAATTACAGATGAGCTAGTTTAAAAAGCAGCAAATCAGGAAGTCCAGCTCCCTTGATTGACAAGACCATCTCCCCTGATTTGCGACCCCTTGAAAAACTGATAAAAAGCGTGGAGAGGAAGAATACACTCTTTTTTTTCACCTCAGTCCAACGACTTTCCAGTTTTGTGAGAAAGAAACGTGTTAAGCGTTCTTGCCATTTTTTCTTTTTGATGACGAGCGGGGATCCCCGAGAGATGCCATGTCTCTTCTAAGCTAAGTTACTTTTTATTTAATTTATCTAGAGATAATATCAGCGCGTGTAGTTCTTAGGATATTCCCATGCTACACCGTTTAAATTAAACTTTCATAATGCTGTCCTTTTCGCATCGTTGTTCCAATCATTCCATAAAAGCACCGTGTTATACGGGGATGTTCCCAATTCTCAAACCGCGTTAGAGTGAATCCGTGCTATAGAAGTTCCGTGTTATATGGGGTTTACCTGTATTTAATTATACTATACTAATTGTAGTTATTTAGTATACTATACTAAATTGTAGTATTTAATTTATTATGATGTATAAAAATTTATGAAATTTAAAATTACGTTTTCCTTCTGATTACTTTTTACTTCAAAATTTTGAGTATTGTGGTTTTGTATCATGAAATACAATTCAAATGAAAAAATAAAAGAAAAAAACAAGGCCAATAAGAATTGATTGAAATTGTTTTAATCTTTCAAAAATTTGTCCTTGTATATTTTCTAAACCCTTATTTATATATTAATGTTTACATAAATCAATTCATAATTTTGGAACACGGTAGGCCTATCCAGATAGTTTGGCTTTTGAAATTTTGGATGCTAATTTGGCATTGGGCAGGCATTGTGTTCTTTGAGTATTGCCACGATCACTGTTAATTTCTGTGTAGTCTGTTATACATAAGAGAATGGTCGAAAGATCTTTAAAGCTAATTCCAGATTATAATCATGGTTAATCAGTGATATTTTTTACTTTGAAATTCGTTATTATAGGGTGAGTATCAATGAAACTTGCTTCCATGTTTTTATTCAACGATGCATTCAATAAGCAAATTACTTTTTAAATATGAAAGAACATCAAAAATTTCATTTTATGATGCTAACTTTATCTTGACAGAACACTTAGGACGTGGAAATCCAGCTCACTACCAGGAAGAGTCATTAACTTCATCTAGTTCAACGATACTAGGCTTACAAAGGTTTATGCATTGCCGGAAGCAGTGGGACATCAATTGGCAAGCAGTAAGGTAAGCCCTCTTGGTCATGTTATGAAATAATTAACCGTCTTGAATCGTATAGTTACCGATTGCCTTGATTTTTTGTCATGATACAAAACAAAAGTATTTGTTAATTTTATATGGGGCTGTAAAAATTAGAAACTAGTTTATTTAAAAAAATTAAAATCATGCATTCTTTGACAATGTCTTAATTATATCGGGACGATTTAGTTTTCATCATAGCAGCAGCATTTGTAATGACCAGCTGATTGGCACATATCTGCATCAAGCATGCCATACCGACTTCCAATGTGTTGAATGGAACAAATGCTATTTTCAAACTGGTCATAAAATATGAGTGCAAAATTTGTTTTGTACATATTATATTAAAATAAAATGCTTGATAGAAACATTAGTGTTTGTTGAAGAAATACATGTAACGGTAGTTTGAACATTTTCACTGGTCTCAAAATGTATAAATTTGTTAATCATTGAACATTCACCTTAACCAATTCAGTAGGGTCATTTCTGTTATTTTAATCATCAAATTAATAAAAACAAATGAAATTTCTTTAAGAAATTGGAATTTTTATCTTGCATTATATTTATTAAAGATTTTGGCCTTATAAGTACTTACTGTTTGTAGAGATGATAAAGAGAAGAAAGTAGCAATCGATAAAAAATTTATAGTTAGTATATATATTGCTATTATAGTTCAATTATACTTGAGCTTCAATTCATTTCATAAAGATGAATTAAAGTGCTGGATTTGAAGCACTTCATAATCATATGCGTGACCTGGACTAATTTACTTTCTTACTACAGAAACCCTATTAAATAATCCTCATTAGTGTAGATTAGAACTTTAAAGGTCATTTTTGGAAAGTTTTAGTCTGGACACAAAACTGTTGAAAAATAATTTTTCTAATATACAGGGTGTCGCAAAAAATGTTACCACACTTTGATTGTTTACCAAGTGTTTATTAAATGTCGTACAATTTGCTTTCAATGTTTATAACAAACTACATTAACGTATTTTTTGTACTTAGTTCATATTTTCATATTGATGACCATTCAGATCTATACAGCCCTGGCATCGTGAAGCTATGGAATCACACATTTAAAAACATTTCATTCGGAATTTCAGCACATTCCCTTTCGATGGCTTTTCTGGACCTTGTGCCATAAAACCTAAACCAACCCTTTCGATGGCTACCTTCAATTCATCAACAGTTGCAGGTTTTGTATCCTAAACTTTATTCTTAAGAAAACCCCATGGATCCTATCCTTTGGAATTCTTACTAGCAACCTGGCGAAGCAATGTTCTTGGCTGTAGATGATACATTTCCAACACCCTTTCTTCTGTGTCTGCGTCAGTCGATGATCTTGGTCTTCCGGAGCGTTGTCTCTTAACATTCTGAACAGTTCCATCTGCTTCAAACTTATCTCTAATTCGTCTTATGGCGAGTAATAGGTGGATCAGTGTGAAATTTTTTCCGAAATCGTCTTTGCACTTATACCGCGTTTTCCCTCTTCCAGTAGCACTTTAACACAAACTTTCTTTCTTCTAAACTTAATCGGGATTGGGCCATTATTTCTCAATTGTTAAATCTACAACAAAAATAAAATTCAGCGTTAATAAAGTGTGGTAACATTTTTTGCACCACCTTGTATACTATCATTTATTTAGATTTGTTATCTTTTCAAATTTTTGCTTTTATGTAAAATGTTTGAATTTACAAAAAATTGCATTGATCAGATTCCTTCATATGAATGATCGATATTTTAAGTTAAATCTTCATGGCTGGTGTTAAAATAATTTTCCTTTCTTCCTAGGGTGCTTTGTAACCATCAAAAATTGCGGCCTTTCAGGTCTTGACTTTTCATCTCCTCAGCCTCATCTCCCAGCAATCTGATCTTCAACAGCAGGCAGGGAATCTGGCCGGCCAGTTTCTTGCAATTCTCTATCCACCCATAATAATTCCCTCCACTTGTTAATTTCTATCTTCAACCATGAGTAACGTAAATGTCAACCGTAGTCTTTCGGACCAGTTCTACCGCTACAAAATGCCAAAGATCCTTGCCAAGGTAAGCATTTTTCTCCATTCTAATTCAGTTTCCCAAAGTGGATACTGAAGAAATCTTGGATGCAATACTGGCCCCAGCGTAAATAGGGGCAAGATGTTTCAGGCCAACATTTATCCACTGGACCATGTAAACACTCACTTTGGTAAAAGATTATCACAAGAATTGTACTTGACAAAATACAAGTTGCAATTGATTGGTCCAAAATCAAGACGACTGGTTGTAATAAGTTAACGTTAGTATGCACGCATATTTCCAACTTCCATAGGTTCTATCAAGTTCAGAGGTAACAAGTCTTAACTGAAAAGTGGAACTGACTACAATTGTTGACAGGAGATTTAAGGATGCTTTTGGCAAATTTTTTTAATATCGACAAATTGGTAAAACAACACAAGTTTCATCCTTCTGATTAGTAATTATTTCTAATTTTACTGATTTGATTGATGTTAATTACTAATAACAGTAAGCAACCTAGTGTTTATGTGCAATTTGTTATTTCATGTCAATAAACACTTTATAATTTCAGTTCCAAGTTTTATTTCCAAAGAATAGGCACAGCTACACTTGCAATGTGTTATGCATTAAGATAGCTTTCCAGTGGGGATGCTAAATAAATTGAACCTTGAAAAGCGGGTATTGAGTCAAAAAGTTGGGAAACTATGCAACTCCTCATTTTTCAGGAATGTTTTGGAGTTAAAATAACATCCAACACTTGGATTGACAGTTTTAATGAATTTTATATTAAGTGAACAAGCCTGTTACAATGTATTAGAAGAGTTCATCTTGGTGGCAATGTTATGGCCAACTTTTACCTTGCAGTAAATTGTCAAATCTAACAGCATCAATTTGTTTAAAGGTACTATCAAGAGTGTTCTAATATTTATATATCTTAGGTATGTCTTCATGATTTAATTGTTTGCATGTTTTTGTTTAGTTTCTAATAAATCTAATTATATAATAAGGCTTTAAAAAATCGGGCTTAAAATTGAACTGGGTATACCAGGCAGCCAGCTTGATCCCTTCTGTTCAGTTTCAACCAAACTCAACCTAATCTATCTCTTACCAACATGCTGAAGTGCAAGGAAAATAGGTTCTGAGCTTGCTTAATGTTATTAAGTATTGCAAATTCTTGCATTGTGCTCTAATCCATTTACAGTTTTACTGCTTTGTAAAATTTGTTTCACAACTGAAATTTATTTAATTCTTTACAGGTGGAAGGTAAAGGCAATGGCATTAAAACCGTAGTGGTGAACATGGTTGAAGTTGCTAAATCTTTAAATAGGCCTCCTACTTGTAAGTACCAGGGACTATCTTTGTGAATATGCTATTGAAAGCTAAGCTGTGACATTAACTTTGTACTCTGGTACAGCTATCTTGCTTAAAAAATCTTAAACATTTCCAAATTTAGTTTTAGACCTTGTGCTTTCTATTAAACTAAAATAATTTATTGATATATTTGCATCCATTCTGTATATATTAAAAATCTGGAATCCAAGATTCCAGATTTTGGAAAACGAAATTATCTTGTATTACCTATTAGAGAACCTATTTAAAAATTACTTTCTAATTAGTATTTAATTATCCTGCTTTGATATTCAATTAGAAAATCTAATGCTCATAAAATATTATTTCCTGTAGATCCCACTAGATATTTTGGATGTGAACTTGGAGCTCAAACTCAATTTGATTTAAAAAACGAGCGTTATATAGTTAATGGTTCTCACGAGGCTGCCAAGCTTCAGGATCTTCTGGATGGTTTTATCAGGAAATTTGTTTTGTGCCCCTCGTGTGACAATCCCGAAACTGTACTGGTAAGTTTAAGGAAGTTAAATTTATGATGTAAAATTATTCATCCAGTTTTACTTTTTTTATTACTGTATTACAACACTAAAATTATTACAAAATCTTTCACTAGATATCTTGCATTCTTTTTCAAGGTACTATTTTTCCAGTTACTAATATTGTAATATTTACAAAAAATTGTGTCCTGTTTTTATTGTGTGCAAATTTTGGATTTTTAATGAACTTGTTCTATTCTTTGGAATGATTGACTTTGAATTCAGAACAGACAGTGTAGACAATTTTTCACTATACATCTAATGTATATATAGATGTCATTAAAAATTGTAATATGTAGGATAAAAGAAAAAAATTGTGTGTAGTTACACACTGTATATTTAAAAGTAGTAATATGGATGTTGGGTAAACCTTACCTGTGTGAGATTTTATTTTGAAAATTAAATTATGTTATGAAAATAGTCTTACACAGAATTAAAACAGCAAGCCTAAATATATAGGTTTACTATGTATCCTTTAAATGTCTAGAATGGCATATTTATAAAAAGGTCAGTAATGTAACATTAATAAAATAATTCATAAAATACATTTTGATTCCTGTCACATTTCTGAAAATCGTATTTCTTTTCAAAATTATTACAATTTTGACTCATCAAATTTTTTTTCAATGATAAATTTGAAAAACGAATACTAATCTAATTGAGAGATTGTTACTGATTGTTGTATTGAATATTGAAGATGTTGGTAATTGTATGTTTCCTGAATTTATCAAAATACATTTTGAATACTAAATAAATCATTTCTGCTTCAACAATTATTCCCCTTCATTTTCTCATCAGGCCATCACTAAAAACTCTGTGAAGTGGAAGCTTTTTTATAGGCAGTTTATATCAAGCTCTACTGTTAGTGAGTCTTAATTGGGGGATAATTTCTGTAATTATGTTAATGTTAAGAATCACTGTTTAGAAATGATATAAATTCAGGTATAAAAAATTTGGCATGAACATTTTGTTCCAGCAGGATATGCCAATTTAAATGAGCTTGATTTAAATCAAGTGATTTTTATTTTAAAAAAAATCATTGATTTAAATCAAAATTTTAAATTTCATTTTCCTTTCTGTATTAAGTTTATAAATATTGAAAATGAAATAACTATGAACAAGATGTTATTTTGTTCCAATACTTTAATAATTATATTAAAGTCATACAATACATAAGTAAAGTAGTCTGTTTATTGAAAAATAATTATACTTAGTCGCAATATTTTTCTGTAGTATCAGAAAAGCATTCCAATTTTGCACTTAAATCTTTATTATTGTGAATTTTAATATTTTCATTTTGTTTTGTGAAATATGTTAGTTAATTTTTATTTAAACTTAATTGGGAAATTTTATGCATTGATTCCTAGGAATTCCTTACACTGCTGGCATAACTATTCTGTATTTATGGAATTAAAGTTTGGATTGTAAAAGTTAATTCGCCCATCTGAAAGTTGATTATATTAACAAAATAGATTATGGATTGGAACTATATGAATTTAATGATTATGATTGCAGTGATGAATTTTTTATTGCAAGCTCAAAATTTCACTCAATTGGCATGTTCTGGGAATGCTATTATACTCATTCTAAGCAGTTCAGAGAGAAAAGCTCCATTTTTTTTTTGTATGTTATATGTAAACCCCTTTTTGTTTGTTGGAATATCACTTTGAAATACTTGTCAATGCTCAAAAAATTTTTGATTTCAGTTTATATATTTTCCTGTCTTAGCTCATTTTTTAATTTTTTCTTACAAATAACATTTTCCACAAAATTCTTTTTGCAAGCTAAATATTAATAAAAAGTTGGATTTTTTTCATAAATTTTGGTGCGAGTCCTTTTATTTTCTATTGGTGGCATGATTTTTTCTTTAGTCTTAAGAATGAGTCTTTAACCAATTAATTACCTTATAAAAATAACGAAAGAAATTATACATATATGCAAAAAATTCTCATATCCAACAAGTTTAAACTTGTACAAGTAAGGGGTTAATTAAAATCATAAAAATTCGATTTAAATCAAATAAATCCTATTTTTATGATTTTCTTTAAATCGTTATTTTTTTATACCCTGTGTTCCTGTTGCATGTCAATTTTAATACTTTATTCAAAAGTAAATTCTTACTTTTCAGACTGTCCTTCCAAAGAAAGGTGTAATTAATACTAAGTGTATTGCATGTGGCTATGGTGGTCAGATTGACTCTACTCACAAGTTAACTACATTCATTCTAAAGAATCCACCAGGACAGGTATGCAAAACTTTCTGGAGAATATTTAGATGGTACACTGCAAAGAATAAATGATGCAGAAACAATTTTATCTACCATTACTAATACTTTATTTTTTAACAATAAGAATAATTTTCAGATGAAATTTGGAGTGAAGAGGAAAAGAAATAGACTATACTTTTTAATTATCTTTTGAGGCAGTGTTTTCTAAATTTTATCGATCATCAAATGCCTAAAATTATTTCACTTCTGACTTACAAGAAAATTTTGTTTTAATTTAATTCCCATTATGTGCAGTTAGCCAAATAGTTACACCTCAAATATCATTTGTATTGGTTTTTTATGTTTAATTTGTAACTATTTTAAATATTTGCAAAGGATCCAGCTAAAACCTCTAGTTCATCAGCAAAGAAAAGCAAGCGTAAGAGCAAAGATGAAAAAACGCCAAAAAAACATCAAAATGGTGATGATAACGGATCACACAGTCCACAGCCTGACTCTAATTTAAAGAATGGATCATCTAAGGTATGTCCAGTGTTTGACTGAGCTCATGATATATACGCTTGTACATGCTTTCTATTTTCTACTGAACCCAGCTACTTTATATGTGGGTTACCACACGTCATTGATGAAATTAACATCCTCTTTTTATGTATTGTTATTTCAGATGTATATGTGCTATGTACTTTAAATACTAACAGTTTGACATTTTTTAACCATATTAACTGCAAAAAGTATTTATCATGCTTATCCTGCTTCAAATGCATTCATCAGTATATGTATGACCAAGGACAAAGTTTAGTATGTCTTTTGCTATTAATGAAATCCTTTTTCCAAATTTTCTGAAAACACCAAAGGTGTGGCAAAACATTATCTGGAGTGTAAACCTAGAACAGTAATGTTGTGCTTCAATTTCAGTACCAATTTGAGCATGTTTCCTTGCCTACATTAATAGATTGTTTATGTTTGAGTGGGTTCAAATAGTTTCAAAGTAAAAGTGGTTATACTATTGAAATTTTTGGAAGCGTTGACTTTCTAGGAATTCCTTCCTCCTTTGGAAGCATTGTGGGTTTTTTATAAGTTTGGCAATCGCATTTTTTGATTACGTAGGAACATCCTTCCATGTCAGATCATTGTTTACTTTTAAAGGGCCTTGTCATTTTAAACAATTGGTATAAATTTCTTAATTTGAAGTGCAAATAAATATAGTTTGAATCAGTCATCAGTTCAAATATTCTTTGAATACTGTAAGATATATTTTCACATTTGGAGAGCTTATATGTAGTTCAAAGGGAAGACTAGAAACTATTTTTAGTTAGTGCTAAATTTATAATATGAATTTCCAATTTCACATGAATTTTTTCAAATTTGTGGAAGTAGAATTCATAAAATGGAAACATTGGATTTACAGTGTGAAATGTCCAGTGATGGTAATGCTGCTCCAATTGCGCCAGCATGCGCCATAGCGTATTGTCTGCTCCAGACTGCTCCAAAACGCCCGTTTTTGCTAAGATTGCGCCAGAGCTGCTCCAAATCATGTTCGAGTAATAAAATTCACTCTTGAGGTCTTTTTCCCCGCTATAAGAATTACTTTCTTGCCTTCATCCCATGAAGCGAACTGAAGAAAAATCTTTTAGCTCTTTGAAGTTTTTAGCAGCATCTTTTCCATTTATTGTAAAACCAAGTGAAGGATCTGCTCTATCATATGAATGGATCAAATATCAATGTGAAACTATTGATAGCTTTCATTTTCCAGAAGTTTCAACATGTAGTCGTATAGACCATTATTGGAGGAATAAATATATTTAATAAAAGAGAATCATCTGGCAAGTTTAAGTTTGAGATTTTGCCTATTTTTGTCAAGTCTCTTAAGTTATCGCATGGAAACTGATGTAGAAAGAGGCTTCAGTGAGAACAATCGCATGTTGGAAAATAGGAGTAATCTGACTACAGTATAAATGGTATAAGGCAAATTAAGTCGCATTTTACTAATACAGAAAGCATAAAGAACTTTCAAGTTACTACGGCTTTGATTAAATCAGTTCGAAATTCCTGGAGGCGGTACCATGACAGATTGCTGTTAGCATCAGAACAAAAAAAGAGAAAAATAGAAAATATTTGCCATAATGAGGAAGATTTAAAATTAAAGTCGAAACAAATTGAATTGTAAAAGGAACTTTCTCAAAAACTATTAAATCATGCTGAAAGCAAGATTTCATAAGGTATTGCAGACAAAGATATGAGTGCTGTTGAAAACGGACAGATTCTTTTTAAAGAAGGTAAAGATAGAATGTCCAAAACGATATGTGACTTAGAAGAAAACAGAAAGGCGCAGTTGGAATGTAACAAACATAAGAAAATAATATTTTTTTGTTTAATAAAATGTTTATTAGTCATGTTAATGTCAAAGTTATTTCTTACCTTGCACATAACTTTATGGAAATGGAAAACACTTGGTAAGTTTTTATGTATGTTTTTCTTATTCATTATATATATTTCATCAATTTTAGTAAGTATTTAAAATGAATTTTGTAATAGTTTACAGTTATGTTAATTGTTTATCATTCATACAGTCATATGTTTAAAGTTTAAAAACCTGAATTTTATTAGTTTCATTATTAAAATATCTTCCACTGCTCCTTTGATGTGCTGCTCCAAAAGACAGTCTGGCTGCTCCAAAATGTTAATTTACCTTCTCCAAGATCTGCTCCAAAACACTTTGTCGCAATTACCATCACTGAATGTCCTAATTTTGGTTTCTTTATTTTAGGAAGATGATGACTGGTATGATGATACTGATGCTGAGGCTGTGGCAAGAAGAATGGAAAGTTTGACATCTGGAGCCAAGGGTTTAATGCTCAACGATGACTTGGAAAAATCCCCTCAAGAAAGACTTGATTTATTCTATACATTTGTTAAGGTGTGTTAATTCTTTACTAGTGTACAAAAACAATGCATAAAAAATATAGTCCTGCTCTATAGAAGGCAGTCAAGTCACATGTTTTTAAATAAGTGTTACTTAAATTAATGGACTGGTGGTAAAATAAACAAAGCATTTCCACAACTGGAGTCTTTAACGCTGGTTGTGGTTCATCTTTCGGTGCCTAAAGCGATAGTGATAATTAAAAATTGACAGTGTGAACATCCACTGGGATCACCATTCATTCTTTTGCATACAGCAGGCATCTAATGCCTGAAGAGGGTGGTGTGGTCTTGAGAAGCATCTGGGCCGGAGGTCCTCCGTCTTCAGGTAAATAAGATATTTAACATAACAGGAAAATTTGTGTTGCAGAATGTTAAATTTTATTTACGTAACTGGGATTTGGTAGTTGAGCTGGTGGATGGGGTGCCGAGAGCTAGAGAGAAGGTGGCAAGTATACAGGGTGAGTAAACTAATAATACAAACTTCAGGGGGTGATAGAACACAACGAAATAAATACTTTTCACCATAGAATGTGTGGTCGCAAGTGCAGCGGTTGACCGCTAGAGAGCGCTTTCCATTTCGGCACAAACACATGGACAGATGCAAGTTGGAAAGGAGAAGAGGCATGAAATATGAAATTAACGCTTTAATGTCAAATAAACATCAATAACTGCTTGACAAAACGAAATAATACAATTAGATTTGTATAAATTAAAGATAAGTACAAGGAACAACGGGTAGGAAAGAAATGACGTACAAAACATGAGATACTTTTCACATGGAGATGAAACGACATGTGCAAACATCAGTCGGTAAGTAAACGCAAATGCACAATTACAGAAGCTGTTCAGATGTCGACCACCACACCTGATGCAGGCCTCGCATCGCCGACGTAACGCTTTTATACGTGTATACGCTTTTATACAACGCGACGTGCGCTCTCTAGCGGCCAACCGCTGCACTTGCAACCATATGTTCTATAGTGAAAGGTGTTTATTTCGTTGTGTTCTATCACCCCCTGAAGTTTGTATTAGTTTAGACTCACCCGGTATGTAAGAGGTAGTGACAAAACTAATTACACAAGTTTCAGAATTGAAAAAGCTGCATGAATACAAAATTAAATTTTTAAAAATAAAATACTAAGAGTAAAAGTATTGTGTTATAAAAAATTACAGAAAAAATGGGACAAATTGGATAAAATCTATTTTTAATAAATAGAGAAGCGAAAATAAGAGTTATCCGTTGGCCTGGTTAAGAGTTACTTCCTGGTTCAAACTCAGGAGATCTCCCTCCAAAGCACTAACCGCAACTTCGGTGTTCTAATGCCTGTAAACGCTTCAAAAATCGACTGCCTTCTTGTTAGAGCAGCACTAAGATAGGAAAGGACACAAAATGTTGAAGATAACCTGTTTAAGAAAATATATGAAGTTATTAAATTTAAAACCATAAAATGGTTTTTATTTGAAAGTATTCAAGCACTTCCAGAGTGCTAAATAATTCCAGAGATTGTAAAAATTGTTCAGTGAGCTTTGTTTAAATGATTTGGTATGTGTTATCTATAATCTAGTTTGCAAAATCAAACACATTTTTCTATTTCTTTAATTAGAATCTTTTCCGAGTTAAATGCAGGGTGTACATAAATTGTAAATAGTTATATAACCCAGATTTTTCAAAACAAAGCTTTTACTCACAATAAGATACTTAATTTCACAAGAAAAAATTAAATCTTGTGTTGCAATTTTCAGCATTACAAGGTATTTTTAACTAAAATCTCTTTCGTATAGTGCCTGTTTATAAGTGTTAGCTCTGGTTGGAACACTAATATCTAAGTTACGTGATATAAAGGTCAAGGATTATAAAAATATTTTTAATGCTGAAGGAAATTGAACTTTTTTGATTGAGTAAATTTAATAAATTTACTCAATCAAAATATTTATTGTGTTAACGCATAATTTGTTTCTGTCTTTGAAGTCTTATGCAAGATTTCATGACTCCAGAAAATAGATGTTTTATCAAGTTAGGAGTCTTCATTTTATAAAATCTGATGAGATACATGTGCATTAATTGTCAATTAAAATATATTTACAATATTCATATTTCTATGTAAAAGAGTGGTTGCTGTATGAAATAGGGCTTGATTCATTAATAATCTGTCTTGATTTGTTTTATCAGAAACATAACGAAACTGGAACCATAGAGAATCTGCAAAAAGAAGTGGTTGGTGAGGCTGAGCGACTTGATATCAAAGACAAGGCTGTGTTGGTCTTGTGTGAGTTGTTACTTGGAGAGCATATTCTTCAGGAAGTCAAAACTCATCGAGTCCTGTTTTTGAGAGTAAGTATTTTCTTTACAAAGGACATAAAGGTTGCTTGCTGGTAGCGGCATGGTTGCCAAAGACTTGGGCTGATGTGATCTTTTTTTGTTTTAGTTTACACATGGGAATCACAAATCTCAAAAATATCTGTTGGGTGGCGTGGAACAAGTAATCAATTTGCACAAAGATTCCCTGATGAACAAAGTTCCGCACATCTTAAAAGTATTTTATGATGCTGACATCTTGGAAGAAGAGGTTTTGATTGATTGGTCACAGAAGGTAAATGCTCCTCCTGTTTCTTTAATTGTCCCATTCACAAGTCCGAGTTAAACCCTGCATAATCTCTTTATTATTGAAGAAACTGTAGAGATGTTTGGTGGGAGAACCTGGGCCAAAAGCCCTCCGTCTCCAGTGAACTTGAAGGGAACTGAATGGCAGTGATTTCAAAGAAACTATTTGCAATGCCTGATCTTGGATTTCAACCCCTGTTTTCATGCTAAATTTTGATCTGCCGAAATCAAAGTTTTCCCACTCGGTGGAGGATTAAGAAAGATATTTGCAGTGCTAATCATTAGTAAAGGAAGGTGAACCACATCAACAAAATGGATGAGACTGTTAAACTACAGTATTGTAACTAAGAATTCTGATGTATTAGGTATGGTAACTGAGATTTGTACCAAATGTTTTTAAAATTTGGTGATGAAATTTAGCTGATGTTATCAACTTTCAGAATTGCTAGGAATAGTTCATAAACAAGTGCAGTTGTATTGGTGGTAGAACTGAAAGTACCATATTAACTTCCATATTCAACTTGTTTAATCTGAAATTAAGATTTAACTTAATTTTTTTTCACATTATTAAGAGTAGCATTGTTTTATTTTAAGGTATTGGAAGATTAATTCAAACTTACTCAAAAGTTGTCACCTACAACTATTTAGTAATTTGGATTCCTTGTTTTCCAACTTCTTGAATAATAAAAACGTTTTAGTTGAATTATGTATAAAAAATTACTGTATTCTTACTTCACTCTACGCCAATACTGACTAGAAAGTAATCGAATTGCATTGATTTCTTAAGATATTGAGTAATTATTGCTAGCTTAACTTAAATTTCCTTAAAAATCTGATCTGGAGTCAAATACCTTTATATAACAATATGTTCTATTTTGAATTAAAATTTATTAAAACTCCTATATGCATTTTATTAAAATCAAAATTTGGAATAAATCATTTGATAAGTATGGAATGCCTGATGTTTTAGACTCCAGCGTTATGAGAAACGTAAGCAATATCACATGATTGAGAGAGGAAATTGGTAACCAATCTCAACAAGTTTATTGCTTTAATCAGAGGATCAATTAATTTCTGGTTTGTGAATCTGGCTCATGGATAATCCAAAGTTTAACTCTGACCCATGGATTTAATCATCTATGGCTTAACTTGAATTTAATAGAGCTGAAAGTGTTATAATTTGAAAACTAGTATTTAAAACATTTCCCCTTAAACTACCTCTGAAGAAAGTGATATGTTGTAACACCATTACGAGTTTATTCTGTGTCTACTTAAATTCCCCATGTTAATCTTTTTTGCATTCCTGTAGAAATCCAATTTTTACCATCCCATCTATTCATAAGTGTACTCCAGTGCATTTTACTAACACTGGTGTCATACAATTAGGCTTAGTAATTGAAGTTAAAACTATTTTCAGGTATCTAAAAAGTATGTGAGTAAAGAAGTGGCTCAAGAAATTCATGAGAAAGCCAAACCTTTCATCAAATGGCTCCAAGAAGCTGAGGAAGAGGAATCTAGTGATGACGACAATGAGGAAGAAGCAGTGGAGGTTGGTTTCTTAGCTTTGTTAAATAGACTGAAGTGACTTGTGTTTTGCATCTGGGTGCTTGAAAAAGCTACATAATAATTAAAATGTTTAAAAATCAGGATTAGAGTGAGAATTTATTTTATTATGGATTTCAAAATTGGGGCTGGTATTTCCTATTTATTTGGTCTAATGGCTTAGCCAAATGACAGGCATTTGTCAGCATATCTTTTTTAATCTGTTTAATTTTTTAACTAACCGGCAATTTTATTTTTCCTTAATGTCTAGGTTGTTTACTCAGATCGTCACATCAGCACTTCCATCAGTGTTGAGAAAGAACTGCCAAAGCCCTTGAAAAAAGAAAACCATGCTACCAATGAAGATGACGATTTGGACATAGATGCCATATAATCTGCTAATTGATATGTCTAGCACATACTTTAATATTTGTGATATTCTTTCTGTTAAAATTGTATTATACAAGTTCCATTTAAAATTTTTTGCTTTGTCTTGAAAATTAATGTTTAAATTGTCTTTGTGTTTGAACTTTTGTGTTGGATTTGTTTATTTTGGCATTACAATAATTTTGAGGGGATCATAGCGAAAATACATTTTAAATCCAACTCTATTTTAAGATAACATGTTTAGTCATTTTTTTTATTTTGGTGTATTTTGTAATAGTGTTGTAAGGAGCTTAAATAAAATAAATTCTGCTTTAATTATTTCCTGCATTATATATAAGCATATATCAATTAGTGCAGTTTCGTCTTTAAATAATACAATGGTCCCCTTTTTATTTGTTATCTTTTAAGTTCGTTGAGCTTTTATCATGGAAAGGTTAATCATGGGGAAAAACTCATGGAAAGGTTTCAGGGAAAATTATTAAGATGGGGCACAAAGCTTGTACTTTTTAAATTAAAAAATATGTTTTAAAATTTTCTTAATATATAAGCTTGTAAATATCTGAAAAAAATGTATTATGTTATGCCTGTGAACCACTGTTAAACTAATGTGCAATTCTTTGTTTTAAATTGTTCACAAGATAAGTGATTATTGATATTTTTTGCAACAAGTCTTGGTTTGTGAAAGGTAATATTTTCTGGTGAAAGACTCAACAGATTTGTCCTGTATAATTAAATTGCTTTCCATTTTTAATATTGTCCTTAAAATGAGACTACCATATTCCAATAAAAGATGCATTTTATATGCTTGTTAATTTGTCTTTAGAACACTTCTGGATCTTGTGCCATAAACTCAAATCAACCAACCTTTAGAACACTTCATATTCTTGGTTTCTTTTTTTAAATGTGAATGTTTTTAAATGACAAACTTTCCTCAGATTTGTTACTCTGATTATTTTCTCAAGGTGCATACTCAAGAATAAATTTGCTGTCAAGCTCAATTCCTTCCTGGGTGTATTTCTCTTCTGTTTCAGTAAAACTTTTCTTGTTTGTCCATTTTCCGTTGTTAGGTGCAGCTTGGCCAAATATAACCCTTGCCTCATTAAACCTAACCAATCAGATTAAACAGGAGACCCTGAGAAAACTAAATGTACTCCTGAAATTTGTTTTATTTCTATTCTGATTATTTGTAATGCAAGAAACTTATCTATTAAGTTTTAAAATTGACTATCTGAAAAAGGAATTTGAATTGAAACCAAGGGGAATTGATTGAAATTATCTCCTATATTGCACCTCAAAGTTCCATACATATCAGGGCTGCTGTAGCCAGAGTTTTTTCTTCCTTTTAAAAGAAACTGATTTGGGGAAGTAAAATTAGTGGTAGCAAATTATTTAACACAAGATATAGTAATAAGTTATTCTGATAAAAATTATAGATATTATCGAGGCAGATAATTGTCTTGTGAATAATGTTCCAAGCCATCATTTTCACACTAGCAGAAATTTAATTTAAAAATTTTGTGATTTTATTTCAAAAGTGCATACAAAGAAAAAATTACACAACTTTTACAACACGGGTTCCAAAATTTATTTATAATGGCCAGATGGTGCAAGGGTAATTTAGCCAAGCTGCGCCAAACAAACTGTAGTATCAAGTAATGGACATACACAATACCAAATGTAGAACTAGCCCTTGATGTTTGACCAGGACACTTCAGATAAACCCAGGGTTAAGTTACAGGAAGAACCTGCCTCCTGCAGGTCGCTTACATAATTTTGGATGCCATGGTTCTCCAGCTCATGCTTTTTGTCGGGATCAATTTAAAAAGATCGGCCTGTGGTAAATTTGCAATATCATTGGATAAAATGTTTAAACAGGATCCTTCAATGATAACGGAATGGGAATTTCAGCCAAATAATTTATATTAATTATGAGTCAGGTTTTTGAAATGGTAGGTAGGTTAACGGTTGCACTAGGAACAATACATCGGGCTATTGGCGACGGTCCAGGATCAATCCTAAAGGGAAAGAACCGAGGACACCACCTGAGCCCCAACGCTTCGTAATTTTGAACCACTCGGATGACAAGAACACCTGAACTGGCACGATGCCAACGTGGACATTTGAGGCTACGACAGATATAACGTGCACCTGCCCCACGTATACGACGGTCTTTGGACCGAATTTCAAACTCGGAACCCTCCTATTGCTAATCCGTTGCTCTTCCAACTGGGCGACCGCGGCCCCAGTACCTAGAGGAGATCGGCTGTCGTTAGTGATGGCTCTTGCCATTACGTTCAATTGCAGCGGTATGCCGGTTGACAGTAACTGAGAATGATAACGATGACCGGATCTCCCCCACACGAATGTGATCATCCCTCTGCCAGGCGTCCGGTATGGTTTTTAGTGTTAAAGGAGGCTGTATAGCGAGCGATATGTATCTTTGGGAGGTCGAGAAGGAAGCCGCTGGAGCAGTTTCAGCTTGTCTCACTATCAGTCTAAAGTCGTATTGGTCCTTTCTGTACGGAAGAAACTGATAGCAAGTGAACTTAAAACACCGAAAAGAAATTGAGAAACTATAATCGGCAGTAAAACTGAAATCTGATGTCACGAAGAGCTTCCCAGGCCTCTTGCTAAGAATGTCTACTGCTGAGGCCTGCTATAGAGGAGATATAAAAGTAGAGTGAGCTATGACAACCTTTTTATGTCCCAATGATCATGTGACAAAAAACAGTAGTCACGTGATCCTTAGACTCTTCTCTCCAACGCGCATATAGTTTGTGCATTCTTCCATAGCAAATAAATTGAAAGCGAAAGCTAACTGGTTCTATAGTGCTATGCATGTGGATATTTTCCCAAATTTATTAAAAGTGGAAACAATACTTTCACAGATGAGTGATTTATTTGTCTTTTACATTTGTGTTTTTCAGTATTTGCTAATCAAAATAGATGTTCTAACTTTGGAATTCTTAATATAACCTGCGGATATTTCCCGTTCTATAAAAAAGATTTCATAGATCTGCAATCAATATGTATCTAAATTAATGTTTTTATAAAATAGCTGATGTTCGAGTGTATTTGTTTTTGTAAATTGTTCATCTATAAGAGGGCTTAAAGCATTAAAAATAATAAACCAAACTTTAAAAACTTGTGTGAAATCGTTCTGTCTTGGCGATCATTTTTTGACGCCAACTAGGAGCACTACGTATACTCCTTCGTGTCTTATAAGATAAATATGTTATGAATCGAAAACATGAACGAAAGTGCATAATTTAAATTGTTAGTTCTTGCTGAACAAAATTGTTTTGTATCTACACATCTGCGGAATTACATAAGAATAATAATTAAAATAAAAGATAAATTTTGAAATTTTTAAGAATTATAAATTAAATAAAATCGATTTGTTAGAAATAGGATTAAATCATTTCATAAACAGTATTATAAATGTAAACCACATTTATGTACTTTAGGGAATCTTTTTGTTCATGTTTTAAAATATATGTAAAATCTTTCATTATAAGATTGCATTTGATAAAAGCTTTTCTTTGGAATGATGAAAAACAAATTGCCTTTCTCTTATGTGAAAAACAAAAAGTGCTTGAACCGAAATTGAAATACTATACCTTTTTGGCATAGTTTTATTCTTGTTAATGAAGCATACAATATAGCAAATCGGGAAAGCAAAAAATTAGAGAACGAAATGAAACTTCTTTTGTACTAATTCCAAACAATCCGCGCAACTGGAAAAGTTCCTTTTGTAAAAACATCTGCTTAACACCCTGATTTTTTTTTGCTTAGTGTTTAAATAAACCTAACATTAAAATGTAATTATTTTCCATTTTTAAACCAGTTTCATCTTTCTTCCTTATATGTTTTAATCTTGAGATGAATCATACTGAATTAGATTGTTTCCAAAAATATTTGTGAACATTTCAATGTTTATATCGTTCTTTAACTCGATAAATAAGCTTGGTGGTGATAAAAACACATTCCACATCGAAATGAAATTCTTCACTTGTTTTCTACCTGAAAAATTAACATTTTTCGATTTCTCTCTAAGTACAGTATTTGAACGAATTAAATATATTTGTGAAAATTTATGCACACATAAAACATGCTCCTCAATCGAACGAAACATTTATTTCCTACAATTTTTTAAGCTGAAATTTTTTTAAGCATTAAATTTGCAATAACTTAAAATCTTAAGGTATTGTCTTTCAAACTATGAACATAATTCTGTATTTATGATTTTTAGAACTATAAATAAAACAATTTATGTTTATATACTTATAATAAGAGCTTGTAAAGATGTGAACCTGCTAAAAATTCATTTATTCAGTGAAGAAAGATGGCTAGTAAAGTAGCTTCTGTTTCTGAGTTTTATTCGGTGAATTTAAAGTGTGCTGAATGTGACAATAAATTTTTTGTTTTCTTTTTCTTATTTATCTTTCGTATTTATAAAATATTGATTTCACACATACAATAAATAATAGAAATTTAATATTAGAAATCCTGCATAGTACTTTTTCAAACACTTAAAATCATCAAAATTGTCAAGCGTTATTACATGATCACTTAGATAAATTTGAAATCCAGGTATAAACACACGGGTGTAACTTATTTAGTTTTTGAATCAGAAATTTAAAATTGGGTGGGGGGGGAGTGTTTCAATTAACGTCACACTGGAGCAACACAACGGGCTATTGGTGACTGTCCGGGATCAATCCCAAAGGGAAAGATCGAGGACAACACCACATAATTTTGAACCACGGTCAGATGACGAGGCAACACCTGAGCTGGCACCCCACTCTCCAAACTTCCACACCACGCCAACGTGAGAACATTTGAGGCCACGACAGATTTAACATGCACCAGCCCCCTTTGTTCACGACGGTGTTTGGCTGGATTCGTCCGTTACTCTTCCAACCGGGCCACCGCGGCCCTAAGCAATTAAGGATCCATAATATAAACGAAAGCTTTCCGTGGTGACCTGGACTTGATTTGAGCACGAAACTTTATCTGTTTTCACTATTATTCACTATTTAATTTTATGCATCAGTAAAATATTTATTGAAGCAGTCATTTCCAAACGTGCATTTATTTTTCAATTTATTCCAACTTGTGTTAACCTCATTAAATTTAAACAAGGAAGTTTGAATTATTTTCTGCTATTAAATCTTTAAGATAATTTTCCCAACACCTAATGTAGGTTAAAGAAAAGATATTTTATATATTGAATTAATTAAAGAACGTCAGGTTTAGGACAACTATCCTTACAAAATTTTAATTAGTGCTTTTTTAATGTTACGAAAAAATATCTAAAAAGTGTTTGCATTATTGAAATTTTCTTTTTTCATTGAAATATTAACTTTGTTTCTGAAACGATAAAGTTCAGTTTTCTGATTGTTCCCTCATAGTTTTTTATTTAGCCTTGTCCTCTAATTGGCCTTTGTTTAAGATTTAAAGATTTTCTTACTTCCATCGTTTACCGTTTATGAACGCACCCATCGCCTGAGCGCACTCCTTTTGCAATTGCGTGTGCGTAGCAATTTAATCAGTTCGATTTTCTCCGATTAAGGGTGAGTAGACAGGATTTAAATTTTTGGGGTAGATGAGAAATTTCAATCCATTTGTATTCCAACTACTTGGTTTAATTATTTGCTAGAAACATTTATTTCTGATCTTGTATCATATTTATACCAACTTGATAATTTTTTTTTGTTCCAGGGATTTTACACTGCAGCAGAGCAGTTGACGCCATATCTGCTACTGTTATTTTATCGATAAATTGCGTAGATTCACAATTTTATATGACGTCTTCATTTTGTTTGAGCGGTAAGTATTAACTTGAAATTGTTTCACCAATTCAATGCCACTTTCGTTTTAAAAAGGATTTTGTTTCGAAAATGGTAGGCTTGGCCTTGGTAATTTTATATTCGGAAAAGATCCGTATTTGGCCTATCGGGACACGTGGGCATTGGCCTGTTTATGAAAGAAATATGATTTTTATATTTGTTCTCAACCAAATTGTCCTATTCAAATATTAAGTATTCAGATAGGGTTACCTGTTTGTTGGGCTTTGATAAATTGTATTAATTTCGAGTCAGCATCGTCACATATTGCACCGTTCCCGACGCAGTTGACATTGTTCTTAAATCGAAAACAATTTTGAAATTTATAAATCTTGAATTAATTTATCCAAAGCAAATGTTCAATGAAACAATGGTTAATTTTTAAATTTCGACTGATAAAAAACATTCCGAAATGATGCTTAAGGCTAAAGTGAAAACAATATTGTACAATTAGTTTACTGTCGGTGTATATTTCATGGATCATCGATGTTCTACTATCAGTGATTTTTCGAACAGTTTGAAAGAATTTAATAGATAGGAGTAATGTTTTTATAATGTGGCATTTTTTTGTTTAAGTGGTTTCTGTTTTATATTTACTCGTTAATAAGTGCGAACCTTGATTTAAGAGCACAATAAAGCTGTAAATTTGTTAAATGGTGGACCTGATAGTAATTGACCAATTTGTGCACGTTGATGAAAAAATTCTTCAAGGGCTAATTTAATTTGCATTTGCACTCTAAAGGTTTTTTAGCTTGATATCTTGTAAGGAAGGTCATTATAATTAACTATTGTACAATTTTGAATATTTGATAGCTTAATAGATTTTTCCTCAAAAGTTCAGTAGTGATTTGACCAACAAATCCAATTACTACTATTTAAAAAATAAAATTTGAGGTACAGCTGCAGTCTGCCGTGCAGAGTGGCAACATGTTTTTTTGGCGCACTTTGTATGTCGATAAAACATTTTGACTAGTAAAACACTGCAAATCTGGATTAAATATACACAAACATGCAAAAATATTTTTTAACGGAAATCACATCTTGACTAGTGAAACATTGCAAAATTGGATTAAATATACGCAAATGTACCAAAAATTTTTTAACAGAATTAAATATATAAATCTTGATTAAATATAAAACTAGACTAGTAAAAAGTTTCTGATTCTGTTTCCACAAAATCAGAAATTACCTCATTCACAAACTGCCGCCAATCGGCTAAAGTGTGGGACGCAAAAAAAATACTCCCGCTATGTCCTCGCTCTCTGTGCCCTTTAAAATCTCATTAGTTAAAAGAAAAATCTCCAACTTCAAATTGCTGTTGCGGAACCATGACCCGTGTCTGATCGATTTGTAGCTACGACGTGGCTTATTATCCCGACGATTCCTATAAATTCAAGTATATGCATCGCTAACTGAATTCCTCACAGAAAACGTCATTTCCTCGTTGCATTTATCGCAAGAAAATTTTGATTTGATTAATCCCGATTTTTTTTAAAAAGTCAAAAAAGCTCTATTGCGACACAACTCGTAACAAAATAAACGATTAGCAACTCGCTCACTCCTGTAAGTTTGTCTATTACCAGAATGTTTTGAGAAAAGTTCTCTTGAAACTTATCAACTACACTAAAAACAAAGAACAATCTATGCAAGAGCACTTGACCGTGTCGGAAATAAATAGAACAATCTAGAAAACAAGATTTGGACGCTGGCAAGGTGGCCATAAAAACATGAGATAAAAATGGGTTATCATGAGTCGGCATTAGTCGCTTAAAAGTGCGCCAAGAGTTGCCTCTGCGCGGCACAGACTGCAGCTGTACCAAATTTGATTATAAACTTAAATAGAAACATTTTGCTAATCAGGTATTTTTCTTATTTCAAAGATGGCTAGACCTTTTTACCTGTTAATTAAAAAAAACTTTGAATACAAGAACCAATACCTTTTAGTATTTACCCACTGCCTGATATTAAACATGTTAATGGTTATTACTAACTATTAATATAAATGAGAAAAAACAAATTCCGTAACATTAATTTTGGTATTGTGGTGAACCAGTCAGTAATTGACCAGTTCATGCTCAACACTGGGCTGCAGTGATGGGGTTACTCATTTAGCACTACCCAGGAGGCACGGGTAGCTTAAGAATATTTTGTAAAGATGGTGTTTAAAATGAGATATAGTACAACTTTTGTTAAGAATTTTTATCTCGAAGTACAAAATAGTTGACCACACATCCAGTAATTGATCTCTATTTTTTCAAATAAAATTAAAATTGAAACATTTTTGTTAATATTTTGGTGATTACCAGTACATTTGTTGGAAATATAGCTAGGCTAAACCTTTTTACATGATATTCTAAGTACGATTTAGTAAAAGAACAAACTATAATTCTTAGCCAAGTAAACATGATAATAGTAGTTAGTACTAATATTAAACAAGTAAATTAGTTAAAATGTATAAACTAATATTGAAACAAGTAAAATAAATATTGTAATCAAAATTTTAGAATAACAAATTAAAGTCAATCACTGCAAATTTCCATCAGTTTATCTAAATTTCCATCAGTTTATCTAAATTTCCATCAGTTTCTCCATATAAAAATTCAGGCAAATCATCCAGCATGTGTACGAAATGCATTTTATGTTTTGCAGCAATTATCACATTTTACAATAGGTGCCTTTATATTCGATTTCGGTTTGCCTGTTACCTTTACATTTTTCACCAATTAAGTCTAGAAGATTTTCTCTTTTTTCAGTTTGATATTTTCTCTTGGTTTTAGGTAACCTTGTTGATTCTTTTCCCTTACTTTTTCCTATTTTATTCTTTCTATCACAATATAGTAACCACCTTTTAGATGCTGCATGGGACAATCTCTTTTTTCTATTTTGAACCTTTCTTATGAGGAAGGATTCATTAGGGCATAGCACAAGATCTAGAATTAGAATGAAGAACTAACAAGGTTTAATGTAAAGTATAGTGTTTCAGTATTTCTAATACATCACAGTAATTCATCCTAAGTTCAATTGTAGGGGAAACATCACATGCCTCTTGGAAAATGTCTCGGTATACTCAGCAGTAAAGCCTTCTGGGTCCTGAAAACACTCATTTTGAGAAAAGTTGTACCATAGTCATGGATTTGTTTTCAAATTTTCACCGTAGATAGACGTGGCATTGAGGCCCTTAGATCTCGATTTTTAAAAAATATTTTGTCCAATATTAGCCCTGAGATGTAAGAATTTAAAAATTGGTCCATTTTACAAAATGGTGGCCATCTTGGATTTGCCGCACTGTCTAGAGCCCAACTTGAGAACTAATAGTTCAAATTTAGTAATTTTGGTATCAAATGGACCATTTATTTTTGGAGTGTATATAAAATACAATACCAGTGGTAATTTTACATTTTAGTTGGAGTTTTTACATGCAAAGTGGAAAATTCACTTTTAAAAACAGTCGACTTTAAAGGGCTATAAAAAAATGTACCATCTTATTTTTCTCTGTAGCAGTATTAACTAACATGTGTACTTTAATCTGAGAAAAATTCAGAGGTAAAATTTTTTGTTTCTGAATAAAAACCATTCTAATGACAGCATATGGATTTCAAAACTGTGGTCATCTTACAGTGCAAAAATCACCATAACTTATAAACAAGAGTTGAATTTTTATGATGTACTAAATCAAAGCAAGCTCATGTTTATATATCAATACAATATCAAATTACCATCTTATGCAATTTTTAATTTGTTTTATAGCATGATTGTCTTTTGAAAAGTACTTTTAAGAAGCACTGCAGAAAAATGTTTTTATTTATTTAATTTTTAAAAATGCTTTTCAAAATGTTATGCATTGTACAATATTTAATTCCAGTATTTCTGTAAAAAAATTACATTTATGCTTAGGGTATATTGTTTCAAAATTGCCAGTGAAATTCTTATACTTAATAGTTTCTTATCTTTTTAGAAATACAAAAATACTTATAATCCCAATTGTACAACACAAACACTCATAAGATATCATGAATTGATAGTCTCAATAAAAAACAAAATTTATCACTGTTGACATTACTTAAATATTTTAAGCTGGTCCAATAGCAATATAAAGAATCTGTAGAAAATCTAATCATGTACTTTAAATTGACAAAATAAAATTAAAATTTCTGAGCACTGAAATTTTTTTCAAAACGTAAGTCTTTAAAGATTAAGGAACTATCCACCAATATATTGATTGCAATATTGAGGAATTTTTAAAGATGAATATTGAGCATAAAAATAAAAATGGCTCACCACATTAACATTAATGGCAAAGTAAAAAGCATTATTTCTTCATAATTCAATTTGTCTTACAGTTTTGGAACAATAGTTCAGTTAATTCATTTTCATCAGGAGCAATGTGATGTGTTCTTCCTGTTGTAGTTGCGGGAGAAGATATGACTTTTATTATTTGTTCATAAGGATTCCAAAATGTGTCTAAAGGCTCTGGCCATGTATAGGATGCAGCACTTGATCCATAAGGATGCATGAACATAATCTTGTAATCATTATATTCCTCACAGCATTCCTAAATCTTTCTAATCCACCAATTATCTTTCCAATCCACCATACACACATGCACCATTGTTCATTTTGGAATATTGGTAATTTGATGGTTTTCTCCAATCCAATGGTAGCAACGAATGTTGAGGAACCTGAAACTCTGGAAACCAGTATCTGACTTGTTTATTGGTGTAAAGCAGTGATTAGTCCTTGTTTCTGTAATTGTATTTCCCATTGCGAACCTATCTGCTAATTGATTATTAGCAATTTCAATTTTCGTTTTCGCTATGAAAAAGTATTTGTATGGATGCTGAAGGCTTGCTTTAGTGGCTTTATGGTGCCACCAGTACCATCAAAAGCTCCTTTTCCATGACAGGCAAAAAAGTGCCACTCTGCTTTTACATCATGGTCTTTTTCATGATGGCAAAGATTAATAAAGTTTTTACATTTTTGTATTGTGCTGAGGACCCATCACTGAAATACTTTATGTATTTAATTTGTGAAACTTGTGTGATTAAATGTTTGACAATCACCTTTGAAAAGTCCAAAATGTTGTAGTGTCATGCATTAAATTATCACTTATAACACATAGAAATAGATTTCACATGATCATGATCCTTAACATATGCTAGAAAAAGATGAATTGTTGCCTGCTCTTTTTCCAATGAATGCCTTGAATGGCATCTTTTATAATGCAAGTATAATTTTCAGAAAAATCTGCCACGATGATAGCAGTATCCAGACTCAGTTCGTCCTTTGCTTTTTAAAATAATAACTTTTGAGATTTTGTAAAAAAGTGATGGGCACATCAGAAACAAAGTTTCGTCACAAGCAGAAAGTTTTTCAAACAAATTGTCAATGAATTCATCTACTGATGTAATTTATGTTTTTAATTCTGCCCCATCAGACTTTGCCCATTGTTTATAAGTAATTTCACTGCATATTTCTAATTCGTCATTTTGCATTAAATATTCTTGAAGTATTTCTGGATATGGATACTTATCACACCTGTGCACGTTTCTGAATCAATGCTACAAACTAGTTTTTTTTAACAATGATACATAGTCATTTACATGAATAGCATGAGCTTAACATGATGATATACACAAACACTGAAATACCTTTACCTCCAACAGTAACACGTTCTCTTGGCCGTAGTGAGCAAAATTTAGAAAATCCTATTTTTAAATTATGACCCTTAAATGCAATGTATAATTCTTTCAAGTTATACAAAATCAATCTCTTGTTTTAATACTCTTCCATTTTCAGAAGGAACAGATATGCAATCTTTTTTCCTGGACATATACAACTGTTATAAAAATGTTATCAATTTTTCTACAATATCATAACTTAATTTTACTTTTTCTTTCATTAGGAATTGAAAGTTGTTTTTAATTTTCGTGCTATTTTTACTAAATACTCTGGTGTTAAAATAAATCTGTGTTTGCTGGAATGTCCACGAATCTGGTACTAATGTAAGAATTTGAACCTTTTCTTTAAATGAAGCATTTACAAACTTATTTTTCCATTATGGATTTGCAGTCTAAACAATTACACTAGTTTACAAATTGAAAAATAATTTTCATAACAGAAACCACAATAATTGAATTTTATGTGTTTGACGATGCTGAATCTGAAAATGAAATCAGTTTTTCTCCATCACGTATCACTTTTTTGTTATACAACCTCGAGTAATTGCTGGAAAAGTATAAAATTTGCAAAGTGACTAAATTTATCAGTATATGAAATTATACAAAATGTTAAATAAATTTGCAATACTCATAATTTATTTAGCTTATTACATGAAAAAATCTTGTAGAATATAACTATAAGAGATAAAATGTACCTACAATGTGTTATAAGTGGAGTTGAAGAACACAAATTACTTCTTCCTTCTGTGTACTGTAGGGTCCTCTCTTTGGAGAAACCATCAGTAGTCACTCATCATTGATCCATCCCATCTACCTTGGTAACGCTGCTCAATTTGCAATATGTCCTGATGGAAGTGTTCTCCCTGCTCATCACTCACTGCACCCAAATTTGGTGGGAAAAAGTCGAGATGAGAATGCAAAAAATGAATTTTTAATGACATCTGGCAGCCTAAATTTTTATAGTTCAACACAAGATTTTGTACTAAAAGATCCCAATTGTGTGCTTTTTTATTGCCAAGAAAACCATGGACTAGATCCTTAAATGATTTCCATGCTGCTAGCTCTACATTATTCAACTTGCTATCAAAATTTTCATTATTGAGTAATCTTCTAATATGAGGTCCAACGAATATACCTTCTTTTAATTTGGCTTCACTTAACCTTGGAAACACTTGGCTTAAATATTTAAATCCTTGTTGTTCTTTATTAAGTGATTTCACAAAATTCTTCATCAACCCCAATTTGATATGTAAAGATGGCAAAATTACATGCTGAGGGTTGACTAATGGAACATACTTAATATTTTTTCCCCAGGAGTGAAGGTGTCTCTTGGGGCCAGTCTTTAACCACATAATGTTCACTTGTTGCACGACTGTCCCAGAAACATAAGAAGCAGCAGTATTTTGTAAAGCCACCTTGAAGGCCTAGAAGAAGACCGATAACTTTGAGGTCGCCACAGATACGCCATAAATGACCATCGTAATTCACTGCTTTTAAAATCAATGACATACTTTCATGTCTCTTTCATTCCAACAGCATGCGCTATTGGTATGGAGGGATGCTTGTTTGCATTATGCAGTAGCACTGCCTTTAAGCTGGTTTTGGACGAGTCTATGAATAATTGCCAATCATCAGTTTTATAAGGAATACTCAGAGCAGACATCAAACCTTGTATATTGCAGCAGGAACACAGCAGATCCTGTCTTAGTGAAATATTGCATTAATTCTTTATTTCTGTTTCTGAAATATGAAACTTTGGTATCATTATGCAATAAATTCTACTCCTTTAAGCGTGAACCTAGAACTTCTGCTTGTTGTTTTGATAAATTCAAGCCGCGAACCAGATTGTTCAGTTCCACTTGTGAAATGAGATGCTGTTCACTATTTGATTTTTCTGGTATGAAATCAACGTCTTTTGAAGCTTGTGCCACCGCAGTATTTTCAGAACTATCCTCTTCAGAATCAGAAATTTCCTGCCACGAATCTGGGGCTGTAGGAATAGGTAAACCATTTCCATGAGCAACTGGTCTCATAGCCGATGGAACATTTGGATACACAATATTACTTTTATTTTTTGCAGAGAAACCACTGACACTTGTTAAACAGAAGTAGCAATCGTCATAATGATTTTTTGGTTCATGCCAAATCATAGGTATAGCAAAAGGCAAATGCGTTTTTTCCCCTTTTAACCACTGCGTGAGCTCCACATAACACCTAATACACGTTAGATGCGGCACCTACAATTTAGCCTGATCTCTGAGTGGACAACCGAAATAATGTATATAAGCAGTTTTCATCAATTTTGAAATCGGCCTATGCTGACTCTTTTTGTGAATTCGCCACAGACATAACAAAATAAATTCGGAGAATTTTTACACGAACGTGTTTGCCTAACTCATTATGTAAATAAAAGCCGACGTAAAATTATAACACAAAACACTATTTTGATACTTGATTAATATTAACTAAACTTGCGTAATTGGAAGAAGTATAGGACACTTACTGAACTCGCAGAATTTAGTACCGATTACCACACCCGGCAATGGCCTTAGCTGCATTGAGAGATTGTGATTTCAAAAAGGTTCAACGGGGATGACTCATCAGTTAAAGCATTGCTGATTGGTGCAGGGAGGATGACTCATTATTTATTGGTTCTGGGTGGGTGACTTTGTTTTTTAAGATAGCAGATCATTTCTATTATGTGCCAAAAATGACATAATAGGGATCTTAATAAGTTATATAAATAAAAAACGTGACATTGATAGAAAATTTTTGATTACATTTTCTGTTTCATTCTGTTCATTAAAAATACTTTATAAAACACTCATTGACTTATCTGTTACGAAAATCGTGTAACCAGTGTTATTATCTTTTGAATTTTGTGGGTTTTTAACACTTGTGACATCAACACCTACTACAGATGCTTTAGCAGCAACACAGCTAGTCAATTTTTGTACTTTAGAGCACAAGTCAATTTTTTTCAGAACTATACCTACTCACTTTTACAGGTGATAGATCCAAAATTTCACAATTTTTGTTCAGTTCTATCACTACTGCGGGATCTATAATCAGTGTCCATGTAAGGTATTGTAATCACTGCATCAGTAACCAATGAAGTCACTAAAAAAACAGTCTATGCATAACTTTTTTCAAGGAATGAGTACTTTAGGATTTGCCAAAGATAAATTCAAGAAAATTGTTTTCAGAGATTTTACTCTGATCTTCTATGGAAGTTTGTTAAATGGGTCACAACATGTTTTCTGTTTGTACTTGTACCACCTTAAAAATTTATCCTTGTGAAATCTGCAGATACTTCCACTTTCATAGATTTTTTCATCTGGAATTAGGTGATACATTCTCCTTTTTAATATTTCTGAATCATGAGGCAATTTAAAGACAGGAATAAACTCAGTACACAATGATACTTGGAGTTTTTTGCAAACAAAACATTCCAGCTCCAGTATAGAACTCGCAAATACCTAAAAAGAACTTCGCAACTGTTTGATGACCTAAATATCTTCTACATATTTTAGCAAATGATATTTATTTAAAAGAGTACGAATTCTTACATATATTTTATCAAACAATAATTGAATTATTAATTAAATATAATATATTTTAGCAAATAAAATTTATTAATCTTTATTTCAAATGTTTCAGAATAGAATTTACAATTTGTTTGATGAATGCTCGTTTGCTATGTGTATTGATATATAAACATGAAATGTGAGCTTTGCTTTGAATTAGTACATCATAAAAAAATTCAGATTTGACCGTTTTTAAGTTATGGTGATTTTTGCACTACAAGATGACCGTTTTGAAATCCACATGCTGTCATTAGAATTATTCAAAAATAAAAAATTTTACCTCTGAATTTTTCTCAGATTAAAGTACATATGTTAGTTAATACTTCTACAAAGTTTCAGAGAAACATAAGGGTACTTTTTTTATAGCCCTAAGTTGACTGTTTTTAAAAGTGAATTTTCCACTTTGCATGTAAAAAACCCAACTAAAATGCAAAATTACCACTGGTTTTGTATTTTATATACACTTCTGAAATAAATGACTTCCATTTGGTACCAAAATTACTAAATTTGAACTATTAGTTCTCAAGTTAGGGCTCTGTAGACAGTGGCAAATCCAAGATGGCCACCATTTTGTAAAATTGACCAATTTTTAAATTCTCGTGTCTCGGCTAATATTGAACAAAATATTTAAAAAATTGAGATCTAAGGGTTTCACTGCCATGTCGCTGGTAAAAATTTGAAAAAAAAATCCATGACTGGTGCAACATACTTCAGGTGTCCCCATATGAAATGACCCTTCTAGAGTGTTTGCCCTCATTTTGTGGATAAAACGTGTGCAGGATGGGAAACATCTGTTCAAAAGGGTTGTATTTCAGAATCAAGTGTGTACCTCAGATCATGCAGTGTCCTGCTCCTTAAATTTAGGAAAAGCTGAACATATTAATGTTTTTGCTTTGCCACTTTTAATATTACACTGAAATGTAATCAACAAATGCAAAAATTTATTAGAAGAATCATTTCTCAGATTTTTCTTGTGACAGCCGAAATTGGTAATATTTTTAGAAAAAGTAAATTTCTCTAAACGAACATAATACAACCCTTTTTTGACATCCTTTTTAATGGTACCACTACCAAGTAGTATATTAGTGATTAGCCTTATTAATATATGAAATACTTTATGAACTCATGAGATAAGTCCTATGAAAATTAAATACAACTAATGTTTTACAAATCCAGGAAAGAGGAATTAAAATATATTCTATGTTCTCGGCAGGACACGAAAGTTAAAAAGTGGTTTCAGAAAAAGCTCAGTATAAACATGTTTACAGCATTTAAATCTAGTTTCTGATTTCTATGTAATGCTTTGTTAGGTTATCAACTTGAAATAAAAAACACTCCTTGACTTTCTTTAAATAGATTAATTAAGTCATTAGAGCATCATAAAGTTAATTTCTGAAATTATTTTAAAAACTGGTTGTTCATTTCAAGTCTGCCTGAAAGACAGTAAAGCGAGAAAATAGGATTGTACATTACTGTTGACTAGGCAAATAATTTCATCTACTTGATTGGCCAGTCCCACTTTTATAGAATCACTTAATTTTGTTTCTGACATCAATATTAAAAGTAGAACCTTTTCCATGCCATTTAATTTCAATTTCTCTACTGTAATAAAAATTGAAAATAAAATGCAGTTTCATCAAATTAGTTTTTGCATGCAAGTTGACAAATGAGACATTTGTAACTTAAATCTATTAAAGAGCCCAGTCATTCTCTATGTTCAATGTTACCAAATATTGATATCTAATCAAAAATAAATATTGATAGTGATTGGGCTGAACTTTTAAAAATTCAGTGTTTGGAACAGCACCTGATATGCTTTTAGATGTTAATTTGATCAAACATTGACAATAATTAGGAAATTGGCAAGTTCTGTTATATCTTGCAAACAGGTAATTTCTAATGAAATTAAAGGATAGTATAGATAGGGTGGGTAATAGGGAAAACTTTTAATTCATTTAAATTTTAGGAAAAACTATTGCCGATTTGTTGATGGTGAAAAAAGGTCTGCCTATTATGATAGGTCTATGGCTATCATTCAAAACAAAAAAAAAAGGAATATGGAATGGAAACTTGTTTTTTTCTGTTTTCCTCCTGAATGATGGTAGGGGTAGTCTCACTGGAATAGCTATTGCTTTTACCTGAAACTATTTGGCTTTTCTCATTTAATAAAAATGTAGGTATATCAACATTTATTTGTATCTTAAATATACCTACTTTAGGATGTGGGCTATTTTTTGCATCTCTAATTAAGGTCATACAGATATCGTAGAACATATATAAAACTTATACTCGACAGATGTTGAATTTTCATCTTAAGCATTAAAAAAAATGGGTGCATATTTTTGGTACAACCAATTTTCTTGAAGCTTGGCCTCATTTTACAAAGTGTAAATGCAAAATAGTTTTATAACTTGTGGTATTTTTTTTAAAGTTACATTTACTTTAATTTTCAGGCAAAGAATAGGTATACTTGCTAGTTGATTGACAACAGGTCTGTTGCTATAGTGTATTAAAATATTGATGTGATTATATGTGGCGCAAATATTTTTTTCAGAACACTTAGGACGTGGAAATCCAGCTCACTACCAGGAGGAGTTACTAAGTTCATCTAGTTCGCCGATACTAGGCTTACAAAGGTTTATGCATTGCCGGAAGCAGTGGGACATCAATTGGCAAGCAGTAAGGTAAATACTCTATTTCCTTAAAATTCATAAAAAGTATTGCCACCATCTCTGAAACATCCAGGATGTGAATTAATTATACAAAAGGGATACATTTTGATCAAATATCTTCCATCTTTAATTCTAATCTTTTAAAGATTAGAGATAAACAAATTTAGTAAATGCAATTTAAACCTTGTTATCTACAAATAAACTAAACTGCAAATTTAACTTGTATTGTATTATTTAACCCTCTGAGTATGATGCAAGTATGACTGCAATTTGCAGTGTTCTCTGCATGGCTTCTAACCAGTTTTAGCCTTACCAATCAAACATTTCCTTAGGTTCTTTCATTCAATAGATGTATGTATCCATTTTGTTAAATGCGATGTAGTGCAAAATACAATATTCATGCATACCTATCAACTTTTCTTTAGAAAAGAATTTTCCATGACATCAGTTTTGAAGTTTTGGCTTCAAACACTGACTATCGTGAAAGCAAAACCTCAGAGTTAATGGCTGCTAGATTATCATAAACCCTTGGGCACACATTTTCAAGAAAAGCTAACAAATATACCTCTTAAATGCTTAGAAAAAGTTGAATTGCTCATTTTTGCATATACTCTGCCGTTTTGTAAAATATTACCAAATAAGTTATGTCGTTCAAAGAGTATTACATTAGAAGAGAGCTGGGTTACTTCTGCTTTTATAAATCCCAATTTGGTGCAATTTTCACTAACTAGGCATCTTTTCTGATGAACATTGCTTTCTATGTTGTAAAAAGGTTCAGGATATTTTTCTTTGAGGTTGGCTATGTTCATGAAAATCTCCTGAATGGTCTAGGGGTGTAAAATGAGTAACTAAAAATTTTCAAAGATTTGGGCTACAGGCCATCATAGACCCATATTCTAGGTCTATGATAGACCTCTTTGAATTTATAAACATTTATCAGAATTCAAATTCCTTCTTAATCCTTTTACAAAAGTGAATAAAATTGAAAAAGGTATGTAACCCATTTTCTCTTTCCAGGGTGCTTTGTAACCATCAAAAATTTCGGCCCTTCAGATCGTGACTTTTCATCTCCTCAGCCTCATCTCCCAGCAATCTGATCTTCAACAGCAGGCAGGGAACCTGGCCGGCCAGTTTCTTGCAATTCTTTATCCACCCACAATAATTCCCTCCACTTGTTAATTTCTATCTGCAATCATGAGTAACGTAAATGTCAACCGTAGTCTTTCAGACCAGTTCTACCGCTACAAAATGCCAAAGATCCTTGCCAAGGTAAGCAACATTTCTCTCTTGTCCTAATGTAGCATATTATAGTGAAGATGGCTGCCTGTAAAATATAATTAATCACTACTATGTGAGAAAATAATTTTGGTAAACATTTTGCTCCTTAGGAACTAAAAATGCAGTTTGTAAACCTAGTAGCAAACATTAATTGACAAACCCATCTTGAAGTCTTGTTTTCCTTTAAGAATATATCATTTTTAAGTTCATAAAGGCCTGTAAAATTTCTGTTGCACCCACAAAATGGGAGTTTTTAGGTCTTTGTAAGTTTATGATTATGTAAACATTCACTGAATTTATCAAGTTTCAACATTCTTTTTATTGGAGTGAAAGATAATTGTTGGTATTTGATTGTTTTAATTTTTTATTTATTTCTTTTTATTTTGTGTTGGAATATTCCATAATTGACAGGTTTTTCAGTTTAAAGCTTTGCAAAAGGACAATTTAATGTTGATTCCTCAATGTATCTTGTATTAAATGAAATATTGCTACGAAATGGCTTAGTTCCTGGTTATTTAGATTATAAGAATGTTAAAACACTTCATGCCCATTTGTATTCAATCTGATTGTTGTCTGATAGTTCATTCTAAAGTAGTTGCACAAGTAAAGTTTCTTAAAAATTTCAGGTAGAAGGAAAAGGCAATGGCATCAAAACCGTAGTAGTCAATATGGTTGAAGTAGCAAAGGCTTTAAATAGACCCCCTACCTGTAAGTACTTATGTTTGTATTTCAAATTATATATTATGGTTTATCTCTAAATGTTTGAATTTACATGTTTCCTTTAAGTGAAAACATTAAATTTTCTTGGAACATTTCAGTGTAAAGTAAAATAAATGGTTTTTACTGAAAGGAAAGTTATCTTAAGGAAACTAAATTTTTAGCTTAATTTTTTTAAATGTAACTTCCTAGTACTTCAAACATGCTGCTACAGAACACCCTCTGAATGCTCCTATGAGCCTTAAGGCCTGATTTTTCAGCTTAGCTTTTAAGGTCCCTTAAAAAACCTTAATGTTACTGAAAAGCCTTAATTTTTTCAAGAAAACTTCATATTTTATTTCAATAGAATTTAGTGGATTGTGATCAGTTATGATCTCCAGTATTCCCCTGCAACCACTTTAAAAAAATCAAGGTCAATGGTGCTCATCCAAGGTCAGGGGTCACTAAATCGATGGCATGTTTCTTCACTTGTGCTCTCACTGGTTATAATCTGTTGCAATCTGAAATGTAGTCTTAAAAATTATCTTTGAAAGACCTAAAAAAGACCCTCATTTTTCTCTTTTTGAAGAATGGCAACCCTACTCTGAGAACTAAAAAATTAAATAATTTGCTTGAGGACTTTTTAATTTGATAAAAGGCATTGAAAAATCCATTATTTTTGCCTTTCTTTTTCAATAGAAGCTTGAAGCTGCGATAGTCATCGTGTGTTGACTTGTATTTTAATGAAAATGTTTTTCATAGATCCTACTAAATACTTTGGATATGAACTTGGAGCACAAACTCAATTTGATTTGAAGAATGAGCGTTATATCGTAAATGGCTCTCATGAAGCTGCTAAGTTACAGGATCTCCTTGATGGTTTTATCAGGAAATTTGTTTTGTGTCCCTCGTGTGACAATCCTGAAACTGTACTTGTAAGTATAATATTCCAATTTTAAAATTAAGTCTGTTTAATGTTTAAGCATAAAAATTTTTTAAATTCTGAAGAAACTGCTTAATTTTAAATTTGCTTTGAATGAGTACAGTTATACGCTCATTTCCTTTCAATGTTCAAAGATAAAAATTACATTGTTGAAAGTAACTGATTTCCTAAAATCAGTTAAACATATTAAAAGTTTTTTTCAACAATGTCAAATATTTGTAGATTGACAAAATCTTGAGTTTCAAGAATCCTTAATAAAAATGTTAAAAAAAAATCCCATTTCAAAATGCTATTTTAATCTATATTTGCTATACCTTTGTATAAATGATACAATGTGCGATGAACTTATAATGACCAATTAACTTGGAGAATTAGTGAAAATAATTTCATTAATATTGTGCTTCAAGTTTTTATATACGAAGCAGGCAACTTATGAGGAATGCAATTTTCAACAGTGCAGGACATTTCTTAAAGCTTATTTTATAGTAATGAACTTTATTTTTTCAGACTGTTCTCCCAAAGAAAGGTGTAATTAATACTAAGTGTATTGCATGTGGCTATGGTGGCCAGATTGACTCTACCCACAAGTTAACTACATTCATTCTGAAGAATCCACCAGGACAGGTAAGCAAAAATCTTATCATAATGTTTGTACTGCTGTGCAGGAAAGAACATGGCTAAAGAATGGTTGACTATTGAACTTACTTTTAAATGCATGGTCAATATAAATACCTTGATATTTTACAAGGCTTGAACATTACCTACAAAGGCTATTAAATTAAAATTTGAGTCTTTCAAATGCTCTTGTGCTATAAACCAAAACCAGTCTTTCAAATCACTGCTACAATTAGTAACTAGAGTATTCTAAAATGGAAAGTTATATATAACTCATCAAAAAGGTTGAATTTCTATTTCCCAATTGAATCAAAATAAAAAAAAATATTAATATTTTACAGAATAAGTTAAATGTATAGATGAAAATGTTAACTATTGTAACGCATTACTATTACATGCAAGTTACTTTCTTCCTTGTATGTATGGAAATATGTTCATGAAAAGATAAATTTCTTATTTTGTGAACTGACTGTTGTATAAACTAAACATTATCTTTAGGATCCTACTAAATCTGCAAGTTTATCTGTTAAGAAGAGCAAGCGAAAGGGTAAAGATGACAAAACATCTAAGAAAGAACAAAATGGTGATGGGTCACACAGCCCACAACATGACTCTGATTTAGAAAATGGATCACCTGAAAAGGTATGTTACTAGTGAATGTTAGAATTAGATCTTTTCTTGCTTCCTGTATGTATCAATGTAATAAAAGTAATGGAGTTCATATTTAAAGATTTGTTTTTGCCAAATAGCAAAGCATTCATTAGTTATAGAGTTCAGAATTTTTATAAATTCAAATTAACATTTTTGCCACATTCTAAATCGCGGCACAGTTCATCCATTTTTGGATCTTGTGCTATTGAACCCAAACAAACCATTCTAAATTCTTTTTATTTCTGATTAATTTCCCATCAAAACGTTCTGTTTCATTTACTTTGATTTTGTTATTGATAAAACTAAATCTCCATTTTATTGAAATGCAGTTGGCAGTATGCTAACATAACTGCCAACTGCTCTTTGACAAGTATCTAGTTTCCAAAGTTAGTTATTGAAATATAAAAGCCACTGCAAGCCTGGCTATGAAAATTGTTTCTGCATGATTACATCAGTATACTTGGATGTTTTCTTGTTATGTGTAAATCCAATTTTTTCCCTTTAGGATGACGATGACTGGTGTGATGATACTGATGCTGAAGCAGTGGCCAGAAGAATGGAGAGCTTGTCATCTGGAGCCAAAGGTCTAATGCTCAATGATGACTTGGAAAAGTCCCCTCAAGAAAGACTTGATCTATTCTATGCATTTGTCAAAGTATGTTCCTTTTTTTATAGGCTTTGTCTATTTTTTAAATTTAATTGCTGTTTTTGCAGCATTTGATCTGCAATATTAATGTATTAGAACACAGGAATCTAAATAAAACTGATTCTCTCAATTCTTAATCCCCTTGACTGAACTATATCACATTTTACATGCTCTTGAGAGCCAGCAGAAAATATATGAAGCATATTATATTGTAAAATAATTTCCGAGTATCAATAAACTAACCAAGAGACTAATGCTCCAAGTGGTTTCGATATTGCCTATTTTAGCCCAGTCAATAAAAGTCCCAAAATATCAAACTTTGGAAATAATTAGGGTAAAGCTAATTTTTACCCCATTGATAGACCACTACCAGAGGAGCATTTTTAAAAAAATCCCCCTGGAGGTTCAAAATGCCAATATTTACAGAACAACCATTATCTGTTACTAATGATTGGATCAAGTTAGACTCTTTTTTTGTTTTGTTTGTTATTAAAGGGGCTACAATATTGGTTCACTTCATATTTACGTTAAACCTAATAGTTTTTTATAAATTTAAGAAAATATGTGGAAGAAGTAGGTGTTTTACTTTGAAACTTGATTTTTGTGCTGTATTTTTTGTCATATGTAAAATCCCTTCCTATAAAAGTTATAGCCTATACTTTTTTAATCTACTGATATACAGTTTTATTTATTTATGTGCGATGCTAACGCTGGGGAGAAGCAAAAATGTTCGGCGTGCGATGAGGCTGCGTAGTCATAGCATGACAAAGTTGGCAACATCGTTTTTATTACCACAAAACTTGCTGACTCATCCCTACTCCACCCTCCCACACCCTATATTGACCTTGAAATAATTGAAATCGTAGCATCAGCAGAAAGCAGTAGTGATGTATCAAAAGTTATATTGAGGCTAAGTGGATTTCATGTCCATCTTGGGTTCTGTTAGCAAGATTTTGGAAAGAAGTAGTTCGAAAGCACTATGGGCTTCTACGGCCAAACTGTAAGCCACATGATAATGGACACGCATATGCAAGATGCTTTTGAGCATACAGTTTAACTGCTTGTGCTATCATAAATGTGATAAAGGAAAATTTTCCCAATGTAAAAGACTCCATGCAGTTTTTAGAAAAATGTTCCAATGAACTGGTAAGAAACTAACAAAATGGACAAGATATTCTTGAAGAATCTGCAGTAATTGAGGCTTTGCAAAAGGTAAATGATTGTTTGAAGAACATTCAATCTCTGAGTCGAAAAACTAAGCTGTGGGTGGGGAACTTTTTGAAGTGCATTGACCTCATAATGTGATTTATTTTCGCTGAAAGATCCGGAGATTGGGATTTGCATTTAAACACAACCATTGAAATGCTTCTCTATTTCCATGCAGCCGGACACTTACCCTAAGCAAAGTCCGCTCAATTGTACGTTCAGCAGATGACTAAATTGAATCAAAACTACCTGAGCAAGACTTAGCTTACTTTAAGGAAAAAGGATTTCTTACTGTCAGGCGAAAGGGCACACATTGATCTGGAACGTGGACTGATGTGTATAGAACAAGGCCTCATGCGTCTTCCACATATTTTCGTAAATTTATAAAAAGATTATTAGGTTTAACGTAAATATGAAGTGAACCAATATTGTAGCCCATTTAATAACAAACAAAACAAAAAGTTGAACTTGATCCGATCATTAGTAACAGATAATGGCTGTTCCGTAAATATTGGCATTTTGAACCTTTGAGGGGGACTTGTGTAAAAATGTTCCTCTGGTAGTAGTCTATCAATGGGGTAAAATTCAGCTTTACCCTAATTATTTCCGATTCTAAATCTTTATTGACTGGTGATTTGGTCAGTTTCCTTCAAATGAAAAAAGACAGTGAGATCTCAGTGGAGAAGGTTAATTTGCCCATCTGATAATTAATGAGTATGTCGATAAAAAAAAGAGATTAGACAATTGAAGTGGGAAAACTATTTTAGTGATTATAATTGCAGTGATTGATTTTTTATTGAAAGGCTTGAAATTCCACAGAACTCGTTCCATTTTTTTGCATGTTGTGTATAACCCTGATTTTTTGTGCTTGGAATGTAAATGACGTACTTGTGTAGTTAGAAAATTTGAAGAGGCATTTTTGATTTCATTTTGTATTTTCATGTCTTGTCTCATTTTTACTGTTTGCTTGCAAAGCCTTTTTTCTCACAAAAGTACTTTTTCTTGCTTTATATTAATTGCTACTGTACAAAAAGAATTTTTCATGAAGCGAGGTAACAAGTTCCTTTTATTTTCTATTGGTGACAATTTTTTTCAAAAAAGTCTTATTATTTTATATGGAAATACCAGAAGAAATTCCATACATTTTGTTAATATATAATGTAAAAAAGATTTTGAAAATTATGGTATTTGAGTAATTTTGTACAAGAATTTATGTGGTGTTTGTAGGACCCTGCAACCTTATTAACCAGCATCCAAAAATTTTAAGTCACCTGTTATAGGTTAAAATAAAAATTATCTAGGTCACTCAAGAGCGAGATGAAAATACCATTGCTTATACTTCGCATTTGTGGCACTTTTCTATTTACTCTATCATAAGATTAACTTTTCTAATTCCTGTCATGTTTTAATCTTTCAAAAATTTATCCTGTTATATTTCTGAAATCATAAATATTAATGTTTAATATAAGTCCAAACTGTCTGGAAACCGCTGATTTGCATGTCTCATGACCAACAAATTAAAGCTTGTAGGGTCAACAAATTAATCATAAAAATTCGATTTAAATAAAAATCTGATTTAAATCTGAATCATAATTTTTTAATTCCGTGGTAATAGAGTATCTGATTTTATTAACATCTGTTACTTAACAATTTTTGAAAATGCTTGTTGCATGAAACAATGCTTGATTCATTAATCTATCTTGATTTGTTTTTATCAGAAACATAACAAAACTGGAACCATAGAGAACCTGCAAAAAGAAGTGGTTGGTGAGGCTGAGCGACTTGATATTAAAGACAAGGCTGTGTTGGTCTTGTGTGAGTTGTTACTTGGAGAGCATATTCTTCAGGAAGTCAAAACTCATCGAGTCCTGTTTTTGAGAGTAAGTATTTTCTTTAGAAAGGACATAATGTTACTTGCAGATAGGGTATGGTTGCCAAAGATTTGGACTGATGTGCTCTTTTTGTTTTAGTTTACACACGGGAATCACAAATCTCAGAAATATTTATTAGGTGGCTTGGAACAAGTAATCAATTTGCACAAGGATTCCCTAATGAGTAAAGTTCCGCACATCTTAAAAGTATTTTATGACAATGATATCTTGGAAGAAGAGGTTTTAATTGATTGGTCACAGAAGGTAAGTTCTCTTTCTACGTCTCAAAAATACAACTTTCTAAGATGAAATTATACCCGAAAGTGTTCGTTATTAATGAAATTAATAATGGGATAACAAGCTGGGGGAATTACCCAACATTTCGTGCTTGAAGATACTAGATCTATTATCAAATAAAAAATTATAATTTCTCTTCATTATTTTTTACTACCATATACCCTAACTTTCACATAAATTACTAATTCTCAATTCAGATGCTTAAAATCCCTGTTATAACTTGTTCTAGTATATATTACCCTTACATATTTCCATCTACTAATTGGGTGCATCTGAAAATACATAGTATTTAGTATAGAAAATATGTAGGAGTTTGATAGCTTTTTATTTTGAATTAGTGTGCCGTCAGCTATGTCTAGTATAACTATCTTCATCTTTGCTATTTATTCCTCTTAGAACTATTTTTACTCTTTCTAAATTACTTCATTGTGATCCATCTATTTCTCAGCCATTTATTGGGAACTGTCAGTTGCATTCTTTTCAAACTACATTAGAACCTTGATTATCCGAGTTAATGTGGATCGAGACCACCTCAGATAATACAGAGTACATAGGATTTAACTTAGTATGCCTTCAGATATGCTTAGTAACACAATACAAAATAATTTACTGAACTACTGAAAGATTCTTAAAGCAAATATTGAGAATAATCTATTTGGATTTATCACAATTTGTATATGTTGTGATAATTTTACAATAAATGTAGAAATAAGTTGTGTGCCCTTTTAAACTCTTGAAAAAGTCGTTAACAATCTTCTGTTTTACAGCACTTTCTTGCCTCTTTGAACAAAGTGTGCACACTTGTGCTCGAAGCTTTATTTAAAGTTTAAAATGCTTTTTATCAATTTTCTGACACTCAGTTAATTGTTCAGATAATTAAGGTTCTCTACTGTATCACCTTTCTGGTCCCCATGTAATTGGATGATTTGCAAGACTGGATAATTTTAAAGACATGATTAATCTTCCAACGCAATACATGAAAGTCAACAAAATAAAATCTGCCTTAAAATATATTTTAAAATCTCGTTTGTTGGAACATAATTTTTATTTCCCAATATAGTTTAATGCTACATTAACATTTTGAAGTGGGGAATTTAAGAATGTCATTAGATGTGCAATGGCAATCTATCAATGTAAAATTGTTTATTACTTAGAATGTGTCCTATTCTGTAAAAGTTTTGCTTTAAATGTCATCAAAATTTCTTTTACCAGGTATCTAAAAAGTACGTAACTAAAGAAGTAGCTCAAGAGATACACGAGAAAGCCAAACCTTTTATCAAGTGGCTCCAAGAAGCTGAGGAAGAGGAATCGAGTGAAGATGAAGAGGAAGAAGCAGTTGAGGTTGGTGATTAAACCTACTAATCAATTCTATGCTTAACCTTTTTGGTATAGGCCAACTAAATTGATTATCTATTAACACAGACAGCATTAATTAATTTGTTTATTCAGTTAAATTGTGTGACTAGGGTATTGATTTTTGTGTTCAAATTATACACTGTTCTAAAATATTAGTGTTATTTAATATTTTGTGTGAAAGACGACAGACTGGTACCTTGATTAATGAAATGAAAAATTAAACTGATCAATCTGCAGTATGTATGTTGTGTTCACATACTGCAGATATTCATAGCATTCTTTACTTTAGTACAGTGATTTTCAACCTTTTATCTCGTGACACACATAAAACTAATTTCTAAAATTCTGCGGCACACCATAAATTATTATATTTTGCTATAATTTTAATTGATTTATAAAAAAAAATATATAGTATTTACTTACATCATTTTGCTCAAATGTGGCATTTAAAATATCTTTATTATAAAATTATTTATATGGATATTACTTTAAATTATTTGTTAACACACCTGTCAAAAATTTAAAACTGAAATGTTGAAATGAAATAAGTTATAGTTTTACATTTCACCTTCTAAGGCACACCAGCTGCTCTCGAGCGGCACGCTGTTTGAAAATCGCTGCTTTTGTGTTATGTCATGTCTGTCATTGCGCTTGGCTTATGTAGCACTGGAAAGCTTCTGCATGATGGTCCAAAGCTCTTGAAACAAGACTTGAATATTTTGACAAATCTCAACATCCCAAAATCATCGAGTAAGATTGAATAGACAGTCAATCCATGTGAAGCATTTGCATTTTAGTTGCTTAAAACTTATTTTGAAAGGTCTGATAGTGTTATGGTTCTGCATGATTTATACCTCCGAATTAAATTGGTGTAGTGTAGTGTTGATATGTCATGTATATGTTCGGTTTGATTTAATACAGCTCTACGTGTAGATCTTTAAAATACCACGTTCTCTTATGCATTCCCAATCCGATTTTGTAACTCTATGAATTACATTACGTTGATAGATACTCTGGAGAATTGAGCTTCTAGACAAAATTTTAAAATTGGTGTTGAAATGCACTAAAAAATATTTAAAATTTATCTTGTAAAATTGACATAGATTTTTTATTTCATTTCCAGGTTGTTTACTCTGATCGTCACATCAGTACATCAATCAGTGTTGATAAAGAAGTGCTGAAGCCTGTGAAAAAAGCCCATGCTACCAATGAAGATGACGACTTGGATATAGATGCCATATAATCTCTTTGCTATTTTACATGTAGCACATATTTCAATATTTGTGATATTCATACTATGTTAAAATTGTATTATACAAGTTGTGATTCCTGCATTCTAAGGTTTTGCTTTTTCTTGAAATTCAGTGTTTTAAAAATTAAGATTTTTGGATGTTTTGTGTTTTTTTTTTCTTAAACAAGTCTGGGTCATAGTGGAAGTATGTTTATGTCCCTATATTTTAGAAAGATGTTTAGTCATTTTTTATTTCTTTGTATTTTGTAATGGTGTAAAAAGGAGCTTAAATAAAAAATTCTGCAATATTAATATTGTATTCGGAAGAGTGCCATTAGAAATTCTTAATTCAAGAAAAATCTTACCTAACAGATTTAACTCAGAATGTATTTGAAGCTGTTATGCAGATCTTCATCACTTTCGGTGATTCTTGTAAAAACATCCGAGTAGAAAAAGTCCATTGAAATTTTAGATTAAAACTATTTTCTGTACATTATAATTTCTAGTGCAAATGAACTATCTACATATTTATCGTGTAGTGATGATTCACCTAAGAACTTTTATTCCATCTTAAATTTTTTCAGAGGCATCTGCATTTTAACCAGATAATGTATTATAGAAAATTTTAGTTCATGTAAATTGATCTTCAAATATTTTTCTCTTAACTTTTATAACTAGAAACAATGAGTGAAATAGAAGTTTTAAGTACAAATTTAAATAAAAATGACTTGAGAAAACATTTCTCAGCGAAGTGTTGTAAAGTGACAGTTTGGAAAGCATTGAATTATAAATATGGTACAAGTTGAGTTTTAATATTACTTTTATATTTTAAACAAATGGATTTTCGAACAGCCTCAGTGTAACATAGGTTCATTACTTGAATCTTGTCTTTTTTATTTAACATTTAATTTTTCAGATCAATATATGCAAGTGCAATTTTTTGATTAATGTTTTTCATGTTCCTTTTCAATTGGTATGACATTCAAATGATTTTTTTAGCTGACAATTTTGATATGTCCCAATTTTTGTGTATTTTCTGGTGTGATGTCTTAACTGATTTGTTTGGCTAATGAATATACTGTTTTTCCACCTTTTTCAGCATACTACTGTCCCTAAAATTAGACATGCTATGTACCCTATTCTAATAAAAGTACACATTTTACATGATTGTTTTCATTTATTTCTGTTCTTCAAGTATCACGCTACTTAAAGCCAACTTTGAAGTGCTTGGTATTGAATATGGATGTAACCTACTAAATATGGGGAATGACCAAGTCACTTCCATTTTGTGAAGGCTCCAAGTAAATTAGAAGATAGAAGTTAACCAAATTTTAAGATCTAATGTCTAAATGTAAAATTGAGGCTTCCCTTAGAATGTGAGGCCCAGGTTAAATGGCACTGCCCAATAGTTACTATTTTTACATTTTGTATACAGGTTCACTTCTGAAATGTTAATCTGGGTGTAATTTTATCTGAGAAAAAATGCTGTGTTTGCTTAAATTTGTGGAAACTTAAACGGTAACACTTCTCAACCGCATTCGCGTAGCTTTTCATTTACAACATTGGCGATGTGCGAGCAACTGAGGTCGGGTTTTGTGTTCAGTTTTTGAATGAATTGACGAGAATACACTGCTGTGACACTTTGTCCACATGGAACTCTCATGATTCCGTGGTCGCAAGCAAAGATAATTTGTTTTACCTTTGAGCTTGTCGAAATTTTTTGGTCGTGGGGAACTTTGACCTCTCCACTCGGACTGATTTCAACTCCAGTTCAGTCTGACCCATGTTTCATCAATAGCGACAATTCAATACAAGAATGTGTGACCTTCAACGTCAAATCTTTGTTTCAGCAAGATCGCAATGTCCAGGCGTTTCTGCTCCTGTTCAGCACTCGAGCAGTGAGGGACCTATCGTGCAGAAATTTTTCTCTTGTTCAAATCATTTGTCAGAATTTGGAGTACTGACTGGTGAAATCCCTGAGGCTTCAGAAATTTCCTCGTGTCGTACAACGATCTTCCAGTACATCTGTCACAAGTTTCACACTTCGATCATCTGTTGATGTTTTCTGTCCTGGTCTTGGGTCGTCTTTTATGCTTACACGACCTTCATGAAAACGATTAGCCCAACGAGAAACTACTACGGTCCACTATTAATTCGCCACAAACTTCACTTAAAGCACTGAATTTCTGTCGGGTTTTTGCCACATAGTTTCGATCTTAATTTACAATCTTTGATCCTCAACAGCCAGTACCCGAGACTGGTGTAGGCTCCATTTCTAACTCGTGTTACTATAAAATATTACGCTATCGATGAAACAAAACGTGCTTCCTCAAGCATTAAACTACAACTGATGTAATGTTCACTATTGTTGCGTCATTCACTCCGCAGTGTTTCCAACCCGTGCATCTCCTTCACATGTTCCTTTCTGTATTGGGTTTTGAAAGGCAAACTTGACGGAATTTCGATTCACGAATGTTCAGACCCTTGAAATGATTGAAACTCTCACTTTTCCATGTAATGACATTCGAAGAACAAAATACTGACTCGCCACTAAAAGCCGAATCAACTTAATTTTTCTGCAGTATTTCAATTCCCGGTCAAGTAATACAATCGTATTCATTGAAACTACATGAGGCAGACTTCCTCTAACCTGAACAATACTAGTTTCTGGCTACAGCACTTCATTTAAGCCTGTATTGGCAATGGACGGTATAAAGTCGATGGTTTCGAGGTTTAAAAAAAGGCATGTCTCGCATTGCAAACGGTGATACTTTCATTCCGATTTAGAATAATGTTGCAATCACATGCTTTGTCGTCAATATACGATTGGTAATTGAATTTACGTCGAACTGGAGAAACAAAACGGGCTGTTGGCGATGGTCCGGGATCAATCCTTCAAGGAAAAATCCGAGGCTCTCGAACGGGTCGAATTCATCTTTTGACAACTCCCTCGAAACCTGCAGCGATGAACTCGAGACCTTTTTCGTTGGTAGACTAACTCATCCTTGTTCCCATCTCTTCACTTGTGACCCCGTGTTTATTCAATGTTATTTAAAGCAACGATTCTAAAAAAAGCTCCGATCGACACCAAATGAAGGTGAGAACGACTTCACATTGGTGATACTTCGTTTAGGATGAGAGAAATCTCGAAAGAGTGGAATTCACTTTGAAGACCGATTGAGAGAGGAAGAGGCAATCGAGCGACCCTTATCGTTGTCCGACTTCCTCAGTGATTACTGCGCTTCCCTGTAGTCACGTGTTCATTCAATGTCATCGAAAGCAATGAGAATAAGAAACGCTTTTCCGATCCATACCAAAAGCAGTTGAAGGTAAAAACGACTTCAAATTCGAGACGCATCGTTTAGAATGAAAGAAATCTCGATCAGGTCGAAATAACCTTTTAGACTCCCACAATACTTGAAAGTTGGGGATGGGGAGAGGTCGCAATCGAGAAAACCTAATTCTTGGCGAACGTCCTCATAGTGGATGCCTACTCTTCCCTTATGGCCACGTGTTCAATCTAGGTTACCTAAAAGAAAGAATAAAAAAATTTCTCCGATCCTCACTACGTGAAGGTGGAGGTGAAAACGACTTCACATTTGAGAAATCGTTTAGAATTTGATAGAAATCTCGAACGAGCCGATTTCATCTTTTGGAGTCCTACACTACCTGTTGGGAACCGAGAATGCCGAAGATGGTGCAATTAAGAGACCCTTAAAGTGTGCAGATTCCCTCATCGTTCTTCCCGCCTCTTCACTTGCAGGCACGTGTTCATTCAATGTTACCTGAAAGAAAGGGATTAAAAAAAAGCTCCGACACGCACCAAGTGCAGGTCAAGGTAAAAACGACTACAGATTCGAGACACATCGACTAGAATACTCTCGAACGGGTCGATATCACCTTTTGGAGAGGCCTACGTTACCTCTTGTGAATCGAGAATGCGGAGGATGGTGCTATCGAGACCCTTATCGTTGGTAGGCTTCCTCATAGTTCTTTCGGTCCCTACTTGTAACCACATGTCATTCAAGGTCACCTAAATATAGGAGAATAAAAAAAAGTTCTACCCTCATGACGTAAAGGTGAAGTTGAAAACGACTTCACATTCTAGACATCGTTTAGAATGTGATAGAAATCTCTCGAACGGGTCGATTTCACTTTTGGAGAGTCCAACACTACCTCTTGCAAACATGAATGCAGAGGAAGGTGCAGTTAAGACTCTTAATGTGTGCAGATTCACTCATCTTTCTTCCCGCCTCATCACTTGCAGCCACGTACTCATTAAATGTTACCTAAAAGAATGAGATTTAAAAAAGCTTATCCAACCCACAGCAAGTTCTGGCAAAGGTGGAAACGACTTCACATTCGAGACACATCGTTTAGAATGTGGTCTCTCGAACGTATTGAAGTCCCATTTTAGAAATTCCCACACTACCTCTTGAGAACGGAGGGTGCAATCGAAAGATACTTATCGTTGGTAGACTTGCATCCTCATCGTTCTTTTCGTTTCTTTACTTGTGGCCACGTATTCATTCAATGTTACCTAAAAGACCGATTGTAAAAAAGATTACCTGAACCACACCAACTGCAGGGAAAGGTGAAAACGTCTTCACATTCGAGACACATCGTTTAGAATGTGATAGAAATCTCACGAACGGGGTCAAATTCACCTTTTAAGGATGCCCACACAATCTCTTCAGAACTGAGAATTTGGAGGAAAGTGCAATCAACACCCTTATCGGTACCCCTTTTAAAGGAGAAACCCCTTGAAAAGGAGAATAAAAAAACAAATTCTACGATCCTAACTACGTGGAGGTGGAGGTAAAAACGACTTCACTTTCGAGACGCATCGTTTAGTATGTGATAGAAATGTCTCGAAAGGGTCGATTTCACCGTTTGGAGACTACCACACTACCTCTTGAGATCCCAGTATGCGGAGCAGGGTGCAATTAAGAGACTCAACGTGTGCAGACTCCCTCATCGTTCTTTCCTTATCTTCAATTCTGGCAACGTGTTCATTCAATGTTAAATAATAGAACGAGAATAACAAAAATATTTTTCTGATCCTTACCATGTGCAGATGAAGGTGAAAACGACTTATTTGTGAGAAATCTTTTAGAATGTGATAGAAATATCTCGAACAGGTCGAGAATTATCCGTTTGGAGACTTCCACACTAATTCTTGAGAACCGAGAATGCAGAGGACATCGAGAGAACACTGGTTAGTAGACTTCCTCATCTTTCTTCCCGCCACTTGAGGCCACGCTTTCTTCCAAGGTTACCTAAAAGAAGAAAAATATAATAAATTCTCCAATCCTAACCACATGATGGTGAAGATTAAACAACTTCACATTCGAGACACATCGTTTAGAACGAGATAGAAATCTCGAACGGGTCGATTTCACATTTTGGAGATTCCCACACCACCTCTTGAGATCTGAGGATGCGAAGGTGGGTGAATTCAAAAGTCCCTTATCGTTTCTAGACTGCCTCAACGTTCTTTGCGTTTCTATACTTGTGGCCACGTATTTATTGAGGGTTACTTAAAAGGAGAATAAAAAAAAATTCTCCTTTCCTAACCACTTGAAGGTGGAGGTGAAAACGACTTCACAATCGAAACACATTGTTTAGTATATGGTAGAAATCTCTGGAACCGCTCGATTTTACCTTTTAGAGATTCCCACACTAAGAACCGAGATTCCACATCTTAAGAACCGAGGATGGGCTGGAGTGTGAAATCGAAAGACTCTTTTCGATTCTAGACTTGCTCATCGTTCTTTCCATTTCTTTAACTGTGGCCACGTGTTCATTCAAGGTTACCTAAAAGTAGGAGAATAAAAGTAAGTTCTCCGATCCTTACCACATGAAAGCGAAACGAAAACGACTTTAGAATCGAGATACAACGTTTAAAATGTGACAGAAATCTCACGAAAGGGTCGAATTCACCTTTTGGAAACTACCACACTACCTCTTGAGATCCCAGTATGCGGAGGAGGGTGCAATGAAGAGACTCAACGTGTGATGACTCCATCATCGTTCTTTCTTCATTTTAACTTGAGTCAAAGTGTTCATTCAATGTTAAATAAAAGAACGAAAAAAAGAGATATTTTCTGATCCTTTCCCTGTGCAGGTGAAGGTGAAAACGACTTATTATTCGAGACACATAGTTTAGGATTTGAAAGAAATCTCTGACACGGGTCGAATTAACCTTTTGGAGACTACCACACAACCTCTTGAATAAGAAATTAAAGAAAAAAAAACAAATTCTCCGATATTCACTAAGTGAAGATAGAGTTTAAAACGACTTCACTTTCGAGACACATCATTTGGAATGTGGTAAAATTCTCTTGAATGGGTGGATTTCACATTTTGGATATTCCTACACCACCTCTTGTGAACAGAGAATGCGGAGGAGGTTGCTATCGAGCGAACACTATGGTTAGCAGACTTCCTCATCGTCCTTACCGCCACTTGTGGCCACGCTTTCTTCTCAGGTTACCTTAGAGAACGAAAATAAAATAAATTCTCCGATCCTAACCATGTGAAGGTAGAATGAAAACGACTTCACAATCTTGACACTCGTTTAGAATGGGATAGAAATCTGTCGAAAGGGTCGAATTCACCTTTTGGAAACTACAACACCAACTCTTGAGATCCCAGTATGAGGAGGAGGGTGCAATTAAGAAACTCAACGTGTGCAGACTCCCTCTCGTTCTTTCGTCCTCTTAACTTGTGGCTACGTGTTCATTCAATGTTAAATAAAAGAACGAGAATAAAAAAAATTCTGATCGTTACCCTGTGCAGGTCGAGGTGAAAATGACTTATTATTCGAGACACATTGTTTAGGATTGAAAAGAAATCTCTCAACGGGTCGAATTAACCTTTTGGAGGCTACCCCACACAACCTCTTGAGAAGGAAATAAAAAAATAAAAAAATTCTCCGATCCTCACTATGTGAAGACATACACTGCTGGCCACCCAAATTGCAACACCAAGAAAGACAAGAGATATCACAACAAAATTTATTTTGTAGATAACATGTTGACCAAGTATCAAATGATTAAATTTATAGACTTCTGTGAAGTGTGGTTCCTGCCAAAATCAGTAGCCAGAGTAGCCGCCATTGTTGGAGATCACCGCTGCCACACGCCTCGGCATTGATTCAAAGAGACTTTGGATGTGTTCTTGGGGTACAGCAGACCAAGCAGCTTCCACACGTTGCCAAAATTGATCTGGTGTGGCAGCTGGGGATGTATTCTGGGTCAATCGTTGAGCAACCATGGACCACATGTTTTCTATCGGCGAAAGATCCGGAGAGCGAGCTGGCCAGGGAAGCAATTCAATCTGGCGATTGACGAAGAACCCTTGGACAATGCGTGCCACGTGTGGTCGCGCATTATCCTGTTGAAATATGGCTGTGGGCAAGCCCTGAAGGTAAGGAAGGACAACTGGCTCCAACACCTCGGAGATGTAGCGCTGGCTGTTTAAAGTACCGGCAATGCGTACTAGAGGAGTGCGAGAGTGATATCCAATACCGCCCCATACCATAATACCCGGTGCAGGACCAGTGTGGCGATGCATAACGCAGCTGTTCAGCATCCTCTCTCCACGGTGTCTCGAGACTCGAATCCGACCATCGTGGTGTTGCAGACAGAAGCGTGACTCGTCAGTAAAGACAATTTCATTCCATTCTGCCGTCCACATCCTTCTTTCATCGCACCATTGGCGGCGGAAACGTCTGTGGTTCTGCGTCAAGGGTAGACGAAGCAATGGACGTCTTGCGGACAGACCACTCTGCTGTAAACGGCGTCGAATGGTACGCGCAGACACTGGATGATGCGGTACAGACTGAATGTGCTGTGCTATGGTTCATGATGTGGCTGAGCGATCCGTCACTGCCATACGCACAATATGCCTGTCATCACGTGAAGTGGTGCACTGAGGTGGATGCGATCGAACACGTCGGTCCGTCGTACCCTCCTGCATCCAACGATCACATATCCGCATTACAGTTGTTTGGTTTCGTCCAACACGACTACCGATTTCCCTGAAAGATAATCCACAATCTCGGTAGGCCACTATCCTTCCTCTGTCGAACTCGGATACTTGATCAAAAGATGATTGCTGTTTTCTACGAGGCATAATTGATCGTTTTTTTGAAAAAAACCACAAGAAAAACACAATTGCCGTACTTGAAATCGTCGAAATCTCCAAGCCTTAAATAGCGCTTTGAAGTGGCGCCACAGGCGCGCGTGATGTGCGTCTGCGCTGAAATTCTAATCATTTGCATATCTCACCTCCGCTAATGCATGTTGTAAATTTCATATTATTTGCACGCTTCCTTCAGGGTGTTGCATTTACGGTGGCCAGCAGTGTAGTTTAAAAGAACCTCACATTCGAGACACATCGTTTAGAATGTGACAGAAATCTCTCGAACGTGTGGATTTCATATTTTGGAGATTTAGACACCACCTCTTGAGAACCGAGGATGTGGAGGAGGGTGCAATCGAAACAACCTAATGGTTTCTGGACTTCCTTATTGTTCTTTCCGTCTCTTTACTTGTGGCCACGTGTTCATTCAAGTTACCTAAAAGAAAGAAAATAAAAAAACGTTCTCCAACCCTCACGACGCGAAGGTGGTTGTGAAAGAATCGGGGTTTCTTTCTAGAGTGAGGTCGATCCGTATTTCCCCTCCCTCACTTTCGATGAGTAGTGTGCATTTTTAGTTGGTTTTTCGAACGATTTGTTTTTAGGTTTCCGCAGGTCTTCATAGGAGTCTAACAGTTCGGCTAATTTGCTGGGGTCCTTAATTTTTGCCCAATCGTCGATAAAGTGTTCCCTGACTTCGAAAGAGACCCGTCTTTTGACTTGGTCTGCTATCATTAGATCTTTTAGCGATTCAAAATCAGTCACTTCCAACCCTCTAATCCACTCAAGATAATTTCGGGTTTCGAAAATGAAATCTTTCTTTTTTTCAGGCTTTCGTGAATGCTGCATGAATTTTTGCCTAAACGTTTCGGGACTCGGCTTATATCGTTTTAGCAGAAGTCGTTTTACATGGTCATAATTTTCTGCTACCTCGTCTGGCTCGCGTGCGATGATTTGCACGATTTCCAGGGGCAATACTCGTTGCAAACAAGAGACCCAATCTTTCTGTTCAATGCTGGCTCTTTTTGCCTGCCGCTTAAACATTATCAAATACAGACTAATGTCTGGTCGGAACCGAATTTCGGAACCAATTTTAAGATATCTATTTGTAATTTCCCTCTGGAATTTGACAAGTTGGGGATCTCGAGGGGTTCTCGTAGGGATGCCTCAATCCGTAATTTTTCCAGTTCGAAATTATTCTGCCTATCCCGTTCTTTATCCTGCCTTTCCCGTTCTTTATCCTGCCTTTCCCGTTCTCTTTCCTGTTCCCGTTTTCTTTCTTTATCCTGCCCTTCCTCTATGGTACGTTCCAACAGCCCTTTTGTGAATTCTTCATCGTAGGAATCGGCCATGATTATTAACTCCCAAGTTGCCCTATTATTAAACCTGGAGTAACAGTTCTTCCTAGCTCTTCAGCTAATTCTCTTAAATCATGTTTCTTTCCCTTTGTTAGGTACGATATTATGAAAATACAAGGTTATTTTTCTGTTTTGCCCAACAATTCTTAAAATACACAATTTTGATTAGAGGTACTTAATAAAGAATAAATTTTCCTTAGAGTGACTACACTTATAATCAGCATTACTTAGATGTCTAAAAATCCTTTTCAAAATTTGAGTCACAATAACAAAATAAGGAAATGGCACTAACCTTCGTAATGACTATTTCTGGCTCTTTCAACCGGTCAGATTGGCATTTCACTTCGGCACAACTGTCCACAAGCCGGACACACGTGAGTCTCAATCGGGGTATGTCGGCTCGACCTCCTTCTCCAACTACAACCACTCGGATGCGAAAACTCGATCTGATGACCTTGGGTCAGAGACTTGGTTCTCAATAACCTTCACAGAGAGAGTAACACTAGACCAGCAGCGGTCCCACTATTCTCCCGTTCTAATTGTATAGCACACAAAAACCAGGTCAGGATGACCTCTGGACGAATCACGGTTCACGAGGAACCTAGCTACGTTAAACTTCCGTAGCTCTGGATCAGGGATCCGGTTGAAATCGGCCGGATTTCAGAGTGCAGTCTGTAGCACTAAAAACGGTCAGGATGACCTCTGGACGAACCACGGTTCACGAGGAACATAGCTACGCTAAACTTCCGTAGCTCTGGATCAGGGATCCAGGTGAAATCTTCGTTGATTTCCGAACAACCTGCGACGACAGCAACAATCTCAACAGACTCTTTCCAAAACTTCCGTCGAAGAGAAAACCGGCCACTTGACAGACGAAACCGAAAGGTCCTGCGCTGAGATTCCAGGAAAGTCGTTGACGATGATGAAGAGTAGTCGGGACTCCGTTCCTTCCTACTCGCTTGCTTCTACGCAGAGGGAATAGTGGGGTCGATGTCCTTTCGAAGATGCTTGCCGTACGCCGAACTTCAGGGTACGAAGTTCCGAAACTTTTGCTTTAAGATTGAGGCAAAATTGGCAGATTCGATTTATTGTTAAAGCTGTATTAATCAATCCCACCGCTGCCAACACTTTAATCGCTGTAACGTTTCCGGTCTCTAATTAGGCTTAAGAGTGTTTGCAGCACAATAAATATTTATTTCGTATAGAGAATTTTGAAGATTATTTACATATTAAAAGATTAATTGAAAGGTATGAGGGCACCGCTGTACAGTTCGAATCCTGCCAAGGAACCCGGAGGCTCGCCAAAATCTGAGAGTCTGAAGGATGCGACTACTCCTTTCGTGGTTTCAATCTACTCTGATCTTTTGAGGGGGAGTTCGTCTCGGTCTTGGAATGTTAATCCCGGTGTTTCCACGCCATCTGCAACGGAAGGTCATGAGAACCTCCACAGCTTCCCGACCCGAGGACCATGTAATGTCTCTCTGGCCTGGGCTTCCACAGAACTGTAAACAAGTGTTATCCTGGGGGTGGCCCATCTGCATTCCTCTCATGAAGGGCCCAAGATAATTTAGGTGTTGACAACTGGTTTTGCAGTCGAGGGAGATCTGAATTCCAGATGTGGGAATGACAGACCGACTGGTACAGCAGACTTCCTCATTGTTCTTTCCTTTTCTTTACTTATGGCCACGTGTTCATTCAAGGTTATCTAAATATAACCAGAATAAAAAAATCTCCGATCCTCTCCTTGTGAACGCGGAGATGAAAATGACTTCACATTCGAGACACATTGTTTAGAATGTGAAAAAATCTCTCGAACGGGTCGAATTCACATTTTGGAGACTCCCTTCGAGAATGCGGAGGAGGGTGCTTGAAGTCATTACGGCTCTTCGTTCACTTGTAGAATGAGTTGTTTGTCTTTTATGGAGCAAAGGCTGGATCACCGTTTCTGATGGGAATGTAAAATGACAATGGACGATGTGAATATCCACTTTTGTATTTTACATGATGATCATCCTCTCCTTGCCCCTATTTTATATTAAATATAATTATCAGTGGAGTTTTAGGAGTGACGATAAAAGTCATCAGTTTTACAGAGAAAAAAGGACTGGATAAATAAATCAATCGATGATTTCAAAACAAGTCATGCGGACATATGTGAATCACATTATTTATAAGACCCTGCAAAAGTAATTTTTGCACGGTTTAATATCTATATTTTTATTTATTTAATTTAAATTAGTAACAATCACATTAAATACAATTTTCTTTCGTAAAAAAATATGCTATGCATGTATCACATCAATCAAAACATATTTTACACTAATGAATACAATTAATTTCATTTGAACAAAATTTATAAAGTAGATATAATATAAAAACAACGATACGCTTTATAACATACGAAAGAATAAGTAAATCGGAGTAATTATAAACATGTGAAGAAATTACAACAAATACATGTTAAAACTGGTAGAGATTAGTTTTTTAAAACGATCATGAAGAGGAAATAAAATAATGTGCATAAATTTGCATTTAATTTTAAATGAATCGTCATAATGTATTATACTTACAAATATCAGCCACAGGAAAGCTTTGTGACCACCACTAGTTGTATATTCATTGATTCTTTTATAATGGGCTATCGGAACATAAAATCAGGCTTCAAACTATCAAAGTTTGCGATATCGGATTCTCTTTTCTCGGAGAAAGTTTCACAGGATGCTACTCGCTCAATTTCCAAATTTCTTATGGCCAAAACCACAGTTGCAGAGCTCTTTAACAATACGAATTCATTGTTAACAGCATTGTTTGAAAACTTCATTTTTGTGCAATAATGGTCATCTTTGTTACGAATTCCTTTGTTACTAACAATGCTGAAAAGTGTACCATTGTTTTAAAATATGAGGATTACGGTTTTCATAAGAAAATTTTAAAATTAACAAAAATAATCAAAGTTTTGTATAATTTATAATTAAAATATCAAGTTTTTTCATTATGCACAAAGAGTTAGATAATAGAAATACTTAAGCTGTGATAGTTATACTTTAGGACAAAATATAGCGTTTTCACGATTGTAATCAAGGAGTATCTTCGAGAATCTTAATACTTAACATTGCTTCGGAAATTTCTACTAGTATATAACTATCAATAAATGACCATATCAAAGCTTTTTTAGCTTAAATATGCGTTGAACTAAAAATAGTAGTTATGAACCATGTCGTGTGTGTAGAACCATTTCCTTGTGTTTCAGTTACGTGTGTATTACATTCATAGTTCAGTATTACAGCATAAAAGTTAAGATGCGAAAGACTTATAAATAACAACATTACTTTGGAAATTTCTACCCATATATAACCATATATCAGTAAATGACAACATCAACGATTTAAAGCTTAAAAATACAATTGAATCACAAAGAGTGTTTATGAACCCTATCTTCTATATAAAACTTTCAGTATGTTTCAGTTACGCGTGCAGATTATTTGAAAATTACGTTATGAAAGTTTAAATACGAAAGGCAAGTTGCATTTTATTACAGAAGCGCTGACCAACGTCTGTGATTTTTCCTCAGTAACGTCTCATTTCCCGATCTCGTTCTTCAAATCACGATGGGCGCTGTCTCAAATCAAGTTTAAACCATAACTCCGCGACCTTTCCATGGGAAACCATTATTATTATTTCATAAATCCAAATGAAATGTGTTTTAAGTTTGAGTCAGTAGTTTTCTCTTACTGATACATTTTAAGAAGAGAATTTATCTTTCCTTTACATCCATCTGACGCTACAGTGGAATTATCTGCACAATAGGTATAACGTCTAAGATAAAAGATGTTAATAAAGGTGAGAATACCAAACTTATACCCCAAGCTCGTACAGGTTGATAAATTACAAATCCAAATGATAGAAATTAATGCATCTGGGAATCCAAGGGAAAAAATTACTCATTTCTACCACAAGGGAACAATATTAGTTTACTGATCCGTGCATAGTTGGATATCTTTTCATGACTTGTAAGCTGTTGCTATTCAATTATCAAATTTAACAAATGATCAAAAACTGTAACATCAAAAGTATATTGAAAGCACTTACATCCCTTCAACATACTATTCAAATAACCAATGAAAATTACACAAAAACTTGAAGCATTTTAATTAAAAGATTTGAAATTAAAGTTGTCTTATTTATTCCCATTTTGACAAGCTGTTTAGCTAGCCAAAGTAAGCACTGAATCATCTATGTGTGTACATTGAATCGTTTACTGGTTGGAAACAGTGAGTGAAACAATCAGTGCAGCTTTTAGATTAACCCAAGGTGGGTAGCTAAATTTACATAATACTGGTGCAACACAACGGGCTATTGGCGACGGTCCGGGATCAATCCCGAAGGGAAAGTTCCGAGGACAACACCTCGTCATTTTGAAACATAGTCAAATGACGAGGCCATCAATATCTCTGAGCTGACATCTCCACTCTCCAAACTTCCACACCACGCCAACGTGAGGAAATTTGAGGCCACGACAGGTTTAACGTGCCCTCATGTACGCGATGGTCTTTTAGTTGGATCGAGTTTCGAACTCGCAACCCTCCGGTTGTTGATCCGCTATTCCACCAAGTGAGCATTCAAGAAAGATCGGATTCTGAAACTTCGAGGCAATGGCGAAGAGACAAACGAAAGATGAAATTAGAAGATTCGCAGAGTTCATCGAGCTTCTAGATTCAAAAACTCTTGCAGTTTTGACTCAAAGCGTCACAATATATTTTTCATTGAATCACAACAATTTTGTTCACTCTAATTACAAAACACTGCTGTAAGGTGAAGGAAATACCATTGTGTGATGTATATATATATCAACGTATATATGAAGAAACCAGATAATCTCAATACTTTAAGCCTCTTTAAATATGTCATTCTCCATCACTTGATTGGCAATAGATTTAGGTTTATTTTATTTCTTTTATTGAGTTGCATCTTTATGATGTGTAAATTTTATGCGGGTGATATAGACACGAAGAAATGATGCAGAAATAATATATCGACCACTTTGCTTGAAGAAAGAGTACGCTTTCGGAAAATGTTACTGCTCTCTTTTCTGCATGAGGCATTTTCTGCATCTTCGAGCGAAATTTTGAGCAGAGAGAATGATTCGATTTCTAAGGGCTTTCGTTTAGAATGAGTGATATATTTGGGTTAATCAGGATGCTTATAACTTTTATAATATTAGAGCAATGGCTTTGTGAAAGTCTAATTGAACAATTAAAAGTTGACGCCGTCTTTTTAAAAAAGTGGTCCCGGATTTAGGGGCCACAGACCTCCCATTAAAAAGTACTTAATTGGAACTTCAGAACTGGAAATTTAAGCCTAAATTAGCTGCAATCAGCTCACAAAGCCTAATAAGCTTCCTAAAATCCAGAAAAGACAAACTTCTCTTTTCCGTTTCGCACAAGGTCTATATTAAACATTTGTTTTCAACAGAATGTGGTGTTTTTGTGCCGTTTTCAAAATTTTCTGTACTGCAATAAAGTTTTTACTTTGCTAGTACGTTAGAGGATAAAAGTACACATACCGTGTCCAGGGTTTCAACCTCGATAATTTTGGCCACAACGCAATGCCTAACGATCACGATTGTGCTGATATTGTTCAATATTCTAACTGCGGAATGAAACGGACGTATCAACTACGGAGTACCTAACTGACGACAGCTTCCCTCCACACCGTAATTAATAAAAAAATTATAATTAGTAAAATTACAATAAAAGGGAGAAGTTAAAAAAAGTGGCTTTAAGCATTAGAAAAGTAAATAAGATAAAAGATATAATTTAAATAATTACTACAATTAGAGTAATTATTTTGTGATTCAATTCACGTAACAAAGGAGCACAAGTGGCGAACAGATAATTTGGTCTGGAAGTATTCTCACTTTTATGCAGGGGAGTGCTACGAAAGAAGCAGCTATCAAAACAGATAATTGCTTAAAAATTTCCAAAAATTACACATTTGAAAGCTATAGCTTAAATATGCTAATCTCTTTTAAAAATGTCATAAAGATAAAAAAAAATATCTTACTGAATAGCAAGAAATTATGCCTGAAAGTCATTTGTATTTAGAACGATCTATCTTATAGAAATGTAATTTTAAAATATGCTTGTGACCAGGATTCGAACCTGAGTTACTGTGATCACATCGTAATGTACTAACGACTATACGATCAAGGCGATATTGAAACAGTAAAGTATTTTGCTCAAACGAATGAAAGGTGGCAAGGAATCAAAAAGTGTTCTTTAAGTAGAGCAGGAATTTTCTAATAAATGTTTTTTTTCATCGAGTTCGCACAGAAGGCAGCACCATTTCCGAATCAATCATTTTTCGTTTGAATGTCATTGGTCTTGGCTCTGCGCTTAGCAAGCGATTTTAAATGGAACATGTATACATGGGGATTGGTGCAGGTTAAATCTGTCGTGGCCTCAAATGTCCTCACCTTGGCGTGGTGTGGAAGTTTGGAGAGTGGGGTGTCAGCTCAGAGGTTGACCTCGTTATCTGACCGTGTTCAAAATTACGAGGCGTTGTCCTTGGATCTTCCCTTCGGGAGTGATCCCGAATCGTCGCCAATAGCCCTTTGTGTTGCTCCAGTGCGATGTTAATTAATTACCTACCTACTTTTTAAAGAAATTGTTCCAAAACCTTTCCAGGTGTTGTTCTCGTCATAAGACTATGGTTCAAAATTACAAGATGTCCACGGTTCTTTCTCTTCGTGACTGATCCCGGACCGTCGCTAATAGCCCGTGATATCTTTTCGGTGGGACGTTAATTTAATTACCTACCTATCCCAAATCCTTCTTGGCGTGGAGTTCAAAATTATGTTTTGTTGTCCTCAATCTTTCCCTTTAGGATTGATCCCGGACCGTCACCAATAGCCCGTTGTGTTGCTCCAGTGTGACGTTAATTAAAATACCTACCTACCTACCTTGGCGTGGAAGTTTGGAGTGTGGTGTCCGCTCAGGTGTGATCTCGTCATCTGACCGTGGGATTGTCCTCGGATCCATAGAGGAGATATAAAAGTAGAGTGAGCTATAGCAACCCTTTTATGTCCACATGATCGTGACCAAAAACAGTAGTCACGTGATCCTTAGACTCTTCTTTCCAACTCGAATATAGCTTGCGCATTCATTCTTCCATAGGAAATGCATTGAAAGTGAAAGCCAACATGGTTTTATTGTGCTATGCATATGGATGTAATTCCAAATTTATCAAAGGTGAAAACATTACATTTCACAGGTGAGCAATTTACGTATATTTTACATTTGTTTTTGTATTTTTCAATATTTGCTAGTATGATAAAAATAGATATTCTAACTTTGGAACTAATAAATACAACCTGCTGGCATTTCCCGTTCTAATAAAAAGATTTCATACATCTATATATTAATACGTGAAGAAAAAGCTTTGTACCCCTTTTTAAGCACATTGCGCGCACGGAGGTGTATGAGATTTGGCATAATTAAAGTTCATATGGAGAAGGAGTGCAGAAAGATAAAATTTATGTATAATATGCGTTACAAATATATTAAATTAAAGAACATAACGTTCATATAGAAATATATACACCAACTTTCCTTGAAAATCATCCTTGAACTCCTGAAAATTTTTCTTCTATATATTAATACGTGAAGAAAAAGCTTTGTACCCCTTTTTAAGCACATTGCGCGCACGGAGGTGTATGAGATTTGGCATAATTAAAGTTCATATGGAGAAGGAGTGCAGAAAGATAAAATTTATGTATAATATGCGTTACAAATATATTAAATTAAAGAACATAACGTTCATATAGAAATATATACACCAACTTTCCTTGAAAATCATCCTTGAACTCCTGAAAATTTTTCTTCTATATATTAATACGTGAAGAAAAAGCTTTGTACCCCTTTTTAAGCACATTGCGCGCACGGAGGTGTATGAGATTTGGCATAATTAAAGTTCATATGGAGAAGGAGTGCAGAAAGATAAAATTTATGCATAATATGCGTTACAAATATATTAAATTAAAGAACATAATGTTCATATAGAAATATATACACCAACTTTCCTTGAAAATCGTCCTTGAACTCCTGAAAATTTTTCTTGAATTTCCTTGTAAAAATAAGTATTTTAAAATATTCTTTTTTCATCAATAAATATCTATAATTTATTTACATCATGGGAAGAACTAAAAAGTAAATTCAAACATAAATATTGTAATTTAATTTGTTTAGGAAAAAGTTGTTTTTCGATCAACACTGGTAAAGCAACCATAGCTGTCTAAAGCAATCAATCTATGCTCAATGTTATTTCGATGGCGATTTCGAATAGTTTTTAGCCCCCTAGGGCCAATAGAACGGGGGTTAAGAGTTAGCCTATGCTGACTGCAGTGTTCTAAAGTATAAGTGTACCAAATTTGGTGTGGATTGGTCAAACGGCGTAGATTTGTATAGAAAATATACACACATACATACACACACATCCTATTTTATATATATAGATATGCGTTACAAATATATTAAATTAAGCAAAATAAAACATTCATTGTTTACGTTTATATACTGTAAAAAATTTAGCGGAGTAAATGCAAAGTGGATGATTTGTAATTGATTTAATCCCCCCGCAGTGAAATCCACTCCAAGAGGGAGTTTATTTAGATTATTTATAAAAAAACCTCTTCGGAGTGAAATACAAAATGCGGATAATTTAAATCTGTCAATGTCAAATACATATTAGCCTGTGGCAACAGTCGCACTTATTTATTATTGGTGGTTTCAAAAAAGTGAGTACATTTTATTATTTTTAAATTAAACTCTGTCTAATCTTGGTCATTAAATGTTTTTTTACATCCAGTTATTCGCACCTATTTCCATTATGCCTCGACATAGAACATTGACGGGTCGGAGTGAGAGACAAAGAAGAAGGGATATATATTCGCGTACACATAATAATAGGCCAAATGCAAATTTAAGTGTAAATAGTATACAAAATGATGAATTTATTTTGAGAGATACATTTAAATGCGCACTGAATGTCATTCCAAGAACTTTTAATACTTTTGATTGTGGATTGATGGATTTACAATGCAGGTTTTGCAATGCAAAACATTTCGAATATGAAGTCACTTTAGGTGAAAGGACTGCATTCACTTCATGTTGTCATAAGGTAAAGCAATATTACCGGCCTTAAGTCAAAATGAATATTTTAAATCATTGTATGATGGACTTACTTCAAATGAACCTTCAATAAAAAGTAAGTCAAAAAATTATTTTGAAAACATTCGTAAATACAATTCATCATTTGCTATGGTTAGCTCAGAAGCTAAAATTTCGGATACAGTTACGAAAGGAGTGTATCATTTCAAAATACATGATGTTTTTTATCATAGATCAGGTCCAATGACTGCTGGATATGGTCGATCACCATGTTATGCGCAATTATATTTTTATGATGTTGACACTGCTACCAATTATAGATTACGTGAACACTTTAACTGAACATGCAATAACAATATAATGCGCGAAATCTCTCTTGAATTGGAACGCATTAATCCTTTCGTTCGGTCATTCATTGCAATGAAAGATCATTGTCAGAGAGTTGAAAATCAAAATAAAGAAATTTGTATGCTCATTAAAGTAAATCGTGATTTAGATCTACGCCGTTACAACGATGCAGTTCAAACTGATGTAGCAGTAATATTTAGTACAGTTGATGGTGAGCCACCTTTTGAACGAAATATGATTTCATTTTCAAAAGTTAATGGTACCATTAAAAATATCTCTGTTTTGGATTCATCATTAGACCCTTTAGCGTATCCATTACTTTTTCCAAATGGTGATACTGGGTGGCATATCAATATTTCTCATAATGTACCAACTACATCTAATTCAAGAGCGCCCAGAAATAAATTAACCATGCTTCAATATGAAGCCTATCGAATTGCAATTAGAGAAGATTTTAGCATGTTGCACCATTCAAAAAAATTATTTCTGCAGTGGATAGTTGATATATATGTGAGAATAGAAGGCACAAGGTTATATTTCATTCGACAAAATCAAGCAATTCTTAGGTCTGAAGCTTATAACAATTTAACAGATTATTTAGAATCGAACATCAATGCCAGTAATGTTGGCCGTAGAGTAATTTTACCATCTTCATTCAATGGATCTCCAAGAAATATATATCAAAATTATTTAGATGCAATGTCAATTGTACAACATTTAGGAAAGCCTTCTTTGTTTATTACAATGACTTGCAATCCAAGTTGGCCTGAAATAGTTAGCAATATTGGTGTAGGTGAGTCTGCTAATTTTCGGCCTGATATTATATTGTGCGTGTATTCAAGTCCAAACTGAAAGCATTAATTGAGGGCCTTACACTAAAAAATATCTTCGGTAAAGTTGAAGCACTCATTTATGCAATTGAGTTTCAAAAGAGAGGATTGCCTCATGCTCACATTTTACTCTCTTTAAATGAGCAAGATAAAATTGTTAAGGCTACCGATATTGATAAAGTTGTATCTGCGGAGATTCCTAACATTCAAACGCATCCTACATTACATGAATATGTTGTAAAACACATGATGCATGGTCCATGCGGTGTACTTAATCCAAATTCTGTATGTATGAGAGATGGAAAATGCACAAAAGATTATCCAAAACGATTTAATGAATTTACATGTGAATCATTAAATGGATATCCATTATACAGGAGGCGTGATAATGGTATTCATGCAGAAGTTCGCGGTAGTTGCCTTGACAATCGTTATGTTGTACCATACAATCCTTATTTACTTGCCAAATTTAATTGCCATATAAATGTTGAAGTATGCACTACAGTTAAAAGTGTTAAATACATTTATAAATACGTGTATAAAGGCTATGACAGTGCATCTGTTGAATTAGGTTCAGGGCGAAATGAACAAGGTCAAGAAATACAAATTGATGAAGTTACAAATTTTTTAACAGGTCGTTATGTTGGATCAACTGAAGCTGTATGGCGCATCTATGAATTACCAATGCATTTTCAGTCACATGTTATCATCAGACTTGATATTCATTTACCGAGTAGACAGAATGTTTACTTTCGAGAAGGGCAAGAACGTCAAGCAATTGAAAATGTAAGACAAACAAAATTATTAGCATTTTTTGAATTGAATCGATCAGATCCATCAGCACGTGAATATAAGTATATTGAAATTCCTCTGCATTATGTGTGGGAAGATTCCCAAAACAAATGGAAGAAGAGAAGGCGTGGAGGTGATAAAATCATTGCACGCATGTATGTAGTATCACCAAAAGACATCGAACTTTTCCATTTACGATTGCTTTTATTACATGTCTGTGGTCCAAAATCATTTGAGGATGTTAGAACATACAATGGAATTATACACACTTCTTTTGTTGAAGCGTGCCATGCTCGCGGCATTGCTTCAAATGATAATGAATGGCGCGAATGTTTAAATGAAGCAAAAGAATTACATTCACCAAAACAAATGCGAAATTTATTTGGTTACATTTGTGCATTAAATGTGCCAGCCAATGCATTGGCGTTATGGAATGAATTTAAAGTACATCTTAGTGAAGATTTTCTGAGAGTTTACAACGAAGAAGCATCCTTTAATAGAGCTCTATTAGAAATTGAAGATATTTTGAATGTTCATAATTTGTCATGTCAAATACTTGGTTTACCAGTTCCCACATATTCGCAGAGAATAGAAGAAGCAAATACTATTGATCCAATAGAACAAGAATTCCTGTTTTGTGAGCATTATGAAACTGCAAATATTGAACAGCGTAATCTCATTGATCATGTGATTCGTGAAGTTTTGCATCATGATACTGGATCTAATGTTTTTTGTTTAACCGCTCATGCAGGTTGTGGCAAAACATTCACACAAACAGCAATCATTCACAAATTAAATTCGCTTAATCTTCGTTGTATTGCAACAGCGTTCAGTGGCATAGCTTCAACTCTATTACTTGGAGGTAGAACTTTACACAATGTGTTTAAATTGCCTATACCCATTTTGGAAATTTCTGTAGCGAATATTACCGCAAATAGTAGCTATGGTCGTTACATAAATTCTTCATCATTGATAATTATTGATGAAGTTTCTATGTGCCCACTGCAAGTGTTGAAAATCATAGATAGATTATTGCGGGATCTATGCGATGAAAATGATAAACATAAAACATTTGGAGGGAAAACGATACTTCTGTGCGGTGATTTTCGGCAAATCTTACCAGTTATCCCACATGGATCACGTGTAACTTTAATTGAAAATTGTGTTACGAGTTGGCATAAATTTGTTTATTTTCATAAACTTACGTTTACTCAAAATATGAGAGCCTTACCAAGTGAAATAGAATTTGTCGAATTCTTGAAAAAAATTGGTAATGATGAAGCCCTACAATTTTCTCAGTTTGGTGAAAATATTATTGAAATACCTCAGCAATTAATAGGAGATGAAAATAATATTATTAATGAGGTGTATGGAAATATTTCCGAAAACATACTCTCAGATAACATATTGAACTCAGTTATTTTAGCACCTAAAAATGATGATTGTACTTTGATTAATACTGATATACTTAATCAAATACCTGGTGAACAGAGAATATATCATAGCTACGATAAAATAATTTGTGATGATGACAATGACATCAATAACTATCCAGTAGAGTTTTTGAATTCTTTGACTATTAGTGGTTTGCCACCACATAAGTTAGTATTGAAAGTTAATTGCATCGTTTTGCTGATCAGAAACTTAAATACAAAGGAAGCATTAGTCAATGGAACAAGAATGCGCATCAAATTTATGTATCGTAATACTATTGATTGCGAAGTTTTAACTGGAACTGCACGCAATAAGAGAATTTTGATTCCACGTATAAATTTAACATATTCCGGAACTATTTTACCATTTAACTTCCAAAGAACTCAATTTCCAATTATACCTGCATTTGCGATGACAATAAATAAGTCTCAAGGACAAACATTCGAAAAAAGGGGAAACTTTTCAGGTAGAAAACTTTTGACTTTTTCTCTCTAAATAGAGTATTTTAACGAAATAAGTATATTTTTGAAAATTTATGTTCACAAAACATGCTCCTCAATTGAGCGAAACATTTGTCTTCCACAATTTTTTAAGTTGAAAAACTAATTTTTAAAAGCGTTAAATCTGTGATAACTTTTAAGGTTCCGTTCCTTAAAACAATAAAAATAATTTGTATTTATGATTTTTAGAACTCTAAATAAAACAATTTATACTTCTAATAAGAACTTGTAAAGATGTGTACCTGCTAAAAATTCATTTTCAATTCTTATGTATTTAAAGTTATTATTCGGTTCCATTTATTAGTTTTCCTAAAGATGAAGAAAAAAGATGGCTAGTAAATGGCTTCATGTTTCTATGAGTTTTATTCAGTGAATTTAAAGTGTGCTGAATGTGACAATAAATTTTATAAGTTTACTGTTTCTTATTTATCTTTCGTATTTATAAAATATTGATTTCACACACACAATAATTAATACAAATTTAATATTAAAAATCCAGCACAGAACTTTTGCACACACTTAAAATTATAAAATTTGTCAGGAGTTATTTACTTCATCACTTTGATAAATTTAAAATCCATATATAGACACACAGGTGTAACTTATGTAGTTTTTGAACCAAAAATCTAAAATTGGATAAAATAGCTAACTTTAAGTACATGGTTTAAAAAAGTTACCTTCCATCTTGTAAGCATTATATGTATAACTTTTCACGTTAATACTTCTATGCGTAATTGTCCTAAAATAAAGTTGCGTTTACAAAAACATAAGCAATTATGTATCCGTAATATAAATGAAAGCTTTCAGTGGTGACCCAAACGTGATTTTAGCACGCAACCTTCTTACCTGTTTTCACTGTTTTTATTTTATGCAACAGTAAAATATTTATTGAGGCAGTCATTTCTTAACTTGTGCATTTATTTTCCATTTATTCCAACTCGTGTTAACCTCATTAAATTTAAGAAAGGAAGTTTTAATTATTTTCTGCTATTAAATCTTTAAGGTAATTTTCACAACAGCTAGTATGTATATCGAAATAAAGAAGGTCAGGTTTAGGACAACTTATATTACGCAAAATTTTAACCAGTGACGATATACTTTCTAGCATCCCCTAACCCTTTTGACATTTTCTCTTAATATACAATTGCAAAAGGTAACAAACAGTCCAGCGATAAATCAAACCAGCACTACAGGACCGATCTCGACTGCGAGTCTGGTACCTGTGCGGAGGATCGTATCTGGACTGCAAGCTGGTTAAGCCGATTTGGAGGACCGGGCCTGATGAAAAACGTTGTGTTGCTCCAGTGTGACGTTAATTGAAATACCCCCCCACCCCCTGATGAAAAAAATATTTGGAGGATTGTATCTGGATTGCGGGCTAGGTAGAACTGTCCTGAGGGCCGTATCTCTACATCGGGCAGGTTAAACATGTCCAGTATCTGGTCTGCTGTCCTAGTAAACATATTTGGTGGACTGTATATGGACTGTGGGCCGGGTAAACCTGTTCGGAGACCGTGTCTGAACTGCGGTCCTGATAAAAATTTTGAGGGCCACATCTGGTCTGCGTGCCTGGTAGACATATCCGACGGGGCTTATTTGGCTTGAGGGCCGGTTAAACCTGTCCAGAGGGCCGTATCTAAGTTCCGGGCCTGCAATCAATCTATTCACTACAACGTATTTATCTTACACGTACGGATTTTTGTTGTATTCGTGCTAATTAAACTTGATCCCAATGTGAACTTAAGCTAATTATATAACAGCTCTAATTGCTAAAAACATTAAAGAGTTACACAAATTCAATAAATATTCAATCGTATGCACATTCGCATCACCTAACAATGTTAAAACGTAACTCAAATTCATGAACTATTCAGTATTATACACATTCGCATCGCTAACTTTTTATAAGTAAATGTTATGTCGCCAAGAAAGCGATAAAAAGTCAAATCAATCAACTAAGTTGAAGTTTCGCGAAGTAAAAGTCACGTGACTACTAGCGACATCTTGCACCCACTTTTTGAAGCTCTTCTCAATACGATGCTCAGTCTACTTATATTTCACGTTTATGCTCGGAACTTTCCTCTTCGGGTTTGATCCCGGACTGTCGCTAATAGCCCGTTGTGTTGTTTCAGTCAAATGTTAACTAAAATACTTACCAAAATCCTTCAAAATTCCCGGTTTTGAAACTGGCAATAACTTTCTGATGTAAATGTAAACAATCGTGCGTGACAACCACGGAATTTTATCATTTGTCAGTAAACGTTTGCTATTTCCTCTTCAACGTTAAAAAACAACCAAGATGCCTTATGTCGTTTTATCAACACAAATACGAGTGGTAAGTTATTTCCCATTTTTAGATAGAATTGTTTTCTTTTGAATTCCAGAATGGAGTCATGTTCTCGATTGACATGCTGTTATTTTCTGGTTCTATCTTCTGTTTAATTTGGAACATAAACACTCTTTTCTTTCGATTCTCATTTATTTTTAGTTTGATCAAGTCAAGATCCACACTAACCTCTATTTTTTTTCAAACATAGTGATAGGGTTCATACAATTCTTGGAAAAGCTAATTCCAAGAATTTTACTGAAGTACTCAAGTTTTCCATTTTATTTTCAGTTAACAAACTTTGGAACATATTTCTCTAGTCCATGGACAAATGGGAAAATGACTTTTCTATCCCTAGGTATAACGTCATGTAACTTGTTGATATATCTGACGCCAAAAATTTCAAGGTGCTATTGTAGGCACATTTTAAACTAGATATGCTATTCCCCTTTTGTTCACACATTTTTGTTGTGTGGCGTCGTGCCACAGTGGGTATGTTCACTGTGCTAGCAACCTTCTAGTTGTAGGCAGTGCATGTTTGATTCCTGTCAGGTGCATTCCTCTGGGTGTATTTCTCTCTTCTGTGTTAGTAAAACTTTCATTATGTGTGTATGTCTATTACTTGATGATGTATGTGTCTTGTGCAGCATGGCCAAATATGGCCCTTGCACCATAAAACCCCAAAACAACCAATCAACCACACTTTTTGTATTGTTTTAAAACAAGCGTTTTTTTTAAATTTTTATCAGTAGTACTTGATATTAGGATCATTCACTAATGCACAAGAATACACAGCACAATCACCATAGTATAGACAACATGAAAACCAGGAACATAACATTTAAAAATAAAGGAAAAAGTTAAAGAGCAGTTCAACCTGACTAATGCTCATATCATCTCCCTTGTGCACCATTATCTTTCATAAATATTTCCCACCAAAGTCGGACACTTTTCAAAATGGGTTTCATCCATAACACCAGAACTACATACCATGCCGTTGGGGCTAGAAAGGAAATTAAATTTAAATAAATGTTTAGCCATGCAGTCATGTCTCATCTCCATCCGAAAAGCTGACACCATGGCGTCGTGGAAAACTGAATGTTATCTATGGAATGCCTTCAATCCTTAAGGGCCACGATAGCCCAGTTGAAAGAGCAATGAGATTACCAATCAGTAGTTTGCGAGTTCCAGCCAAAGACCATCGCGTATACTGGGGCTGCTGCATTTTAAATCCGTCATGGCCTCACATTGGTGTGGAAGTTTGGAGTGTGGGATACCAGCTCAGGTGTAACCTCGTCATCTGTACGTGATTCAAAATTGCTTGGTGTTTCGGATCTTTCCCTTGGGAATCAATCCTGAACCTTCACCAATAGCCTGTTGTGTTGCTCCACTATGACGCGTTAATTAACTAGTTACCTTCAATTCTTATCTTTAATTTAACCATTTAGTTGTAACTTTTTCCCTTCAAATTTTTAATTCTCACTATAGATGAATAAGGTATTGTGTTTTGAAGCAACTGAATAATTTTCGGGCCCTTTCTTCGTCAGCACCAAATTGGCTATATGCAGCAATGAAAAGGGACTGACCACTGAGGACAATAGTCTTGTGTCTAGATTTCAGAAGACCAAGATCAAGTATACACTCATTAAGTCTTGCTTTTTGTTTTAAAACAAATGTAGACACAACATAATTTTTTAAAATATAAATAATCAAAATAGAAATTTTAAAATGTTAGAAGTTTTACACTAAAAAAGCATTTCATTCCTAAATGTTTTTAAGGATTTCTGAGTTGCATACTCTGTAATGGTAATTAAAGGTAAATCAAGCATTTGGAGTGAAAAAATTTAATTGGGTCATTCAATGATTATTCATAAAGCATTGCATTAAAAATTAAGTTATTTAAAAAATTTCATTGAATAAAACTTAATTATAAGTAGACGTATGGACTTTTGGTGAACAATAAAAAGTTCTCAGGCAAATAATTGATAAAAGCAATCCAAATTGCTTTACTAAATAAATGAGGTCTTGGAGCAGCAGATTTGTAAGTTGTAGGTGGTCCAGGTTTGATTCCTCCCTTAATGTATTTCTCTCTTCTGTATCAGTAAAAGTCTGTGTGTATGTCCGTTACTTGGTAAAACAATTTATAAGTGGATTCTTGAGATCAAGTACACAAATCAGAATACGTATACTCAATAAGTAAGGCCTTAAAGTTCTACTGTTCACTCCATAAAATGGAATGTCCCATCTATTAAACCTGTAGGAATACTCTGCAAAAATTTATCACAGCAAAAAACAAACCATAACAAAAAGGAACATGCACAAGCTTTTGTAAGTTTAAGATAAAAATAAGTTAAAAAAACATTCTTAACATGTCTGCCATTGGAGTGCAGCAGATTCTCCTGTGAAATTGCAAGTCGTTGCAATTTCGATGTTGTACCTCACCATTGTAATATTTAAAAAATGGGTTATATTTGATATGCCCTTAAATAAATCTGGGATTGTTAAAAAATATCCTTTCCTTTTACAATTTATTCATTTTGCATTTAATTAAAAAACCCAATGGTTGAGGAAACTTAAAATTATGAATTTTAAGTTAAAAATACAAATAAATTATGAATAATTATTACATCAGCATGATGCAATAATCATTGCAACACGCATTCTCCAAATTGAAATAATCCAAATTATTAACAGGAAAACCTTTTACCAACCAAAAATTTCTGATTCATTTTCACAATTTCTCTTGCATTTATTTCTAATATAATTTAAAGTGTATTAATTTTTTTTCATTATTTACAGGAAAATGGACCAACAGTTGTAGGTGATGAACAAGCTGATCCAGAATTAATGCATTACCTTGGGGCTCAATTAACAACACAATTAGGAAATGATTTGTAATACTTTGTCAAGTTTTTAAAAATTCCACTTTCATAAGATTTTGTTGTATTATTTTTAATTAATTTTTTAAGATTGGTTATTCAACAAAATAGTCTATAATTCATTTTTGACATTTGTATCAAATGTTGATGCATCTTTTTCAAATTAAGTATTAAAGTAATGTTATGGTGTAGTTTAATTATAACTCTAAAAATATTTTAAACTGATTGTTGGGTGAATATATGAGTGCATGTAAATGAGGATCAATTGCATTCAATTCATTTTAAGGTTCAGTGGGTTTGGGTTAGCAATCTCTGGATGTATTTCTCTTGTCAGTAAAACATCCTTGTATGTGTATGTCCATTACTTGATGTTGTCTGTCTTGTTTGACACAGCTTGACCAAATATGGCCTTTGTGCCATAAAACCCAACCATTTTCTATTACGTTTTCTCCTACTAATGTTATTTATACTTACAAAAGTAGATGCTTATCTGAATTTTGATTGACTTTTACTTGTCTTAACATAAAACTTTTTTTTTATCCTGTGCGAGAAGATATGTTATTCATTTCTCTTTCTGTCCAGTAGAAGCAGGATTTTGCAGCCCATTTGGTAGGAAAGATGGTTTTTAGATGTGATAACATAATCTTCCTTGCATAAAATTTAAAATGAATGCTTTCCAAATTACTCCCAATTTTAAATTGAAAATTCAAGCAATTAAAATGTTTTAAAAAATTATACTAGTTTTTAAAAAATTACAACTAGAAACACATTTTGTGTGAAAAATGAATGTCATTGCAAAGTGTTATAATGGTGTTTCAATTAGTCATTGCAAAGTTAATATAAAAATATTAAATTACAATAAACATCAAATTCAAAAAATAGAATTATTTATTTTAAAATATAATTTATTAAGTTTAATTATAATTTATAAAATATATTCTTTTACAGTAAAGAATACAGATCTCCGGATCCACCAAGAGTTCTTTTGGACAAATTAGAATTGAGAGGATACAAGGTTATTGCAATGGCTGGAATTGGACAGACCTGCATTTGGACATTGAACAAACCACCTGAATTTTCATAAGTTCCTTTAAAAAATTCTGAAATTGTGTCTGATAACGGATCGATTTATTGAACATGCATTTATTTTTAGTGTAAGTGAATTAGGATAGTGGAGAGAATGATAGTCAGTCAATGCAACTAGGTAAACTTGTGTACATCTGGCTAGCTATACTTTTCTTGAATATATATTCTAGATTTTTTGAGTATTTAATGTATACAATACTTATGATAAGCCAGGAAAATATTACAGGTTTGATGAGATAAGTGTTTGCAGTAGCATTGAAAATAGTCTTACTTTTTCCTTAGAAACTGGTTATAAGTTGGGAAATATAAAACTAAACTGAAAAATTTTTTAAATTTGACTGGGCATGGCATATTGATACAGCGATAAGAGTTGGTTATTTATGGCACAAGCAATCAACCAACCAAAAATGCATTTATCTTACTTGTCATTCACTTACTATCAATGGCATGGAAAAAGTAAAGATTAAGATAACTTTTTAAGAGAGTATGCAAGAATGATTAACAATTAAAGTGTTTGTTCAAATTGAAAATTGTTGCATTATGAAAGATTAATTTATTAATTAAAGATAAGGAAAAATATACTATTTAAAAATTAGTATGCTTGAATGATGGAAGTTCAACCTATAAAAGTGAACTACCAATAGTGTTTTCTGCAATTTATGATTCATGAGATCAAATTTTTATGCTTGTATGATCTGATATATTTGAAGAGTATATTGTATGTTTATAAATGAGATGTTTATATCATTTCAAGAATATTATATGGAAGTGAATCACCAAGCACACTTGATGGAATTGTTATCTAACAGATAGATTATATTTTTAAGTAGCAATAGAAAATGATTGTATGTTTTAAATAAAGATAATTTGTGCACCGTTTATAGTTATGCATTGCATACATACAGCATTGTTCACAAGACTAAACTATTTTTTTATTTCCAATGGCAGACTTGACAAGGAGAAAAACAGAAATGTAGAACAGTAAAGTACAAAAGTAAAAATCAGTCTCATTCTACATCTTCCCTCTCAATAATGCTATGCCAATGAAGATCTATGGAGAGCTCTGCAGCAAAGAATGTGGTGGTCGTTCTTAATGGAATTGCCTCTGCAGAGGGTGCAGTTTGGGTTAGGGAAACACAACATGAAAGGTGTGTCATCAAGCAGTCATGGCCAGTGATGAGGCCATAAATGTAATAAGAAAATTCCCTAATAAAATGCCAATTTTTAACTGATTTCATGATATATACAGGGTGGTCAGAATCAACTGCATAGTAATCATATAACACACAATTCTTTGTTGAAAACTATATAAAAAAGTGATTGAATCATTTGCCATCCCAGGGGTAACTGGACTTGAGAATAAATCAAGACACATACGAAAATAAAGCACCAGATTGATATGTACTTAATCTAAATTTTGCACTTAATGTGAATTACAAAATACTTAAGTGTTAATTTGTTTACAAACATAAATGCAGATTATTGAATTAAAAGGAGGTAAATAAACAAGTTGAACCAAATTAAATATACTCCTTATTAGTTCATAAAAGTGAGACTACTTAACTAGAAAGAGCAGGATTATACTTGTAAATTCTATATTGATTTTAGTAGCCTAGTATATTAAAAACTGGTGATGCTGAGATTGAATTAAGAGCATAGAAACAAATCGCATGCTTAGCTTTAGACAACCTTATAAGTCAACTCTATTAACCATTGTTCTCTTTCCATAATGATAAATAATACAAAATATTTTTTATTTTTAACCCCAAGTTAAAAAGCCCAAATGGAGCAATTGCACTCAATCTGATTCTATATGGATGATTTAAACAGTTTTAAAACTTGGGGCAGTCTTACGAAGTTGGGAAAATGAGAATCCATGCAGAGTTCAACTGAATACTAGCCTCAATCAGACTTGGGGATGGGTCTGCTGAAGGTACCCATTGCACATGACAAACATCATTAACCAATCACAGTAAGAAACCACTTGAAGTGACGTCTTATTCAGATCTATGTTAGAAAAATCGTATTTGCCGCAGGTTTTATCGATTATATTTTTGTCACCAAATTTTAATTTATTTTATCAGGAGATTCTGTTACATGTATGCTATGCCACTGTTTGAATTCATGTTATAATTTTCAACTCGTTTTGTGCATCTTCTAATCAAACAAATTCATCAGTTATATTTGGAATCTAAGATTTGCTTGATTGAAAAGTATGCACTCGCGAAAAAAGAGCATGCATCAGAAACGATATGAATTAACTCTGAATCTAAGAAATCTCCAAGCTTGTTTACAAAGGTCTCGTCACTTAACAATCATATTTATATTCTTGTTTTAGAACTGGTGGTTATTGGAGGGAAAAACTGATCCTACTTATCTACTTTGTGAAATGATTGCATTTGTTTCAAAAGGTACTTTTATTGAATGACTTGTGAGACCTGTATGTTTTTCTTAGTTGATATTGCTCAACCAGTAATGGCTCACAATGCTTAAAACAAATGCCACTATCATTTTCCTGTTTCTGGGCATTACTTGCAAGGCAGATGAAATATTGCATGATCATATTGGTATCTAGGAGGTTGTGGTGTCAGTAGGATTAGTCCTTTGCAACAATGGATGAAAATTGTTATTTTATTTCCTCAGCCATAATAAATGCTCTACTCTACACATCCAATTATGGTTCTTTTGATTGAACTACCTTTTAGAACTCAATTCAATATTAAACACTTAATGATGGAATGCATGAGGCCTGTGATATACAAATATTTTACTTTTTAGAAAATATAGATCTTGCAAAGCAAAATGTAACCCAAATGCTATGATGGATATCACAATACAATGTTTCATTTCATTCAATTAAAAAATTGCCAAAAAGAATGCTGCATATATACTGCGTATCAAATCTATCGGTATAAGACATTTTTATACAAAACATGATAAATAATATAAGCCAAGATAATCAAAAGTTAATCTTATTGTTTATATTTTGGCATTAATTAGTTTCTCAAATGTTCAATATTAATTGTAATTTTGGAGCAATTTACATACTATTAAAAAGTTTTCTAATGTGAATATAAAATCAACTACAGTTCTTTTAAAACAAACATTTTATTTCTTCAAGATGAATTTTCTACAAGTGTTTATGAAAAGTCAACAGTATTTTCAAGAAAAATTTAAAAGTCAAATACAAATTTAATGCTACTTTTAATAAACAAGATGAAGCTTAAAAATGTAAAGCATTTAATTTTTTCTTCTGGTAAAATTCATAGTTTTCAGAATACGAAAATGTTCGGGAGCACGCCAATGACACATTGCATTCATTGGTAAAGTGTTTCCAAACTTGAAACAAATCTATCATTCAAGCTTTTTATGGTCAAATATGTTAACTATTGTTCTTGTATTACGATGAATGAAAATATAACTAAAAGCAACCTTATTTTCTCAATCTTCCTCATCTGCCATCTGCTGAATGAGCCTTTTACGCTCCTCTGCTTGCCGGAGCTTCATCAAGACTAGACTTTCGTAATCTCTTGACGTGAGGGCACTGTCCTTTGCTGGTTCGGGTACCGGACCTTTCAGATTTGGCTGGTTCGTGAAGCGGGAGTTATGGGGCAGTTCAGGCTGGCCACAGATCCACGAGAGTGTGACAGGATTTTTGGAATCGCCTTTCTCCATTTCATATGCTGATTGCTAAATCACAAGAAGACAATATAACATTAAAAACACGAATATTGCACCAAACAGTTTTAGTTGATATACTTACGATACAGTACACACAATGATCATGCAGTACAACTTCTTTCTAAAACTGGACAATGTTCTATCTATATATATAGGTCCATTGAATTCGATATTTTTAAACTGAAAGCTTTACTTAGACGAGATATTTTTGGTTGCCTTTGACAGGTTTTATTAATTTTGAAATTAATAATTCAAAGTTTTAAATCCATTACAAAATATGACAGGAAAAATATACAACACATGAATTCTAAGAGTCCAAATCAGGATGGGTAGCATGCAAAAATACCTATAAATGTCATACTTTGCAGTTTTACTGAAGCTACTCAGGCATGTGTTTAAAGATTCATACAAATTTTCATACTACAAGGATAGAAGAATGGTACATAAATACTCAATCCTCTCAGGAGTTCACAGGGATAATCCACTTTGCAACCTAGCGTTTCCTGCGTGACTTAACCAGTTTTGACTTGCTTGAACAATAGAATTTTCTAGGATTCTTTCAACCAATGAAGGGTTATTTAGTTGTGCATTGTGGGGAAAACAATACTACATTACATGGAAATTGTGCGACGCCCAGAGGGTTAGATAATATTTTATACAATACAACTTCATTACATGAGTCCAAGTCAGAGGATGGGTAGCATGCAAAAATACCTATAAATAATGTCATACTTTGCAGTTTTACTGAAGCTACTCAAGGCATGTGTTTAATGATTCTTTCATACAAATTGCCATACTACAAGGATAGAAGGATGGTACATAAATACTCAATCCTCTCAGGATTTCACAGGGATAATCCACTTTGCAACCTAGCGTTTCCTGTGTGACTTCTAACCAGTTTTGACCTGCTTGACCAATAGAATTTTCTAGGATTCTTTCAATCAATGAATGGTTATTTAGTTGTGCATTGTGGGGAAAAACAATATTTCATTACACGGAAATTGTGTGACGCTCAGAGGGTTAGATACTATTTTATACAATACAACTTTATTATGCAAGTCCAAGTTACGCTATTACTGTAGCAAATAATATTTTTATTAAACATGTACAATTATAAATGCTTTATTAAAACATTTTAATAATTATATATGTATACTTTTAATAACTATACATATATAATTACATGTGTAACTTTCGCTTACAAAACCTGTGAAAAATTCTCAGGTCTGTTATGGAGAGGGGTTTGGTTTATTGATCAAGTCAGTTTTTAGCTACACAAGGTCTATTTAGACCAGCTTGTTATGGAGTAGTAAATAGAGCAGAGTATCAAAATATTCTGCAATCCAGCTCTAATTTAGATAGGTTAGAGCTGGATAACAGATATAAGAAATGAATACTTAAGAAGGAAAAATTAAACAACTTCATTAGGCCTAGTAAACATGAATGTATTTAACTGCATAGATTGATGTGATTGGAACTGTGATCAACAAGTTAAAAAAATACCTGGATACAAGTGTTTTTGATTGGTTTAGAGGCAGTCTCAGAAAACTGCACTTAGGAAATGGTTCGAAAAAACGTTTTTGCTGGCTTTTGCTATGATTAATTGTGAAAAAAGAATAATTGATTAAGAGGAACATAATATACAAAAATGTAAGTATCAACACATTTTTGGTGCTAGCATTATTGTTTTGCACATTATACTGCACTGCTGTACCTGTGTGATGTTAGTAAACCTCAACTGCCAAATAACTACAAAAATCTTTTGCCCCTATCAATATATAGCATACCTTCATTTAATATTTCAGTTGCTTATGTTTCCAGTATATTCACATACTATTATTAACTATACCATTCTAGGGTATTAATGCATCTATAGCTGTGATTACACCATTATAACATACTTCAAAGACATCAGACCTTGAAGAATCGATTTAATACTTCCTGTCCTTTTGTTCACCGAAGAAAATCATTTCTGCACTCTTGTAAGCTTTAAAAGAAAAACCTGAGATTAGTGTCGCAGTTTAGGAAAGTGGGATTTTATGTAATGTGCTTTCTAGATGCTTGTTTACGTAAAAAGCATCAATTTGGTGCTAGTTATTTTGTAGAAAACAAAACATACACAGTAAAAAGAAGCCATTTCTAATATAAAGTGTTCATGATCAGACATAAACATATTAGAAATGATAACATTATCAACCACTTGAGGAAATGATGTGGTTTATAAATGGAATATCTGGACACAAAATGTATGCAGAGTACTAAATTTTTCCTCCATTACAAACATGTTAAATTGAATTTAATTTGAATAAATTATTTTACTTCAATACATTCATATATATAATTAAAATTAAGTAAAAATGTAGAACATTTGGAAGTTGGAAAGCTTTTTATACAAAAAACTAATTTAATCTGGAGGGAAGGTAATGTACATTGTCTCTAAAACTGTTTTAATTTTAAGGTTTACAGTTTATAAAAAAATCATTTGAGAATTTAAAAATAATTTGGCATTTATTTCCAATTATAATGAAAATCAAATAATTTTTCCCTCATAAAAAGTTCTTTTATGATAATTAATTATCTCTAAGTAATTACGTATTTTAATTAAATTCTCGTTACTTTGCACATTTCAAGAAGTGATGAATTAAATTTTAAAGAATGGCGTGCTATCACTTTTGCTCTTCAAACTATATTCAGTATTTTTTTCATCCAAGTAGACAACTAAAATCTATATATTTAAAATAAGGTAGTACAAGGTACAAATAAGACTTAAATGGTAAGGAAAACCATAAAAAATAAATTAAAAGCTTTTAAAGCAATGTCGCAGGCTGGAAAAATTTTTAAATAAAAAATGCACTAGTAGCGTAGAGTAGCATTTCCAAAACTTTTCCTATAGTAGAATACTTCAGAAATCCTAAAATTATAACAGGATACCTTTATTATTTTTAAGGTTAGGTTGGTAAAAATAATAAATAAAATAAATAAGTAGATCTAAGGTAATCTAAATTAAGAATAAAATAACCATTTATTCTCAAACATTAATTATTTAAAACACGCATAAAAATAGTAAAATAAACTAGCCATTCTGGGGAACATAGTTTGGGAAACGACGGTGTAGGGAACCTGACGCAATAGTAGAGAAAGACAGTTGTAAATTAAAAATTATTTCAATTTCTACATCTATAAGCATTGCATTTTGAAATAACTTCAATTCTGACTAATTGAAAACAGAAAACTAAAAATCAAATATTAAAGAATTTTATTTCACACTAATTGAAAGCCTGTTGAATCAATCTTCATTGTTAAAAGTGTTATTATTAGCTTCAATATAAGTGGTCCGCAGAATAAAAATTCAAAATGTCAGACAAATTAAATATTTGTAGTACATTGGTAGTTCTAAATTATAACTGTACTAGTAGTCCTGTGCATAGAATCTGGGCTGAAGTTTTAAAATTGCTTTTCTATTGAAGACACAATGATATTCACATCTGATCCCTACACTGAAGTACCAGAATAACTGGCACAGATGTGAGCCTATACAAAATACAAAGCAACATCACTTATACATGCCATTACTTGTGTCTGCCAGTGCAGATATAAAGCTATATACATCTAGAATCATCTACAGCTGTTTCTGCCACGAGAATGGCAAGTTGTCACAATTTAAGCGATTTTCAACGAAGTTTAATATTTGGAGGTCGTGAGATGGGTTATAGCATTTCAGTAGAGAAATTTGGATTTTTATGTACTACCATTTCAAGGGTGTACCATGACAACAAGAATTCTCGCAAAATCTGTAACTTACAACAGCAGTGTGGCTGTAAAGACTGGTTGAACATGATCCGCATCATCTGGCAAGAATTGTTTCACGCCATAGGTAAGCAATACTGCCTCAAATAGCATCAGAATTCAATGCTGGGCCTTCAACAGACATCTGAGGACTGCAACGTTCCCTCTAAGGATGATCTTTAGGAACCAAAGTCCAGCTTGAGTACCATTGATGAATATTTGAAATACACCTGTGCACCTCGCCTTGGCCTGGGAATACTGCTACTGGACACTTGATGACTGGAAATCAGTAGCCTGGTATGAAGAGTTACATTTCCAATGCTTTCGAGCAGATGCAAAGATATGTGTGTAGAGAAAACCCCAAGAAGTCATGGATCCAGCATGACAACAGGGGATTATACAGACTTATGGTGGTTCTGTAATGGTAAGTGGTTTGTTTAGCGGGCACTCAATGGGACTGGCATGTCAACAAACATCTGACAGGTGAACGCTATGTGTGCATCTTTTCAGAAGAGTTACATCCATTCATGCCCTACATTCATTCTGATGGGTCTAGCCTCTTCCAACAGGACAATGCGCTGCCACACAAGTCTAAGCACGCTAAACTATGGTTACAGGAATAGTAATCTGAGTTGGGGTCTTGCCATTTCCACCTAAGTCATCAAACTTCAACTTTATTGAACACATCTGGGATACCATGCAAGATGCTGTTGAACACAGAAATTCTATACCTTGGAATACAACAGAATTGTGGACCACTCTGCAGGAAGTATGATGTTGAATGCCAACAGAATACTTCCACAAGCTTGTGGAGTCCATGCTCCATCGTATTTCTGTAGTTCTGCACTCCTGTGGGAGGTATGCAAGTTGCCAAGTGGTGTACAAGTTTTCCTGGTACTTCAATGTATTTAAATTAATTTATAATGTATATAAGCATCAATATGCCAATTTCGTACCTTCAAAGGAAATAAAATTAACCCAAATATATAAAGCAATATTTGATACTTCTGGTGCTAATTCATATTTCCCATGGCAATAAGTGCTTGGCAATAAGTGCATACCTTAGTTGTGTAATCATAACTAGCTTCTGAACATTCATTTCAAATCACATCTCATTCACTTGTTCAAAGGTGATTCCAGAAGACCAAAGATCTATTTTCGTGTTCATTGAATTTTCTTTTCTGTAATGATTTCTATCTTACAGATTTTCCATTGCCTTCTGTAATCAGACTGCTAAAGAGTTTTATTAGAGCATTGAGCTCTTCCATGTAGTTTCAGCAATATTATGAAGCTCAATTACACAAATCAAATATGTTTAAACTAAACAGAAAATTTGACGAATAAGTCCCATCGCAGTTAAATTTAAATTGTTTATATCCGTTTGTTGCCATTCTCCATTATTCAAATAATGTCGATTTTTATGCCACGCATGATAGTGAAAAATATATAGATCGTTAAAATAAACCAATTTACAAAGGAGTTAAAAAGTAAAGAAATGGACAGTGGTAAGTCATGATATAGGAAGAGTATGGATGCATTACCCAAATCAAAAGTATTATATATATTCAAGCAAAGACAAATTTTCATTGGAGAAAAGAAATATTTTCAGTGAAGATGTAAAACGTTAAACTACATACACCCACTTGTAAATCTTAATAGCTTTCATAAAGAACAGATAAAAATTTTGCAGGACGTTCAGTAGATGCTTTAGAAATCCAAACTAAATTGAGAATTGCAGAAGTTGGTTTTGGGTATTATATTTAGCCAAGCTGCGCCACACAAGACACAATATCAAGTAAAGGATGCAAACACAAGGGCAGTTTTATTCACACAGAAGAGAGAAACACACAGGTAGGAATCTAACCTGACAGGAATGAAACCTTTGTCACCCATAACTTGGAGGTTGTTAGGGCAGCAGGCAAACCCTTTGAGCCACAGTTACCCCAACTAGTACAGTAGAGTATGTGGTATGTGATATATGTTGAACACATCCTTCAAGAGAATCCAGTTCAAGAATATATGTTCCCTCACAAAGATAAACATTTATGATTAATAAAAATTCTGTTTGAAATTTATTAAAGAGTAATCAAAGAATCTTAAAAGAACCAAATGTAAGCTATTAAGGACGCTGCACTAGTTGCTTTAAATTGTGTTTCTGGAATCAGAAACAATGTTTGAGGGAAAAAGAAATAACCAGCTGAACAAGCTCAAATATCAAATACAAATTTGACATTTTCACTCAGATGACAAATATCTTGTTAAATGAGCTATATCAAGAAAATCCAGATAAATATTTCAATCCTAAATCAAAATGTTCAAAATCATATTTTTAAAACACAAAAATGCATTCTGATATTTTTGATAATGCTTGTTCATGATTGCATAACAGCATTATTTTACCATGAGAATCTTTTGTAGCATGCAATTTTTCAATTTTTAGGGTTAAGGTTGAAAAAGATTATTTCATAAATTACTTTGTTTCATGTTCCATCAAGATTGAAAGTTTTACCATGGAGGAAAAGGGAGGGGGAGGTATGGATTTCGCAGCAGCATGAAGAGCATTCGGTTCTCTTTAAAAGTTGAATTTTCTATTTCAAAGACGTTTATACTGAATAAGAGAATTTCAAGATTTGGAATATTTTTTAGTGACAGCAGAGTCAGAATAAAGAAAATTAGAATCAGGTAAGAAATGTGTGGCCCTATCTTACAGCTTTAAAAGAAAACATGGGAATCCATACCTAATTTAGGGTCACTCCTTTTTGCCCATTTTTTTTAGTATAGACGAAGTTCAATATGATTTAATTTATCCTAAATCAAACAAATCCCTTCATAAAAACAAATATTTTCCTTGATCAGTTGGTCAGAGATATTGTCATTGTTTTTCGAGAATCAAATATGTAAACTCAAATACAAAAATTGAATGAAGAATTTAGAAGCAATTAAAAATGTATTTTTCTCCATTCCAGAGCTGACTATTAAAGCATTTTTCTGACATGAAGTAAATTTCATAAGACACTAGATAGGATTACTATGACAATTTTACATAGAATAATCAATATTAATCAATTTTAGAAGAATTCTGTCCCTTACTAAATTTGCTGTTTATTTTAGAAATACTAAGAACCTAATAAAAACAATATAGAACTCCCATTCTGATATGGCACACTAACAGAGTAAGCAACAATTTAGTACCAATTTAGAAAGTATGGTATAAAAAATGATTTATTTTAAATTGTTATCACACAGAAAATACTTTGCACATAAAAATTATATTTGTAATGAATAATTTCATTATGGTATGAAAAACAAAATTGATGAATGGTAATTTTAATTTTGTGATACAATTTTAAGCAATGAAAATTAATTTTTGTCTCTAGAAGTCTCTTTTACTACATGAAAGCTAATTAATACCAGAATTTAAACCCAGGGTCAGTTGTAACAAGACAGTACTAAACATGTGGTCATTAAGACAGAATTTTAAAATTTCAAAATGTAGCATGGAGCAATTTTTGTCACCAAAAATGAACATGATTTCAAATTTTTAATATAAAGTCCAATCGCTTTATACATTAAAAGCAGTAAACAGGGAAGATATCAAGTGCCTACCCAAAAAGCAATTACATAAACCAGAGGTACTAAATTAACTTTGAGATATTCTGCAAATTACATTGTATTTGCATTTCTTACTTTATGCATGAGAAGCTAGAAAAATTTTATTAAAAAATTACATTCTACATAATGTTCTGTTGGTAGAATAATGTACAATTAAAATTTATTTTAAACATAAGACATATTTACCGCAGCTTCAGGAGTTGAAAATTCTAGGATGGCACTTCCATTCTTCTTTGAAGATACAAGACTTGTGACATATCCATACTAAAAATACAAAAAATCAATATAGATAATAGTAAAATAAATGAAAAATAACTTACAAATTTTCAGATGAATGAATATATTTACTTTTCTGAATATATTTTCTAGGATCTCTTTACTGTAGCCTCCATTAGTTTCATCTGTTTTGTGGCTTTTCCATTTAACCTAATTAAGAGGGGAAAAGATGAAACAAGTCATTGTACATATAACCATCAAAATTTACATAATTGTAGGATAGAATGCTACAATCAAACAAATAAGGAATTAGTAACTTACAAAACTGAAATTGTCAAACATTTTGTGCATTTCATAGGTTAAAAATATAAGCCATTTTATTTTATTATATAAAGTGATATTAAGTAATTGTTTTAAAATACTGAATCAGTTACTGACATTAGTTACCCATACTATTTGATTTCCAGTGGTGAGTACTTTTCTCACACAAGTACAATCAGCACTCATTTTATGAGCCTTGCATGATTTTTCATTTTCATACTCCAAATATGATAGAACAAATTTTGATTACCTTATTATTTTTTATGAACTTCCCTCGATTCTTTGGGGTTTATAAAAAGTAGCAAACTGTTTTATATGAACTGGGTAATTGAAAAATTATATACACTATCAGATTTAAATTCCAGCAAATTGGATGATATAGCTGGAGAATCGAAAATGCTATCACATAACATTTTTCTACAGATAATGTATAAATGCTTTTTTAAGGGAACAATAGGATAGCTATCAAACATGATTTAATTCATTCAAATCATGTATTTTAAAAAATAAATAAAATATAGTAAAATCTCTAACGACCATCCTTTGTAATGCTACTTTCTTCTGAAATGCGAGTTTTAATTCCATAGCATGATCTTAATTTTCCTGACTTTAGTTAGAGAAAAGGATTGTTTAAGGTCCTTCACAGTCAATATAAAACATCTGATATGTCACGAATAATCAGCAATCAAATTGATCAAAGTACAGAAGGGCAGATATAGTTTAATCTATTTAAACATGGTGTTGAGTATAGTTAAGAATCATTACATTTTTTTATCTTGACTACATGGGATGTTGAAAAAGATAAATTTTAAAATAGAATGGATTTGTTTGAGGAACGATATCTTCACATCTACAGTACATATCATATGCATGGTAGTACATTTCAATAGAAATCAATATATTTATCAGTAAAATCTGTTTCATGACATTCCTTTATGAGAATATTTATTATGGGAACTGCAAGTATTCACCTTAGAAAGGTTTTGGCGTATGATTATAGAATACAGTGAATAAATTGAAATAATTCACTTAATTCAGTACAGAAAACAGTTAAACAAGGGCATCTAAAGAATTGTCTAGGGAACCAACATTAAAATAATGGTTGGACATTTAAAACCAAAATTTGAATTTTTGTGCAGTAAATTTCAAGAAACAGGAGGTCTTTAATTGAATGATTAAATTCATAGGTAAAGTGTTATTTTGATGTTTAAAGTGAATTTTTTATGGAAATAATATTACTATTTATAATTGGACCATAAGTTTTTAATTTACAACCTACAATTGTTACAATTTATTACTTGGTATAATCTGCATATTACTTAAGACAAAATATTTTAATATCATACCTTAAGTCTTGGGTGAGAATCATTTTCTTTTATATTTATACCTAAAAAGATAAGCAATAAATTAAAGCATTAGAAACATTGAAAGGAAAATAGTTTCGAACAATCACATACTAAAAGAAATTCAACATATTCTAATTCAAACAGTTGGTTACATTAACGAAGATATACCATCTACACAGGTTATGCAATGCTTAAACTCTTTTGTGCTTGCAAGCATTTTTTAAAAACTGGAAGGCAGCATATAAACTTATTTTAAGTAAACACATGCAATAATCCACTTTGGAAAATTTAAATTCCTTTATAAAAAGAAAATTTCAAAAGTCAATTTCAAGGTAGTGAAAAGTTAAAGAAATCCCAAAGAGCAAAATCATGATACTATTATATTTACTGTCAGTGTATCAATAAATCTAGTAAGTTCTTAATTTTATAAGAAAAGTAATTACAGAGTCCATTTTTTATATTCCTTCTGTTTCTTTTCGTATTATATTCTATGAAATGGATTTTCCCTTTAAGCTAAGATTTAAACTCCCAACAACTTTATTCATTAAATTTGGCTTCAACTTCATTTAATAAAATATTGTATGAAAAAATACCTAGTTTCTCTTTTTCAATCTGCTGGAGTAAAAGTTCCTTTTCTTCTTCTAATTGTTTGGAACCTTCTTTTCTTAACCTTTCAATCTGCAAAGAAATAAATGTATTATTTATAAATTTCCATGTATTATTCTATCCATTAAAAATCAGATAGATATATAAGTATTAAATCACATCAATGTATTTAATGTATAGATGTATCAACTAGTTTCTTTTCTTTACTACAGTGACACCTTGATATGTTGAGCTTCTTGGCATAGTGAGGGCCAAAAACTTAGATATGAAAAATGAAATTTAAAATGGAAAAAAGCACAAATTATGACATTAGGAATAATTAGGTAGTTTTTGATTCAACATTTCGTGAAACACATCAGACACACAAACACAAAATTGGGAATAAAACTTTTCAAAATATTGTAAAGCTTGCAAAGAATGTTTTGAAAATTATATCAATAGAAATCAGGCAGGAATCTGCACACAACAGATGCATAGATTTCTCACAACTTTTTAAAATTTCTTAATCCTTTGGGCATGATGGAAAAAATATGGATGAAGACCTGACTTCATATCGCATTCCTCTGCATTATTAAAGCCCTTCCTTGGTCAGCGAGATCCACAGATCTGTCTCCCATTGAACATGTGTGGAATATTCTAGGCCAGTGATTCCCAACCTTTTTATACTTGAGTACCATCTGAGAATTTTGTAGGGTCGTGGTGTACCACTGGTTATGTTATAACTTTTTGAAGGGGGTCAAATAAATTCTATAAACATAAGAATAACTTTACAAAATGTATTTAAGTATAAATAAAACAAAGTACAGAAAATAAATCCATAAAACTAGAAAAAGCCGTTAATACGTAATTGTTATAAACAAATGGCAAATATAATTTCCCAACACTAAAATGTCTTTATCAGACTTAATAAGAAACTTGCTGTTGCTTATTTCTTATTAGAGCTCCTATGACAGGTTCAATAGTGCTTATCTTTAATCTTAAGTTGTTTTCCACGCAGTCTATTCCTGTACTTGTTTTTCACATACACTAGCTCTGAAAACCCATGTTCACATAAATATGTTATTACAAATGGAGTTAAAAATTTTAGTGCTTGACTAAAAAGAGCAGGATACTCATTTCTTGTAGACATCCAGAAAGAAACAAGACTTTTCTCCATGAAAGAGTCTTTCATTGAACTGTCACTGATTAGTTCTATGAAACATTCCTTTGCTTCCACATCTTCTGACACATTTTTCTTGTGAAAAAGGGTTTCTAATCCAATCATACTTGGAAAAGTTTTCAAGAAAGTATTTTCCAAAACCCTCCTTTAGTAATTGCAAGTGTTTCAAGATGTCTGAAATTAGATCATTACTGGGGATCAAGTCATTTTCTTGCAATCAGGAGAAAAGTGTATAAAAGGCAGATAGGTCATTTTTATTTATTTGTATGGTGAAAAGATCCACAATTTCCTTTTAAAAGAATTTATTTTGTCACCAACTGAAAAGTTTGTTTCATGTGACTCTTGAAGACTCATATTTAAAATATTCAATCTATCAAAAATATCCACAAGGTAGGCCAGCCCTTGAAGCCAATTCTCGTCCATAAACAACGACTTCATGTCATCTCTGTCAAAAAAAATATAAGTACTTCAGACTTAAGTTCGAACAGTCTGTTTAAAATTTTCCATCTTGACAGCCATCTTACCTCTGTATGGAGTAGCAGTTTTGAAGTTGCTACCCACATCTTCACAAAGTAATGCAAATAACCAGGAATTTAGAGTTCTAGCCTTAATAAAATTTATAACTTTCACAGCATCTTTCAGACATTAGTCAATTTTCCAGGCATATTCCTGGAGGCTAATGATTCTCGGTGTATCATGAAGTGCGTGGCTTTGCACTGAAGGGCGACTTGTTTTATTCTTGCTGCAAGCCCAGTTAGCTTCTCGTACATAGCTTTTGCTCCATCTGTGCAAACGCCTACACATTTTGGCCAAGGCAAACCTATTTTAGTCATGTACTCATCAATAAGCTGAAATATGTTTTCTACTTTGGTATTACATTGTAGTGGTTTGCAAAATAAAAACTGCTCTGTAATGTTGTCTTAAGATCAAACCATATGAATACAAGTAGTTGAGCAATGCTTGTTATATCTGTGTTCTCATCTATTTGAAGGGAGAAAAATCGACATTCCTGAAGATAGAGAACCAGTGTCTCTCCTCTACGTTAAACACCATTTCATCAATCCTTCTTTGAACAGAGTATTAGACAGCGGTATCTTTTCAATTTCTTTAGCTGCCTTTCCCCCTAAAACTGAATTAACCATGTCCTTAGTGGCTGGCATAGTCAGAGACGTAACTAGGGGGGGAAGAAGGGGCATGTGCCCCGGGCGCCGGATTTGGGGCGCGCTAAATTGGCCGAGTATTTTTTTACTATAGATATTTACGTATGATAAAAAATGAAGAGGAAAAACTTATTAGTAGACTACAAAAACCAAAAACTATAAAAGGAGCTAAATGCAGAATGTATGAAGAAATAGCAGGAAAGCTTAACCTAGATTCTCATTTTAAAGAAGTACGGAGGAGGAAGAAGGGGATGTTTGATGAGAAGAGCGATGTTGAAAGCTATGAATTCTCAGAAGAAAAAAGTTCAGATTATTGATTATGCAAATAATAGATCGGATTCTGAATGAACTGAGGCAAAGGTTTCAAGTCATTCAAAACATGAATAGTTTATTTGGTTTCCTCAATGGAGCTTGGTTTGAAACAATGAATGGAGAAGAATTGAAGAACTAGGCACTTGAGTTAGCTACCATAAAGAAGACTTAGACAGGGACTAGCTGGCGATAGAAGTGGAGAGTTTTAAGTATCATGCCTTGGATTTAAGCCCTAATATGAAAACGGCTACACCATCAGGTCTTCTGATGTTAATATACAAGAACGGATTTGAAGACGAGTCCACCAATATAACGACAGCATTGAGAATTTTCCTCACAATACCATTCTCAGTCGCCTCAAATGAAAGGAGTTTCAGCAAACTAAAGATAAAAAATTACCTCAGAAACTTAACAGGACAACAATGACTAACCAACCTAAGCATCATATCAATAGAGCACAAGTTAGCTTCAAAGCTATCTTTTGAGGACATTGTAAAAATGTTTGCAGCCGAAAAAGCCCAGTTTCTTGTTCCATTTTTTCCAAGAATTTAATAGTGAATTTAGATGTGTGGCTGCTTCTGTTATCCTGATGCAGTTCTACTGATTGTTGGCACTGTGGGTAAAGATATGGTATTTCTTTTTGAATATTGGGGATAAAATATGGTCTTGATAATATGCGGGAGTTGATTTTTACATTTCCCCCCCCTCTTTTTATTTTTAATTTTCTATTATATGCAAAACCGGCAACAATCATAAATCTCTTAGAGAAAGTTCTCACGTTAAAGTTACCAAGTTGAACCACGTTTTAAGATTTTTCTCCTCTTCTATGATAATAAATTGTTCTTTTTTATTGCAATCATTTAAATACACCCATGCCTTGTCTATTGTCACAACATTTTTCCATCTTTCTCCAGCTAAATGCGTCTCATAAAGAATTCTGCAGCGAGTTCTGCGTTCTGCAATATGTTGTGGAGATAGATGATGAACATTGTATTTTTTGGCCTTTTTAAGATTCAAATCACTGTTAATTATTTTATTTACAGTTGAAACTGAACATTTTAATTACTTTGTAATAGTCCTTTGACTTGGCAGATCCTCTTTTGAAATTAAAGATTTTACCTAACAAATATTCTCAGAAATTCTTTTCTTTTTTGGATACGTATTTGGAAGTATTTTTCCACTTTTAAGTTTTTTTCATTCTCATTAATAATATTACTTATCGTACCTTTAGATATCGAAAACCATTACAGCGTTTTTGAATAATTGAATAAGCATAATTCTCTTCGGAAAGAGCGGAAACATAAGTGTTGGAAATATTGTATAAGCTATAAATTATGGTAAAGATATAAACAACGCTTAAAGATAGGCGCCATAGTTCTGCTTTCAAATGATTTGTTTATTTATGCGGTTGAAGCTAGGCACCATAACTTCTCTTTCCGCCACATACGATTGCTTGCGTAATCATTACTAGAACTTGAATAAGATCTCAGAACGCAATGTAAAATGCATAGAGCTTGGCTGCTCATTTTTGTATATATTTATATTAATGTTAATAAAAGATAGCCTTTAAAAACCTTGATACTTGGATGTATTTCTTCACTTTGTGTCCGGCCTGCTCACAACGTTTTGTAAAGATATTAGAACACTTCCATCGAAACGGAAACACATAGCCTACCATCCATTGCTTATTTAAAAGCATCCTTTTGAAAGTAAACAAAACTCTAGTTGGCATACGATAAATTATACTTTATTTAACTGCTGCAAAAATAAAACTATTTCGTAGCATACAATTTTTTTACAGCTCATCAAAATCGTTCAAAAAATGTCCGAACAGCCTCTTTATTTACCATAATCAAATATCCTATTCTAAAGCAACAGTCTTGATTTTAATTCAGCCCACACATATCCCGATATCATTTGTATTATTATTGAACCCTTCTGTGTACCACCCCAAATGCTCTCGCGTACCACCAGTTGGGAACCACTGTTCTAGGCCATTAATTGCATCCCCCAAAATATAAGGGATTTGGAGAAGCAGCTGCAGAATGCCTGGCATAATTTGCTGCAGGATAAGGGTTTTGTTTGACTCTGTGCCACACCATATATCAGTGGCATAGCTAAAAGGAGGGGGCAGGATCCCCTGGTGAATGCCTAAATGGAAGACATTTATGAAACATTAAAGCCTGGTTTCTCTTCCAAAAATGCTTTATGTAATCTCTTCTGACTTCAGAGCAGTTTGGAAAGTGTTAGTTACTTATGTCGGATCATTACTCCATTTTTACTATAGCTGTAAGTTTATAAAGTATGATAAACACTATGCACAATGGATCTACAGAGGCTCAAGTCAATTTAGATAAGTGCATGGATAGAGAAGGAAAATTTGCAAGAGGAAATGTACACAGGAACAGACCTCCATTATATTTCATTTATCTAACTTGCCAGGGGCTTCTTTTCAGTGCAGAGAAGGGATGGGAAGGGACATGTCAATACAGAAACATCTTAATTACTTCAATCTGAGATGGGGGAATGGTTATTTAAAAAATTAATCATACAAAGATTTCTACTGTTAATGGGAGCAGTAATTTAAACCCACAGGTGCAAGGATGGTACTTATTAGTAAAGAAAACATCATAAAGAATTCAATCTAAAAGGTATAGTAATGATTATTACATTTGAAAATAAATCACAGTTATTGTAATTATTTAAGTTAGATTGATCAACTAATTGTGTTTATTAGTACAGAAAAATACATTAGGAACCTCAAAGGATTCTCCTTCACACAAAAAGGGGGATTATCTTGTAGATTATCAAAGCTCTCTCATTAGTAAAAAAACCTTGACACTTCTAATTGAGTTCAGCTTCAGTGACAGTACCTTTCTTCAGTTGAATGTTTATTGTTAATACAATTATTTTCTTACTAGATTGTTTCTCAGGCAAAAAGGTAAACTTTTTACTTCTGCAATAAGTTTCATTTTTCTTTACTAAGTTTATTTTTGTAAACACTATTGCACATATATAATTGAATATTAAATCTAATCAGATAGTAAAATGTGATATTATCTTTTTCTAAAATCTGGACATATTGTGTTTCCCATCTGATTAGAGGAATATTTTGAGTAATAATATTTACTGACAACCCTGTTCCTATTTAGCTCAGTTCTGTTAGCTCTATGTACTTAAGGAATCTGCATTTATGATATTTCCAGAAACAGTTAATAGAAATGAGGTGAATCTAAGTCAATATGAAATACTTAAAAAGACAAAAATAAATTATTTCAACTGATTAAATTTTGAATTTAACCATGTCTGTGACCATAAAATTTACTACATATAAATTATGATTGTAGTTCTTTTGAAGGAACTTATGATGGTATTTCTTTTGAAATAACATGAAGTTAAGTAACTCAGATAATCAAAATAATTCTTTATCATTTTATACGTTGTACAGAAAGATTTCAAATCAATTCTAGCAAGGTATAAGATTTGTTCTATTATTTGTACACAAATTTTTCCACTGAGTCATTCAGTCATAAAATTAGAATTATATAATGTGAATCATTCTGCTGTGAGTTACAGAAAGTATTTATTATTAGAATTAATGATATTTACTGTCATTTGCAATCTTATTTGTTCTTGTTTTTCTCCAAGGGCTGTTCTACCATGATTAGTGTTTGATCATCTGACTTTTTCTGAGTTATTGAGAGAAAACTATATTATATATTTTTTTGCATAAATAGTATAAAAGTAAAATAAGTTCTTAAATTAATTAAAATAAGTTTTATTTTATTGCAGCAATATGGTAAAATTCATATATTTCACTTTTTTGCTCGAGATGCTCGAACATCAGATAAATTGGTATCAGTATCATTTGCCTTGGACTCAATAAAGTTCCTATGCCTCTGGTATGTATTGCCGCAAGAGGGGCTTTACAACTTATTAATTTATGACCTTTCTGATATAATTCTACAATAAAGAGTTCTCTAGATTTGTTATTATGGTAATCTGTTTATTTTCATATGCATCACATACTGTTTCATTCTGATCAAACACTAGATTTGGGGTGTTTCGATTTTTTCGACAAAGAATATTAATCCTTTGTGTGCAGGCATCTGTTGTATTGTCTTTAGATACAAAGCAGGCAAATCAAATTAACGTATATGGCATTCAAAATTTTAATGTTGGTAAATTACAATTTCGATTGTGCTCCTCTGATTTCTTAAGTTTTATCCACTCATTGCTGCAATTAGTTCCCCAAATATATTATACCATTCTTACTATACCATATTACATCATAGCTGCATATACTATACATGTATTCATCTCCAAATGCTTAATAACCTCATTTTATAAAAAGGGAACAGTATAAAACTTACTTCTTTTTGAAGGTTTTCAGCAGAGAGTTTATCACTAAATTCCTGAGCACTTTTTTCTCTGGCTTCCAAATCTGCATAAAATATTGGAAATGTTTATTACACACATACATGAGACAATTATTTACAAAAACTAAGCAATTATTTTACTATATTTTCTTCTTCCTTGGAGCATAAAAATATTGAAGTTATGTTATCAGGTTTAATCAAAGTACTACCTTAAGGGAATTATGCTACATGCACTATAATTTGTATCGTTAAATAGCTCCAACAGTGCTCCTGTTTAAATCAGGGCTACCTTTCTACAAGCAAAAGATAAATTAGGGCCTTTTTAAAGGTGATTTTTTAATTTTTAAAGGCAACATTTCACATAGATCTTAATAGACTAATTTGTGAGTGCACAGGTGAAGAAATTTGTATGAGTGCTAGGTTTGAGTTTCAGAGACCGTTTTAAAAATATCAATTTTTTAGCAAACCTATAAATATTATGCCCTAGATTTTTGAAAGCATGTGAAATAGTATGCAGTGTTGTAAAAATTAAGGCTTTTTAAGGGCCCTTAAAAACCAAAATGAAAAATCAGGCCTTTTTACGCCCTTGGGAAGTTTGTATACTTCTTATTGGATTTGACAACAATAGTTATTACAATTTCCAATTCAATGATGAATGGACACTTTATTCACTCAAAATAATAGATGAAATATATGAGAGCTGCATATATTCCTTTTGACTAGAATTTGAAATGATCAAAGTATTTAAAGTATTATCTTCCTGGGAGTAAAGCAGTTCTTGCATTCAAAATTCTAAAAGTACCATAGTTCATTACTAAACATTTTTTAAATGTATAATTAAGTCTCTAAAATCACAAGTAAAAAATGAAGACAAGATAATTGGAAACATACTGAAAACGTATGTAGTACATGGAATACCGTATATTTCCGAATATAAACCGATCCGTGTATAAGCCGAGGGTGCGTTTTTTCTTCAAAAATTTACCCAAAATTCAAAACCCGTATATAAGCCGAAATAAAAATTTAAAAACATTTTGTGACGTTCAAACATAACGCCATGAGGGCGTAAATGTCGCCAAGAAGGTAAAACGGGTGGAATATTTTCCAATCAAATCGCTGTAAAGTTAAAACGCCACTCGCCAACGATGATAGTTTTAACCAGCTAATGATTTCCCCAATGTCCAGATGGTCCAGCTCCTGATATCCGACATCTGATGGGGTGATTGACAGATGATCAGTTCAACAATGGTCAAGGGGAGCGGCTGGGGCTTGGGAATTTTTTTATCAGTGCCACTTTTCTTCGCCGTGCAGCCTAAAACATGTGCGGAACAAAGTTTCAAAAGGGGGAGTTGGCTCATTATGACCCTTCAAAGAATCTCAGCTACGGTAACCCTATCTGATTCCAGCACAGTTTTTCCATTCATTTGCTGTCTGCTGTTGGATTCGGATGGCATGAAGTAAAAAAGTAGGGTTGCTTTCCCAACACCCGTTGGAGTTGCTATAAAAATTGTTAATCGCTCGTAAAGTATTAGAAAATTTCGCCAAGTTGCTGCCGCTGGACGGAGATCCGAATCCAACAGCTGAATCAAAAAAATATTCCCTTTCCAATTATTATTTTTATGTGCTAAATAATTACGGTATTCAATTATTATTTTGTGTGCTATATTTGGCGATTTATCGCTTGCACACGGCTAACGGAAAAGTACCTTCGTTTTTTGCGAAATTAGCGGATCCGTATATAAGCCGACCCCCCACTTTAGCTTTAGAAAAAGTTCCAAAAATTCTCGGCTTATACACGGAAATATACGGTAATTCTTTTTTTATCTTACCTTCCTTTAGTTTCTTTCTCTTGCTATCTAGTTCAGTATGCCTTACTTTAGCAGCTTTTCTTGCATTTAAAACTTTATCATAGGCAGCCTAATAAATATTTGCATAGTTAAAATGTATTAACAAAATTCCACAAAGTTTCAATAAAATGTAGAAAACATTCAATGTTTAGGTATTTAAGTTAAAAGTACTTAATTTTTTTATGCTACAAAACAATGGTAGAAACAAAATTTTTAAATTCATAAATTTTTCTTGTCTATACTTTTAGGATAATAAAAATTGTAACAATTGACTAATAACAGAATATTGAATAGTTCTGGTAATCAGTAATATTAATAAAATGAATTTTTCTTTCAAGCCTAATGAATTTTAAATCTAATGACTTTAATAAATTCTTTTATCTTTAGGTTCTTAAGAACCAAACAAAATTTCAAATTCAGATTTATAAGCAAATATAATATTTAAAACAAAATTTAGACATTTACCACTCAATTAAAATAAATATTAATTGTACAATTAAATATTATTAGTAACAAGTCTTTGTTCAACAGTTTGCAATAATAATTCATGAGCATGGAAGCAAACTTTTAAAGCAAGGAATAAATTAAATGTCTAGAAATTAATTGTTAAGCTTCAGTTGGAAATCACAAATTCAGCTTCAAATTGTGGAAATTAGTTTGCATTTCATAAAATTTAGCAAACTGTAAAGATGCGTATATTTCCAAATTTCATAATAATAGTTATGGTATTTGTGTGTAAAAATTGTTATACAATTTAAAGCCAACTCCTTTTTGTTTTTATGTTTAATAGATTTAAAATAGGGAACATTGAAAACTGAATTTTTAAATTTTAATAATATTGTATAGTAGTAATACTAAATTGTTTAAATTATTCTGAGTATATCAGCATTAATACTTACTCTGGCAGCTTTATCTGTTAGGACTTCTAATGCTTTAGAAAGTTGTTGAAAAAGTTCCGCTAAATTGAAAAAATGAAACAGTTCATATATTGTAACGAATGCATCACATAACAAAATGAATGATAGTATTTCAAGACATAATTTTAGAACATAATGTCAATGCAGCTCGTGATCTGGGAGACAGGGGGGTTCATGAACCTACCGCAATACAAAAGCTAGATTGAAATAAGCTATATTTATGACAGAAATATCTCAACCAAAAAATAACTATGTAAAGATAAATATATATAATAATCATTACTATGAATGCAAACTATGCTTAAATATTAAGTTCAATCTTTTAACTTCCTCTGTGAAGTGTTCCTCTGCATGCAGTGAACTTGTAAAGTTTCACTGAAGTTTGGAAAATCTTGTGACACATCCTTTGATATTTTCAAATCATTTATTTCAGAGAACAGGCATTATCATATGGCTCAACTATTCAAATAATCTGTACAACTATGTCCAGGAAAGCTAATTTTTATGACATATTGCACTTGATCATTCAAAAAAACTCAGAACAAGTAAGAATGTGAGTCAAATGCTCTGTTTGAGTGACAGCAGATATATGATGGAGATTATGGGTGCACTTAAACTGAATCATATCTGCAATTACTTATTATTTGTTTATCAAACAATGTTTTTGGTGTGAAAACGTGAATATTTTTCACACAACATGAGTATAACTAGTGATGCCTTGAAATATTGCAGAGGTAAAAGCTCTGGTTGGCCCCTAAAATCCTTCGAATTGAGAGATTTCACAAAAATTGGACACACCTGAATAGTCCTTGAGAAATAAAGAAAAGTGATCAGGTCAGGAATTATACCCTCTGAGATTGAAAATAGCAACCATTGTGGTCAGCAAGTTACTGGAAGAAAATTTGTAGAAAAAACCGATATTTGAAAAAAAGAAATTAAAATGATAATATTCAAGCATCTGAAAGAACTTTATAGTGCAAACTTTTCGAAATAAATCTCATGGCTTCTAGACTTGCTTGGAAACTCAAATTAACTTGCTGGTATGAAAACAAAACATTTCATAATGGTAGAAGATTACAAAAAGCCAGATTTTGAGCTCTGGAAATTAGTAGATGTACTCATTTATGAGCACGTTTTCCAAATAAATGTTGGGTATGAGTTAAAATCTACTTTGAAATCAAATGTTAGTATTTTTTTTTACTTATTTCATGTTTGTTTTAGGTATAAGAGCACAATTCTTGAGCAATTTTTTCAAATTCTCAGTTAGCATGAAGGCTTCTTGGTGAAAAATGCAATCTTGATTGTATTGTAAGACGTGTGAAAATTCAACAAAAGTCATGATTTGGTCTGAAATCAGTAACTACCAAATCTGTTATACTATTACCATTGTTTCAAGACTTTAAATGTCATCCATTAAGCATGTAAACATTAAATCAATAGCATTTCCTACAGTCCAATGCAAATTCAAAAAATAATAAATCAGAGTGCATCAAGTAATTTTGCCAGAGTATATATATTTCCAATAAATAATGTTTAGGCTGTTCGCCTTTTTTGATGTATACAACTTTGCAAGATAGTCATAATTCAGTTTAATATTGAAAAAGATCTTTCTCCTCTTAGCCATAATTAAAAACATTAATTTTACAACTTAAAATTATGCATATCAGAATCAAGTTTCCTTAATAAAAAATGCCTAATTGCAGTTTGCTCTAGTCTGTAAGTAATCATTCATTAGTTTTCACCAAAAAGAGTAATTGATTGTAATAATCCATCACTTCCTCTCTGTCTGTTTTGAGAAAGTGAAAGCATCTTTTCTCCTTTCTAAAATAACCCTACTTTTAGATGATCAGTCTGACAAATTCCAGTATGATTTTAATTTCAATCTTTTTGTTCAAAGGCTGCAAGGCAATATTGTCACTGAAATCGTTTTGTAAGCACGGGGTATTTTATTAACGGCTGATTTTACAATGACATTGCAATGATTTGAATCTATTCCAGATAATACACTTACTTTCCAAGCAACTGATTTTGCTAAAAAATAAACAAATCACTGATTATAATTAGTGGTTTTAACAGGAACTGTATCTAAATCAGGAAAATTCATATACAATACCTGTTTTTGAAGCCATAAAATTATATTTAAAAATGTTTTTGGTTTATTTTTGAAGTCTCTGGCGATCAGTTTGCTAGCATAAATTATACAATTTTAGTCGCCAATTTGGCAAGAAGTCAGAAATGTATTCTTGAGTTTTACCAGGAATGTAAACTCAGGGTATCATCACCATTTAGCAATAATAAACCACTAGCAATTAGTGATAATTTTGTAACATGATAGTCCATTGTAGGCTTATCCAAATAGCCATCTATCATGACAAAACATCATGAAAGTAAAATAAGTGTATTGGAGAAAGGAATACTTTGTTGAAATTTTTTATCATGAAAGTGATTTTAATCTATTTTTAGAAAATACCTTACCTGCTTTAGGATTATCTGGATTTTTATCAGGATGGCAGGTTAAAGCTTTTTTCCTGTATGCTTTCTTAATCTGAAAGAAAAATTTAAAAAACTTAAAATCACGAAGGAATAAAGAAATATATTTTTATAAAGTCGACTACTCTCTCAATAATTAGATTTGTTACTTTTCTATCATCACAAAAGAAGTTCCAAGTTAGATTTTTCATATTACTTTTAAACTCTAATTGATAAATTGTTTACAAATAGCATATTCTGTCAATGTCACTTTTTTGATTTTCTATACTTCAGAATTTAAATTTGTATCCATCCAAAATCTGTTTTCCAAGCTTTGCATAAAAGTTACACATAAAAAATACTTTAACATTTAAAATAAAGAGCAAAGCATCTATGTATTAAATTAATTTAAATGGCTGTGTTCATTCTGTTTTATCAATTAGTACACCAAGATTATAAATATTAAACTGTTATTTTATTAAAGTGCATCATACCAATTTATATTTTTATTCACAAACAAAATGTAACCATCGTTCGGAGTGCTTTTGTTACATATTTCTTCACCTTAGCTACAAAAATTTAATTATCTAATTTAAGAGCATGATTGTAAATTACGTTACCTTTTAGAATAGTAATTACACAATTAAAATGTATTCACTATGAATTTTTGTATTAAAACTTTTTCCAAATCGAAACAGTACGATATGCAAATCATAGAATATGTAGTAACATTGTTTTGTTTAATATCTAGTCGTAATCCCCCAAAACACATTTGTAATGAATAATTGAGTATGAAAAGTTTATTTTATATAAAATCAAATGAAAAAATACTCTTAATTAAAAGCACCCCAATTCGAAATCAACATAAGCATATATTTTGAATATAGTTCGAAATTTATTTCATGTCCTAAATATACGAGTCGATCTGCTTACGGCTCACTGCAAATTCATTTTCTAAGGAGACAAATACCTCTTTTTCCTCCGCTGTAACAGAAATGTTTAATAGATCATACAGATCTATTTTCATCAGGTCCTCCATGATAATTGTATAATTAATAAAATATTACAAACTCGGTGATATCTAATTTGTTTACTTCGAAATTCGAAAACGAAAAGTGAATTCCGCAGTTACAGTTAATAATGAAAACAGCTGATTTTCTAATCTAAACTTCAGAGGTTTGTTTCCATGATTCTACAGCTTTTTAAGCGACACTAGTGAGAAAACCTTAAACTACTTTTGTGTGAACGGGAACCTTAAGTCGCTGATACACCAACATAAAACTTATCACTCCTTACCTCGATTTTATTTAAACAAAATTTGGGTTGGATGTTATGATTTTGTGTCAATTCTAATGATTATTGATGACTATTTCTTGGTGAAGTACTTTAAAAACGTTTGCTGAAACCGAGTAGACTGCGTTGTCTACTCGGTTTCATATACACGTATTATAATACACGAAACCAATCGCAATTCCTCTATTCACAAAATCATTCCTATTTCAAGAATACAGAAAGTTGTGAAATTGTAACCTATTTTGCACACAATATTTTACCACTTGCATTGACATTACTCGTTGCTGAGCACATAGGTGTTGGGTTTTATGGCGCAAGGGCCATATTTGCCATGCTGCACCAAACACAAGACAGACAACGTCAAATAATAAACATACAAACACAAGGAAAACCTTACTGTCACAGAGGAGAGAAATACACCCATGGAGGAATCGAACCTGCTCCACCTACAACTCAAAGGTTACTAGGTATACTTAATGAATATACTTAGCGTATACCCACTGAGCCCTACGGCCCCCCTATTGCTTTCGTTGACAAAAAAAATTATGATATTTTAGTTACATTGCAGTTCATGGCCGTATTTCAGTTATCTAGATCAGTGGTGCGCAAACTATTTTCATTTCTGGCCCCCAATTTTGTGTACTATACTGTCGCGACCCCTGGATAGACAATTGACGTTTTTTAATCATCAACATAGTTAAAGTTGAATTCTTTTGGGAATTTGAGCTTATGTTTGTGCCTTATTAGAGTACGGAATAAAACACATAATTTTATGAAGCAATGGTTTCATTTATGCATATGGGTATATATATATATTTTAATGGAAAATACTTCAAAAAACTTACAACATAAGAATTCAATGTGAGGTATGCGCTTGCAAAGAGCTCATAATTGCTTCTATGTTTGGATCTGTATTGGAAATCGCAAGCCGTAAGTCATCCTCTGGATCCAATCGAGATCGATATTTTGTTTTTATGGCAACTAATTTTGAAAAGCCAGTTTCACGTAAGTAGGTCGATGCAAACTGAATCAAAATATTAATAGCCTTTTTCTTCAAATCGGCATATTCGTTTCCAATCTATAAACAAAATTTTTGGCAAGACAGAGATTTAAATTGAATGCGCAGTGTTTCGTCACTTGAAACATCAATTAACTGTTCTTTTTCATTTAAAGATATATTGGATTTAAAAATATCAAACGAAAATGGATCACGTATCCAACCTAATTCATTATCTGGTAAGGTCATTTGTTTCAAAATATCTATTAATAATTTCAAATATTTTCTCTCCATTTGTTTTTCCTTCCAGTTTTTTACAACATAAAAAACTCTTCTGATATGTCTTCTTCATAAACGTATCTCACATAAACAATTAATTGAGACAGTTTAGAAATGTCAGTAGTTTCGTCAAGTTGTAGAGCAAATACCGGAGAGTTTTGTAATCGACAACAGAACTGATTCTATATTACGTGAGATGACGGAAATTCAGCGAGAAACTGTATATCTTGATAATGGTGTAACGGCGGCTAGGGAAACGGACAATCTTGCCGGCGGATCGTGCGCCGAAGAGGAAAACGACCACCACGGCAGTCGAGATAGGGGGTCTGACCATCTTGCCGGCGGATCGTGCCGAAAGGAAAAGACCACCCGAAAACATCTTTTTAACGACAGTACCACGCTCCAGGTAGCGAAAATCGTGGGTGACTTCGAAACAAAAGGCAGGCTCCCGCTCTCTATGACATTTCGAGACAAAAAGGAAGAAGATGAATTACGATGACCATTGCCGACAAGGGTTTACGGTCCCCTTTCAAGTCCGCCGAAGTCTGTCGTAAAAGTCAAGGGGAGAGGCCAACGTGAGAGAGCCATTCGGGAAGGTCCGAAGATGGTGAGATTTTCAACAGCCAACCAGCACCGACTGAGAGGCCGACCCGAAACGAAAAAGAGGAGTGGAGAAGCACCCGATATATATATAGTTCTTGAGATCTTGAGAGGGGGAATCAGACAGAAGAGAGAGAGAGAGAGGCGGATTGCAAGGAAAGACAGCAGAGAGAGAAGAGGTCAGCAGATAGACCGTTTTGGAGATCGAAGTGAACACCCGTTCACTGTCGGCGAAAGATTGCCATCTTTCGGGAGAGCTCATCCGAGTTGGTAAAGGCCGATTTATCCGGCCCCGGGATTCTATACTCGCCTGAGTATTTTATTGAGAAAGACTCGCCCGTAGCCGTTAAGGAGATTCCTCCTAGTAACCTGTGCGACTGCTCATCCGAGTAGTGGAGATTGATCTCATCCGAACTGGAAAAGACTGAGATATCCTGCCCTGGGACTCTATACTCATCGGAGTATTTTTATTGAGAAAAGGCTCGCCGTAGCCTGAATCAGACTCCTCCGAGCAATTTGGGAGAGGCTCGCCAGCAGCCATAAGAAGCGCCTCGATAGAACTTTGGACTTTCCAATAAACTAACATTAAACTCTTCATTCATTTTTCCGACTTTTGTACAAATTGTAAAATAAATTCATTAGTCTAGAAACGGATACTTTTGAATGGTAACTAGTCTAAGCTACCCGTGAACCAAGACGTTACAATGGTATCGTTTTTAAATCGTTACCATATTTTTCTCCATGCATAATTGATATCATTTTAATTGCTGAAGGAAGAATGAATGATTCTCCAATTGTATGTGGTTTCAAATTTTTCCCTATTAAATATGAAACTTCTAAGGATGCCCGTAAAGCCTTCTCAGGAATTGTGTATTTTTTCAAAAATACATTTTGAATTTTCATAGTTTCAGCTCGTTTTTTAAAAAATGTTTCAGATTTATTTGCTAATCCTTTATGTTTGGTTTCCACATGTCTTTTTAATTTAGCAGGTTTCATACTTTCATTTGCTAGTTTATCCCTGCAATTAACACACAACGCATGTTCTTTCCCATTAACAACGCAAATATGTAAATCCATATTTAATAAACGCTTCTTGATATTTTTTCAATTTTTTATTAGACAGCACATTTCGTTCGATATTTTTTGATGTAGAAGCAGTGCCATTGGATTCATTCACAGTTCTTCTAAGTTTATTGGATGTTGGTCCATCATTCTCATTTGTAATGTCATTCTTTTCATTTTCTGGACGTTGGGTACCTATTTTTAGCCATTTATCCATCATGAGGGTATTAAAACTAAAACTAAATTATAAATATACAATATTTCATATCTGCGTTTGTTCAATAACGTGCGGCTACCACGTGGGAAGAAAATAAAGTGATTACTCTGTATAAATCATGTTTATTTGTAGCTTAATCAGACGAGAATTAAAGAAAAAAAAACTTAATTATAAGAGAAACATCTCTTTATACCAATTGCACATGCTCGCTACTTAAAATAAAAAATACAACGCTCAAGTAAAAATTTACACATGGTAATCGAGGCAAGTAAAAAATATCTCAACTGGTGTTGCCAGTCGAGCACACATCTATATTGTACACAGAGGTTACAGTGAATCATAACACACAAATATTGGAACTTAAAAAAATACAAAACAAGTATTAAATTAATTATAGTGATTTAATATAATTATGTTTAACATTACTTGCTCCAAAGATGGGAAAATATATATTTAAAAATATTACAATTAGTGTTTATTTTTCAAAATTCATCTTACGGTGATCTTAAATTTGTAGTCGCATTTAAACTGCAAAAGCAGGCTTTGTTTAGTGAGCAGCCATCTGTAATCCAAAAACAGAACTAACTGTTCCCTTACACGTTTTAAAATAGTAACTACCTTGGTAACGTTTCCAACGAAATATCAGTTGATGATAATTGATTTTCGAAAAAATAAAAAACTAAAAAATAATACAAAATATTTAAAAAAGACAGTTTTTCTTTATAAACATTTTAATATCTATATTGATTTTTTAATTAATTGTTTATTATTGCCCTCCGAGCACGCTACTGAACTGTCCTATACTTAAAAAATAAGTTATGTACATACCCGATTGCAAATTTTACTTAAAATTAGCAAAAGCAGTATATAAACAGAATTACAGAATGCACTTGAATGAACGTAAGACGCAGCAAAACCGAACTACTGTGGCAGACATAAAGAACTGCATGGTCCTAGCTGTGATCACAGTATAAAGACTAAATAGCAGGGGTGCACACCTAGATTGAAAAAACTGTAGTAAAGATGGCCACTGCTAAACGTCAGACCGACCCAAGTTGCATATGAATCCCACCGGAGAGCAGGTAAAGGGCATCTCAAATTGACAATTATCTTTTATCACTATGTCTGTTCGCCTGCCGGTTGCCGAAGTATAGGTCCTATACTAATACAGACAATTGTTTTCGTAAAAAAATGTAGTTCTTTTTTGATAAATAACATTATCTCATTTCACTCTTTTACTGGTACCTGATACTTGTTGAAGAAAAGCCTTCTATTTTTTATTGTCGGATAAATTTCTTTGAATTTGGCGACCCACAAAAATTTTCAAGCGACCCCCAGAGGGGTCGCGACCCACAGTTTACGCACCACTGATCTAGATGACTGAATGAAGTAAAAGTAATATATAATGTACTGCTTTAAAATCCTATTAAAGAATTGCTATTTATATAAAACTTAATTCATAAAAATAGTCTTTAGTTATGCTCGGTGTTTTCCCTGAACAAAGCAATTTTCAGAACATTCCAAGATAAATATTAACATTCGTAATATCATACCATAAATCAGCATGTTGTTTTGATTTCCCCTTGACTTCAATTTTGTGTCCCCAAAATTGGAAATAAGTCTGAAAATTGCATAATACAGCTTTTTCACAATCAGTCTGCAGGATGAAGAGGACATTTGAAGTAAAATTGTTATGGTATCAGAACTTTCTGATAATTTAAAGTGACTGGGTTTACTTGTTCTTATTCTCAATAGATGTCAGCACTAAAATTTTTACTATTCCTTCATTTTAGTTTCGCTAAAACTAAATAGATAGCAGCACGACAAATATTAGAAAAGGATTGTTTCCCTCGAATTCCCTTGTCGGATTACCTGTATTTCGAACTGTTTAATCGTCTGAAAAATTCTGTTGTTTGCTGTGTTGTTCGGCGTTTAGTTTCAGTTTCAATTAAAGATGCAGAGAAATTAAATGTTGTAATTTTTTGTATATCTACGAACACGTGAAAAGCTGTTTCGTTTATTATTCGTAATTTTATAATGTTGTGGAAATAAAAAGGAAAGAATAGTACTTAAATCGAATTAGCTAGCCAAGTTTTTCTAATTTGGAATCATGAATAATATCGATGTCCATGCCCCTGATATAACTTATAACGCGATGTTCCTGACTTTTGTTTTATTATATTTAGCTAGGTTTCTTATTCGTGTCTTTAAATTACTGCAATAATAAGAATGGAGAAATAAATATTTACTCAGATTTCTGAATTACGTGTAATGTAATTCAAGGGGAAAAAACTAGAAATTCAATTTACTATGTTAGAAACATTAGATGTAATATGTACTTCTATAGAAATGTTTAATGCGATACAATTGAGCTGCAAATCACTATATGCATTTAACATGATTTTTTTTTGAATTTTTAAAATTTCTTTTTAGGTTTCTTCCTTTCTTTCTTTAATTTTATTACAAGAGTAGGCGACCAGAGTTCTATTGAATACTATAATCACCAACACCAATAACGCTCCAATTAAACTCCACAAAGTTCCTTCAACTATGCCTTTTAAAACATGAGAGCGCAGTATTTTCTTTCCTTTTACCGAAGTTTGCATTGCATCAAAAATTATCTTTTATGACATTCTTTAGACTCGTGAATCCATATCGAACCACTAAATTAACCTGACTTACTTACTTCTTGTATTGAATATTCTCTAAAGAAAAATATAGACCATTGAAGAGGATTATTGCTTGAGTTTTCAGCATAAGTGATAACGTATATTACAGTTCAAGTAATAATATTTCATTTCAATGAATTTGTAATACTGTAATATGAATTAACTCATTATATGTTTTAAAAATGTTCGCGTTTACAACTTGAATATTTGTTTCAACTGTTTTTTATAAAGTACAAATTAAGTAAAATATTATCGTAACAGTTTTAATTTTTCCTTTCAGCCATCGTCCTTCATGAATTACTTCATTTGAACTATTCTCGTATGAAGCATTAACAACTTTCTTTTAAATGTTTTTATTTGCAGCTTTATTTTAAGTGCTTCTGTTGGTGGCATGAATTACTGATTTTTAAAAATGCTCTAGTCTGCAGTATGGATACTGTGAGGTTCTCGGCCTGAGGAATACTGACCAAAAAGAACCACTTAATCATCTTCCCTTTGAATGGAAGTGTAAGTGTTCGTTGGAGTGTAATTTGGGAATTAAACGGCGTGCTGAAAAATTTTAGAAGAAAGAGAGAGAGAGAAAGGGGACTCGAGGGACGGTGACGAGGGTAAGAGGACGTTGAGAGGAACGATAGTAATATCCCGAAGGCCCTTATTTGATTATAGAGATGAAAATGTTTGTAAACCGTCATGTGTACATAAGAAAACTTTGATTATTAGAATTTAATAATCTATATGTATTAGGTTGGTGCAAAAGTTCATTCCGTTTTTTGACAAAAATAGTTTTCTAAAAATTACATTTAATCAATACAGTATGCGCCATTTTGTTCGATGACCTTTCTACATCTCTCCGGTAGCTGCATGATTCCGCACTCATGTAAATTCTCTGAGGATTTTGGCTATAGAACTCATCCAGGTGACGAAAATTTCTGAACCACTTACGGCACGTGAGTAGTATACCGGCCCGTATATGCGGCGGAAGTGACGTCATACCACGTGACCAGAAGTGGGCGGGGCCACGTGACGTCACAGCGTGACGTCATCCAAAAGCGGAAGTGACGTATTGTTTGTTTACGCTTGGGACTTGGATTTTTTTCCTTCTGAGATTTCGATGTGACGTCATATAAAGTAAAGTTGAGTTTTAGGTGTCCTGCTTGTGGGGGAAAACATTTAAGCAAGAGTTGAGTTGTTTTTTTATGGGAATGGAGTTGAGTTGTTTTTTGTAAAAATTTCTTTTTTGATGAATGGCAACACCCAAACGTAAACACACGTGACGTCAGTGTGTTTACGCTTGGGACTTGGATTTTTTTCCTTCTGAGATTTCGATGTGACGTCATATAAAGTAAAGTTGAGTTTTAGGTGTCCTGCTTGTGGGGGAAAACATTTAAGCAAGAGTTGAGTTGTTTTTTATGGGAATGGAGTTGAGTAGGTTTTGTAAAAAAAAAATTTGTTGATGAATGGCAACACCCAAACTTTAAGTAACACGTTAGAACATGAATGCGAGTGGCAAGCTGATGCAATCATACCGGTTATAGGGTAGGAATGTTGCTATTTGTTGAAGACCAGGTAGGAGGGATTTTCTTAGTATCACGTGATTATTCAAGCTTCTCTGATTGGTGGATTAATCTTGTGATCTTGGGAAGTAAGTTATACCCCCTCAGAAATCATTTCTATCAGTGGCTGCAAGGTTTGTTGATCAGTTTCAGAAGTAATTTTGCATTGAAAAGACTATGAAGCGAAATTCTGTTCAGTCTAGCCCTATGAAAAAAGCTCGTATTGCTGAAAAGAGTGCATTGTCTGTTCTTGGTGAAAAACCAAAAATAAAGACAAAGTCTTTACCTATGCCTGGGGAAGAGCCAAAAATAACGATGGATTCGCTGCCTGATACGATGTTACACCTTGGAGACAACATGTTCCTGCTTGTAAACAAGTTCACTGGACTTACCAGAGTCCATATCAGGAAGTACGTTACGGATGAGAGTGAAAGCTTACAGCCCACGAAGGAAGGTATTTCACTTTCGCCAAAAGTGTGGGATTCTTTTATAAGTAAAGTGAATAAATATTTCACTTTTGGTACTGTGGAATCTGCTAAGATTCTTGAAAGAGACCTGTGTATGTCCAAAGAAGTTGTGGGAGACACGACATTTCTCATTCTGCAAAGACTGTTTCGCAAAAGTGATATGTCATTTCATTTTGTGCCCGAACGTGTTGTGCTGTGTTGGGAGCAGATCTTTAAAATCTGCGAAAACTACCAGCGTGTTGCTGAACGTGTAAATACTTCACTATTCACCTACTCCTTGTATTATTTCGTGAGACACGAACTTGAAAAGTGTTCAACATTTAATTCCGAAGAGACTTACAACGGTGACCCTGACAATCCAGAAGGGGTGGATGAAATGAAATTAGCCTTGTGTTCCCACTTAGAGGATATAATTTCAAAGAACATATCTAAGCATGTGGATTGCTTCGGATGTAAGAATTACATTGTGAACAACATAGCTCATACCTGTTTAGATACGAGTAAGGAAGATTCTTTTTCCATGCATTTTACTTCCATTCTTTACAGTATTGATTGGCGTGATTTTGCTGGGACTTTTGTTCAAAAATATAGTACTCAGTTAAATTTTAGGTATTTGATTTTCCAAGGTGACTTTTTTGAATGTTTGAATGTAAATGAACTCATGGAGTCCGTGCGACAAATGTATGTAAATACCGATTGTATTCCTCCATATTTTTCATCCGTGTAATGTATTTTTTTACTTTTATTACTTATAAATAAATTTTGTTGATTCTTATTACCCCTGAGTGCGTTTTATTTAGACTTTTATATTACTTGTTACTGTGCATATGTTTGACTATATGTTTGACCTATTTAGTGTTTAATTTGTTATTGCATAATTGTTTTAATTATTATTTTTTAAATATTCTTTAGTTTAGCTACATAATTTTAATAGTGAAATTCTGTTCATAAAGTGAATGTAGGAGAAGTATATAAATACTGTGTTTCTTATAATTTAACAGTCATTATGAATATCAGCTTTAGGTTAGACCACAACCGCTGCTGCAATGGAAGAAATTCTGAATCAGACATATCGGAATCCCAAACTCCCCGGCAGCTTTGGTGGTATCAATGCTTTACAGCGTGCTTTAAAAGGTCGCGTGAAAAGAAAACAGATAAAGAATTGGCTACAAACGAAAGATTCGTATACTTTACATAAGCCTTTACGGCACAAATTCCAGAGAAATCGTGTAATAGTAGGAGGATTAAACGATCAGTTTCAATCTGATTTAGTGGACATGCAATCTCTCGCCCCTCATAACGACGGGTATAAGTATTTACTTACTTGTATTGATATTTTGTCTAAATATGCATGGGCCATTCCTCTATTAGATAAAAAATCTGCAACTATATTGAGCGCTTTTGAAAAAATATTTTCCGAACGTACTCCTCAATCCTTACAGACAGATGCTGGGAAAGAGTTTACCAATAAACTAGTGCAAAATTTCTTAAAAAAGAAGAAAGTTCATTTCTTTACCACACATAATTCAACAAAAGCTTCAATCGTTGAACGCTTTAATCGTACCCTTAAAACTAAAATGTGGAAATACTTTACTGAAATAAATACAAAGAGATATATTGACGTCATAGACCAATTGATGCATAGTTATAACCATACTTGGCATCGTAGTATTAAAACAGAGCCTTCATCAGTGACATTACAAAATGAAGGAAAAGTATGGGATACGTTATACGGTCAGCAATCTGTTGTAAAACAGAGCAGTTCAGAGTTAAAGGTTGACGATACTGTTCGTATTAGTCGGGAGAAAATGCACTTTGAAAAAGGATACGAACAAAACTGGACAAAAGAAATTTTTACTATTTATAAAATAATACATCGGATACCTGTTGTGTATAAACTGAAAGATTTAGCAGGGGAAGTGATACAAGGAAGTTTTTACAAAGAGGAATTGCAAAAGATCTCGGATTCCGGATTTTATCCAGTAGAAAAAGTTTTAAAGAAAAGAAAGCGTCGTGGAAAAATAGAATACTTTGTGAAATTTCAGGGTTATCCTGACAAATTTAATGCTTGGGTTGAGAATGTTAAAATGATATAAATAGAGCTGTCACCGTACTTACCTTCTCATTTTCACTGTACGATGTCGTTCTACATTACACTTCCCAGCGACAGCTCTATCGAGTTTTATCCTGGCAACACAATGTCGCACTTCTACACGAAACTCCCTAAACGTCTGGAACTCTCAGGTGAATGGGAAGTAGGATTAGTTGAAATGATTTATCCCAGAATGTGGAATAACATCATTGATGGTGAAAATTCTTTCGAATATGATTTAGGAAACGGAATAAAAATTGATGGAAAAATAGCGTGCGGATTTTACGATTCTCCGGTTGACATTTTAAATGCATTTCCAAAGCACATAAAAATTCAAATGAAATATAACAAACACACTAAAAAGGTGATGGTGCAGCTCACTAACGGTGCAACGGTGAAATTATCCAAGGGATTAGCTGAAAACTTAGGTTTTGAACCTAATAAAGTGATCGGAGAAAATTTTATTCCAGGAAATGGAGGCCCAGATACAGTAATCACTGAGAGTCCTTTTGTTGCGGATCCTAATGTTGATTTACATTTGCTGTACGTTTACACCGACATCATTCAGCCTGAATTTGTTGGTGGGATCTTAGCTCCTCTTTTACGAACTCTGACAGTGAAGGGAAGAGATGGTGACATGCTTCAGGAACAATTTGAGAGACCTCATTATTTACCAGTTTCTAGAAAAAATTTTGACTCAATTGAAATAATTATAAGGACGCACACTGGTCGTTACGTCTCATTTGAACGCGGAAAGTTGATAGTGAAACTACATTTTCGCTTGAAACAAATCGTATAAAAAGAGTGTTCCTTTCTGAATTGATTCATTTTTCATTTTCGCATTCAAGAAAAGAAGTAGCAAAATGTTGGTGCCTTACACGTGTTGTAGTAAAAAGTTTGAAGATTATTATTCAGGGCAAGTTGGAAATGGCTTGCCTTACTATAAAGGACTTGTTTTTCAGAAAGGGCACGGAATAGGAGGATTTTTTGCAAAACTATTTCGCAGAGCATTACCTTTTTTGATTAGTGGTGCAAAAACGGTTGGAAAAGAAGCTTTACGGACAGGAACAATGGTTGCTAATGACGTGTTATCAGGCGAAAATTTCAAAACATCAGTTAAAACGCGTGCAAAAGAAACTGGGAAAAAATTAGCAAGAAAGGCGGTTAAGAAAGCAGATGAGATGATTGGTCATGGGAAGCTTAAAAGGAAGCGCAAAACCTCGAAACGTGTCATTTCATCTAAAGTCAGGAAGCTACAAGGACGTGATATTTTCGACTCGTAACACCATGGCTTTTCTACTAAAAGATTCTCCAGAATGTGTGAAATCAGAACTAGAATTATTCTCTTTACCTCCAACACAAACTGTCATCGAGAGAGGTCAGTGGGTTGAATTTCACCCCCTAGCCAATGTTTCTGGTGGAAGCCCTATCGAATTCAATGTCTCTGGAAGCGGAGACGAATACCTCGATTTGTCACAGACCCAATTATATGTCAAAGTTAAAATTTTAAAAAGTGACGGCAAACCAATCACAACTGAAAGTAAAGTAGGTCCTGTAAATCTGTTTCTGCATTCCATGTTTTCTCAGGTGGATATCAGTCTAAACGAAAGACTCGTTTCCTCCAGTAATAACACTTATCCATACCGAGCCATGATAGAAAAATTACTGAATCATGGTTATGATACTAAAACTTCTCAATTGTCTTCAGAACTGTTTTTTAAAGATACCGCAGGTCGTATGAATGTTTTTGATATAGCAGACACCCAGCCTAACGATGGATTTAATCAAAGGACCGAAATGTTTAAGCTAGGTGCATCGGTGGATATGATTGGCCGTTTGCACTTGGATATGTTTCATCAAGAGAGACTCCTTTTAAATATGGTGGATGTGAAAATTAAGCTTATACGCAGTAAACCGGAATTTTGTTTGTTGGGAGACGGAGAATTTAAAGTTTCGTTGGAATATGCTTCCTTGTTTGTTCGTAAAGTCAGAGTGAGCCCCGGTGTTGTTATAGGACATGCAAAAGGTTTGGAAAAAACAGCAGCTAAATACCCTATTAACAGAGTACTGTGTAAAGCTTATTCCATTCCGGCTGGTAATATGAGTTTTGTTCAAGATAACATTTTTACGGGACAGATGCCTAACCGTATTGTGATTGCCTGTGTCGATAACGACGCGTTCAACGGACACTATAAGAAGTCACCCTTTGAGTTCAAACATTACAATATTAATTTTATAGGAGTCTATGTGGATGGTCAGCCCGTGCCTCATAACCCACTCCAACCAAATTTTGAAAAAGATCAATTTGTAAGAGCATATCAGAACTTATTTACGAATGCTGAAAATAGAGGCCTGTACCTCTCAAGGTCAGAATTTTCAAAAGGTTATTCTTTATTTTGCTTTGATTTATCCCCAGATTTGTGCGATGGTTCACATTTAAATCTTGTTCGACACAGTAACTTAAGAATAGAAATAAAATTTGGAACTACGTTACAGCAAACAATTTCATTGTTGGTGTATGCTGAGTTTGAAAATCTAATCGAAATCAACAAAGCTCGTAGTATACTTTATGATTTTGGGAACTAATGAATTCATCACAGATTCATAGAATCTTATCTCGTGATTCTATTTCGGCGAGATATTATGGTGGTGTTTATCCCTCAGATAAAATACCAACTATTGAAAAGTTTCCCTCTGCTATAGTGCTCAATACTGATAAACATGATGATACGGGTTCTCATTGGCTTGCTGTGTACGTTCAAGATAACAATATTGAATTTTTTGATTCCTATGGATTGCCTCCCGACGCATTTGGAAAAGACATCGCAAAATTTGTCAAGAAATTTCAATACGTTCAATGGAACAAGGTTCCACTTCAAAGCTTAACGTCTAATGTATGTGGACACTATTGCATTTATTTTATTGTTAAACGATGTCAAGGATTTTGTATGAAATTTATTATCAATCAGTTAGCAGGAAAGAAGAATGATTTTAGAATATTTCAATTTGTCAAAAAAAGATACGGTGTAACCATGATTTTTAAAAAATAATAAAATTGTTTTATTGCCAGATATTGACTCATTTTTATTTACTTTTTCGATACTTTTTAGATGTGTTTTATTTTTTCTGACAAATGGTTTTTTTGGGGTAAAATCCAAGAGTTTAAAAGGATTGACGTAGGAAAAAGAAAACACTTTGTTAAAAATATTCACCAGAGTAAGTCGTACAAAAATGGAAAGCACAAAAAGTCAAATGATATTAGTTACATTACTTATTTTTTCCTACGTTGTTTTTCCTGCTTTTATTACTTGGACTTGTCTCAATTGGCCCAAACATGAATCATGCAGTTTAGAACAAAATAAAACGACGCTTGAAATCTATAAAATTTACCAAAAAATTGATTTAGTAGGATTTATTAAATGCAATGAATTTTCCAACCTTTACTTCAACAACTCCGATTGTGGGAAAGAAATATGTGAATGCGTTCATAATTCTTTAAATGTCTTTGAAAACCACTGTTTAGAATTTACTCAAAACATTGTTGATTCGTTCAGCGAGTGTCGTCTCGTAGCAAACACAATTAAAGGGTGCACAGACATGTTCTGCAAAACTATAAAAGTGGAAACCTCAGCAATAAATTTATTATTATAGAATATGGAACTCCCTAGACTAGTTCATCCTTCGACATGCCTCCTCAGTGGGCCTACAGGATCAGGAAAAACTGTTTTCGTAAAGAAACTGATAGATCACAAAATGTTCCATCCAATGCCTACACATATTGTCTACTGCTACGGAAATTACCAATCTATTTTTAATTCTATGAAAAATGTTAATTTTGAAGAAGGTTTGCCCTCCAACCTCAGCTCCATTCGAGATGCTTTAATTATCATAGATGATTTGATGGTAGAGTTATCAAGTGATACTCGCTTAAGCAATCTTTTTACAAAAGGTAGTCATCACCGAAATCTTTCAATCATTTTTATTACGCAAAACTTTTTTCATCAAGGCAAAGAAATGAGAAATGTTCATTTGAATTCGCATTATGTAGTTCTATACAAAAATCCTAGAGATAAAAGTCAAATAACGCATCTAGCCAAACAAATGTTCCCCAGAAAAATCAAGGCTTTTCAAGAAATATTTGACGATGCTACCTCAACGCCCTTTAGTTATTTGCTCATTGACTTAAGACCGGAGACGACTGAACGGTTACGGTTACGTACAGGGATATTTCCTGGTGATAAGCATTTCGTGTATGAACCTCGATAGGGTCATTAAAACGGGTACCTTCGAAACCTATATAAAACAAAGTGAAAAAGCAGAAAAAATCATTTCTATTTAGAATGCCTTCTCAGAAGGATGTGGTATGTCTGAAACTCTTACAGAAAAGCAGGAGAAAAGCAACTGTATTGAAAAATTGTCCAAACAGTCTCATTAAATCAGTTTGTGAATGTGTACTGAATTTATTAAAGGGGAATCTTCCTGTCAGTAAGCGTGCTAAAAATCAACTCATTCCTTTCAAAAAAACTTTGAGAACACTCGCTGAGAAGAGAGTGCCTCTCTATAGAAAAAGGCGTCTTTTAGTACAAAAAGGTGACGGATTTTTATCCTTTCTCATCCCCGCTGCACTAACTGTCCTATCATCCCTTATCCATGGAACATAGCAAAAAGTTTGCACTGGTACCGTTAGACCGTATGCAAGAATTGGAACAGGATCATCTGAGCGAAATAGATGCACAGATTCAATACATCTTGAAAAAGAAATTAAGTGATGATGAAAAAGTGAAGTTGTACAATCAAGTTTTACAAAAATATGTCACGTTCCCAATCGTTAATAGAACTAAACCACTCGACGAGAAGCCTCCCGATAAAGACCTTGAAAACAATTTTGATATAGAAAATGAAGTTCTTGGATCTGTTCCTGGGAAACATAAAGAAACTGCAGTGAAAATTATGGAGTTCTTAAAACACCATAACATTTCCTGGAGTCAGAACAAAGAAGTCAAGGTGAACGATGAGATTATTCCAGGCTCAAATGTTATTCAATTCATCAATTTTCTTTTGAGAAACAGAATTCGAAGACCAGCGGCCTTTGAACAGTTTGAGAAAATACTGACATTCAACAATTTTCCTCAAGAATTTGTGAAAAATACTCATTTAACTGATGTGAAAACCATGTATGCAAAACCTAAAAGAGCAATGAAAAGAAAATTATCTTTGAACAAATGGCTCAAATTGTAATATCTCTGATAATAAAGAATGCATTTGATGACTTCTATGATTTTTTTTTTAATTATGTCTGCAAACTAATACCATATTTCCTAGAGTAAAAAATTTAATTACTTTATACATTTATTTTTTTCCTACAGTAAAAATTAAGCCTTTTAAGAGGTAAATAGTAATTAAACTATAAAATATAAACTTTTTCTCAACTAATTGTATGTACTAAAAAAAGACAAGATTAAAAATGAACGAAATTTTTTATTTGTTTTCAAATAAGCAGATGTTTTTTTCTTGAAACAATATACACTCAAACCCCTTCCATAAGCTTTCTCAGTAACCATATGGAAGGGTTGACATATCGGACTGTACGGTTTTATACACTTTCGTTTCTTCCTTATTGACAATGCGTCGACGTTTTGCATCCCGGCATATCTTCGAGGGGTTATGAACAGGTATGCACGCTTCAGAGTCCATATTGCAAACCAGTTCCTGCACCGACTGAAAATTTAGTATTTGGGCATTTCTGAAGTTAAGAGTGAAACCCCTGACTTTGCAACAGGTCTTTCCGGCGGCTGTCTCATATGCGTAATTTTTTGGACCACCTACAAACATATAAAAAAAAATTAAGTGATAAATTCTAGGGATAAAAAGTAAAAACACGATTTCATTTTAGAAAGAAGTCCCAGAAAAAATAAAATAATTCAATCATTTATATCATTTAATAGTGTACCGTTTCAACAATAAAAATTTACTTCTAACCAGATACAAATACAAACATATAAAAAATATTAAGTGATAAATTCTAGGGATAAAAAAGTAAAAAACACGATTTCATTTTAGAAAGAAGTCCCAGAAAAAATAAAATAATTCAATCATTTATATCATTTAATAGTGTACCGTTTCAACAATAAAAATTTACTACTAACCAGACACAAATGTAGAGATCACGTCTCCATCTAATTCATCAGTGAAATCGCCTAGGAAATTTCCTAGGGGTGGGTCATTGGTCCCGTCGCTGGCGTATATGATGGAGTCTGTGTCGTGGTACAAAACAGCATTGCCCAGCTTTTCCATTTCGCTGTATAATTTTAAGCGAGCCCATGCTGTAGTGAAGGCAGCCAGAAAAACGTTAGTTGCACTGTCTTGGGCTACAAATTCTTTAACCATGTCAAAGTGTACCGCAGCTGTATCTTCGGTGCAGAAGTATATGTCTTTAACCTGCAGGGGGAATGTGATATTAGTGGCATATTCATCTTTGATTTACAAAATAATAATACAAATAAAAATATATTTTTCGTGTTTCAAATGAATGGCTAAATAAGCATACATTTTTCTGTTGGTCAACTAGTAGTTTGTCAGACACGGTGTTGACGTAGGTGAGCTGACTCTTATTTGTGCTCATCCCCCACCTATAATGACAGAATTAACAAATCTATCTATCTATCTATCTATCTATCTATCTATCTATCTATCTATCTATCTATCTATCTATCTATATATATATATATATATATATATATATATATATATATATATATATATATATATATATATATATATATATATATATATATATATAAACTGAAATAGAATCCTTTCAAACGGTTTGTTTTACCTTCCCCAGAAACTGTTTAGAGCTAATTTCGCCACTTGTCTGCGTCCCGCGTTTTTTGAAATTTTGGAGGCCTCCAACTCTACACCTTCCCTATCCTTATAAAGTTGTACGTACTGGGCACGTTTCTCGGGTGTGGTACACTCCGCAGGCCATCCACTGCTCTCCTGTTTGATCTTAAGGAAAAGATCAATATAGGAGCGAAACAGTGAATGTGATGACTCTTGGAAGTGGTATACCTCGAAAATCTAATCAGATTAAATAAATAAGATGAAAATTTCATTTCAATAAAACTCGGTTAAGGTAAAGGAAGTTTAATATTACTTACATTCGTGACCCGATACCCTTTCCGGATAGCAACCTTTACTTCTTCAGAGACCCATGTCCCCACAAGAGCGCGTTCATCCTCAGAGTGTTGACATGTAGTTTTCTGCATCCCTTCGACGAAGGACCGGCAAAGGGGAAACATTAACTTTTGGTTGCAGCGATAGGGAAGGACTGGCAGATATAGCCCTCGAGGAGGTAAAACCCTACACTTTATCAAACCAAAGTACTCATTGACATCCTTGAAGTTATTAGTTATAATTGTGGGATGTCCCACAGGATATCTACAATATTTGTTTACCTAAAAAATAAAAACACTTGTAATGAAATATAAAAAAGTATGGTTGAGTATACAAAAGTAAATCCAGAAAATTTCTGAAATGTACAAAAAAAAATGACGGATACTTACCCAAGGATACAATGATGTAAAATCTACATACTTTGCACTACCCTCATAATACAAAGTGAGAGCATTAGTTCTTCCTCCAAAAAAGGCATCTCTAGGTTGGAGTCGATCTTGCAATTCATGATGAGATAAAAATCCTATTAAAGACTCGTCCTCTTTCTTTTGGAGTCGAAACTCATGCTCCCACTTTTCTACGACACGATATTTTTTCTCTCGTAGAAATTCTGTGTTTTTTTCGTTCTCTCATATAACCTCCCCATTGTTACACCTTTTAATGGGTTAATGGTGTCGGCTGTGTAACAGTGAGGGCATCCGTGATAAAAGTATCCCTAATGTTAATTGAAAAACAAAATATAAAATGCAATTTTCTACTTTTAAAATTTGTTTAAAGAAAAATAATATTGTGTAACAAATCATACATACATGAAACTCATAGACGGTGTTTGAATTTTCCTCAAATCCATCAACGGAAATTCCATGAACTTTCTTTTCCCCTCTTCCATTCAAGGCGTGTTGTATGTGAATACCTTCCGTATGGGCAACATAATCCAACCACCTGATAGCATCACAACTATAGTTGGTACTGTTGAGGTAGCCACTAATAGGTACCATAGCAATGGTGTTTGCTTGTATAAACGAGGCCCTATAAATTGCCATACAGGTGGATGCTATGGTGACATAACTGTGAAAGATAAATGTCATTGTAATGCAACATGAAGGAAACACAACTTATATGTGGTTCTTGATGTATAAAAAAAATGTGTTAATTTTAAAAGCTATTTACCAAAATGGATCGACCCCTGCAATGTCCAAAAACTGGTTCCTAAACTCCAGGCAACACCTCCTAAGAATATCGACGTCCGACCTTAGAAAAAAAGCAAGGGATTGAATTTCACACAGACATTCACACAAAGAGAGAGATATACGCACACATACACTATGTACAAATACACATACCTACAGTAGGACTTCATTTCCTCTTGGAAGTCGAAAGTGTCTCCCCGATGCTCCTCATACCAACACTAGAAATCTGATCGCGCAGATGTGGTCATGCTATCAGGGCTATAAAAATGGGCTTCAGGCAAAAATCCTACGTAATTTTGATTTTGTGGTAGGTTAAAAAGATGGGGAAAGTACCCCTTCTTTAGCTCCGTCAGCCCAAAGCAATCAGGTAACTTGGCCAAAGACATTGGCAAAAAATTAAACGAATCAATGATTCGTATATTTAGTGACTTGTGTTTTACCATCATCACTTTCGACCCATTTGGAATAACATCTGGAGGCGTGCCTTGGTTTAAAAGCCAAGCCATGATAAACTGGCCATCAAATCTAAAAGATAAACCAAATTGTAACTACATATTTTCAAAAAAAATAGAGAAACTTAAATTATCAGCATATTTAGCATCAGAATGTTATACTGTAAATCACCTGAATAAACTTGTTAAAAGTTTTATAATATTTAAAAACTTACCCCCTCATATTATGGGCAATGACAGTAAAGTCTTTGTGCTGGGTCGTAAACAGCCAGGTACAAAAATCCTGGCATGCTTCATACCCCTTAAAGACTTTTTCATCCCCATTTGAATATTGCGCCACCGCAAAATTTACTACATGCTCTCCTGTGGATTGGTCAGTTTCAAAATCGAAGAAAATAAACTGATCCGATGCTTTTTTTGCCTCAACTGTGGTCAGAAAGCAGAGATGCTCTAAAGCATTTTCGAATTTCCCGCAGGAAGGGCACTTCGTTGTCCAACATCTGTGGTTTTCCATGGCACAATTCCTCCGTAGAATAACTCGACAACATGTTCGACACTGATACATCTAAAGAAACAGATTATGAAGTTAGTTCAAATAAGACGTAACACACACACTATATATATATATAATAAACAATCAAACTTAGAAAATAATAAAAAAAAGTCAAGCATACAAAACATTAAAACATAAAATACCAGAAATGCGGACCAGCAAAATGACAAAAAAAATGTTTTTAAAAAAATCAAACATTACAACGTAAAGTACCTGAAATGCAGTCAAACAAAACGCCAAAAAAAAAATACAGAAAAGCAAAAAGGCTAAAATGTTAAAATACCGGGGTATAAACATATTAAAACAGAAGCCATAAAGCATAACTGTCCATGTATGCCATACTTACTCTATCACACAACGATAGCTGTGCCTTTCCTGGTTTTGCTTTATGTGCCCTAAAGCAGTCCTCAGATTGGCAGAGCCGACTGCATTCGAAGCATCTCCAGGGATCAGTTTTCTTGCAATTGGGGCGCAGACAAATATTACATGCATTTCTGCAGTGATGGTCTTGAATGTTATTAAAGGGACTTTCACAAGCCTCACAATAATAACTCGAACCAAAAAACCCCGTTAAGCTTTTTATGACGTCGAAGTGTTCACTATGAAGCCATAAATTCACTCTTCGAGGTCTGTCAGGCCCTTTATAGGAGACCTGAAAACAAAAAATTGCATTAGTGACATTTTTTGAAGAATTAACAAGACTTAAGGAAAGAAAACATTAACAAAAAAAATTTATAAAAAAGCTAAATAAATCCAGAAGAAATTTTTTACCTTATTCAAATTTTTAGCAGAAATAACCACTATTTGAATATTAAGATACTGCTCAAATACTGCAACTTCTTGTAGGGTGCATGGACCTACAGGTACACCTGCGGCTTCATGCAGCTCTCGAGCCTTGTTTATAAGAGCAGGTCTTCGTCGGTCTCTCAAAGAATTTACTAATCTGACATTTTTATCTAAATGTGCCAAAGCATACACAATTGCTTTGGCACAGCAAAGTCCTTCATCATCACCTGGTATGGCCAATACTGACCTTTTCTGTAATCGATCTACTTGAATGTTGTGAACTTTCCTTGCTCCACCTCCACCCATCTCTCTTCTCACTGTGATGATGTCGACATGGAATCCTGCATCCATGGCAATTTCTTCCTTGGACTGTAGAACCTTCAACACGGACGCCAGAACCTTTTCCACAGTGAAGTTAGATACAGACATCAACTCAGTGGAGATGGGTTTGTCCAAACCATCTGCCTTAATATAGGCTCGAATCAGGTCATGGCCTCTCAAGCCCTCTGTCGCCCGTCGAATGATATTTTCGAATAACCGTCTGACAAGATGCACAGTTGCACGAAGGGAGTCGCGACTCAAGTTTTCTGGAATATTCTCCTGATTGATTCTAGCACGAAACGTCATCTCTCGTGCATCGTACTTCTTATTTATACGGGAAGAAACCTCATCAATAATGATGGCGCTTTCCAGCTGCAAAATAAAATAAATTATTAGACAAAACATATCTAACATCAGTGAAAGCAACAAAATTGCTGAGTCCTCTATCATTATCTTGAAAACAAACATGGTCTACTTAGTTACTTCATAAAAACACATGTAAATAGAACACTTTACGATTTAATTAAAAACCCATGACAAATAGTTTTTATAGCAGAAAAAAAAAACTTACATCGAAAGACTCATCCTCCATTCGCACAGATCCTGAAGCATTTTCCGAGCCATGGACACGTTCTGTTTGATCACTCTGTTAAAAACAATTACACATATCTCATTAAATATTTAAAAATTATCATTTTGAAAGTATTCAAAAAATAAAACAGATGTATACCTCAAACCCCTCCCCGCTCTGAGAAAAAACCACGTCAGAGAAAAATTGAGAAGCCTCAATAAACTCTTGCGACAATTCTCCAAGAAGCTGGGAAAATAGAAATATTGTTTAAAAAATCTACAGGGAAGTTGAAAAAAAAAGGAACAATATCCTGGGACAAATAAGTAGCATACATTAGAGTCCAGAATCATTCTTATTAGTAATACAATATGTTGATAGTAACAAGTTCAAAAATAGATACAAAGTATTCTAAAATTTAAGGATAAGCAACATGAATAACTATAAATAAGTTACTTCATCATCCGCATCCAACATTGGTATGTCGGGGTCCTCAAATAACACCTGTGATGATAAGAAATTCGTTTTAGAAAAAAATAACTAGCACAGATGAAAAATTTTTTTAAATTAAAAACATTAGTATTAATATAAAAGTATACGTACCACTTTTGAATCCATATCTGAGGCTCGTTTTCCTGATTTTGAATAATCCAACACGATAAAACACCGGAAAGAAATTAACACTAGAAGTAGTAACGCACACGAAGACTAAATTTTAACTGTTCAAATTTCTGAGTACTTCAGGAGTTTTAAAGTTTATCTGGCTAATGTAAGCACTCATTGGTCAAAATAAAAAAGTGACATTACAGGGTAGTACTATTATTGGTCAAAGGACATGTATTCCTCCGCGTAACCAGCGTAGGAAATGTACTGTGAGTAGGCTTTTTCAAGTTCAGACTTGGATTTTTCAAGTTCAGACTTGGCTTTGACGTCACGCTGTGATGTCACATTCCTGTCCTCCTATTGGTCCATTTCATGTGTAAACAAACAATACGTCACTTCCGCTTTTGGATGACGTCACGCTGTGACGTCACGTGGCCCCGCCCACTTCTGGTCACGTGGTATGACGTCACTTCCGCCGCATATACGGGCCGGTATACTACTCACGTGGAATCGTCAACGGCACCTCTCACCATACACAACACATTTTGCCTCTGCGAAGCATTATTGCCTTTTCGGAAATAAAAAAGCATAATACGTCAAAAATGCTCCGTATTTTCTGCCATTTTTAATGCCATTTTTTCCTAATTACTCTCTGAAATTCCATCTTTCAAACATCAAAGCTTTACATGTGTGAAGTCTACTTCACACATGTAAAGTTTCGATGTTAATACTTCGATTTTGCGATGCAATGCCATCTAGCGCAAAAAACGGGACGAACTTTTGCATCGACCCAATATTTCACTAATATACATTGCACATAAATTAAATTGACGCTATTTGTTTATTATCAGATGGTAACACCGGTTATAAACAATATAAAATCGGCCGTTACTGGATTCATTTCTGCTGCTTAGTTTAAGTATGCATGATTTGAGTTATGGAGCTGCATAATATTGCTAAAGCTGCATGGATGAGCTCGCCACTCCAACGAAATTCTACAGTTGTGTGATTACAGAATGCTGGGAAAAATCTGGAAGATAGAAATCATTACAGAAAAGAAAATAAGTCGAGCGTCAAAAAATGTCAAACCGTCTTTGATCTTTGAACAAGGGAATGGGATAGAATTGAAGTAGGATTTCGGAATCTACAACTGGTACCATGACTGAGAAGTACTTTCTGCGGTGTAGTTTTTAGAAATATTAATTAACACCAATAAAAAATATCAAATGTTGCTTCGTATTTTTGATTAATTTTATTTAATTTGGAAGTACGAAATAGAGTATACGAATTTGGAATACGGTGCCTATATTCATTATAAACGGTAATCAAAATTGGAAATAAAAATTGACACAAGTAAAAGTAAGCTTAATGCTGTTAAATAGTTTGGGATAATTTATTTCATTTGGAAGTACGAAATCCATTTATGTGAATATGGATGCTATATTCATTAAAATGGTATGGTATTTTTAATTAGCGTCCAACTGGAGCAACACAACGGGAATATTGGCGACGATCCGGGATCAGTCCCAAAGGGAAAGATTCGAGGACAACATCACGTAATTTTGAACCACGTTCAGATGACGAGGCAACACCAGAACTGGCACCCCACTCTCCAAACTTCCACATCACGCCAACATGAGGACATTTGTGGCCACGACAGATTAAACGTGCACCAGCCCCCTTTGTACACGACTATCTTTGGTTGGATTCGAACTCGCAACCCTCCGGTTGCTAATCCGTTACCCTTCCCCTGGGATACCGCGGCCCACATTAAAATGGATTCAAATAAGATGAAATGTAAGTAACGACACTTTGCCGTCAATAGATACAAGTAATTAAGAAACTTAAGCGCTACTATATACGTATCGACAAGTTGGCATGAAAAAACACATCGTACCAGCGTCAATCCTAATAGGAAGTGATCGAACTGTTTTACAGATATCTTTTTAATTATTCTTGTAACATAAATTTAAATGTTCTTATTTGCTCGTATTCTTTTATTTGTCTTTTATCTACTGATTTGTCTATTATTTTATTGCATTATGATATGCAAAAGTGAGTTTTTCTCTCAAAAGAATCACCTTTGTTGAATGATTGTTTTTGCAGAGTGGCACAGATGGTATGTTTATCTGTCGTTTTCTTCTTGAGTCATTTTGTGATTCTTACGTCATAAAATAAACAAACCTGTCGCAACCAAACATATATTAACGACAAATATTTTTGCGTTCAACAGGACAAAAATCAAACTATGTGACAAATAAAACAAATTTGAGCTCTCAGTTTCAAATTGCTGAGAAGTAAAATAAAATATTAAATATCATAAATGTAATAAAATATTCATCAAACCACATCACGACACTATTGAGAATGTTAATATTTCTCCAATAAGTTCTTTTTCCCTCCAGTAGAGAATGCTGTAGCTAGCGCCAAGAACAGAATCAGAATATTAAAGCTTTGATTCAATATTACCTCTTCAATATAAAAAGGAATAGTCCGTTGTGTTGATCCAGTGAGATTTAAATTCAATAACACATCTACAAAAAGACCAAAATCAAGCAATGTGTCAAATAAAACGAGTTTAATCAGTTTTAAATTGCTCAAAAGTCAAGTAAAATATTAAATTTCTGAATGTATGATCAACAAATCACATCGCAACACCAAATCTAATTAGTTCGTTTTCATCCATGTAGGGAGCGCTGCAACTTACAGAACAGACTCAGAATATTAAAGCTTCTGTTAACATCTCTTCAATACTCTCTTATACCCCGTTGTGTTTCTCCAGTGGAACGTTAATTAATTACCTATTACCAACAAAGTCTTCAATATACTCTCAATACAAAAAGAACAAAATCAAACAATGTGTCAACAAAGCCAGTTTAAGCATGTTATTTTAAATTTATTGGAAGTCAAATAATTGAATATCTGAATGCATTCCTCAAATCACATCACAACTTTAAATCTAATTAGTTTGTTTCCATTTCGGTAGGGAGCGCTGCAACTTATAGAACAGACTCAGAATAAAGTTTCTGAACATCTTTTCAACACTCAATACAAAAAGAACAAAATCAAACAATGTATACACTAAAAAGAGTTTAAGCACTTTGTTTTAAATTTCTCGGAAGCCAAATGAAATATTGAATATCTGAAGGTATTTCTCAAATCACATCACAATCCTAAATCTAAATAGTTCATTTCCATCCCGATAGGGAGCGTTGCAACTTACACAGCCAGACTTAGAATGCTAAAGCCTCCAGTTGAACATGGCTTATTTTTGTTTCAACTCACTACCCGAAAAAGACGTTCTGCGACAAAGGCCTCGGGGACAACACCGATTCCCTCCTCAAAAATCTGGCAGAGTTTTGTCACCCACATAAATCTTTTCGGGAGAGAAACACATTCTATAATTAAGTCTCATCACTGGAAGAATGCTCTTTTCCCGTTGCTCTGGAGAGAAAATATTTGATTTATGTCTTTCATACGTGGAAAGTCTATGAATAGCGATGTCACCACAGAAGGAATGCATCAGAAAATTTCTTCTCTAGGTTTATTGTGTTGTGGTTTTTGTTTTGTTGAGACATTGCGCTGAAAGGAACTGAGAGCCATCAGGACGGGAAAGGTAGTTTTTACAATCGATATGCGGTATGAAAAGTGCTCTTCTTCCGTGTATTATTTCCGTGCTGAATGTTAAGTGCTTCATTTGTGTGTGCCGGAATGGATAGGTACTGCGTTGCCTTCAGAGGAATTTTTTCTTTTCCAGAAACGCCCAGAGCTTTGTGATCACTACACATTTCCTTGTTTCGTGTAGCTTGATACAGAACTCGTAGTTGGGAAACGTTCCTATCTAGTTCCGATCCACGAAACAGACACGTTTGCTTGTGGATCATGAAATCTTAGACATATTCTGAATGGTTCTTTTATTAGACACGTTTGTTGACTTTTAAACGACCTTAAATACGAGCGGCTGAAGTCAGTAGGATCGCACCATATCACTAGCACACGCCCTGGTCCTTATTGGGCTGGTTGATTTTCATGGGTCACATTTGGCCAAGCTGCATCAAACAAAAGGCAGGCAACACCAAGTAATAAACATACACACACAAGATGGAAGAATGCTCATTAGGAAAGTTCTACCACACAGAAGAGATAAATATACCCAGAGAGGAATCAAACCTGCTCAACTCTCAGGTTGCTAGCTGAGGTAACTTGTGAGCCCCATAGATGTGAAATACTATAAGAAGACAGCATTACTATGGAGAGAAACTTCAAAAAGTGTAACATATCAACTAGTAGTCACGAGACTACTCGGGTGAAAAATGGACGGTTGGCCGATTTGGTATCATATCACATCGTTTGGCGATATAATAGCGTAACACAGGGTAGGTGTGTTAATGCGCATTTCTTTAAAGTGGCTATAAAAGTGGTGAAATCGCCGTTACCAATAGCCCGTTATGTTGCTCCAGTGCCATGTTAATTCAACTACCCATCCCGATAGAATTTGCCTGTTTCCAACAGGTGTGGCTTAGAGTGTGTTTAACCTGAACCTCTCAATCCTAAATTAATATTCCTAATTTGGTACATTATGATCATCACGAGAAGAAACACATTGTTTGGCGATATAATAGCGTAACACAGGGTAGGCGTGTTAATGCGCATTTCTTTAAAGTGGCTATAAAAGTGGTGAAATCGCCAAATTCTACTACTATCAGATAATCAATTAATTGACCAAGCAGATGAAGGATCAATGAATGGGCGTCCTCTTCCCTTTCGTGAACCAATCATATGATGAATGCAAGGTTCCATACAGCAGATAAAAGAAGGGTCACGTTACTACCAGTTTTGGTCAAATGATCTTGGGTACACAAAAAGGCTACAATTGCATACTCTACTTTCATATTTACTCTATGTGATCCCTGGTTTCCCCTATCCCCATTGGACCGCGGTAATTCAATTGGTAGAGTCGCGAATTTGCAACGGGAGGGTTGCGAGACCAAAACTGGAACCAAAGATGGAGGCTTGTGCACATTAAATCTATCATGACCTTAATATTCTCCCGTTGGCGTGGTGTGAAAGTTTGGAGAGTTGGGTGCCAATTCAGGTTTTGACCTCGTCATCTGGTGGTTCAAATTACGAGGTATTGTTATTTCCCTTCGAGACTGATCCCGGACCTTTACCAATAGCCCGTTGTGTTGCTCCAGTGCCATGTTAATTTAACTACCCACCCCGATAGAATTTACCTGTTTCCAACAGGTGTGCCTTAGAATGTGTTTAACCTGAACCTCAATCCTAAATTAATATTCCTAATTTGGTACATTATGATCATCACGAAACACAACCTCTCTTAGATCATGTGGTACCGCACGATTTGATTACTTTACTTTAGGAAAGCGTCAGGTGGGCTTTATCGGGAGAAATATTGCTCTATTCAATCTTTACCAACCTTTTTTTAGTGTATTATTTAGTCTTGAGCAATTAATGACTGTTGACATAAACGAGTATAGCATAAAGGCAGAAAATAAAATATTGATGGGGTTCTCTCATTTGCAACCCTTGAGTGAAATTAATGTAGGAGCGGAAATCGCTCCTCACGAGCAAAGTAAGGTCCATGACCTCAAGACGCAGCCCGCGTGGGGCTCCAGAAGTTGAACCCGAGTGGGCGGTTTTGGGAATGTTATAAATATGTGTGTCGCCCAGGAGCGGGGGGATTCCTGACATGTAAGAGCTGAGTGCTTGAGTCGAGCAGATTCGCTCGGCTATTATCCGGGTGGCGTCCCGAGACATATATGAATACCCCGAATATTTTTCTCATGCATCACTGTACATATCTCATCCCATCATTGATTGGTACAATAAAGTAGTTTAAAAACTTCGAATAGAAGTTCCGACTTGTGAATCATACCCCACCGAGCCATTAATACTTCTACATTAATTCTCCCTAAGAAGAAACGAGCCGAAGTCTCGTCTCGTGATCGGACTGTGTAAAATGAATGAAGAACCGGATATCTTGATAGGATGACTTAACCATTGTCTGGAAATCAACACCTTTCTGGAGGTCTTAGGGAAGAGTGGTTTACTGTACGTACCGACTTGAAGAAACTAGGAAACTTCAAGAAGTCAGCCTAAGAAAGTTCGGCTCTTGTTAGTAGGACGAGTTATCATGTGTTGCATTAAAAGAATGTGTTATCTTAGAGATTTAAATGACTTTGAAGTTGCTAATGGATCCTTAAACAGTATGGTCTACTTGGACACTTTGCGAACCAAGTTCATCCGTTTATGTCAACAGCACAGTATTAAGTTAAGGATAATTTAAGCACAATCACAAGGGTCACATAATCACGAATTGGTTCCTTGGACGAACTCACCTTGTTCTCTTGATACGTAGTTTCGAATCTCAATCCTGCAAAACATCAGGGAGGTAAAAAAGGACGGTCTACTCAGAGGATGTCTTTTACACAATCTAATTTACAGCCGCTGAGGAAGGGTTTACTATCGACATAGATAAGCAATCCTGTTAAACATTTATCATATAAGATTGAGTAAATAATCGTCCGAAAAGCAGCTGTAAACTTTACTTCAATGAAAATAGAAACTTATTATAACATCATTTTTGAACTTAGTTGCTTTTCAACGCACTTGTTCCATCTTTGTACAAGCCTTTTTTATGCCCTCAAAAAGGATTTTCGAATGAGCATAGCCTACAGTTGTTATATTTCATTTCTTGGTTTGTTGTGAATGAGTAATTTTGCAATTCATCAACAATAGTCACACGTCAGCGTAACAAAACCATGTGACCGACACTACAGAACCATGTTACCTGCTGCTGTCATCAGATGTACACAGCTTCTTTCGGTTCTTGGTTGATAGTAAATGAATGAAGACCCTTCTCCAATCATTATCACTCGCTGTGTAACAGAATTAGATGTTATATACACTATAAAGTTGGTGTTGTCGGCAGTTGTGATAGCGGACTGTAGACTGGCTTCTCAATGCGTAACACTTACTCGACCTTGAACTTTTCAATTCACACACACACATATATAGGATCACATACACACATATATAGGACACCAACGTGAGGACATTTGAGGCCATGACAGATTTAACGTGAGCCTGCCCTCCCGTATAAGGCGGTCTTTGGTTGAATAGAGTTTCGAACTCGCAACACTCTGGTTGCTAATCCGAGACTTTACAAACTGGGCTACCACGCCCCTTACCCATTATTACAAGAAAGCTTGAGTATTTTATGAAACGAGTTAATGCAATGTAACGCAGACTTATATGAAAGTTCATCCTACAGGCTAGACAAATATTCATTTCTTTAGTATATATGATCTAATTAGCTCCCATGTAACAGAAATGACAGTAGGTAGGTAGGCAATTGAATTTACTTCTCACTGGGGGGAGCAACACAACGAGTTATTGACGACAGTCCGAGATCAATCCCGAGGGGAAAGATCCGAGGATATCACCTCGTAATTTTGAACAAAGGCCAGGTGACGAGGTCAACATCTGAGCTGGCACCCCACTCTCCAAGAAATGACCGTAGAGTGACAAACCAAACTTTGATATATGTAGTTGAGTTCGCCACAAAAGGCACAAGTTCCTCAACTTAGACGGTCTAAAATCCTGGCGAAAAGTATTTCTCACCAATACTACAGGAAGCTCTTTAGAATACTTCCATTAATTAAATAAAAAGCAAATTGAATGAAATTAGAAATAATGTTACTCGCCTTGTAAAGTAGACTTTGATGTATAAGGTGTTATCTGTTTACGAAAACTGTAATTGATGGATGATTTACCTCTACTACCGAAGAAAAACATTTCCCAAATTTTTTACCATCCATCACGAAGTGATGGATTGTTTGAACTACTGATCGATTCAAACATTCTTATGCAAATATGAGGTTTTTAATTCTAACCGAAGTTCTGAAAACAACATTATTCTAGTTCTCAATTCACTTACTGTTATCGGTTTCCTGACAGATATAATTACAATTCTATTTATATAGATCCTACAATGATTGCAATATTTTACGAATTCCTCGTCTTATTGATCTTTCCTTTTAATTAATTATGAGAATAATGATTATTTTGTTATTCAATACAGTAGATTGGAATATGTAAAATTGTATCGTGAGTTCCGTGGGTATAGTAAGACTGCATCATAATGGTGTATAGCTGCCGGTCCTGCATGCTTGTTAGAGGTGACCACTCTCCATATTGAAGCTGCTTACATATTAAACTCAGGTATTTTATTTTTGGACAAGTCCTGTATCATCGAATTTTCCGATAAAAATAAATTTTCTGACACTATTTTTAGGGTTAATCTATAACCGATTATTTAATCCAGGCTTACACCAAATTTCATAAGATTCTTCCCATTAGATCTTTGGTTATCTCGACTTTTATTATTTTTCCTTAATTTATTAAAAGCAGTCCTTCCAGCTTTTTCGCCACAACATCCAAATATATACTCTCTTCAACTGAAAATTGAGTATATATTTGGATGTCCTGACTTTTTAAGCGTAGATCCGTGATCTGTTTTTCAACTCTTCATCTTCATTTGTTGTCTTAATGTCTTACTCTTCATTTGTTGTCTTAATGTCTTACTCTTCATTTGTTGTCTTAATGTCTTACTCTTCATTTGTTATCTTAATGTCTTACTCTTCATTTGTTGTCTTAATGTCTTAATCTTCATTTGTTGTAAATGGAGAAAAGGAATATGCACTTTTTTTCACATTTATATGATTTAACGGTTGATTGTTTCGGATTTTATGGCACAAAGACCATACTTGGACAAGTTGCGCTAAACAACGTTAAGTAACATGGGCAGCCACACAAAGAAAGCTTCACTAACACAGAAGAGAGGAATACACCCACGGGAGGAATAAAACATGCGCCCCTTCAACTCGCATGTTGCTAGCGCAGTGGGCAGACTCCTTAGCCACGGCAACCCCATATGTTTTAGCTGAGTATATTTTTTGAAGATTGAACTTTTTTGAAGCCATTACTTATCAACTTACAAAAATGTTGTGATCTAACAATGCCATACAAAGAGAAAATAGAATTCTACAAAGACGAAAAAAGCTTCCGAAATGTGGGAAATTCTACTCTTTTTTACAAGGTACCTTGGTAGAAAAATCGCCTATGTCCATATTATTGCCCTTTTGAGTTGTCCACAAATCACTTTAACGTTATGAAAGTTATAATAGAAATAAGTGCTAATATCGTCTTGTCAGTATATTTGAAACACTAAAAACATTGGAAAATGTACTCTGTATAAAAAATTTAAAAATATAAATTACTGAATCAGGTAGTTACCAAAATCTTTCAAAATGGACATTAGCACTTTTTATACCAAGGTACTGAAATAAAAAATGGCTTAACATTTTTATCAAATTACAAAATTATCACCATGTTCTTCAAAATATTGTACAATACCATTTATTAAAGCGTTTCCAATTTCTAGACATGCTAAAAAAACTAGCTTTCTTTCGACAACGGAAGATTCCTTGTTAACTTTCCCGCAAATATTTCATCAGGTTCAGGAAGACATTTTTCTTTAAATCTTCGTTTTCTCATTGACATACGCAAAGTGTCGTGTTTCAATCAGCGGAAAAATCAGACGGGAACCAGTATTTAGCATATAAGCTTCGTTCTTCAGAAAGGTGAGAATAGGAACAGATTTTCCATTCCCCGGTTTGATTAAAGAAATGCAAAAATCCCGCCAAAACCACCTCTGAGCAGCGCCAACAAAAAAGGAAAAGCCACAACACCCAAAACAGCGTTCGGTCCACGAAAACCCACCAGAACCATAAATCAGAAAGGGGGACAAATCAAGGAAAACTTGTTCCGGATTGAAAAAAGGGGATACTATGCGTTTCCTTTTTTGCGTCGCCGTCATCAGAATTCAATTTCAAATAATATATTCCTTCCGAAACGGGAGCAGGACACAGAATCGGAGATTGATGTAAAAAAGCAGGCGGCCAATGCTAATACGGTTCAGCCAGAATTAAAAAAAAGACCAAAAGAAGAACGCAAAAAGAATAATAATAATAAAAAAGTTCGAGAACCAATTACAACAAAAAGATCGTTCGAATGAAGGATGCAAAATAAAATGAAGTAAAGAATGAAGAAACCCTCGCGACATGGAGTAGTCAGTTTCACGTTGAAAAATAACGTGAAAGAAGGAAAAAGATCTTTTATATAAAGCGAAAGAAAAGAAGGAGCGGACTCAATTGGGACTCAATGGTAGCAATCGTTAACTAAAACCATTCATTGTATTTGGGATTCAAAATGGCGGCCCGCTTCTTTTGCCGATTTCGAGAAGCTCTGATCGGTGGCTCGTCTACTAGCTCCGTCCTTTCCGATATATTGGAACAGCCCCAGTAAGCGTTTCCGAAAGAGTTCTAAAGACTCTATTATACGCTTACAAGTTTAAATTAACCTAGTTTGATTCCGGTCGATGAAGATTCAATGGAAATTTACTCTAAAATAAACCTATTCGGTTTGCTATCCAGGTTATTGCACATTCATTCTCTGATTGAGTGTGAAATTGGGACGATGCTTGCAGAAGGGAATTGTTTTGTGTGATAAATTTGAATGATTGAACAAAGCTTGATTATTATATGTTACCGCTAAAGTACGGAAATCAGGTAATCTGCAGATTATCTAAGTAAAGTGCAGATTAACTACGCCGATCCTTTAAAGTGCGGAACATTGTTTAATTTCTCAAATTACCTAGGTAATCTGCAGATCACCTAGATAATCTGCACATTACCTACTAGGCACTCGTTAAAGTGGAAATAAGATCTTTGCTCGAACAATAGCAACGTTTTTGTACACTTAAATTAGTACTCAGACAAACAACTCAGTAATACTAGGTACTACTAATTGAAAAACAAGCTATACTTTTATCCCATAAAGTTATAAGTAATTTCATATAAATAATCAGTAGATGTAAATAAAGTATACTGACAATTGTTGAAACATAATGTTATTTATTTATTTTTTGATATCTAAAGAATCAATCAATCAACAGAATAGTTGAAGCGTGAAGAGAAAGGGAAGGAGGAGGGAAAGGAAATTAGAGAAACAAACTTCTGCACTTTGACGATTCGAAAGCCGTTAATGTGCACATTACCTAGGTAAAGTGCGGAAAACTCTTTTTTTGTAGATGATTCGCACTCTCTCTTTAACGGAACAAATCAGCTAATCTGCAGATTACCTAAGTAATGTGCACATTAACGGCTTTCGAGCTTTAACGGTAACATATATGGTAAATGTTAGGTAACGAACATTATTTTCAAATAGATATAAAATTTTCTTGGATCGTTGAAATACTTGTCCTTGTTGTATATTGTCCAAATATTAAGGTAATCCAAGATGTAATCCTGTGCCTAGTACCTGCACCGAAGTACTTCATATGACAAATTAATATTCGACAAGCTATGTGGAATAAAATAAGAACATATATACATACATCATGGTTTTACTGAGAACTAAAGAAATAAAAAAATGCCTAGGTGAACACATTGTATGTGTAGTTACTGCGAAAAAACGTTTTTTTGCTCTTTTAAAAGCAACCTTAATTGGGTATGTGTTAACGCAGGCTTCAAAACTTGCAGAAATGATTTACATAAGGCTGTTCAAGAGTTCCTGTTATAAGAAGTCCCATTCGCGCAACAGAGCATGCTTTCTGAAAAGCATCCCAAGCATGCTCTATTGCAGGGGTGTCAAACTCAATTAAAACACGGGCCATTTAATGCAATTGGTAAGATTCACGCGGGCCACATCACATTTACAAATTTTCTTAAAATTATATTTTGAAGTGGATTCAGGAATATGGAAAGGATAATTAAAAAAACATTATGTAATTAAGTGAATTTAGGGAAAAATTTATAATATTGCTATATAATTGCTTTTATTTAATTTAGTGTATTTATAAAACTAAAATTAACTTTTTTACCGGAAACTTGCCAGCGCTTTCCTCCTGCTAGTTTTCAATATCTGGATTCAAAGACTGAGAACAGACAATCTTCATTATGGCAGATAGATGTTTATCAGTTAATCGTGATCTGTAGGCCGTTTTATTTAATTTCATGCACGAAAATAGTTGCTCACACATTTTTAACATGACGAAATTGTGTGTACGGTATTGCTTCGATCTCCCCTAAGTGCTATTTTCTTCATAACATATTGTCCTGTTTTCATTTTATTTCAGAGCATCGGGGGGCCACAAAAAATTACCTCGGGGCCATATGTGGCCCGCGGGCCGCCAGTTTGACACCCCTGATCTATTGGATTGAGATCAGGTGACCTTTCCTGATACGAATTCAGTGTTATGCTTATCTTTTGGACATGTGCGTTTTTTGTTAGTATGAGGGTACAATTACTAGTTGAGATACTATATAAATTTATTTATCCATATTATCAAACGAAGAAGTCGATTTGCATGAAAGTGAAAATGCAAGTACATACAACAGTAAGTAAAAAGTTACTATAATATAATATACAGTATAATTACTTACACATGCACAGTAAAGCTCATTTTCCGAGAAAGACTTTTTCTGTGGAATTAAATGTAGATGTTTTTGGGATAAAAAATATTTTCTGTACATGTTCCAGAAGTTATGACCCTTGGCTACATTGTAAGGTAAAGAATTAAATAGGAAACAACACACAAGGCTCAAAGCGATACGCACAGACCAATCAGAGGTGCCGGCGCGAGCGGTGAAACCGCTCTGATTGATCTGTGTGTGTCTCCGTTATCTACCCAATGAGAGCATTAGTTAACCAGAAGTAAAAACTTAGTCTTCCGGTGATAAGTTTGTTTTCACTGAAAATATTTTGGAAATATGAAATAGATCAGAGATTTTTATAAATGTTCTGTTTAAGTATATTTTGGAAACATGGTGTTAAGAGTTTAGTTAAAAAAACTAAATCCTAAACTTAAAAGGTGAAATTATAATTAAACATGTTTTTGAATCAACTAAATTCTTCACCATGCTTGTATTTAAAGCAAGAGATGATTCATAAAATGTACTTTTAGAAAGATAAGTTTCCATTAATATTAAGGAAATGAATAATTGTTTAACTAGCTAAAAAAGTTTTTTAATTAACTAAGATAAAATTAAGTAATTAACCTAGATGAAAAATTTTCATATTAAATAAAAAGATAACGAAGTAATTAAGACGTCTGTCTAAAAATTTACACTTAATTTCTCTTGCGTTTTTCTGAACTAACAGGTTTTCTGAAACATTTGGAGTAGGAGAGCCAAAAATGGAAAGAAACAGAAGAGATGAGAATGTTTCAATCAAGTGGGTATATCATCTTCCACTTCCCAGCAACACGTATTAGACATGAAATACATTTAAATTCATTTTAAATAATGTAGAAGGGTTTCGAGATACTTAAACTGCAAATGCTACCCTCAAATTAAATGAGATCTGTTATGTGATATTTATCTTTTAAATACTTCCTCACTACAGCTAAGTAAAATGGTGTGTGTCGGTTGGTTAGGATGATGCATAGATTTAAATTGAGTTTTATGCTCTATAAATTTAAATATGACGATGCATTCATCAAAATCGATTAAAAATACAGATAGAACTCTTTTATGGATAAAAGTTTTATTTCTCAATTTCTGAATGATAATATATTATGGTGAAAATCAATGAATTTATAAAATACTTTAATTTCTTTTATTTAGAATGCACTAGAAAATTAGGAGAAATGTAATTGAGGTTTGTTCTTAGGTAAGTGCTTTCAATAAAAAAGTTGTTCACGGAAAGTTTCGTTTAACACTCTTGTATTGATAAAACTTGGGCATTCCATCTCTTTTTATTGACAATTCCATCACGTTTAACCCAAACCATTTGAAATCTTTCTAGCTGATGCATTTTGATAATCAATTAACCCAATACAAAATAAGATCGAAACAAGGATAATTAGCAATTTTTATTTTTAATCTCACAGTTGCTTGAAAATAGCATCAAATTAACAATGATCTTGAAAATGATAGCAAAATTTCACCTAGAATTCTGTTTAGCTAAAAAATCGAATCATTGAAGAAGTAAAATCAAATCTGAATTAAGTTAAAAAAAAGACGTTCCTACTTTTTTATTTGCTCACGCGTAAACTGAAATAAACATTTAAGAATCCTACAGGTAATCTTGATTTCTTAATCTCTGGATACAAATAACTGGTTTCATACTTGAATTAAAGCATTACAATCACGGAATCGTTTGCTCTCTTTGTTTTGTTGTTACTAATCCTCTTGGTCAAGGAATAACCTGGACGAGGTTTAACAGATAATGTCGAGCACAGCGATTCAACTTCTAATCATCCAAGAACTATCCCTATACACCGATACATTCTAAAATGTGGTGAGTGGCAGTCAATATTCCCAGGTAAATGATAATAGGAAACTTCGAAACTCCTGAGGTTAAGTAGATTTCAGTCTTTATGGTACCTCACAAAAATTAAGCTGCAATTTTCTCCTTTTACCATGGACCAGTTTGCGTTTTCTAAATTGGTGAGTGGGAAAAAATGCCCCTAACTATGACAAGGCCAAGGAAAATTGCTTCTTAAGTTGATATCTAAACAACTTAATAACTAATTTTACATTCCAAAAGCCAACAGGGGCCATGGTAGTCCCTGGTTTGAAGAGTAGCGAATTAGCAACCGGAGGGTTGCGAGTTCGAGACTAGATCCAACCAAAGAGCGTTTTGTACGTGGGGGCTGGAGCACGTCAAATCTGTCGTGGCCTCAAACGTCCTCACTTTGGCGTGTTGGGAAAGTTTGGGGAGTGGGGTGTCAGCTCGGGTGTTTACCTCGTCATGTGACCATTGTTCAAAATTGCGAGGTGCTGTCTTCGGATCTTTCCCTTCGGTATTGATCCAGGATCATCGTCAATAGCCCACTGTGTTGCTCCAGTGTGACGTTAATTATATTACTAACCAACCAACCAGCCAACCAACCAACGTAACGAGACTGCTGAGGAAACAAAGGCTCGGCTTGGTCTATCTGAAGAATCAAAGACTCGGGCGAAGCCGGGTAGTAAAAAAGCGTTGACTACCAACAAAAGCAAAATAAAATATGTATTGAACACATTTTATTTTGTTGTCCATCCCTTACATCCTAGATAAGCGCTGATATAGACATATAATCGTGTACACAACATCGACCTTCATACCTGAGGATTAACAATACCTTGTTGCTGCGGTGTTGTTCAACACAATTGAAACAACACCGCAGCAACAAGAGCCCCAAACATTTTCCTCGAATACTTTCGACGGGACTTTAAAGTTCCCGTTCACTTTTCCCAGAAACGTTCAATTTTTGCGAAAGAACATCATCAAACAATGTTCAGATGTTTTTGAATTCTTTCGCTCTTACTTTTGTTTTCCCCCAGCCTTTCTTTCTCCCGATAAAAACCGTAGACGTAAACGTACACTTTCTTCTATTTTGTCATGGTAAAAGCCGAGATCAGCGCCGTGCCCCGGGCTCCTAATATGCAGGCCAGGGTGAGAGTAAGTTTCAACTATCAGAGAACTCGAGGAAGAAAGATTGGACAGAGGCTGGAGGCATTTTTCTGGAGATAAGCGGGAACGGCTTTTGGACAACGACGAAATCTGGAGGATAGAGAAAGGACAGGAAACCCAGTTACGAATACGAGGACGAGATTTTTTTCTACATCCTTCCTCTCGTCATCTCCTGGATTATTTTTTCGTGTTCAGCTCTCAGACTACTTAAGATGGAGCGATTCTGTTTTACTTAGAAAGAAATGGCGTGCGAATTCACCTCAACAGAGCTTCTGCCTGTCTTAATTTGGTTCTGATTTTTTAAGTACTTTAATATGTACCTAGGTAAGCCACAAAAAGTGGTAAGTTTTTGAATAACGATGGAGCTAATTCGGCAAGAAATGGTTTTGAGGAAACCTGAATTCAACTTTTGGCTAAGTTTGACATGATGCTATGGTATATCTTCTATATATTAATACGTGAAGAAAAAACTTTGTACCCCTTTTTAAGCACATTGCGCGAGCGGAGGAGTATGAGATTTGGCATAATTAAAGTTCATATGGAGAAGGAGTGCAGAAAGATAAAATTAATGTATAATATGCGTTACAAATATATTAAATTAAACAAAATAAAACATTCATTGTTTACGTTCATATACTGTAATCTATATATTAATACGTGAAGAAAAACTTTGTACCCTTTTTAAGCACATTGCGCGCACGGAGGAGTATGAGATTTGGCATAATTAAATTTCACATGGAGAAGGAGTGCAGAAAGATAAAATTAATGTATAATATGCGTTACAAATATATTAAATTAAACAAAATAAAACATTCATTGTTTACGTTCATATACTGTAATCTATATATTAATACGCGAAGAAAAAACTTTGTACCTCTTTCTAAGCACATTGCGCGCACGGAGGAGTATGAGATTTGGCATAATTAAAGTTCATATGGAGGAGGAATGCAGAAAGGTAAAATTAATGTATAATATATAATCTATATATTAATACGTGAAGAAAAAACTTTGTACCCCTTTTTAAGCACATTGCGCGCACGGAGGAGTATGAGATTTGGCATAATTAAAGTTCATATGGAGAAGTATAATATGCGTTGTTAAAATTAATGTATAATATGCGTTACAAATATATTAAATTAAACAAAATAAAACATTCATTGTTTACGTTCATATACTGTAATCTATATATTAATACGCGAAGAAAAAACTTTGTACCCTTTTTAAGATTTGGCATAATTAAAGTTCATATGGAGAAGGAATGCAGAAAGGCAAAAGGTAAAACTTTGTACCCTTTTTAAGATTTGGCATAATTAATAGAAGTATAATATGCGTTGTTAAAATTAATGTATAATATGCGTTACAAATATATTAAATTAAACAAAATAAAACATTCATTGTTTACGTTCATATACTGTAATCTATATATTAATACGTGAAGAAAAAACTGTGTACCCTTTTTAAGATTTGGCATAATTAAAGTTCATATGGAGAAGGAATGCAGAAAGGTAAAATTAATGTATAATGTATAATCTATATATTAATACGTGAAGAAAAAACTTTGTACCCCTTTTTAAGCACATTGCGCGCACGGAGGAGTATGAGATTTGGCATAATTAAAGTTCATATGGAGAAGGAGTGCAGAAAGATAAAATTAATGTATAATATGCGTTACAAATATATTAAATTAAACAAAATAAAACATTCATTGTTTACGTTCATATACTGTAATCTCTATATTAATAAGTGAAGAAAAAACTTTGTACCCCTTTTTAAGCACATTGCGCGCACGGAGGAGTATGAGATTTGGCATAATTAAATTTCACATGGAGAAGGAGTGCAGAAAGATAAAATTAATGTATAATATGCATTACAAATATATTAAATTAAACAAAATAAAACATTCATTGTTTACGTTCATATACTGTAATCTATATATTAATAAGTGAAGAAAAAACTTTGTACCCCTTTTTAAGCACATTGCGCGCACGGAGGAGTATGAGATTTGGCATAATTAAAGTTCATATGGAGAAGGAGTGCAGAAAGATAAAATTAATGTATAATATGCGTTAAAAATATATTAAATTAAACAAAATAAAACATTCATTGTTTACGTTCATATACTGTACAAAATTTAGCGGATAAATGCGGAGTGGATGATTTGTATTTGATTTATTTGTTTATTTTCATAAAGTTACGTTTACTCACAATATGAGAGCCTTACCAAGTGAAATAGAATTTGTCGAATTCTTGAAAAAAATTGGTAACGATGAGGCCCCACAATTCCCTCAGTTTGGTGAAAATATTATTGAAATACCTCAGCAATTAATAGGAGATGAAAATAATATTATTAATGAGGTGTATGGAAATATTTCCGAAAACATACTCTCAGATAACATATTGAACTCAGTTATTTTAGCACCTAAAAATGACGATTGTACTTTGATTAATACTGATATACTTAATCAAATACCTGGTTAACAGAGAACATATCATAGCTACGATAAAATAATTTGTGATGATGACAATGACATCAATAACTATCCAGTAGAGTTTTTGAATTCTTTGACTATTAGTGGTTTGCCACCATATAAGTTAGTACTGAAAGTTAATTGCATCGTTTTGCTGATCAGAAACTTAAATACAAAGGAAGTATTAGTCAATGGAACAAGAATGCGCATCAAATTTATGCATCGTAATACTATTGATTGCGAAGTTTTAACTGGAACAGCAGGCAATAAGAGAATTTTGATTCCACGTATAAATTTAACATATTCCGGAACTATTTTACCATTTAACTTTCAAAGAACTCAATTTCCAATTATACCTGAATTTGCGATGACAATAAATAAGTCTCAAGGACAAACATTCGAAAAAATTGGAATTTTATTGAGGCAGCCAGTTTTTACACATGGTCAATTGTACATCGCAGCAAGTAGAGTTCGATCATTCGATGGTTTGAGATTTTATATTTCAGAATATAACGGTCAAGGGCATTTAGCAAACTATGAAAGAGTTTTTACAAAAAACATCGTCTACACAGAATTTTTGAATCATTAAATTCATTGTCGAACTATTTCAAGTTCAATGGGCAACATTTATTTTTTTAACCACCCGGTTATTTTTGTTTCAATAAAAAATATGTAAAAAATACGAGCACGTATTCCTTATTTCATTTTTTTGGATTTATTTTTTATTTAAATTTTATATAATTTGAAAAATATAAGCAAATTAACTGTGTAGCCTTGGCGAAACCTGTGGCCAGTATAGCAATAAAAAAAAACAAGAAAATGTCAAACAACGCGTTATTGTTTTTTAGATATGGCTTAACCAAGCTATACCGCATTTTTCCTATGACGTATTTGTACATGTTCTCAGCTTTCGTAATAGAACAAAATTCAAAAAATTATATGCAATGAATATAAAGGTATACTCTTTGCCAAAAGAACCTTATTAACGTTCAAACTTGAATGAATTATGGTCGAATTTCGACCACTGGGCGACCACTAGTTTAGATTATTGAGCTTGGGATTCGACAATTAGTGATGCGTGTCGCTCGTTACTCCTGCATTTATCTCACATGTGCCATGACTTCACAGTGAAATTGTGGACATATATAGGCGGTGAGTTCAATTTCGTTTTCAGTTTCTTGCCTTGTGCATTGTGAGAATCGAATAAGTTCCAATAGTGATTTTATTTTTGGATTTCATTTCTTATTTTCATTATTGTTTGATTTTGATGTATTTGATATTGGACATTTCGAATTCGGCGAGAAATGCCGAATTCGATCCACTGATTTGTTGGTGCATATGCATTTTCTAAAACAGTTTTCAATCAGCTTAAAACCTTTCCCCAATTCAATGACGTTTAAGTTTTCTTTTATCTAAATCGGAAATAAATGTCTACTGAGAATGATCAATAATTCCATCTTGCACCAATGCCTTAAGCAGTTTTAAGTAAGACGCACCTGAAATCAAACGGAAAGGATAAAGTTTTTAGATTTTAGAAACTGATATGAAATATTTTATCTGTTCCGTGAGTATCTTCGTGATAGTTGTTGGTACTACTCTTTAATTGGCGTAACTTTGCAAGCACCAACAGCGTTGCCAACTTATCAGTTAGTGTCTGATGTCTCGCGATAGGTTATCACCAACGGTCCTTTCCAGGAACTATTTTTTGCGTACTTAGGATGGTACAGTAATTATCTATGTACTTAGGATAGTACAGTAATTCTCTATGTACTTAGGATAGTATAACAATTTGTATGTGTCAAGAAATTAATTTAGTTCACTAAAGTTTTGGATTTTTGTGTGCGCCACGACAGCATCCATCACAATTTAAATATGTTATAATTTAAAAATATATTAATAGATAATTTTATTTCGTATTTCTAGAAAAGGCATAGATGTATATAATATTAATTTTCTAAGAACTTTTTGAAGTGAAAGAGAAGAAAGAAATATTACTGTAAGCACCTTCAGGATTACTTTTTTATTTGATTAAATATTTAAAAGCTCACTCACATTAAAAGTAATACTAATCACAAATTATGTGCGTTTGTAAAATTGTAAGTGAAATGAACTTTTTATTCGTTATCGATCATATTAATTAAAATAACTTAAAGATTCCTTTTCATATTCATGAACAAGATAGACATGTTTTTAGCCATTTTATCACAAGGGTAAACTAAAGCTTTTTAAAGCTTCACAAGGCAAAAACTTGCTAAGGTCTATTTCCCATAAAAGCAAAAACTATAAAACTTAAATTTCAAAAGTTGTCTCTCGCAAGCAGAAAAATGCTTACACCAGATAAAATACAGGCTGATACATTTGCAAAAAAAAATAGTTTCCCCAAGAAAAATAAACAGTTTAACCGTGTTTGGAAAGTTACACGTTTTAATTCATTCACGAAACACTTACGCACGTTATCCAGAAAGAAAATCACGCCACACGGAACAACTTTAATTCTCCTTTTATTGAATAGTTAAAAACCAGTCCCGTGATACATAACTTTTTGAAAAGCTCTAAGCTTACCTATCTCTTTTAGGTATTTAAAGAAATTACCTCTAAATTACCATACATTTGTATGGGAGCTTATTCTGAAAGCGAGAACCCGAAAAAAAGTTGCGAAAAAGTAATGAGCACACGGCCTTTTTAACGCCTGTAAACAACATTTCTACACTTAGGGGCAGTCATTTTTTAACCTTCTCTACAGAGCTCCGTATTTCATGGAAAGTTTCATAAGCGCGTAATAAATGGTCCCCAGTCCTTTTAAAAGATAAATTTTATCGCCGTGTATGCCTTCAGGGCGCTTTAAATTTCCCCTGAACTTTTGCAGAAAGATAGATATGGTTGTAAAGAGCAATAATAATAAAAAACCCGGCATTATGGAAAAATAAGAGGAGACTTATGGAAAGGCTTACAACGCCATCTCTCGCCGTTAAACAGTAATTACGATCAAAGCGCAGTATGTGCGAAAAGGGCGATCTTTTTATTCTCTAAATAAAAACCGGGAGACAAATTTTTGTTCCTCCCCCGAAACTTTTCATCGGCAGTTTAAAGTTGTTTATCAAAATGTTTAGAATTCGGAGGGGAAAAAAGCGAGCGAGCAAATAAATAGTGGTAGGAAGTTTGTAATTAAAATTACGCTACTTTGGGATGCTTTTAAAGATAAGGGCCTCACTATTTTTACGAAGAATTTCCTTTTCGCGGAGTGGCAACAGGATTTTCCGAAGGCGAATTTTCGCGCCTCATCGCATAGCGGACGGGTTCTTTTTTTCGTGGCAGGGGAAAGAGATAAATAGTTTGGCGGGAAATTTCAGTTTCCTTTCTGATGATGTCGCTACATGCTAGTCATCAGTCCTGAAGCCAGTACTTAATTATCTGGAGTTAAAAAGAGAGCTTTATGGTTTCTGAGAGGAGTTCTTTTTATTAATAAGAGGCTGGCTAATTTGTTGCTTTGCCGAAGGAATTAATCTCTTGTGGTTGGATGTTAAGCAAACATGTTTGACGTTTGAAAGGTAAGTGTTTGTAGTGACAAAGAGGGCCGTATCTGGTCGGTTTGCCGGGTGACCCTTTTCGGAGAGCCGTATCTTGTTTGCGGGCCTCATAAAACATTTCGAGGGCCATATCTGGTCCGTGGACCGGGTAAACCTGTCCTAAGGGTCTTATCTGGTTCTGAGAGCCGTATCTGGACTGCGGGATGGTTAAACCTATTTGGAGGGCCGAGTCTGGTCGGCGGGGCTAATATAAAAATTTAGCGGACCGTATCTGAATTGCGAGTCTGTCCAAAATCTTTGGAGGGCCGTATCTGGTCCCCAGGTATGAGAAAATAGCAAACATGTTTGACGTATGAAAGGTAAGTGTGTGTCAAAGAAGGTCGTATTTGGCAGGCTGGCCTGGTAAATCTTTTCGAAGGGCCGTATCTGGCCGGATAAACCTTTTCGGAGAGCCGTATATCGTCTACGGCCTGATAAAAACATTTCGAGGGCCATATCTGGTCTGTGAACCTGGAAAACCTGTCCGGTGGGCCATATCTGTTTCCGAGAGCCGTATATGGACTGCGGGACGGTAAAACCTATTTGGAGGGCCGAGTCGTTGTCGGCTGGCCTAATATAAAAATTTACAAGGCCGTATCTGGACCACGAGTCTTACAAAAATCTTTGGAGGTCTGAGAAAGTAGCAAACATGTTTGAAAGGTGTGTCATGACAAAGAGGGCCGTATTTGGCAGGCTGGCTGGATAAACCTTTTTGGAGAGCCGTATTTAGTCTGCGGGCCTGTAAATACATTCCGAGGGCCGTATCCAGTCTGTGGGCAGGGTAAACCTGTCCGGTGGCTAGTATCTGAAGTGTTGAACAGGTAAACCTGTTCGGAGGGCAGTATCTGGACTGCGGGACGGTTAAAGCTATTTGGAAGGCCAAGTCTGGTCAGCGTGCCTAATATAAAAATTTAGAGGGCCGTATCTAGACTGCGAGTCTGATAAAAATATTTGAAGGGCCGTATCTGGTTTGAAGGATTGATTGAAATCTATGGACGTCTGTATCTGGTCTCCGGGTCTGAGAAAGTAGCAACGTTTAGTTTGGAATTGATGAAACTCCCTTTCTCAGAATGGGGATGGCTTCGCTCAGTGGGTTTCCCATTGCGCTAGCACCCTGCGAGTTGTAGGCGGAGTGTATTTCTCTCTTCTGTGTCAGTAAAACTTTCCTTTGTGTGTGCATGTCCAGTACTTGATGTCGTCTGTCTTGTGCTTGGCGCAGAGTAGTCAAATATGGCACTTGCGCCATAAAACCCAACCAGCGTCTGGACTGCATTGTCCCATTACCATCGAGTTAACTAATTCACAATATCTGTAACTTGCACTTGAGACATGTGATAGGTGATTCTGGCATAAATTCTGTTTCTTCCTCGAAGATGGATTCTTATTTCGTATAAGAAAAATGAAGTAATACTGCGCACTGATCTTCCAGAGTCGATGTATGGTGTGAGTGAGGATACAACAGCTCTAATTTCGAAACCATCGTGACTAGACTGACGTGTAGCGATAGCTTATATTCTCATTACTACATTATTTATACATACTGTCAAACAAATTACTCCAATTATATGACAGTAAAATGAGATCAAAAGTACAGAACCTGTAACAGAAAAAAATTCAATTATACAACATAAACTACATCATATAAACACAAATTTAGTAGGGAAGCGTGTTATTTTGTAGTGACATATTTGTTATTTATTTTCCATATGTACATTTGAGGTTTATGCTACAGAGGTACTGACTTTTCTTCTGTTATTCCACAACGTAATGAGGGGTATAAACGTTGCACTACGATTCTGCAGATGGTGTTTCGGATTTATCCTGAACCATCGCCAATAGCCCATTATGTTGCTCCAATGTGACGTAGATTCAATTACCTACCTCTATAGATATGGTGCCACCACTCAAATTCTAATCCTCGTATACATCGAATCTTTAAGTAAACGTGTTTGATTCCGTTTCACTGAATCGAGAACGTGTCATAAATTCAACAAAGCCCTCATTTGAATATCTTGTAGTTAATTAAAATGGTTGCGAATTTAAAGAAATTCGTTTAATAAATGTATTTTTACAAGGCATTCCGATCTTTATATAAAACCCAAAACAGAAATAACCAAGAATATGTAAAAATCTGCTTGTATAAATTTCAACGTAGCTATACGCGATGTAACGCCTATCTGGTCTGCCGTTCGGTTGAACCTATCTGGTAAGCAATATCTGGTATGCGAGCCGGGTAAACCTATTCAGATGGCCCGTTGTGTTGCTCAAGTGCGACGTTAATTAGCACTCTACCTATTTCAAATAAGTAATAAGATAAGTAATGAATCTCTATACTTAATGCTTCATTTCTTCATGAGATAAGTAATAAGATAAGTAATGCATCTCTATACTTAATACTTCACTTCTTCATGAGATAAGTAATAAGATAAGTAATGCATCTCTATACTTAATGCTTCACTTCTTCATGAGATAAGTAATAAGACAAGTAATGCATCTCTATATTTAATACTTCACTTCTTCATGAGATAGCAATGGTCTAATGGGTCTAATGAGCATAGAGCTTCATGTAGGGTAGGTATGATAGGTATTTTTAATTAACGTCGCATTGGAACAATACAACGGGCTATTGGCGATGGTCCGGGATCAACTCCCGAAGGGAAAGATCGAGGACAACACCACGTAATTTTGAACCACGGTCAGATGACGAGGTCACACCTGAGCTGGTACCCCACTCTCCAAACTTCCACACCACGCCAGCGTGAAGACATTTGAAGCCACGACAGATTCAACGTGCATCAGCCCCCTTTGTACACGACGGTCTTTGGTTGGAGTCTACCTCGGACAGCTTCGTGTTGGGAAAAGTGACCGTAAAATGAACATGAGATAGCATTAGCGTATCAAACTCAAAGGTAGAAAACTACTTCGAAAAAGGAAACAAACGAACAAATCAATTAATCGATCGACACGCGTTATTTAATTCACAACCACCTGCTGCATGCAAAAGCATTCCTTACATTCAATCCCCACTCAAAAAGAGAACAAAACAGAAGCTTGGATGGATCTATTACTTACCCCATCTCTCGCGGCAACGGTACCTTTTAACACTGCGCCATTTTAACGACACGCGTCGCCATTCGTTCCATTCTTCCCAAATACACACTCCTATTTGTTTTCCAGGGAGTGGATCTCTAACAAAGAGATTCTCTTCTTAGGAAACAAATGGTACGACATTACGAGACTTCCTCCAATAATAACACGCCTCGCTTTTTACCTCTAAATGTCGGGGCAAAAGTTCAAAAAGCGTAATAATAACGGAGTCAAAAATTTCCCCCGGCCGACATTTTTAAAGTCACATTTTTACCGCTCGAGTTGGTCGCCCTCAAATTACCCCTCCCCCAAGCTGCTGAGTATAATGTAATTTCTTATTGCCTTTAGTGGATGTCTTTCATTTTTTTATATTTTCCCTCTTTTGTTACGGTGCGTCACTCAACGGCGTTCCCGTTGTAAGTGTGTTCTCTATTTGATGACGATAACGTCATTTTGTTAGGATTTGTCGATATTCTTCCGCCTCTCCTGGAGCTAAGAGATGGAAGAGAAATAAACTAATTTTGTTCAATAAATTTGCATTTTATCGTCTACTCTCACTTCTTTTTTTCGCGTATCCGTGCAATTTCCTCCCTTTTGTCGATTCCGAATTCTTTTATCGTAATTTAATTAGCGATGGGGCGTGAATAAAAAGAAACAAGGAGGCTTGGATTTATTGCTTTTAAGAGCAGTCATTTCTATTTCGCGCCATTTTGGTTTTGGATTTACGGTTATTTAATGTTTTTGTTTAATGCTTCTTTTGATCGAAAGGTGTTTCCTTGGGGAAATTTTAACGCAGAAAGAAATTGTTTCTTAGAATATCACAAAAAGAAAATAAGCCAGTCATTAGTAACTAATAAGTTCATTGATAACAGTGTCATGAAAGTTACCGTGGAGCTAAAAGGCCAAGATATGATCTCCTAATGACATTTAATTTCGCTTTTTGTGTGTTGTGTTAATTTTTAAGACATTTCATTTTGTAAGCTAAACGTCTCAGGAGTATGCAATAATTCAAATGTGGAAGAGTAACGGATCGGCTAACGGATTGGAAGGTTACGAGTTCGAATCCAACCAAAGACCGTCGTGTACAAAGGAGCTGCTGCACGTTAAATCTGTCGTGGCCTCAAATATCCTCATGTTGGCCTGGTATGGAAGTTTGGAGAGTGAGGTGCCAGCTCAGGTGTGACCTCGTCATCTGACCATTGTTCAAAAGTAAGTGGTATTGTCCTCGGATTTTTCCCTTCGGGTTTGATCCCAGACTCTCACCAATAGCCCGTTGTGTTGCTCTAGTGCAAGGGTCGGCAAACTTTTGAGACGCAAGGGCCAAACCTGTCCCTCAGAACAATTTAAAAATGATTCGAGAGCCCTAAATATATTTTTACAAATAAGAAAAATTAGAGTAATGTTATAACAAGTTATAATATGAATCATATCTTTAATAAATAGAGAAAAATCACACAAAAAATTGCTTCCCTTGGTTTTAATTAGAAAGCAATGAGCTTGCATTTCCTTAGAAAGTTTCTGTACGTCCGGGTTTTGTAGGTAGGTACTTGATTAACGTCACACTGGAGCAACACAAAAGTCTATTGGCGACGGTCGGGAACCAAACCAAAAGGGAAAGAAGATCCGAGGACAACACCACGTAATTTTGAACCACGGTCAGATGACGAGGTCAGCACCTGAGCTGGCACCCCACTCTCCAAACTTCCTCACACCACCCCAAATTGAGGGCATTTGAGGCCACGATTTAACGCGCACCAGCCCCCCTTATATCCCGGTTTTGAAATCCGAAAATGTTATTCAGATGCATTTACAAAGCAATATTTTATTTATTCACCGTCTGTGAATGGTTTACCTCTCTTAGCGATCTCCTGACTTCCTACGAAGCTTGCAACATTAATAATTTCACTTCAGAGTCACATGTACGTAACCAAAGAGCCACATGTGACTCGCGAGCCGCAGTTCGCCGACCTCTGCTCTAGTGCAACGTTAATTAAAATACCTACATACATATCTCACAATTACCCTCAACGAGGATTTTCAGTGTAAACAAACAATCTGAAGACGAGGATTTTACTTCCAGTTATCCAATGCTGTTACTCAGTAGATAATAATTAGCTTAAAATGCAGCCAAGTGACGATACTTTCTGAATACCATCGACTTTCCAATAAAATAGACAGAGCATGTGGTCAGAGTCACTGTCCTAAAATCCCTGAATGGTAAATCACGTTTGTTTACGAATCAACTTACCCGATTGGCTGTCGAAGCACAGACTAGTGTTTTTAATCACCTCACTTTAACCAATCAATAATTTAGGATACTTACATGTTTTTCCCCACAACCAAGTGACACATCTTCAAACCAAGCGATGGGCAGAAATAGTACACGCTCCGTCTATTTCATTAGAAGGTCGATGCTGAATACGTATGTTATGATTTATTCTTTATTTTACCATGCGTGTTCAAACTGCTACTATCGTTGTATCACAATTTAATATTAATTTAAGCACGTGCGAACTGCTATTAGTATTTTAATCATCTGCCAACTGTGTATACAAATGAATGTATTTTAATTTATTTTTTAATTACAACTTCAATTTGGAACGATAGATACTTTACATTTTCAATGCACGGAAAAATCGTTTTTACTGAGTTACTCGTTTGTATCTTTCTGTATGATCCATCTAAAACATTCCATGTAAAATTAAATTATGTAATTGTTAAATGGACATACTACTATAACAACGTACAAGAAACATATTCTACTACTAGAACTACCAGAAAAAACACCAACTTCACAGAAAAAGCCTCTCATACGATATACAAGTTGTTTAAAATGTGAAAAATACTGATTAATACTTGAGTTTAATTTTTGAAACTTTTTAAATAATTAATTAGTTTAAGACGTTTCTCATCAATATTAAGTGTTATTAAGAATTTTACAAATATCCATTGTTTTAAGTTATTGTAAATATACAATATTACTTTCGAAAAGTAATTAGAAATAATAAATAGCATCGTTGATGTTCACGCAAGATTTTTTGAAGCATTTTAGTATCAATTCACACAAGCTTCTTTCACTCTTAAGAACTCATATTATTTGTCAATATAAGTGGTATGTTTCACAGAAAAGAAATCAAAACATAACTTTTGAAAAAGAAAATTTCAGATTTTAGTCTAAAATCCCCTTTGTTATGAGTAGCAGTATATACAAAAACATATTCGGTGATATTTATATATTAGAGAAATAAATCACTGCTAAAAAGGACTTCGCAGGAAAATCTCTTTATTAGAATAAGAACGACAAATACACCCCAGAAAAGCTGCGTACTTAGTATTTTAAAAACTTACTAAAAAGGTAAAAAGAATCAAGCAAAGACCAAAAAAACCCTGAACATTTTTATGCCACAGGAAGCATAAGAAGTGCATTAGAGTTCTGACGCAGAAGAAATAGTTCATCTTTTCCCTACAGCCATTTTAAGGTCACAATTGAATTTGACCATATCGTGTAAGAGGAACTTATCTTTTTCTCAGAAATTCGTTCCCTTTTTCAAAGCGAGGTCCAGGCAAATATAAAGTTTTCTGTCTTATTTTTCAGTCGAGTACGTGTAATTTAAGTTTCTCCATGAGAAAAAAATGGCGCAGGAACGTTGCTGTTTTCATATACTTCTTTTTCCATATCTTTAAAATATTTAAGGTTCGTATTTCCATGAAAATATTATTCCTGGAATTGGGGTTCCTGTTGCAAGCAAAACGATGAGTTGTGGTTTGTCGCTTTCTGGTCCTTTTTGAATGCACGTAGAGCTAGTTCGAGTTGTGGAGAGAATATGGTTAGCAAATTTCAACAATTATAATTATGATTAGTTAAAAAGTGAATAATAAAGAAAATCCTAACATACGTCGGGGTTGCCTTAAAGTGTATTTTATCGCCGTTTTGGTGGCGTTTAATATAATTGGTGTTGACCAATCAACAATCATACATCAATTATGAATTGATTCTTTAGAATTTTTATTCACGAAGTGCTGAAATCGTATTCGGAAAACAAGCCAAGTAACGTCACGTCCGAAATACGTACAGGGGAAGCACGTTTCTCTACAAAAGCAGTACCTCCACCTACACTTAGATTGACGAAAATAGCCTCATAAAGTTTTAAAATAATTTTATAAAATAAAGGAATTACTCTTCGTGCTCATTTACAATAAAAATTTTGAAGAAATTTATACAACGGGATTGAGGTAGAAAGGTATCCTGAATTATTTTCTTTATGCTGTAGGAATTTTTTCCTTAATAAGAGGGAAAGAGAGGGGGAGAGAGAATACTTTTTATTAAGAAGTGACTCACCATGGCTTTATTGCAAACACAATCGTAAAAGCAATACATTTTTATGGTCATATGGATAAGCATTTTGTTATTGCCTTCAATATCACTCAAGATGCACTTGTCTGAATCAAGATAGTATCTGAGCATTGCCTTTATATACGTTGTAGAAAACAACGGATTCAAACAAAGTGAGTCAACAACATGAGTGAGCAAGTCTTCATAACCAAAAATTTCTGTGAAAGGATATTCCACTTTTCAAGTATCAAGCTCTCTGGATATTGGATGAGTACTCGGGGCCATCAGCAACACTGCAATTTTCCCAATTTTAGATGGCAGTTCTTTTTAATACTGCCGACATTATGTTGAAAAATATTTGTTAAAAAAAATTTTATTTCATGACAATTTTAATGTCAATGTTTCCACCAGTTTCCGCCGGGCACTAGTACCAGGTTAGGGGACTGTTCCTAGTACCATTTTAGATGGCAGACCCCTTTGATGGTGTCCTTGAAATGGCGTGCTAGTTCATGTTACTTGGTGAGTAGCAGAATGAATGGGATGAAGGAGAAACAGGCAGCAAATAAACATGGTTCATTTCCATCTTACCTAACAAGGTTTAAAAAATTAACTCGGAAAGTTGCTCCTGTGGTGAAATATGCACACCTCTGCAAAACATCACAGCCTGTCGCCTTACAGCAGTGGTGCGCAAACTATTTTCATTTCCGGCCCCCAATTTTGTGTACTATTTTGTCGCGAACCCTGGATAGACAATTGACGTTTTTTTAATCATCAACGTAGTTAAAGTTGAATTCTTTTGGGAATTTGCGCTTATGTTTGTGCCTTATTAGAGGACTGAATAAAACACATAAATTTATGAAGCAATGGTTTCATTTATGCATATGGGTATATATATATATATATTTTAATGGAAAATACTTTAAAAACTTACAATATAAGAATTCAATGTGAGGTATGCGCTTGCAAAGAGCTCATAATTGCTTCTATGTTCGGATCTGTATTGGAAATCGCAAGCCGTAAGTCATCCTCTGGATCCAATCGAGATCGATATTTTGTTTTATGGCAACTAATTTTGAAAAGCCAGTTTCACATAAGTAGGTCGATGCAAACTGAATCAAAATATTAATTGCCTTTTTCTTCAAATCGGCATATCCGTTTCCAATCTATAAACAAAATTTTTGGCAAGACAGAGACTTAAATTGAATGCGCAGTGTTTCGTCGCTTGAAACATCAATTAACTGTTATTTTTCATTTAACGATATATTGTATTTAAAAATATCAAACGAAAATGGATCACGTATCCAACCTAATTCATTATCTGGTAAGGACATTTGTTTCAAAATATCTATTAATAATTTCAAATATTTTCTCTCAATTTGTTTTTCCTTCCAATTTTTTACAACATAAAAAGATCTTCTGATAAGTCTTCTTCATAAACGTATCTCACATAAACAATTAATTGAGACAGTTTAGAAATGTCAGTAGTTTCGTCAAGTTGTAGAGCAAATACAGGAGAGTTTTGTAATCGACTTAACAGAACTGATTCTATATTACGTGAGATGGCGGAAATTCGGCGAGAAACGGTATCTCTTGATAATGATGTAACGGCGGCTAGGGAAACGGACAATCATGCCGGCGGATCGTGCCGAAAGGAAAAGACCACCCGAAAACATCTTTTTAACGACAGTACCACGCTCCAGGTGGCGGAAATCGTGGGTGGCTTCGAAACAATAGGCAGGCGCCTTTCTGTCGCTCTTTATGACATTTCGAGACAAAAAGGACGGAGATGAATTACGATGACCATTACCGACAATGGTTTACGGTCCCCTTTCAAGTCCTCCGAAGTCTGTCGTAAAAGTCAAGGGGAGAGGCCAACGTGAGAGCCATTCGGGAAGGTCCGAAGATGGTGAGATTTTCAACAGCCAACCAGCACCGACTGAGAGGCCGACCCGAAACGAAAAGGAGGAGTCGAGAAGCACCCGATATATATAGAGTTCTTGAGATCTTGAGAGGGGGATCAGACAGAAGAGAGAGAGGAGGATTGCAAGGAAAGACAGCAGAGACCGTTTTGGAGATAGAAGTGAACACCCGTTCACTGTCGGCGAAAGATTGCCATCTTTCGGGAGAGCTCATCCGAGCTGGTAAAGGCCGATTTATCCCGCCCCGGGATTCTATACTCGCCTGAGTATTTTATTGAGAAAGGCTCGCCCGTAGCCGTTAAGGAGACTCCTCCTAGTAACCTGTGTTGCTACTCGCCCGAGTAGTGGAGACTTCACCGAGATCTAAAGTTCACCAGAACTGATAGGGCTGATTTATCCCGACCCGGGATTCTATACTCGCCTGAGTATTTTATTGAGAAAGGCTCGCCCGTAACCGTTAAGGAGACTCCTCCTAGTAACCTGTGTTGCTACTCGCCCGAGTAGTGGAGACTTCACCGAGATCTAAAGTTCACCAGAACTGATAGGGCTGATTTATCCCGACCCGGGATTCTATACTCGCCTGAGTATTTTATTGAGAAAGGCTCGCCCGTAGCCGTTAAGGAGACTCCTCCTAGTAACCTGTGTTGCTACTCGCCCGAGTAGTGGAGACTTCACCGAGATCTAAAGTTCACCAGAACTGATAGGGCTGATTTATCCCGACCCGGGATTCTATACTCGCCTGAGTATTTTATTGAGAAAGGCTCGCCCGTAGCCGTTAAGGAGACTCCTCCTAGTAACCTGTGTTGCTACTCGCCCGAGTAGTGGAGACTTCACCGAGATCTAAAGTTCACCAGAACTGATAGGGCTGATTTATCCCGACCCGGGATTCTATACTCGCCTGAGTATTTTATTGAGAAAGGCTCGCCCGTAGCCGTTAAGGAGACTCCTCCTAGTAACCTGTGTTGCTACTCGCCCGAGTAGTGGAGACTTCACCGAGATCTAAAGATCACCAGAACTGATAGGGCTGATTTATCCCGACCCGGGATTCTATACTCGCCTGAGTATTTTATTGAGAAAGGCTCGCCCGTAGCCGTTAAGGAGACTCCTCCTAGTAACCTGTGTTGCTACTCGCCCGAGTAGTGGAGACTTCACCGAGATCTAAAGTTCACCAGAACTGATAGGGCTGATTTATCCCGACCCGGGATTCTATACTCGCCTGAGTATTTTATTGAGAAAGGCTCGCCCGTAGCCGTTAAGGAGACTCCTCCTAGAAACCTGTGCGACTGCTCATCCGAGTAGTGGAGATTGATCTCATCCGAACTGGAAAAGACTGAGATATCCTGCCCTGGGACTCTATAATCGGAGTATTTTTATTGAGAAAAGGCTCGCCGTAGCCTGAATCAGACTCCTCCGAGCAATTTGGGAGAGGCTCGCCAGCAGCCATAAGAAGCGCCTCGATAGAACTTTGGACTTTCCAATGAACTAACATTAAATGAACTCTTCATTCGTTTTTCCGACTTTTGTACAAATTGTAAAATAAATTCATTGATCTAGAAACAGATACTTTTGAATGGTAACTAGTCTAAGCTACCCGTGAACCAAGACGTTACAATGGTATCGTTTTTAAATCGTTACCATATTTTTCTCCATGCATAATTGATATAATTTTAATTGCTGAAGGAAGAATGAGTGATTCTCCAATTGTATGTGGTTTCAAATTTTTCTCTATTAAATATGAAACTTCTAAGGATGCCCGTAAAGCCTTCTCAGGAATTGTGTATTTTTTCAAAAATACATTTTGATTTTTCATAGTTTCAGCTCGTTTTTTAAAAAATGTTTCAGATTTATTTGCTAATCCTTTATGTTTGGTTTCCACATGTCTTTTTAATTTAGCAGATTTTATACTTTCATTTGCTAGTTTATCCCTGCAATTAACACACAACGCATGTTCTTTCCCATTAACAACGCAAATATGTAAATCCATATTTAATAAACTCTTCTTGATATTTTCTCAATTTTTTATTAGACAGCACATTTCGTTCGATACTTTTTGATGTAGAAACAGTGCCATTGGATTCATTCACAGTTTTTCTAAGTTCATTGGATGTTGGTCCATCATTCTCATTTGTAATGTCATTCTTTTCATTTTCTGGATGTTGGGTACCTATTTTTAGCCATTTATCCATCATGAGGGTATTAAAACTAAAACAAAATTATAAATATACAATATTTCATATATGGCTTTGTTCAATCACGTGCGGCTACCACGTGGGAAGAAAATAAAGTACGTGATTACTCTGTATAAATCATGTTTATTTGTAGCTTATTCAGACGAGAATTAAAGAAAAGAAAACTTAATTATAAGAGAAACATCTCTTTATACCAATTGCACATGCTCGCTACTTAAAATAAAAAATACAACACTCAAGTAAAAATTTACACATGGTAATCGAGGCAAGTAAATAAATATCTCAACTGGTGTTGCCAGTCGAGCACACATCTATATTGTACACAGAGGTTACAGTGAATCATAACACGCAAATATTGGAGCTTACTTAAAAAAATAAAAAACAAGTACAAAATTAATTATAGTGATTTAATATAATTATGTTTAACATTACTTGCACTAAAGATGGGAAAATATATATTTAAAAATATTACAATTAGCGTTTATTTTTCAAAATTCATCTTACTATGATCTTAAATTTGTACTCGCATTTAAACTGCAAAAGCAGGCTTTGTTTAGTGAGCAGCCATCTGTAATCCAAAAACAGAACTAACTGTTCCCTTACACGTTTTAAAATAGTAACTACCCTGGTAACGTTTCCAACGAAATATCAGTTGATGATAATTGATTTTCGAAAAAATAAAAAACTAAAAAATAATACAAAATATTTAAAAAAGACAGTTTTTCTTTATAAACATTTTAATATCTATATTGATTTTTTAATTAATTGTTTATTATTGCCCTCCGAGCACGCTACTGAACTGTCCTGTACTTACAAAATGTGTTATGTACATACCCGATAGCAAATTTTACTTAAAATTAGCAAAAGCGGTATATAAACAGAATTGCAGAATGCACTTGAATGAACGTAAGAAGCAGCAAACTACTGAGAACAGACAGAAAGAACTGCACGGTCCTAGCTGTGATCACAGTATAAAGACTATATAGCAGGGGTGCACACCTAGATTGAAAAAGCTGTAGTAAAGATGGCCACTGCTAAACGTCAGACCGACTAAAGTTGCATATGAATCCCACCGGAGAGCAGGTAAAGGGCATCTCAAATTGACAATTATCTTTTATCACTATGTCTGTTCGCCTGCCGGTTGCCGAAGTATAGGTCCTATACTAATACAGACAATTGTTTTCGTAAAAAAATGTAGTTCTCTTTTGATAAATAATATTATCTCATTTCACTCTTTTACTGGTACCTGATACTTGTTGAAGAAAAGCCTTATATTTTTTATTGTCAAATAAATTTCTTTGAATTTGGCGACCCACAAAAATTTTCAAGCGACCCCCAGAGGGGTCGCGACCCACGCCTTACAGCATCATGACATATGAGGACACCTGCCAACCACCTTAAAATCGCATGGCTCTCGAATATTGCTAGTAACAAGAGCTCGAGGGTCAAAATTATTGGCATGGTGAGATTCATAGAGAATCATCAGGACTTGATTATCCCAAAATGCTACCTTTTTTTGCATGTTGTATGCATAGTGTAACATAATATGATGGTATAGATGTATTTATTGTATAGAAGTACCAATGTACAGATGCAATAATGTAAAGATGTAATATGCTCTAACATTCTGTATAGATATACCACCTCGGGGCATGCTCTATTCTCATTCCAATCACACTTATTTAAACTGATACAGAGTATCATGACAATAGGCACAGGAGTGTGTGATGGTGTTAGTACCAGCTCATGAAATAAAAATGTATTTCAAGTACTCAATGTTTCGCTTGCCCAAATGTATCAATTTTTCTCTCAGTTTAATTTACCGGGCTCAGTGGTCTAGGAGTATGGTAATCGCTTTGCGTGCCAGAGATTTCGGGTTTAAGTCCCTGCCGAGCCTCGATAGTAATTTTGACTCTAGTCAAAATAGCTTACCCATTCGGAACTCCTTCGCAACTAGCCGTCAGATTGCCACTTCCAGTGCCGAAGACCGAAGAGGCCAACAGGCGGGAATTAAAAATAAAAAATATTACATCATTGCTTACTTTTTTTATAAATGCAATGAAAATATTTATTTCTGCTTGAGGCCCTTTTACTGTTTACCCTTTACTAAGACTACGTACTCAATAAAATAAAATAATTTTTCTATTTTCTTTCAGGTGATATCTTCATCCTATAATGTGAGCTCTTGAGCTCATCTCTTAACTTGATGGAAAGTCCATCTGCCTTAAACAACAGAGCTATGGTGCTCCATTTAATAAGAAAGTTTCCAGTTTTCTTGAAGATGATATCGTCCATCTTACAATGCGAGCTCTTGAGCTATTTCATAACTTGATGGTATGGTCCATCAATCTTCAATATCAGAGTTATGGTGCTCAATTTGGCTTGTAAATATTCTATGTGCATAAGTAGATATTAAATATTTCATTCCAATAAAATTGCACTTTTCTACAGAATTCTCAATCGCAGAAGACACTAACATTCCGCTTATAGTTTTAATGATTCGAATTCCACTTTAAGCCGTAGGTGCCGTCTAATTAGCCGTAAGGTAGCACAAAATGACCACTGAACGACAAACAAAAACAAAACTGCATACCTGAAAAAGTTTCTCTCCGGAACTTATAGAAAAGACGCTCAAGATCTCAGTAACCAGCGATGGACCACCACCGATTCATCACCAATGATTTGTGGCCATTTCTAAATTTAGAAGCTCTTTTCCCTCTCCGACGCTCTTTTAAGCGACAGATGCAGAGTATTTTTCACCATTGAAAACTTCTCAAAGGAGAAAAATGGCCTCGAATTTCGGTGAACAATTTCTTCTCCTTTTTCCTTCCCACTGACACTTGAATTTATGAAGATTGACCCTTTTGTGGAGGGAAAGAGTTTTTTGGACATTTGTTGGGAATTTGGGGCTTTGGGTATTACAGACTGGGGGTAATCCCTTGAGTTTCTTCCAACACTTGTGGGGAGCCTATTGTTCACTCTTTTATTCAACGCTATGCAGACAAAACCATTGAAGTTGATCAATCTGAGTCTAGTTTCCAAATGTTCCTTCTGAGCAACAATACCGAACGAAGTGCGGCATTTGGGATTTGTTTGGTATCTTATTTTTGATGTGAAAAAGTCTTTAGGGGATTTCATTGTGATAGAGTAAAATAGACGGATGAATGTCACAAACCCTGTAACGGAAGTGACAAAGATAACCTATTCCAACTCCAGTCCCATGATCGAACATGTAGAAGTTTACTTTTTGAGCTCCCGGAAATTCGGAAATTTAATTGAAAAATAGTGCAACAAAGCTTGAGTGAAGTGTTGAAAAATCAATTAAATGCTCCCTTGAAGGCCAATATGTTGGCGAAGTCCACCAAATTTTGTTCGTACATACTTTAATTCTTTTACTTATTCAGGTTAACATTAAATGTAAATGGTAAAATTTCTTTTATCTGATATTTTATTACTTAGAAACATTTGCAGTTAGACTATCCCAAGAGAATTTTTGAAAATATTTTCACTAACTTAAATAAAGCTCATTGGATGCCTATTTTATTTTGTATGACTTTTCTCCCACTAAAAGTTACACTCGACAAAACAAAGCTGTTTGTAATGAAATGTATTATGTTTTTGCAGTTTCTCGAACGCAGCAAATAGATCATGAAGTAAGCATTTGCAATTATGACGCAAGGATAACGTTTACTATAATTCTATTTTTTTCAAACAGATGTGTTTGCTGTTTTATTCATTGTAAATGTAAAATTGAAGCTTCCAGTTTTCATTATCTTTGAGAAACAAGTACAATTTAAAAATACATGAAGTTTGGCTAAAACAATTATATGAATATAATTAATCGAACCCATACTTCTATAATTATTGCAATTTCCACAACCACAATAAAAGACTTCTGCACAAGATAAATAATTGTTTTAGTTGGTTTAGTAAAGCTGAATAAAATATGTAACGTACTGAAAATTAAATATATTTCAACGCGAAAAACATTAATGATTACATTTCATTTAGAAGCACATTATCTATGAAATCTAGAATTCATTTTCAAAATAATTGATGCTTCAAAATAATAATAGAATTCATTTTCAAAATAATCTATGCATCTGAGAGAAAAATTTTAAATTACCAAGGATAAATAGTTTTCTCTTAAAAAGTAATATACCTAGAGATTTACCATCCAACAGAAACTATATAATAAATTTCATGAGCATTATTAACGATTAGTTTTTTAATAAACAACAAATTATCTGGTTTCATGGCAATCTAAAGAGCCGAAACATTCGAAGGTGGGAATAGAAATTTTTATGCCACTTTTATTGACTCTTTTTTGATACTGCGACTTTGATTTGCGGAACTCAAACAGTCGGAAATAGAAAGAAAACCTGCTCTTGGTCATGATCGTGAGACCGACCTTCTAATGAAATAGGTGGAGCATTGTGTGCGTACCTTCATACTATTATTTCCCATCGCTCGGTTTGAAGATCTATCACGTGCTTGTGGGGAAAAGCACGAATCCTAATATCGGCCAAAGTATTGATTGGTTAAAGTGATTATCCAGCGTGATTAAAAACACTAATCTGCGCTTTCATAGCCAATAAATCCAAGTCGATTAAGCCCACGTGACTTACCCTTCTGAGATCTTGCGACAGCGATTCCTCCGACATGAGCAGTCTATTTCATTAGAAGGTCCATGCTGTGACGTCACGACAAGTGATTGAGTGATATATCAAGCATTGTAATTCAGTATAATTTGTTCTTTTCCAACACTGCGCTCTGTTGTCCATTTGTATTGCATTTTCCTTCTTTGTTTCTTTATGGAAAAAAGTTTCAACTTTTTGAATGACAGGTTTTTGAGGACGTCCCTATTTTGTCCATATCGATTATTTTCAACCGTCGGTTATATGGACAAATTAGAAGTATCTGAGCAAATTGTATAGCAAAATAGTGTTATTTGTTCGTAAATCATGATGCTTCAAATTTCTTAACAATATTGTGGCTTTTTGATTGAAATGCTGTCGTTAAAGACAGCATGATTAAAGATCGTACTCAAAATTTAAAAGCAATTATTTGTTGAATGAAATGCAACAAGTGGTATTTATTTAAACACATATTGGATCTATTTATAACGATTTAGAACGTACAGTTGAAACAAAATTGAAAGTTGAATTCAATATCTGAAAAATGTACACACGCTATGTTAAAAATACTACAGTTTCCTGATAGGGGAGATCAAATTACTTACATATATCATCTAACTTTATACAGATTTATAATATTTTTTGATTAACCTTCAGTAGAAAATCAAAAGTTACAATAACAACCATAAACGTTGTTATAGATTTTTTTCATTACCATTCATTTTTCATTGCACGTTGTGCAATCATCTAGTAGTTAATCTTTTATGCGAAGTATATGCATAGAATCGAATACCTCATAGAATACTTGGGAGAGAGAAATAGTGAGAAAAACAGAGAGAGAGAGAGAAAGATAGATATATAGAGAGAAAGATAGATAGATAGATAGAGAGAGAGAAAGGTGGGTAGGGTAGGTATTTTAATTAACGTCACACTGACGCAACACAACGAGCTATTGGCGACCGTACGGGATCAAACCCGAAGGAAAGGATCCGAGGACAATACCATGTAATTTTGAGTCATGGTCAGATGACGAGGTCACACCTGAACTGGCGCTCCACTCTCAAAACTTCCAAACCACGCAAACGTGAAGACATTTGAGGCCACGATAGATTTAAAGTGCACCAGCCCCATTGTACACAACGCTCTTTGGTTTGATTCGAACTTGTAACTCTCCTGTTCTAATTCTTTACTCTACCAACCGGGCTATTGCGGCCCAGAGAGAGAGAGAGAAAGAGAAAAAGAGAGAAAGAGAGAGAGAGAGAAAGAGAGAGATAGAGAGTGTGCTTGTGTCAAAACGCCCAGAAATTGAAAGCTTCAACTGACGGTCTCTTAATTAAAATATCGGGCCGCAGTAGCCCGATTAGAAGAGTAACGGATTAGCAACCAGAGGTTTGCGAGTTTGAATCCAACCGAAGACCGTCGTGTACAAAGGGGGCTGTTGCACGTTAAATCTGTCGTGTCTTCAAATGTCTTCACGCTGGCGTGGTGTAGAAGTTTGGAGAGTGGGGTGCCAGCTCAGGTGTGACCTCGTCATCCGACCGAGGTTCAAAATTACGTGGTGTTGTCCTCGGATCTTTCCCTTCGGGTTTGATCCCGGACCGACGCCAATATCCCGTTGCGTTGCTCCAGTGCGACGTTAATTAAAATACCTACCTTAATTAAAATATCATTTAATTTTTAAAAAGTAAGACATGTTCATCAAAGGTGGACTCTCAAACTGTTTTCACAATTAGAATCCTACGAAATCCGTTTTTTGGGCCGTCCTAATTTGCAATATTTTAGAAGAATCCAATCACCTGTAAAAATTTTCTTTAAAAAGCAAAATGCTCTTAATTTTTTTTTAGAGAATCGTAAATTAAAACTAAGAAAAAACACAAAAAGAAAATTTTCGATGTAATTTTAGCTTGAAGGACAAAAATATGCAAAACTTTGCAGTCACGCAAAACCCAGTTTTTAAAAACAACTTAAAACTTTTAGATTTTATAAAAATAATTAAGTTAAGAATACTTATCTAGGTAATGAACTATTGCTATATAATTATAAGTATTTACAGTTTTATGTACACAAATGTGACCAATGGCAGGAAATTACAAACCCACGCATAGTATCTCCCCTATATTTTTAATTGTTTATAACTTTTGATGTCAGTGTCGTTACATACGTTTGATTTTTATTTTAATCCATTTATAATAAATAATAAACATACATATGCACATTTCATAACTGCAAATGAAGGGCCGCGGTAACCAGGTTGGCAGAGTGACTGTTAAGCAACCAGAGGAAACCAGAATTCGAAATTCGATCCAACCGAAGACATGAGGGCTGGTGCACGTTTAATCTGTCCAAGGCGGAATGGTGTGGAAGTTTAGAGAGAGGGGTGCCAGCTCAGGCGTGACTTCGTCATCTGACCCTGGTTCAAAATTGTCCTCCGAGCTTTCCCTTAAGGACTGATCCCATCGTCAATAGCCCTGTGTGTTGCTCCAGTGCGACGTTAATTGACCTACCTACCAACATACCTGAAAATGAAATAAAAGTAATCAAAAATATGAGGCAACGTTCTTTTGTTTTAATTCTCATTTTCAATAATATAAATGTAAAAAGCTCCCATCTCAGCTGTGTGTTTCCACAATTATCTTCGGAATATCTACTTCAATTACATCCCGTCACCCATTAAAGCTGATTTGGTATTGTTTGGAGTCAACTTATTTTCGCGTGATATCATGTTTTCTTTACTGCTTCGATTTATGTCTTCCAGATTTCTCATTGCCTTCTGTCATCAGACTGCTGAAGAATCTCATTAGAGTGATCGAGCTCTTCCAGTGTGGTTTTAACAATATTACAGCTCCATAGCTCAAAACAAGAACATTTAAAAGAAGCTGCAAAATTAGCAACCCTTAGCGGTTGATTTTATATTATTTATATTCCTTTGTTGCCACTCGCCACTGCACAAATAATGCCTATTTCTGTGCCCCATACGCAATGAAAGATTTGTTTGTTTATTCCCTCAATTAACTATGTGAAGAGTCACAAAAAATTTCGTGATGGCTAGAGAGTGTTTTTTGTGATATCGTGTTTTGCGACTAGCATAAAACTAGGAAAACTGCATCTTGAGATAAATCTGAAGAGCCATTACCTTAAGGTAATTACTATAAATAAATAAGTATTATAAAAAATAGTCGACCTTTGGATAATGCTGAATTAGAGTTGATTTTATTACCGTAAATAATACACGCCGAAAACTATTATATAATTTCTATGAGCTTAGAACTAGTTATCTATAATGCAAAACTAATTTCAGGGAAAGCTCTAATTATCCAAGGAAATTAATTTTGTATTCATGGAGGATTGAATGTTTCATCACGCATGTAAATACAGGAATTAACATAATTTCGATTATATTTTGTCATATATCATTTGGCGGTACTTGTTTACAGTAGTAATGCCAATATTATTGGATGGATAAATTTAACTTTTAGTTAGTAAATTGGGGGAAAATGCGTTATTGTTTCTTTAATAAAAAGCAGGTGAAGCATGTTATGCTAACTATGTTTTTGGCGAAGTGTGTTACACTTGTAAGCCTTCACTCGCATTAAATGCAAGTGCAATACACTTAGTCGAAAAACATAGTTCTTAGAAAACGAAGGGAAAAATTCTACTCACTAGCTGTGTTTTCAAAAAGAAATCTTTCATGCCATTTAAAAATAACACCAGACAGTCGATCACCAGTCTGAAGATCACCCCGTTCTAATCTAAAAAAAGCTAAAAAACTCATATCTCGAAAATTTCGACTTAGTGTGCTTCACTTGTAAGCTGACAATTGCAATTTTGTATTAGTATAAGTGAAACGACAGCATTTGAGATTTGTGTTACCTAGGTAGACTATCAAAAAGCAACGTGTACAAATTGTAGGTTTATTCAGCGTAGAAAGACATTTTAAGTGTAATATGTATAAATTTTAGGTCTACTTAAGTATCATGGTCGTTAATGCAATGCCTGAATTTGAGGCTCTGTGATATGCAACAAAGGACATACGTATATCACAGTATATATCCATTGGTTCACTTTTAGATAAAGCCTGTCTGGTTTCTTGCTTTTAATACCGACGTCCTGCAAAACAGAAAAGTAAAACGTTTTCCAGATGACAAGCAATTTTTTTTCCATTTCACTCAAAAGACTTTACAACACAGAAAGAAAAAAGACACATCATGTCAAACATCATTCGGCTGTGGCTCAGTGCAGTCGATGGTCTGCCTTAAACTAATAACAGAACTATGTCAATCTTCATCAGATTGTAAACTGTTTATTTTACCGAGCGTTTTTTTTTCCTTGTGGGGGAAAGAGAAGGGACAGATATGTGAAATCTTGCTTGGGTTTGAGCACGTATGATGAAATTATCGGTTGATCATGTCGAAACGTAAAGTTCTGCAAAGGTCTTCTGTATACAGTGACAGAATTTTTGGAATGAATGATAGCATTCCCTGTCAAGAGATAAAAACGATAAAAAAAGTTTTTGTCCCGTTGATTTCAGGATTCAACATTGAACAAAACAGAGGTACTCAAATGCACATATACAGTATTCTATAAATACTAGAATTGGTTCATAATTGAAATTTGTTTCAGTATAAGATGCCCAGATTATTTATGCGATAGAATTTCTGGAGAAAGTCTAGTAAAACGAAGATGATTATTCTTGCAAACGATAACAGAAATTCTAATGTTTTTTTAAGAATTCTAAATAGCAGCCATAGGGCATCCATTATGTTAGTTTCACGCTACGGAGCGTTTCATTTTGTTTTCTTGCTGTTGTATATTTAACTATTAACATTTTACTTTTTAATAAAAGTTGATTTTGCCCTACAATATTTTTTGTTTTTAAAGTTTAAGGTCCACGAACTTGACGTTACAAAATTCATATATTTTATTCATCTTAAACTAAGAGTCACTTTATCTAGTTTATTAATTAGTCGTACGCTTGTTAATTTAACCAGGGATAAATTTGTATTGAAGTAATGTGGGATGAATTTTTAAATGATGGTTTGCAATTTCAATCGTATCTGCTGAAAAAGGACATATATATATATATATATATATATATATATTTTGTTCTGGAGTTATAAGAAATCAACATTACAAATGAGACATGGATAGAAATTGAGTTTTTTCTCAATGCCCAACCGCATACCTCTTTGGCTTTCGACACCACAACAGTGTTTTAATGCTTACGGAAAATTGCTTACGGAAAAGGATGGAGAATATTTATTTGGCTAGCTTTCAGAAACCAACATTTGAAAATCGGTATGGACAAGAACAAGGTTCTCTCCTTTATGAAATTACAAGCAATAAAAATGAATGTTTTTAAAACTAAAGAACGTGGGATGGGGCCAAATTGGCGACTAAAATCTTTCTCTACAAACGGCTGTTTCGATAACACTGCGACGGGTGACCATATTCCATAATTATCGCCATTTGGCGATGGTACCGTGTTCTTGAGTCTAATCAATACTTTTTATTGATTTAGCATCACTCAAGTTGCTTCAAAAAATTCGTTAGTTATCAAATTTAGTTTCGGTTATTTTAACCAGGTTGATTACTTTATAGCTACTTAAGTTTTATGTTGCAGTTTTAAATATATTCATTTTACAGTTCCGCTCGGAATAACATTAAAATTTACAGAAAAGTGTTAATGCACCCCTGATATTAAATATATTTTAATGTGGATTTATATCAGTGAAGATTAAATGAACAAATATTTATGTTTTTACTTGATTCTAATCCTTTTATAATAACAGCTAATGTTTTACACAAATTATCAGGAAAGCGAGATGTACATATCAAGCAAGTTTTAAAACGGATCAAAATACTTAAGAATTATAAATGAAAATTTCACAGCTCTGCCAATTTTTCTTAACAGAAACAATCTCTTTCTTCCACTTGACTGCAGAATTCCATTTAGAAAAGTGAACAGTAATTGATTTTGAAGTACTCTAATGCACCAGAAACATTAAGTTGAGTGTTGTTCTCAATCAAAATTGTTAACAAAGACTATCGCTCTAGCTTTTAAGAGAACTATTGAGCACCAATCATTCATGACGCTAAAGAAAAGCCAAAAAGAATAACTTTAAATTGATTTTCGTGTTTCAAGTTTTTATCTTCTGTTCTTCTCCCAGAATTAGGTCACAAGATCATGACTTCAAGATCTTAAAATAGTTGGACTAATATGTGTTCAAAATGATTATGGCACAGCTCTAACATTTTGGTGTTTGTCTGAGAAGACCATTTTGTGGAATTATTTTTAATTCTATTCTCTCGTATCCATCACAAGCAAAAATTCATTAAGATTAATAAGGTTTCCTGATTTCATCCGCTATATTTTACAAGTTCCAGTGTAGATAATGATTTTAGGATGGGGAATCAGAAAAGGAATTGACTTTGTAAAAGAACGAAGGTATAACTTACATTAAACAAGATTCTTTAAAACGTTGCCAAAAAAAAACAATATATACTCGTATCGCAAATCGTTCTTTTTTAAACTTCATCATTCAAACGTAGTGGAACGCAACACTGATTTCACGATGGCTGACATGCATTTAACTGCCAATGGATTTCAACCACATCTAGGGAACATGAAAAGGCTCATTTACAGTTGCCCGTCAGTTCGAATCCGTCGAACCCCGAAGACTTAAGGATTTTCTTACTGCAGCCAGTTGCCTTTCATGAACGCACCTTAGGAAACGCAATCCAACCAACCCATCGCATTATTATTAGGGTCGCGGTAGCCCAGTTGGAAGAATACCGGATTAGCAACTGCAGGGGTACGAATTTGAAACTCTGTCCAACCAAAGACCGTCGTTTACGTGGGAACTTGAGCACGTCAAATCTGTCGTGGCCCCAAATGTCCTCACGTTGACGTGGTGTGAAAGTTTGGAGAGTGGGGAGCCAGCTCAGGTATTAACCTCGTCATTTGACCTAGGTTTAAAATTACGAGGTGTTGTCCTCGGATCTTTCCCTCTGGATTTATCCCGGACAGTCACCAATAACTCCTTGTGTTGCTCCAGAGTGACGTTAATTAACTACATACCGTATTATTATATTTTGTAAATCAAGTACATTTAATATTTTTTAAGTGTCCCGGCAAAAATTGCACAAACCAACAGTGATAAATCCCATTTTGCAGTGTTACAAATTGAGTCCTGTAAATATATTACTTTTTGTGGCCATACATATAGATGAGCCATTTCAACCAATCCAAACAAGCCGAAATTTATCTGAAGTCGTGCGATTCATCCATCGCTGATTGCTCGCACACGGTATCCGAATCCCACCGACTGTTCAATCCTTCCAGACCGCATGCTCGCAACACCGCTATCAAATAGCCTAACTTCATTACGCGAGAGGCCCTATTGCCCACTAAAACGCAACTTCCTCTCTCCCCAAAACCACTCGATTCGGGGCAAAATTCCCTACCCCTTTTCGTATTCGAATCAGGTCGCAAAGCACGCCGGGTAACTATAACCTAAGATGCCAGATTCTACGCAGTTAATTAAGAGGTAACGGGCTACCGGATCCCCCCGCGGAAAGTGCTGATTGTTGCAGAGGGGGGTGGTGGGCTTCGCTCCAATTCCCGCAGTGGATTCAACCAATTTGTAGACACCGGCATCAAAGGGCCTTTATTAAGCACGTGTGTAAAGTGGCCCCGGAACTTCAGAGGGTAATCTTTACTGCAAACAACGATGCCCGAGCGAACTTCTTTAAATTTCCCTGTTTGATTTAACCGGGGCTGGTGTCTGCATGGATGGGTTCGAGCTTGATCGTTTTCGGCGTGCTCTTTGGTTGGCTGGGGTTGGTGCATTTATGGAAAACGGCCGATAATGCATCTTTAAATACGGCGCCTGCTGGCTGTTGGTTCTTTCCCGAGACACTTTCTCGGTGGATCGCCGGGGAAAAGGATGGACAGCTACCCCGAGGGAAAGTGAATTGCTAACGACGAGGGAGCTTTGAGGGTTAATGGATTCGATATTCAAATGAGGGAAGTCTATTGTTAAAGTTGTTGGTTAAGACAGACCGTTCTTGTGGTTCAGTGGGTAATGTGGAACACGGATATCAACGAATTAGGATTTTATCTGAGTAAAATTCACTGTTTTAGAAAATTTGTGGTCTGACTTTGGAAAAGCCGACTATTAAAATCACCGAGGTAGTAAATTTTTCTATGAATTAATTTAATTATTTCTTCGAAACAACTCTCCCATATTGATAAACAATCTGGCCCCATGTGGTAATGGGGACTTCTATATTTCCATCTCTTACAGGGTCCCTTATGAGGGGGTTGCCAAACCCCGGCAGTGGATGCGTGTATCGCTGAGAAATGAATGAACAATTAACTATCCCGAGGGAAAGTGAATTTTTAACCACTGGGGAGTTTTGAGAGTTAATGGATTAGGATATTTAAAGGAGGGAAATCTCTTCGTCAGACTCGATGTTGGTGTTTAAGACATGTCAACTTATGAATGCATAGTCCTTCAAGCATTCCTTTGGAAAGAAAGTCGTAGACTCGGTGTTGGCGTTTAAGACATGCCAGTATATGGACGCATAGTGATTCAAGTATTTCGTTGCAAAATAGTGGAAGACTCAGTGTTAACCCGAGAGGTGCTGCCACCGCGAACTGGGAGGGGCCTAGACATGCCTTCCTGGAGGATTTTAGGGGAAGCTGGTCTACTGTAATTATCATCTTGAAAAAACCAGAAAACTTCAAGTAGTCAACTCAATTTGAGCTCTTGGTTCCGAGTTAGGATTTGAACTCGGAACCAAATGGTTCCTAGTTCAAAGAGTGACACCTTTAGCGCTCGTATTATGAACGTGACGTCAGTTGGCTTGCTTTCTGAACACGATTTTAGCATTTCGACAATAAAAACTCCAAAGAATAAATTCCAAATTGATATGATAGTTGATTGGTCAACAGCAATTAAATTAAACTACAAACGTTGAAAATATGGCGCTAAACTACATTTTAATGTAACCCCGATATGTATTTTGCGAGAGCATTTGGATGGCAGAAGTAAAATATTTGCAGACCGTCTGATTTGTTTGCTTAAGCTGAAAATCCCTCTCATATTTGAAAATATTCCTACAATTCTAATCCAAAATCTGTTACAAAATCATGAGGTAAATGTCTTTGACATTAAAAAAACACAACTACTTGTTGGTTTTAGCAGCAAATGACAACGAATATGTAAAGCCATTTTTCTACTCAAGACTAAAAAACTCTTCGAAAGTTTCCCAAATAATGCGTTGGTGAATATTAACTTTCTCCACACAGATATAAAATTTTCCCTCACAATTTTTTAGAGGAATAAAAATATTTGAGTTATGTGTTGAAAAGAAATCCCTTTGAGAGGAAAACCAGATGAAAGAGAAAAATGCGAGGGAAAACATTATTATTTTTTATGTTAGGCAAATTTGAATGGCAGCAACGAGAAGACAAAAAAGCGTTTTTCCCCTATTCATCCCTGAAGGTATAGTTTTTACTTCAGACATTTTGTGTTCTTGTTCTTTTTAAATTTATCTTTCCCTATCGGGCTGGTTGAAAAACGAAAAGTGAGAAAAACAATTCTGAGCTGGAGAAATCCTCACGCCTTCGAGCTAAATTCGAAAATTACGTGTTTTACAAACTGTTAGAACCAATTATGGAAGATTTCTGAATCAACAAATAGCTAATGCTTTTTTTTATTCTTCGACTCGTCTATTCAAATTTAATGGTTTCGTTTACTCATTAATATCTAGAATCTATTTGAAATGTAATCACCGAGTTTTCGAAATAGTTTGGAATAGAATATACATATTTTTTTACGTTTAAGAATATAATTTTATGTTACAGATTTTTAAGATCGTAAATTGGTTCTTCAGTCAATAAGATGAAATTCAACCTTAAAAAAGTGTTTGACTTTTGTAACTATGAAATTTTAATAGTGAATTTAATTTTAAAAATAACATTTTTCTAATAAAATGGAGGAATTGTGTCACTTTATTATTATAGATAAAAGAAAGGTAACATTTTAAATTGTAGTCTATGTGGGTTGAAAATAATTGATAAGTCTTGTTTTTACCGACAGCAAACTTCTGGTAAAGAAAATTTTATTTCAACAACTTCTTTTCTGCTGTTATCTTCTACAAAGCAATGAAACTTTTTCAGTAACTTTTTATACGAGCATCGATTGCTAATTTTTCATCATCTATACAAATGTCGTTATTAAAATTGAATTCTTTGAATTAAGGAAGCGGAGTAAGGAGTGATACCCTTCGCTTTTTAATCAGCGAAGAACATTTCTAATCAAATATAAAAATAATTAAAAACATATTGCGATGATTAGCTTTTTAATTGTGTCGCAGAAACATAAAACTTTTATGATTGGATTAATTGATTAATTTTTTACATCACAAGGACCAGATTGGCGAGTTCGACAAACTATCAGTAACAAATTGAGTAATATAATATCTCCTTGAATTGAAAAAAAAGCTTAATTTAAAATTGTTAAAAATAATTTGAACGTGTTTGCAAATCTTTGAACAGCTCTTCCGTTTAGATTGGCAGTCTCGTGAGTCAGATGTGTGACAGCCATCGTGTGCGTACATCATGAGCGAAATCCTATTTGAGAATGACGAAAAACAAGAAAGATTTGCAAACACGTCAATCAGCGACCTCTAGCAATTTTGCGCATCAGTTGCAGACATGCATACCATGCATTTTTGACAAAAATGTTTACTTTGATGTATCATTCAAGTCTTTAAAGTTTGGTTAAGGAATTCCAAACCATTTAGGGTATATGTTGGATATATGATTATAAAAGGAATGATTATATATAAAATTGAAAAATTTATTATGCAAAACTAATTCCAGTAGAATTATTTTTTATGTCCAATTAGTCAAACGAAAAGAATTTTGTTTCCAGATGGAATATTCGTGGGCATTAAAAATCACGTTTTATTACGTAGTGAATTATTTTGTTTCATTTTCGAAATATTTCTCTTTACTGTACTGCTCCTGAAAAAATAGAACCAAAAGGACTACTTATACGATAATGGAAAAAACAACTTCAGTTTATTCTTCCTAGCAGTCATCTTAGAGAGAGAATAAAAGACCTACCGATTTTTTATGCAAAAAATGACTAAAAGTTGCCAATATTAGATGTATTAGTGAAAAAACTACCAGGAGGAAAGAGCTGAAATTTTGCATGATCATACAGGATGTCCTTCTAAATCGATTTCTATTAAAAAACATCAAGGTTGATATTCATAATTTTGATCGAATATTAATTTCATAATTAATTCTGTATTTTAAAATCTAACTTTAAACTGAAAATTTTTTTGCAGGTGCTCCAAAATTTTAGCATCCGTTATCGAAAGACGACAGTTCCAAATATAACCTGATAATAGAGGTTACATATTTGGTACAGATTTGAAATTTTCCTTCAAATCGGGTGTTGTCATTGGAAATTATGTTAATGCGCAATTTAATATGAAGGTTGGTTTGTTTTAGGTTTTATGGCGCAAGGGATATATTTAGCCAAGCTGAGCCCAATACAATAAAACGTCAAGTAACAAATGTCGTGAAAGAGAAAGGGATTGGGATAGTAGATTAGGCATACTAGGATGAAAGCAGAAAAATATCGCTTGGGCATCCCGAGAGTACAACCCCCGTGTTTAATAAAGACTTGAAATCCCATGGGAAATGAAAAGATCCAAAGTATCTCGGGTATGAATTAGATTTTTTTCTGTACAATATCCGAATGGTCATTTTTTACACTGAAGCTTAATTACCCTAACACAAGATCTAACATCGTCTCGAAGAAACAAAATGGAAACCGCTACATTCCAACACCACTTCAAGGTCAACGATCTTGAATGGAATAGCAAAACGCTGTTCGAATCTTCGTGGGCAAACAGTTTCTTCTCAGCTCTAATTGAAAGCAGTCTCGGTGTTTGAGTTTCAAAAACGTTGACCCCAACGGCATGACCCGCTGGGTTGGATGTGGCAGGAAAAGTATCCAAAGTAACGGCGAACAAATAAAGGCATTATTCTGCAGTTTCTGTACCATTGTTTAAGTTAAATATCTTGCTTCGATGCTGCCAAACGTTACAACTGCTTGAAGCGTGATTCTTCCCATGCAAAGGTTTATTTTGCAATTTTCTCGGACAATAATGAACTGTGAACACTACTTGTCGAAACCGCTCAACTATCTTGTTTGCAAATTAATTTTACGGTACAGGGATAAATTGGATATGTTGTCTTGGAGATCGTAACGGATGGACAGGATAATAAGTACTTATATTACTCTTGTAGTTGCTTCTGAACTACCAAGGATAAATGAAAAAAAATATGGCAACATAAATATTCAGCAGGAAGAGCTTTCTAAATGCCTAAATTGCCTCTATGTACATTTCATATTTTTTCTGGTATGTTATATCTGTTTTTATATAGCTCTTGTATTTCTTTTATATATTTTATCTTTAGTCTTTTTTACATAGGTGCAACAGGTTCTGGGTTTGAATACCACTCAAATTATAGATTTTTGTCGTGGAACCCACTTTGAATCCTAGGTCCCATTCTAATTAGTCACCGATAACAAAAAAACAACAGTAGTGTGACAAACCAAGGTAAGTAGGTATTTTAATCAACGTCGCACTTGAGCAACACGACGGACTATTGGCGACCGTCCTGGATCAATCCCGAAAGGGAAAAATCCGAGGACAACACCACGTAACTTTGAACCATGGTCAGATGACGAGGTCACACCTGAGCTGGCACTCCACTATTCAAACTTCCACACCAACATGAGGACATTTGAGGCCACGACAGATTTAACGTATACCAGCCCCCTTTGTACACGACGATCATTGGTTGGACTCGAACTCACAACCCTCCGGTTGCTAGTCCGTTACTCTTCCAACAGGGCTACAGCGGCCCTGTGACACACCAAAGCAATCTACTTTCATTTAGCCTATTGATTAGTATTCCAGCAATAGTAGTATCAAGTTGAAGGAAATCGGAAATTTTTCGCTTTCTAAATTTGTAATGTTGATATCTGGAACACTGAACACAGGCTCTTAAGACACTTAATCGTTTCAAAATTTAATATAGTTTCAAATGCATTTTTATATTTTTATTGCATGTTATTGAAAATTAGACGAAAAATTAAAATTGAACAATTGAATTTTACTCAGAACATCGAGGCTCCATTGTTAGAGCATACAGACGTCATTATAGAGCCAGGAAGCCGGAATCTAAAACGACTGAGCTCAACTTGTATCGACATTTTCAACAACAGGATCTGCGACTGACATCTCACAAGCTAGATCACAGGGGCTAATTTTTGTGAAGACCCTGATGGGAAATTCAATTATTATTACTGCTGAAAGGTAACGAACATTCTTGCAATTGAGGACACGTCTCAGCAATGGTGGAAATAAAATGAGGTCACTGCCCATACAGCTCAAGCCACAATCCAGCTGTTGGAGGAGAATTTCAAGGAATAAATGATGTCCCGCATTACCAGATTCAACTGACCCTTACGCTGTGACGGCTATAGACATTTTTTAGAGTTATGATAGGGTAAACAACAAGCTCCAGATCGTCCAGCAGTAAGGGAATACAGAGGCTGTTCGGACATTTTTTGAACGATTTTGATGAGCTGTAAAAAAATTGTATACCCTACGAAAGAATTTTATTTTCACAGCAGTTAAGTAGTTAAAGTATAACTTATTGTCTGCTAACTCAGAGTTTAGTTTACTTTCAAAATGGCGCTTTTAAATAAGCAATGGACGGAAGGGTATGTTTCTTCTCTTTCCGAAGAGAATCATGCTTATTCAATTATTCAAAAACGCTGTAAAATTCATGGTTTTTCGATATCTAAAGATACAATAAGTAATATTATTAATGAGAAAGGAAAAAAAACGTAAAAGTGGAAAAATACTTCCAAAAAAGCATCCAGAAAAGAAAACATTTCTGAGAATATTTGTAAGGTAAGATCTTTAATTTTAAAAGAGGATCCGCCAAGTCAAAGGACTATAGCAAAGTGAACGTGAGAACTTTCTCTAAGAGATTTATGATTGTTGCCGGTTTGCATATAATGGAAAATTAAAAGTAAAAAGAGGGGAAAAATGTAAAAATTAACTCCCACATATTACCAAGACCATATTTTATACCAATATTCAGAAAAGAAACCATATCTTTACCCACAGTGCCAACAATCAGTAGAACTGCATCAGGGTAAAGCAAGCAGCCACACATGTAAATCGGCTATTAAATTCTTGGAAAAAATGGAACAAGAAACTGATATCAAGTCAATACCTTTTATTGATATTCCTGATAAATCTCCAGATGTTTCACCCATGGACTTTTGTGCTTTTGGACTTTTAAAAAGGGCATTATCGAAACGTCGACCGAAAACCATTCAAGGATTGGAAAACTGTGGAGCAAGAATGGGACAAAATACCACTGTCGATACTACAAAAGTCATTATTATCATGAAAATTAAGGTGTAGAAAGATAGTTAACAATAGGGCTATCAAATGGAACATTTAAAACACAAAAATTTCATGTAAAAAATTGAGCTTCAGTCCATTAAAATCGTTCAAAAATGTCCGAACAGCCTCTGTAGTGGAGTTTCGAAACATACTTTTGCAGTTATGATACGATTGTTATGAAATTTGCACTCTTTTTGACTAAAAAAACTTATATATAAAGTTTGGAAAAAATATTAAGTTGTAAGGAAATTTTTTAAAACGTCAAAAATTTTGATAAATTAGCAAAAATTCATAGGTCTCATGTGCATTAATTTTCCATGAACAAAGAGCAAGTATTTCAACTGTATAAAAACTAATTAAGTTTTTTTTGGCAAAAGTAAAGTTATTAAATTTCTAAATGGGTAGGTAGGTATTTAATTAACGTCGCACTGGAGCAACACAAAGGGCTGTTGGCGACGGTCCGGGATCAACCCCCGAGGGGAAAGATCCGAGGACAACCCCACGTAATTTTAAACCACGGTCAGATGACGAGGTCACAAATGAGCTGGCACCATACTTTCCAAATTTTCACACCACGCCAGATTTCTAAATGGGTAAAATTACTTACTGATAACCATGTTCTTGTTATAAGCATTCAATGTAAAGCACTGCAAGGTTATATAAATGATTATATTTCGGATAGAATTCTTATTTGGCTGCATGTTGTTCACGCAAAACCAGTCCCACCGAACCGATGGAACGTCTATATATTTTCTTTAACAAATACGGGTAGAGATAAATAACATTTCGCAACACTTGACTGTAATTCCATTCCCAGCTACAAACTGCGCTATAAAAGGGGAAGGACATAAAACAGCTCTGTGCTGATGAAGGCGAAACACAGACGGCTAAATTCCGAGCATTGAATGCGAAATGGTCACAGTTTCGGCCCGGAATTTCTCACCCCCCTTAAATATTTCAGAGGGTGCGAAAGAGAAAAATTCAGAAATCAAAACAAATGGAAGGTATTCCTTTTGTTATTGTTATTCTTTTTTCTTTGTCTATTTCCGGTTGCGCAGACGAGGAACAGCTCGCGATTTTATGTCGCCATCATTCGCAGCTGCTACCGCACATTTCTGCAGACGGGAGCGAAAATGTTACCTCTTTCGTAGCTATGGCAACTGGGATGATCGTAAACAAAAATGCTATTCCTCCTGAAAATTTTACGGATGGGGAGCAGCGCTTTTAGCTCGTTGCCACCTGTTGACCAGATATAAGCGTCACCGTGCTTATCATGAATTTATAAAAAATGATATTTGAAGAGAAGGATTTTTCTCGTTTGATTTCAATTTCCTTTTTAAGGTACGAAAGCGTTTCTCGTCGATAAAACAATTTCGTTTGATAGCTTAAAATATTAATTCAAAAAGGCATAAAACGTAATAGCTATACTTTTCGAGGCATGTGAGTTCCACATCTAGGGGGAATTCAAAATAGTTGCTACGCTATTTATCTTTAAACAGAAATTTCCCTCCAGATGGTAAAAGTATTCAAATCGTGTATGGGCGTTGAATATATCATTTATTTAACATCTATACAGGATAAAGAGAGGCCTGGAACGCCTCCATTTACGAGGTCGCTTATATATTAGAAAATGAAAATGAAACTAACCAAGCGGGCACCCTGGAGTTTTTCTTGGGCTGAGAAAGTGGCATAATCTCTTGTCAAGAGGTCTTGGCCTCGTAATTTTGAACCACGATCAGATGATGAGGTTAACACCTGAGCTGTGGCACCCTATTCTCCAAACTTTCACACCACGCCAACGGGAGGGCATTTGAGGCCACGACAGATTTAATGTGCACCAGGCTCCCCGTACACGACGGTCTTTGGTTGGATAGAGTTTCGAACTCGTAACCTGTTGAAATTCCACGACTCTATCAACTAGGCTACCGTGGCCTCAGGAATATTAGCAGACCACCATCCTTATCTGTTTGAGACTTTCGGCGTTAAGAGTGACAAAAATAAGGATACGAGCACTGATTTTGTACTTCATGTCCCACACACTTAACGTCGCCAATAATCCGTTGAGTCGCTCCAGTAAGACGTTAATTAACTACCTACCCACACTCTCAATTTTCGGCAGCATACCGTCTAACTGCTATAGTAATCACAGCTTTTCCCATCCATCCAGTACGTCTTGCGTTCGAATACTGGTTTATAAGCACACGGATGTTGGAGAGTATTCCTGTTAAGAGTAACGGCGGCTTATCCACTAGATGCTCCTCCACAAATATTCGTCAGTTCACCCCTTGTAGAGGGCCGCGGTAGCCCGATTGGAAGAGTAACGGACTAGCAACCGGAGGGTTGTGAGTTCGAATCCAACCAAAGACCGTCGTGTACAAAGGGGACTAGTGCACGTTAAATCTGTCGTGGCCTCAGATATCCTCACGTTGGCATGATGTGAAAGTTTGGAGAGTGGGATGTACCTCAGGTATGACCTCGTCATCTTGACCGTGGTTCAAAATTACGAGGCGTCGTCCTGGACCTTTCCCTTATAGATTGATCCTGGACCGTAGCCAATAGCCCGTTGTGTTACTCAAGTGCGACGTTAATTAAATGCCTACCTACCTAAAACCGCTTGTAGTGCTGAAAACCGAAGAGGCTAGTGGACGGGCATTAGAAATGAATAATACATTCGTCAGCATAAACCCTATTACACTGTCCATTTAGTACAGACTAGCAGATTAGCAACCATTTAATTTCCCTTGGACAATTTTGCCTCGACGAAATATCACGTCAAGCAACTGCTAACATTCAACCTCAAAATGAGAAATTGAAATAGCTTGCAATTAAATTTTCAGCTCGCCTGATCTTCTAATCTAGCTTCTAATGATTCTTCTTCGACCTTCTATTGATATTTTATGTAAAGAAGAAAATATGTGATGCTCAAATGTCCAATATTCGGACAATGTCCACTCACGTGTCAAATACATAGACATTCTTATGAATTAGACAGTCGCTGTCGTAAGATCTCAGATGGGTAATTCACGTGGGTTTATGAATCGTCTCGGGCTAATCGGCTGTTGAAGCGCTTAATAGGGTTTTTAATCATGCTGGATAATCGTCTTGACTGTTCAAAAATTTGTGCCGCATTAGGATTTATGCTTTTTCACAAACACGTGACAGATTTCAAACCGAACTACCGAAAGAAATAGCATGAAGTTGCGCTCATGCTCCGTCTATTTCCTTGGAAGGTCGATGATCTTACAAATATTTCGCCAAAAGTGTCAGAAAGACATTATATAAAGCGGTTTAAATCATAACAGTTAACTTAACCCTCCAAGTGGTTTCGATGAGAGATCTCGTCCATCAAGATCTGACTAATTTGCTAATGAAGAAATATCTCATAGTCAAGATATTGCGGATTTTTTTATGATGACGAGATCAATATCTGATCAGTTTTCTTCTAATGACGAGATATTTCGTCCATCAAGATATGGTCAGTTTTGCTAATGATGAACTCTCCTGATGGTTGTCGACGATATACTTCGTTGAGACTACCACCAGGAGGGTTAATAACTTCAATCGAATTAAATGGTTTTTAACATTTTCTATGTTAACGCTACTATTTCACTTTAAAACGAAACGGTCTTTTAGAAATTAGACTAATTAGACGTAAAACATTTTTTAGTGAAAAGTTTCTTGATAGTATCAGTGTAATGCATTAAGTTTTACATTTTTTCACGAATTCATTTCTATTAAAAATAATTTTAGTTCGAGAGCATGAAGGAACTTTCTGTGTTAATACTTTAATTATAGAGAGAATTGAGGAAATCAGACAGCTTCTTGTCAAATTAAAAGACAGACTTCACTTGCAGTGGGTTCCTGCGCATTGCGATGTGTATGGCAATGAAATGGCTGATAAGTTAGCTAAATTATCAGCCATGGGCCCAGTTTCTTTGTCAACAAATACCTTCTCTAGGTGTCTGGGTATGGTCAGGAGAGGCTCGATCACTTTGGTGTACTTCATGATGGAACACCATATCCCCATTTTTCAATTCCTGAGTGAGTTTAATGACCTCCATTACTTCAAACAAATCCCTAGAGCAATTACCCCTTTTTGTGCTAAAGCAGTTGGCCCCTAGACCAGATTATCTGAATTTAGTATAGGGGACAACTGTCCCCTATACTAAATCCAGAATAGGCCACATCGCCACTCAGGCCTACTTGAACTGTTTTCACCTCACTGACACCAACAAGTGCCTTATTTGCTTTCATGAGGAAGAGACTTTGGATCATATCTTATTCTACTGCATCGGAGAGAACATTTTCAGAATTCTCCTTAAAGAAAATTTGTGATTCATCTGCTATTCTTACTTTGTTTAATGTTCATTTTATGCATATTACTTCTCTGGTTTATAGAAGACATCATGAAATCGGTGTTGATACATCTGATTCATGTATGTAATGCAATACTTTAATCATGTTTCTGTTACTTTAATGTTTATTCTGTAACATAAAATGAATGTAAGTATCCAATCGAATAAATGAGAAAATAATTATAAAGAGAGACTAAAGGATCAATCTTAAGCGAGAAAAATGAACTATTGTTTATTTTTCTTTTTTGTTTATCATAAATTTAATTTTGTGTAACAGACAAAGCAATAGAAAAAATTCAACTATACAGAGATTGGTGTCAGAAAATCAATGTCCCCACATACAACAGAATTTAACTTATTCGGTACTTTGCATTTTTCCCTGTAACAATGTTCAACAAATTTACCAGCCTAAGCTCGAGGAGATGTGTTTCTCCTAAAATTTGCTACTCCCATAAACATAATGTTGGAAAACTTTCTGAAACTCTTGTATATAAATGTCTACTGACAACTACAAATTTATAAGTTGCCCAATCATCAGTTATCAGCAATACATAACCTTACGTGGCATTTCGTATCCAAGGGCATTGTTTATATATGGACATTTCTTTAGAATATATCTGGGAGCTTGTAACAAAAAAAGAGGCAAACATAGAAGGTTGCACTCCGTCAGTGTCTGAGGCTAACCAAACGCGTGGGAAGAAAGCTGATCCCTTTTGTCCAGGACATAGTCTTATGATGTTACCCCGTAGACGAAAAAAGTAAAGTGTATGGATGGTGTGCTTTCTGTTTTCAGATTCTTTTTTGTGCCCCTCAGGGTGTTTCAACATCGATGTCAAGAATCATAGCATAGATTTGCTGCTGAATAAAAGATTTTATTTGAAGCCAAAAACATAAGTGTTGCAGCGAGAGGCAAAATATTTACAAGATGTGTAGCACGAAAATGTTTCTTTTATCCCTTTGTGGTGAGTTTGTTTTCTTGCGTTGAGATATGCCTGGAATTGTATATGGCGTGTATAGTGAAAGAGATGGAGACAAACCCTTTTCATTTGATGTTAGTAGTTCCTTTGTTCTTTGCTATTTATTTTTGTTATAGATTATTGTTATTGAAATCTGGATTAAAACAGTCGCATGTCTTAATAAATGGGGTCCGTCCAAGTTAACAAATGAAGATATGTAAAAATGTGATCTAATTAATAAATAACCAAACGTATTGGAATGAATTGTATGTGACGTGTCAAGTGAAAGAGGAGACAAATCCTTTTCCATTTGATGGGACAGTTCCTTTGTTCTTTGCTATTTATTTCAGTTATAGTTTATTTGTTATTTGAATCTGGATGAGCATGTCTTGGTGAATGGAGCATATCCAAGTTAACAAATGATCACTCTTATTAATAAATAACTAAATGTGTTGGAATGAATTGTATATGGCGTGTAGAGTAAAAGATATAGAGACGAACTATTCTCATTTGATGTGGCAGTTCCTTTGTTCTTTGCTATTTATTTTTTGTTAGAGTTTATTTGTTATTTGAATCTGGATTGAAACAGTTGCATGTCTTGATGAATGGGTCCTGTCCAGGTTAACAAATGAAGTTATGTAAACATGTGATAACTCTTATTAATAATTAACTAAATATTAAAATTATTTATTGAATTGTTTATGAACTCTTTCCTATTTCATTTGATAATACATTCCTGTAAATTGAAACAGCTTGTAATGATAAATTTGGTATGATTGTCCTCCAGGAGAAGAGAGAGAGAGAAACTGAAACTCTTTATTGTAAGTTCTATCCCGCATGTGCCTAAGCGTTCTTAAGACCTTTAGAAGGACAGAGGTGGACTGAAACACACTTAATTATAAGTTAGATCCCGCTTGTGCCTAAATATTCTCATGACCTCTAGGAGAAGAGAGGTGGTCTAAAATACTAAGTTGTAAGTTCGATCCGGCATGTGTCGATGTCCAGCTTGGAGTTTCGTTGGAGCCTGCTTGGGGTGTTTACTGTTTTCTTCAAGTCGACACATAAATGTCATAATTTTCTTAATACTTCCAGAAAGGAAAGACATTTCAATTTATGCTTCGGGAATGATTAACCTAGTTTGAGTAGAAGTTCGGTTTTTACTAACTTAGAAGCACTAATCGGATTATGTTGGTGCCAAATTGGGGATATAAATCCCATATAAATGTATAGGGTTATGCATTCAGGCCATAACCTATTCAAATTAAAATTCTATATAAATCCCAATAGGGATGAAGTATCGGATCGCGCGTATGCCGATGCTATGACAAGATCCCACAAACATATTGGATTGATCGAAGTTCTTTAGCACTTGGAACAGAGGGATCTGTTACAGACGTTGGATCTCAAATACCTGACTTGATGGATTATCAGACACTATTTAAGAAATTTGCAGACCACATCGAGTTCTGATGAAATCCATTTATCCCTCTCTGGTAAAGAGAAATTCAATTACACTCATGTCCAAAATTATCTTTGCATGCATAAAATCACGGATTTCTTAGAAACTGTGAACTATAATTTTATGAATTTGTGTGAAATGTTACATAACATCATAACACATAAATACAAAGGAAAAAATTTAAGAGCACTGCATATGATATAAAACTGTAGCACGAAACAATAAAAATTGACAATAACATGGAGAGTTCAGAAAAAAAGAATAACTCAGAAAAAACTTAAGGCTTATGAATTTAATATGGTATGTGATCTCTCCTGACGTGTACACACATATCACAACGTGTTTTAATGCTGGCAATAATATTATTAACCGCAGTTTGGGGAATTAAGTTCCACTCCTTCAGCAATGCGGTCTTCAGGGCATTTATATCTCTAGGAGGGGATGTCTCCGTGCAACTGCTTTTCCAAGGTAGTCTCATAAGTTCTCCATCGGGTTCAGATCAGGAGATCTTGCTGGCCACGGTATTCGCTCAATGGCTTCACTTTCAAGGAATTCGTCAACGAGGTTTGCTCGATGTGGACGAGCATTATCGTCCATAAATAAAAAGTCAGATCTATATGCACCTATGAAAAGTCTTACATAAGGTTCTAAGACCTCATCCCCATATCTCTGGCCGGTCACAGATCCGCTGTTGAAAACGTGTAGGGGCGTACGTCCATCGATCATTATTCCTCCCCATACCATCACACCTGCACTACCGAAACGGTCACGTTCCATAATGTTCGAAGGAAGATTTCGCGTTCCTGACTCCCTCCAGATGTAAAAACGTTTCGAATCAGATGTTAAACTAAACCTCGACTCATCAGTAAAGAGAACATGGGTCCATTGGTGTTCACTCCAGTTCTGATGTTCTTTGCACCAATTAAAGCGATCCCTCTTTTGTTGTGAAGATAGTGAAACACACACCCTTGACTTTCTGGCATGAAAGCCTTTTTCATTAAGCCTTCTGTATACAGTTTGCCGTGATACAACAGTTCCAGTGGTGGCTGCAACCTCTGAACTTAACTGCCGAGCAGAAGACTTCCTGTTACGACGGGCAGTTATTGCCAGATATCGATCTTGAGAAGCAGTTGTTACTCGTTTACGACCTTGTCCAGGCCTCCTTACAACAGTTCCAGAGTTCTGAAATTGTTTCCATAGCGTAGAGACTGTCTTGAAATATTCACACATCTCGCTGCTTCCATGATTGTCTGCCCTGCTTCTATACTGCCGATAATTCTCCACTTCACAGATTATTCCAAATGATACTTCGGAGCCATAACAAACCGTTTTGAGTCCTTACACACTGAAATGAAACGCTGTATTGCAGAAATTCAGATATTCATTTTGCACAAAGCGCTTGATTCACTGTCGGATGACGTAACGCCTTGATTTGCATATCAGAAACAGTTTGATCACTTTTGATTGGATAATGCTAATTAGGCTTGTCTTTCACACATTCCCTGCAAAAATGGATTACATCGATTGGATATTTCATGGAATATCATTATTTTTGTGTATGTAAAGATAAATTTGGACACGAGTGTATTTTGTTCTTGTGTCAGTGATTCTGGAATCAATGGATTATTTAAGTAAATAGTGCAATCGAATTGAAGTAGGTGAGCAAATGGGAATTTTTGTTTCTTTTGAAGTATGTTCCTTCTCAACCCTTGTTTGTAATTAAATAAAGATCAGGTCATTAATAAACGTACTGTTGCAATCGAAATTCAATTACGGATTATAATCGTAAATAAGGATAGCTATTTCAACTTGTGAAGGCTGGTGAATTGATATTTCCAAATCAGTTCGCCCGTGGAAGTTTAACTTCTTTCAAAGTTTCCTGTCCCACTTCCTCTTCTAGATCCGCACCCTGCATTTCACCCCCATCAAAACCCCCTCTTAAATCCGAAAAAATCGAAACTCAACGATAATTTATTCGGAAGTTCCAACACAACCACCCCGAGATGGCCTCCGCACTCTTTAATCACAGATAAACACAAACAAGAAAGCCTAATGTCATTACTCTTCATTCCTCATTTACAACCCCCTCCCTAACAACCCTTCCACGCAACGATCCAGTTACTCATTTCCTCTAAACTCTCCCCCAAGATAATCGCAGCTCTCATTACGTAAAAGTGTCTGACGACAGTTCAAACTCGCAGTTATTTATTCCCGTTAAATATATCAAGTTGTCGGAGAGGGTATCCACTTTCAATCCTCCCGGAACGAATGGAAGCTTCGAATCTACCCCACCCCCTTCGAATATCACCCCCGGGGTCCGTTTCTTAAACAGCTCATTTTGCGTCGTTAAACAATTCGTTAGAACATCGTAAGTGCCCCTCCCCGGTTTGGAACGCCACATGTAAATAGAGCGGTGGTGGGAAGGTGGTAGGGGTAGATTCTTTCAGAGAATCTTCTGTGGAATGGATAATGTTGCGTTTTGACTTTTGGAAATATTAATCACGGATTTCGGATTTTTATGCTCTTCCTCGTAATATTGAGCATCGTTTGGGTTTAATTTTCTCGGGATGAAGTGAAGGCAGTGGATTGTTTTAGAATGTGTTTATCGTGCTTAATCACTGGGTAATGTTTAGAGAGTGCTGAGGATTTCACAGTGATGGAGCGTTTTTGTGGGAAAACAAATTCCGATGTCTGCGCTGATTAAACAGCCAGACAGTGCATTAATCATCAAATGAAGCAAGAGATTGCTTTTCATCTTCTATTTATACATATACTTCTCTTACGTGACTCGAAAAAAGGCAGCATTTGTATTTGTTGCATGACAACTAGATTAAGCATCACGCTAATCAAATATTCCTTTGGAAATAGAACTTTTCCCCTTGATTTAAACTAAAATGCGACGAGCGGTTTCATATTCGTATTTTAAAAGTAAATTTAAGTTGTGCTGTTATGTATAGCATTCATAACAATAGAAGGCATGATCGACTAGCAAATGAATCTAGTGGAAAGGTTAGAAAGTTAAAAAAAGAGGTTATGTATAACATTGATTAGCCGACAATGGAAGGCATTATCGGCTAATGAATCTTTAGAGGAAATCTTTGAAAGTTGAAAGAAGAGGGAACATAAATTCAATTTTGCAAGTAGTTCAGAAATAATTGGATTGTCGTGACGATTTAATTACTTTGATGGGCTGTTTGAAAACCTTTGAAAAGTTATTTACAAAGGTTGGCTGGGTTTTTATGGCGCAAGGGCCATATTTGGCCAATCTGTGGCAAACACAAGGCAGATAATGTCAAGCAATCAGCATACACAAGGAAAGTTTTACTGACACAGAAGAGAGATACATCCAGGGTAAGTTACAGGAATCTAATCTTTCAATTCAAAGTTTGGGCAAAACACATTGACTCACGACGGCTCCAACTTTGCCTCTGTTTTCACAACAATTTCGTCGAGTCGTCGGATATCTTTTAGAGCTATGTCCGCTTCCGTATTAGTGCTCTTTCCCCCTACGATTACTTTAACGCTGTGTTGATTCGAATTTGATTAGAGATTGGTCTCTTCTTGCGCAATGCCATATTAAATTTGACCTCTATGGGGAACAACTTAGCTAGTTGAAAACAGCTGAATTGACCTGGAAATTCCAGACAAAATAAGCAGTGTAAATTTCATGACGCCAGAGGTCCACGTTCGAGTATCTTTTCTGCTTCAGACAAACAGATTTTCTGCTTTATATATAAGAAAGATTGGTGATGTCGCGAAGCAATTAAAAAAATTGTACCAACGAATCTTCTTACAAGTTACCGAGTATATCAAGTTGTAAATTAGCAACGCAACTTGTTAATTCGTAGCATTATATATTTATCGACTGGCTTTTTTTAATAATTGAAAAATCATCTGTCCTCAATCGTGGTCAACGAAAATTACATTTGTTGACAACGATAAGGGGACAAACTTTGCAAATCTCCAAAATCGATCGAAAATTGATTTTTTAGTTTTAGCTTTAAAATAATTTATATCAAATTCTGAGAATAGCAAAACCAATTTTTCAATTACGATAGTTTTTGAAGGGGTTGCATGTACCGTCAACAGAAAATATATAGTAGAAAAGTATAGTAGGTCCACAACGAAAACGCGTTTTCCTGCGATTGGAGATTTTTTGATATTCTTCTGATTTTAAGATGTTCCCTGCTCATATCGCTTTAATTGATTTACTTGAATCGGTTTCGATAATCATGGAAGTTGTTTAAAATGTTGCTTAATGCATGCTTTTTTTACAAGCATTTTGGGTGTTTTAGTATAAACTTCTTGCCTTACGATTGAGTGATACGCTTGACAAATGGAGTTAATTTGATTTATATGCATGCAAACTATTATGTGAACTAAAATTTTGACAATACATCGAAAATTGATGAGTATGGGGCCTATCAATGTTTGCAAATTTATCAAACATTTTGATTACGTTTTATGTAATAAATTCGAATGACAACATTTCTGAACCAAACTTTATACATATAGGCTTTTTAGTAGGACATTGTGCAAGATTTCATAATAATTGAATAATAACTGCAAAAGTTTGTTTTGAAAATCCACTGTACCCTCAAAGTGTATTTTTGGCATTTCGCGTTCTTCAAAAGAAATTAAATGTTAATATTTTTAAAGCAGTCACAAAACAGATATATAAGTGTTATTATAAAACTGCTTTTCCAAAATGATTATACGAGGATGTGTTTTAATTTTTAACTGTTAATGTGCATTACAAATAAATTGAAGGAAATTTAACTATATAAAACGAGATGGGGTTTGATGTCTGAAGATATTTAACTAATCTTGCTAAAAGAAATTAAATGTGCCATCTAACCATCTATTGGTCGGGCGACATAACGATTCTGAACAGACAATACTGTTATTCTATCTTGTTCGTAACCTCCTACATTCCGACAATAGAAAACTTTAACTATCAAAATCTCGCATTTCTGGTTAGCCAAATAGTTTAGCATATGTAGACTCTTCCACGACGCAAAATATAAACGAATGCCATTAATTCTAAAGATTCCGCCCAGATGCATAATCCATCTAAGACACTTAATAGGACATGTATCGTCCCTTTTTATTTTCCAACCACCTAAGTCTGAAGGTGATGAAATTCTCCCACCAATCCCTTTCAATCAGGAACGGAGGCTTAGGACAAGAAAGCTTTCACCACCCTCCTTTAGGCAACTAGGAATACAGTTTTCAAAATGTTATACCTGGATGTAAGTGGGGAAAGGGAAGAGGAACTGCAACCCCGTGCGTCAAGAAATATTATTTCCTACAAGAGTCTGATTCTTCGAAGTTAGTTTCCGAAATGTCAGTAAAAAGCAGGTATTTGCGTGGAGCCAGGAAAACGCAACTCTGTTGTTATCAACCCGATGCACAGAAGCCACTATGGGAATAAAGCACAAAGAAGATAAAAATGCATTTCCTTAGGGAGGTGAGGTATTTTTTACTTCACATATATACATGTACAGGAAAAAGCACAGAAAAAAATCCTCCCTGCAAAATGTTATCTTACTGTTAGCCCAGAGCGAAAAATTTAAAAGTAGAATGCTAAATAAATAAATAATAATAGAAGTGGGGAAAGGCTAAACAGAGTTTTAGAGTTGATAAGAGTTTTCACTATACTCCCAACTTGCTACCCCCTTCTCCAGATAACGGAAACTAAATTTTTGAATTTTTTGTTTCCTCGTCTCTATCTTAGCTCGAAATGAAATTATTATCAAAAAAGGATTTTTTTGAAAAATATCCCTTTTTTTATTTGTTCAAAGTCCCGGCATTATCTTTTGCTGGAAAACGCGTTTTTAAAAAGATAGAGGATGCGAAATTCCTCCTCACTTTAGCATCCTTTAAAGTTTAATTCACAAAACCTAATTGTTTCAGTTTGTGAAATGTGCAGATTTCTTTCTTTTTTGTATGGGTGGTGAGAGCACGATTCAAAGTGCGCTAGGATTTAGTAAGAACTCCGCCTTCCTTTTTTTACCTCTCCTGGGTTAAATCCGATTCCTTATCAGCTCTAGGGAAAAAAGGGCAGGAAAAATCCTGGAATTGTTTTTGGAGTTGCAAGGTATTTCGACGCAAAACATTTGAGGATTCTTAGTCTCATTCAGATATTAAAAAAAAGGTGTCACCCAAAAGAAACTAAGAATGCCCTTTTGTTTCCCAAAATTTTAATTATAAGTTTTACTTTGTACAGGTGTTTTTGAGTTTGAAAATGGAATGGCCACGTGAATAGTTTTTATCTGTCTTTATTAACATATTTTAAAAAACTTCTTTCCATTTTAATGGGAAATATAATTGTTTTTCTTTTCAATAGCAAGGTTTCTGTTGTATGACGTTTACCACATTCAATAATCGGGTTTTTTCTTAAACATGCAATTATGATGCAGTATCATAAATCAGAATTCGATAACTGATCGACTTTTAAAAGCATCGAAAACTCAAATAAGAACATAAAAGATTACCTAAAATATATTACTATCAATAAATAAAGCTTATCAAAACAAAATACTTTTATTCAAAATGTGATCAATATTATCTCCGGTTATTTAACCTTCAATTATTGTTCTCGTTTGATGACATCAAAGTTTATCCACTTTCTGTAGTTTGTTGAGAATAGTGATAAAAAGAGCACAATCAGCTAATGAATACGGAATTAAGAAACATTGAGTGGATATAACTCTGAATTTTAAGTACTATGATAGGGATTTTCAGTGTAAACAAACAAACCACCGGAAGATAAGGATCTTCCGGTTATCGGATGCTCTCGCTCAGTAGATAACAGAATTTCTTCAAAACGTATTAGGAGAATGGTGTGCCAGATCAGGTGTTGACCTCGTCATCTGACCGTGGTTGAAAATTACGAGGTGTCCGTGAAACGTTTTCTTCGGGACTAATTCCGAACTGTCTCCAATATCCCGTAACGTTGCTCTAGTGAGACGTAAACTCAGCTACCTACCTACCTTAACATGTAGCCAAGTGACATCACTTCTGGAATGCGTACAGGATACACGTGTTACCCCAAAACACTGACGTCATCAACTATTAGCTTAAAATGAAATGAGACGAATTCCTCCCAATCACGACTAGTACCCGGGAAAAATTTCAGGATGTATCATTATTTTCTAAGGTAAAGAGAGAGAGACACAAGCGGCTTTTTCTAGATTGCGAAATGGTCACCTTAGGAGTATGAAATTGCCGAAAGACCAACAATCTTTTCCAGTTCTCCTAAGTAAAAGGGGAAATACGCTTCTACTAATCACATTCTTTCCTGTTTTGGAACGAGCCCTTCAGATTTATTCCAGGATCCTGATGACATAATAATTTCTTTGAGGACAAATGACTTGTTGGACTTGGTCTAGCAGGTGGCTATACCAGAAAGAATAAAGAACAACTTTAAGCTTTAGAGAAAAAAACCCTCTCAAAGTCGATGATCAATTGATAATTTAATTTGTTTTTAAGATAATATGCATGTATAATTAAGATTGCTTAACAGAATGGAATTGGCAATTCATTTTGTTGTCCTCAAACAAACTTTTTATTTAATAATCATAAGATGTGGTTAAGATGATAAATCGATGATAAATTAAAAGAGAATAAGTGAATTAAGTATTGCAGTTATTCTCTAAAGGTGATACTAAAAAAATTTGCAAGAGAAAATTGGTGAATACAATTGTAAAAAACGAGTAAATTGTAAAGTAAAATCTAATATTCCAGACAGCATTTTAACTATTTCGTATTTAATGGTAAAGTTCAAAACAATTTTTGATAGGTATAAGCTTATTTGGTAGGTAAAAGCATAGTATTTCTTTCCGATATCATTTACTCTGTTTTCCTAAATAAAATAGAAATTTATAATCAATCTTTCGTCACAAAAATTCCCGAATCCTAATATAGTAGCGGATTAGCAACCGAAGCGTTGCGAGTTCGAAACTTGATCCAACCAAAGACCGTCATGTACGTGGGAACTGGTGCACATTAAATCCGTTGTGTCTTCAAATATCCTCACGTTGGTGTGGTGCGGAAGTTTGGGGAATGGAGTTCCAGCTCGGGTGTTGACCTCTTCATCCGACCGTGGTTCAAAATTACGAGGTGTTTCTTCGGATCTATTCTTCCGAATTCGATCCAGGACCATCGCCAATAGCCCATTGTGTTGTTCCAGTGCGACATAAATTAAGACTACCTTCCTTCTTTGTTAAAAGTAAAATATGGAAAAAAATCACACCACATCCATTTCAATTAGCGAACAAGTAGCAGGGTACACGAGAATACATTCAAATTACATAAATTACTGCTAGTTCGGCAATTATTTTGAGATCAGTAACCAGGATTATCTAAGGATTGAGATCAGTAACCAGGATTATCGGGTGTTGACCTAGTTCTGCCTATTACTGCTAGTTCGGCAATTATTTTGAGATCAGTAACCAGGATTATCGGGTGTTGACCTCAGATCAGTATTATTTTGAGATCAGTAACCAGGATTATCGGGTGTTGACCTCTTCATCCGACCGTGGTTCAAAATTACGAGGTGTTTCTTCGGATCTATTCTTCCGAATTTGATCCAGGACCATCGCCAATAGCCCATTGTGTTGTTCCAGTGCGACATAAATTAAGACTACCTTCCTTCTTTGTTAAAAGTAAAATATGGAAAAAAATCACACCACATCCATTTCAATTAGCGAACAAGTAGCAGAGTACACGAGAATACATTCAAATTACATAAATTACTGCTAGTTCGGCAATTATTTTGAGATCAGTAACCAGGATTATCTCCGAACAGAAAAATAACCAATTAGCAATCTGCTCAGTGGCAGCGCTAATGCCCCTTCCTACTTAAAGCCCACCATGAAAATATCAGATTTTATGGAATCTTCTTTAGAACGCAACACAGTACCAAAAACAAGCGTGACGAAATTTAATACTTACCGTTAAAAACAAAAACGGCACGGCCTTAAAATGCAAAATGATAAGCATCTCAGACAATTCCCGGAGCGATTCCGACAAAAAAACCCGCACTAAAACCCGAGGTTGCTAAAAATCCCGTGTCGTAAAGAACTCTAACAAGAGCCGTAAATTAAAAATAATACGTCATAAAGGCCCAGCAACATGTTCTAATAGAAGAGAATGAAAATTAATGCCGCGCTAGTGGGCGAGCCACGCGACCGAACGATCCAACCGAGACTTTTACGAAGAGAATAAATACAGTAGAAAAAAGAAATGGCGGAAAAGGTATTTTGCATCAGATATTCGAATCCCTGCTTCGAGGGAGGGGAAGAAACCTTTCGCTCCTGGAGGTAAATATTTGTGTGAAGTAGTCTCCATTTACGCTCAATTAGGTTGGGGGATGGGAAATGCAAAACACGTTGGTCTCGAACTCATTCTAAAGAGAAAGTGAGCGGCGGAAGAATTTTAATATTGGGCTACGCTTTTACGATATCGTTGGGTTTAAATCCTCTTTAACTTGAGGGAGGCAGATTGTGGCTGTGTAGTGTTATGATGACGGGGGAATTATTAGTTTTTGGTTTTGTAGTGATGTTATTTTTAAGCCTCGGATTCAATCGGGGATGGGAGAGAAGTATTTTTTAATATCAGCCTTGAGTAAACTCATAGATTTGGAGGGCAAAATGGGTACTTGTAAGATGAACAGGAAGGTGAATGCTTTTTATGGCCCTTCAGTGGTGATAGTATTAATCTCTTGAAGGACACTATGCTAAAAAAGTTTAAAAATACCTTTAGGGGGAAATACCTATCATTTTATATGAATGTATTTTGGACATAAAAATTTTTCAGGGGTGGTGGGACCCCTTATGACTTACCTCCCATTTAGAGCACTTCTAGGTATCAGAATATCAAATGAGAAAACATTAACATACCTTAGTAGCCTGAATACATTTAGCTTTAAGGATTTCAGGGTGGTGGAACGAGATTTCCTACCATTCTGGAAAAGTTACTTCAACGGTAAATAAAATATTTTACTGACACGGAAAAGTTTAGTCTTGTTTGTTTTTAAGGGATGGTAGGACCCTTTATGACCTTCTACCCGCCTAGAGTACTCCTGAACACCAGAATATGAAAGAAGAGAACATTTATATACATACAGGATGTTATCAAAATTATGGAAACACACTGGATTTATAAGGAATCCTTTACTAATATGGCGTAAGACCGCCTTTGGCATGTCATACAGCTTGAATTCGCCTGGGAATCGAATCATACAAGTGCTGAATAGTGTTTAGAGGAATATTGTACCATTCTTCATGGAGATATTGTAAAAGTTCCGGGAGAGATGCCGGTGGAGGATATCGATTCCGGATTGAACGCTCTAAAATAGACCATAACGGTTCGATTATATTGAGGTCGGGGGACTGTGCTGGCCAAGGTAGATGTTTCAGTTCATCCTCGTGTTCATCAAACCATGATTGGACCAGTCCCGCTGCATGAATAGGAGCATTATCATCCTGGAAAATTCCATCTCCTGCAGGAAACAAAGTTTGCATCATAGGATGGACCTGGTCAGCTAAAACTTCTCAATACTTCTCCCCAGTGATCCTTCCTTTCAGGGTTACGATTGGGCCAGCAGAAAACCACGACATGGCTGCCCATACCATGACAGATCCACCTCCATGCTTGACAGTTGGAAGGAGACAATCACGATCATACGCTTGTGCAGGTGTCCTCCAAACGTGCACCCGTCCTGTTGTGGGGAAAAGTGTGAAAGATGATTCGTCTGACCATATAACTGTCTTCCACTTATCAATCGAACAGGTTTTGTGGTTGTGGCACCATTGTAGACGACGTTTGGCATTAACATCTGTGGCTTGGGAATTGCTACTCTGCCGTAAATGTTCTGTTTATGAAGGTGCCTCCTAACTGTAATTATTGACACTGGAGAATCCAGATGCTGATTGAGCTCTGCGGTCACTTTGGATGCAGTTGTTTTCTTTTTAGACATTACAATCCGCTTCAATACCCGTCGGTCTCTTTCACTCAGCTTCTCCTTCCGTCCACTATTTTGCTTTGCCGAGCTTGTCTTGCCGCGCTGTGTGTACGCTGTCATGACTTTAGACACCGTACCTCTAGAAACGCCTAAAAGCTGGGATGTTTCGGTCACAGTTGCTCCAACTAGTCGGGCTCCTACAATTTGGCCTCTTTGAAAGTCTGTGAGGTCTGACATTTTACGCTTTTGACAAAAATCCGCGACGTATACAACTTCACTAAAGCTACCTCATACTACCATGATATATAGTACTTTTTATATTAAAAAAACTGGTAGCTAGGATTATATTTTAATGCTTACGAAACGCATTCTTAAATGTCACTTTTATTCACAGGTGTTTCCATTATTTTGATAACCACCTGTACATTAACAGCCTTAATATATCTAGATATTTATATACCTATCTTTAAATATTTCAAGAATGTGGTACACCAGACGTCCCTGAAAGGGTTAAGGCTTAGACAACATAAATATGTTTTTTTTTATCTACTGCTCCCTACGCATCGTAAAGTTGGGGTACAAGAAAAAGGTACACATAGAGCAGAAACGTGTATCCAATTTAGATCGAGATTCACTCACCTACCAGTCGGCAAGACTTATCACCAGCCTACGTGTTTGCTCATATCAGGCATGTACACGAGTACATGGAGAACATTCTCCTGAAAATTTGCATTTTTTTAAGTGTCTCTTTGTTCTTGTAGGTGAAGATGTAATGAGTTGATTTCAACTTACTGTATTTAATTTTCTTATCGTTTAACCCTTAATGTTGTTTCGACGAGCTATCTCATGCATCAATATCTGACCAATTTAACTAAGGACCAGATTTCAGGCTATCAGTTTTCAAATTTTAAAAAATTCCAAAATTATAATGGCACTAATAGTCCATGTCACCTTAAACTTTCAAGTATTATACATTCATTAAAACAATCAGAAATTATTTTGATCCTCTTGAATATTTTGTTTATATTCTTTTTCATTATGGAACTTTCATTTCGTGGATTATCACTAATTGACCGGAGTCCACTTGTGTAAACTAGCAGATCTGCACATAGCCTCTGATCTGCACTAAACTTTCTTAATTGCTTATATATTTATTAATAGCAAAGTGTTGTTAATCACAGTTCGTCATATTTCAATCCATTTATAATGAATATAGCATTTATGTTCACATAAATGGATTTCATACCTCAAAATGAAATAAAAGTATCCAAAATGTAATAACATTTCATTTAATTTTACTGGTGTGTGCTAATTCTTATTTCCAATAAAAATGCATAGCACAAAGCAGGTCTCAGTGATGGTTATTACTGAACTATTATATTCTGAACATCTACTTCAATTTCATCCTATTCCCTCGTTCTAAGGCAATCTGGCATTTTTTGACACGAAGCCTGTTTTTGCTGATATTTTTAATTCTAAATTACTTATACCTTTTGATGGCAGTACCATTATTTGCGTTTGATTCTTTATCTTATTCCATTTATAATAAATTTAAGCATCGATATGTACATTTCATGCCTGAAATGAAATGAAATTAATCAAAAATATGAGGCAGGATTTCTCTGTTTTAATTCTCATGTCCGATGAAATATGGCAAAAAATTCACATCACAGTCGGGCTACCGCAATTATCTTCTACTTCAATTACATTCTATTCACTTGCTAAAGATGTTTCAATGTTGCTTGGCGTCTAAACCTGTTTTCGCATTCGCTTGAATTTTCTTTTCTGCTTTGATTTTTGGCTTCCAGATTGTAAGGCGCAGCTTGTCCAATATTGGAACCTGTGCCACAAAACCCCAACCAATCGTCCAGATTGTAAACCTATTTTCGCATTCGCTCACACTCTCTTTTCTGCTTTGTTTTCAATCTTTCAGATTTTTGTTGCCTTCTGTAATCAGGATTCTGAAGAATTTCACGTGATTGGCGAACTCTTCGGTACAGTTTTAACGATATTAATCAACTCCATAGCTCAAACCAAACAAATTTAAGGAAAGTTGCAAAATTGGCGAATGAATCCCATAACAGTCTATTTTGTATTGCTTATATCTGTTGTTGTCAATCGACAATAAACAAATAAGGTCGATTTCTGTGCCCCGTACGTTAGTGAAGTATATTACATTGGTGTTCAAAATTAAGAGAATTTTCACTTTGGGGCGATTATCTCCAGAACTACTGGGCAGATTTTAATGAAATTAATTATGTACATAGGTTGAAATAATACAAAAAATAAACCATACAACAGTTATTACACACGCATGATCGTGCATAAGACTCATCAACGCAGGAAGATTTAAAATAGAAGTTATAATATCGATACAAAAAATGGATTAATAGGGGTATGGTCCCCTCTTACAGCTATACAGCTCTCACAACGTGAATTCCTACTAGAAATGAGGCCGTTTATGAGTCCCTGTGGCAATCGGTCCCACTCCTCAAGCAACAATGTTTTCAGGTACTGGGAAGGGGAAGGCGAGTTGTAATTACCCTCCCAAGAGCATCCCGGATATGCTCTATAGGGTTAGATCTGAAGATCTAGCTGGCCAATCTATCCAGCGAATATCCTCACTTTCCAGATATTCGTCGACCAAATGAGCCCTATGTGGACGAGCGTTGTCCATAAAAATGAAATCAGGGCCAATTGCACCCCTGGAAAGACGTACGGCTCCAGATCTCATTCCTATGCCTTACAGCAGTCACAGAGCCTTTTTGAACCAAAAAAGCCATCCAAAGTTTTTTATGTTTTGTTTTGTATGCTCTTTTTGTGACGTGATTTCTTCAATAAATAATTGGACATTACTTGCTTTGTAGTCCGTCGCACCTCCCACAGCATAAAATACGTTCACTTTTGAGATGCCTTTTGACGTTACCTAAAACGTAATCTTCCCATGTCAGGAAACATTGACACACCGTCGTTAGCATGCCACCTAAATACCGAAACGCTTATTCTTCCTCCAACATCGAGAATTCTGCTGTTTTTAGGAAAAGTGGAAAATCTGAATAAGAAAAAGGAGATTTACGTCAACTCCGGTGTCTTCATTCCACACAATGAAGGCAGAAAATGTCTGGAAGCTTCCTCAGAAAAAAAGGAACACGATTGATGCGTAAGAATCTAACAAGAGATTTTTCATGTCACTCAGGATTCATTTTTAACGACGCGCTTTTGCCCGTCGAGGGAGAACTCTCAATTTATTTGAGCAGACAGATTCCAACTTGCGTCGACAACATTTCCGCTCAACGACATGGATTTAAGTAAAAAGTGAACTTTTTCTCGGGGAGGTTTATAAAAAAGAGTCACAGTTGGCTTGTAAATCGGACGAGTTGATAGCGTTATCTAGTTCTTGTTTATTGTGTTTCTGTTCTATTTAGAGCAATGCATTTAAGTTCTTGTTTTAAGGAATCGATTCGGCGGTGTGATGTTTCTTGTGAAAGTATTCTCGTTGCGTTTTTCTTTTTTAAAAGAAGAATGATCAGAGGGAAGATGTTTGGGGATTTTTAGAGCACTTTTCGAGATGGGATTCGGCCGAAAAAATGTAAGATAAACCACTAAAAGATGAATATTTTGGTAACATTAATAGAAAAAAGGTTATATTGCTTTATGGGATGCAAAAGTAACGTTTGAAAATATAAAATTAGAAATCTAAACTATTAAATAAACAATTTTCGAGTAAAATAATTTTATTAATGCCTGACCTCTTTGGCCTTCGGACTCCTATTAGTAAGAAAGCATTCAGAAGGTAAATTGAGCCGCTGTTACTCCTAATAGGGCCGATAACTACATCCATGTGCTCATTCGAACCCGAAGCCTAATGGGTGGCAGACAAATCATATAACCATTGTACCAGGTAGGCAGTAGTGTAACTACAGAACTACAACATATTTTTACTTTTAAACTACCGTCCTGTGTCCCCCAAAGTATTACAAGTCGCATTACAAAAGCTACAATCAATCTATAAGATTATAATAGATTGAAGGCAGAATAAAACGCATCAAAAGAAGAATAAAAATAAAGGTAGGTAAGTAGCTAATTTACGTCGCACTGGAGCAACACAACACTTGGTAATGGAGACGGTCCTGGACTAATTCCGAAGGGAGAGGTCCTCGGACAACACCAAGTGATTTTGAATCACGGTCAGATGACGAGGTAACATTTGAGCTGGCACCCCACTCGATAAAAATGAAAAGCAGAGACATAATTTAAATGAATAAAATTTAATGTTCAAACAAAATGGAATAAAATGTAAACAGTTTCCGTCTCTCCCACTTAAAGGAATAAAATTTCATATAAGAGTACATTTCGTAAGATTAAAAGACTAAAACACAAGTCGTAGTTTTGTATAATATCGGGTTTGATTTGGAGAATTTCAAGACATTTGAAGAGTTGGACAACACAAAACGTTATGCACCGAAAAAAAGGTTATAAAATTTTTCATACACATCTTACGGTCTATAGACCACCCGATATCGATGGACATCACACGATAAATGTAAAAACGTCTTACATCCCTTCCAAGCTGAAATAGTCAAGAGAATGTTTTGGACATAGATCTCCTGACTGTGAATCAAATTTTTTTACAAGAACAATATTGCCCCATCTTTGTGGTTCAAAGAGGCCATTCACATTCAATTAGATATGACCGAGTATAACATAAACTGAATAATTATCTGAAACATGGCTTCAAAAATATTATTCGAATTGGTGAAATGTATGCATATTCAAGGACGTCGTATAGAAAATTGTTTTGTTTTACAAACTAAATAAACGATATATACAAATACTATTTCGTCCAATAATCTCATTATAATAATACTTCCACTTCTCATTATAATAATACTTCCACATTACTTCCAATAATCTCATTATAATAAACATCCATTGGAATTTGGAGAAGAATGAGAGCCTGTAGAACTCTCCCATAGTAACATTTCCAAATAATGAATGGCTATAACTATTCATTTGGTCATTTTAAAGTATAACAATATACCAGTATAATACAGAGACTTGGAGTAGTAAAAGTATTTGAGTTTCAGAAACGTTTTCTTTGACGCATTTGTGACTTACACTGGTTAAGAGAAAACTGCAATCCGTATTGAGTAAGCGCTTTCAATAAGGCAGTTTCATCGCATCTACTCACCCAAAGCGTATCCCTTTCAGCTAGCAGAGGACCAGCTCTGGCGAATAAGGTGGATGTTCCAACACTGTAGTCCTTTTCCTAGTCATGCACTTCTACATTCTACATGCTGAGGCGCTGTTCTGATTCTGGACGATGAATTAATTTAAATGATCTTGAATGAATTTTTGACTCTTTTCTTCAACTTTCATTTGCAGTATGCTAATATATATAAATCAACAATGTAAACGATGGTTAATTATTTATGTACTTACTGTATATGATTCGTATTCTGAGAACTATTAAGAGAAATAGGCTATCTGTTATAAATATAGGGAAACCGCAAAAATTTACTGAAAGGCAACTTATGAGTAACTAACTTAAGTTACGAGTAACTTTTTATTTAGAATTTACAGTAAAAGTAAACACTTTTATATAAGAGAAGGAAACCAATCGAGTGTATTATTTACGCAACAAATCTTTCGCAAAAATATCACCCCATCTTGGTTAACATTTCAAAAATTTTGATAAATTCCTCCAAAACAACATAATACAGGGGATAACATAACGAGAAAACAGAAAATAGTCTGTATTTTCATTATATTTTTCACTGTAAAAATAATAACGGATTTTACGATCTCACCTTAGATCAATAAATAGTCTAGAAGTTTTTCTACGATAAGAAAAACAATCAGACCTTGTTTATCGGAAGATAAGAAAAGGGAAAGCTATTCTTTTAAAGAAAGTATTTAAAAGAAGCATTGCCTCTTGGGTTTTCCTTTTAACATTGCATTTATAAAGGAGATTTAAAAGTTGTGCCTAAAGTATACATATATACATTTTTTTCGGCATAGCATTGAGAAATCTGGTTAACTCTAAAAGAAAAGGATTTCTGTTCCTTAGTGGATTTTGGTATTAACTGAATTAAAAAGTAAGAGTTTCGAAGCGGATTTGTTTGAAAGTTAAATTGATTCTGATGCAGTTTTTAGGTAGATAATTTGGTAGAAATAACAAGATAGTAAAATAATTAAAACAGTTGTAAACATAATTATGAAAAAGTTTGATTGCTTTTGAAAATTATATATTATTTGCACCAATGTAATGTTGTTTTTTAAGCACTATTTAAATTAATAGTAATTATCCTACACTCATTTTAAACATTTGTATGATACATGTTTTGAAATGTGATATGGAAATATTACCAAAAATATACAGTTTTACTGTCTTATTTTATAAATGTTGTTGAAACTAGAAGAGTATGCCGATTTAAATAGCTTGATTTAAATCAAGTGATTTTTATTTAAAAAAATCATTGATTTTAATCAAAATTTTAAATTTCACTTTTCTTTCTGTTATGTTTAAAAATATTGGAAATGAAATATTTGAATAAAATAACCTGCATCTTGTTCAGTTAAGAACTTCGCTCGCACTTAGTTCACCCCAAAATTATATTGAAAATCATCCTCCCTTTGAAAACACTAAATAACAGTATTTGCTGATTGGGATCATAATTACCAGACAAGTATTTCCATCTTAAGCCTTTGACCAAAAGATAGGTGTCACTCACAAGCCAACACTGACCAGTGTTGGTTTTGTTTTAAACATTCCGTGGGACTATAAATCGGACATGGCCAATTTTAAACCATTCACCATGTGTTGAGTGAAGATGCTCGAAATATATTCACTCAAATTATTAAAATTCTGGTAACTTGTTTACTTTTTAAAGATGTTCCAGTTATTTAATTAGTATTGTAGTCTAATCACATAAAAAATATAAATACACTCACACCGAAAATATTTTCTGCAGTATCACGAAAGCATTCCAATTTTGCACATAAATCTTTATAATTGACAATTTTAAAAGTTTCATTTTGTTTCGTGTAATATATTAGTTAATTTCTATTTCAATTTATTGGGAAATTTTATGTATTGATCCCTTAGAATTTTTTACACTGCTAGAATAACTATTCAATATTTATGAAATTCAAATTTGGAATGTAGAAGTTAATTCACTCATCTGATAATTGAGTGAGAGGAAAGATTACGGATTAAAGCAGAAAGCTACTCGAATTGATAAATTTTTATTGCAAGCTCGAAATTCCATTGAATTGGCATGTTCTGGGGGATACTATTACACTTGTTCTATGCTGTTCATAGAGAAAAGCTTCATTTTTTTGTTTTATATATAAACCTTTTTGTGTGCTTCTAATATACCTATGAAATACTTGTCAATTCTCAAAGAATTTGAAAAATAGACATATTTGATTTCAAATTTATGTATTTTCATGTTATCTCATTTTTTAAAGTTAACTTAACAAATAACAATTTTTCCACCAATAAGTAATATTTACAAGCTAAAAATTAATGAGAAGTAGGAATTTTTCAAGATGCAAGTTCCTTTTATTTTATTTTCTATTGGTGACATAATTTTTTCTCAAAAGTAAGTCTTGAACCAATTAATTATTTTATATAAAAATAATTGAAGTAATTCAAAACATTTTATTCATATATGATAAATATATAGTGCAAAAAAATTCTGAAACTTGTACGATTGAAAAAATTCATAATATGATGTCGGTGGAATCCGGCAACCTCATTTATCTGTGTCGAAAAAATTCATTTCACTGGTTTTGAGTTAAACTCAAAGTAATCTAAACCACTTGAGAACCAGATGGAAAAACGCTGCTCATGCTTGGCATTTGGGGCACTGTTCTATTTACTCTATCATGTGATTTACTTTGCTAATTCCTATGTCGCGTTTTAATCTTTCAAAAATTTACACAGCTATATTTCCTAATACATTAATGTTTAATGTAAAAATATTAATATTTAAATAAATCAAACTATCTAGAAATTAAACTGTAAGTTGTGTGACTCGTGTCAAACAAATTTATACTTGTACAGGCAAAGAATTAATTAAAAAAATAAAATCCGATTTAAATTAAAAAGAATCTGATTTAAATCAAATAAATCCGATGTTTTTGATTTTAAAAAAATCATGATTTTATTCATTCCTTGGAAATAGGTATGTTTAATACCACCAATAATTTAAATATTTTATTTTCAATGCAAATATAGAATATTTAACTGTTTTAATTGGTAGTCCCCGGCTGGTATATTATTATAAGTGATATTTAAAAAACAAATTTTCTCGGATACATTATTGAAATTAATATGAACTTATAAAAGTCAAAAATACTATTATTTTTAAATCATTTAGCATTACAACTTCAGTATATTTCTTTTCGATTTGGAAAATTCTAAATTTAAGTACGTAAACACAAACGGATGCTTTATATCAGATAAATTCCATTGACATTTTCCGACATAGGAGTTTTTATTCTCACAAAGTAGCATAAAGGTTCGAATTCTTATAAGCTTTATAATAAATTCACATTTAGAAATTGTTGAGACTGATCCGGTGTTTGAAAGAAAATAACGAGAATAGATTCTTTTCTGTAAATCGGTTTTTGCAGCCAGTACATATACACTGTAAGAAAAAAAAGTAACGTTTCTCTTGAATAGAACGCTGTGACGGTTGCGTTATTTACTTTTCTTTTGACGATACGCCTTTAAAATTGGAACAGTACTGGGGGCATGCATGAAAAGTCGAACGTTACAAAGAAGAGTTACAACTGTTTTGTGTTATGATTTCAGAACTAGAAGGAACATCCAGAAGATAAATATAGCGACGTGAAGACAAAGGATGTCCGTACCTGATATGATCTTCGATCCGAGTGCGAAGGAGCGCTAAGCGCTGGAGAAAGCCTGTTCACAATATATTGAAATTCTAAGGTGCTGGAGAGTTTTGGACCAGAGTAACTTTAGATTGCGTTGAGTGAGGACTGCGTAAGTGATGCCATTCGAAAGCTACCAAACTACGCTACAATCGAAAGTCTTTAATTAATAAATATATCCTTTTCAAATTTCCTATGTCTGCTTCATTCATTCCACAATCTTACACCAGGCCCGAGTATTCACGTCAAAACAACGGTTTGTTTCCTCAACACAACTCACAAATTTTTTTATCGTACACACGTGTGCGAATTAAATTTTTATTTTTCACAATTTGTGACTAATTTTGTTATAATGTTTTTCATTATTTGAAGTCTGATTCAATAATTTTTCCGTTTTCGTCAGTGTGACCTTGATCAATAGCTACTTGTTGTGGACGATTGTATCATCTTACACACAATGCTATAAAAGACTGCACGCGAGTCAATGCATTGGTATGAATATCGTTGTTTGTGGTAGTTTTTATGTTACAAGATGGGTAAAGCATTAGAATTAGGAGTTTGAAGATAGTAATGTATCGAAATTTTGCACTTTACAGGGATGAATAACTGGAATTGTTGGACAGTTAAATTGCTCTGAATCAGTTGTTTCCCAATTATTGAAACGTTACAAGGAAACCGGAAATATAAATCTAAACCACAGTACTGGTCTTCCAAGAATTTCTTCTGATGGGAAAGATAAAATATTACTACTTCTGAACAAAAAGAACAATTTCAGCAGTTCTTGCTGAACAATGATGACAACCCACAGTTGTTGCAAGCCCGAGTATTGCTATAAATGGTTTAAGCAAAAACGGATTCAAAGCCTGCCAGAAAAGGAAAAAGTCATTATTAATTGCAGTAATCAAACAGCACAAATCGTGGATTGTTGATAGATATCGAAACGTTTTGTTTTGGGATGAAAGTTGTTTCTGTTTGAATGCAGATTCTCTACCTCTTGTCCAACGCACTTTAGCTGAAGCAATGTTTCCATAATATACGCAGAGAAAAACTAAAATACCCTGATTCCTTTATGGTTTGGGGTGCATTTAGTTTTAATGTTGTTTGCCCTTTAAATTTCGTGAAAAACACCATGAATTCCGAATTGTCTGAGTGTTGTTAGAAAACGAGTTCTATCAAAAAGAATCTTTTTCATTCTTTACTATGGGTGGTCCAACAAGATTTTTCACCTTGCCTCGCATCTTGAAGGGTAAATAGTTGATATTAGACCTTTTCCCAACATTCCTCTTAACTGTATATCGATGTTCAACCTTGGCCTGGCAATTCCCAAAACTTAATCCAATTAAAAGTTTAAAAGTATTATCGGTAAAAAAAATATCATAGAAAAAATCTGAAACTATTACACACCTCAAAGAAATTGTAATTAATGTGCGACATCATTGCATAGACCAGAGTGAGTTATGAAACTTTGTTAACTCTATACAACATAGTGTTGTGGCTGTCAGAAGAGACAAAGGTGATGTAACAAAATATTAAAAGCCTCAACAGGCTTTAAAGGATAACCAAGCATATGTAAAGAAATGGTAGGTTTGCTTCGAGGACATATAAACCCTAGTTTTGACGTGAATACTCGGGCCTGATGTTGGATTGTGGAATAAATGAAGCAGATATTGAAAGTCTGAACGATTGTTTATTGTGAATATTCAAAAATTAATTTACAGTTTGAACGATTAAAGTGCAGTTTTATATTGATATTGTAGGATAATTTCATTTATTAAAAGCCTGTGATTGTAGCGCAGTTTGGTAACTTTAGAATAATACTACTTACTCTATGCAATTCAAAGTTATACTGGCCCAAAGCTCGCTCAGCACCGTAGAATTTCGACATATTGTGGACCTCTCCCCGCGCTTAGTGTGCCAGCACACTTAGCTTGAAGGTCATGTCAGGTACGGACATCCTTTGTCGACACAACGCTATATTTATCTTCTGGATGTTTATTCCAGTTCTGAAATCGTAAGACAAAACAGTTTAGTAACGCTCGACTTTTCTTGCATGTCCAAGTATTGTTCCAAAAATTAGTATCAAGATTTATATTCATGTTATGTTAACATTTCAATGGTAAGTTATTCATTTCTTGAATTTGTTAGACAATTTATGTTAAGTCATAAACTGTATCATGTAGAAAAATAATCATTTATCATAGCCGGAACAATTACATTTTCCAAGTATTGTGGAAATTACTAATTATTCAATTAGTGAAATTGTAGCATTATAATGCATATAACAAAAAAATGTAACTACGGAAAGTTCAATGTTCATTAAAAATTAAAAGTTTGATATACTTTTGCACAAATGTGTATTTACCGAATACTTTTAGATGCGTCTTAAATAAGTATTTTCTTTCAGAAAACCTTATATTTATTTCATTAAAAATTTCAAAGAAAAGGTTGGAATACGTCCGCATAACCTTTTAAAACAAATTTTATACTCACAAAAGTATCAATATCAAATAGAAAAACTTATTATGGATTTTATTTTAAATAAATTATTACGATTTTATTTGAGATTATAGCTTAGTTATAGATTCATAATGTGAACTTTATCAAACAAAATTGTTCTAAGCGGAAATATTAGTATAAGTGTAAATATTTAAACGATTAAAATTATTACTGAAACATATTTTTATTATTTATATTTTTCATATGAGAGGATTTTCCTGTAAAACTAAATGGGAGGGGGGGAGGGGGCAGGTGGTTAGTGTTTATAAGGAAGAACGTGCTTTCTGTGATCTGGTGATTTGTCTACACTGAAAATCCCTATAATATATTTAATAGAAATAAATTAATACTCTCCATCTATTTGATGAATTATGAATTGAAAGAATTCATACATAGTTATTTAATTACAACCAGTCTTGTATTTTAATTATTTGTATTCTGTATATTTTGAAGTTTTATTTTCCAAAGAATTAATTGATTTTAAATTTTGAGCTTTAAAAAAATTATTTCAACATTATTTTGACACGAACCATAGAATAAAAGAACCTATAAATAGTTGATAAAACAGTTAAAAACAGAAAGCAGATTATAAATACCTGGGCAAAACTGAATACAAAAATGCTTTTAAGCTTTCAAGGATGTTAACTTATATTCATAGTTTTTATTTTATTCGTGCAAATTTTTATCCTTCATGGTTAATTCCACCTAAAAGGAGTAAATAAATTTTACGATGTAATTAAATTTTCTAATTTTCTGCGCCCCTTCAGAAAACGGTTCTTGAATCAAAGGAACAAACGATAATGCCTTTTAAAAAGCTTTCTTCATTTTCATCTTAATCGTCCTTAAATTTTAATTTACTCTACCGTCTTGCGAAAAGGGTAACTGGTTTTTTGAATTTCGTATTATCCTTGCACTAAACGTCTTTCTAACACCGGTAGATTTCGTGAACTTAATTAGGCAGAAGCATATTCTTTCAAGAAGAAATCGAATATTACACAAAATTTCAATCAACGTAATCGTAATCTTTCATGAAACGGCCAGGAGAGAAAAAAAATGTGAAGCAAATTTGTGATTGATTTTAAATTGCTAGCTTGCATTTTCTAATTGGAAAGATAAAAACTATCGTCATTTTAATCTGAAAGCAATTTGCTTTCAATGATCATTTCTTATCCCGAGTGCAGTAAATAAAGGCTATTCAATCTTTTTAAGAATGAGATATTGGAGATATTCTTAAAATATTTAAATATCCCAGAGCTGCTGATGGTATAAAGGAAGTTAGCTTTGAAAATTGGAATTAGGGAATCATTTTTGGAAATTAGCGTGAAAATTCTTATTGAATAAGGGATTATCTTCACAAAATATTCGACTTCTGTCTTGACAGTGTAACTTCTATTATATTCATGTTCATATTCACAATTAAAATACTTTTCCGAGATTGCAGTGATGATTTCACAAATGTTAGCATATGCTTTAACTTTTACAAGAGGAACTAAACATAGTTTTGAACTATAGGACCAGATATTAGACATCTTTCAAAATTAATCGTACTTGAAAATTTGATCTGTTTAATATTTAGAATTACAGAAATTATTTTAGTAAGTATCCTTTTAGAACAAAATTATCTATGATATGAAGATAAGAATTTTCAAGTTATAAATATTCCATCATCCCCCCCAATTAGACATCTTTTAAAATTAATTTTACTTAAAAATTTGTTATGTAACGTTTAGAATTATCGAAATAATTTTAATAAGTATCCTTTTCGAACAAAATTAACTATGATATGAAGTTAAGGACTTCCAAGTTAAAAAAATTCCATCGTCTCAATTTGGTTTTGTATTTATGCACAGTAAAAAAATATTTTTTCTTCTGAAGCTGATATCAAATAGTTAACCATACACAAAGACTGCATATTAACTTTCGATCTAAGAAATATTTTTTTCCAACTTATGGATAGTATGGCCCTTAAAGCACTAATTCGTGAGAACATGACAACCTCTTCGTTACCCCGAGGCACCATGGTAGGAACTCCCACATTGCACCGTGAACACGGAACCTTCCGTTAAGAAGTGAGAGACGTTACCATTGTACTCATTTATTAGTCTCGAATACTAAACGTTCTTAGAGAAGTCTGGGACTACCTTTCCATATGATATCTAAAGAAAGCAACGTAATCTGCTGCAATACTGAAATTACTCATGAACATAATATTTTATAGATATAGTATACATATTTGTTCGGTGTTGTCAGTCTTGAATTATTTGTAATTATTAGTTATAACTATTTATTGTTATACTCATTTATTTGGCTTCAGTATTTAACCGAAAGTTTTTGAAATTTATTATTAAAACAATTTAGAGTACTGTATAAAAACTATTGTACACATTTTTCTGTTAGGCTTCATTTGGTTGTCACTATACGGTCATTTTTTGCTACACGAGGGCTCATTGTACTGGGACCTGTGGTTTCAAGAGAATTCTGGAATCAGGAGCATTTCAAGAAATAATTCTACTGTGAAAAAATCTTACTAAAGGAATATAATATATCCATGTGTATCACGATATTAAAAATAAAGATTCATACACTGAAACTATTTAACTATCGAATATAAGAGAATAAATACAAAACATGCATTTTGTTCCATAAAAATTAAACCTAAATTAAAAAAAGCAACCTTTTCACTTAAGAAAATTTTATTTAACGTGAATATAAAAAAGAGCTTCTACCTACGATAATAGAATACAATTTTAATTTCTTCCTTTTCTTTAAAAATTGTTTGTAATCCTCCAAAGGATTATTATTTTAGATTTGGTATTAAAGGTCGATGTTAAAGTGTTTATATAATTTTCGACATAATTTTATAGTAACTCATTGTATTGGATTGATTTTATTTCTTAGCTGTTTATTATACTGTAACATTTATTGTATTAAAGTCGCATCATAGAATTTCTCTTTATTGTAAAGATTTTCGTTTGAATTCATTGTTTCATTGAATTCATAAATCATTTAAGAGTTGATTTATTCTTTTATTGCTAGTAATATGTTTAATGTAAGTCAATTCGTTTCCATCACATTCTCAATTTGTTAAAAATAAATTTGGTTTGGTTAACATGTAGTTGAAGTATCATTTATTTAAACTGTAAGCTTCTAATTAATTAAGTTGCAGGCTACAACAATCTTCCAATATGTCCTGGTTTAGTCATTTCTTAATTTGTTCAGCTTGTGAGTAAAATGCGAATAATCAATGCTTAATTTAACTCATAGATTTTAAAGTTTGGAAAATCTATATAAATAAGAATGAAGTGTTTGTACGTTGAATATTTTCGACCCATTTCAAGTTGCTTATCCATTTTGGGCCCTTCTGATGCAAAATCAGACTCTTGAGCGTTTGGTGTCTGTCTGTCTGTCCATCTGTCTGAATGTGTGTGTCCGTAGTACGTCCAAACGGTTGAATATATTTTCATGAAACTTTACATACTGTGAGTATTTACAGTGATTAAAAGAAGTTTCCGTACGGAAACGAAAATTGCATTTAAATTATTATAATTTCTAAAGAAATCCCACTAAAGATTCGGAAGCTGCACAAGAAACTTCTTTCATACTAGAGAATGTGTTCGCAACAAAAATTTCTTAATTTTCACAAATAAAAAGTAATTAATTAAAACTTTGAGAAAAACATACAAAATGAAAGGTAAAAAAGTTTCCGTACGCACTATACAAATAGGTTAGAATGTACAATCTAGCTGTCCCGCATTCAATTATCATAACTATCGAATGAAAAAGAACTTGAGTATAGTGTAAGTAATCATTTAAAACTCTTTTTATACCAGTGGATCATCTAAAATGGGAATTCCGAAAGCTTTCGCGTGTTGGTGAAAAAGTTGAGAAATGATGGTTTATCAATGAGGAAAATATTAGCGAAATTGCAAACATAAATCTACGGTAAAAATAATTGAAAGATATAATTAGGTAGAAACTGGAAAATAGGAACCGATCCGGAAGACCTCAGAAATTTAGCTATATATACGTGGAATATTCTGAGAAAGGTTCGCGATAATCCATGAATTAGTGCACCAGAACATGCATCCTTGTTGAAAACTGATTACAATCTTGAAATATAACCTCAAACTGTAAGAAAAATATCGAAAAAGGTAGCTACATGGGCATGTTGCACATAAGAAGTCATTAAAGCAAACTTAACAGAAGAAAGCGTCTTGAGTTTGCAAAAAAAGCATGTAAGTAAGCCCTCAACTTTTTGGGATTCTGTACTTTTCAAGGATGAATCAAAATTTTGTCTCTATGGTTCAGACGGACGAGTTACGCATGGAGAAAACCAAAACATCAAATGCAAACAAAAACTTATGTAGAACTGTAAAATACGGCGGTGGAAATGTAAAGGTATGGGGTTGCATGAGTTCTTCTGGTGCGTATAATTTATATTTTGTTGTAGTTAATATGGATACCTATGTGTACCTAGACATTTTGAAACAAAATGTCCTTGATAGTACTACGAAACTGTCTCTGGGAAGACCATTTATCTTTCAACAGGACAACGATTCAAAACAACTGCAACTTTCTGTAAAGAATGATGCCTTTACCTTACGTCGCAGCAACTTCACACACCACCAGTCTCCTGATTTAAACCCCATGGAGCACTTATGGGAAGAAATCGGTCGTGAACTGAAAAAGTATGATACCAGCAGCAAAGATAACTAAAAAGTGCCATTATTGACTTCTGGAACAAAATTACTCCAGAAGTAACAAAAAAATTGTGGGAGTCATGCCTAAACTTCTGAGAGTGGTCATTAAAGCAAAAGCAGGTTCAACTGACCATTAAATGATGGAACATAGGTGGGAATAACATTTAATGAAATTATTTTTCACCGAACGGAGACTTTTTTTGCTTTATATTTGTTACATTCTTGTGTTATTATGAATTATACGTTAAATTATATTAATATTGTTTGTTTAAAAGCAATTGAAACTTTCTATGCAATTATGCTCATCTGTTTTTCCATTTTCATTTCTTCAATAATTATATTCTGAAAATAATAAAGCCATTTATTTCAAATAGTAAGTGCGTACGAAAAATTTTTGACGTGAATACGTCTTTAAAATCGGTCCGGGGGTCTAAGGCGCATGCATGGAGGTCATCGGCAGAAACTTGCGCTTCACGAAATGTGTTGATATCTCAAAGCCCCATAACTCCAGGGGAATCAGCTTATGGGGATAAATGACCTACCATCGTATAGAAGAAGGTAGGCCACGTCGACCATGCTGGCCACTAATCCACTCCTCCCTCTGACCTTTGTACCACGTGGTGGGGGAAATGAGTCACATTTCGGGCATTCGATGGCCTGTTTAACCCTGTAACTTCAGTTCTAATCGACGGGTCGTGGCGAGTGCGTGCTTAAATTGAAGAGAACGATGAGTTCCACAATTCCATTTGACTAGTTGACAATTTAAACCAGGGGTCTCCAAACTACGGCTCGCGGGCCAGACCCGACCCGCGAAGGGTCACTGTCTGGCCCGCGGCCGATGCAGCATACAATTTTTCGTAGAATCGTCGATCGTAAAAATAATTCAAATACAGTAAAGTCGCGGTAATTCGAGTCTCGGTAGGTTCGAGGTTCCGTATAATTCGAGCCGGTTTTATGGAAAATAAACTATTACAAAATATTAATAAATGACTC